>OY288243.1:73621114-75028614 GCA_958450325.1 Agrostemma githago | reverse complement strand
GCCCATGGCAATCATTGCCTAGGCTTCAAGCATCATTTTTTATCTGCGCATTCATAACCGTAAAAAAGAAAGAAAAAAAACTCAGGTAGATGTAACTATTTTTTTAAATACTTGGTTCTATGTGCCGTTTTGTGTAGGATGGTCTTACTGAAAGCTTAGAACTTAGAACATCGATTCATGCATAGGTCTACTTGAACGGATTTTTTTTTAAACTCAATGCCTCAAGGACTCCGGCAAATGGTAAGCTAGAGAGAGTTGAGATTAACACAATGCAAGAAAATGATTCTTTTACCTTTTCAACGACTCGACATAGCTTTGGGGCAAGTAGATCTCACCCCCAGCTTCACCATGCTGTTCTCCACTAATAGTCTTCTTCGCAGCGAGGAACTGAGCACTCATCGCCTCCATTCCTTCCCTAACAGCTTCCTCAGCAGTTCCATAACCGTGCTCCTCAGCATACTTGCGCACATCTTCAGTTATCTTCATAGAGCAAAACTTTGGGCCACACATGGAGCAGAAATGAGCTACCTTAGCCCCGTCTGAGGGTAAAGTCTCGTCATGGAATGACATGGCGGTCATAGGATCGAGAGAAAGGGCAAACTGGTCCATCCACCTGAACTCAAATCTCGCTTTGCTTAATGCGTCGTCCCATGCTTGAGCCTGTGGGTGGCATTTAGCTAGATCCGCAGCGTGAGCAGCGATTTTGTATGCTATCACACCTGTTTTTACATCATCTCGGTTTGGTAAACCGAGATGTTCCTTTGGGGTAACGTAACATAGAAGAGCGGTTCCAAGAGCTCCGATGTTGGCAGCCCCAATAGCTGAGGTTATGTGATCATAACCCGGGGCAATATCAGTAGTTAGAGGACCAAGTGTGTAGAAAGGTGCTTCATTACACCATTCTAGTTGCTTTTGCATGTTTTCAGGAATCTTGTGCATCGGAATGTGCCCTGGCCCTTCGTTCATCACCTGATGTCACAATATCAATGAGTAAGAACACAAAAAAATAGTACTCTGCGCTTCTTATAAGCCAATAGTGCCTTAAGGTTATTGCCAGATATAGGAAATCTTGATATCTGGAATGTTTGGATGAAAGAAAGAGATTTTAAATAGAAGTTTTCACATTTGGGTGTAAAACTGTAGACGGAACCCTAAGGACAGTTTTGATGCTGAAACGTTTTTAACTCAACTCATGAGCACCACCTAAGCATTACCACATCCACTTTGATAACTTCACCATCAAAGATAGGTCACAGTTGCAAACGAGACAATGACCGTAGATATACAGAGAATGATTCAAACTCTCAGAGTCATACAGTCTTACCTGCACATCTTTCTCCCAGGCTCGTCGAGTAAGTTCGCCTTGAGTCAAGAGCTCAGCAAACTGAGCAGTATCATTAGCATCATATATAGACCCAGGTCGAAGTCCATCTCCAATCGACAATGCAATATCATACTGGTTACAAATATCGAGAATATCATCCCAATGCTCATATGCAAAATTCTCCCTGTGGTAAGCTAAGCACCACTTTGCATGGATCGACCCTCCACGTGATACGATCCCGGTCATACGTTTAGCAGTGAGAGGGATATAACGTAGTAGAACTCCAGCGTGAATTGTGAAGTAATCGACACCTTGCTCCGCTTGCTCGATCAAAGTCTCCCTAAAGACCTCCCAGTTGAGGTCTTCAGCAATCCCATTCACTTTTTCAAGTGCTTGGTAAATAGGCACTGTGCCAACTGGCACAGCCGAGTTACGAAGGATCCATTCACGAGTCTCGTGGATATGTCGACCCGTTGAGAGATCCATGATTGTGTCGGCGCCCCACATTGTGGCCCACTGAAGTTTGTGGACCTCTTCTTCGATCGAGCTCACCACAGCTGAGTTTCCGATGTTGGCATTGACTTTGACCAGGAAATTTCTGCCTACTATCATGGGCTCCAACTCCAAATGCCTTTTGTTGGAAGGTATGATTGCGCGTCCACGAGCAACCTCGGATCTTACAAACTCAGGGTCAAGATTCTCGCGAGCAGCACAGAACAGCATCTCTTCGGTTATGATTCCTTGCTTTGCGTAGTACATCTGAGTGTACCGAGGATGTCCCATTTTCTCCCTCCTGTCAATCCAATCCTTGCGTAGCTTGGGAAGTCCTGGTATTCATCAAAAGTTCAAAACCATAAATGATAAAGGCATACTTTACAAAAATCATTGTCTAAACGGGTAATAGTCTATACCTATGTTACTTCGACTCTTGCTCAACTACAAGTTTCAACTTCAACATGGTGTCAAAGTGTAAGACACGTCTATTTTGTTAAAAAGTTTCACTAGTGGGCGATGAATGAAGTTTTAGAGTGTTTTTTTCAGAATCTTTAGAGTCTCGAAGACATGACAAATAGACAAAGTGAAATGTCGAAGTAGGTCTGACGCCACATCTTGCCTAGTACCAAACAATGGTAGTTGGTTTATCAAGGATTTGTAAGTGACGAATTCGCTAATCAGGATTAAGGAATGAATGATAGAAATAAAATAGCGTCCAAGAATGTCGATGCTGTATAAATCCACTTCGAGGTAAAAAGTAAAAGCAACAGAAAGGTAAGAAATTAAACTTCTGTTGCTCTATACAGCAGAGCGCCTTTATGTTACATATTATGTGCAGAAAGATAAGTAAGAGTTATATTTACCAACGCGTGGACTGATATTCTGAGGGCCACTGGTATCGTAGGTGTCAAAATGTGGATCATCCCCAGACAAATGGATCCGTCTAAACGGTACCTTGAGCACATGACCCGATTCCTCATGGACCGCTTCCCTGCACAAGACTCAGACAAACTGTTAGATCAAGGATTTTAGACATTGCAGTTTAGAAATACGGTGCAAGCGAGAAAAAGAGACCTGTTTTCCTTTGTGCTTTTAGGGAAACATTCCTGAAAGGAAGGAAGGGGAAGAAAGTCGGGTGCAGAGGGATCAACTGTATGCTTCCTTTGTTTATCTTTACCAGTGTTGGTAGTGGGTGGATCGAAGGTCAGTGTTGCCTGAGGGACTGCACTCAATGCAACAGAGCTAAATTCTTTGCTGTAAGCACCAGTAGCCTGCCCAAGAATATCGGTTCTAGGCAAGAAAGCGGTTTTGGGAAGTAGAGATTGGTTGTCGTTTTTGCACCTTATTGTTGTCAAAGTAGCTTGGATTAATGCCATTGCCAAGTCCTGAACAAAGTACACATATTGAATCATATAACAGAAACTGATGCGCAAGCTTAAAAATCGAGTTGAAAACCTAAAAGAACGAAAATAAGTGCATTTACAATTTTACAAAGTGAAGGTGAATCCATTTTCGACTGAAATCATTTGTTTACGTTTGATTAAAATACTCCCCCACAGATCAAGTAAACAAATGACTGAGACAGTCTCAAAGTCGGGTACAACTATTTTTTTCAAAAATAACCTGAATTAATTCTATTAAAATCATGTCACAACCTTTCTATTTTCCTCGAATCGGTATCTTTTTGGATAAATTGAGCTTTTTTTTATAGAGAAATTATTTTTTGTTGGCTTGACATAAATAATCTCATTCACATATGGAACATAATTACACAAATTAATGATTTAGGATGCTATATTCATTTTGGCTGAAATTAGCTGAATCGAGCTGAATTGAACTGAAACTGAATTACCATAAATAATCCGGAAAGAAAAAAGGATTAAGATCTCACACATGAATATTATTAAAAATCCATCAATTCAAGACTCTCACACTTGAATATAACTAAAAATTCATCAATCCAAAATCCAAAACTCGAAAACTTTGTGATAAAGCTAAAGATCATAAAAACAGTTGTAC
Source organism: Agrostemma githago (assembly GCA_958450325.1). NCBI lineage: Eukaryota > Viridiplantae > Streptophyta > Magnoliopsida > Caryophyllales > Caryophyllaceae > Agrostemma > Agrostemma githago. The sequence goes on along the minus strand of OY288243.1, from coordinate 75,024,776 downwards.
ATACGGCTCGGTTGTATAATAATCTACTCATTGAATATATTTAAATTCATGAATCCAAAACTGTCACACATGAATATAATTAACGATTCATCAATATATAACTAAAATTGACCAATTTTGCATGCAATTCAATCTATTAAAAACAGCCATGCATTACTAAACACTGATCATACAAATACAATAATTCAAAAAAAAACGTTTCAAAGGATTTCATACTCTCTCCGTTCCGATCAATAGTTTCCTGGCATAAGGACGTAGGAGGCGATTAAATTAAAATTGAAAATGCGCGCAAAATACAATAACTTAATCACATACAGACAAATTATACCGGAAAATGGAAATAGATAACTATCGAATAATATAAGATAAGTATCGAAAGAGGAAATGATCACCTTCAAGGGAAGATGAAGAAGAGGAGAATTGCGAAGGAGAGGGAAAGGAGGAGAGTGAGTGAAGTAATCAAGTGTCGCGAGGAGGAGTTAGTTATAAACGGAGTAAAATGACGTGTTTCAGTCAATAATTTACGTTTCTATTTTTTTTTATCTTTGTAATCTCACCAAAACAATTCTCCTTGTTTACCGCGAAAATGGTAGTTAATCCTGCCCAATAGCAAAATTAGTTGAAATAAAATCATAAAATATACTATAGTAATATCGGTTTTTCTAACATGTGCCTAGTGGGCACATGTTAACACATTAATGAAGGTAAGTTTATCAAATATATTCTCTAAGTATGATAATTATAGGTTAATCTTTCAACTTCTCATGATAATTTGATTGATAAACCTACCTTAATTAAGGTATTAACATTTGCCCAGTGGACACATGTTAGAAAATCCGCAGTAATATTTTATCTATCACAAATTTGTAACTGACGGGTAACAACAAAATTGGAAATATGGAAAAGGGGAAACAAATCATGAATGAGTGGATGAGTGAATTTTGGAGTTGGGGTCACCAAAGGAAAGAGCAGTAAAGCTACTGTACTGTGAATGCATTGGCCTTTCCTTTTGCTTTGTGTTTGTGTGGCTCATTCTTCTTGATATTTTTTCCATTTGTCAAGAATCCCATGATGCATAAATCCATTTACTCTTCCAATATCGTCCACTTTGTTTAATATTTTATGTGAAAAGTATTATTATTATTAAAAGTGGATCAAAATATAGATACGAAGAAAGTATACTTTATAAAAAAAACAAAGAAAAATAGATTCATGTACATGATGTCTTTGTGTTGTTAGAGGTGCCAATCAGCTCCCACATATCGATAATAAAGTCATGACGGGTTTGAGTTGTATAGAGTTTTTTTTTGGTAAACTGTAATGTATGGTATTAATTAATCAATAAAGATTATACAACAAATTTTACGAGCTTAACCCCACCAGTTTCAACCACCGACTATCAAACGAGCTCAAAGTCCCATTTATGAGCCAATTAACTCGAGTACAAACTTCCACCTTAATCGAGTAGTGTATTCTTTCAGTTAAAATTCATGTTGGTCGAGTCATTAGCAAGTCACTAGTCGAGTTTGGTCTGGTTCCAATCTTTATTTGGTTGGGTTATCAATGTGATTTGGCATTCATAATTATTTTTAGTTTTTTAGATTAAACAACTAAGATAAATGTCAATTAGATCTTATTTGGATCATGATTGAAGTTAATTTGTTACTTCGTCTTATGATTTATGACATGGTCATGTCAATATCAGATCACAGATTAATTTAGGAGGACTCAATTCAATTCAAGTTAATCAAAACAAGATTGTCGGCGGTTATCAATTTAGATCGATTCAGTTAGTCATAAAGCACACACCCAAAGAAGAAAGTTCAGTCCACATGATTAAACAAAATTCGGGGATTCGATTCTTATCTGCGACTAAGTGTATTCTTCGTTATAAAAATTAAAAAGCACACTCATTGTTTGTTTGTTTATAGTTAATCAAAGCATATTCTGTATAGATACTTGGGACAAACAAAAACAAATAAGGTGGTGATCAAACTAAGCTGCCACCACCATAAGTCATAACCAAATATGATTTGATCATAACTTCACAACTTCGGTCATCAAATCACACAAACAAACGCACACCATTATCAAGTATAACATCCACCATATTACGTAATGATTAATGAGAGACCGTTTCTTCTAAATTTATGTATTACTCCCTCCGTTGTAATCAATTCCATACATTCGATTATTGTGCACTATTCATAGGTGAAAAAAATCATCGATATAACTTTGAGTAGATACGGAGTAAAATATAGTCATGTAATATCTTGTTTGAATTGTCTAATCGAGTGCATCATGAATATCAATTTTTTACACCGTATAATTTTAGAAATACGTAACTAAAGATATAAACAAAAGAAAACATACATTGATTTCAAGTCCAACTATGCAACCTTTATCATTGTAGACTCTTTATTGTGAGTTAACATCCAATTATTCGATTAATTGAATATAAATAACGGGTAAATAACTAAATATGAACACAAGAAATTAGCAACCAAAAAAATGTAACGCTTCTGACAAATAATATAAAAAGTAAACAAAAGACTGAGATGGACAGAGTATTAATAAACCTTTTTTCCTACCAATAACGATTCAGAAACAAATACCTCCAAAAATATGACATAGGAGTTCATGGGATGTATCAAGTATGTGGAGGGTCATGTAATGTAGCCTTCAGCCTTTAGCCTTTAGGCCCTCCACTTCCAGGAATAGCACTAATACAATACTTTGATGATGACAGAGATTTTTCAAAGCTACGAGTACATATTAGTAGAAAATATCAAAGCACCACACAATCCCAAAACACCAAAATTTTCCACTAAAAAAAAAGTAAAGTAAAAGCCGAAAAATGATGAAGAAAATGACAGGAGTCGTGCTCATGAGAAACCGATTGAAAATACAAGACTGATATTTCCATACTTGTAAGTTGTGAGTATGTGAAGTATATACAAATAAAGCATAATCAATAATGGAACTATTTGTTGTCGGCGAATAACAATGATGGAGTATTACCATGTACAAATAAATTCGGAAGTTGTACAGAGGCCATCTTCTGCATTTTTCTTGCCATTTTTTCCCCATTTATGTGCAGGCTGTTTTCCAGGATTTAAGATAAGATACAGTTTAATGGTGGTGCAATTGAAAAATTTGCACAGGGTACCCTTAAAATTAGGGTAATGTTGTGTTCAGGGCAGAATGGCAAGTAAGATACTACTATCATGCAAAAGGGTATTCATTAATTCAACCTGTTTCGCTGGCTAGTTTCCGAGGATGTAATGTCAGATGGAATGCTATAATAGTCGTTCGGGAACTGGTTGCAGTGGAAGAAAAGAGTCTTGTTTGCCTTGAACAAAGATCGAGAGTTCGGTCGGAGCAACTACCAATTTCAACCACTTTTGTAACTCCTCGCCTTCTACTTTCTCGTGTTCTACGCAACAAGCAGGTTTCAGTTACCGATTTGGAAAACATAACATATAAAATCCCAGAGAAATCTGTATGTATTATGTAGTTTGGACGAAAATGATAGCAGGCATCATTTAGTAAGTTATGCACGAGGTCGTCTCTTTGATGGTTCTCAAATCTAAGACGGTCTCACTTGTAAGAAAATATAAGATGGTACAAACACACTTTTGGACAGTTTAAGGCCATGTTCTTTCCCGCAGCTCAATTCAGTTCACTTCTGCCATATTCATTTAATTTCAATTCAGTTTAACCCAGATGAGTTCAGTTAAGCCCACTTCAACCGGGACGAACATGGCCTAAAGGTCAAAGTCAAAAACGGTTTAACATCAAAATCAAATGAGGACACGATAAAAGAAATGGAGCTAGTTTCTTAAGGTATAGCAGCACACTCAAACAGCAATGTCGGCAGAGTGTCAGATGTTGATGACAATCTGCAAACAAAATATAAGCATGCACCGGAGATATTACCTTCCAAATGAGCACCCAGTCCTTCCAAAACAGTAGGATTTGCACGAACAACACATAATGCCACATCAAGAGCTGACTGCAGAAGCAACTTTACCTCTCTTTGAACAAGATCAACCAGATGCCCCTATTATTTCAAATTTAAACAAGTCTGTTATTTCAAGTTTATCAAGTCATGGTCGTACCGAAAACTAGTGTTAACCCTGCAAAATTTGCATGGCTTGCTATTAAATTCTGCCACAAAGAAAGGGAATACATAATTTAGACAATGTTCCCTAAAAATATACACAAAAACAAAGATAAAAATTAGACATAAATAATACCCCGTACATAATAAACATGTTTAAAAATATAACGCAACACAAAATTATGTAGTTATTCAATTAAATTTTGGTAAATTTTCATATTTTATTGTGTAATGAGAATTTATTTGTCGTCATGATTAGTTCTTTTTTTATTAGTTCAGACGAGAATTATAAGTAGTTATTTGCCACTTAATACTATAATCCCAGAACCTACTCCGTAATTTTTTTTTGTGAGAGTTAACATAAGGCCTTTAAATGACATTTGTATATTAAATAAGAGATTTCATACTTCGAAGGGATAAATGCAGCTAACCTGATCCCGTCCCCAAGGTGCAGACCCAGAGTCATCAATTCCACCGGCAGACAAGGTTGATACTGATACAGGACCAATGGCTTGACTAAGACCATACTCGGCTATAGCTTTGTATGCCATGTCTGTTGCTCTCCTTATATCATCAAATGCACCAGTTGAAACACGGCCAGCATAAACAAACTCTTCTGCTGCACGTCCTCCAAGAAGTGTAACTAGTCGTCCTCGGAGCTCGTCCACGAAAAGAAGATATCTGTCCTCATTTGTGGGAGGGGTGTAAGTAAAGCCCAATGCACCTCCGGATCTGGGTAATATACTCAGTTTCTGGTAACAAAAACAACAAAATGCTAAATATATGGTATCAAAGGTATTCTTCTTGGAGGCCCACGTTAAAACCAAAACAAAAGCGTTCAAACACGAGTATAGAATAGCAGGAGACACTATGCTTTTGGCACACTAAAATGTATAAACATTGTACTAATCTAATTACTCTAATATACACAAGCCTAACGAAGTCCTTCACATCTAGCCTAAATGATTTTGATATTAGTATAGTTATCCAACAATTCACTAGAAACTTGATTGTAACAAAGATGCCACATTCAATGTGTGTAAGCTTTTAAAGAGAAACAATTATAATGTGTAAGTAAGCATCATGATAGAATACACTCAAAAGGATTCACATTCACTGGATGTTGAGTGGACGCTGTAACTTAGGGTTTACTCTTTTTAACGATCAATCAGAGACTCTGAGTGTATAACACTATTACTGCAACTCAAATTATTGGATATAATTAGCAAAATATCTAAATATTTAGGTCATTACTAGTTTCTAGCAAAACACTACGACCTACCAATTAATCCAACTTATGTATGATATCTACGTCATCGATGACCAAGTACATGATTTAAGTAAGCGACTTGTACAGATAACGATTACACAACTGATTAGCAAAGTGCCTAAATATTTAGGCCATAAGTAATTTCTAGCAAACACTATGACCAACCACATAATCCCAACCATGACTCAAGTAAACGGCTTGTGCAGACAATTATTAGATAACTGATTGTGGCATTGTTAAAAGACAAAACAACATTTCAATCATACATGAACAGAAAGGCATGGAACAGTTAGATTGAGAAGGAAGAAATGTATCAATAAGAGTAGTGTTTCTCATCATCTTAACATAAAACGAAGAGGGGATAAAGAGGGGAAAAGTGAAGAAGTTGATACTTCAACTCGGGGTTGGCCTGGCAGTAGATTTGCAATAGCAGTCCCCACCACTGCATGCCCAGCCTCATGACGTGCAACAACAGCCTTCTCAGTTCCCTTTAATTTGGCTGTTTTTTTCTCTATTCCCTGCATCAAAACATCTAATTCAGGTCTAAATCTCAATATAAAAAACACTGCAACAAGAAGCACCAGGAAACACAACCATGGAGTAACTAAGGGGAAACACTAGTACCGCTATTGAGCGCTCCACTGCTTGAATAAAATCCATTCTCTCCACAATGAGTTTACTCTGTCTACCAGCCAACAAAGCAGCTTCGTTAACTAAATTTGCAAGGTCAGCCCTGAAATACACATCACTAAACTGCATTAGTAAACAGATAATAAGTTGATTACAGATGAGATTAAAACTACACAAGCAGAATACCCTGTGAATCCAGTTGTCATGGTAGCAATATCAGCTAGGTTAACATCATCTGCTAGAGGAAGTTCTTTCTTAGTGGCATGCACCTTTAATATGGATTCTCTTCCAACCCTATCTGGTGTTTCCACCTAAGTACATAAATTTGATGTGTTGAATACTTGTAGTTAATAGATTCATCGCTAATAAAGAATACAGCAAAAAGTCAGGGTGAGAAGCATCCAGACAGACCTGAACCACTCGATCAAATCTTCCAGGCCTACGAAGAGCGGGGTCTAAGACATCAGCACGATTAGTTGCTCCAAGAACAATTACAGCAGAGTTGCTGTCAAACCCATCCATTTCCTGCAAAGCAGCGGACACATAATAACTAATTGATGATGCATTGAGACTATCAGAAATCCGTAAGAGAATCAGCAATGAGAATTACCGTGAGCAATTGGTTCAAAGTCTGCTCTCGCTCATCATTGCTAACAATTCGAAATTTTCCATCACGACTCTTGGCAACTGCATCTATCTGTAAAGAACCACATAGTAATGTCAAATCATTAGATTCCGAAAATCAGATGTGAGCTTCCATCAAGACAGCAGGCCAGAAGTCTAACCTCATCAATAAAAATTATTGACGGAGCTTCTTTCTTTGCTCGAGCAAATAGATCTCGAACTCGGGATGCTCCCATGCCAACATATAGTTCAACAAACTCACTAGCGGAACAACTAATAAAAGGAACGTCCGCTTCCCCAGCAACAGCCTTTGCCAAAAGAGTCTTGCCTGTCCCCGGAAGACCCACCTGAAAGGCAATGCAAGTCACTCTTCTGTGATCATTGCTCAAAGGGTAACACAATGACCAAACATCCAAACATAACCTCATAGAAAGCATCAAGAAAGCAAGAATACTTCAAAAATATTTAAAAGCAAGTGAGGATTAAGGGGTTGAAGAGCTCTTCGGGTAAAAGATTGTAGATCAAAAAATGAAAACACAACCTAGATACAAAGGAGGGAAGTGCAAATAATAGGAAATACTGAGGTTAAGTAAATAAATATCAAGAGGTTCTGTATTCTACCAAAATAACCTTCATAAGCAGTGATGAAATAGATTATTGTTCAGAAAAAAATGCGACAATAAAACATCAGAACAGCAGATGATAGGAAGCAGTTAGTGAAAATTAACACGTGACGTCAGAAGATAATAATTTTTAACAAAAATGCCTCTCCGATTTTTACAACCGCCTTTACATAAAGAAAAAAAGCGTTCAGCGTAAAGCTCTTTTAGAGCAGAAAATACATGTTGAGATGTAGTTCCTATATATATCGTACTTCCCACATTACATACAACTCAAAACATAAAATTTCAATTACCAGTAAAACACCACGAGGAGGACGTGCACCGAGTCGTATATATCTGTCTGGGTTCCTTAGGAATTCCTGCTCAATAACATAACCTATTATTTCACATTCTACCCAAACAATGAACAATATCATAACAAATTCACAGTTCACACTTACCACAATTTCTTCTAATTCCTCTTTAGCCTCATCAACACCAGCAACATCTGCAAAGGTGACGGTTTCTCCCAGCTCAGCGACTTTGGCATTACCAGAACTCCCTGATTTGCGGGTCCTAAGATTACCGGTTGTCTGCTGAACATTTTACATACAGTCGATTTACGAGCAGAAGTAAAGACATATACTACGTAATACTCATATCTTCCCCTAATCTCTTCAAAAATTTCAAGATAAGGGCAGGAAGGCAGGACAGAAAATGGCACCTGTGAAAAGTTTACTGGAAATCGTTGAAGAAGTCCAACAAGGACAGCAACGTAAAATAAAGTAATCTGCAGGTGAATCAAAATGAGAAGCAAGCAAATGAAATATATCGAGCCACAATGCAAACAATTTAGCACAAACATAGTGCAAGTAAACAGGAGAGATTTGTCATTTGAAAGGCATAAAATGAAGCCTAGCCCTGAAAAAAAAATTCAGTACTCCGTATAAGGTAAAGAAACAGTGCAGGAAGCCACCCAAGATTTTCCCATCATTCGGAGACTCATGATAATATCAAAGAGCCAACTGAAGCAAATCGATCACTAGTTGAAATTCATGGTAAAACTTTTAGTAGACACAGGAAGTGCACAGTTCGAAGTTTGAGAAGAGATCAAGGAAAATAACATCCAGTCAAAATCCATATTTACAGGTGTAATAAATATACTTATTGTTGACGCTATCGGTGTGACAAGTATTTTGAAAACAAATAATAATCAGAGGCCATCTGCCACTGGCAACAGAAATAAGGGTCAAGTATCAATTTCTTTCATGAGATAATTCTCTTTACTTAAGTACAGAAAGTCAAGTCCTCCTACTAGCTTACGCGGCTGACATTTACCCCAAACTAAGTTCATCAAGCTAAAACACCATCATAGAGGTAAACAAATCAATACTCAAAAGCTGCATAACACAAAAGGAAAGCACGAGATTGGAAAACCAAAAAAAATTAAATTCTACGTTTACACAAATTACATTTTCAAATATTCATCAGAATTCAGCAAAGGCTAACAGAAAAATAGTCCAGCCCTGCTTCAAAATTGTATTGAGCTAATGACAACATCCCAACAGGGTATACTACAGAAGTTAAGTGATGAATCTCCACACATACATATAACTCGGACAGACGCCTAGAAAGGTCCTAAAATAGTGAAGTATCCCCTTACAAATGATTGCAGATAACTCCTCAAATAACCAGCCCTTATGCTACTTAAGCCAAAAGCACCCTACTGGCCTACTGAATTGTATCCCATCCAACACTCGTTAAGGTTATCATATGTCCACTGCCTTTCAAACATCGACTACAACCTAATCTGAAAGCCGCCAAATGATCATCAAAGCGATAACCGGAAAAATCACAACTCTATAAGGTATATCAAACCTTTTGCACAAATGACTCTATAAGGTATATCAAACTCTATCAAACCGCCAAATGATCATCGACTACTCTAATCCTTTTGCACAAATCCTAATCCCTTCCACGCATAGTAAACAACAGAACACCGACCATTTTACTACGAAAAGAATATAAATAAGCTAGCATTCAGCAATCATTTAAATCATTAAGCACATCCACTTCAACATTGAATTAAACCGCAATATCACATTACAAGCTTTGCATTTACAGCTTATGCACCTCAAAACAAACTATAACCTAAGGGCTCGCTTGGGATGGGGTAATTATTAGGGAAGTAATAGTCTAATAGAGCTAAAATGAACTTGAAAATGGAGAAAAGTAGTGATGGTAGTACGCGAAATGGAGAAAAAGAGTGTTGGGGAAAAATAATTCTTCCCTTCCCCCTAAGTAATACATTACCCTATATGGGGTAATAATACTTGTAATAGTTCCTCCAGCATCTCTTCTTTACACCATAAACTACCAATCTTCTCCATTTCTCCATTACTCCCCTAATAATTGCCTCCATCGCCCTAACTCTCCAAGGAGGGGACTAATCAGGCCTACCACTCACCTACGCAATGAAAAATTGAACTTTTAGTTAACATTTTCGGGTTTTTAAAGCTTATGCACCTCAAAAACAAACAGCTTATATTTACAGCTTATGCACCTCAAAAACAAGCCTATACTACTAGAATTCAGTGCCTTATAATGATCATATAGTACTAGAAATCAGGGCATTACAATGATCATCATCACACAAACTGAACCCAAAATCAACTTACCAAGACGGAATTAAAAAACCCGCCTGACCGCTTATCAGGGGACCCAAACTCGACACGATTATCAAGCATCTTCTCATAAGGTGCCTTAATATCAGCTGGTCTAGTGGTAGTATACACTATCCTCTTAGTCGCCCCTACATTTCGCAACAACGACGTGGTTGACGCCGTCTCCAACTCCTCACCACCACCACCACTACCACCATTGATTTCACCCTCCACCTCACTCTTCAACTTAAACAAAATATGCACACCGTCTACCTCCACCTTATGAACCTGGTCACTATTAATCTTATGCAAAAACTCACTATACGGTACGCTAACGAACGTCGTCGTAGGCCTAGGTTCGGACCCCGGTAACGGAATCCCAGGCCTAAGGAGCCGCATAACAAACATTACGATACCTAATTGAAGAAGCAATACACCGATTTCTTGAGCTTGTATCAATGGCTGCCACTTCCACTTTTTCCCAGCGCCATTGAACCAACTCTTGCCTTCCTTCTCCCTCCTCGACGAAGACCGTGACGGCGGCGACGGCGGCGGAGAAGGAGAGCTCTCCGGCGGTTGATCAGTACTCTCCGGCGACGAACTCGCCGTGGAATCAGCGTTTTTCTGATCGCAAGCGCGAATTCGAGTGCTTCGACACTCTCGTTTGCTCCATAAGCTCAAATAATCCCTAAATTTCGAAACCCTAGACGAATTCTTGGTGAATGAAATGGATGAAGACGGGGAAGAAGAAGAAGAACGCAAGCAGCTCAATCGATTGCAGTAATAATTAGGTTTGTAGTAAGGATTAGAGTATAATCGAGTGTAGATTAACGGTCTATCCACAATTGCTTGCATGTCGGAATAAATGAAACCCTAGAAATTGGGGATTTTAGGAAATCATATATCGTGTGATACGACCAATTTTGCTGGAGGATTTGTTTGGTGGATAATCCGGAAGATAGGAATTTTGAAAATTAAAATAAAACATTTTTTTTCCTACATTGGCATGGCCGGATTTGGTAGAGGCACGTCCCCTCCGTTCAAATTTTAATACCTTAACTAGTATAGATCCAGTGTAAATTTAAGGTAATTTTTTGGGTAAAAAATAAAATAATGTGTGCCCTCACTTCATCAACTCCGTCACTGCATATTAGGATGATTATTATTTTAAAAATTATTCCTTACATATAATTTCTTTAATTCTTTAAATTATGTGTATGAACAAAAAAAATTACAGTATATTTGAAAAAATTATACTCATAAGATAAAAGTGTTTCGGCTAAATAAAGAAACAGGGAAGATAAATAAAAATCGGGGTTAAGATTTTTCAACTACCCTTTTTGGTTTATCGACTGTAGTCCTATGAATCTAGCCAGACTGTAGATCTCCACGGACCTCGGGTGAGACGTATCATCTGCGCAGAACCCGTGCATAACCAAGGAACCGTCGCTACTACCCACATCAACCCAGCTCAATCCAACTCGATTCCTAACTCTCTTATCTCCCATTTTCCTCCTCGTTCTATCGACTTTATCCCAGTCCCCTTTTTCAGCATACAGATTCGACATCAGCACATACGACCCTGATTCTGATTCTGATTCTGATTCCTCGGGTTCCAATTCAATCAATGCATTAGCCATCCTCCCACCCAACTCGATATCCCCGTGTTTCATGCACGCTCCTAACAAACTCCGCAATGCTGAAAATGATTGATTACTTGGAATCTGATGAACAAACTCTTCTGCCTCCTTCAGTCGTCCTGCACGACCCAACATATCCACCATACAGGCATAATGCTTTGGTGATGGAACAATGAGACTGTCTTTTACCATTATATCCCAAATTTGTCGACCTGTATCAACCATACCCTTTCGACTGCATGCTGCAAGCAATGACAGGAAGGTGATCGAGTTAGGTCTTATGCCTTCCCGCTTCATTTGGTGGAATGTCGTCATGACTGACTCATAGTCCCCGTGTCTGGCGTGGGCTGAGATTATCGATGTCCAAACGAATTGGGTTTTGTGAACGCTTTCCTTGAATATTGTCTTGGACTCGGAGAGACTTCCTCGTTTTGCGTACATGTCGAGGAGGTGTCCTGAAACAACTGGGTCGGAATTTAGTCCGGATTTGAGCAGGTGAGAGTGACATCTTTGTCCATATCGTAATGAAATGGATTCAGCTGATCCGATTGCACTTAGTATGCTCCCGAATGTGAATTGATTAGGACGGGTTTCTGATATTGCAGACTGGAATGCTGAAAACGCTTCTTGGTACAACCTGTTTTGATCGTACCCGGATATCAAAGCATTCCAAGATCGAACGTCCCTGTAATGGACCTCTTCGAAAACCTTCACTGCATCTCCCATTGACTCAAACTTCGCGTACATTGTTATAAGACGATTTGAAACATGCAACCTCGACACAAAACTACTGCGCAGACAAAACCCGTGAATCATTTCACCTTCATCGACCTTATTCCTGTGTGTTATTGCATGCAGTAGACTGTTGATGATCGCCTCGTTAGGGTAGACACCGTGCATCCTCATCCCGCAGAAAAGGCTGAGTGCTTCCTCCGGAAATACTGAAATCATTGTCGTCCAAGAAACGACATTTCTCTCAGCCGTGTCTTGGAATACCAGCTTTACATCTCGACTTACCTCACAGTTTGCATATGCAGACACCAAAATGTTACAAACCGAGTCATATCTTCCATAACCCATCTTTACGCACAGGCCGTGCAGCAACCTCACGGCCTGTAAATCGTTTTCACACCCACAGGCCGAGATTCCAGCAGTTACAGAAACAATGTCAAGCATCACTCCTTGCTTCATCATTTCGCAGAATGTCTGAATTGTTTCGATTCTGCGACTTCCCTCTCGGCGATACCCACATAGCATTGCATTCCAAGATACATGATCCTTGGTGGGCATCTCATCAAACACTTTTTCAGCCTCGATAATACGACCCTGTCTAGAGTACAATGTAATGAGTGCATTACCTACAAAGATCATCGACTCCAATCCCGACTTTACTATGCTACAATGCAGTTGAAATCCAAATCGAAACCCTTGATCATCCACACAAAACGACAAAGCCGTAGTATACGTATAAGGATCGAAAACAACACCATTTGCATTCATGTTCGCTGCAAAACACAACGCATCATCTCTATCCTGAAACCCCGATAAAATGGTGTTGTAAGACACGGTATTAGGCTCGTCTAAGCTGCGAAACAATTCAAGAGCATCATCAAATTTCCCAGCTTTACAATACATACTCATCAACGAATTTGAGACTGACAGGTATCGAATGAACCCAGATGATACTGCAAAGCTGTGGAAGGTAGCACCCACTTTCGGGTCACCACGACAAGCTTTAATTGCTGTGGAAACATCGATTTCACTGAAACAGCTGTTTTCAAAACTATACAACAGTCGTGTTTTAAACACGTTAAGGGCTTTAGTACTACAATACCGTGGCGAAAGGTTGAAACTTTGGTTCAGGCAATTCATCAAACACCTTCTATGCAACTCTCTAATTCCAGCAAACGAAGCTAAACCCATCAATTCAGCAATCTTTTTAAAGCATCTGAGGTTATATACCTAGGATATCAATGATGAAGGTTTTGTGACCCGTTTAGCAGGAATTTGAATAATTCAAATTTGTTACTGGTGAAGCAAGTGCCTCGTTAATTTTTTTTCTTTTAAACGATAAAAACCAACTACTTACAAAACCGATCTGAAAGAAATCAAATCACCCAAAACCAGATAATTTATGTTCGTCGACAATATGTATAAATTTTCAGAGTAGACGACTATCCATCGATCCTCATTAGGTTCAGGTATTCAATCACATCAAATATAGTCCATTTTTTTCTAAGAAAAGCATCGGTTTTGGAGTTGGTTGTCGAGCCTAAGCATGAACATTTATCGGCCAAGGTTGTTGGGATTCCAGCACTTGATCACAGTTAATTGATACAGTATAGCGGTAACAACCATAATTAATCATTAACACCTCGAGCATTACGCAATGACTTTACTACCTAAATCGACTAGAATTCCTAGACCCGGTTTTCCAATCACACTTCCTATTTCTAAGGTGTCTAGTTTTCGCCATAAGCTAAATCTCGGTAGTAGCAACTTCATCGCTTTGACAACATCCTACAAAACTTAACAAAACTTGGAGCAATGGTCTGGTTTTGTGTCTTCACCGGCTTCACCCCTTATTCATGTCGAAGGACTCGTTGTGCCCCTCTCTGCAAGCCGATATAGATGCAAATGAAATACACAACCTTGAAGTATTGAAAAAAATGATATAATTAGTATGGAATGAAGTAAGATGACACATACCATTAGCTTTAAGCAACGGGAATTTTGGGTTCGCTTAGGTTTACAAAAGACTGAGCGCGGGCTATTCGTGCAGTGGCTACATGCCACGATACAAGGTGGTTCATGAACACATCTGCATACTTCGCTTTGTCATTCTGTTCACGTATATACCCAAATGTTAAAATAACTATTTACAACTTTTTCCTTGAATCGACTGTTTTTACAGAAAATGGTATGAATGCTGGTACCTTGTAATCCAAGTAATAAGCATGCTGCAGGATCCAAAACATGGACAAGTTTAGATTATGTAGATTAGTCGCTTAGATATAGCTATATAAGGAATTAAGCTGACGGCAGAAAAGAGTCTGAATCAAACGAAAACATACCTCCCACATATCTAAGCATAATAATGGCTGCACGGGAAAATTCGAGTGTATGGAGTTAGTCAAGAGTATATTGATATTATAGTAAACCCATTGTATACATTTTTGAGAAGAATGACTTACTATATCGTCCCAAACAATGGGAGTGATTGCATTTGATGTTTTGACAATTGCTAGACGCTTTTTGTCCTTCTTCACTACAAAACCGAAGTTAAAATCAAATCATAACATAATCGCCTACATGAATTTCAAGATTGAATTTTATATATGTAGGTTGGCTCGGAACAAACCACCATTTTAAATGAAGAGGGTACACATCGATAAGTTAGATTATGTTACTCCCTCTAAATCTTTGAAAAATTTCACCCTTTTTATATATGTATGGATGGACTATGGAGTATATTGTAACAACAGTGAAAGCTTTCGGAGATTCGGAAGAGTATTTTAAAGCTTGATCTTGATTGTGAGTGAAAGCTAGGAAGAAGGAGAAATAGTGTCTTAGGTTTACAGAAACCAATGCAAATGGTCTATAGTAAGAGATGCTCAAGCCAAAGGTCCAAAACTCGAGACAGTGTCAAACCTACCCGCGTAAAAAAATAACACCAAATAAGTAACTCGAGAAGACTTACAGACAAGCCAAACCCAGCCAGAACCAAATAATGTAGTTGCTGCCTCAATAAACTTCTCTTTAAAATTTGCGAAAGACCCAAAATCTTTTTCAATCTGTAGAAGCAATCCCAGCTTTGGTGAATCCCCACCTCCCGGTTGCATGGAGTCCCAGAAAAATTCGTGGTTCCAAACCTATAAAATTACATATCATGAATAATTCAATCATCTCGTGTTTCATGCGAGTCTAAACTACTCTTTCACCCCAATTTTATCGTCCTCATTGACTAAATTAAATCATCTCGTGTTCAATGGTCGAAGGGAAATACCGTTAATACCCTTTGGCTGATAACATTACATGAAACATTCGAACTAACCTGTGCTGCATCATTGAATTCCGGAGACGGGTTTCCATAGTTGTATGTGACTTTAACTAGCTCGTCCATGGTATAGCCATATAGCAAGTCACTCTTACTTAGATGTCTATTCAAAGCATCCAAGTAGCCTCTATGATTTTGTCCCCAATGTACTTCGAGTGTCTTTTGGCTCATATATGGTTCCAATGCATCCTGCAATAGACAGGGCAATTGGAAAATAATTGACGGGAAAATTTGTAAAACTAAGAGCAAAACAAAATGAGTTTTCAAGTATATATCGGAATTCCTTGAGTCACTTACTAGGCTATAAGGAGGCTTTTTCAACCCATAGTAAGAAACTACTTTACTCCCCCTTCTCCGTCCAACACATCCTATACGGTTCTGCAAGGAATAACTAAAAAATTTAGGCAACGTTAAACATTCATGTCGTCGGCAAAAATGTAACTAAAGAAGACACAGCACGAACTATAGTCATCACATCAAACTGTTGCTTTCCTAATCTCATGCCAAAGAATGATATCCATGAGAATTCCAGGTAAAATGAACATAATCTCATCCATAGCCTGTAGGCCGAAGCTAAAAAAGTTGTTTTCGAGATAAGAAGACGTTGAAGGGTGTCTTATTATCCTCCAAACTCTCATTCCCTCCCTTCCCGGTTTCCCTCCATGCTTTGAGTTCAAGCAAAGTTTAAGAGAAGTTTAAAGAGCAAGGGAAGTTTAGCCTTCACTATACTACACATAAACTCGAATAATACCATTGTATTGCGTACAACGGCCTCAACCCATGATATTTGCTTCATTTATCACTTGTTTTGGATGGAGGAGTTTGGACAGAAAGGGATGGATTTGAAAAGGAGGTGAATTTAGCAAAATGAAGTTGGAGGGATTTGGAGGCGATGGAGAATGGATTCCTTGGATTCGCTCTTCCAAGCCAAATTATTTCCCCTCCAACGAAACACACTCCCTCCGTTCCAATGAATTGTTTGCCTATTCCATATTGGGGCGTCTCAATGAATTGTTTGCCTTTATATTTTAGGAATACTTTTTATATGTAATTTGGAGGCCCCCGCTCTTTACCTAGCTCCTAGAAGTATTTTTCTATCCAAACAAAGCCTTAGCAATAACAATAACTACATCATACAAGCGTCTTACACAAAACCAGGCATGCATCCGGCATTACCAAGACAATGCAGCTAGTCTCGACAATCAGAAACTGAATACCATATATGATAAATACTCAATCATGCTGAAATCACAGGAACTCAAAGGAACAAAACAAAATCCTCGGAAGTGATGAACACTCCGTCTTTTCATGAAACTATCTCTTCGATATCTCTCAAAATATTTAACTAAACACGTTCAATTAGAGCTCTCTTCATATTTCATGGTGCCCTTTTCATAATTTTACAAACGATTATTTTGTACAAATTGAATTCAAAGGCTCATTTCGTAAAATGAAAAACGTCAATTATTTAAGACCGGGGAGTATTAAATTGTTGTCACAAACTTGAAGATTAAACAAACTAACATCACTATGTAAATTCAACATTAAAAAATACCCAAATCCCAACATTTAGAAATTAAACACTAAAAATGCTAAATTCACAATCATGCTGAAAACCCAGAATTCCCAGGAATTCAAAAGAACAGAACAAAATCCTCAGAAAAATGATGAACTGAGTAAAACTACTACTGTATTACAAATTTGAAGATCAAACAAACTATAAATTGAGAGGAAATTCAAGAGGGTATATACCTGAGAGGTAAATTTTGGATTATTACCAGCTGAAGAAAACCAATTGCAGTGAAGAGTGGAACCAGTATGAACAGTAGCAGTAGCACAACTTCCCATTATTTTTACCTAAAAATCATGCAAAATCTTATCCAACCCAGTTAAATTAACAACGAAATTAGCAATTGTAAACAGTAAAAACAGTTTGAAATGTTGTTCTAAACAGCAAATTTTAGCAAAATTAGAAGTGGAAAAAACTGGAGAACAGATAAGAAACAGGAAGAGGGAATGAGCCTTGCCAGGAAGAACTGATGAGAAGTGGGCTTTGAATGTGTGTTTTTTGATCTGGCCCAAGACTAAAGTGATCTTTAACCCGTTTCAAACTCGCTAACCGTGTGTGAGTAACCTCAATTAGGAGTTCATTTAAGCCAAGTTCAAAGTCGGATCTTTTTTTTACCAATAAGAAAGAATTGAGAGTTAAGAACCGAGTGCCTTGGCAGCTAAACTGTGAGCAGCTCGGTTCTCCTCCCTAGATACATCAGAAATAGAAAGAGCAGGAAAAAAAACAGAGATGTGAGATTATCTAAGAGTTCACCTGGATCTAAATGCTCTAATAACACACTCTAACGGGCATGAATCATGATGGTTGAATACGAAGGATTGGGCACGAGCGCTTTAACTACCTTTATCCTCGTTGATGACCATCAAAGTCTGTCGAAGTTTACGAGAAGCAGAGTGACTAGTAACAAGTCTAAGGGTAAGAAGATGCAAACTTACCCGTCAGATGTTGAACCTTTCTTTTTACACTTGAAGAGAAATTGTCCACCATTCTGAAGGGCAAAAATCAAGGCACGATATCCGTGAAAAATGTTTTCATGATTACTTTAACAACTATTGATACTACTCCGTACTGAATAGGTATTGGATACCGATAGTAGCTTTAACATCTGTAATGTTTTACAGGATTTAAGAATTAGTAAATGGTTGAAGAAAGGAAAAGTCAACATGGATGTTGTGGATGCGATCCAGAAAGGGCGCACTTTGAGGGAGATTATGGGTCTTCTTATTGACGATATTTTTACTTATAGGTCGTCTTTTACTCGGTGTTTATGATCACATGTTAAGCGTAATGGTAATGTAGTTGCACATCACGCTACTCGATTGTGCCCGAGAAGTGGAGATGAACTGGTGTATGGTTATGAGTTTTCGGATGCAATTCTTACATTGGCGAAAATTGATATAATATAATATAATCCCACTTTTCCCTAAAAAAGGTTGGAAATGGAGCAAATGTTGCTACATTAGCTCCCAGAGAAATTTCTCTTGTAATTCGAGCAAAACTATTTTGTTAAAAAGTTGTTATTAGATTCATATCTTGTTTTGAATGTAATTTACATCACTTTTTTTTTTTGAAAAAACTCAACAAAAGGGTCTAGCTAATTGCATTTAAATCATCAGAAACAACAACTTTCATGTTCGTCGGACCAGAATGCTCCCAAACGCGCCTTCCAACAGAAAAATGACATAGCAAGCACGGACTCATGGATGACACGGACCACACAGTTATCTCATCTTTAGATAATTGTGATTTTCGAACGACTTTTGATACTAATCAATGTTATATACAGAGTATATATATATAGTCCAAGTAATATTATTTGATCCGTCACCAATCTGTGACGGATATATCTGTTACAAACAAGATTTACTCTGATAGTAGGGATTCAATAACGGTATAACTTCCTAGATACGATCATACGAGTAGTACACTAGTACTCAATTCAAATTGAATGAACGGGAGGGAGTAATTTAGTAATTCGGGAAAGTAGTGATTGAACCCCTCTACTTTACTCAATTGTGAAATCAAACTCCTTAACTTTTGATTGGGGCAATTAGAACCCTTAACTTTGCCAATACGTGAAATTAAACTCTTTTTTATTTATTTTTCGATCAATTGCTCAACTTATTGTCAATTTCTCATCATAAAATACGAATACCTACATTACGATAGAATACGAATACGTACATTACAGTAGAATATGAATACGTGCATTACGGGATAAAATATTTTATTGAACTACTTGGATATACGAATACGAATAGTATTTTTTTTTGTACTACTCCATACTTGGGAATATATGTATTTCTATACATATACGTATTATATTGGTGTATTTTGGGATAAAATATTTATTGATAGTAATGAGATATTGACGAGAAATTGAGCAATTGATCGATAAAAAATAAAAAAAGGGTTTAATTTCACGTATTGACAAAGTTAAGAGGTCCAATTGCTCTAATCAAGAGTCAGGGGTTTGATTTCACAATTGAGCAAGGTAGAGGAGCTCAATCACTACTTTCCCGTTTAATAATTTATACTAACCCCACTTCACACACGTCAGACCATCTCCATCAATAATGAGAGACCTCATCATGAGGATGATGAGGACCTCATCATCTCCTCCAACCATGATGAAGTATCATCAACTTCTTGATGAGCATGGTGAGCATCAACTTGTTTATGAATGGTGCGATGAGGTTGTTCTCAAATTGTATGTGTTTTTTATTTTTTAATTGAATTTAGTGGCCAATAGGGTATGGACATGTGGCAACCCTTTTTTTTTTGTACACCTATAAATAGAGTATAATATTGAGTAGTATGACCCACCTCTTCTTTTTCTCTATATTTTATTTTCTTAATCACAATTAATACAAATCAAAATTAAATCTATTTCTTTCTAATATTAGTTATGAATAACTATAATATTAATAATTTCACTAATAATAATAGCAATAGTAATAATTTCGAATAACAAATGTCAGAAAATCTTCGAAAAAATGAGAGATGAAAGTTTTATGGGTTCTCAATCAAATTTGAAAACCGAGTCGAACTATCAAATTAAATTATACGTGGATTTTGTTAATTAAATTAGTTAACAAATTATTTTTATAATTAATAAAAAAGAGTTGAATGATGAAATATTAAAAAGTAAAAAGGATGAATGACGAGAGAGAGAAAGATGACGAATAAAAGATGAGTATGAATGGAAAAGTGTTTTGTTTGTTGTGAGGTGGATGAGTGAGAAATAGGTGAGAGGGAAAGATACGAATGAAATTATATCATTGTTGGGGATGTTATCATGACTCATGAACGGCTCGGAATAAGTGAAGTGTTCGAGGTTCATCTACTACGCTACCAGTAAACCACAAATAAAACGCTCTCATTATTTCTCCCGCCATTTTCTTCAACCTCCGATCATCTCCCTCCTAAATTCGTAAATCATCGAGATTATCCGCCATGGATGTCGAAGAAGAAGCTTGCATCTACAGAAACCCTAACTCGCCGATCGAAGACCGAGTGAAGGATCTCCTAACTCGGATGACTCTTCAAGAAAAACTCGCTCAGATGACTCAGATTGAACGCACCGTCGCCTCGCCTCACTCTCTCAAACACCTCGCCATTGGTAATTTCTTCCTTATTTTCCAGAAATATCGTCGGTTTTTGTTGTACTACGGTATACTCTATTAGTTTTCGTGTTTTAATATGAGATTTTATTACTAATTTTAGAATATATTGACGTTGTACGAGTATATGGCGAAAATCTGAGTATCGATACCTCCAATACAGTAATTTCTTCCGTATTTTCATAATCATCGTCTGTTTTCGTATATTTATCTGCGATTTTAGTAGTAATTTTAGAATATACTAACGTTGTACGAGTATATCGCAAACATTTGAATCGAGTATGATCTCTAATACAGTAATACGGCTTCCAAACAGAGGGAGTAGTGTACTTACACGAGGATTAAGTAGTATGATTCGAACTATTGTACGAGTACTCCCTCCGTCTTTTTCAATTGTTATTTATTGTTTTTGGACTTATTGAATAATACATCCAAAAGAGGAAATAGATAACAATTCAATAGGACGGAGGGAGTATATTGTAAGATTGACTAATCGAGTATCGATGTTTCTGGTACAGCATATAAACTCGTGTACAGTATTGAATACGGAGGTTATTTCTGAAACAGAGGGAGTATTGTTCATTGAGGTGCGAAAGAAATTGAAATTGAAAATATGAGTATCAATGTTTATAATATGAGTTCTATTTCTTATATGGTGTGTAGTAAGGTAGATATGTCTGAAACGGAGGGAGTATAGTTTACGATGATGGTTTTGTGGTGGCGTAATTTTCCAGGCAGTGTGACAAAATTGGAGTGGCAATAATATTTCTAATGCGAATTCTAAGCTTTTGTGAAGTATCGAACGTGGAAGGTATTCATCAAACGGAGGGAGCGAGTGGTGTCTAAGAGGATGAATTTTTGGACGAAATTTGTCGTAGGGTTATAAAAATAGGAGTGTCTATATTTCTAATATGACTCTCAAATCTTTGTATAAGAAATATGGACAGTATTTTGGAAACGGAGGAAGTATTGTTTACGATGGTAATTTTTTGCTCTAGTTTATAGGCAATGTAGCAAAGATTAGGAGTATCAATATATCTAATATGACGTTTATTGAGTATCAACGGAAGATATTTTACAAGCGGAGGGAGGGTTGTTTATGATGATGGTTTGAATTGTTTGGCGTATATTCAGGAAGTGTACTGAATGCTGGAGGAAGTACTCCGTTTGATCAGGCATTGTCATCTGATTGGGCTGATATGATTGACGGTTTTCAGAAATTGGCGATGCAATCAAGATTAGGTATTCCGATTATTTATGGAACTGATGCTGTCCATGGCAATAACAATGTGTATGGTGCTACTATTTTCCCTCACAATGTCAATCTTGGCGCTACTAGGTTTGCTTCCTTTGCTTGCGTTGCTTTCGTAAAATTAGTTGTTAGGAATGTGATTAGTAGCTGAATTGTTGAGAAATTTGATGTAGGGATGCAGATTTGGCTTACAGAATCGGTGTCGCCACTGCGTTGGAGGTTCGAGCCAGTGGAGCTCATTATACGTTTGCTCCTTGTGTTGCTGTGAGTGATTTTCATTTTAGGATGTGTTTCGTTGATTGTTGGTTATTGTTGATTGTTATTGCGACTTGCTGAAGTATGCATACATGATTGCATGAACGGAATAACCAAGACAGTTTTTTATCGAGAAAAAATCAATCTCGTGGAGTACTTGGAATAGTCCGTAGTGGATTAGCTATCGTGCTTGATATGACTTATTGGGATGCTTTGATTGGAGTTGTAGATATGAATAGTATTAAATATTTCTAAGGGCTTGTTAGGGCCCTTTTCGGTTAAGGGATTTGGAAGGAAAGGGAGAGGAGAGTAGTAAGGGATATAAAATCCCTTGTTTGGTTAGCAAATTTGGGTGGGAGCATAGAAGGGAAATGATGGTGGGAGAATTGGAGAGATCCATTTTCCACCGTCTACGAAACTGTATCCAAAACCTCATCATAGTCCCTCCTCCTCCTCCTCTTCTTTCCCTTCCTCTCCTTTCCCTCTATCCCCCCCTTCCCCTTCCCTCCCACTTTGCTAGCCAAACAAGCCCGTAAGGCCTTAAGGTTGTAACTTATAGCAAATTGTCCAATTGTCCAAATGTTGTTGAAAACTTGAAATGAAGTTATCTCCATAACAATTTATAGCAATAGATGATGGTATAGCTACTAGCTAGCGAAAGAAGGCTACAAGGCCTTTTACATGATTATTTTTGCTATAAAGTCACTCTATAAGGCCTTTGATGTACAATTGTTGAAGCGACATCAACATTTTTACATTGTCACTGTAAAACCTGTGTGCTGGTATAACCCCACAATCTGATTATTATATAGACCACAAATTATTAGCTCGAACCTTTTCTCTTTAGTGATGGAAAGATGACTTGCTTCTCCTTTTTATAGGTGTGCAGAGATCCTAGGTGGGGAAGATGCTATGAGAGTTACAGTGAAGACACCGAAATCGTGAGAAAGATGACTTCTATTGTATCGGGGTTACAGGGAAAACCCCCAAGTGGACACCCAAATGGTTATCCTTATGTCGCTGGAAGGTGAAGGATGGATTTTAACTTCAAAGTATTTGTTTTTGGTTCCCTTCATCTAGCTTGTTGTAGCAATTTTTGTCATACTTTCAACTTATTGGATTCTTTATCATTGATATTCCAGAAAGAATGTTGTTGCTTGTGCCAAACACTTTGTTGGTGATGGGGGAACTGATAAAGGTATAAATGAGGGGAATACAATAACTTCATTTGAAGATTTAGAGAGGATCCATATGGCACCTTATCTGGACTGTATTGCTCAGGGAGTTTGTACTATTATGGCCTCTTATTCTAGCTGGAATGGAACAAATTTACATGCAGAACGTTTTCTTCTCACTGACATTCTTAAAGAAAAACTGGGCTTTAAGGTATATTGCCACCATATTATGCCTGGATTATTGGTTGTTACAAGATCATTACACAAGCTATAAAATACATCTAGAGAGCCTTTCACACGGCACTATGGTCCATAGCTTCTATGCTTCGCTTCATCTTTTATTTGCATATATTGTTAGAAATGATGGGACAGTATTACAAAGCTTACCTGCTCAACTTTCCATTTTTCTTAAAATGAGACCGGTTTATCATTTGTCGTATTTTTTAGCAGCCGAGATCTGTTGATCATTTAGCGAACGTGAAACTTGGGATTTACTTCTTGTGTAAAATTTTGCTTCAGGGCTTTGTAATCTCAGATTGGGAAGGCATTGACAGACTTTGTGAACCCAAAGGCGCAGACTATCGTTTCTGCATTTCATCTGCTATTAATGCAGGAATCGACATGGTAGGCAAACAAAGATTCTACCTGTTTTGCATAAAATTTTCTTTCGTGGTATATTTTGCATTCTTGACAAAATACGCATGCAGGTAATGGTTCCTTTTGGATACAAAAAGTATCTACAGGATTTGACCTTTCTTGTAGAATCGAAAGAGATACCCATGTCTAGGATTGATGATGCAGTTGAACGAATTTTGAGAGTGAAGTTTGTTGCGGGGCTTTTTGAGCATCCATATAGCGACCGGTCTTTGCTAGATATTGTTGGTTGCAAGGTATGTTTTGGAAATTTGTTTTGCTTTCTTTATTCAAGGTTGACAATCGATTGTAATGTTTACTTGAAAATCTGTTGAATTTTGTTCCATTTTTCAGTCATTCCCTTTTACTTGAGAATCTGTTGTCATCTGGTATCGTAGCTGTTGAATTTGATATGATCTAGTTTTTTGTTTTCTTTTCCCCTTCAATAGCTGGATCATTTCTCTCCTATAATTAGACTACATTAAACACTTTCATGATATGGTATCTTTCCCAGTGTATGATATTCACACCGCCCCTTTCACAAGTTCACATCACACTCGGACTAGACTAGAGAGCCATTAGTGTTGGTGGTTAATATTGTTGTATGCTACACACACCTATTTGCATTGTTTTACTTTTCTAGCTTACTGACTAACTGGTTGACTGTGCAACAGTTGCATCGTAACCTAGCACGAGAAGCAGTCCGCAAGTCTTTGGTACTTTTGAAGAATGGAAAAGATCCGAGAAATCCTTTCCTTCCATTGGATAAAAAAGCAAAAAAAATTCTTGTTGCAGGAACACATGCTGATAATCTTGGATTTCAGTGTGGTGGCTGGACTATAACTTGGGATGGCCGTAGTGGCAGATTGACCATTGGTATATTTTTTCTTGGAATAATTACAGTTTCAAAATCGTTATGTTGGTCTCAAAGAGGAATTTTATGTTGCATCTTTGTTGAAATCAAACGGGTAGGTATACCGTGATTCTCATGTGAGAGGTCTCACAATAATCGTACTATTAGACCGTCTCACATAAGACCATGTAATAGGTATATACAGTATATAACTCTGTCTTATTTTTGTTCTAGTTCCTGTATTATATTAATCGAACATGACTGCAGGCTGATAACATTGTTTTTATTGCAGGAACTACCATCTTGGATGCAATTAAAGATGCCGTTGATGATGAGACTCAAGTTATTTACGACGAATCCCCTTCACCTGAAACTTTATCAAAACAAGATTTCAGCTATGCTATCGTAGCTGTGGGTGAAGATCCATATGCTGAGTTCAGGGGTGACAACTCAGAGCTGACTATCCCATTTAATGGCGCTGACGTGATTAGTGCAGTTGCAGATAAGATTCCCACCCTTGTCATTTTCATTTCTGGAAGGCCTTTAGTTTTAGAGCCATGGCTTTTAGACAAGATCGATGGTCTAATTGCTGCTTTCTTGCCTGGAAGTGAAGGAAACGGAGTAACTGATCTTCTGTTTGGTGATTGTGATTTTGAGGGTCTGCTCCCAGTGACTTGGTTTAAAAATGTGAAGCAACTGCCTTTAAATGCTGGACAAAATTCATATGATCCTTTGTTTCCTTTAGGATTTGGATTGAAAATTAACAAAACAAATATCGTAAATCAGTGAATTCGAATCACCTAGACCGGCCATCTGCCCATCTGTTGTACTTATGGTCAAAGGCGAGGAATTCTTACTGTTAAGGAATAGCATCCTTTTGTTTATCATATACGGAGTTCTATTCTTACTATAGGTTAATATCCCGTTTTCTTTCTCTTGATCCTTCATCACATTTTGGATGATCATACGGACTGTTGGTTATGGTGTGTTCTCCCACGTTTATTGATTTGCCTGTTTCACTGGATGACCCGTGATTCTTTTCAGGATCTTTGTAACAGTCTGAAAATAGCAGGCGCATGACCTGCATGAACAGAAAAGCGCTATCTTTTGTTAACCATTTTGGATCTTGTGCAAGTTCGTAAGGGGGCTTCTTTAGAAAGACACTCAAATTATCTTGTCGCTCTATGAACATGACTGATTGACTGCGGAACTGAGGTATGATTGCAATGAGTAATCTTACAGAGAATGTTTGTCATTGTTTCGCTTTATTCTCCTGTACAGTAGTTGTACTCCATTTGGTAATTGGGTGTTTGGTTGAACACGAAGTTGCTTGTAATGTACTGTATTGAGGAGTACATATGCAGGCAGGTAGTAGAAACGAGAAACTGAATTCCAGTAAGAACTGAATTCAAGTCCATATGCAGGCGGGTAGTAGAAACTGAATTCACTTTGGATTTTGAAAGATCACGATTTCTTGAATAAGAACTTCCAAGTCGAGTGCGGTTTGCTGGTGGATTTATATTGTGACGCCGACTTCATTTTCTTGTGACTACATTTTGTACTTATGAATATCTCGGAAACCTTCTCAGGAGGTACATAAAGATCTTATATGAGCAACCTTTTTTTAAGTGAATGTAAATGTAAATAATATTTCGAGTTCTAATAAACCGATAATCTATAAAATGTAAATGTGATAATATTTCGAGAATTAATTATAAAGGAGAACTCGTCATTTTGCGTAATTAACTATATAGGAAGTCAGTTTTGGTTTATTACGATAATCGAAAAAGACGGTTTTGTTATCGAGTTTTAATAATCGATAATCTATAAAATGTAAAAGTAATATTATTTTGAAAATAAATAGTAAGGACAAAGTCGTCATTTTACGTAATTAACGCCGACGGTAAGAAGTAAAGTGCCGATGGTAAAAAGTAGTCCCCATTATTTTGCTTATATTACGCCAATTTTTCGCATTTAATTAATGTAACAATCCTCTTTCATACTTTAACAGTCTATTTTTCTCATTTAATTAATACTCCCTCCGATTACCTATGTTATTCTCTCTTTCTTTTTTGGGTTGAGTTTGATTTTCTTCTCTCTTTTCATTTAAGAAAAGTTTTATCATCTTCATTAATTAATATAATACTAGTATAGACCAATGCATGCACGGTATTAATTAGTGTATACCCATGTATTAATTAATGTTTTCCACCGCACTTTTTCTCATTTAATTAATATAATATTTCTCTCTCCTACTTTTTCATTCTACTTTTTCTCATTTAATTAATATAATATTTCTCTCTTACTTTTTCATTACACCTTCATATTCTATTAATATAATTATTCCCTCCTTATTTTCTTCCCCAAAAAAAGGGGAAGAACACAAGTAATCGGAAGGAGTATAATATATATATATTTTTTCAATACACTATAATATATTTAATAATATAATATTTTCTCGGATCTTTGTAAATCGGAGGGAAGAGAATACTCCATTACTCCGTAGTACTTACCGTATTTTATAAACACGAGCAACCTTCTCAAAGGAAAACACAGAGAGAGAATGACGAAGCAGCATCCAAGTTGGTCTCCGTACGACAACAATGGAGGGACATGTGTGGCGGTAGCAGGAGCAGATTACTGCGTGATCGCCGCCGACACTCGTATGTCCACCGGCTACAACATCCTCACTCGCGACTACTCCAAGATTTACAAACTGTACCTTTCCGTTTATCTCTCTTCCCCCTTACTTACTTCCTTCTACTGATCTATCGTCTTCTTTCTTTCTTTGATTTATTTATCCACTTGATTGTGATTTGATTGATTGTTTTTTTGATACCCAACCCAACTGGAGGTGATTTGATTTGATTGTTGATTAATTAGGGTTTTAGGCTGATTCTGATTTGTGTTGTTTTGATTGATTTGGGGTTTTTGGGGTAGAAGATGTCAAAGTTGGTGTGTTTAGTATCGGAATCGACTCCTTCCGTCCGAAAGATGCCTCCCGCCTATGACAGGGAAGGAGAGTTAGATGTACACAACCTCGCCGCCGCCTATTTAATCGTTACTTTTTCAATGATCTATGATGAAAATTGCATCAATCTGCTCCGTAGTAAATTGTTTTGTAATTTCTGCATCGTATTCCAAAGGCAGAGTAGGAGTTAAATGATGCCTGATGGATGTCTAGTTTATCTGATTGGTCGGCAATGCGTTTGTTGTGCAGTGCTGATAAGAGTATGCTAGCATCATCCGGATTTCAGCCAGATGTGAGGGCCTTACAGAAGGTCTTGGGGTCACGACATTTGTTATATCAGCATCAGCACAACAAGCAAATGAGTTGTCCCGCAATGGCTCAGCTTCTGTCAAACACCTTGTACTACAAACGTTTCTTTCCTTACTATGCTTTTAATGTATTGGCTGGCCTCGATAATGAAGGTACGCTAAAATTAAGACACTTGCCGCACTCCTTTGATAATCTAATCTAAAACCTTGTAAACCACCGAATTAGACTTCGCTGACTGCTGTCCGCCCTAATGATAAATGCTTCAGGCAAGGGCTGTGTTTTTACATATGATGCTGTTGGGTCGTATGAGAAAGTTGGATACAGTTCCCAAGGTTCTGGTTCCAAACTTATAATGCCATTCCTGGATAACCAGCTCAAGTCTCCAAGCCCTCTACTATTACCTGTACAGGTGTGCTTAACTTCCTTCGTGTTCCAATCTATGTTATGTCAAAATTTCACTTTGCTTGCGTCTCCGATAACTTGACATCTGACATTCCATTTTAAAGAAAAGAATGCAACACTTTTTTTTGTAATGTCCGACACACCTGACACTTGCTGTTAAGGTAGAATAAACATACTTTTGAATGGATAGATCTGTGTCCCTATGATCTTTATCATTGCTAGGGTTGCTCTTTCCTCTTCCTGTCGATGTTAAAATTGACAAGTAAGACTATGACATTTGCAGGATGCTGTCACCCCGCTTTCAGAGCCGGAAGCAATCGATTTAGTGAAAACTGCTTTTGCAGCTGCAACTGAGAGGGACATTTACACTGTGAGTCTTTATTTGTCAGTTTGGTTTGTTGCTTCTGATTTTGAACTCTGTGTTTTTAGTATGCATGTTGGTATTAAACCATCTCTCATTGTTAGAGAAGAATATGCAATTAGGACATCCTAATACTTCAATAAGCGCTTCTTGTACCTAAGCATTATTGTTGAACTGCATTTTTTTAATAGGGGTCGTGTAAATAACTTACACAAGACTTGTCGAGAACACTGTGTTTCTGAGATGTATTCACTCCCAACAACTTTGTTCTATTTTAAAGACATCTATAATTGGTATGATTTGTGAGGATAAATCAACAACTTGCTCTAATCGAGTAACTCTCCTATAGGACCGTTCTTTACCATAGGATGATGGGTCCAAAAGAGAAGAAACCCAATTTAAATGTAGAACTTCTCCTTCCTTCCCTTCTCATACCTCTCACCCGAACCACCGCCTTCCCACCGCCAGCGACAACACTCTTTCTTCACCCATGCCTCGCCAGAAACTGCCACTGGTTCGCCTGAAATCAGTGCAGGCAAACTCTACTCGTAGCCCTTAGTCGGCCCTACATCTGAGGCTCCCTCTTAGATCTACACTCGATTCCCCCTAGCTTTCTTCAAAAGCTAACACCATTGATGCAATCTATGACCTCTGGTGTGTCTTAAGGTGGTTTTGTCATGTGGTGGTTGTGGAGGGGGCCCGAATGTGGTGACCTTTTGGGTTTAGTCTTGATCATGTTTTGTTCTAAATTGTTATCCTACGTCATGTTTAGTTATTCTACTATACTCCTTAAGAGTTGTTGCATATTGAAATGGGAAGAACAATGGAGCAAAGTGTGTTATTCACACCGTGATTCAAGTTCTCGGCACATGGAACCAAATTGTTCTTCTTGATTCAAGTTCTCGCTCATACAGTTGACAGTGGGATTTTGTTTTGGTGATTTGGGCAGGGAGACAAGCTGGAAATTTTGGTTATCAACAAGGATGGTCTTCGTCAGGAGTACATGAAACTCAGGGAAGATTAGATTAATTTTTCTGTTCGACAAGTCGTCTGCTATTCTGTGTCTGTCACTAAGCATTAGTTGTTTTTTCGTTTTTAACTTAAAAAGACAAGCTAGGAGTTGAGATACAACTTAACCAATGAGTTTGGAAATTTATGTGCCTTTGATTTGATGAAATAGCTGTATCATTTTATGTTCTGTTGCGACATTATTCTTGTGGACCGCGTTTTTTTTCCTTACAATCTTCTTGTATCGATAACTCGTTAAGTAGACCGGTTGTCAGTGTGCGTTGTACGGCATGCGGTCAATTCTCTTCATCTTGCCAGTCATGTAGGAGGAGACGGAAGGACGGAATTAAAGAATATTTCGCCACCTTAAGCTCTTACCAAAAACCTGAAATGGCATGCTATATTTCTTTCACAAATTCTTGTTTGTGATGAGCGTATTTGTCCTAACTTGTGACGGGGTACATAAAGACAGGGTACTTCCTCCCTCATTCTTCGCCATCATCAACGCTGACTATCCATCATCCTAAAAAACCAATCGAACGTTCACAAATTTTGAATCTATTTTCGTCAGTTAAACCTATTTCAACGACCATTAACACCCTCAATTAAATCTATTGTTGAATGCAATTCTGGGTTTTGTTTCGTTTCATTTGAGTTAACTAATCACAGTAATTAATAATAATAATTTAGGTATTTGAGGATGTTTTTTTTCTGGGACGAGAAAGAGGGTTGATTTGGGTGGTCGGAGTTCTAACTTCTAAGTGATGGTAAGGAAAAAAAAAAGAATATTATTGTGACTTGCATGCATAGATCATAATGATACAAGATGGCCATGCAAACCCTAGCATATACTAGCCGTAATAATATCGATTTTTAAGAGGAAAGAAATCAAAGTATCTCTATACAATTATATTATCTATGTAAACGGTTTTTCTAAGGTAAGAATCACATAGATATTAAAAAGGGTATGTAATATAGAAGATATTTTATGGAATATTCTGAATATAAGGCTCTAATGTTGTTCAGGGATGAAAATCTAGTACTATTTAGTTTGCTAATTATCATTAGATTTGATTGATTATTGAAAATCTAGTATTAGAGATTAGAGATGGGTAGGTCATCAAAGGAATTCGGTGCTTTGAAAAGGTGTGACTTTGTTGCTGCTGATGATCAAAAGGTTGTTGTTCCTCCGTCGAAAAAGTGTAAGAAATCGAAGAAGTGTTTGGACGTGATATCGTTACTGTCGAATAACGGGGAGACGGGGCACTTGGTTCGAGGCTCTACTGGGGAATCCGTTAACCTAAACGTGGTTCGGGGAAAACACTTGGTCATCTGCTCCGTCACCTTGCCTTACGCGTTCTACCCTCACGCTGATCCCGACCCAAATCTCCCCTACTGGCGAGTCATGGCAGACACTTACCCCGACTTGATTCAAGCCGGTTTTGAGATGGTCGTCTCTGTCATCACTAAACGCAATAAAAGGCGTTACTTCGACAACCTTGTATCCCGCTTGCCTTGCCTCGTCATACCCTTCCCTGACTTGCCCACCCGTCATTCTGTCTCCTCCTTCGTCGACTCCAAATCCAACGACTACGGTCCCATCTTTGCCATTGTCGTTGATCCCTCTGGAACCATTCTTCCTCACCGCAATGTTCATTGTCTATTTCTCGACTATGGCTTTGACTGGTTTACTAGAGACGTCGACGACATTATGGCAGATGATCAGTTGTTTAAAATCAGGCTGGATCCTTTCGAGAAGAGACGCTTTGATCCCGAATCTTTCGACAAGGATGTCTTGGATCAGTTAGATGAGCCGGTGTCATTGCACAAGGACATTCTGCTGTGTGAACCCTCTCGCGTGCTCTGGAGATTCAGTGCTCCTGCTGGTACTCAAGCCGGCCTTGGCCTTGGCCTTGAACCGTCCTTGCCCGTTTCAGAGCTGAGCAACAAGCTCGTTGCGTTGTACCTTTGCGTTCACGGAGACTTCATAGAGCAACTCAGCCAGGCCTACAAGCGATGCATTGAAAACAAGCAGGAGCTCGAGGTCGTCCTCCTATGCATACCCTACTTTGCAGAACCCAAGCTGTATTACGAGAACATCGCCCGTCTTTTGAAGCAGTACAATGTGGAGTCCTGGTTCATCTTTCCCTGTGAGAGGAGGGCATGCCTGAGGATGCTCCGTATCTTCTGCCCCCTGTGGAGCGTCGACAGGCTGGCCATTCTGCCCCCCGACTGCAGATCCTCCGGGTGCATGGCAGGACGCACTGTCATCCACAAAATCGGAATCAACACTTATCCTTTCACAAGGTCAGCTGTGGTGGAGCAGAGGGTGGCCGCTCTCAAGTCACTCACCCCGGCTTTGCTCTTCAAAGGCAGCTCTGCCAAACGCACGTGCCTGGTTCGCAATGGCAGGAAGTCGAACGTGCGTCATTCAGCAATCAAAGGCAAGAAACTGGTCTTATACTTGGACCATGTTGGCCTGTCACAATACTTCAAGCAACTCTGCCCATTGCTCATGGAAATGTATCCTCAACTCCAGGCCGCGGGGTGTGAAGTCGTGTTCGTTCCCTTGGATAGTGAAGTCGGAAATCCACACCATGAAAATCTGGCAAAGATGCCATGGCCGATGATGCCTGTCGAAGCTGCAATAGAATCCTCGATTGTTAACAGCTTTATCTTCCCAGACGAGGATTATAGTGAGCATCCTCTCATTGTATTTGGCGAAGATGGTAAGATTCGTTCGAGATGGGGTTGGAAGAGACTTTTGAAGGAGGATGGGATTATTACCGATAGTTTGTTCACTGATTGTGTTCGCAGCGAGGTCACAAACCTTTTAAATGCACTTGACAATGATGATTTTTACTTGTTATAATTTATCTTCTTTTCACTCCAAATCCGCCCGCATTCAGGGTCATATTAGTAGTATCAACGCTTTTTATATATATTGTCGTTAATTGCAGTTTATTCTAACTTATTATAAGATTAATCTTGGTTTTAAGCAAGTTATGTTATGGAAGACATTGGTTATATTAATATATGGTGTTATTGATTTTGTTCTGCTGTTGATTAATTCGATCCAATATAGCGCCATTGTTGCTTGATTTTTGTTCATGTTCCGAAACCAAGTCTTCAAATCAATCAATTAGATATGCTGACCTTGAATTCCCCGAGTTCAAACTCATGCTGAATGAACGAACTGCCTAAATGTGAATACACACTTTGAATGTCAAGTGCTACTGCTGTTAGCTGGTGAAAATAAATTGTGACAAGCAAGACAGGAGCAGAATATGTTTACTTCAAATGGCGACTTCATATTTTCTGTGACAGTCGCTCACGTGTTATTGAGCTGATCGGATACTCACTCTTCGATTCTAGGCCGGAAGTGGAGTATTTGGTGCCGAAGTCATAGACAGTAAGAAGCGGTTCCCTTGGGAAACTAGGTACTAGTGACTTCTTTGCTGATAATTGATTCCATTTTCATTACATAGTGCTTTTTGGTTTATCAAAAGTTGGGCTACTGTAACTTTAGACTGTAGTAGGACAAAACATTATTCTTATTATTGACATTAATGATAGTTTATTATATATGTCACTTAGTATAAAGCATGCTATGGAGTAGATTTCTTGCAGGGAAACTTAAGTAAAGATTCTAGCTTTCAAATCACCTTCTGTGAAACTGAACCTGAAAACATTAACAACAGTAATGTCAATGGCTCAAGTATCTGGCAACACTTCATCTATATACAAAGATTCTAGCTTTCCGATTGAAGCGAGAGTTCAAGACCTTCTTTCGAGAATGACATTGAAAGAGAAGCTTGGTCAGATGACTCAGATTCTGCAAACTGTCGCAACTCCTTCGTCTCTTAAACACTTTGGCATAGGTCAAATATTAATCTTACTATTGTTATATCAAAGTGTGTGCTTATTAAAACGGTGAAGTGTGCAGGAAGTGTTTACAGTGAGCCAGGAAAGGGGCCGTCTGAGAAGGCAACAGTGACAGAATGGGCGGATATGGTCGACAGTCTTCAGAAAGTGGCAATGGAATCGCGGTTGGGAATTCCAATCATATATGCTATCGATGCTGTTCATGGACATAACAGTGTTTATGGAGCTACTATTTTCCCCCATAATGTCAATATAGGTGCTGCAAGGTTAGTTTTCTGATGTGTGGTCGTTGTTGAACTGGTGTCAGAGGGCGAGGAGATCTCATTCTAGACCTATTCTTCGCGTCCAGCGAGCGTCGTTGAATATAGCAAATGTTGCTGCCTGAATGCTAAGAAAGTTGATTTTAGTTAAAAATGTCGCTATGTCATTTTGTTACAGAGATGAAGATATGGCTCGGCGA
Source organism: Agrostemma githago (assembly GCA_958450325.1). Taxonomy (NCBI): domain Eukaryota; kingdom Viridiplantae; phylum Streptophyta; class Magnoliopsida; order Caryophyllales; family Caryophyllaceae; genus Agrostemma; species Agrostemma githago. Next base: position 74,990,410 of record OY288243.1, on the reverse strand, counting down.
ATAGGGGCTGCGACTGCTTTGGAACTTAGGGCTACAGGAATTCACTATAACCTAGCTCCTTGTATTGCTGTAAGTCAATATTTTGGTCTCTTATACTCTGCACACTCTACTTCTTATATTCCTAACTAACTGTCTTCTTCGTATAGGTTGGGAGAGATCCGAGATGGGGAAGATGCTACGAGAGTTACAGCGAAGATCCAGAAACCGTGAGGAAAATGACTTCTGTGATATCAGGAATGCAGGGAGAACCACCGGAAGATCATCCAAAAGGGTATCCCTTTGTGCAGGGAAGGTAAAGTAACAAAGTACGACGACTTTATTAGTGTTCAGTGTTCACAGACACAAAACTACACGACGAGTTAATGCTGTATATTCCTGCTTGAACTGCTGCTCCTGTTTCCTTGCAGAAACAATGTGGCTGCATGTGCTAAACATTATGTTGGCGACGGAGGGACAGAAAATGGTGTAAATGAGGGGCATACGATGTTGTCTTACGAAGAGTTAGAGAAGATCCATTTAGCACCCTATCTCGACTGCATCGATCAGGGTGTTTGTACTGTGATGGCCTCGTACTCCAGCTGGAATGGTAGTCGGCTACATGGTGATCATTTTCTCCTTACAGAAGTATTGAAACAGAAGCTCGGTTTTAAGGTCAGTAAGTCAGTAAGGTGCTGCCTTTAGTTGCAACTCTGCTTATCGTCGCCTGCTGTGCTGAAACTTGCTGCAGGGTGTTGTAATTTCAGACTGGGAAGGTATTGACATGCTTTGCGAACCATGGGCATCAGACTATCGTTTCTGCATCTCGACAGCCATCAATGCTGGGATTGACATGGTAATGGTACCTATTATATTTGAGAAGTTCCTAGAGGATTTGACATTTCTTGTCGAAACAGACAAGATTCCTATGTCAAGGATCGATGATGCAGTTGTAAGGATCCTGAGAGTCAAGTTTGCAGCTGGCCTTTTCGAGTTCCCCTTCAGCGACAGGTCTTTGATAGACGCTGTTGGTTGCAAGGTTCGTCTTAATTCCTCCTAGTCCTTTGTGCTAACTTGCAGAACATAACATGTACCGACTTTTGTGCTAACTTATCAGATGCACCGTGAACTAGCACGTGAAGCAGTCCGAAAATCTTTGGTCCTGCTAAAGAACGGAAAGGACCCTCAGAAACCTACCCTTCCGTTGAACAGAAACGCTCAGAAAATCCTTATTGCTGGTTCACATGCCGATAATCTTGGATATCAATGTGGAGGGTGGACTGCCACGAAGCGAGGACTCAGTGGCAGAATCACCATAGGTACAACTATACTAGAAGCTATAAAAGGAGCAGTCGGGGAGAAGACAGAAGTGATTTACGAAGAAGTTCCAACATCAGAAACTTTAGCTAGAGACGACTTCAGTTACTGTGTTGCCTGTGTGGGTGAAGGTCCATATGCAGAATGTGGTGGCGACAACAAGACTCTTACAATACCATTCAACGGCTCTGAGCTGATAAATTCAGTTATTGGTGACCGAATTCAGACAGTTGTAGTTCTGATATCCGACCGTCCACTAGTCGTGGAGCCACAGCTGTTGGAGAAGATGGACGCCTTTGTTGCTGCATTCTTACCTGGCACTGAAGCAGCTGGTATCACTGATGTTCTTTTTGGTGACTTTGATTTTCAGGGTTCGCTCCCTGTCACGTGGTTCAAGACCGTGGATCAACTTCCTATGAATGCTGGGGACTCGTCATATGACCCGTTATTCCCCTTTGGACACGGGTTAACCATCACGTACCCATGTTCGACACTTCACAGTTAACTTTTGTGTGATTTCACATCAAAGCAAAAGCCTTTCACCACTCAATGCAATTGTCTTTCTCATGGATCCTCTTTATGTCTTTCAACAATGCTACGTCCTGTCTCTCTTTTTATTACCTTTTACAAAAAAAAATACTTCTGATATGATATTTCTGTAATTATTCCTGTGTCCTCCATTGCTTAGTTATTTTTTCAAAATATCTTCGATCAGTTTCGGATTAGTATTATTGCTGGTGAAAAGCTCGTCATATTTACACTAAGGTGGTGATTTTTACACTAACGTCATTTATCCATTATTGAAACTTAATTATTTGTTGAACTTTTTTTATTCTTTACGAGATCAGAGATAATAATATTTTAATTAAAGTTAGACAATAATTGTGATCGATTATTGACAGTTCACCTTGTGTACTTCGTCCTAGTCTGAGTCATTCATTATAAACAGAAATAATTGAAGGCATAAGTCAAAACTCTGTATTTAGCCTATAAATGGCACTAGTATACTATTTCAAAACTATGTCATATTGTCTTTCATTTATATATAGTCTATAAAATGCAACATTATTGTAATGCCAATAATGCTTGAGTTGTGAACCAATAATGAATAATTCAACATTTATTCCAACATTTAGTGCAAGTTTTTTTTATGAAGCTTAGAAAAATGTTAGCCAAAACTTGTTAACTGTCCCCATTGAACTTGTCATTTTGAAAATAATGGTGGTAGAAAGAACGGTTTTTCTAATGTGTGCCCAATTAAAGCAATATTAACATGAATATTGTCTAAGTATGATAAATAGAAGTTAATATTTCAATTTCTCGATAATATCAATGTTAATGTTGCTTTAATTAGCACACGTTAGAAAAATCGTAGTACGAAAATCTTCGATTAGTTGTTAAAATGTACCTACTCTGTATAAAATATACTCCCTCCGATTTTTATTTATCTTCTCATTTGACTTTTGGGTGGGTGCAGAAATGTGTGGCTCAAAAGGGAAGAAGGATGAGAGAGAAATGTAAGGTAATTCTAGACCACATGTCGATGACCCAAAATAGAAATAGAGAAGAAAAGGTGTTTCATTTCAATAAGGAAACATGGAAGATAAATAAAAATCGAAGGGAGTAGCTGGTATTGAAGATGTCTTAGCCTAGTGATAAAAGACTAGATACCTTGAACAGTAGATCGCAGGTTCGAATCTCTCTAGTTTCATGACACTAATTCTACTAGACAATATTACAAGAGTGTAGATTCTTGGTGTTTAAGGATGTATTAAAGAGAGATTAAGGAGCAATTAAACTCAAGAAAAGAGAGGTGGTAGCTGATTAGGAAAAAGGGGGATGATTCCTTTCCATCTAATGAAAAGATTTTGCATCCTAGAAACGAGATTAAGACCCTGATTAATGACAGGATGGACCACTTTTGATGGCCAAATCGCTAGTATTTAATTAAGTGGATGTCGTACAATATACTAACACTAATCATCAACTGATTTATCAACATTCTAATGGAATAAAAGAATATAGTAATGGCGTGTTTAATCTGTGTGTAAACTAAATCACAAGGATAAATATGTTTTTGACGGGTCTAGAACCCATGTCATAACACTCATAAATCCTTCGTAATTTTACCAATTAAACTAGCTTATTAATTCTAGTGAATCTTATTTTTCAAAATAAATAAAAAATCATCATTTTTTTTTCTAAAATTTGGGGTTTGAAATTGTATTATTATGAGTATTATTGTTGGTCACTATGTCATTTACCAAACGGGACATATATACGTCCCGTACACTTGAAAAATACAGGAATAGTAATTTTAGTGAATCTTAATTTTGTTTGATTTAACTGTGATCTCCATAATCTTTGTAGCGAAAGTAATCCAATAATCCCTCTCCTTGTTTCACCAAAGGGTGTCCTAGCTAGAAGTTTATCATTGATATGGTGGGATGATGAAGCATATAATTAGCTTTACAAAGTGGAATGGAGACTCAGCAAGGACCATAGTTTAGGTCATGTTACTCAGAATTCAGTACATTAGGTCATATTTGGTTATTTTAAGTGCACATGCTTCCATCAAAATGCCTGTTACAGAACAAAGAAATGTATTTTGACTCAGCCTATTACTATGTAGCAGAGTACCTGGTCTTAATCAATTTTTGGTTACCGCTTTCAGTTATTGGATTCATGTTCCTGGTGCTTAGATAATCAACTAAATTGTTCTTTCGTTCGTCCTGGTTTATATCAGGGTTGTTGCTTAGGTATATTTTGGTATACTCCCTCCGTTCCAATGAATTGTTTGTCTTTCCTTTTGGCACCAAGGTTAAGGAAATCAATGAGGGAGTGACATGTAGAGCAAAACTCATGAGAATGATCAACTTGCATATAATAGAAAGGCAAACAATTCATTGAGACGTCTCAATATGAAATAGGCAAACAATTCATTGGGACGGAGGGAGTATTATTTTGTCCAATTTTGATCAGTGGTGTATATATCCATGCTTGAGTAGTTGGGGTCTTGGGACAGAAAGAATTTTTTTTGGATTCGTCACAGGGTGCGATAAGTAATTTTTTTGTTGCATGCTTTTCTAAACTGCTGCTGTCACAAAATGTTAAACAATTCTGTTAACGAACCATCTCAACCAAAACCTTAAAGATGATGATGGTTGATGTCCGTTTATATTCTATTAAATTCCACAGTACAACTCAAATCATAATCATTAATCTCATGCTTCTCTTACACTTAAAATGACATCAGATCATGTACTAACAATAGTATTCAACTATTCACAGACAGTACACTCTACAGATTTTCTAATGGATTCACACAATACAAACTAAGTACATACTTAGGATTAATACAACATTAATTCTTGTTAAGAACATCTAATTAATTAATTAATGTCATTCTTGAGTACTTACTTACTTATATAACCTATCCCCGGCCTGATCAAATCCCAAGATAGTTTTCGACCTAATATTTGATCCATTTACCATACGGTGACATGATCACGTCTCTCTTCTTCGACTCAAGAGCAATGCCAGCAGCAGCGCCATTATTGTTCGGTAATCCCCACTGGAAATGTGTTTTCAGCATTGAAGCTGAATTAGTAGCCTGAGTTTGAGTTTGCCTAAAAGTTACTGACTGGTGATCCGATGAATCAGACATTTTACTGTAATTATTATTATCTGGTTCGATATTTACTGTGGTAATATCGTGTATGCTAGCTCTTCTTTTATCTTTTCCACCTGATACTTGCCTCATGAAGTACTTCTGTGCATGACTTGCTACTTGAGTTGGTGTCCTTGTTACCACAAAATTCCTTGATATGTTCCTCCAATCTCCTTTACCATATTTTTTTAACCCCAGTAAAAACAACCTGCACAATGCAACCCACATTTATATATATACTCTTTACTCTTTAGCCATGAATGTTACTTACTCTTTAGCCTTTTAACTCTTGAGTAATTATTGTGTACAACTGTTTTACTATACGACAATAATAATAAATTGTAATTTATGATAAAAAGTGACTATTGTAGGATAATTAGTTATCGCTTTCAGATAAATAGTTACCATTGTATAAAGTGATCGCTAAACAATGTACTCTAAATCGATAATTTTTTACCCTGAATTTCTAATTTTAATGTTTTTCGCATAGTATAACGATTGTATACTATAATTTGTGTTAACTCATACCTGATGAATAAAGAAGTAATGTACTAGCATAAAGTATAATATGAGTAATTGAGCAATGCTTCATTCCAACAACTCTTACCCATTTGACTCTTCACGGTCCGGTAAATATTTTTCACCATTGATACATTATTTCTTTCTTTGCGATAACTGTTAAAATTGTGATTTCCCAAAACTTTCTTATGTTGTGAGCGTTACAAATTTGAGTAAATATAATCGAGATTAATATTTTACGAGTGCTTACTTGTGCTCTTCTTCAGTCCATGGAACACCCTTCTTCCTCTCGTGATCAGCGAACCGACTTCTAGCCCCTCTCTTACCATTACCACCACCACCAAGGCTATAACTCGGTTTGAACCCATCGAAGTCATGATGATGGTTAACCCACTGTAGGATGAAACCAGAAGTGGTAGGATCATAGACAGGAAGCGGGACTAACCCGGCTTCAATATTACTAACATCATCTTCCAATTCCTTGTACTGTTTGATTACATCGCCCACAGTTTTCCCAGGAAGCATGGCTGCCACCTTCTGCCAACGGTCACTCGTGTCCTTGTCGTACACTGCTAACGCCGTCTCAAATACCTTGTTCTCAGTCGCAGTCCACGTTGCTGGTCGACTCTCGTCTATCAACCAGCTCGCACTTGACAGGTACGGCGATAACACTTCCATTATATATTATTCTTCGTTATTCGTCGGAGCTGAGGGTTGTTCAGATGTACGCAGCCTTACCCTTAAGCAAATATCGAGTTAAGGAGTTATGGGGTTGTGGTGGAAGATTGAGAGAAAGATGGAAATTATATTAAAGAAGGTAGAAAGCAAATGTAGAGGTGGAGATTTGAAGACTTTACAATTGCTCTAAAATTAGAGAAATAAAGAAGAGAAAGCATAGTTTTTTCAAAAGGAATCAAATGACTCCCATCTCTACTTTTTTTTGGCTTACCCTTTCACTCTTATTGATTTGCTCCCTCGGTCCCAAAATGATTCTCCCATTTACTTTTGCACAATAATTAAAAAAATTGTGTATGACTACTTTATAGGGTGATGTGTGGGTTAATAAAATGGTAAATATTTCGTCTTAGTAGGGACGAAGTTGTAAAAAATGATAGACTAAAAAGAAAAGTTGATAAATGAGACAATTTTTAAGAACTTACCCAAAAATAAATACAGGACAATTTTAGTGGGACGGAGGGAGTAGAATAATAGCAGCAAAGGGAATGAAGTATTCGCTACCCCAAGCGTAAGAAAAATGATTAAAATTATCGACTTTACTACCCAGAATTCATAAAAATGAGACTTTTTCATATATACCAAGCAAATATAATGAAATCGCTTGTTGCCCAAAATTTTAATTCTAAATAAATTGGTGTCTTCAAAGCTCTCATAAATTAAAATTATTAAGGAGTTTTTTTTTAACGAAGTGTGTACTTCGTCACATAACAATAGAGGGAAGAGATGATCGAAATGGATACTCCCTCTATTTTATTCAATTGTTTGTCTTTTTTTTATTAAAATACTCCTCACAATGAATATAAATGACAAACAATTGAATGAAACGGAGGGAGTACCTGTTATCAAGGTTGCAATCGTCTTAATCATTAGATTAAGACATCTGCGGTATCACGTGTTACAATTGGAGATTTGTTTGGGTGTTGATGTCACTATCTTTTTTTCTTCTATTCCATTATATGGTCTTTCATGCCATACTTTGATCATGTTTTTAGTGCATTTTGTATGCTCAATCTTTGTATCCATAGTTGGACAACCTCCTTCAGGTTTTCAGGAGTAGGTTTCGTGAGGTACATCATATATTCATATATATACTCCCTCCATCCCACTAAGATGTTCCCACTTATATTCCAATGTGAGGAATATAATAATCAAATGGGAACATCTCTTTGGGATGGAGGGAGTATATATACTGTATTTCGTTAAATTAATGAGAGACGTATGTAGAAAAATAAAAAACTAAATTAATGATACTCACAATTATATGAGAGTTTCTTATTAACGCTAATGAGAAACCGTCTTTTCTAAATTTTTGTAAGTTTGATACGTATAATGAAGGTTACTCGCTAGATTCCCGCGATTATTTTTACTTAAATTAGAAATGTGTTTTGGGTATTCCAATTTCCATTATTGGAAGGAGCACGAGAATCATTTGGTAAGGTCTCATGGGAATGGGAATGGCACACCCATGACTAGCAAGTAGCAATGGGCCTACTGTGGTCTGTGGTCGTGTCTGTCTTTTGGCTATTGCGCCATTACTCTAGCCACTCTATTTATTATTCTCTCCATAATTGTCTACTCTACTTCCTACTGTATATGGTATGGAAAATAAATGTCTCGGCCCACAACCTCGTCTCTGTTAAATCGTAAAATTTTTTAATCTAATTTAAGTTTTCAAAAATAAATAAATTATTAGGAGATATTATTGTTACGTAATTGACACTCACTATTGTTGAGCAGAATTACTAAATTATACACGTTTTCCTCCATTCAAATTCACTTGTCACAATATTTTTTGACACTATTCACACTTGAGGGGAATCTTCGATATTCTCGACAATCTATAAGTGAGAATATAGTCATGTGGAATTTTGTTTGATTTGTCTTTAAGAGCACATTAAGAATATCAAATTTTTATAATTTTTGGTAATGTAAAATGAAAGATATCGCTAGTGTAAAACACGTCTCGACAATTGTGCCAAAATGAGATGTGACAAGTGGATTTGAATGGAGGGAGTACACTTTTGACATTAATTTTTTTCAATATTGTCTCTCCCTTGAATAAATCTCTATTCTAATCTCCCTCAAACTCTACACAATTTCATTGAATATTAACCATATGGATCATAATTCCGACATGGAACTACGAATTTTTCCGACATTTTAAATTAATCAAAAATATATTAACAATATTATATAAATATTTCATGAAAATGAAAAATGCAAAATAAAAAACAAAAATAAAAAAGTTTCTAAAATCAGGTTAACTAGACTAAGGTTAACAATTAATTAAAGAAGCAAAATTACTAAACTAACCCTAGACTAATCACCTTAGATTTGACACGTGGCGCAATATGGTTCGTTGTGTATGAAAATTTCATACACCGCGGGTAAGTGTATGATGAGAGTAGTTCCCCGGGTAATATTTGGATTTGTTTTATTATCATTAAGTGGTAGTATTTGGATTTGCTTTACCACTATAACGGATTTTCTGTCAAATGGGTCTAGCCGTCTAGGTGATTATTCTTAGCCTAAATTCTTTTTATGACTGACATATCCCTCCTAAGTTGTGATGAGTCAAATAATGTAGATAAGATGAAAATAAAAATAAAAATGTAGCACCTAGATATAACAAATGATCTGATCTGTCATTATTTATCCAATTGAAAAGTGATTAATACTTGATCCAACAGATGCGGATGGCATATATACTCATCATAGGAAGGATTTGCTACTTGTATTATTTTTGGCAACTTGTTATTATTACAATTGAATTAATTTAGTTTGGTAGGCATAAGAGGAGATGATCAAGAAAGTGTTGGAATGGGGCTAGGCATGAATGAATTGGGGTAACATGTGATGGGGCTCTTCTTAGTCGATAAAAGCCTGGTCTGGTCAATATGCCAATTCGGGCTTACTTAACAACATCATTCCTTCAAACAAATCAAATCTACGAGTATTTTTTTTGGTTTAACGAAGAGCGCACCTAGTCGCATTACAATATAGGGAGAGGGGGATTCGAACCTGAGACTTACTGTCCCAAAGCACATAGTCCTAACCACTAGGTTAAGACATTTTCGATACAAATCAAACCTATTGTCAATGCTTCAAGAAAGATGTATTCTAGATAGAGTACTAATTAACTTGTTGATCAAATTATGAAAGATCACAAAATCCATCGTCATCATAATTCATAATCACCCTTCTGATTCCTTTTACATTTTTTAAAATGTTTAGAAAAGGAGTTATTTCATGAGAATAATCTAAATTATTGTTATTTTCTTTAAGAATTATTTTTTCATATTTCAATGTTACTCATATCATCCTTAAAATTTTCAAAAAATTTCAATATTACCCTTTCTTTATTTTAAAGAACTTTCTTTGTTTTTATTCTATTCTAAATCAATTTTTTCATCAAAATTCTTTACTTAAACGTCATCCATCCTATAAATCGATCAATCATTATTTGCGAATTCATTATGGATCATAGATTCATAGTTCAATAATCGATATTTTATAATATAGGAATTTTAATTGAAAATTAGGGTTAATTGATTGAAAATTAGGATTAATTAGTGGTAATTAATTAGGGTTCTTGTATAATCGCAAACATTAGACTTTTTCGAAAAAGTCCTAATTGGTGCAATTGATTTGAAATTCATCGCATTAGTATTTTTCCGAAGAACCCTAATTTGTGCAATGATTTCAAATTCATCGCAAATTAGGACTTTCCTGAAGAAGCCTAATCGGTGCAATTGATTTGGATTTCATAATCTCAGTTTCTACTCGTATCATTGTAAATGAAGACTTTTTCGAAAAACCCTAATTAGTGTAATTGAATTTAAAATTTATGATCTTAATTTGTACTTGAATCATCGCAAATTAGGATTTTTTCAAAGAACCCTCATTGATGCAATTGAGTTGTGGAATTTTCTCTCTCTAGAAACTTAATTAGTGGATAGGGTAGTAATCTTGAAGTCTATATGATTGAGTAAAGTTCAAGTACAAAAAAGTATTACCCTAAATTAATTCATACTTTACATAATCCCAAATTAATTTGATCGACGCATTTATTAATCTCGCTTCCCTATGGACAAAATTATTAATCTAGGGTCTTTGAGAGTTCCGTCGTCGTTCATTAAAGTCAAAACAACAAGAAAATTAAGGCATTTTTTCATGGTTTTTACAATACTAATCGGAAAAAAAATAGAAGAATAATTTTGGAAAGTTTCAAAAAAAAAATAACTGTTCCGGTATGGAAACAATTGTCCCGACTTCGGATTCGGGTCTCTTAATTATGGTTCAACCTTGATGATTCTCGTCGACTTTCTTCTGCCTCTCCTTCTCCTCACTCCGGTGGTCGGACTTTCCCCGGTAGAGACGGCCTGCTCCCTGCACAATGAACGCACAGGGCCTCAGAGGTGTCCGAGGGAACCCTCTCCGATTCCTAAGTCAGTCCGTGAAATGCCTTAACGAACCTAGCTCGTGAGGAACTAGGTGGCGGTTTTTAGAGTGAGAGTCTAGAGAGAGAAAATTCAACCCCCTTCATGTGGAAAATGAGAGAGTATTTATACCTTTCTACAAGAGAGAGAAAAAGAGAAGAGGAGAGAGGAAGAATGGGTGGATGAGAGAGTGACATGTGGCTTCACCTTATCCACCCATTCTCCTTTACCTAAGGCAAAATGACGGAAGGGCCCCTGATTTCCCCTGCCCCTGCTGAGGGTAAGAACACCCTGGGGGCTAGCAAGCCGGGGGCTCGACTGCCCTGTTCGGCTGGCGGCGTGGCCCTGCCGGGCAGGTGAGTACCTTGGAGTGATTCAGTGATCTTCGTAGGGTGGTCATGCAGGGCAGGCCCTCCTCTGCTCCTGAGGCGGCTCGCCCTGGATCTAATGGGCGGGCGACCCGTAGCAGGCTGTCAACTCCCATCAATAACCAATAGCTGAAGCTGGAGATGATGGTTCAATCAGTTTTCTAGGTAGCCGGTCACCTATATCATTAAGAGATTAATGAAAGCATTGAATATATTAGTTTGAAATTACGTTAAGTATGAATTAATTTAAGAATAACAGTAATAGTTGAGATTATTTTCATGAAATAACAAAAAAAATGGCAGAAAGTGAATGTTAACTTACTGCCTTCTAGACAGTGAAGGTTAAGTTACCGCCCCTGAGATCGAATATGAGGATGTGTCGAACTAAATTAAACACAAGAGGCGTTTGGTTGGGACTTGGGAATTGGGAGTCTTCGAGAAAAAACAATAGAATAAAAAATGATTACTCTTGTTAGTGTTTGTGTAATCATTTCAATCACTCTCTTAATTACCCCAAATTACTGTAACCTACTTGCTAGAACTGGCAAACTGGACGTGTCGGGTCGTGCTTCGTGCTGGCCTAGTCGTGCTTCGTGTCCGTCCAGCTCGGCTTAGTCATGTCTGGCAGACCCATTGTGTCGTGTCGGGTCGTGCCTGACTCTGAGAAAATGCGCCGGGGCACGGTTCCTAGCCCGAGCCCGATCAAATTTCAGGTTTTTTCAATTTTTTTTGAGATTTAGAGTCGTGTCGGCCCAACCGTGCCTCATGTCGGGCCAAGCCTAGGCACAGACTTTTCTTCAAATTGGCGCCGCTGCCGGACTTGAGACCGGTCGTGTCGTGCCCGTGATTTTCGCCACGTCATCACCGTGTCGGGACGGGTACGGTCGTGCTTATTTTCGTGCCGGATTAGGCCACCGAGATGGGCCGACCCGGTTTGCCAACTTTACTACCTACCACCATAAGTCATAACCGTTATCGGTCTATCACTACCACTAACACCATTCGCCACATCATTCAACACCGCCATTAACCCAACGAACATCACCGCCTCTGGTTCTTCACTAACCATCGCCACGCCTTGCCTTACCATCGCCACCCCATGTCATTCACCATTATCCCTTGACCTCGTTGAGACTCGCCACATGCACACTGGTTGGAAACATAAGGTCGCTATAGGGGCTAGGGGCAATCATAATTTTGGGAATAAAAGAAGTTGTGTCTATCAATTTCAAAATAAGAAACAAAATTATCTCGACAAAAATACAAATTTATATATGCATCGTACCCCAAGGTCATACAACATTCTTAGCTTATAGGTTGTATACTCAACCATTAAGAGTTAAATTGCTCGATGGTATGCTTAAGATTTACACTCTTCACCCAATTTACCTTTTTATTAAGACATTAATTATAGAGGTTAGAGGTGGCACTTCGGGCCGGGCCGCCGACGCCGGCCCGATCCGGCACGAACCCAGGCACGACCGGCCCGGCACGAGGGCAAAATCGGGCCTGGCACGGGCACGGGTCGGGCTGCGGCGAAGAGGTGACTGAAAAACCCGTGCCAGGCACGGGCACGATCGGGCCCGATCCGACACGGCCCGCTGACAGCCCGCTGACAGGCACGCGGGCTGGCCCGACCAGGCACGACCGACCCGGGCACGGCGGGCCCGAGGCACGGCACGGCCCGGCCCGGCACGCCTCAACGGTCCCCTGCTGCTGCCTTTCCTGAGTGTTGGCGTGCTGCTGGCTGCTGCAGTGCTGCTACTCTGCTGTCTTTACTGCTATTCCCCTTCCCAAGTTCTCATTTCTCATTTTCCCAAGGACCCAACAGTCATGAGTCACCTGTCCAACCTCTATCCCCATTCCCCAAAACAACCCAACGTCTCTTTTACTTATTTGAGTTATTTCCTCTATTTTTTTTCATTTCTTTTCCTATAAAAACCCACTTTCATCCATCTTCATTTCACAAATCATTCTTATAATCATTCTTATTAATCTTTTAAAATCTCAATACTTTATAACCTACATTTCTATATTCTAAAATATATATATATATATATATATATATATATATATATATATATATATATATATAATATAATATAATATAAGTTATTAAAAGTAGATCGAGGCACGACCCGAAAACCGGCACGAAAATCGAAGCATGGGCACAAGCACGAAAATAGCACGACGGGCCGGGCACGAGACCCGGCCCGAGCACGGCACGACTGGGCCCGTGCCTTGGGCCGTGCCTCGGCGGCAAGGTTGGCTGGAGCTCCGTGCCGGGCACGGCACGAGCCCGGGTCTAGGCACGACCGGGCCGGCCCACCTAGGCACGAAGCCCGCCGGGCACGACACGAAGCCCGGCCCGGCACGACTAAGTGCCACCTCTAATAGAGGTGCTTCAAAGTTATTTGTCTTTTTTTTTTAAGTTTGTCTACAAACCACTCTATAGTTGGACATGAGTAATTGAGTATTGGGGTTTATAGATAAGAGGGGTTGCATTGATAAACAACATTTAGTAGTTGTTTTACTCACATTTATATCCTCATTCGATTCGATTTTATTTGTTCAAGTTATTAATAGTTCGATTTTAGTTGTCATCTACTCCCTCTGTTCCATTTGATTGTTTGCATTTGCTTTTGGGGGCACTATTCATAGGTGAGTGAAATCGTCAATGTAACTTCTAATATACAGTATAAGATAAAATATAGTCATGTGGGATCTTGTTTAAATTGTCTAATCGAGTACGTTATAAATATCAATTTTTTTATAATTTTTCGAAATACGTAACTAAAGATATATGTAAAAGAAAACGTATATTAGCAAATGTGAAAAAGTAAATGCAAACAATCAAATGAAACGGAGGGAGTAGTAATTAGTTGTTTTAGCTTAGTCTTTAGTATGCAATAATCGTTATTTTCGAGGAATTTGGCATTGCTTTTTCTCGCCTTTATACTTTAGGTGTCATCTCGGAAATGAGCGAGTCGGGTTTGAGAGTTCAAGCTTACATTGGGCCAAAAAGAAGTCATCAAGTCAAAGGAAGGCCCAAAGGCTTAGAAGAGAGAAGATGAATGGATACACAAAGCGAGAAAAGCGACCGGGCCGAGCTACAGGAGTGAGATATACCTCTCTTGTAATCCTTTGGGCTTATGTTTGTTTTTGTAATCCTTTGGGCTTATGTTTGTTTTGGAACCAACACTATATATACTTCTCTTGTAATCCTTTAATTAAGGGGAGGAAACCCTAAATCTAGTTTTGTGTTGAAGATTTGAGTTTGTATTTCTTGATTACTCAATCAAAGATTGTCTCTTTTCTTCTTCTTTGGTATAATTCTCTTCTTTCTTATCTTTCTCTATTCTAATTTTATTTTAATTAATTTTCCTCATTATTTATACCAAGTATTCTTCATCTATTCAATATGAATGTCATTGTTATAATTCCTCCATTTTATTGAATTAGTCTCACTTTTTTTGTGAGGGTAAAAGTGGGTCAATGAGGCTATTCAAGAAAATAGAGGGAGTATTATTTATGTTGAATGTTGTTGTGTATTGTCTTAAGATGAGTAGTGAGGAGTCTCTTGCCAGGGTTAGTAGAAGATTGAGTTTTGATTATGGGTGTTTAAAGGATGATTAGGTGGTGTTTGATGTACTTTATATTGCTTCTAAACATAGTGCACATAACATGTTCGATGTATTGCTTATTAAATGTGTATTGATCATTGCATGTTTGCTTGCATTCTCTGTGTGGTATTGTATGTTGTTTAGTGGGAGCTATTCGTTAGTTGCGAGAGCGTAATGCAGAGACTCTAAAATCGTCTAAGTGCGAGGACCCGGACAAAGTCTAGGCAAGTAGACTCCATCATCACCCTCATTCCCTTCTTGATCGCATTAACCATAGTGCTTTCTCTTATTGTTTATCCTCGCTTTTCATTATCGTTATTTCTTTTCTTTGTATTACCTCTGATCATAAACTTTAGCTTAGTCACAAATCAAACCAATCACTACTTTCGTTGTCTTGGACCTAGTATAGAATCGTAGTAGCTTACTCATCTCTTGTTTATCGTTCCTGAGGAAATCGACCTAACTCACCCTATACTACCCATCTAGTTAGGATTAGTTGGCTTTACTTGATTGTTGGGATTCACGACAAATCCCTTCATCAACAATATGAATTGCCGCAAAAATGTACCCAACATACGAGGAAAAAAATACTATGTTTGATAATTTGAAGTGTCTATCAAACCTTCCCAAAACGTCACTTACTATCCTAAGACTTCTAGTTCTTATCACCGGCAAACCAGAAAAGGAAGTGCACTTTGTTGATATGAGTAGTACTTTTTATCCCTTTAAGCAAAGCTAATAAATAGGACATCTTCAATTAACATGGGGTGTTTCAATCACTCCAGCTTGAAGAACGCAACGTCTTCGTTGAGCCTGACAGCATAATTGCTTACCCAGAATCCACCCCCACTAGGTGCAAGCCACACAATCACAGAGTTGCTCTAATACCATTTGTAACACCCGGTCCAATCTTAGGACCGGAAATGTTAACCGCGGTAACTTGCCAAACTTTATACTGGTCTCACAAACCAACACTAGTCTTTTCCAGCGCATTTTGTCCTCACTCATGTGCATTCTGGAAACCTTCCAGAAGGTCACTCATCCTAAGACTATTACTAGTGTGTTTAGGTAAGAGTGCAGGCTATGCTTTGTCTTAAGATTCTAGCAACTCAGCTTTGCAATAACTTTTACTACGTACGTAGTATTACTTATGTTCAGACTCAAACCAACACTAGTCCTTTCCAGAGCATTTTGTCCTCACTCATGTGCATTCTGGAAACCTTCCAGAAGGTCACTTATCCTAAGACTATTACTTGTGTGTTTAAGTAAGAGTACAGGCTCTGCTTTGTCTTAAGATTCTAGCAACTCAGCTTTGCAATAACTTTTACTACGTACGTAGTATTACTTATGTACAGACTCAAACACTCAGCTCATACTTTATGGTCGGACTCTGCTCTGCCCAGACTCCACTTTTTCCACTTACATATCAAAGGGGCTTTAAAAGAAAACATACTAAAAAAAGTATTCACCAAAGTCCTAAATTGAATCTTAAATATCAAATCTTCAATATAAGACTTCTTCACAATATTAGCAAATTATTGATAGTTTTGAGAGAAAATTGAGATGGGTCTTGACTGTTGAGACAAGACTCATCATCTCAAGAGTCAAGGCCATGTTAGATGCAATGCAAATAGACAAATAATGTGGGTCCACAACTCTCAAGAACCACAAATTATAAACAAATAAGGAGAATAAAATATATTATTTTCAATTTTCAATTTTGAAAAATGTGAAAGATTATTAGAAAAGGTATTGAATCAATAAAGTATTTCTAATTTGTTGGGTTGTCCTCCATTATTACTCATATTCTTTCTATTCAAATCTAATTTAGTCATTTGTCTTTTATACATATCTTGAGATGTATATTTAGATTGTTGGTGGAGTATTTTATTCATGAAATATGGTGAAAAATAGTGACCGAAGGTAGTAATATATTAGTAAAATTATAAGAGTGATACTAACTAACTCAGTTAGAGGATTATACAACCAGTTGTAAATAGGTCTATGTACAACTAGTTTTAAGATCTTGAGCTTTATCACAAAGATTTCGAGTTTTGCTGTAAAATTTCTGAGCTTTAGTATAAAGTTGTCGAGTTAAATCACATAAATGTTAAAGCTCAGAAACTTAC
Source organism: Agrostemma githago (assembly GCA_958450325.1). Taxonomy (NCBI): domain Eukaryota; kingdom Viridiplantae; phylum Streptophyta; class Magnoliopsida; order Caryophyllales; family Caryophyllaceae; genus Agrostemma; species Agrostemma githago. Next base: position 74,973,631 of record OY288243.1, on the reverse strand, counting down.
AACTCAGCTTAAAAACTTTTTTAAGCTCAATAAATATACACAAAAGCTCAAAAACTTACACCTAGTTGTACAATACTCCGTATCATTATACAACTAGGTGTATAATCCTATTTTTCTAACTATGTACTCATCAAAACCAATGAGAAAATTATACAACCAGTTGTGCATCGATCTGTGTACAACTGGTTTTATAATTTTGAGCTTATCACAAAAGTTTTGAGTTTTTGTTGTAAACTTTCTGAACTTTAGTATAAAATTGTCAAATTAAATCGCATAAATGTTTAAACTCAAAAACTTACAACTCACTCTATAAGCTCAGTAAAAATATACAAAAGTTCAAAAACACAATGTTCAATGTTTATTATACAATCAGGTGTACAAAGGCTCAACAATATTGTACGTGTATAATCCTATTTTTCCATCAAAATGAATCAAATAAGATCTTATATAATTAAACAAAATCTCATATGAGATCTTGATTAAACAAGATCTCAAGTGATTATATTTTTTTCTTATAATTATTTGTTATATTTTTAAGATTTATAAGAAATATTTTAATTAAATGCATCAATTTTAAATAGTCTGAAAGAGCATACAGAGTATATTATAAAAAACCGGAAATTCTTTTCACTCATAAATAACGCTGACAAAACAAATACGGAATAACGGAATACTTCGTATATACAAACAAAGGTAAACAAATAACTAAAACAAAAGCATAATCAAATTCTAGAAAATTCAAAGTAGAAATAAAGAAAATTGGGGAAAAAAATTGGAAAAAAAATGAAAAAGAAAATGTTAGGGGCTTCTCCACCTTGTTCCATCTCTGCAACTTTTCACCCCTTTTGCAACCATTTTTAGGGGAATTTCTCTCAGTTTTCCACCAATCACCACCACCCTTACTCATCTATTACCATTTTTCTTTCAGTAAAAAAAAAAAAAAAAAAACCTATCATTTTTTTTTTGAAGTGAACTCTTCTGTTTTCAGTTCATTAGGTTACTGTTCTTGCTTCTTAGGTTGCAGGAATCACCTTCGTAAGGTTCGTTTTGATGGGTATTTACCGTTTTCTGCATTGGTATCTGGGTTTTTTTAATTGATTTCGTAATTAACTAATTATCGTTATTTTCAGCTCGATTATAAGTTATCTATTGGTTTATGAGTATGTTTGAATTCGACCCAGATAATTTTTTGGTATAATCTGATCTGGGTATTTGCTATTTTCTGTAATTTTGTATAATGCTGGGAATAATTTTGGGTATTTGTTAATTTAGGGTTTAGTTTGTGATTTTTGGGGGAAATATGGTATGTTGTCAGATTTTTACTGGGTTTTAGATTTCTTGCTGATTTTTATTGCAACTGTGAATTTGTCCGATTTTTTGTGCTAAAATGTGGAATGTTTTTTTTTTGTTGGTTCTTGCTGTTTTTATTTTTCCTAAAGATTTGGAATTTTTATTTTTATTTTTATTTTTATTTCTATTTCTTTTTGGTGTTCTTTGTGAGTGAGAGAGTTGGATCTTTGGAGTTGGAGGGGTCCAAAATTTGACCCATTTTTTTTGGTGTAGGGATCTTCTGTAGTTTACCATACACACTCAGATTCTGTCATTCAAATCTTATTTGATTGGATTTTTATTTAATCATTTGATCATTGTGCTACACACTTATAGGCCATTTAGAAGGTTAGTCTCCCCGAGCTTCCGACAGTCGATTAATGACATTGAATCACAATCTGAATCGTGTTTGCATTTCCGTCATTCATACCCAGTAGTATATCTTATTTTGGGGTTTGATTAAATTCTGTAAATCGCTTAATTCTTGATCTATGTTACAACCGTCTTTCTGAATAGTTACCTATGTTTGAAATCCCCTCACATAAAAACGGCAATAGGTAGGTAACCACGATGTGGTGTCTGCCTATAGTCCTATACTCTTTGATAGGCTGCACCCAATTCGTTCTTTTACGGGTATTTGAAGTTTTTTTTTCCGCTAATCCGACAGTTGGTAGAAATGGCATGTTGTTTTATACTATGAAGTAGATGATGTTTTGAGGGGGGGATTTCTTTAGGTCGGGAGACGTCAAGACGAATAAGGGTGTCCCCAAATATATATGTATATAGGGGCCAAAGTACGATAGCGATGAAGTTTTCATAGACTGAGATTCACATTCACTATATGTTTGAGTTTGACAGGTAACTTGATGTTCTTCATTCCTAAGAATAGTCAGCCTTTTGGAGTTCCTTTACTTTTATCTTCTTTCCCCCACTTTACTACTTTGGAATAGTTCTTAAATGCCTTTGTTTTTTCGATCTATATGTTCATATTATTGTGACATTCATTTGCTTTATTCTCGAAATCTCGTCTTTTGTTGGATCGACTTGGAATCATTATCCATGGGTGGTTTGATTGTTTGAACTGTGTTCCTGAATGTGCCTCACTGTTACTAAGCTGGAACGAACATTATCTCTGCGCCTAGTTCGTGAAAATAGGTTGGATGTACATGTCTTGTCTTGTATTTGTTTCTGGATGCACCAATAAATGCTATACACTTCTATTTCACAATAAAACAAAGAACGGCCAGTTTGCAATGGTTGCGTGCGCCCTCGATGAAATTTTTACGGTTCTTGAATTTTATTAATGGACAGGATTTCGAAGAGAATCTTCAAAAATTCAAGTCATCCATTTAACCAAGGAAGGTTGTTCTGAATATGAGGACCATCAAATCGCTCCAGTTTACTGAGTAATGGTCTTTTGGGTTAAACTACTTGCATAAACTACGCTGCAGTTTGATACAAGAATCTCGTTCAGTCGACAGTCGTCATGCATAAGCCAAAAAAAAGAGCGTCACTGAAAAAGAAAGTCGACTGGTTAGAATACATGAATGATTGCCTTCCTGCACTAGTAATACCCATTGGGTCGAGATTTCAGGCTGTCATCCCAGAATGCAAAGGCCCATCTTTTGATTCATACACTGCAAGGCGGTTAGGCACCATAATCTGGCCACGTCGGCTCGAAAACACAATTCAGGATTGGGAAATCGGAAACGGGCGACCCGATTCCTGCACCTGTTCTTCTCCCGGATCTGAACAGTGCGTTGAACTCCACGTCTCCGAAGCAAGGATTGAGCTTCGATCAGAACTCGGGTCTGCATGGAAGATTTGGAACTTTGACGAGATGGGCGTGGATGTTGGCAGATCTTGGGCATCAAAGGATAAAACAAAGTTTGATAAGCTGGTTAAAACGAACCCGTTGTCAGAAGGTAAGAGTTTTCTGAAACCGGCCGAGGCAGCATTCCCACTAAAATCGAGGAAAGATATTGTGAGTTACTATCTGAATGTACACGTTCCTAAACGCATTAGCATGTTAACTAGATCAGGATGCAAAACATTGGATAGTGAAGACGATGAGGTGGAGGGGCGATCTTCTACTAATGATGCTAAGAATTCTCTGAAAAGGGCTCGACCTAATCATGTCGATATTACTGAACTTGTGAAGTCACATTACTTGACCGGCAGAAGATGACGTGACAGTCCCGACCAGACCCAGTTCATACATTGTTGGTTACTAGTAGTAGGGTTTTCCTTTCCTCGATTTTTCAGTCTCAGTCGAAAAATATTAATACTAGGAATAGTGAAATTTTTGGTATTAGAAACTGTTTTAAGTGGTTTTTTTCTCTCCCTGTTCGAAAAAAGGTGGAAGATTTGGGATGTAATTAGGGGATTAGTAAGATGATTATGCTGAAAATTTTGTTACTCGGAATTTGTTCAGCTTCGAGTTTGTGTCGAAACAGACAGAAGGATGTACTTTGTGTGTTAATGAATGAATGAATGAATGAGATGTAGAGTTGGAGATGTATGAAACTATGAATGAATGTTACCTTCAACTTTTGCTAAATTTTCATTGCATCACAAAATCTTATTTCATGGATTCTTATTCCTATTTTTATAATCTTCTTTTATGTGAATTTGTCGATTAGTTTAGTTCATAAAATAAAATAAATACGATGAATATGTCAATTAGTTTAGCTCGTAACAAAATTATCGATAAGTGGTGCTTATGATCGAGACTCAGTAACAATCTGAACCGAAGATGTCTTAACCTAATAGTTAAGAGTTAGTACTAGGTAATGTGGACGATAGGTTCCAAGTTAGAATCACCTCCCCTGTATTTTAATGCGACTAAGTGCGCGCTTCCAACTCATCTAAGAACGTCATGTTAGTTGTGAATCTCGAACATTTGAGTAGCTCCCTACCTATCGAGGCTATCATGAATGAAAAATGCCAAAAAAATGATTTGAGATCTCGCCAAATAAGAAAATGTACAAGCGAAGATTAAAACATTTATTTCGGAGTAAATATTTATTCAGAAAATATTAATAACTACAGTCTACTGCTACGTACATGAAACTTGTAAAATATTTTGAAGTATACGGAGTAGTTATATTTGTTCGTTATAGTGTCTGATGGTTGAATCGTAAGATCATATATTATATTACTTCATACTACCTATGAAAAATTTCCAATTGAGCAGGATTGTAAATCCATAATCACGAGTCAGATCGTAAAAAAAAAAAGATTGTAAATTGTAATAATCGGAGGATCCAATCAATCGCCTGTTCATGTGTAGTACTCCTTCCGGTTCTTCGGAATTGCAATATTTGTTTTTTGCATATGGAATAAGGATGCGAGTGTAGATGGTAGACCTCACTAATAAAGTAAAACATCTCCACTAACAAAAACATACCCATTATAGAAATGTGACAATTATAGTAAAACTACCATAAAACAAATATGTTGCAATCCCAAAGAATTGGAGGAAGTATTAACCAACGAGTCAACTACGAAGTTCAACCCGAGAACTTGGCCGACATTTTACCGAATTAACCCAAAACTTCTAATAAACGGACGGGTCAGACCCTCGAAAATACTCCGTAATTCACGTACGGGTGTACGAGGTAATGGATCTATGAACTACAGTATCAATAAGCTGAAAGGAAAAAGAAAAAATCCAATGGAGAAAGCAAGAGCAATACTGGAATTAAGCAATGATGAATCTAATCAAATCTCTAATCTCGCTGTTAATCCTCACTCTCCACACCTTGAGATGAGCTTCTATGAAGATTTTTCAGTTCGTGGTATTCGGGTTGATTCTGTTCAACCGGCTCTTGTTGTCTGTTCTTTCAAAGTTCCTCCTAGACTTATTGTATGTCCTCCAATTTTCCCCTTTTTCTGAATTTGCACAAATTGGGTAGTTTTGAATTTTGATTGTGCTCAATTGCTGAATTTCCCCTATTTTTGTTATTGAATTTGCTCAATTGCTGAATTTCCACCCTAATTTTCGTTATTAAATTTGCTCGATTGGGTAATTTTGTATGTTCTCGCGAATTCCCCCTTTTTTTGTTGAATTTGCCCTATTTTTGTTATTGAATTTGCTCAATTGCTGAACTTCCCCTAATTTTGTTATTGAATTTGCTCAATTGGGTAGTTTATTTGCAAAATCGGGTAGTTTTGTATGTCCTCAAATTTCTTTTTTTGTTATTGAATTTGCACAATTGGGCAATTCTGTATGTCCTCAAATTCCCATTTTTTTTGTTATTGATTTTGCACAATTAGGTACTTTTGTATGTACTCAAATTCGACTTTTCGTTTTTGGAAAGCTCTGAGGTTTCTTCTGTTGTTGTTGTATAGAATTTGCACAATTGGGTAGTTGTGTATGTCCTCAATCTCCCTTTTTTATGTTATTGTATTTGCACAATTGAGTAGTTCTGTAAATTAATTTTTGATGGGTTTTAGGGTAATTATTCATTGGATATATTGAGGTGTGTTATCTTTCGTGACGGTTTTGAAATGAATATTCATGTCGTCGACCTCAAATCATTTTGGAATTAGGGCTATGAGGTTGTATTGAAGACTTGAAGTTTGATTATAAAATTACTCTGTTTGTTGCGATTATTTGTTTACCTTTAGTTAGAATACTCAGTCGTGAAAAATTGAATTGTAGACATGTAAAACAAGTAGGCTGAAATGGTGGTAGTATAATTGCTGTTGGAATAAAAATCATGGTTTTGATGTGACAATCTATGTTCTCCAGTTTACGGGATCTTGATTCTTCAGTTGATCCGTATCTATACACAATTCATTTGCACAAATCATAGAGTGAAACGATTCATTTACGTAAAAAGTCCATTCATTTCCACATTTCATAGTGTGAGACCGTCTCACACAATTAGCTAATGTTCATTTGAGATAAGAGAAATGGTTAGATTCCATTGAAGTTTGGTTAAATTTACACTCTCCGTCACGATCATTTGTTTACCTTTGATTTGGATAACCGTCATAGAGAATTAAGTAGTAAATGAGTGATTGGGTTGATAACCTTTTTGGAATCTTCATTCGTCAATTAATCTATATTCTTCTATTTATGGGATCTTCATTCTTCAATTAATCTTGTATTTTTACAAAATCCATTGCTATGACGACTTAAATCTTTGCCTCTTGAAAGTTTTGGAATTAGTTTACGAATAATATTTACTAGATTTTTAATTAGACCTAATTTCTATGTTGGTTGCATTCCCCCAAGCTTCAATTTATTTGGGGTGGGTATTGATTATTGAATCCCATTTTCATATGCGATTCTTTAAAAGAAAATCCCGGCTGTCAAATTATTTTGCGGATATGAATCAGATTTTTGGGTCAGATAACACTTGGGTGTCTTAACTGTCTATGGTCGTGGTCCGTCTAATCTTGCTGATGGTCATTATGATTCATGGAAAATGCAGGATAGGAATGGGAATTTATCAGCGGGTGCGATTGCGAACCTTGTGGACGAGGTCGGCGCTGCTGTGATTCACAGGAAGGGCCTTCCCATGAGTTCATCAACCAGCATGTCTATTTCCTATGTTGCCACTGCCAAGGTCGATGTAAGTTTCCTTGCACCCTCTTCTCAGTGTTACTGTCACGTCTTTTTTTTTGGTAAATGTTGTCGAATTGAATGTCTGGTGAAGTTATATCTACAAAATTTACATAGCCCTAAAGCCTGTAGGAAATAGCCTGACCTATTATATGAACTGGTAAGGAGTCGATCTAGCCTGAATTCTCAAATTAAGGATCCTTGGCCGTGTTTTTTCCCGTTATTTTCAAATTTCAACTAACCTCATTTCAGTTAAGTCCAGCTCACTTCAGTTAACGTGTAAATTTGCCGATGTAAGAGCCTGTATGTCATAACTCATAATCATAGCCACAACAAAAGCAATTCGTTCTACAAAAGTAATAAAATGGTTTATTTGGTAGGACGAGTTGGAGGTGAGTTCACGGCTTTTAGGGAAAAAGGGATTTTTGCTTGGAACAGTTGTTTTACTCAAGAATAAAAACACCGGGGAGATCATAGCTGAAGGCCGGCATACCCTCTTCAACAAACATGCTAGCAAAATTTGATTAGATGAAATCAACTGTTTTTTTTCATAATCCAGTCTCTCTCAACCGTCTCATTCAATAATTGTTGCTGTATATATGGCCGTGGCCTTAGCTGAGGATCCGAATCTTGATTAGACCCGAGCGTATTTGAACAAGGCTTCAGAATTTTCAACTCGAGTAATGTAAATGTGTGTGAATTTCAGTGTATCGTTGCTTCCGTTTGGCACCAGTTGTTGCAACTTTTATATGTGTTTTTTGTGCTGTTTTGTTTCGACGATTCATAAGTAAGACTTGCCAAGCTGCACCCGGTCGAGTTTGGGTCAATTCAGAATGGAGACATTTTGCTAGAAATCAGACCACGTCAACTATAGTCGTGTTGTGACATCAGTTGAGGTTAACGGGTGAAGCTCGGGTGAAAACTCCATGTCAAGTCTACTTTCAAGTAATGCACGGTATGTGATGGAGAAATAGAACACGAACCTGATATTACTCCATTAGGTAAACGGATGATCGATGTTTTTAAGGAAATGGAAAGAATCGTAACCAATTAGTTCTACTTACTTTCAAGTACATGCAGGGTGATATGATTGATTGATTGATTGATGGGGAGATCGAATATGAAGTTGATGTTACTCCTATTAGATAAACGGATTATCGATGTTTTTCAGGGAATGGAAAGAATCCTAACCGATTTGCCCATCGAAACATCAACTTTGTCTTGATGGTTGTTTGATGGACCGACACTCAACTCTCAAACACATTGCTTACCCATAAAAACATGAGTAATTAATTTGGTGTTTCTCAATTTGCCAACTCATAATGTCGGATTTTTTTACACTTTTTTCCAGTTCACTTCAATCTCAGGAGATTTATTTTATCTCAATTATTTTAGCTCAATTCAGTTGAATTCAGCTTACTTTAATATAGTTTGATTCGATTCAAAAGATCGAGGCTTGATTGGCTTATGTATTAGAGAATACAACTGTTCTTAGTTGTGGTTTTTAGTTGAGGTGTACATTATCATTTTTGTGGTTGATGAAGTCTTCATGTCACCCTTAGGCCTTACCCAACTACGGAGTAGTCAATTAATGCCCTCTAAGGTTGGCCAACCAAAGTATATCCTACTAATACTTGGCAATTGGCATACATAATAATAAGTTAAATATACAAATATACTTACTCCGTTACAAAATATAGATAATTTTAGAAAAATGCACAATTATTAAGAAAGTATTTGAAGTGGATATTAAGTTGCTTTGAAAATTGAAAAAATCTTTATTGATCAATGAAAGGAGTTTTAAGTGCATCAAAAAATGTAAAACAACTTATAAAAAATAAAATTTTTAATAACCTAAAACTACCTATATTTTGTAACGGAGGGAGTACGATTTTCAGATTATTTACAGTAGATTTTATTAAAATACAATTGACAGCATAACTACCTCTAGAAAAATAACATACTTGGCGTACATTATTAATTAAATATACAAATATATGGTTTTTGGATTATGATATTGAGTTAATTTCATTGATTTAAAGGGTTTGATTCGATTAACCATCTTTTATTTTAGAAATAGAACTCCAAATTTTCAATCCCCACAATACTTTTACCTTATATTGTCATAAATAATCGAAACATCATCTAGGAGTCTAGGACAAAGAGTTTTGATTTGAGAGATAACTATTTGTATCATCAAGCTCAAAATCTCTATAATAATCAAAATATACAGATAGATTATTTTACAAAATGATTGAAAACCATTGATTTGTAACTTGTTATTTCGAATATATATTTCCCTATACACTCATTCATATCGGGCATCATTTCGGACAAAAAATGTTTGACCTTGAGATAAATTTATACTCCAATAAATAAGATTATATTGTTTAATTCAAAATGTCTATAAACATACAAATATAATGTATTATTTTAGAATGTTCCAGGTTATTTCGTATATATATTTTTTACTTCTTTTTTTTACCCTCGACAGCAATATTTAATTACATCCGATTTATATCGAGACATCATTTCGGAGAAAGAATGTTGACTGGATAGAAACCAACCTATTGCAATTAAGGTCATGTACAAGTATATGATTGAACAAGTCACATTAAAATCCAATTAAAAAAAAGAATTCCAATTCCAAATTGAATGCAACAAAAAACCCATTTCATAATTTGTGTTTTTATTTAATCTCATGTGCACCAGATCCCAAAAATCTCAAGTACACCCCTTCACTTGACATAATAATATTAGTATTTGAAGGGATAACATGAGTTTAACCCCTAAACATGATCATCATCTTCCTAATAATAATAATAAATCTGTGAAGCAACAAAAAAACAAGTCATTTTTAGTCAGTTTTAAATCTGCAGTTAGAAAAATTGTTATTGTTTTTACAGCTTTTGGGTCTAACAATAATAATAAGTCTAAAAATGGTGGTGTTCCAGAAAGTGAGGCTTCATATGCAGCTGCTGCTGGTGGTGCTAGGAGATCAGGAGCTCATACTGATAGGAATTCATCATGTAAGTCTTCTTGCAATTATGAATACTGGTTTTTTTTTTGATGATATGAATAGTTTGATTTGTCTTAGAAATCATGGTATTAAATTGGGGATTTTAGCTACGTTGCTCGGACCCGTTTAGAAGTATTTGACACGGGTGCATATATATCCAGGTGCAGTAGTCGGCTCTTTTTATGAAAATTTGGCAGATTTTGGTTTAAAATGAAGAATCCAGGGTCAGACATGGGTACGCGAGAAAATTAGAAGAGTCGGAGTAAGATAGGATTTTAGGGGATAGGAGTATTGATTGATTGAGCTTGATCATCTGCGGAACTGTTAAGGTTTTGGTAGAAATGATTCTTCGGAGTTTACTAAGGTATTACATTGGATTGGATATATTGAGGAGTTGAGGTATGGAAGTATAGAACTATGGATTGAGCTTGACCATTTTGTTAAGGTTTTAGTAGGCTTTGAAGATATCAAGGTACTCCCTCCGTTTCAATGAATTGTTTGCCTTTGTTTTTTGCACCAAGGGAAAGAGAACCAATGAGGAAGTGACACGTGGAGACAATGGTCAAATTACATATAAAAAACATTCCTAAAATAGAAAGGCAAACAATTCATTGAGACGCCCCAATATGGAATAGACAAACAATTTATTGGGACGGAGGGAGTATATAAATTCCTATGATGGCCCAATAGGCATTCGAGTTTGGTAATCATGGGAAGGTTTTGTTGGTTTTGGTTGAGATGATTCATCTAACAAGCGGTATTGATTGAGCTTGACTATTAGCAGAAACGTTAAGGTTTTGGTAGAGATGGTTTTCTCGGAGAATATTTTGTTAGGGTAATTAGTATTACACCGGAAAGATTATGTATACAACTATTGATTGATTGAGCTTGAATATTAGCGGAATTGTTTAGGATTTTGGTGGAGATGATTTTCTCCGAATATTAGGGTATAGAACCTATTGATTGAGCTCGATGATCATCTCCCAAGGTTTTGATACTAGAAATGATATTCTTGCGGAATATGTCATCAGGGTATAATCATAGTTTCCCCCAAAAAATCGGGAGTCAAGTGGGGTCGAGGGTTTTAGATATATACACAGTAACATTGCATGATTATTCCACGGTTACCTGAAGAAAGTGAATGCAAATTCTTGTTTATCATAAATCTGGTCATCGGATGCAAACTCTTGTTGCTCTCAAATGTATACTCGATAAGTTGAGCTGAAAACACCTTTTTTAAAAGTATGTATGTGTTCAATTTCAGCTGGGTTTTCTTCAGGAAGCAAGAATAGAGGATCGTCACCATATCACCCGTCACGATCAAGCGAATCTTCAAAATCGAGAAATGGGGAGGTTTTTGGGTCATTGAGTTTCACTCTTGACGACATCCTAAAGGCCACCAGAAATTTCTCTCAGGATAACAGTATAGGAGAAGGTGGTTTCGGGATGGTGTATAAGGGACAGTTGCAGGATGGAACTCGTGTTGCTGTAAAACGTGCCCGAAAGGTAAACAAAACAAAAACACGGCCCAGCTTTTACGTTTGTTGATTACTGGTACAAAAAAAAAGTTTAGTCGACAGATTTGGATATTATTCAGGGATATTATGGTACGACTAGTGCATTGACGGGATAGTAATATGGCAGGACATGACTAGTAAACGTACTGTGGATGAATTCAGGAGCGAAGTCATGGCATTCTCAAAGATCGAGCACCTAAATTTGGTGAAATTCTATGGATATTTAGAGCACCCGGATGAGAAGATTATAGTTCTCGAGTATGTTAGCAACGGTACACTCTTTGAGCATTTACATGGTAAGCCCTTTTCCCAGACTTATTGATGCATTTTTAGTCGGTGTATTCATCATCAGTTTTATTTTGGTCGTTCTTCAATGAATGAGTATTGTATTAGAGAATCTTACACGTGAGACTATATATACATTGACATGGCACGTAAACCTCACACGAACCCAACATAAGATTGGCGGGTTTGGGTTAAGGTTGTGATCCATTTATGTAAATGGTTCAACACAAACACAACACGAAACTTAGTTGGGTTAGGTTTGGGTTGAATGGTTCGTGACCCGTTTACATGTGACATGAATCAGAACCCGTTATGACTCAATCTATTTAGATCGCCGGGTCTATTTTTAGGTTCATGTACATTTTCTGAATGCAACATAAATTGCAGGAAGTCGGGGATTTGGGCTTGAGCTTGCTGAAAGATTGGACATTGCAATCGATGTAGCTCATGCTATCACTTATTTACATACGTATAACGGTATATCAAATCTATCCTTTGATGCCAACTTTTAGTAATGCTGCAGATTTAATCATTCATCTAATACGGCTTTCTGCCATTGACAGATCCTCCAGTAATCCACAGAGACATAAAGTCATCGAACGTTCTCATCACAGAGAGGCTTCGGGCTAAAGTGACAGACTTTGGGCTTGCTCGACTTGTCCCGGATGGCCCGGATGTGACCCACATTTCAACTCAGATCAAGGGGACAGTCGGATATTTGGATCCCGAGTATATGAAGACTTACCAGCTTACTGAGAAGAGCGATGTCTACTCATTTGGTGTATTGCTCATAGAATTGGTGACCGGAAGACATCCTATGGAACCAAAGAGAGTGGCTAAAGAGAGGATGACGCCGAGATGGGTGAGCATCTATTTTAACTTGAAGGCATTTAATTTCATTAAAAAAAAATCATGATTCATTTTAGCCGACCCCAAATCTTTCTCTGATGTTGTATCGGTCATTTGGAACAAAACATTAGGTAAAATAACCTTTTCAAACCGAAGAAATTATCCATAATGTTTTGATTGTAGGCCTTGAGCAAACTAAAAGAAGGAATGCCGGTACTAGCAATGGATCCAAAGCTACAAAGAAGTCCACCGTCAATAAAAGCAGTTGAGAAAATGCTAGAACTTGCTCGAAAATGCACGTCGCTTGTTCGACAGTCTAGACCAATCATGAAGGAATGTGTTGAAACATTATGGGCTATCAGAAAAGAATTCAAAGGGGCCGGTCAGTTGGGTAATTTTAGCTCCCATAGATCAGTCGATTTGCTTGAGAAAGATGCGAGGAAAGTCCGACAAGAGTCTTTGGGCGGGGAAAGCTACTCGTTTATGTCTGCATGATCGGAAAACTACAGCCTGTTTAGTCCTGTAATCCTCGTGTATCAATATCCTACTGCAGCTTTCGAAATATATTTTGTACATGATTGATTCAATATGTTTAAACCTGACCTATAATTTCATTTCTCGAACTGGTATATGGTAATTTTAGATAGCGGCCATGATTTTTAGCTCACAGTTATGGTTATGCTTACGAACTTCAGCACCCTGGGTAAAAATTTGGTCCACAGACAAACATGTAAGTGAGCATCAGACGGGTTTATCCTTTCGTTTTGGCAGCTAACAGTACTAACAGCATGCAACAGTCAGGCTGAGGACACTGCGATATTTCGAATAAAAGGAGTAAAAACAAACACATACATGTACAACACAATCTTCACTTATCAGTAAGTGACAGCCGACAGCTATGAATGTCACGGTTCTAAAACCAGGCGTAGTGTCACCAGAAAATCGAGTTAACTACATCAAAGGCTCTTCTTACAGCTACAGTAGGCAGTGACAGTAGTCTGCATGCTTAACACAACGATACTATTACATTGAACAAGACGGTAGAAGACGTCAGGTAGAGGGGGAAGCAGATCGTGGACTGGCAGATTTAGAGAGAGACCTCGACCTCGAGGGTGGACTTCCACTTGAGTAGCTTCTCGAAGAACAGCTATCATACGACCTTTCTCGCTTCTTTGGAGAAAGAGAAGGAGAAACGCTTCGTTTAGGACTTCTCGATAAACTACGTGAATAGCTCCTTCTCGAGGTCCTCCTTGATCGTGGGGAGTAGCTGCGTGAATAGCTCCTTCTCGAGCTTCTTCTCCTCGGCCTTGGGGAGTAGCTTCGGGAATGGCTCCTACCACGAGGAGAATAGCTTCGGTATCTGCTCCTCCTGTAATACCGATCTTCAGGAGAGCGTTCATAACGGGAGCTTCTCCTGTAGTATCGTTCATCAGGTGAGTAATCGTAGCGCGGGCGACGATAATATGGGGAATACGACCTTGAATGGGACCGGTAACTCCGACGGGAGTAGTAGGGGGAATATGATCTCGATCTACCCCGTCTTGAGTTCGGGGAGTATGATCTTTCACGATCAGAGGAATACCGGGAAGTTGAGCGACGACGACCTGAATTTCATCAAATTTTCGTTAAACAACTCGTACAAACAGTGCCAGTGATCGATTTAAGTTGTAAGGATAGTATCATCTTACCATGAGTTGCCTTCAGTCCAAGGTACTTTCCTGGGGTCGGTGTTCGACCTCTGGCTCTACGGGCCTGAGAAAACATTTGCAAACTAAGTTAGGGAAAACGAAGTTGAATTTGATCACAATTCACGATAGAAGTACGACTAGGAACATGGAGATTATACAATTCACAATTCACAACCCTTTAATACTACACTGAGAGCTCGATTTGATTTGATTTGATTTGTTTTGGTTTGGTTGAAAGTTGTGTAGTTTGGAGAAGAGCTGCTACACACAGCTAACCTGCTGCCACAAAAACTTCAAACGACAAAGAAACGGTTTCAACCACAAAAGCGCCAACAGAAACAAACACTACCAAACTAGATTCGAATATTCGATCATTAGGACATTTGGATAACAGTTTAGCCCATCGAAGAAGCGGTAGTAGATTACCTTCTCCACTGTGATCACACGCCCTTCAAGCACAGAGCGGTTAAGATACTTGACACATCGTTCAGCATCCTCAAGACAGGACATGGTAATGAATCCAAATCCCCTGGATTCTTTAGTCCAAGGGTCAGTAACTAGGTGAACATCCAGCACCTGTAAAATTCGTGCAACATAATCAAGATTAGTTCGTCACAACGGAACTTCAAACACACTCACAGTCACCAGTCATTTGTTAGTATGTTCAGCTTAAAGCATTAAGGCTAAGTAGGTATAGACAATCACCTTTCCCTCACTTGAGAAGTGTTTCTCAAGTTCTTTCCTTGTGACACGAGTCGATAACCCAGTCACATAGAGATTGTTTCCAGGGTTCTCCACACTACTTCCACGGCTCCTGCATCAAAGACGACACAGAAAAACGTAAGGAATGCTGTTGGAATGTTTAACACTTTATACAAACAAAAGATGACCCCTATTTGGAAAAGCACCTTGATCGACTCCTTGATGAAGATCTTGATCTCGATCTCGACACAGACACTGACACGGACCTTGAGACGGAGCGCTTGTAGCGCCTAACTGGGGACGGTGAACGGGAATCATATGACCTTCTGGAATACATCTGAAATTACAGTACAAACATTACTGTCAAGACCATACTTTCATTCAACATAAGCCAGTACATTAAACACAATATAACGACAATCAACGGAGTGTAAGGATACAAAACTCGAAATCACTGGTTAAACTATATTGAATCAATAAAAGCGTATTCATAGCTAATCCCGTAACCATAGCCATAGCCATGCATAGTCACGTGAAAATTGAACCAAGAAACTCATACATCAACATAAAACAATTAGAAAAATGTATTGAGAAAACCCTAAACTAACAGCATCCGATAAACCAAAAAGCTATGTTACTCCGATACTTCACTTGCTGTCGTATCGCGTGTCCGACGTCCACACTTCAACTTATACCAAAAAATTCGAACTTTTTGCCCGAATTAGTGGTGTGAGACACGAAACCTTGTAGAAGAGTTAACACAGCTTAAAAGCATAATCAACGAACATCCATTTCACGTCCAAACAAACTAAATATATTATGAATTTGCTCAGTCGATCTCGATCATTTGTTTATATTCTACTGGTTTTTCTGCAATTATTTTAATTAAAGGTAAACAAATGATCGTATAACCAGCAATTAGAGGAAAAATTAACATGGACACATGCGAAAAATATCACGTAAATTACAATTTGCACAGCAACAACAACTATACCAAGAAAATAACGAAAATAATTTAAGCAAATCGATCAATCATCTCTGACAATCGGATTCATATATTTAACATAAACATCAAAATAAATAAACAAATAATGATTAAAAAAATAAAGAAAAAAAATACAGTGATTAAGAAGAGAAGATTGAAGGATTAATACCTTGCAGTATATCGAACGAAATCTCTGAATCAGAGAATCGGGAGTTTTGTGTTGGAAATCGATGTAGTTTCTCTCTCTTGAGATCGAAGAAGATGAAGACTGAAGATGAAGATTGAGGAAGGATCTGGAAGATGAGGGAGAACCTATGGTTGATAAAATAGAGGGTAGAAGTTTCTGGAGCTGCTTACCTGGCTTTTTTTAATATTCTTTTTATCTGTTTTTGTAAGAGTTTTTCGATTTAAGGGTACGTCTATCGATAAACCGTATTTCAATATCATACATTCTTGTTTGTGATGGAGATATCCGTCACAAATGTATGACGGATCAAATAGATACTAAATAGGTGGGATAGCACAAAAGTGCGGTTGGTGGAACCTAGATAAATAATTATCCTTATCTTCCTAAACGATATTTATTTGACCCGTCTTAAGCTTGCGACGGATATATCCGTCGCAAGAGAGACCAACTGTTTCAAGATACGTGTAGGAAAAAAAATGGTGGGATTCATTTGAGAGGTCTTGATAAAATTGTTTTTTTCATAAGTACGAGATTTAAACCACACACCTTGCATCTCTTCGTTTAAGATAAAAAATTCTTATTTGTGATGAGACTATCTATTGTAAATTTTATGACGAGTCAGATATATATATTTCATCATTCTTCTTGAATAAACCCCATGTTCCTCTCTGGGTCTTTTTTGGATTAGTCTCATTTCTTGACAAGGTAAAGTTCTAATTTTTTTTTTTACTATTTCACCCTCATGTAATTTTTCATATTCCTCTTATCTTCACACTCATGTAACCAAACTTAATTTACCCACCTTTTTCTTAATAAGGGATCGTTTGGTTACCTATCTAATTACCGGGAAATGCATTTTTAGAGAGTTGTTTGGTTGTCCACTTATGGGAATCGTCACTCCCCGAGAATTTCCACCTCCTCCATAATGAGGGAAGTTACTTACCAAGCTCCCTTAGTGTGTAGAATTTTCCGCATGAAGTCATTTCCCACATGACAACCAAACAATAATTTTGTAATTTTCATTAAATACAAATTCACGTGAATTTAAAGTTTCCGGTAACTCCATCTTCCAATGATGAACCAAACGAACCCTAAGACATCAAACACCCTTACCTTTTTTTCATTTCCTTGGTATTTGTGTCCATGAGACTTATTCGAAAAAAAGGAGAAAGTATATTCGAGTAAATCACGAGACAAGTTGCATAATACTCCGTATTCCGTTATTAACCTCATGCGTTAATATTTGACCTTAAAACGAATAATTTCATATCCAAAAATGTACTCGTAGTAATCTATGCAACCCGACTCAATCCAATTCAAACAAGTCCAAGTCGATCTACGCCGACTCAAGTACATAGCCCAAAGAAAATGGGAGAAGGATCCTAAGTCAATTACCCAAATCAGTAAATCACTAAAGTTGCCCGCCAAAGCAAACGAAAACGACATCACACAAAATATCCGAAAATAGAGTAGAGAAGAGTGACATTGACATGAAATGGATCGGGTTCAAGTAGGCAACGAGCTCTCATTCCGGGTCGGGTTTACGGGTCACTGCGGTCACCTCCGTATCGAACCACTTCCTCCCGTCGAAGGCGATAACGCTCTTCGCCAACTCCCTGACTTCATACTCGTATGATTTCTCCCTCTTTTTTTTTTTTTTTGATTCGAATGATGTTGTTGAGGCTGTAGTTGATTTCGGAGGAATTGGCGAGTTTATGTTGTTGAATAGTTGAATTAGTATGGTACTTAGTTGAATTGATGCAAAGTTAGGGTTTGGATACTCAGTTGAGTGATTTGTAATCAAGCTTTTGTATTAAGGATAGTATACTGCGTTTATTTCAATGATTTTGTTCAGTTTTTAGTTAATTTCACATGAATTAGTGGATATATGTTGGTGAATAGATTAATTAGCGTGGTGGTTAGGTGAACTGATGCGAGATTAGGGTTTGAATGCTCACTTGAGTGATTTGTTTGAGTGTAAGTGGATAAGCTTGTCGAATTCTAGGTGATGTGAAGTTCGACTAAAGTTTTGCTTAAGATTGCTGTATAGAAATTAGGTAATCAAGATTTTGAATATAGGCGCTTATTTTGAATGATATTGTCGAGTTTTTAGTTAATTTCACATGGAACTAGTGTATATATGTTGCTGAATAGATTGATTATCGTGGTGGTTAGTTGAATTGATGTGAGGTTAGGGTTTGGATGCTCACTTGAGTGTAAGTGGATAAGCTTGTCGAATCCTAGGTGATGTGAAGTTCGACTAAAGTTTTGCGTTAAGATTGCTGTACAGAAATTACGTAATCAAGGATTTGAATTAAATGAGATATATTGCGTTTCGAATGATTTTGTTGTGTTTATAGTGAATTTTGCATGAATTGGTGTATACAGGAATAGTTGAATTAGTGTGGTAGTTAGTTGAATTGATGTGAAGTTAGGGTTTGGTTGTTCTGTTGAGTGAGATTAGTTCGAGTGTAAGTGGATTAGCTTGTCGAATTCGAAGTAATGCGAAGTTTGACTAAGTGTTGCGTAAGACTGTTGCATGGAAAAATGTAATTAAGCATGTACTCCTATATTGAATGGAGTGTAAATTTATTTTTTTTGATGATTTTGGTGAGTTTATTTTGAATATGCTTGAATTAGTGAATATATGTTGTTCGATAGTTTGTTGGTGCGGTAGTTGCTTGAGTTGATTTGAGGTTAGGCTTTGGATGCTCAATTGAGTGATATATTCGAGTGTAAGTGGTTGTGCTTGTCGCATTCAGTCTATATTGAAGTTCGATTAAAATCTTGTACTCCGTATAAGATTGTTGCATGTAAAAGAAAGTAATTAAGCTTTTGTATTAATTAATTAAGGAGTGTAACATTAAAATGAGGTGTACCCTTTTTTTCCCCCGAATGATTTTGCTGAGTTTAATGTTCGAATAAAATAAGCCAATAAGGTGCATAATCTTCTCTCACCCTCTTTGTTCAAATGATTTTTATTTAAGTCAATGTTAATTTCTTTGAATTAATGTATATATGCTGTTGAAAAGTTCAATTTATGTGCAATCTGGTGATTATTTGTTGAAGTGTAAATGGAATTGGTTTTTGGGATGAGTTTATTTACGCAGTTAAGCTAGTATCATGTGAGATCGTTGTATACGGAAAAAAAAAGTGATTTAAGTTTTTTAGTATATGATGTGCCTGGAAGGAAATATAACAGTTTTATTTGACTTTTTGTCTACAAGGTTTACACCTTATCACGTTGATGATTTTTAATAAGCTTAACAAATGTTTCAGTGTTTTTGTATGGGGTGTAATCAGATACTCCGTAAGTGTTAGTTTGATGTGCCTACAAGCACCTGTTAGCTTTAGTAGGATGCAATTTTTACACTGTTAATCACTGAAAATAGTGTGTGTTTTAACTTGTTACTTGTTAGTAACTGGAGGGTTAGAGAAAAATAGGATATATGTATTTTTTATGTGACTGTTTGGGTTACTGTCACATACTTGCGTCTTACAGTATATGGAAAAGGACTAGATAAATAAATGATGATTATGAATTAGTATAGCGTATTAATCAACGGGTTAAACAAATCGTCTAATTGAGGATTGGTTTAAATATATTAATGTCTGCTGAAATTCGACTCTTATCTTTTCACATATGTTTAATTTTACCATCAGTTCAGAAGAGTCATATGACTCATATCGATTTTGTGGAGGATCGAATGCTAAAATCTTATTTTATCTTTTTAATATATGTTTTGACTTTTTGACTTCTGTTTGCTGTCCAGTAAATGCAAAGTAAAACTACTACCTTATTGATATTAGCCTCTGGTACATTGCAAGTTTTGTTTGTTTGAATGTTTATTGCATAGTACATGATATTTGGTTAAACTATTGCAACACCAGCCGCCTGCCTTTCCTAGTGAAACCCGGGAGTCTATTGTAGAATACATAGAGGAGAAGTATCTAACGCCAAGATTAGATCCAGATGAATTTTCCCCAGAAACAGCTGGAAGAGATTGGGATTTTGATTGGTTTGATAAGGCCAAAATACCACTGGAGTCATCATTGCCTCGAACAGCTGTGGCTCTTGAATGGGAATTACCATTTAGGCGTACAAAAGGAAATGAGCATGGACGGTGGGAGCCTCAGTCAGTCGAGGTATGCTACATCTCATATCTGATTCTATCCCATGGGTATTGATCTTGCGTATTTATGTGTCTATAATCTAGGTTACTTATGTCATGTTATTCATATTATACGCATAGGACGAACTATTTATAACTTCTTGTTCTGATTTAGCCTTAGAGTTTGACCCATTTAGTTTTAGGTAGAGATATCCGAATTGACTGCTGGAACAGAAGACGCTGGTTCTTTACCCCGCATTAGTGGAGCTGCGAAGGATTTTGTGAGGGGTAGCATTAACAGTCGTCCATTTCGTCCTGGAGGTTTAGATAAGTCTCATTCTCTGTCAAGGATTGTTCCCGAGGGTGCTCTAAATGGTGAATGGGTACGCGAGGTTCTTGAAGGTGGTCCTGCTGAAAAAAATCCTCCCAGCTTTAAACAAGGACTGGATCTTGGTGATTTGAAGGTAAATTGAGTTGTATTCCAACATTCTCTTAAGCGGCTAATGTGAATTAGTTATAACTAATACGGAGTATATATTTTTAAATGTTTATTATCATTTTTTCCCTGTAAGGCATTGATTTTGTATTTCACATTATTTACTTATTTAGAGTTGCTTACTGGTGTTCTGTTTTGTTATATCAATTCTGAAGGCATATCCCTGCTCCTGGAATGTTAATAATGGTGAAGATTCTCTTAAGAGTGTGTCTGATGATAAACAGGTAATTAAATTTCTGTGTGCTATCTTTTCCATATTTGATGCATGCATCTGACTGTTTCTTCATTTTAGTGTTGCTTTTTGTATTTTGCTTCAATTATCAACATTTTATCTGATAGTGTTATCTACTTTGTTGCATTTAATACTGACTTGTGCTTCATTGTCTAATTGTCGTTGTGTCTACAGAGCACACTGTCTCTGCAGTTTGACGACTTGTTCAAGAGAGCGTGGGAAGAAGACTTTGGTGAAAATGATGAGCATGAATCTGATGGTGTGTATGATCTTTCCTTCTTAAATATGTCCTCATAAAAACTAGGATTTAACTGAAGACTACTTTGGATGACATAAATAATAAAAGAAGATATAGTGGGTTGGCAGAAAAGAAAATATGTTGTTGGGAATTTTTTTCTCCTTGTCAAGTTATAAAGGAACCTGAAAAGTTGACTTCTGTTTCCGATTTTTGAGGACTATGGTGTTAGCTTGAAGCATGTGGGGATTATTCAAGTGCTCCTACCTTTTGTATATTTAGAGGTATAGCAAAGTCATACACCTTTAAATAGGGGTTGCGGTTGCTTATAAAATCACATCAACCATCAAATATCAAAGCCTACATGAGATCAGATGCAAATGTACTTGATGTGGCAATTGATTAATAGGGGTAGTATAAAGGCATCCTTGAGCATTTTTTTACATTAAGCTTATGAAGTCCACTTGGGCCTTGGGGTCCAAGACTGAGTTTTTTAACCCATATTGAAGTCAGCTGCTGACCGACTGCTGAATTTTAAAACTTTTCCGTTTAAGCGTCTGTTTTCCTTTTTTTTAATTACTTTTCCGGGGCTTTAAATTTAAGTTCTTCACGCACTGAAAACTTATCGCTTTTGGTAGGCCATCAATCAGAAGTCGATATTGCTGATTCACAAATTGAAATGACTCAAGATGAAACCCCACATGATGTTTCAAATGTTAAATCGTTTGAGTTAGATGAAATATTATCAGTTGAGCCCGCAGTGTCAGATATAAAGATCGATGACAAAATTGAAGAAACTGGGAAACAGAATGAGGTAACATTCTGTGGAATTTGTGCACATACTTTACCCGTGTTTGCTACAGTTGTTCTGAATACTATTTCTGTGACTATATTTTAGAGTTTTTGTCTTTGCAGGTCTGGGCTGTCCGTGGAAGCAATACACGTATTGCAGATCGTTTTCATGAACTTGTTCCTGACATGGCTCTTGAATTTCCATTTGAATTAGATTCATTTCAGAAGGAGGTATATTTCTTGTAGCTTCTACGATTTGTATCATGCATTAACTAAGCATGAGCTAGTTTATTTTGTGAGCATCACTACGGGTGTGTTTGGTCATTGGATACAAAAAGTAGAGTGAAATGGAGGGAGAGGCAAGAAGGGAAGGCAAAATGAGGAAACTGGAAGGGGAGGGGGAATGGAGGGAGTGAGTTTTCCCTCTCAAGTGTTTCCTATGTTGGACGAACATTTTTTGGACGTGTAGGAGGACTTCATTTTCTGATAATTTTTTTGCATGCTGCTGTTAGACATATGTTACTTTACTGACTTAACGTGCATTGGATATCTTTTCTTACATTACATGCACAGGCTATATATTATCTCGAACGAGGAGAGTCTGTTTTTGTGGCAGCTCATACATCAGCTGGAAAGACAGTTGTTGCTGAGTATGCATTTGCTTTGGCTTCAAAAGTATGATTAGTTCTATATTACTTCTACAGTTCTATTCCACTCGTTCATGTTGATATATATAGATAACAAGCTATAATTCCAAGATTTCCTACACACACAAAAATTGTAGCACCTGTAGGGCTATAAATGCCGTAGTTGCAGCACTATGTCAGCCGGTCCAGTTTGTGTTTTATGTGGTTCAATTTCTAATCACATGTCATTGTTTTAAACTGTCGTATCTCATCTCTGCAGCATTGTACTCGAGCTGTATACACAGCTCCGATTAAGACAATCAGCAATCAAAAGTACCGGGATTTTACGGGGAAATTTGATGTCGGTCTTCTTACTGGTGATATTAGCTTGCGGCCCGAAGCATCCTGTCTCATCATGACTACTGAAATATTGAGGTCCATGTTGTACAGAGGTGCCGATATCATTCGTGACATTGAATGGGTAATAACAAAATGACATGCTTTCTTGGGGGGTTTTTCCTATCAGCAATAACAATTTTTTTCCTTAACTGGATGGTGAATGGTGTAGGTTATATTTGATGAAGTTCACTATGTGAATGATGCTGAAAGAGGCGTTGTTTGGGAAGAAGTTATTATCATGCTTCCTCGTCACATAAACTTTGTCCTTCTATCTGCTACAGTAAGTACTGTCTCACGTAATCTTTTGAGTTTATTTAATCTGTCAGAAGACTGACCTTTTGAATTTTGTCGCAACTCCTTACTAAGAAGGGAAGATCAAAGTAAATGGAAGAACAGAGGAAAAACAAATTAAATGGATCAAAGCAAGTTAGACAATGGGATTGATTCTTTATTGGTTTATATGCAAGCATTTTTTCATTCCCATTGAACTTAAAAGAGTTCCCATTGATCTGTTTGCTACTTCATATGTGCTATGTTATGAAGTTACTTTCTCTTACAGACTTTTATTCAATGGATCGATTGATTTTTATTTTTATTTTTATATTTTATGTTTATAGAGAAAGTTAATATGTTTTATATGGATAAGTGCATGATTGAGAATATTCAAGTACATCAATTCATATTTCATGTAGAGATTCTATGCCTTTATTGTATGAAATTCACACTCACTTTTTTCGAATGCTGTCTACACCCCCGCTCCCCCTATATGCATTGTTACACCCTCAGATTGATTGATTTTTTTGGCAACTTTTATCCTTTAGGTTCCAAATACCATTGAATTTGCTGACTGGATTGGAAGAACAAAGCAGAAGACTATCCGTGTTACTGGGTGAGATGCTATTCCATCTCCTAATTGGGCTGACATATTTGTTGCATACTTGTAGCTGTCATTGGTCCTCTTGTATTTTAATACTTTTTTGGAATGAGATGCTATTATTCGATATTAATATAATGTAGATCTCCCAGTATGTTGCTTCCTGAGAATATATTTTGCTCTAATGTTTTGTATACCAGGACTACTAAGAGACCAGTCCCATTGGAGCACTGCCTATTTTACTCTGGCGAACTCTACCGAGTTTGTGAGAATGCAGCTTTCATGCCTCAGGGGATGAAAGCCGCAAAAGACGCGCTCAAGAAAAAAAAATCCAATACAACTAGAAGTGGCTCTGCTATGCCTTTTGGGTCTTCAGCTGGATCTGGTGGAGCTCATTCTCAGAATCGAGACAATGCTTATCGTGGGCAACAAAAGCATTCTGGATCCCATAATTCAGGAAACTTTAACGGGAAAGGGGCAGGAAACTTTACAAATGGAAACCAGAATAATTTTGGTTTGAGAAGATCTGATGTTTCTTTATTGTTACAACTGGTCAACAAGTTGTTAAAGAAATCACTTTTACCAGTAAGCTACTCTTTAAGTCTCAAGTATATACCGGACTGAAAGTCATGAAGGCTCAACAGTTGTAAAAACTAAAAACACATTTCCCATTTGGTTCCTACCTTTCACAAAGCAGGATAGTGATCTCTGAAACTTTTTTCCCTCTGTCAACTTCAGAGAGTACAAAAAAAAATCAAACAGAGCATGTTATACTATCACCTTTCTGTGTAATGTTTGATGTTCTCTGTATTATATTCTTATTTGTTAAGTAGTTTTTGTGCATCACTTTGCAACTAAGGCTTTATCTTTCCTGTCGTTATGTTCTGACATCACCTCGCTTGTCTTTTGACAGGTAATCTTTTTTTGTTTCTCAAAGAACCGGTGTGATAGATCAGCTGATAGTATGACAAGTATTGACCTTACTAGTAGTTCAGAGAAGAGTGAAATCCGTGTGTTTTGTGACAGAGCATTTTCAAGGCTCAAAGGGTCTGACCGAAATCTACCTCAGGTTATTACAGCTCGACTGTTACTAGTACTTTTCTGGACCTGTTTTGATAATCCCAGTATACTTAAGCAATAAGTTCTCGCAGATTCTTAGAGTTGAAAGTCTTCTTCGTAGAGGTATTGGAGTGCATCATGCTGGGCTTCTACCTATTGTGAAGGAAGTCATTGAGATGCTATTTTGTCGAGGTGTTATCAAGGTATGCCTAGTTATTTTTGTTTATGTTTCTCAATGAGAGTATTCTATATGTTGTCGAAGGCTGTAGCTACCCAGTACCCACATAGGCTGTGTGCCTAGTGAGTTCTTGCTTTTTAATATAACCAAAGGCTCCATGTTGTTAGTTCTGGATAATGAATTTATGATGGAATAAAGCAGATTAACTCGCTAAACAGTTTGCACTTATTATTATGTGGTAGCAGTTATCCGATGCGATTTTCAACTCAATTTATATTATAGGTGATCCTAAAACAACATTAGTGACACAAGGGTAAAGCTACCCTGCCATTTGTGGGAGCCTTTCTGCATTTGAGGTTTTGGTTTAATGTTGTTGTATAGCTCCATAATACTTAAATGAAAAACGAAACCTGGCTACTCAGTTCCTGTTTATCTTCTTGTATCCTTATTATGGTAAGAAATGTCGGAATTAGAGTTTATATTGGTAGGATTTTGATGGAATATGTTCATATTGACTACTCTATGTCCTTGATTTGTTTGCAGGTTCTCTTTTCAACTGAGACATTTGCCATGGGTGTTAATGCTCCTGCCAGAACTGTGAGTTACTGTTGTATTTCACGGATTTGCTATCCCTAATCTGTAAACTATTCCCTTCATATTAGCGTGTTTATGTTTTGCTTTGGTCTACTGCTTGCCTTATAGAGCTTTTCAGGATTTTTACCCACATAATCTTGATACTAACGTAGTACAAAAGTGGACTGTTGTCTGTCTCAAAATCTTAATTCTGTTAGCTATAGTTCTCTATAGGTGCTCCTTGTATCAAACTTAAACTTAGTTTTGTTTGTTGCTGAGTTGCTGGGGTATTCAGACCGATTCTGTTGGCTGGAAGCCTGGAACGCTCTTCTTCTAGTAGTTTCATATTGAGATTTCTCTCAAGATTTTGGATGGAACATTGTTTAACCAACACATACCTGTATGTATATTTTTCAACTGATCAAATGTAAATCGTCAGCGTGAAATGTATGCCGAAGGCAATTCTCTGCAAGTGTCACCATGATGTTTTCGCTGAAGCTAATTTTTTGGCTGGCACTAGCTGTTGGAAAGTACTTCCTGGTTCAGGATTTTGATAAAAAAAACTAAGAGTTCAATGATACGTATTACTGGAAACAATCTTTCTACAGCTAGTCATCTCGTGACATATTGCTGACTATGCTGAGTTGAGGGAATGTCAACAAAATTTTTGCTCTGGTTTGGAAAGCCTTACTAAGAATCGTTTGTGCTATAGTACCAGTGTGCCACTGTGTTATTGAGATGATTTGTCTTATTTTTTTAAAAACCATTTAGGGCTTGTTTGGATATCAAAATAGTAGGGAAAGGGAGGGAAGGGAAGGGGAGGGGAGGGGAATGACGTGTGGGTGTTTGGATACGCTTTCTCTCCAAAATTTTCCTCTAGCGGAGGGATTGATTTTCCTTGGGGGAGGGAAAATGAATCCTTCCAAATCCCTCGCCCTCCATTTCCCTCCACCTTCTTTGTTATCCCAATAAAGGGATTTTAACCCTTCCCTCCAATTTCCTTTATCCAAACAAGCCATTAGAGTTGTGTTTATGGGAGGCACCAAAAATGGGTCAAGGAATACAAATGTTCTATGTACATGCATTGTTTTAATTGCTATTATGGAATTTGGAATAACATTCTTGCGGGAAATTTTCATCAGTATATCTTTTATACATTGCAATTTGCAAGTTAAAGTTTGCTTTCTCTTTACTTGAAAATTGGATAGCACCTGTATGAATTTCTTCAAATGCAAATTTTCTGGTCCCACTGTTTGTGTGATTCAAAAAATGCGGGGCATTTCGATTTGAAGGGAGAACGTACAAAATATGATCTGAGAAAAGTGATGGCACAGTACTCTGGAGGCCATTTGGGTATAAGCCTTGGTCTTTGCTCTGATTTAATCCTATGATGGTATTTAATTGATTAGGTGTGTTGGTGTGTGTGTGTGTGTGCGCGCGCTCTAGTCGTTTTTATCTTTAAAACCTGGACTCAATATTGTGGTGTGTGTGTGTGCGTCTGCGCACGCATGCTTCCTAATTTGTTTCCCCTTTAACACCTGGACTCATTATTATGTTATTTTTATAACTTGGGCTCAATATTCTGTCATAGAGATAATCCTTTCTTTCTGCAGGTTGTTTTTGATACTTTAAGAAAGTTTGATGGGAAGGAATTCAGACAGCTAATTCCTGGGGAGTATACTCAAATGGCTGGTCGTGCTGGCAGACGAGGACTCGATAAATTTGGAACAGTTATTATAATGTGCCGTGATGAAATTCCGGATGAAAGTGATTTGAAACATGTTATTGTTGGACATCCAACTAAACTTGAATCCCAGTTCCGATTGACTTATATCATGATCCTGCATCTACTTCGCGTTGAAGAATTAAAGGTACTTGGAAGATTGATTGATTTATGCAACTATTCTGGATTTTAAGAAATATTGTTTCTGTTATTTGAGGTTGGTCGTCTTAGGTGACAGAATATAGAATTGTAAATGTCAGGACCTGCACTGCCACTAGGAAATAGTCCGGCTTGTACAGTAACTTTATTGGAGTATATGGTGTATTGTTGAACTCTCAATGGTAGATGATTCATGAGAATCATGACCCCTTCATGGATATCTTGCTCTAAATTGTAACTTATGGCCTATGGGTCTTTGGAAAGGATCCAGTGTACCAGACTCCTGCTACAATTTGATAGGCAAATTTAAAAAGCCAAAAATATTGCATATACAGTGTGATATCAAACATTTACGTTTCTTGACATCAACATCAGCCTTTTTGTCGAACTTGCTGTGGCGTTGATCTCTTAGATTCTATAGGATGAAAATGATTTAGAGCCTTATATTTTGGTTGCATGTATCAACAAACGTCTTGCCTTTTGAGTATTTCACTGTTACCCTGCTCTCAAGAGGGACCTGTATTAATATCTACACTGCTTATAACTGCAGGTAGAAGACATGCTGAAAAGAAGCTTCGCAGAGTTTCATGCACAAAAGAATCTTCCTGAAAAGCAACAACTTCTGATGCGAAAGCTTGCACAGCCTACGAAAACAATAGAGTATGTTTCGCTTGCTTTGTTGGAAAATTGTTCAAAAAGCTTCTCCTGGCAATTTTAAATTTTTTGGCTGCCTACAGCTATTAGGGATTAGATATCTGGTGGAGAGAAAATAATCTGCAATTAACTTTTATGCCATCATTGCCGAGATATATACTGAATACTTTCAACAGAAAATGGTTTAGCTGTGGTCATTTAAGGACACTGTCAATAGAAGCTTTATTTCACGCTTGTTAGGCAAGATGTTACCAGCTACCACTTACCACTATGCCGAGCTCCTTTACCCCTGCTGCAGTCATTGTTAACTTCCATTTCCGTATGCGTTGAAGACTTTTAACCTAAAATTATTCTTTTTTACCTGTAGATGCATAAAGGGTGAACCATCCATTGAGGAATACTATGAGCTCTACAAAGAATCTGAAGTATATTTGGACAAGGTAACAAATGGCATCATGCAGTCTCATGCTGTTCAGGCGTTTCTTCTTCCCGGAAGGGTGGTTGTTGTCAAATCTCCAACGGTGAGTTATCAAGAAAGATAGCTTATCTCCAGCCTATTTGATGGAGATACATATCTAAAGTTGCATTTCTGTTATTGCAAGCCTGAAATCAGCTGTTCGCTGTTTGTTTCTATCTATATAAAACCAATTTTTCTGGATCTGTATATACTTCAGCTGATAGAAGCTCAGGATACCATTACGTGGTCTTGTAATATATTGTGGTTGGGTTTGGAACTTTGAGCTTACGGGGGCTAGTACTTAAGCATTGAATTAACAAGTCTCTGGAGATGTCTACCACATTGTGTCATGTCGATTTTTTACCTTTCCTATAAAAGTAATACGGTGCCTAAGTTGATTTTGTGCTCACATCTTATTATCTACAGACTCAGGACCACTTACTTGGAGTGGTACTAAAAGCACCTTCAGGCAGCCTTAAGAAATACATTGTTTTAGTGTTGAGACCTGATCTAGCTCTAATATTGCAATCTACATCAGCTGTTGGAGTCACCGTTGACAAAGGGGGTGGAAAACCAGAAGAGGGGTTCGTGTTGCTGCCCAAGGCAAAACGTGCATTAGAAGATGAATATTATACTGCATCTACTAGTCGCAAGGGAACTGGTGCTGTCAACATTAAAATGCCTCACCAAGGGGTGACTTCTGGGAAACATTTTGAGGTCAGAGAGGTGGATAGTATAGAAATCCGAAACATCTGTATAAGCAAACTAAAGATTGACCAAGTTCGGCTTCTTGAAGATGTCAGCGCAGCTGCCTATTCAAAAACTGTCCAGCAGCTTTCAGATCTAATATCTGACGGGAATAAATATCCACCAGCCTTGGACCCTAGGAAAGGTATGTCTCTGTTATCAGTTTTCTTCCATTTAATGTTAGATTGATCACTCTCCAAGCTTTGGCTAAAAAATTCTAGAAATCTTCTCTGCCACAGTAACAAATTTGATGAGTGGTATAACTAACCAATTCCCTCATCGGTTGTCTTTTTCTTTGGTTCCTTCCACTTCCTCTTTTGGCCCATTTCTTTGCAAGATCTCTTCTTTCTAGGCTTTTGAGTTTTTGGAGGGCGGAATGGTGGGTGGGTAGGTAGGTTATGAGTGAATGAGTGATGAGCAGATTGAGGAGAACATGTCATGAGTGGGTAGATATTTCTGTAATGGTTGACTAGATTAAGTGGGGATTGAGTGGGTGAATGGGGGAGGTTTGAACTCAAATCAGAACACCTAAGGCAGATTTTGTAAATACATGCAACTTATCAAGAGATACGGGATGGTATAGATAACTTTAGCATGGGAAAACCTCGAGGAAATTTAGCATTTAAAAACTTTACTCAATATTGAAGTGGTAGAAATCAAAGAATTAGACCAGGGAAAAGGCATGAGCAGAATAAAAGGAAAAGGGAGTAGAAGTTACTCCAGTGTTTAACTCGGTCCTTTTCTTCTCACTTCATACCTCCATCTTTTGGGGCCTGTTTTTTCGATTGTGGTATGTTCCTTTTTGTTCAAAAAAATTAATTTCAGTTCAATTCACTTCACTTAGTTTGAGGCCAAAAGTAGAGGACCTTAATGGATTTAAATGGCATAATCAGATTTTATGGCAGCATAACATTATTATTATTATTATGAGAAGTTGAGAACCATTAACAAGGAATGCTATAAAACCACGAGCCTCATATTCATAATTCTTGTATCTATTCAGATCTTAAGCTGAAGGACATGGATCTAGTTGTGGCATACGAAAATTGGAACAAGTTATTGAATAAAATGGCAGATAATAAGTGTCATGGCTGTATAAAGTTGGATGAGCATATGAAGTTAGTGAAAGAGATATTCAAGCACAGGGATGAAGTGGATTCGTTGAAGTTTGAAATGTCTGATGAAGCGCTCCAACAGATGCCAGACTTCCAGGGGAGGGTATGACATGACAGCTTATCTTCTTATGTATCAAGGCTTTTATATGTCGCGACCTGTGTTACTCCAACTATTCATTTTGTGTGCGTACTCAAATGTCATATAGCTTAGCTGGTAATGTTGCTGAGGGTCTGCACTCAAGGCTTGGGTTCGAAACTCGTCAGGATCAACACTACCCTGTGCCTCCCCTTTGCACAGGAAAAAATACCTGCACAGGATACTTCTAACTGAGCCCGACTAACATAAGTTGCAATATCTATATCGGTTAATGTTATCCTTTCTGTGTGCAGATAGATGTTCTGAAAGAAGTAGGCTGTATAGATGACGACCTTGTAGTTCAGATAAAGGGACGTGTTGCTTGTGAGATGAACTCTGGAGAAGAGCTGATATGCACCGAATGTTTGTTTGAGAACCAGATGGGGGACCTTGAACCAGAAGAAGCAGTAGCAGTGATGTCTGCCTTCGTATTCCAACAGAAAAATGCATCCGAGCCGTCTTTAACCCCCAAACTATCTGGAGCTGTACGAAGGTGAGCATCTGTATTCTTAGTCTTTTTTTTACTTGTTTCTGTGTGATTGATGCAATTTTTAGCATGGGTTATCAAAAAATAGTTTCTCTGGTTTTGTAAAATTGCGTACAGCCCATTCGCCTTTGTTTGCCATGGGCAAGAGCCTTTGACGCATACTCGTCCTCCACAGTACAAGTTCAGAGTTAAATTTGGAGAATGAAAACCTTAGAGGGTTTTACATTTCTGATGTATGCGTTCTCATCAAGATTTGATACATAAAGAATTGCACTCGCCCATGATTTATCATGTCATGATACCACTCTTAATCTATATCTGATACAGTATATATCTTCTTGTAGGTTATATGATACAGCAATCAGACTCGGGGAACTACAAGCACATCATAAGCTTCCAATAAACCCAGAAGAGTATGCTCAGGATAATCTCAAGTTTGGTCTTGTTGAAGTTGTTTATGAATGGGCAAAGGTAAATTACTCATGTTCATGCTTTGGCTCATAAATCATCTTATCCCATTATTCTCATAAACTTGTGAATCAGTTTTGTACGTGTGAAAAGCAACACATTAGCCACATGAGGAACACACAGGGATTTGGTTTTGTACAAGACTATCTTTTGACTTTCATGACTTAATCTTTTTAGCATCTTTGTGGCAGGGGACGGAGTTTGCTGATATTTGTCAGTTAACTGATGTTCCAGAAGGTTTAATAGTGAGAACTATTGTTCGACTCGATGAAACATGTCGGGAATTTAAAAATGCTGCATCAATTATGGGGAACTCGGCCCTGTACAAGAAAATGGAAGCTGCTTCAAATGCCATTAAACGCGATATTGTTTTTGCTGCTAGCTTGTACGTCACAGGAGTTTAATTATACCATACCTCAGCCTGACAACGGTACGCTTAACTGGCATCTCAACTGTAACATCTATGAATGTTTACTCTTCCTTTCCTTGATTCGTACAAAGAAAAGTCCTAGAAATTGTCTGCAAGTTTGTGTACATCACGTTTGTATGTCATAGTGTCATACCTTCACTTTAGTAGAATCAGTTTTTTTGCTATTTATATAATTTCTCTTCTTTTTTCCCCATGAAATATGGTGTACGGCATTTTGTTGTTATTTTTAACTCTATGGTAAACAATACAATTATCTTCGGCCTGCATTTCTGTTTTTTCTGGACCACTGTAACTGTAATAGATCATGAGATGAATCTCCTCCCGTGACCAGATATGGTAAAGAGTATGTAGAAAATACTCCGTATGTTGTTTGAATGCGTGTTATACTGTTATGCGTTTCACTCACATTCATGTTATATATGCTATGCATTTCTCAGAGTCCACATGTGTTGGTACATTCATCTTCCCTTATCCCGTCATTTACAAAACCCCATGATGCATTGCGGTAGTTTAGTTGAGATTTTCCCCGTCATTTACCCAGGAGCCGTAATTTGGTTGTTTGGTACTATTATGACAGCCTCCTCAAGATCGAATTTCAGAATCTTTTTTATTAGAACATTGGATTACTACATAGATAGGAATACAAATCACACGACAACAACCAAGCCTTGGCACCATAATAACACATTAAGTAGCTTAAACATGAAGGGACTGGTAAACCCCCGACATCTTCTCAGTTGTCACTCCTCTTAGGCTTGTCGGATACAACATTTTTCTGATCATCATCTACGGATGGTTGCCAGTCATTAGTTGCCGGGTTTCCTTTGCTAGATGCGTGACGATTGAATTCAGAATCAGGAGTTATACTGTATACCTGCTCATTCTGATCTCCCATCTTGATGAAACCTGTTCCTGTCTGAGATGCAAGAATAATACTTCATCAGATACTGAAAAAAAGCCTTAAAACCAGTCAAATAGGATAGATGGGAGAAAACAGAGTGCCTAGGGATCGGCATAATGTTTGCCTCATCTATTCAACTTCAAGTGAGGTTATTGACCCGTTTTATTCTTAAGGCAGATATGACCGTCCTTAAGAGAGACCAACTGTTCTACTTAATGGTATAAGGAGAGAAAGCATACTGTGTGATGTTGCTTATCTACACAGTTCAGATCCTTGTAGTATTCTGTCTCCACAAATTCCTCTGTCGCTTTGCCTCCATTTTTATACTCTAATTTCTGCACTAGATAAAAACACATTGAATTAGAACACTTGTGCTCCCCCCCCCCCCCCCCCCCCCCCCCCCCGGAAACACCTGATCAGTGGCTGATCTGATCGTACACGTAACAAAATTCGGAATTTTATGTTTGTATATATAACACCATGAGGTCTGATTTTAAGGTTCCCGTGCACTGCCGGTGGTGGTAGACCGGTAAACTAGGTGCTACTGAAAATTACTCCGTACATTGATTTTGATTACTAGTAATGTAAGGAATCATGATTATGAAGGATATATGATATGATCATGAAAATTGAGTTTTAAGAAGCAGACCTCTTGATGATTTTCGAGTCTTTGAAACTCGACATATTCCGGGATGACATTTTCAGTGGTGCTATTGACATCAACGTAACTCGAAGAATGCTCGCTTCGTTGCGGCTTGGTATGGCGCTTGGGAGCCAAACCGTCAAAGTGTTCTCGGGTCTCTTCCTTAATTCTCTCTTCTTCTTCTATGCTTAAATGTACATCACTCCTGTTTGGCCTACTCAACGACTCCATTTTTATTACAGAAGATATGGTGAGTTGGATAAGATGTGAAGGTTTATATAGTCTAGTAGAAGAGGAAAGGCTGAAGGCTGCTACAGGGAGAAGATATTTTTATGTGCTTAATTGGATGGTTCAAAATGTCTGGCTGAGGTGATTTATGAAACAGTAAGTCTCCTTGCGATGGATATATTCCTCTCACAAGTTTATGATGGTTTTAGTAGTGTCCACATCAATAAATAATGATAGTGTGTTGCTACTCGCTAGGCATTGTCATCTTTGTCCTATCCATACTATTTGACCCGTTACAACTCTGGATATTACCCGTCACAAGCAAAAAGTTGTGTCTATGAAAATATCTCAGCAAGTAAGTTGGCGGGTCTTTTCCTTGAACTAACTAGAACGCAAACGTGCTTTAGCATATTCGAATATGGGCTCAAAATCGTTAGTATTTGGCTTGGGCTTTTTACGGAGTACAAATCTCACAAAACCAACCTCGAATTCAGGCCCAATGGGTCGTTTCCAATCAGATAAGACTAATTTGGGTCAAAATCGACACCGAGGATAAAACCGTCTTTTGGCGACTTTAGAGGAACGATTTCTTGTTAAGTTATTGAGACTACTATTCTGTACCCTTTTCTGTGTATTTTTTTGTGACCTGTTTGTTGTTGATCTTGGCTCAAAGTGACTTCAATTTCGTGCCTATTTTTACATAAGCTCACCCTAACTGATTACTTGTGGTAGTATTGAGGGTGATTGGGACTTGGGAGGTAAGTATGAGTTTTACCACATCCAGAGTCTAAGATCCTTTGTAGAAGATTATCATATCATTCTAAGATTGAAACGAGATCTCGTATAGATAGATGACAATTTTTTGTCCTTCTCCATGCATTTTAGATTTTGTATTATTTGACTTGTTTTATGTCTAAGATGAATATGAAGGTATGTTTTGAGTTGTTACATTCTCCCCCATCGGCCACAACTCCAAAAGAGTTAAGGCAAATTGTTTTATAGGATGCTCTTATTCAATAAGATCGGTCCATTAGCTAGAAGTCTATACATTTACCTTAATAACTTTTCTTTTTTAAGTTTTAAGTTATAGAGTACCCTATATTGAGATGTCGACTTGTCTCCTATTGAGTTTGTGGTTGTATCCTGTGGGACGGTCCTCTTAAAGAGTAAGTCTTGCTTGTGAGTTGTGACGAAACTATCCGTCGTATTACTATAAGTCTATAACAGGTCAAATAATGATCATTTTGATAGAAAACGACAAGGCTTTTAGTATGGTCCATGTAATTTGCTTTCGTCATTTTCTATTTAAATGAACATTATTTAACACGTCGCATTAGGATTTGGCTTGCGGTTAAAGAGTTGGTCAAGAAATAAAACTCGAGATGTAAAAGTGGTGCTGATTTCATAAGATCCCATCCTAATAGAACCAAGATTAGTTAATTATCATGAATTGATGATCCTTTAAATTAACATCTAATCAATACTTTATATTACATCCTCCTTCCTTCCTTCCTTTGCTTAAACAATTAACAACACCCCCAATAATTGACTAAAATTTGTCCCATCCACTATCCCCTTTGTCCCCCCATACTTAATTTCTCTTAATTGCAACTTTTAATAACCAAAACCCCACACCTCAGCCTCATATCACTCCTCTTCTTGCTTCCTCTCACCTATGCAAACCTAGTAAATACTCTCTCCTGTTTTTTTATTTCTTTCCCCTTTTTTAACACAAAACAAAAATTAACAAAGTATTAAAGATTTCATTTAAGTAAGAAAATGTGGGGTATAAAGTAGAAATATAGTGGGGTTCGTAAGTAAAGAATTAAAGGAAGAATAAAAAAATTGATTAAAGTACAACCCAAAAATGGAAAGAGGGAAGATTGTTGAACTAGTGACAAAAAGGAAAGATGGAAGATAAAAAAACTAGGGGTGAGGAAAACTGGATATCCGATCCGGTTTTGTAAACCGTATCGGATATCCAGTTTTAAAAACTAAAAAATTTCCGATCCGTATTCAATCCGATTTTTCCGGATATCCGGTTTTATATTTTTATTCTATTTTTCTTTTTTTTAAAAATAATTTTTCATTTTTAATTAAGAGTGGTTAATTTATTTTTAAGCAAACATTACGTTTTATATAAATTGATATAATAAAAATACATTAAAAAATCTCAAAAAAATGGTATATATGTCTTACGGTACTATTATTCTAACAAAATATTACGCTTCATTACATAATATCATAAATTAACTAATGGTTTTGTTTTTTACCTTTGAGAATAATTGACGAGTTTTGAATTCTTTATTGTATATAATGCATATTAGAATTATATTTTTCATATT
This sequence comes from Agrostemma githago, assembly GCA_958450325.1. Lineage (NCBI taxonomy): Eukaryota > Viridiplantae > Streptophyta > Magnoliopsida > Caryophyllales > Caryophyllaceae > Agrostemma > Agrostemma githago. The sequence continues at coordinate 74,937,426 of OY288243.1, read as the reverse complement.
TTTTTATTGTTTTTAAAAAACTGGTTCGAAAACTGGATATCCGGTTTCAATTTTCCCCGATACGTATCCGCTACGGTTTTAAGGAAAACTGTATCGTATATCCGGTTATTCGTATCGAATATCCGAAAATTTGTATAATTGAAAGCGTATACCGTATCGTGTACGTATAATAAAACCGTATCGTATATTTTTGCTCACCCCTAAAAAAAACTAGGAGGGAGTACTCTTTATTTCTTATTATTTTCTCTTGCCAAGTTCTTGTCTATGTGACGAAATTTATAACGGATCAAATACTATTCACTTGAGTAGATAAAGATCAAGTCATGTGCTACTTTCTATCATATCTTTTCTAATCAAGTGATATTTTGATCAGTCATTCATTTGTGACTTATGCTTTTCTCTTAGATGTCCATTTTTTATACTCCGTATATTGTTGTTCTTCATTTGTATTATTAAATGGTTTCACGATATAATCTCGATGGTTAATAGAAAATAAGGAGAAGAAGAAATCGAGAGAAACCTCACTATATTTCTTTCATAACGATATCAAATTGAATCACCTAATCCCTCCTCTTTGCAACATTTTTTCAGTTTATTTTAGTTTAGTTCAAATTCAGAGCCAACAGGCTCATTTAGTGTCAACTAATTCAGTTCATTCCACTTCAGTTTAGTTCAATTCAATCCAGTTCAATCCAAAAGAATAGACGGAATATTATGTGACAATTGAGAAGGCATCGTAATCTATAAATTTGTCTAAGTTGACTTAGTCTTGTTTAGAATGAATATACCGTTGATTACTAAAATAGAATTGTACAAAAAGTATACTCGATATTACTTTATGGTTATTGTAAAGACACTTTTAAATTCCTAAACAATTCAAATACGGAGCAATATTCATTTGTCCCATTTTACCATCAAAAAGAAAATAGTCAAATACCAAAAAAAAGTAATTTTCCCTTTATTTCGAAGTATTTTCTCTCTTCTTTTACATTTCTACATCTTTATACCCGTAGATGATAATTTACTATAGGACGATTTCTCTCGATAATTTATTGGATACTTCTCTGTTAAGACGTGCGGAGTATATGAGAATGTAATGAGTCGAGCAAACTTTGTGTACTCTACATCTCTATCCGGTTCTCTTGCTACTGCAGGATTATGTAATTTATCTGCCACTGATTTTTTTTGTTACGAGCATATCTGTTACAAAATGGTGACAAATCAAATACGAGTATTATTCATGAGATAAAGACAATCTAATCATGTACTCCCTCCAATCCATTATTATTTACTCATTTATTATTTGAAGGGACGTGTAATTTCATACACGAATTTTACTATGTTGTGCACGCTATTTCCATCTTTACCCTTCTCATTTACCCCTTCCCCGCACCACCCTACCTGCCACCCTCACCCACCTACGCCATCGCCTACCCTTCATCCCTACCCACCACCTCCTTGCCCACCACCATGATGACAGCCGCCGTCCACCGCCACTAACACCACCACAACAACCATAAGTGGTGCACGGGCAACCGTATAAACGTCCACCGTTACCATCGACGAGCATCGACAACCACTCCACCACTGTTACCGTCGACTACTGCCCGTCTAAAGTCGACGACCACCTACCAACCGCCGCTAACCCAAAAATCGTAATTGTTAAACCCTAATTAACAACAAAATTAACGAAATAAGTATAGTATTAATTAGAAATTAACAAGCTAATTAACGAAAGTCAAATTAAGTATGCCATGAATGAATTGAATTCAATGATGGTCCGAATTATGTTCAATAATAGTATCGATTTTGTGTAATTTGTCTAGGTTCAGAGGAGAAAACCTAGAGGGTTTTATTTTAGTGTCAAGGTAAATATGAAAAAAAAAAAATGACAAAATGTGTACAAAATAGTAAAATCTGTGTATGATTTAGCAATTAAATAAAAGTGAGTAAATCATCGTGGAGACGGAAAAAGTAGATTACATTTGACCCGTTATAACTATGTTACGATTACATTAAGCATTTGAGTCCAATTCTCAGTCACTCACTCTCAAGTCTCACCTCTACAAACCCACTACATCTCTCTCATCAACCAACCCAAATTCAATCCAATTTAATCCCATTCCATTCAATTCAATTCAATTACTTTTCTCTCTCTCATAATTTTCCCAGAAATCAATAATGTCAGCAAGAAAAGTCTCAAACTTTTCTGATCTAATCCAAAGAGTAACAGCATCTTGTTTACTCCATCCTTTAGGCAGCAACAGATTCCCAGAAATTCAATCCACCCCAGATCATCATCATCACTATCCCAACAATAATCTCAAGTCAAAACTCAGAAAACCAGATGAATTTTATGATGATGATGACGACCCAGAAAACTACTGTTCTTCCTCCATTGATGAAGAAGAAGATGAAGAAAGTGGGGAGGTTTATGAAGATGCTAGGGAAAATGTGGAAGGTGGGTCAATCAGGAAATACGATATTGGTAATAATAGCTTGGTTAAGTTTAACAATGGCGGAAACGAGAGGGAAAATGAGATGGGTGTGATATTAGAGCAAGTGTTCGATGCAATGTCGACTATGAAGAAGGTTTGTTGTATTCATACTATTACTGAATTGCATGTACCCTAATTTTTCGACATATAAATGCAGTATTTTTATTAGTGAATGGCTTATTTACTGCATTTTTTTACCGTATTTTTCAACATGTAAATATTATACTAGTAGTAATTTTTACTGTCGAAAATAATGTATAATAGGGAAAAAAAAATGTGCTTAGTGAATTGCATATTTCCTGCACTTTGACCATATTTTTCGACACTTACTCGGGTAATTTTTACTGTCGAAAGTAATATACAAAGGTTTTTGGTATTAGTATTATGAGTAAATTGCCAAATTTCCTACACTTTTGACTGTATTTTTCGACACGTAAATAAATACTCCTCTGTACTCGCATTAATTATGTATTGATGCAATGTGAGCTATGAATGAATAAGAATATACTTGTAAGATTTTTGGTTATTCTGTAATTCATGTTAATAGTGAATTGCATTACACTTTAGTATAATGAAAAGTTCGAATCTTTTTAGTTAATTTTTTTTGGGTTTACTGTATTGCATTGGTAGTTAGCTTGATAACTTCAAATCTTGGTTCCGTCACTGAATAGTTGATAAATCAATGGAATAGTGAATCTACTGTTATACTCCATTGATTACATCTCGTTAATTTGTTCATCTTTTATTAAAATATCGTAAGCAAGAATAAAAAGTTTGAATGAATGCTCATTTATTTGTGTGACTTTAATTGATGTACAACTTTCGAAAAGCAAAGAAATGATTTGAAGTTTGGAAAAGTAGATTTTGTTGTGGTCATTTAGAGTAAGCTGGAGTAGGGAGTAGAAGGTAATTGATGATGGGTTTATGCATGTTAATGTGTTACGCTTACGCAGGCATATGGGAAGTTACAAGAGGCGCATAGCCCGTGGGACCCGGAGAAAATGAGGGTGGCGGACGAGGAGGTGGTGGCAGAGCTGAGGCGGATGGCGGTGTTGAGAGAGAGGTATAGGAGGGGAGGGAGGCGGAGGGGGAGGGCGAGGCCAAGGGCGGTGGAGGGGAGGGTGGGGGAGATGGTGGCCCCGTATGAGGCGGTCGTGGAGGAGTTGAAGAAGGAGGTTAAGGTTAAGGAGGTTGAGTTAGAGGAACTTAAGGCTAAGGTTATTGCTTTGAGTAGTAATGACGGCGGAAGTAGTATTAGTGGGAAGAATAGGAATGGGAGGTCGTCTTTGTCGAGGAAGAAAACCGCTCATCTTCTTCTTTCTCAAGGTACTTTCTTTTCGTTACTCTTGGATTTGCAATCGTTTGATGTTTCTCGAGGATTATACAACCAGTTGCACATGACTCTATATGCAACTGGTTTTAAGATTCTGAGTTTTATCACAAAAGTTTCGAGTTTTGTTGTACACTTTCTGAGTTTTAGTGTAAAGTTGTCGAGTTAAATCACGTAAATGTTTAATGTGCAGTTTCATCCTCCCCTACGCCGGACATCTTTGAGGCGACGATGACCCGAGTCAGAGAAACATCAAAATCATTCACGTCGCATCTTCTATCTCTCATGCGCTCGGCTCACTGGGATATCTCGGCCGCTGTCCGATCCATAGAAGCCGCCATCTCCACCACCGGACCACCCAACGTGTCCGTGTCGGCCACCAGTCCCCACCCACACCCTCACCCTCACCAAGCCAAGCACGCCCTCGAGTCCTACATCCTTCGAAAGATCTTCCAAGGGTTCGACCACGAGACCTTCTACATGGACGGAACCCTCTCCTCACTTCTCAACCCGTCTCAATTCCGCCAAGAATGTTTCTCCAAATTCCGGGACATGAAGTCCATGGACCCGTCCGAGTTACTCGGGATCCTACCCAACTCTCCGTTCGGGGTGTTTAGTAGTAGGAAGTACCAAGACATAGTCCACCCCAAGATGGAGGAGTCTTTGTTTGGGAACCTGGATCAAAGGAATCAACTTGCTAGAGGGGCCCACCCGAGGACCGAGTTTTACTCCGAGTTTCTAGGGTTGGCTAAGGCGGTTTGGTTGCTCCACTTGCTCGCGTTCTCACTCGATCCGCCTCCTAGCCATTTCGAGGCTAGCCGTGGGGCCGAATACCACCCTGAGTATATGGAGAGCGTTGTGAGATTCCCGGGAGGAAAGGTGCCTCCGTCCGGTCAGCTTGTCGGGTTTCCTGTTAGTCCCGGGTTTAAGTTAGGTAACGGGTCCGTAGTTAAGGCTCGGGTTTACCTCGTGCCTAGGAATTGAAGTGATTTTAGGGTCGGGTTTTTGTAATTTGTAGGTCGGTAATGAGAATTAAATAACTATGTTTCCCGGTCTCTTACTAGTATTATTGAGAGATGTCTCTCTAAAGTTTTTTTTTTTTTTTTTTTCGTGTTTGAGGTAAAAGTAAAACCCTGGTATTAACTCGACCGGTCCGATTCAGTCCATACTCTCAAATAATTTAAACTTTGCCTAATTTTTCTGGTGTGGTTCAAACCTGAAAAACTCGATCCTAATAGGGATCGGTCTGATTCGATCTCCAAGGCTGGGTTTTTTGGGTGACCATCTTCTCGGGTCAATCCGGTTTAGTCTGAATTTGGATTATTTTTCGTTTTGACCCGATCCAATCCAATCCAACCCGTAAAGGTAATTGAGTATGTCCATGAGAGCGTGACCCGTCCAATCCACCAATCCAACCCCACATGCTCTCTTTAATTCTCCCGCCTTCAATCCCCTCTTTTCCCTCCATTTCCCTCGTTATAAACCCTAACCTCAAACCTTAACCCTAACCCTAAACCCCCAAATTTCCCCCAATTTCTCGCTCCAATTCCTCCCCCCCAACTCGAAAATGCTGGAATTACGTCTAGTTCAAGGAAGCCTCCTGAAAAAGGTAATCGAATCGATCAAAGACCTAGTAACCGACGCCAATTTCGACTGTTCGGCGTCGGGTTTCTCTCTCCAAGCCATGGATTCTAGCCATGTCGCGCTCGTCGCGCTTCTGCTCCGTGCCGAGGGGTTCGAGCATTACAGATGTGATCGGAACATTTCGATGGGGATGAATCTCACCAATATGTCGAAAATGTTGAAGTGTGCTGGGAATGAAGATATTATTACTCTCAAGGCTGATGATGGGAGTGATACTATCACTTTCATGTTTGAAAGCCCTAGTAAGTTTCGATTTCTCTGGTTGATTTTTTGGTGGGTTTTGTTTGATTAGAAATAATGGTGTGATTTCTATTGATTTGTTGATAGAGCTAGTAATTTTTCGATTCATCGAAAAGTTGTGAGTTTTTGGTAGTGATACTATCACTTTCATGTTTGAAAGCCCTAGTAAACTTCGATTTCTCTGAAATTTAGTTTATTTTTTTGGTGGGTTTTGTTTGATTAGAAATTATTTGTTGACAGAGGTAGTGAAGCTTTCGATTCGTCGAAAAATTGTGAGTTTTTGGTAGTGATACTATAAGTTTCATGTTTGAAAGCTCTAGTAAACTTCGATTCCTATGAATTATTTTTTTGGGTGTTTTTGTTTGCTTGTTTGATTAGAATTGTTGGTGTAATTTCTATGGATTTGTTGACAGAGCCGCTAAGATTTTGATTTCTGGAAAATTTGTGGGTTTTTGAAACTGTTGTTTGTTTGTTTGATTAGAAATGGTTGTGTAGATTCTACTGATTTGTCAGCTTTCTATTTCTCGAAAAATTGATGGGTTTTGAGAGGGGGTTTCGTCTGTTGAATTTGGTTGACAGAGCTAGTAAGCTTTGATTCTCTGAAAATTGGTTTTTTTTTGGTGTTGGTTTGTTGTTTGATGGGAAATGATGATGTGATATCGACGGATTTGTTGGCAGAGCTAATAAGTTTTTGATTTATCGAAAAATTGTGGATTTTGGTTGTGTTATTTGTCTGATTGTTCTTTAATGAGAAATGGAGATGTTTTGTATTAGCATGTCAACTGTTTCATTTGCTTTGCTGGTAATTTCCGTTGATTCTGTTGAGGGAGCTAGTAAGAGTTTGATTTTGCAAAAAAAATGAGGGTTTTTGGTAGTGTTTTTTTTGTTTGATAAGAAATGGTGGTGTTTGTGGGCAAGTGTTTTGCTTTCTTTGTTGATTTCTCGAAATGCTGGTTTTTGGTAGTGTTAGGTGTTTGATGGAAAATGATGGTGTCTGATGTTAAGTGCCTTGTTTTCTTTGCTAGTAATTTCTACGAATTTTGTTGATAGAGCTAATAAGCTTTCAATTCTTCGAAAATTGTGGATTTGGATGGTGTTATTTGATGAGAAATGGAGATGTTTTGTGTTGGCATGTCAAGCGTTTTGTTTCTTTGATCGTAATTCCTATGAAATTTGTTGATGGAGCTAGTAAGTTTCCGTTTCCTCTGAAAAATGTGTGTTTTTGGTAGTGTTTGTTGTTTTATGAGAAGATGATGTGGTTTGTAATAGGATGTTAAGTGTTTTTGTTTGGTTTTGCTTTGTTGGCTTCGATTTTTTGTTATGATAAGTATTTTATCTGTTTTTTTTGTTGGTGTTGTTTTACTGATCTGTTGGTTGTAATTATATGGAGTGTTTTATTTACTGCGTTGTTTGGAGTTCGAGGTTGTTTCTCACTTCATTAGTTAGTGGAGTGGTAAGTAGCAACTTATACGAGGTTTGTCACTGGAAAATTAGTCCTATTTGGTGACAAACGAGGATATTTGTAGGTTGCCTTGTTAGTTAAGTTGCATGTGATATATGTTAACCAAATGGGAGGAATTTATATAATTTGTTGTGCACTTTGTTGAATTTTGCTTTGGAGATATATGTGGAGAGGAAAGTTTGACGTGGTTTACTGGGTTGTAGTTTATTTGGTTGAATGAATCGGGGATTTGAGCTTAGATGTAAGCTTTTTGGGGGATTGATATTTTACAGATGTAAAGCCCTGGAAAAATGCATGTAGCGTGGTTAAGTTAATTTAGAAGAAGGTGAATGGAAGTTATGAATTGGTGGCGTGTTTGCTGAGATTGGTTGGTTAGTTGGAGACATAGCACATATTCTGACTTAAACCGCTCTGAGAATTGATTTTTGCTCACTTGCATTGACTGTTCCCTCTGACTGATTCATTGTCTGTTCTTGATAGACCAAGACAAGATCTCGGATTTCGAAATGAAGCTCATGGACATTGATAGTGAGCACCTTGGTATCCCTGAAGCAGAATACCACGCCATTGTGAGGATGCCTTCAGCTGAATTTTCCAAGATTTGTAAAGATTTAAGCTCATTTGGCGACACGGGTAAATCTCTGATCCAATTGATTTCTCCTGATTTAAATCTGCCCGAGTCCTTTCAGTTTTTGTAAGAGTTGCGTTGAGTTAAGTTGACGGAAATTGAGATTTGTGTTATTGCAGTGGTGATCTCTGTGAGTAAAGAAGGTGTCAAGTTTTCCACTAGCGGTGATACAGGAGTCGGAAACATTGTTCTTAAACAGAACACTACAGTCGATAAGGTATATGCATAACGATTTTGGTTGAACATCTTTTTGGATTCTGCAACTCATATTTACTTCAATGTTACTCATCTTCATCGTTGAATCCCTTATTTACACTAATTCTCGGCAAAAAGAGCAAAAAAGAAAAGAGGTTTCAGTACTCAGCACCATTATTTTTTGAGGATGAAATGATACAGAGGAAAAGTTGACTTAGGCTTTAGCACATAAACAATGAAATTTTGCTATACTAAAATATACGGTGTAATTGAATAACTACATAATTGAACTCGTGTGGTATTATTGAATTGTATGGACGATCAAATCTGTCTTATACTAAGTGTTTGGGATTTGGCAAGCAGTTAGTATTTGTTTCTTCTCTGTTCTGATACCAACTTCTTATGCACGCAGCCTGAAGAAGCCACAATCATTGAGATGAACGAGCCGGTATCTTTGACATTTGCACTAAGGTACATGAACTCTTTCACCAAAGCAACTCCCCTCTCAAACACCGTTACCATCAGCTTGTCTTCAGAGCTTCCTGTTGTCGTTGAATACAAGATTGCTGAGATGGGTTACATCCGGTTCTATTTAGCTCCCAAGATCGAAGAAGACGAGAACGAGGCATAACCTCGGAACTTTTAGTCCTTCCATCTCTTAGTTTCTGTCCACCAGGAACCCGAAGTTGTGTGCTAAATTAGTGTTGTTTGTGCTAGTTGATTGATGCATATTGTGTTAAGCTGTAAGAATATTGCTGGTTTTAGATGTTTTGGTTAAGTTTGTTCTTTTGAGTTATCTTAGTTTGGTTTAGTATTCGATCATCTTCATTGTTCTTGTGTTCTTCCTCTATCGTCTATTAGTTTTGTATGATAATGTCTCGCATTCGAGATCAAACCGGGTAATTTTATTTTGTTTTTATTTACTTAGTGTGAAACGGTAAAATTGCAAGTTTTTGGCTTTTTTTGGAGTACAAAGAATATAATTTGACAAAAATGAATTCAAGAATATTTCTCAAGGACAATTGCCCATTGAAAGTCTCTGTATAAATATGTTATGAATCTGCGACAGTAAAAATTTTCCTACATCGACATCTTAATCTTCTAATCTTGTACTGTAATGACAAAATGACTAACAAAACAAATCGAATCTGGTTATCTGAATTTGATAATAGCAGCAACTTCTTCGGTTCAGCCAGAGAATTGTCTAAGTTGTTGTAACTTTACTTGTTCCGCTTCTTGGCTTCGCTGTAGAGGATCACTCCGATTATAGTGAGGCAGTAGCCGAGCATTCCTGTTACTGATACCGGGTTCCTGAATATCAGTATTGACACGACAACTGCAACTGCTCCCTTTGCATTTCCCAACACCTGAATAAAAAAACACTCCATAGTTGAAAAAAAATGCATATTTTTCTTATAAATAGCCGAGTCTGAAACTTGGACAAGCACACATGTCAAAAAATAAGTAATTTGGGCTTAGTTGTTTCTATAAATGGAAATATTATTCGAAACAATATACTGCTCCATACATGAAATTTGAATGACTACTGAATAATTAATTGGATAGTTCTTTAAGTGTGACTAAAGATTGTTAGAGCGATTTTAAATAGTTAGAATGAGATAGTACGATTTTAAATAAATACTCCAATAAATAGTACGAGTAGTTATAATTGTATTAATATAAAATTGAGATAGTAATTAAAATAAATTGATTGAATTTATATTCGATAGCACGTTATTTAGGATCTCGATAAAATACTTTGGAATTGTGAGAGGACACGTGTAAGGAGTGCGAGTAACATAGATTGATTACCTGAAGAGTCAAGGCACTTGTGTGCTTGGTGACCAAAAAATTGGTGAGATTGACAAAGTAGGCGAGCGAAGAATTGAAGAGTAGATACCAAAGAATTTTACTGTCTTCTCTCGCTAGAGCTATAGTAATCCCGACCACATTTTTTTCCATTACAAGCGCTGCAGGAATCAGGCAGACTACAGCAATCGGAGCCATGTACATGAGCAGGTTCATTGAATTCAGTTTCTCCCTGTCATCCATCATTTATCGAAATTCAATTGGATCGGGTTTGGGCGGAAACAAAACGTGTGTAAGAATATAGATAGATTCTTACCCATCGGATGATAGTAAAATCCCTTGAAGAACGGTCTTGAGTGCTCGTGCAGCAGTTGCGCTGATGCACATTATGAATCCAAACAAATTGAACATCGGTTCTCCCTTCAAGTCAACATCAATTTACCAATTGTAAGTACAGTAACTAAATTAATTACAGTAAGACCCAACATTCAAAATTTCAAACACATTAATCGAATGAATGCAACCATACGTGGACACAGAGAAACTAAACAGGCGTGGTGATTAAAAATTTAATAAAATATTATATTGAGATTTCGAGAGTTAATGACTCGTGGGCTCGTCATCTTAAATATTCATCCATTTCACAGTAAAAATAGAAACCTCACTTGTCAGTACCATTCAAAACAGCAGTAAACTGTCTCCAATTAGTACAATACTGTAACAACTAACATGTACTCCACTTTGCAGTTTTCAACTTTTCACCTGGGAAAAAAAGATCATTCATTCATTCATTCACCTCAAATTATGAGTATTTATCACAGGTCGGTCACCGACACCAAATGTAGTGTGGATGAACTCAGCATTTACCAATGCAACTCGTTTACACGATTTTATCCCAAAGTATCACCCTCGACATTTAAAACTTACTCCAGCTAGAAATAACAGAAAAGCAGGTCATCGAGCCCATCGTTTTTCTTCACTAAAGTCACTACCACCTAAATTTCTAAAACCCGACATTCATCTCATCATCCAAAAACACAATTTTTTAAAATCATCTACTCTAACAAATACTATCACATCCACCCCACAAGTCAAGCTCGATATCAATCAATCAGCTTAAAGTTTTGACCCAGACGGTTTTCACAGCATATTTGAGTCAGTAGTATTTGACTACAAACAATTGAAATCAAAAGAATTCTTAAATATCAAAACTTCAAATCATACAGTACATCTTAAACTTTTCATTGAGATGTTTTCTTTCATATTTAACTACGAACAAATGAAACCGACAAAGATCAAAAACTTTTAGAGCATACATACCCCACCAGCAATAAAAAGTAATAACAGCTCAAACTTTATACTTATTTGAAATAATTGTCCTCTATATTTAACAACTACAGTAATAACTTAAATCCAAAAATCCCAAAAATCAAAACTTTAGAGCATACATACTCAATAACAAGAGCTCAAACTTTTAGTTGAGACGATTTTCTAACATTAACCACAAAAAAAACACGAGATCAAAACTTGAGATCAGTAGCAATAAAAAAAACTAACATTAGCTTAAACTTCTAGTTGAGGCGGTTTTCTAGCAAATTTAAGAACGAACCATCCAAATCGAAAAACCCCAGAAGATCAAAATTAGAGAGAGCATACACACTTCACTAGCAATAACAACAGCTCAAGTTTTGATTTCGACAGAAATTTGAGAGCATACATAATCCCACTAGCAATCATAACAGCGATTTTCTAGCAAATTAACAAATGAAACCAAAATAAAAACCCGGAAATATCAGGAATTTGAGAGCATGCATAATCCCACTAGCAAAAACAACAGCTCAAACTTTTGATTTCGACGATTTTCTAGCAAATTTAACAAATGCACCCAAATTAAAAACCCGAAAATGTCAGTAATTCGAGAGCATACATAACCCCACTAGCAATAACAAGTAGTAACAACAGCTCAAGCTTTCGATTTCGACCATTTTCTAGCAAATTCAACAAATGAAGCCAAAATAAAAACCCGAAAATATCAGGAATTCAACAGCTCAAGCTTTCAATTTCGACGAATTTCTAGCAAATTGAACAAAATGAAACCAAAATAAAAACCCGAAAAATCGAAGAAGAAAAAAAATATGAGAGCAGAAGATACATACTCCACTAGCAATAACAACACCAGTAACAACAGGAACAAGAGTGACATAAGTGAGAAACCCCTCTTTCTTGAATGTCATAAGATACGCAAAAACAGCAGTGAAAAAGGGTGTGGTAGCACCAACAGCTTGATTGAATGAAACCGGAAGAAATCGAAGCGAAACGTTTCCACTAACAACAGAGAAACAAAAAACAGCAGATAAAGTCGCAATTTTTGAGAATTGAACCCTTGATCCAATTGTTTGCATAGGTACAATCTTAAGCCAAGCAATTGCAATGTAACTTAATAATGAACAAGCTGTCATATGACACATTGTTAGAAAAATTGGGTATTTGAATCCGTAATTTGAGAGTAAGTATTTGTTTAGGAGTAATACTCCGATGTTTGATGAATACCAGAACGAAATTAGGGATATTGTGAAGAGTTTTCCTGATGTTTGCATGGTTTCTGAATCGAATCGAATTGAATTGAATTGAAATGGGGATTTGATGGATTGGTTGTTTGTGGATTGGGGATCTGGGGATTGGGGAAATGGGGATTTTTAGGGTTTTGAAAAATTGATTGATTTGGGAATTGGGAATTGGGAATTGGGAATTGGGGATGAAGAAATTAAGGCGCCAGGTTTGATTGAGTGTGTTGTTGTGATGATCACACTTGTTCTTCCCTCTCTCGTTTTTTCTTCCCTCAATTTCTCATTTCTAGCTTTACGGACTATATATATATATATATATATATATATCACAAATTATAAAATCACAAATTACTTTTACTCAAAAAATATAAAGTCCCATATAAAATTATTTACTCAAAATTATATATAAAATCACAAATTATTTACTCAATATATATATAAAGAATCGTACTCGTAAAATACTTCGTATAAGGTAAAGTCCATATTTGTAAACAAAAATCGAGTATGTTAATTTATTGCTGATAAATGAGTGATTTTTATATAAAATAATTACTTGTAATAATAATATACATGTACATAATCACGGGTTATTGTTGATTCAGTGTTGGTTAGATAATTTGTTTGTTACTTTTACCGTAAAAGATAATAGGAAAATGAGAGACGGTGAGTAAAGAGCTTATACAGACAACATATGGACTATGGAGTATTTAAGATTAACAATTTTATGTATACAATAGAATTAAAATGTAAAGAAATGAGTGAAACAATCAAAGAAATACGTAATACTTGGTACTTAGTTTTGAAAATTAGAGAAATGACAACATGTTGTATACTCGTATGAAAAAACTAAACGATGAAATAAATACTTAATACATGTTTTAATTGCATTAGTTTATGCGAAAATAGCTACAGACGACCACAAGTTTTAACCACTAGGCAACACCCTTATGGACAGTAATTTCTAAGTTAATAACTTAATATATCATAGGTTGTGGTAAAAAGATTGGTAATTTATTTATGATTAAGTAGATGAAGTTGCACTTCACTAAAGAAGCCTTTTAGTCAAAATGCATGTATGAACCAACTCTCTTGGGTGCTTTAAAGTTCAAAGATTTAACGTAATTAACAAGATGTGATTTGCCTAAAATACTTGAAAAAAAAGCTACCAATGAAAAATCAACAAGAAGAAGCAAGTGAACCACCCCATGCACCCCAATTAAGTGCACGTTGTTATGGCTTAGGTCACAATGCTAATACATGTGAAGGTTACTTTATAAATCCGATACTGCGATACATATTGAGCAGTTCAGGTAAAGTCGATGGAGATTATAGTTTACGTTTATATTAAACAAATGTGAACTAATTTAATTGGCAAGATAATGAGAGACTGGTATAAGATTCGAACCCTGTCAACATCATAATCACCCTCGTGATTTTTCTGAAACGAGAATAAATAAATACTAAAATCTCATTTCGAATATCGGGTTATTAACTTAATAGGTTATATTCCTGACGTTATGATACGCCAAGTTAACTTAAGTGGTAGGAAATCACTTCAATCATACGGTCGATGCCGATTTTTATCCATAACATAATACACTAATTTTTTTATATAAAAAAAAATTAAAAAAAAAATACATGTATGACTAGGTGTCCCCCCTCCCCTCGCCCTCTTCCCCCACCTTCGCCTAATGTAAGATTTCCGGGGATTTGTTTGTTATGGGTCGGTTTTTGATTTAGGGTCGTGTGAGCTTTTTGTTTGGTTTTGTTGGTGGTGGTTTGGGCACGACCGTTGGTCTTGTTGCTCATTTCGGTTGGGATTGCTTGATTCGGGTCTTTTTTTTTTCCCGTGTTCTGTCTCCCTGTTGTGGGTGGTGGTCGGATCTCAATGCATGTAATCTTTTGACTTTTCTTGGTGTTGTGGTTTTCATAGTTGCGGAATGTTTGGTGTTTGGGTTGTTTGTGTTTAGGATGAATTTTGGTGTTGTGTGGTTGGTTGTGATGGTGATTTCCCTTACACAATGATGCCCTTTTATTTTCTGATGCTGCATTTTTGTATTCACAATAACCTCAGTTAGAAGTCTATGTTGTACTGTAGTTTAATTGTCCTGTTTTGGAATAAGTTCGGCTCTCAGGTGTTATGGGTGTGTGGTTCTTTTCTAGGCTCTTTTTCTGAAGTGGTGGTGCTCTGTAGGAAGGTTGTTGGACGACGCGGACTCCGTTTCGTCTGTTGGTTTTGCTCTTTGATTTGCTGGCCTTGTTGTAGACATGTTCGACTACCAAAATGCAGGAGTTTTCACTTTACTGATGACATGTCTTCCAGGTTTGTTTTCCTTGTTTCCCTTCTATGTCTTTATATGGCGTAATTGCATTTTATGTGTGTCAGTCGTCCTATCAGCGATCGTATGAAGTTTACAATTTGGACGATGCTATAGTGGATGCTAAAACTCGTGTCGTTTATAGTGATCTCCGTCAGCATGCTTTGGCCCTTGGACCACGTAGCTTCCTCGTTTTTAGTCGTTATTTAAGTTTATTTATGTTTTTGATGTATTATGTTTCCCCCCGATCTCTTTAACAACATAGAACACTCTATAGTGTTGATTCTGAACTTGTTATAGAATGGTTTTGTCTTTGCTGACAAAAAAATAAAATAAAAAAATCCTTACCAATCCATCCTTACCAAGTATGGGCTAAAGCCCACTCATAAATTGGTGATCAACAAACCCAAACCAAACTCAATCCAAATTAGTCTTAACTTTGACGCCCCGACTCAAGGTTGTAGAACCACTCCTGACCCGATACGACCTTGACCCGATTCACAACCACCTCTAGGCTCTACATAACTCGACAAATCCAAGTCCAACCATACTTGAATAATCCAATCCGCACCTAACACTAGTCTAAGACGAGGATCGGAGTTTGACTCGTAAGTCATAATCCAAATTGATGCGATCAACCTAAAGTGGCATGAACATTTATCACCTAATATGTACCGATATTCCTTATTATTATTATTTTTTAATATAAACGACTTATACAAAGTATGGTGTATAAAATAATCCAAAATAAATCAGGTTGACTCAGTTTAAACCTAACTCGATTCTTTAGAACCAGAAAATAACCCGACAAAATTGACCCGTTTGTCGGGGTTTAGACATAGGCACATAGCCATTAACGTGACAAGCGAGCTCAATAGATACATACATACATACATAGGTCTAAAGAAGTGGCCATATCTCTCACCACTTCACTCTCTCAAGTCTCATCCCTCCAATTCTCGCGCCTCTTCTCTCAATTCATTCTCCCCCTTTGGGGGAATTCACCTCGATTGATTTCAAGGTTTGATTTCTATTCAATTCAATTCGATTCTATTTTGTCTAAGTCAGTAGTATCTATTTTCTCAAATCTTCTGATTTAGGTTTAGGTATTTGTTATTGATTGCCCGTTTTCTGAATTATATCTATTGCTCTAATCGATTTGATTTTAACCAGTCCAGATTAGGGTTTCTGATTAGAAAATCTGTGTATTATTTGTGTTTTTTTGGGGGGTTATCTTGACAAATGGGGTTATGATCTTTATGTTTTATGGTGGTTTTCTCGACAATGGGTGCACAGTTTGGATGTAATATCATGATTTTTATGTTCTATGAATTGGTTAATTGTGAAAAAAAGCATCGATTCGAGGTTGAACCACTGATTGTAGCTGAAGATTTGTGAATTTAGGGTTTGTTTGATTAGTTACGGTATGTAATCATATCGTGTTCTGACAGCACAAGGCTGGAGTTGATTGTTTTGAGATATACAGATACTATATGTGTGTGATGTTCATGGAGAACACATATTTCGAAATTCCCCCCCTCTTAGTTGTCGGGGTGGACGTCTAGGATGTAATCCGTAGTCATCTTTTACATGGCATGTAAAAGATGATTGATTTTTAGTTTATGATGGGTGAATGATAATGTCGCACATCTCAGAACCGTAATTGAACTTTAGGATTTGAGGTTCGACCCCTCCCCACAATTTCTAGCTATAGCTGTAAGAAGTGTGTTACTTGTGTATTCGAGCATTAAATGTCATCATTATAAATTTTATTACAAGATACTGAATGTTGGCAATGTACCCACTATCATCAACAAGGTCTATGATCAAAGGGTAGTGTTAATCATAGTTAATGATGATTAGAGTATAGTTTGTATTTTTTTGGTATAAACAGAGCCACATGAGTGAATATGATGCGATGTTGATGGGGTTCGAACCTTACATTATGTACCGCCTCTCATGACCCTATCAACTACGGAGTATATCTTAGTTGGCGTGTGCTGTATAGTTTGTATTTAGGAGTGGGTTGTGCAGTATATTTCCCCCCTTTTTAGTGTATTTCCAGTTATTTATGTTGGTTCCGTTTGTCTTATTGAGGCTGAGTACTTTTGACGCAGGTTTAACATGGGGTTCGAAAATGACTGTATTTTAAACATTCAGTCTCTTGCCGGAGAGTACTTCTGTGCTGTTTGTCGCACTCTTGTATACCCGAATGAGGCTATACAGGCACCTTGCACTCATCTCTACTGCAAGCCTTGCCTGTCATATGTAGTTAGCACAACACATGCTTGCCCGTATGATGGATACAGGGTGACAGAAGCTGATTCCAAGGTTTGTAAACTTGTTCATTTGTCTCCGATCAATAGGTGATAACTTGATCTTGTCATGAATTCATTTCTTTTTTTGTTCCAGCCACTTTTGGAGTCCAACAAAACGCTGGCCGACACCATTGGACAAATACAGGTTCACTGCCTTTATTATAGAACAGGATGCACGTGGCAGGGTTCTTTAACAGACTCTACAACACATTGTTCAACATGCGCGTTTGGCGAGTCTGCAGTGCTATGCAACAGATGTGGGATTCAGCTTAAGCACCGTCAGGTTCAAGAGCATGCACAGAACTGCACCGTAAGTTCTTACCTTCTCCCATCTTTATTCTTCACTTCAAATGGATATTCAGGTGTGCTTATCTGGTCGCAAACTCTCATTTTTATTTTCTATTTTTTTTTTTTAATTTTGAAATGTCCAATTCCCTTGGAACAGGGAGCACAAACTCAGGTACAGCAACCAGGTGGGACCCAGGATACCACAGCAGCGGGGTCTGCAGCTGCCCTAGATCAGACCCAAGCTGGAGCTCAGGCGTCTCAAGCTCAAGCTTCTCAAGCGCAGGCGTCTCAAGCTCAAGCTTTGACTTCAGTTGTGTCTAATCAAGATTCTAGTCAAGCAGCTAATCTAGCTACACAATCACAAGTTGCTCAGGTCGCTACACCTACTCCAGAACAGTTGTATCAGCAACAACAACAATACCAGCAGTACTATCAACAGTACCCTGGATATGATCCCTATCAACAGAACTATCAATATTACTACCAGCAGTACCCTCAAGCTGCTCAACAATATCCCCAGGCTTATGGTCAACCTCAGCCGCAGGGATATGGTCAGGTTCCGGCGCAGCCCATGGTTCAAGCTCAACATCAGGTCCAGGTCCAGCCTCAAGTTCCATCTCAGGGTGCACAACTGCCATTACAATCTCAATCTCAACCAGCTGCCAATCCACAAGCCCAAGTCCCATATGGGAGTCAGGCAGTACCGCAGATGCCGGCACAGAGTCAAGCACAACCGCAGATTCCGGCACAGGGTCAAGCACAACCGCAGATCCCAGCACCGGGTCAAGCACCTCTGCCTCATGCGCACCCATATAATCAGCCACCGCCTTATGCTCAGCCTCAACCTCAGGTTCAGGCTCAACCTCAGCCATATACTCAGCCTCAACCTCAGCCATATACTCAGCCTCAGCCCCAGGCTTATGCTCAACCTCAGCCTGTTCCTCAACAACAGTATCCACTAACTCATCCCCCGATGCAACATCCTCATACACAAACTTATCCACAACCTCAGACCCAACAACACTATCTCCAGCCGCAACCTCAAGTGCAGTCACAACCTAATCTGCAGGCACACGGACACCCTCCTCAGCACCCTCCCCCTACAAGTGCCCAGACTCCAAATGCCGTCACAGGATACCAGTCTTTTCCACAAGCACCGGCTGGAGCTGGACACCCTATGCAGGTCGCTGGTGCTCAGTATCCTAATCAAATGCCGGGGCAATTCCCTTCGCAAACTGCTCAAATGCGCCCTCCTCAGTCTTATCCAAATGTGCCAAATCAGCAACAGCCTGCAATGCTGTCCTCACAAGGTCAAGGTCAAGGTCAAGGTCAAGGTCAACCTTTTAACGGGCCTTCTGCACAGCAGTTGCCTGTTTATCCTAATAATCAGCAGCCTGGATATCCATCTCAGCAGCGTCCTAGTGTGCAGGCTGCTCAACAAGGTGCACCTCAACAATATGCCCAACAACAATCTTACCCCGGGCAAGGTCCATATATGCAACATCAGCCTCCTCAAATGCCCCCTCAGTCCCAACAAAATTACGGACAACCACCGAGTGCACAGCCAAATGTTGCACACAATTATGCTGGCAGGCCAATGGGTGCACAAACAGTAGCCCATCCATATGCCCAGGCCACTGGGTTTGCAGGTGGTGCCCCTCAGGTAAGGCCCTCCCAATTAAATCAGAATCACCCAGTGAAGGCCAACAGTCAACAACCAAGTGCTGAAAAGCAGACAACTCAATCTCAACGAGTATCAGGTGGTGAGAGGCCTCAGGATTCGAATATGGAAAAAGGTGTGCATGGTCAAAATGGTCCTAGTAAAGATGCCAGAGATATGGCTATGGCATCGAATGCAGGGCAAAGGGTTGATGACATGAAGTCGAAAGCTAATAATGGTGTGGCTGCGATTGCGGATGGAAATAGCAGTAAAAGTTACTTTTCAGGATCTAGCACCGATAATGCAGTGGACAATCATGCTCAAGAAGCACCGAGGACAAAAGGAAACCAAGGTGAGAGTTTTACGGAGCTTCCTTCCACTGATGCAAGCAAAAGTGGTGTGGAGGACCACAGGGATGGGCAAGAATTAAAGCATACGACTAGCAATGTTGCAGAAGGTTCTGATGCCAAGTCGTTGCCTAAGTCACAACCGAAGCCACAATCATTGCCTCATGGACCCGCTACTCAACATAAACCTGGTGCTGCTTCTATATCACATACAATGACTCATCCTGTTAATTCTCAGCAGCCCGCTTTTCAAGGTCATCCTTCTACCCAGGTAAGACCACAAGGACCTGGACAAGCTCCCAATAATATGAATCATCATCAAGGTAATCTTCCACCTCATCAAGCGGGTCAACTTCAGAAACCTCCCGTTGATCCTCTTGCTGGCTCTACATATATGGGTCATAGACCTGGTGCATCTAGACATGAGATTGAGAAGTTTGCCGCTCAACGGTCAGGTCACTTTGATAACAGACAACCTGATTCACATCCTCATGGACCGGTAGAGGGATCTACTTTTGGGCCTGGTCCTCATGGTATCAGACCAGGGGCTATGGCGTTTGGTGGTCCTTCTGCACACGAATCAATGCTTGCTCCTGGGATGCGGGATGAGAGAGGTATGCCAATAGTTGAGGAACATTTGAAACCCTTTCCTCATAGGGAGTTTGATGATGATAGTAGGAAGTTCCCGAGACCCCCTCAACTGGAAGCTGGACCTTCAAATTACGGGGCACGCTTTCCGTCATCTGGGCCACTTGATCGTGGTTCTCGTATGTTTGGCGGAGATGGAATGTTGAGGTCTTTTGACAATGAACTTCATGGATTAAATCGTGATCCTGCATTTAAATTGGAAGGAGGTGGCTCTGGCCCTTCAAGATTATTGCCTCCTTTCCACCTTAAAGATGCTGGTGAAAGGCCACATGCTTTCCTAGATGATGACATGAGGAGAGCAGATTTCCGCCGTACTGATCTCCCTGGACCGCCACCCGGTCCTGGTTTTGGTCGGCCGCACATGGATGGATTGCTCCCTAAAAGTCCAGGGAGGGACTATCCTGGTTTTCCTTCGCGCACATTTGGACCCTATGGGGATGTCGGTGGAAACGACTCCCGATCTTTTGAAGGTTCTAAACCCTTTAATTTCCCCGCTGAGCCATTTGGAAAACCCCAACACGAGAGCAGATTTCCTGTTCCTCCTAGGGGTGACCTTGATATACGTGGCAACTTTCGGGTGGGTGAGCATTTGGGGCAAAACCAAGAATTGATACCTGGCCATTTGCGAAGAGGCGGACATATGGGTTTTCGGGGTTTGCCAGAATTTGGTCGCCCTGGAGAACTTTCACTAATGGATCCTTTGGCAGGAAACTTTCCACCACGTGACCCATTTGGTGACTCGTTTGGAGGTGAAAAGACAGGCCTTCCTCGGACAGGGGAGCATGCTTTCAGGGGTGGCTTTGGTTTCCCACATCATGTGCATGATGGTGGATTTCACCCAGTAAGTCTCGTTATTATATGTCTAATAACTTCTACGTGCTTGATGGCTGTTGCAAAAATATGTTTTCTTTTCTTAAATTTTGTATTTTACATAGATGTGTCTGCCTGTTGCTAAGTTAATCTCCCTTTTATCCGGTGAACTGTTTAGAGAGAGATGGATTCCTTTGATAATCTGCGAAAGCGAAAGCCTGGAAGCATTATGTGTCGGATTTGCAAAGTTGAGTGTGGGACTGTGGAAGGTTTGGACTTGCATTCACAATCAAGAGACCATCAGCGGAAGGCGAGGGATATGGTCTTAAGCATCAAACAGCAGAATAAAAAGAAGCACAAGTAAGGTTTCTGTTCTTCTATGATAGTTGAAGCAAAAAAAAACTGTTATGTTTTTATGTTGTACGGAGTATTGTTTTATACTTTTATACTCCGTATAAAGTTTCTTCTTTCCTGTGAGTCTTTTGTCACTGCAGATCTTGAATGATTTACTTAAGGGGGCCAGAGTGCCCATAATAGGTTTACCCTGGATCTTATGTCACAAAGTAAACAGAAAATAAGTTGTAAAATTAAAAAAAGTTATCATATTTTTTTTTATTTTGTCCGATGGATAATTTGTGAGAGATATCTTAAATATGCAAAAAAGAATCATAATTCTTTTTACTCTATTTCATTTGCCTTTTGTCGTCAACCTTTCCATTTTGCGAATACATTAAGAAAAAAAGACAAATAACAAATCTACCCCTAAATTATAGAGAATGGAAACAATATACTATGGCGGAATGAGTGGTAATATCAAGGGGCAATACCAAATATTCATGTAATTTCCTTAGAATTAACAATCAATAGTTATTGTGTGAGGCGGTCTCACGGTGACGGTCCCTATATATATTAAAAGATCACTAATGTATCAATAATATATGAATGTTGATTAACAAATAGTTTGGGCTAATTTACGAGGGAGGAAGGGAACAATAAAAATGAAAAGAAGAGACAACCAATCATCTTCAAAAAACTTCTGATAAAAATAGAGGGATTAAATTTAAAAACAAAGGGACGAAATGGAAAACACCACCAATGACAATACTCCATATGACACAAAAAGTAAACAGACTACGGTGCTAGAAAGAGGAGGAAGATTAAAGATAGAGCGAAAGAAAAAAGTAAATAGTTCATGGTCAATGCCGTGCATGTGAGATGAGAATATCATATGGGCAATGCACTACATAAAGTTCAACATGTGCATCGACACTTGCAAGTGAGATGAGAATATTGGCCTTTATTTTAATGGACTGATGGGGAGTTTAAACCGCCACAGCTCAGCAAGGGCCAATGTGTGCTTGGGCTGAGTGTGAGAGGGGTCCAGGCCCCGACCCAACTATATATATAGATCCGCCTCTGTTTGTCTGGGTGTTGGGTTTTCCTTCAGATAATTGAGGGGGTGTTGAAAGTTGGGGTTACCACTGCTTAATTTATTCACTTTTTTGGTTAGGGTGTCAAAAGATCAAGCTTCTGTTGAGGAAGGTAGAGACGGAGGCAGGCCTAAAAATATGGGGTTTCAAGGACGTGGAAATAAGCGTTAACTGCTCTTTGGTCTGGCTGCCATACTTCCCCGATGTTCCAACCGATTGGCCGGATATGTTCCTTCAGTATCTTGCATTTAGTGCAGTAGGTGATATAGCTTTCTGTGTCTCTCTCTCTTCTGGTCCGTTTATGCCAGTTTTGTTATTTCAGGTTGCTGCCATATTAGTGAAGATGGTATTGTGGAACTGCATTTTCGGTGACAGTTAAGTTACTTTTTGTTTATGACTTTGCTTAAATTTCATGGAGTTTAAATATGTTTCGCTGAACTAGTTATGTTCATTTAGTTGAGGTTGTATCCTTCAGTCACTAATGAATGGTTTTTTTCGTTAGTGGTAGCATGTAGCATATTACTGGCCTTTATGTTGAAAACGACCTTTATTTCTCCCTGATGAACCTTTTCAATATGTTTTTCCCCTCTTTTATTTCTCATCGTAGGTGGGGTTGGGTGGGTGGCATGTTTCCCAGTCTCCCCATCTCGTGAGGTCAGAGCATTTCTTTTTCAATCTTTTGTTCTTTTTGCCACGTCTCAATAATAAAATGGGATAAAAAACATTCAATTTTGTTTAGAGCTCTATTACGGCGTGCTTGTATAGAGACTAGAGATTGGTTTCAAAGGGACCTCTTAGAGATAAGAGGCAACTCCGCAACTGCATGCAGCAGACATTTTCTGATGCTCTCTGATGTTAGAATTCTTGTTGAGTAAGATATTTTGGTGGGCATTAGTTTACACCCTTAGGACTCAAAGACTACTTTGTAACTGATTGAATTAACGACAAAAAGAAAAGCTTGGGGATATTTGTTAATGAAATTGCCAGTTTTGTTTGTGAATATATGTTCAACATGAACAACAATGTTAATCAAAGACAGCTGAGTACATAAAAGCTGAATGAAGTTTGGCATTTTTGTAAAAATGTGGCTAGTTTTGCACTGTTGCATCTTTAGGTCGGAAGACTATTTTTTAAACTACTCAGATAATGACGATAAGGCCAGTTTGAAGAAATGTGTTAGTGAACGTGTCATACATAGTGTAGTGTGTTAAAGCCTTTTTAGTAAGATATTGTGTTTCCCAAATGCAACGGAGAAGGGTTCCCTCTTAATTTTCTTGTTTAAATGTAACTCTTTTAATCTTTGCATTGTGGTAAACTTGAAGAGTTCATGTGTAGTAATGATATGAAAAATTAAGCAAGCTTTTTGCTTCGTGGATGAGAAATTGTGTATTTGCTGTATGATTATGTAGGGGAGTTTGACATAGTGTAGGGATGGTTTTCCCTGTTTCTGTGAACGTAAATTTGTAATACAGCAGAGATTGCCTTTTTTTATTTATGACGACAGGGAGATTAGTTATCAGAAAGTTTATGTTTTGGAGAATATGTGTTTTATAGCAAGGAAATTTATGTCTTTTTGCTAAAACCTTTCATGAGATGAACATTTCAAGATGGAAAGCATTGTCAGAGATGTGTACACGTTCAGAGAGATCCTAAATTGATAATTGATAGGGATCTTTTATGCAGAGCCAATATAGCAAGTATTTTTTTTCTCTCTTCTGCATATGTCCAAGTGAACATTACTTAATCCCTATATTAAGTGCAATCATTATTAAAAAAACACTACCTGGTTGCCTTATCGTCTCTCTTTCATGGTGAGGTAGGGATTGGATGTACAGCACCCTTTCCCTTTTGTTAAGGAAACACAGAGTTTAGAACAACAAGAGTATGGTACAATCATTTCCTTCCAAGAAATATGGCAAAATATGGATTTAAATATTGCTGCCTTCTCAGTTTTTATCGGGAATATTTTAAATCTTATAACTAGAGAACCTAGCTTTAAAAGTCTCACCTTGGCGTGAGCAATTAAGACACAGAGTTGCAAGGTGTCTATGAGGCGCAAATGCACAATTATTGATATACACAAATCCCTAAATATCAATAGAATTTTCTTGGCATAATTTACATTTGAAATTAATACATCAACCTGCAAATAGTTATCCCCCGTCTGTGAGGTGTGTATGTTGCGCAGTGTTTCCTCAAGTCATCATTGCCTAATTGCTTCTTAAACTTATAAGAGTTATAACTAAGATGGAGAAAGACATCTACATTTTAGCTTATGGACTACACTGGTTTAGCTTCACTTGGGATTTGGCTTATTGTTTTTCTTCAGATGTAACTTTTTTTTTTTCCAATTTGATGAGATATAAGGGGTGTCCTCTTTAGTTTGGTGGGTAATTCAATTTTTTTTCTTTCACTCTGTCTTGTTTAATGATGATACTCTTATTATATGAGGCCAGTGCTTAAGTTGATTATTGTTTCTGGCTGACTTTTGTCCAACCATAGATGTTTTCCAATGAACCTGTCTTTTTGGGGAAGCTGGGAAGGAAAAGGCTGAAAAGCGAAAGGTTTCTCGGAGTCGTCTTTAGAGTGTGGTAAGATCATGTTCAAACCACCAATTTGTGGTCAAGCTCCTTATTTTATATCTCTAACATCTCAATCGTTATGTGTTGTCTTTCTCAAGGTTTTTCTAGTTGATATAATTCGTGAAACTTTTTATCCTCTCTATTTTGAGTTAGATTATTTTCTGTATTTCAACCTAAAGATCCTTGATCTCTTCAGTAGTTAACCCCTCCATTCTTTGAAGTAATCTCAGAATTTTAAGAATTAGCTCTTGCGTGGGTTGGGTTTTACTGATTCAAACAATCAAATTTAGACTGACTTTTTAGATTGCTGGGTAGGAGGAAGCTAGGAAGCTTAATATGTTCCTTCACAAGTAAACGAGGGAAGGCCTTGGTTATTATTGGTCCAGATATCTTCCAAAACACTTGAAGTTTCACTCGATCAAGCATATTGGATTTTAAATAAAATTTAGTTACAATTAGTGGTTCCCCATTTCAATAAAGACGAGTAAGATCCAAAAATAATAAAACCTCGATTTAAAATGGTTTTGACGCCGGCTATCATTAATAGTTATTTGGAGCCATCAGTTGTGAAAAAGATGGAAAGAAAAGAAAATGTGAAAAATAATTTGTAAATAAAATTAATAAAATTTCGAACACGTGGAACCTTTTTATTTTAACAGTTGATCCAAAAAAATGAAAGGAATAAGTGTTACCCTGGAAGATTTTTAAGAAAGCTATAGGGAATCAAAAGAAAAGTACTCCCTCTGTCTTGCTCAATAGTTATTTATTGCTTTTGGATCAAAGTTCGAGGAAATAATAATTGGTGAATATGGACCACACAAAATCTATTGCACAACACCCATAACAAAAATTTACCAAAAACAAAAATAGATAACTACTGAATAATACACCCCAAAAAGGAAATAGCTAACTATTGAATGGGACGGAGTGATTTATAACATTGCTAACTATGGTAAAAGAGATTAAAGTGAAATGAGAACTTCGTTTTGAAAAATAAACAAATGTGAATAAATACAACATGAGAGCTTTAGTCCCAAAAAGGTCCGTGGTCGGCTAACATGAATATTATCTGAAATCATCAAATTGTTTCCAAATTGTGGCATTATTAGGAAGGTGAATAATTCCCTCAAAAAAAGGAAGGTGAATAATAAAATAATAATAATAAAAATACATGGTTTCAAACTCAAAATAAAGTTGAAAGTGTTAATAATATATTTTTAAATGGTTACAAACTCCAACTTAATGAAGAAAAGTTTAGTAAGTGAAAATACTAGTAGGAATAATAGTTATGGAAAAAAAATCAAGAATGAAAATAGAAGAATAAAAAGATAGTCTTCAAATATCTTCAACCACCCGAATTCTTTCCCTCCACATCGTCCTATACTTCTATCTAAAGCCATAGCTTCTCCAATCACAAGGAACTTTATATTGTTCTCAATCACTCTTATTCAAGTTCTTCAGGTTTTCTCGACCCCGCACCAAACTATGCTCTCTCCATTCTTCAACTTTCCGTGTCGGTGCATAAATTGACCTCTGTCTTACATGCCCAAACCATCTTAACCGATTGTCCATCAACTTATCCTTTATAGGGTTTATTACTTTTTCCCTTATCATCTCATTTCTAAGTCTCGATCTTCTTGTATGCACACCCATCTAAGCATACACATTTCTGCCACATTCATCTTCTTTTGCACATGACTATTCTTTACCGCCCAACATTCCGTGCCATATAAAAGTGCAGGCCTAATTGTTTTCCGGTAGAATTTGCCTTTCAATTTGTGAGATACTCCTTGATCACAAAGTTACCCATCGCACTCTTCCATTTCAACCATCCCGCTTTAATCCTATGGGTCAAACCGTCGTCTAATTCTCCATCCTTTTGGAGAATATACCAAGATAATGAAAAATTCCGATCCACGTATAACATTCCCCTCAAAGTGATTGTACCTGCCTATCCACTCCCATTTCCACTAAATCTGCACTCCAAGATAATTAAATAATAAGACAAAATAAGAATCAGGTTACACCATCGTAACTGTTTGTCCACTCTATAGCGCCCTCTTCAAATTTTGCGAACCTAATCCGTGTATGATATTTGCACCAGAACGTTCCATATTCCTCGTTCAGCATTCTTGTTTGTAAATTGTATCTGGTATTATTTCTTTTTTACTACTAGACTAGATTGGTTGCCTACTTGCCTATGGAGTTTTAGTTACAGAGAGCAATAACATTAGAGCATGTAGAATAGTAAAAGATGGAGAGAACCTATTTTGCTCTCCACATACCCTCGTTTCATTCGAGAGCACAACTTGATTTTTAATCTACAATAACATAACTCTTTTAAATGCTCTTCATATTAAGTTTTGGTCTCACCTCTTTTACAATTACATAAAAAAACAATTGCGCACTCGCACATCCTCACCTTTTGTGTCCCACTTTAAATGGAGAGTTATCTCTAAGGTACCCTCCTTTGATCTTCCCCTAGAGCTCCAAGAGAGCCTCATTATAGAAAAAAAAACTCATTTTTGCTCTCCATAAGTGGGGACCAACATGAAGAGCCTTGGAGAGCTCATTCGAGAGGTCCTGGTGTACATGCTCTTTAGAGCCTTAGCCCCGAAATTCTTGAAATATAGGGATGTTTCAAGTTCATGCGAGCTGCCTTTGTGGACCTTCGCCCTTAGAAAATAAATTTATTATCGTATGAAGTTCTAGTTACCGAGAGCATCCGCAAAAATTTATATTCAGGGATCCAAGGTTCTTTGTCAATGTAGTTGTATTGTTCGAGGCCGATAACTAGTCAATATTTTGATTGTGTGGTAGTTTGAGGGATTAAAGAGGGCACTCTGAAGTGCAATTTAATAGGTATTTGAGAGGATCACTGATTGCCGTTTCCCCATTTTTTTTATTTTCATCAAGCAGAGCTGTCAGACGTATGTGTCTGACACGTGTAATTTTTTCTGCTTTGAGACGCGCCACATTATTTGGAGATAACATAGTAGTCTTGACCGCTTGATTGGGTCATGAGGAAATTTGAAAAAGCTGGGAAGTCACTATTGGGGACTTGGGGAGATCACCAGCTGGAGATAGTAGTTTTGGTATGACTTGAAATTTTTCTAATTGGCCGTGATTTTGTTTTCGTGCATACTCTTTTTGTGACTAGTCTACTGAGAATTTTATGTACCATATGAGAGCTATGTTGTCTGCCGAAGTTGTGAGAAACTACATTTAATAGAAAGAGAAGGGGTAAGGCCAGTTGATAAAACAGTAGAGGGGAAACGAGAGAGAAATCAGTGGGCATAGTTGAATCAGGAAGTGGAGTATCTCACAATTCCTGAAGCTTATATGTGTCCGTTGACACTTGATAGAAACAATGGATCTTTTAATGGCAGGTGTTCATTTGGTATCATTGTGGTTAGTGAACTAAATGGTGGTTTAGAAATACTCTACGAATTTCATAGCTGGACTTACATAGCACCTCAATTTATTTATTTCCTGAAGATGCAGTACATAGCATTAGTACATGGCGAGTTAGAATGGAACATGAACAGATCGTTTTGGCTAATATGCATTGGTTATATACCATTATGGACCATTATTTCACTACTGATAGCTATGTGGAACTTAGCATTGAGGTAGCAATATTTATGCATGTGTGGAGACTCTGGAGAGCTATAACAGAGTAAGTTGCTTCTGTAGTTGGTGACCTTTTTAGCTTTTTATCTTTTGTTGTCCCTTGCTTTCTGTATTTTTTTTCCAAAGTATATTACTCTGTATTAGAATCTCTATGGCTAATAATATTTGTGTATTAAGCATCAATTTTCGATCTCACAACAAGCTTGACCTAATCTGGATGATCTTGGTCGCCTTGTTTTGCTTTTAAATTTATAAATACCAATACAAACTGGCTTTGATCTTGTCATGCCACGATATTGTATTTTGTGGTAGATATGATCTTTTTCCATCCGTGAACTTTTTTGATTCTTTAACATTGGGATTTTTTAAGTATATACGAGATTACGAGTACTATCCAACTCCATTAGATAATATCATAATAATAAGATACCAAATTATTTGCTGCCTTAGCTTTTAGCTTATAGAGTTGGTTGTAGTATGATTGTATTGCTCTAAAAAAAGGTACAAAGGAAGAAAATCATGTGGACCAGTAAAATGCGTGGGGATGAGTGACGTGAGGCTATTTGCTTACTTTAGTCGAGTACTTGTGCTGGGAGTTTTGGAAAAATCAGAGTTCTCTTGTTAATGTGTTTGAGAGTTATTAGAGAACATCACCTATAGTTAAACCTAGGCGAATGTAGCTGTTGAAATTCGGTATTGGGAATTGTCATTATGTTTACATTTTACCTACGGAGTACTTATTAGCTGTCTCGGTATTCAAGGTTTGAATTTTGCTAGTCTTTTGTTTCTATATGGTGGATATATGACCATGAAAGGTTGCCCAACCAACACATGGAGAGAAAGATTTCTTTGAGGATTAGCAATTTAGCATAGTTGGTTTGTATAGCACAAACCGAAGGAAGGTCTCTTAAAGTCTCAAGTGACTTGCACCCTTTGGTCATGAAATTTTGGTATGTGGATGGTATAATGGTAACTGTGAGAAAAACAGAGGAAATTCAAATACGAGAGTTATAAAGTCAGAAGTAGGTTTCTTTCCTGAAGTATATTCAGAAAGGTGTTGGATTTGACTTGCATAAGAGCAAGTATTAAGGTTGTTTCACCGATTTTAGAATAGACATGTTTAGAAACTGAACTGAATTGCTGACACGTATCCTTGACTCGTGTGGTCTTTTCTTTTGGAACTGAAATCATATTTATCGTTGGTGTCTTTGAGAAAACTTTCAACTGGTTTACTGTTTTTTTCAGGTGCTGAAACTTAGAAGGTACGGAGTATGTGGTATATTATGCATTTCATGTTTCTTTGATGTTTATGTTGATTTATTTTGACAGAGTTGTCTTTAGTTTTGGCCCCTAGTTCTGTAGGGATTTCTGCTCTTTACCCTGTTAGTTTTAACATCAGAGCTTAGTTAGGTTTGGTTAGGTTAAGTTAATTACTTGTGTGGTCCATGAGTAGGGACATATTCCGAAGTACCCATAGGAGCTTAGAGTTATGGGGCTCTACCCTTGCCGAATAGGACACCCAACGACGTAGGGTTGGGAATAGAAGACATTTCACTTTAGTTTTCTGAAGTCACAAAAATAAAATAAAAAACCTAAGTAGGATGAAAAAGTCGCTGTTTGTCTCACTCGTTCTCGAGTGTTTCAATAACTAAGTCACGGGTTCGAATTCTGTGGCTAAAGAAACGTTAGTACTGAGCTATCGCGTAATAGCAGAGTAATATAGTACTACGAGTAGTATTTTATCTCTGGTCGTCTGGTGTAAGTTGGGACGTGTATTTCATTGATCGTCAGTCGTCACCATATGTCACAGTGTTTATTCCCTCCTTCCTCTTCCTCCGGTTGCCTCTTTAAGGGGCATTTTGTTTGCCAGATATAGGTATGAGGTTGAGGTTCGGCTTTGGAATGAAATTGATTGAAATGTTTTACTGAGAAAACTGAAAAATATACTGAGCAGTAAGTACAAAAAAAAATATCTTGAAGATTTTTTTTTTGGTGAAATTATCTTGAAGATTATTAAATGTTATTGAGGTTTCATATTGTCAATAACGAGTTTTTTTAATGGAGTTTATTTGACTTATTTTTCTGTATTGAATTTTTTGGATTTTGTATAACAATATCGTATTATCGTATAAAGCTGTATATAAAATGAGATTATTAAATCCTACTTGCAAAACTATAATTTCGAATCATCTAAAAAATGAACCACACTTCTTATCAGAATTAAGTTTCCACACCATATTACCTCGGTTTTGATTCTTTATTTCAACCCTATAACTTTTTGCAAACCAAAAGCCCCTAAACTCTGTTACTTGTTTGTCGCTCGTTAGCAGCAAGTTACTTATACCATCTTACCTACCGGTGTAACTGCTGTCTGAAATAGGAAGACAGGAGGATGGATGATAGGACTTGATAATAATAAAACGGGTCGAAAAACACCTTACATTGATAGATGGGACACGGTTTTTGTTACTTGACCTTGAAGATGATATAACCATCTTAAGTCCTCATTTTCCTTCCTGGGTCATGAAGCTTATTTGATGCTGATAAATTAAAAATTCAGATATTCAATGCCTAGATAAATATGGGTAGAGCTCGACTCTGGTATTGAATTTGGATTGATGTTCATGGATGCTAATGCTAATGCTAATGCTAATGCTAATACCAGTAACATTTATTGTTGTAGTGTTACTGTTCTTGGTAGGAATGTACGTATAATAGACAACTGATCCCGGCTTTGTTTTTTCGTGAAGAGGAAATCGAGTCTTACTTCTTCTACCTTCATTTTCTGCATCTCTTCAGTACTTGTAATCTATGTTGATTTTTTGTAATACTTTTGTTGATTATTTCCCCGAGCTTGATTTATACTCTCTACTTGATCGTGATAGAACTCTAGTGATTTTGCGCCGGTATTATTGTCTTGTCGAATTAAATCGGCCTCAAAATAAAAATTTAATTTGACAAATAGACGATCACATAAATGAACAAAATTAAAATGTGTTATATCCAAATATTTTTTTGAAATATGGAAAATATGTTTTTTTGTTCAATAAAGAACGCAATTAGTCGTATTATAATATGGAAGATGAGTGATTTGAACCTGTATTACAAGATACCTAGTGCTAGTCTTAATCATTAGGCGAAGAATTGGATTTTGTGGATAAACATTAGTGTGGGGAATGGAAAATAGTGGAGTGTAGTCTTATCACATAAAAGGAAATAATGGAGGTGATGGGGGCAGTCTATAGTCAATTGCATCACCATTTGCAGCTGTAAACACAAGAAAGAATATCCCACCCAACAACTCATTGCAGTAAACAAAAACATCCCTTTCCTGTTAGTGGGCCTGGGCCCAGCCCAGCCCAGGCCCATTACCTCCCTACCTTTTGTTTTAAAGTAGTAAGAAAATCACACTTGGTTTGCTGGTTTACTGCAATGAGTCAAGAAAGACCTTACCTACCACTACCACTACCACAGTGGTTAGTTTAGTTGGTAAGGTCTCGAGAGGGAGGCATCATATTATGAGTCACGACAACACTTTTTTTTGGAGGAAAAACATATGTTGATCCAATAGGCGACAAAAATATCATCGATGACATAAAAATGACTGAAAGCAATAGAAATATAGCCAACCACGTGAGCTAGCCCGACATGGCCCATATCGTGGGTTGTTCCTCAACGTGGGGTTGGGAGGTGGACCGGGATCAAGTATGACAGGACGAGCCCCTTAGCCGTGCCGAATGTGGGTTTAGGTTTGATGGGTTGGCTCGAAGTTTGCCTAGTCCGTTGAAATGTCAATTTTAGGCACAAGTTAAGGAAAACACAAATTCTTGTTTGTGATGGATATATCCGTCACTGGTCAAGTAGTACATATAAGACAAAAGGGTATAGTGCATAGGAAAGAGGGAATGCACTTGATTACTTTATCAAATGGGTAATACTGGACCCGTCATACCCTTGTGAATATCCGTCACAAGGAGACTTGTCGGAAGGAAAATCATGCTTTTTTCTTTTCAATTTTTTTAAATTCAACGGAAAATATATTTAGTCGCATTATAATAATAGTGGGGTAATTCAAATCTGACACCTACTGTCAAAATATCTAATCTTAACCGTTAAGCTAAGATATCTATTTATTTTAAATTCTAAAGAGACAATTTTCCATTCAAGCCTACCAAAAAAGTAGCCGTTACCGTCAGTCACAGCATCAGCCACTCAACCTCTCCCATCTCTTTCTATATATATCCCTTCACTCCAACTTCTTCATTTTTACACACCCTCTCTCTCAAACCCTAGAAACCAAAATTTCAAATTTCAAATTCGAATTCCAAATCGAAATTCCCAAATCAAATCTCAATCTCAAACCCTAAAAATGCGAGAGATCCTTCACATTCAAGGTGGCCAGTGCGGAAATCAAATCGGTGCCAAGTTCTGGGAAGTCGTATGCGCGGAGCACGGCATCGACACCACCGGCAAATACGCAGGCGAAACCGATCTCCAGCTTGAGAGGATCAATGTCTACTATAACGAAGCGAGTTGCGGTCGATACGTTCCTCGTGCCGTGCTCATGGATCTTGAGCCTGGTACCATGGATGCTGTTCGAACCGGGCCGTACGGGCAGATTTTCCGGCCTGATAATTTTGTGTTTGGGCAGTCTGGGGCTGGGAATAATTGGGCCAAGGGGCATTATACTGAGGGTGCTGAGTTGATTGATTCTGTTCTTGATGTTGTTAGGAAAGAAGCTGAGAATTGTGATTGTCTTCAAGGTATTCGACGAAATGTCGCTATGAATTTTTCGCCATTTGTGTTTGTGTTGGGGGAATTAACTGTTTGTGTTGTAGGTGTTTGATGAATTGGATTTGTGTTTTTTCTGCATAGCAGGTGTTTGAAGAAATGGATCTATGAATTTTTGGCATTTGTGTTTGTTTTGGGGAAATTAACTGTTTGTGTTGTAGCTGTTCGATAAATTATATTACTGCTAATGTCGTTATTGCATTTGTGTTTTCTCTGCATAGCAAGTGTTTGATGAAATGCCTCTTTGAATTTTCGACGATGTTTGTGTTTTTTTGTGGGATAACTGTTTGCGTTGTAGGTGTACGATGAAATGTCTCTTTGAATGTTACTGCATCTGTTTTTGTTCTGCGTACTATGTGTTTGATGAAATGCCTCTGTAAGTTTTCGTGGTTTGTGTTCGTTTTTGGGGAATAACTGTTTGTGATGTAAGTGTTTGATGAAATGTCTGTGTGAATGTTGTCATCTGGATTTGTTTTTGTTCCACTTGGTGGATGTTTGATGAAATGTTTGTGTGAAATATTGTCGAAACTTAGATTTTTGGTTTTGAATATGCAGTTCAGTCATGCAGCTGCTCGACGAAATGTCTCTGTGGAATGTTGTTTACCTTTATGTTTGTTCTTTATTGTAATTTGTTTGAGTGTTCGACGCTGAAATGTGTTTGTGAATCTGCATTTGTGTTTCAATACTCAGTAGGTTTTCGACTAAATGCTTGTATAAGATGTCAGAGTGTTATCTGCATTTGCTTTTGTGTTTGTCCTGAATGCTTGTCTGTATATATGAACGGTTATTTTCATTGTGTTTGTATTGAATAATCAGCTTGTGTCACAGGTTTAGTTGCGTAAAATATTGAACTGTTATCTTCATTAATGGTTTTTTGTTCTGAATGTTATTCTACACTAACGTTTGTATATGTTTGCCCTGTATATGTTCGACAATATACCCGCTTGAAATATTTACTTGTGCAAATACCTGTGTTTTCAATATTCAATTTGCATGTCGGCGGCCTAGATGTACCTCGTTAAAGTTTATGTAATGTTTGTTGATATTTACACCGTTTTTCATTTCGTTGCAGGGTTTCAGGTGTGTCACTCGTTGGGAGGTGGGACAGGGTCCGGAATGGGAACTCTATTGATATCGAAGATAAGGGAGGAGTACCCCGACAGAATGATGCTGACTTTCTCTGTGTTTCCGTCTCCAAAAGTGTCTGATACTGTTGTTGAGCCATATAATGCTACCCTGTCAGTGCATCAGCTAGTGGAGAATGCTGACGAGTGTATGGTACTTGATAATGAAGCCTTGTATGACATTTGCTTTAGGACACTCAAACTCACTACTCCTAGCTGTAAGTCTTGTCAACCCTGCTTCTACTTGAATTCGGCTGCTTTATCTTGAACTCATATTAACCCTTGTATGACATTTTCTTGAGTTTTTTGTTGTTGGGGTTAAAGAGATTCTTCTTCTCTGTTGATCCCTCCGTCTTTCTTTCTTCTTCCCACTTCAGTAAAATATTCGTACATGTTAAGGAAGTGGGAAGAAAAAAGGAAGACGGACGGAGTATATCGCCAGTTGTCACTTATAATGTGTTGTTTGTGTTCAATCGATTGATGCTTCTCGTGTCTGCCATTGATTGAATTGGCTGTAAATTTATGCAGTTGGTGATCTTAACCACTTGATTTCGGCAACAATGTCTGGTGTAACGTGCTGTCTAAGATTCCCCGGCCAACTGAACTCTGACCTCAGAAAACTCGCCGTCAACCTTATCCCATTCCCTCGACTTCACTTCTTCATGGTGGGCTTCGCCCCACTCACTTCACGTGGGTCCCAGCAATACCGCGCTCTATCCGTTCCTGAGCTGACTCAACAAATGTGGGATGCAAAGAACATGATGTGTGCTGCCGACCCTCGCCACGGTCGATACCTGACCGCCTCAGCCATCTACCGTGGTAAGATGAGCACCAAGGAGGTGGACGAGCAGATGCTTAATGTTCAAAACAAAAACTCGTCTTACTTCGTTGAATGGATTCCTAACAACATGAAGTCCACCGTGTGTGACATCCCTCCCACCGGTCTGAAGATGGCAGCAACATTCATTGGTAACTCGACTTCGATTCAGGAGATGTTCAGGAGGGTAAGTGAACAGTTTACTGCTATGTTTAGGAGGAAAGCTTTCTTGCATTGGTACACCGGGGAAGGTATGGATGAGATGGAGTTTACCGAGGCTGAGAGTAACATGAATGATTTGGTGGCCGAGTATCAGCAGTATCAGGATGCGACTGCTGAAGAGGAAGAGTATGAAGACGAGGAGGAGGAGCAGGAATATGCTTAAACGGTTTTGTGTTTTAAGATGCCATGATAATTAGTAGTATAATTACCTATTAGTGACATATTAGTATAATCTTCGGTTGTGTGTATCCTCAACTTCTAGTTGTAAGGAACTTCTGGTTGCATCTCTGGATTTTTCGAAATGGCATTTAAGATTTGTTCATCTGCTTTCAGTAGGATTTGTGAAATTTTTGTCGTGGCCTTGCGAATCCTGCTCGTCCCTATGTTTTGAATGTGCTATTGTTACGGGTTTATTCTCAGAATCGTCTCTATGTTTTGAACTACCGTGCTACAGGTTTATTTTCCGACTTCAAAAACACGAATATTGTGTTGGATTAATCCATTATTCCTCCATTGTTTTGTTCATTATGGAAGTCCCTCCCCCCCACAATGATGTTCTCACTTTATAGTGGCACATGGAAGAAATGGGTAACGAAAGATGGTAAATTGTTGGGTGAGTTTCAAGATGTCAAATCACAAAAAGTAATCAATCGAAAGAGTAGGGAGTAATATTTTTAGACTCAACTTTTATGTTGAGCTCTGAAAATTCTTTTCTTTTTCTATCTTCGTACGAGTACTTCGTCGTACTCCCTTCGTTTGAGTCCAAAGGATACATTTGCTTTTTCACACTTGTCGAGACACGTTTTACACCATCAATATCTTTCATTTTACATTAACAAAAATTACAAAACTTCGATATTCTTAACCTATTCATAAAGACGAATCAAACAAGATCCCACATTAAATGTCTCCAATTTTCCACAGTAATTACTCAATACATTGTAGAAATGTATGAGACTAACATAAGGCGCATATGGTTCAAAATAAATACATTTAGAAGTTATACGATTATCTATATATTCATGTTAAAATAAGGCGAAATTTTCAATATATACTCGAATATAAATGTTTTAAGTGTTTTTTTTGCAACCGAGAGTGATTTTATGTCATACAGACCCTATTCAAGTACCCAACAAAATATTTCACAATTTTTTAAAAATCATCAAAAACGGGCGATTTTGAAGGTTATTATCCACGTTTTTCAACCAAATTTGGTCAGGAATTAAATGTCTGCAATTTCACACAGTAATTGCTCGATACATTGTAGAAATGTATGAGACTAACATAAGGTGCATATGGTTCAAAATAAATACATTTAAAAGTTATACAACTATCTATATATTCACGTTAAAATAAGACGAAAATTTCAATATATGCTCGAATATAAATGCTTTAAGTGTTTTTTTGCAACCGAGAGTGATTTTTTATCATACAGACCCTATTTAAATATCCAACAAAATATTT
The DNA here is from genome assembly GCA_958450325.1 of Agrostemma githago. Taxonomy (NCBI): domain Eukaryota; kingdom Viridiplantae; phylum Streptophyta; class Magnoliopsida; order Caryophyllales; family Caryophyllaceae; genus Agrostemma; species Agrostemma githago. The sequence continues at coordinate 74,900,601 of OY288243.1, read as the reverse complement.
CACAATTTTCGAAAAATCATCAAAACCGAACGATTTTAAAGGTTATTATCCACATTTTTCGACAAAATTTGGTCCGAAATTAAATGCCTCCAATTTCGCACAGTAATTGCTCAATACATTGCAGAAATGTATGAGACTAACATAAGTTGCGTGTGGTTCAAAATAAATAGATTTAGAAGTCATTCGACTATCTATATATTCACGTTAACATAAGGCAAAAATTTCAATATATGCTCGAATATAAATGCTTTAAGTGTTTTTTTTGCAACCGAGAGTGATTTTATATCATACAGATTCTATTCAAATATCCAACAAAATATTTCACAATTTTTGAAAAATCATCAAAAACGGACGATTTTGAAGGTTATTATCCACGTTTTTCGACAAAATTTGGTCCCAAATTAAAAGTCTCCAATTTCGCACAGTAATTACTTAATACATTGTAGAAATGTATGAGACTAACATAAGGTGTGTATGGTTCAAAATAAATACATTTAGAAGTCATTCGACTATTTATATATTCACGTTAAAATAAGGCGAAATTTTCAATATATGCTCGAATATAAATGCTTTAAGTGTTTTTTGCAACCGAGAGTGATTTAATGTCATACAGACCCTATTCAAATATCCAACAAAATATTTCACAATTTTCAAAAAATCATCAAAAACGGGCGATTTTGAAGGTTATTATCCACGTTTTTCGACAAAATTTGGTTAGGAATTAAATGCCTCCAATTTCGCACAGTAATTGCTCAATATATTGTAGAAATGTATTAGACTAACATAAGTTGCGTATGGTTCAAAATAAATACATTTAGAAGTCATTCGACTATCTATACATTCACGTTAAAATAAGGCAAAAATTTCAATATATGCTCGAATATAAATGCTTTAAGTGTTTTTTTGCAACCGAGAGTGATTTTATATCATACAGATTCTATTCAAATATCCAACAAAATATTTCACAATTTTCGAAAAATTATCAAAAACGGACGATTTGGAAGGTTATTATCCACGTTTTTTTGACAAAATTTGGTCCGGAATTAAATGTCTCAATTTCGCACGGTAATTGCTCAATACATTGTAGAAATGTACTCCGTATTAGACTAACATAAGGTGCGTAAGGTTCAAAATAAATACATTTATAAGTCATTCGACTATCTATACATTCACGTTAAAATAAGGCAAAAATTTCAATATATGCTCGAATATAAATGCTTTAAGTGTTTTTTTTGCAACCGAGAGTGATTTTATGTCACACAGACCCCATTCAAATATCCAACATAATATCTCACAATTTCGAAAAATCATCTCAAACGGACGATTATGTAGGTTATCATCCACGTTTTTCTACAAAATTTGGTCCGAAATTAAGACTCCGAATTCGCACATAAACTACTCCATACATTGTAGAAATGTCTGAGAGTAATATAAGGTGCATATCGTTCGAAATAAATACATTTAAAATTTATTCGATTATTTATATATTCACGTTAAAATAGGTCGAAAATTTTAATATATGCTCGAATATAAATGTTTTAAGTGATTTTATGTCATACAGACCCTATTCAAATAACCAATAAAATGTCTCTCAATTTTTGAAAAATTATCTCAAACGGGCGATTTTAAAGGTTATTATCCACGTTTTTTCGATCAAATTTGGTCCGAAATTTAAATGTCTCCAAGATTGCAGAATAACTACTCTATACATTGTAGAAATGTCTCGGTGTAATAGAAGGTGAGTATCGTTTGAAATAAATACGTTCGACTATCTTTCGAGTAACGTCGGACTTGGGTGAAATCTTCGATATATATACTCGAAATTGAAAAAAAAATTAGTTTTTTTTAATAACCATCATTCATTTTATGTTATACGAGCTCTATTTAAATGACCATCAAAATATCTCACATTTTTCGAAAAATCGACAGAAAAGGGCAAATTTGAAGGTTATTTTCCACGTTTTTCATTCCGATTTGGTCCCGAAATTATTTGTCTCCAAATTCTCACAGTAACTAATCCATACATTCTAGAAATGTTTCGATTTAACAGAAGATTCTTATTGTTTGAAATAAACACATTTAAAACACCTTCGACTATCTTTCGAGTAACGTCGGATTCGGGTGAAAGCTTCGATATATATACTCGAAACTGAACTATTTTAGAGTTTTTTTAACAACCGAGTTTAATTTTATGTTATTTGAGCCATATTTTGATGGTTAGCAAAATATCTCAATTTTTTTTGAAAAATCGTCAGAAAAGGGCGAATTTGAAAATTATTATCCACGTTTTTTGAGCCGATTTGGTCCCGAAACTAAATGTCTTCAAATTTGGAGAGTAACTACTCCATACATTGTAGAAATGTGTCGGTGTAACATAAGATATACGGAGTATATGATTTGAAATAAACACATTTCAAAGATATTCAACTATCTTTCAAGTAACACGTCGTATTAGGACGAAATTTACAATATAATATACTCGAAACCAAACTATTTTAGAGTTTTTTTAACGGCCGCCACTCATTTTATTCTAGACGGGTCGTATTTAGACGACAAACAAATTATCTGCTAGATTTCAAAAATTCGCCTAAACGGACGAATTTGAAGGTTATTATACACGTTTTTCGTGCCGATTTGGTCCCGAAATTAAATGTCTCCAAGATTGCAGAATAACTACTCTATACATTGTAGAACTGTCTCGGTGTAGCAGAATGTGAGTATCGTTTGAAATAAATACGTTCAACTATCTTTCGAGTAACGTGAGATTTGGGTGAAATCTTCAATATATATATATCCTCGAAACTAAACTATTTTAGAGTTTTTTTTTAACAACCGTTATTCATTTTAGGTTATACGAGCTCTATTTAGATGACCAACAAAATATCTCAAATTTTTCGAAAAATCATCAGAAAAGGACGAATTTGAAGATTATTATCCACGTTTTTCGGGCTAATTTTGTCCTGAAACTAAACACCTCCAAATACATTTGTTCATGTGATTGATATACGGCGATCTGATCTGCGTCCGTCAATAACAAATTGCTGACCAGAAGGCAAATGATTCGTAATTTATAACACAAAAGATAGAAGTAATGGATCCTTACATTCCTCTGAAGTTGCAGGAAACAGGCTCTTTGATGACATTTGGTAGGGTTAATTCTAATACTCACTAAACTGGATTCAAAATTCAAACTGCACTAAAAAAAAGGCTCACGGACTGAGATCCGTGTTAGCGTCATCATCCAGGGCAAGTTCATCCATGGTAGCGTCAATCGCGTTGTTGTTCTTGAATTTATTGACTGCACCATCCAGGGTTAGTCGAACATGCTCGCAAATATTGATCAAATTCTGGCAACCATCTTTCAAAACCTCGGAAGCTGGATCGCCTGCAGATGATTACACCACCAGAATCAGCTAAAAATGACTGTCACATTCAAAGCAGTAGAGAAAAAAACAATCAGAAAGCAGTAGTTCGACTCCAATCAACTCAATTTCATGAGTTACTTTAAGAACAAACTCCACAGCTATGATTTGCAGCTGATAGTAAACATCGTTAACACTTTGTGTTCCCAAAAACATCAGTCTCCACTTAATCTAAGCTTATTCTTCATCTTACGGTCAACCCTCAACTACCTAACTAACCAAATCACCACTATATATACACTCCATCACTTCCACTTCATTCACCCATCACTCATTCAACATTACAGTACTCTACTAACAGTTGAATTTACCATTGTCACACTTATAAGAGAGCTGGTCGGAATATAATATGATGCGCAAAATCAGTTTTCGAGATTTATTAAGATACTCTAGTTGATATAACAATCAGATTGTCGTCTATATGCAGATTTTAACAGAGCAGTTGAATTTCTGCAACTGAAGTTGTTCCGTGCACAGAAGGCGGCTGGAACTGAAGTTGATTTTCGAAATTACCACACTGTAAAAGAAGAGCTACCAATCTAGCATACATGATATTACCAACATTGATTGAACACCCTTTCGACACTATATAATGGTTTTCAAACCATTCTAATTTTGAGGTCAAATAGGCGTGACTCGTGAGAATCGTGTATTATAACCTTCAAAATTGGTGAAAATATAGCATGAGGGTGAATTGTGTTAAAATGATGCGAGATTGATAAAAACCAATCTACAAGCACGCCATGAGTGTTTTTATGTCCAATGGGTACCTTAATCGGTCATGGAAAGGCGTGTAAGATATGACAAACCCATAACACGACATGGGTAAAAATGAGTCCATAGCCTAAATTAAAGTTAGATATCTTATTAATCCTCACACCAACATCAAATATAACCTCTTGTGACACTCTATAATAGTTTTGAAGCCATTTTAATTTTGTGGACCGATAATGTCGTAATCTTGTCACCCTTTTGACACTATATAATAGGAGTAATTTTCAAACCATTCTAATTTTGAGGGATGCCTTAAGCGTGAGAGTCATGTATAGCCTTCAAAATCAGTCAATATACAGCATTTGGGGGAATTGCTTCAAATTGATGCGAGATTGATAAGATCAATCTACAAGCACGCTATGAATGTTTTTGTGCCCAATGAATGCCTTATTTGACCATGTAAAGCCGTGTAGATATGTCACTAGATGTAAAAAATGTGTCCAAAATTTTAGAGTTAGATATATTAGTCCTCATTACATCAATTGAACCCCACATTTGACACTAATATTTTCCAAAGCATTCTAATTTGTTGTATTGACAACCATTAGAATCGTGTATAAGCATTCTAATTTGTTGTACGACAACCATTAGAATCGTGTATAAGCTTCAAAATTGATCAATATATAGCATACGTGTGAATTGTGTAAAATGAAGTGTGATTGTCAAAAACAATCTACAACCACGCTATGACTACTTTTGTTCCTGACGGATGCCTTAGTCGGCCAAGAAAAGATATGTAGGAATGTTAGATCCACGGCATGAGATAAGTAAAAAATGTCTTGCAAGAAAAAAAATAGTTAGATATCATATTAATTCTCACACTAACATCAATTGTATAGCCTATTGACACTATATAATACGGAGTAGTTTTCAAACCATTCTAAGGTTGTGGTCTGATAAACGTCATAATTGTGTACATGAACATTCAAAATCAGTCAATATATAGCTACGGGTGAATCATGTCAAATGAAGCAAGATTGTCAAAATCAATCTACAACCATTCTATGACTTTTTATGTCCGATTGATTCCATAATCTGCCATGAAAAGACGTGTAGACAATTGTGACAAATTTGGAGTTACATATCATATTTATTCCCACAATGGCATCAATTGTGCACCCTATTGACTCTAGATTGTGCATCCCTATCATGCTTCCTAACATTTCAAAATGATGCTACTATTGTATGCAAGATGTGGCTCAAATAATCAAAGTGTATTATAACCTCCAAACACGGTCATTATGTATGGCATGAGGGTTTTAGCTTAGATTAGATTAAATCAATGTTGTTAACACAGAGACAACGCATGCCTACGAATATGGCTCATAAATTCTTGTTTACCATCAAACATGGTTTTGATCCATTGTGCCCGTACCATAGTTATTAGACACCTTAGAATGCTTCTAAAAAGTAGTACTTACTTTATTGGTTTTGCCACATCCTCATCCATGTCAACATAGTGTGTTTGTTCTAGACCTATAACCTAAAAATTGTATCTCTGACAACCTTGTGAAGATTAACTAATGAACTCAACTTCCTATCGCCACTACTATTAACACGGATTAAACAATAGAATTAGTAATTTGTGATTACCTGTGGTTTGAACTTGGATATTAACCCGCGCTTCAGAAGGATGAGGAATGCTGTACCCACAAAATGAAACCCTTGGACTGCACCGTTAACATCGAAGCAATATTAGATTATGTATAAAAGAATATAACCTTCAAAACATACAATTTTAGGTTGAGATCATCTACGTGAGTTCAAAATGTCACAAGTTGTATGCTCCATGACAAAATAGTCACTCACTATCGATGCTACTACTCAGGTGTCGATGGTACTAAATAATGACTAATGACAGATTAACAATCAACAACGAGGGATTGTTTTCTGATGACCTATAGAGAAAGAGAAAACTTTGTCGAGACTTCAACTTTCAGACTTACACTTACACTAGCGGAAACATTTACGCGACCCATTTTACTTTCATCCATCATAATTCATAGCCAAACATACTAAACACTAACTCCATTGGTGTCTTGATTTCTCGTGCAATAAATTGACGAACACCAAAGGCGAACTTACGAGAAAAAATGCAATTCCATAAAAAACTAGAGCATCAAATCCTGAAAAATTCCATCTTCTAACTAATCAACAAACTTCAGCACTCAATCACTCATAGAACATTGACAGATTAACTGAGTCAAAATGTGTACTACACTCGGAATCGAAACACATACGAACAATTTGAATTGTAAAGTAAATTTTAAAAAATTGCAAACTCACTCTTTGTTAAGAACCGCTCTTAGAGAATTCGCAAGGGTATGATCTTCCTCGGTTATCGAAAATGTTGAAGCACTTGGATTTTTCGATGACCCGTGCTCCATCACTAATATCTGCAAATGAAATTGGAAAAATCAGTCATCAACTACAATAAAATTGAAAAAATTGCGTAGAAATTATTCATAATTTGGGTGTTTGAATGCTTGGGTAATGGATAGAACTAACCAATGACAGACGATGGAAAGTGAAATTATGAAGGATGATACACAGAAGCAAACAAACGAAATGACAGAAAAAGGTGTTAATTTTACACTCAAATTGATTTAGTTTTTTTCTAGGGTTTTGGTAGCGGGAGAGAGTGTGTTTAGGGGTTTAACCTGAAATTGGGGAAGAACAATTTTATATCGGGTCGGATAATGGGACGGCTACGGCATTGTACGGGTTTTGTTATGGGTCGGTTTGATCCGATTATCGATCGATTTAAATTATTTTAAACTTGTATCTTTAGACGGGTTAGTTTGAGACAATTTCCAGGTTCTATCGAATTGATTCATCAACTTTGTGTTAAATTATAGTGAGGGTATCTTTGTAATTGTGTGCGTAAAGGGGCAAAAACAAAAACGATTGATAAAACCCTAAACCCTGAAAATTGCATCAACTCACTCCTCTCTTTCATACCCTCTTTCCGAAATCTTCGAGGATTGCAAATTCGTGATAATTCAGGTAATGGGTTCATCTTAATTTCTGTAATTAGCTCCTATTCGATTCAAAGTTGTAATCTTTTGTAGTTTTTTCGTAGATCTGAATATTGTCAACCTTATGATGGGAAAAAATTGGGGATTTCTGTGAGATTTGGTTGATTTAGATGAATTTATGGCAAGATTTGATCAAGATTAGTGTCAAATTACTGTTCATTTGATTTTAATTTTTTGGGAATTTCTCAGGTAAAATGGCCAACAATGCAGCACAACAAGCTTTGGCAAATGAACAGGTGCTTCTTTTTTAATCCATTGTGAATTCATTTTGTTGTTTTTTTTTGCTGTGATTTGTTTATTTTATAGTTGAATTTGATTGATGTATAAGATTAAGTAATTTCATTGTGCAAAAACAGATCAATCAATAAAAAATGTTGAATCTTAATTGCGTAAATTATGGTGGATTGTTCAAATCATGGTTACGAGATTCGCTATGAATATGCTTTTACCGATTAGCTTCTTTACAGTTTGTGTCATGTGTATTTTTAATAAGCGACATGATAGAATTCACTTTTAACGATTTGTAATATTGATGCATTACACACTTACACACCTATCATAATTGCACTTTGTGTACAAAATGACTTCCACTTTGTACTTGTACATAAATCAGCTGAGTTTCGTACTATTGTTTGCCATATGGGTCAAGTTTGTATCTTGTGAAGTGAGAATTTGATTCATTTGAGTGTGCCGAGTTTGGTAGTCTCCCTAAGCTTTCATTTCATGACATCGAGCAAAAATCAGGCATGCATTCTTCTGAATTTGGTATTCTTTCTCTTTCGCCTTGCCCCCGACCTTTAACATATGTATATGTGAATGAGGGATTTGAATGTCCAACATCACTCCTCGATTGTTTTTTATGGATTGTTTAGGCAGTCAATCTGAATATCTGTGCACTATGATGTGGAATACTCCGTAGTAGACAGTGAAGTATATCCTGCTATCATCTTATACAAACATCATCGAAAGTGCAAGCTAGGTTTCTTCAACAGTTCTTGATTTCATATCGTGTTTGATTAGTTGATGTGTGTAGTGTAGACTTTCTCATTCTTACACATTCTAATTATAAAGCAGTCACGAGAGATATATGTATACTACTAGCATTCACTTTTATTTTGTGCTTGTGCAGATGCTGTTTATGGCCGAAAAGGAGATGGAATACAGAGTTGAACTCTTTAACAAGTCGGTATCTCTAATTCTACCTCAACTCATTATTTCTTCCTTGCTTCATGACGTGCTAAACGCATACCGTTAATATATTTTTAGCACAAGAGAAGATATCGATTTTAGGTGACTCCCATGTACAAAATAAAATAATCGGATAATTTAGCTAGCATGAATAATCTGATCTAAAAGCACTAAAACAAAGAGGGAAAGTCAAGTGCTAAGCCGAAGGACCATGGTCTTATTAGTTAGAGGATAAGTTAATGGCAGATAATGTGCTTGGTGTGGTGAACAAATGAATAAATAGATCATCGTTAACTGATTGTATTCTCTTTCATACGTTGCTCCAGGCTTACTCAGACATGCTTTCGCAAATGCGCTGAAAAAAGGTGAGGAACTGCCCGTTACTCTTGTCCATCTTCTGTAGGCAGAATGCTAAGTTTGCAGAATAAACCTTTGAAGAAATTATGTTCACTTCTTCGTATTATTCTTTCAGTTACAAAGACTCTGAGCTGAATATGGCTGAAAATAGCTGCATTGATAAGTGCGTTTCGAAGTATTGGCAGGTAATTCATCAACTTTCATCATATTTATCATATTTATGATGAATTCTTTGTTTGCATTTAAATGAGTGTTGTCTTGTTGAAGTGATTAACAAATGGTTTTCGGGGTCTAATTAGAGGTCTATGTCAATTTTCAGGTGACTAATCTTGTGGGCCAACTACTCGGAACTAACCAGCCCCCGATGTGAGAATTAGATCAACATCGCTCGTCACTCATAGCAAGAAGAAACTTTATAAGAACATACACGACTTTTCACTACTTTTGTTCTCCTAGTCAATTGTTCTGTGTTATTCCCTCTATTTTTGAGATGTGGAAAGCTCGTGTTTATGTAATCGATTGATGTTATTACCAACACCAGTGAATTCAGCTGACTGTTGAAATTGGTTGGAAGCTGGAATTCTTCACTTTATAGCTTCATTGTCATACACTCATACCTTGTTCGTAATAAATTTCACATTTCATTCCTTCCTTGCTAATTTTTTTCAATGAAAATCATCTAATTCGCTCCCAAAAGCAGCATTTCAGGAGCATTGGCATGCAAATATAGGAGTACTATGCATGACAGTATGAGCACTTGAGCATGCTAAAAGTAGGTGCATTTGCAGTGAAATCTGTAATATGAATTGCTATATACAGTACATTTTTTTAGTGTTTCTTCCATTTGGCCTCCAAGGAAGTTCCATCTTTCAGCATCTCCTGCGCATCATTGTCCATGCCGAGACTGAAGAGAACGGCAGCTTGAAGATAAAATGCAGTCGGCCACTCAGGAGAAACAAGTTGAGCTTGCATTGCATCTGCCAGTGCTTCATGCAGCATGTTGCTCATCAAATAAGACATGCATCGTCGAGCAAACACGGTTGGCGACACCATTGTCCCATCATCAATGAGCTAACCAACACAAGCAAGTCATCTAAATTTCTGAGAAGTATACTTTTATTTTCGAATGTATTTGACAGGGTAATCCTGCATACCTGAGTGTAACACTTGATAGCAGTAGCAGCATCTTTAGCTTTAAAGGCTGTATCTCCACATTTCTTGCAGTCCAGGGCCTCCTTCATCAGTCTTTCCCGAATCTGACTTGTCCAAACTCGAAATAAAAGCTGAAACAAAAGTAACAGTCACGTCTGTGAATCTAGTCTCTTTGAGAACATCGTGTCATCGACTTATTTTACATTTATGTGATCTATCGATCAGGTGAAGATAGATACCTCAGTTGTAGTACCATTGTCGTCCTTGTATCCAATGTCAACTAAAATTTCATGCATGGCTATAAGATCAAGTCTTGAGCAAGCATCACCAAGAGGAGTTACACTTACAGACAGTGAATCTTTCGACGATGATGCAGACCTCAAATCATCTGATGTAGCCTCAGGAAAACTCGGTAGTGACTCACCCTCATCTTTCGCACTCTTCTCTAAATCTCAAAAACAATAAACAGAAACGAAAACCGATTAATTACTATCCATTAGTGAAGTACATTAAAGATTAAAACTTTACAACTGATTTTTTTTCAGTTTTAACAAAAAACTATTATATCAGTACTTCGACCCCCAGATTATTATTTTTTGCTCACTAACGTCAAATCCTAGTTCCGTCATTGCTTGGTATAAATGGTAGTAACACTCAGTTTTACCAAGATTGGGGGAAAGTGAGGATTTGAGCTTGTAATGAGAGTTAGAACAGCAGCAAAATGAGAGCTTTGAGTAACTAACCCCCATTTTTTGTAATCTAATTATGGTTTGATTTAGAGAGGGGAAGTAGTAAAATAGCACAACCCAGATCACTTAATCAGGATTATAATGCTGGGTTTGTGTTAATATTGCAGAATGTTTGATTAATTTTAGTGAACAGACCTTTCAAGAAATGATTAATTATAGTTGACTAATGACTCCTAAACAGTCTTCAGTCAAATATTATGGCTGAAAAGAGTTGTAATTAATTAATTAATTAATGATGTATCCATTTTACATCTATCGGTATATATTTGACCTATTTAAATGGAACGGATATCTCATCGTAAACAGGATTGCAGGAACCTGTGAATCATCGTGAATGTGTCGAGAAGTGGTGGCTGGTAAATTTCTCGGTCTACTGAGCAGCTCCTTTCATCTTTCAGTCCAAAAGCTTGGAAATTTTCGCAAAACTGTGTCTAGTTGATCAGTTGCCACCGAAACTGACAGCAACAGCTCAGGACATCGACATGCAAATAATGCAATGGATGAAGAACATGGTGTAATGATCCTGGTTGGCATGTCCAGCTTCCGAAAACTGAGTGTAAATACATGCACTAGAAATTCAATGTCAAATTTCTTTCATAATCATAATAATGAGGTTACATTGGTGCACTTGCAGACCTGCTGAATGCTGATACAAACAGGAAGGACTGCAGGATGCTGCTCTTTGCTCATAGATTAAAAACACAAGCAATAGTTACTTACCCTCACATCGATCTGATTCACCTCCGAAATTTCCAACAAATACAAACACTATCATGAAAAACCATACCAATACAATTGAAAAACTCTGAAATAAAAATAATACTATGAATTTACTATACAGTTTTTTTTTAGTGTTTCTTCCATTTGGCCTCCAAGGAAGTTCCGTCTTTCAGCGTCTCCTGTGCATCGTTGTCCATGCCGAGACTAAAGAGGGCAGCAGCTTGCAGGTAAAATGAAGTCGGCCACTCAGGTGAAACGACTTGAGCTTGCATTGCATCTGCCAGTGCTTCTTGCAGCATGTTGCTCATTAAGTAGGACAAGCATCGTCGAGCAAACACGGTTGGTGACACCATTGTCCCGTCCTCAATGAACTAACAAACACAAACAAACAAACAAGTTACGACCAAACTATACACACAAAAACTCGTATTAGGGCAAATTTTTAATTTTTAACCACAGATGTTAACAGATATTTCTAACCCAAGTCATAAACACTACTCCTACTCAGTAATTTCACCAAATATCGATTTTAGCCAAAAAAAAAAGAATAATTAAAAAAATGCGTTCCGCATCTTGGAGCCAAGTCAAGGTAACATATACAGGTTGGAAAGGCTAGGAGTTTTGTGCAGACACTGAGGTCACATTGTAGAAAGAGACCAAGTATTGCATCATAGAAACTTGAAACATTAATCAATCATAAGAGATGGCTGTTAATCTGAAGTGACTGTCAGAAAACAAAAGAAGACAAACGGATCATATTCTTCCGACATTATGTAAAGGTAGGTAGGGTATACATCTTGATTTTAGCAGTTATTGAAATAATTACCTGAGTGTAACACTTGATAGCAGTAGCAGAATCTTTAGCTTTAAAGGCTGTATCTCCACGTTTCTTACAGTTTAGTGTTTCCTGAATCTGACTTGTCCAAACTTGAAACGAGAGCTGAAACGAAACGGTTCAAAATATAAAACCCTTTGTTCATATAAACCAAACGCTCTTCTAATAGATGAAAAGTCGAAGTAAAACAAATCAATCAAATTATCAAAGTATAATAAGCATGGATCGATCTATTTTTCACTCGAAACATCAGTCGTCCAAGCTTAAGAAAGTAGTTACCTCGTTTGCAATACCCTCGTCATCCTTGTATCCCATGTCCTCTAAAATTTCATGTATGGCAGTAAGATCAAGTCTTGAGCAAGCATCACCAAGGGGGGTTAAGGATAGTGAATCCTTTGGTGATGCCGTTCCATGCGATATACCCATCAAGACATGGGAAGGGACCTATAGTAACACCAAACGGAATATTACTTTGACTTCTGAGAATAAATTTCCTAACACAGAACTTGGAATATACACTACTTCATAGAGATCAAATAGTTCAATATAATCTGCTTAAAAAAATTATACTCCGTACTTCAAAATACATTCAGATAGTTTTTTGATATACTACGTAATAATTTGCTCTTAACAGAGGTGACAAGAACATGAATGTGTTTTGTTTACCTCAGATTCTTTTTGAAGTGGGGCAAGCGCAGAGACAAGAGACCTTGCATTTGGCCTCTCACGAGCTTCATACTGCAAGCAACGTGAAGCCAACCTTACTAGCTCAGTTCCGTCATCGTTTGAAAAGTGTCCCTCCAAGTTAGAGTCGGTCAACATTTGGAAGTTTTTGCCTCGTATCAGATCAAGTGCCTGAACACGAAGCCACATGATTTGGTGTTTTCAGTTCGAATAATGCGGCCACACTTAGGAGCGAGTGTAGCAAGAAGATACTACAAGTATAAAAGTTTGCATGAGGGAAAATATTTCTATGAAGGTAAAGAAGTTTACATGACTCGGTGGAATATGTTTTCCACTGAGAAGATCAAGCAGTAAGGTCCCAAAACTGTAAATCACACTTTCAGGGGAAATTCTACCTGCCAATTAGCACAAACAATAAAAACTCGTATTAGATACAAAGCATACAAAGACAAAACACAAATTCACTACTCGTATTAATATAAAGGGTATTTTTAAAAGCGGATTCTATCACGTTGCTTATGAAAAATACACATGACACATAAAAGAGGGAATCGCGAATCAGTAAAAGCTTATTCATTGCGAGTCCGATAACCATGGTTATGATTAGATACTCCGATTAATATCATCAAAAAATGAGGGATGTAAGGAGGAATGGGGTATTAACTATTTTAGCTAATAAGTTAGAGAGCACGGGTCACGATATTCATGCAAAGAATTGGCCATAGTTCACAAATATAGTGCATATTATATAGTCCATGGAGTTACCAGTCCTCATGTACTCAGGTGGAGTGAAAGCCAAGTTTGTGCTATAGCTTTTCCCATCGCGACTGTTCTTCATTAGGCCAAAGCAAGAGAGCCTGGGGTTGCCATCCTGTCGAAAATCGATTCATTACATACACACCCAAAAAAACTACGGAGTAATGACAAATTTTACCTGGTCAAAGAGAATTCGGTAGGCATTAAGATCATGGTAAAGTGATCTCCCTTTACTGCTACAATATTCCAAGGCTTGTGCTAAATAAAGTGCCACTCTAAGCCTCATTGCCCATTTCATAGGATGACTTTCCCCTGTAAGAAATAAGAATTAAATCTCAAATCGAAACATGGTATCAACTGACACTTCTGTATCACAACTCACAAGTGATCGACTGGAAATCAAGCAAGCCTTTGATACGAGTTTTGTTTGTGATTCCGTCACTTACTTTGAGCTTGAACACTTTAGATTTTGTTGCTAATTACTAAACACTTTTATAACTCAAAATTATACAGTAGAATGAAAAGCCATTAACGAACCAAAACATGATATGTGAGAAATTCAGTAGGATTATCGAGTGTGTGGCAGAAAAAAGAAATCATAGCGAACAAAGCCAAACGACAAAAAATTACTTACAGTGAAACAAATGCTTTGAAAGAGTCTCATTGGGCATGAACTCAGCAACCAGCAATCTCTCATCACCTTCACAACAGCACCCAACCAAATTTGCCAGCTTATCGCTCCTGAGCAGCCCTACTGCTCTTGCCTCCTCCTACAAATCAAAATTCAACCATTCACATAGTCGTAATTAGTCTTCTTTAAGAACAAATCCAAATTTCTGTATCATGAGTTCATGACTTAATGTTCGGTGTTTTGCTACTTATTCATGGTCAATTTTCGCAAAATTGACCTCAAAAAGTCAAATGGGAATAACACAACATTACGGTGGGACCCGTGGCAGTGGTAAATAAGGTGCATGAGTGCTACAACGGTCTTATTTGAAGATTCCTGATCATGTAATTCAAAGATTACCGACTAATTAACCCCTATCTAAAAATAACCAATGCATTTCTTGACATTTTTCGACGGGGAATGCAAAGGCCAGTACAATTAATGAAAGGAAGTTACCATTAGGTAAACAACTCATTGACAAAAAGACGACGACAACAACAATGATTTGGCAACAAAAGAGAAAACGAGAAGCCAATAAAAGCAAAACTCGTATGTATAAGTGATAGTACAGCGAAAAAACTACCAAGAATTGTCTGGTGTCGGGCCAAGCAGACCTATGGAAGCGTTTGATGGCGATCCAACGGCCATCATCAAGCTTCCCACGGTACACCACATTAGGAGCTTTCTCACCATGTTCAGACACAATGTTCTCAGCTGAAAACCCTGATGATGCAGACCTCAACTCCTCCAACTTAAACTCAGTAAAACTCGGTAGCGACTCACCCTCTTCTTTCCCACCATTCTCTACAATTACAACAACAAACAAACAAACCAATTAATTTTCCTTGAGTAACCCATGTGAAAGATTCAACCTTTATACGACTAAGATTATGATTATCAGCTGAAATACACTACTTATACACACAAACACAATCAATTTACTTTTACTCAAGCATATCATATGAAAGATTCAAACTTTCATACTAGTATGATTATAATTACAACAAGTGTCAAGCTTACGACGGATCAAGTTTTAGATAAAAATGAGAAGTCATGTGCTACTCCCTAAACACTAGTACCACTATGTTTTTGGTCCTATCTACACTCCCGTCACGAGTTAACTACGGTATGCTCGTCGTAAACAAGAACTTGTATTATGATTTTGAACTCAAATACACTTTTTATATGGTATGAACGCTAATAATAGTAATTTTTAAAAATAAATAAATAAATCACTCAAGCAAATAACATGAAAGATTACAACTTTATACTGGTATGACTGTGAAAATGAGCTCAAATACACTAATTAGAGTACATGATATGAACAGTAAAAAAACACAATCAAACCAATCAATTTACTTTCACTCAAGCATATAACATGAAAGATTCAAATTTTATACTACTATGATTATGAAATATGGTATGAACAATTAAAGAAGTTGGTATTACTCAATTTTTTTACCAAGATCGGAGGAATGTGGGACTTTGAACTTGTGATGAGAGTTAGAACAACAGCAAAATGAGAGCTTTGAGCAACGAATACCCATTTTTTAGTGAACTAATTTAAAGCTTAAAGCTTGTTTTAGTGAGAGAATTTGGAAAAATGAGCAAAACCCAGATGATTAAATGAGGAATCTAATGATGGGTTTGTGTTAATTTTGCAGAAAATCTGATAAATATTTAATGGGTTGGATATGTAATTTAATGAAAGGGTTTATTATATATTTATTGAAGTGAAGAACATAAGAAGAAGAAAGAGGGAAGAACTAAAAATCAATAATGGAGAAAGTAGTCCTAATTTTTTTCAATGAGTAATATCCACTCCATCATTTTATCCAACCAATTAAGTGATTCTAACATGATATTATAATTTGATTTGGGATCAAGTGGAAATATAATTAGAAAAGTTGAAGTATTTAGTTTTTTTTTACAACTCATTGAAGTGATTAGTGATGTTATACAAACTACTTAATAATATTGGAGTAGTATGAAATTGTAACTTACGGAGTTTATTTTGGGAAAACGGCAAATTGTAATAAGATCACGTTATTTTTACAGAAATAGTCACGTTGATGACCTGTTAGTATGTCGAGTTTCTTGCATTTGGAAGATCGAGAAAATCGTGTCCTTGTTTAGGAAAGGTAATTATCACGTTCATACACTTGAAGTGAATGTTCTTCTCGTGAGTACTTGTTGTTTGTTGAGTTATCGTTAGAGATGGAAGTTGGCACATGGGCTGGTGGGTTGGCACGGTCTGGCCCGACCCACGACCCGCTAAGACACGAGTCCAATTTGGCACGGCACGGCCCGACACCACATGACACGTTATGCCGCTATGGGACGTGCACGTGCCGCAGGTTGAAGAAAAGCTAGGCACAACACAACACAGCTGACACGATCTTGGCATTAAATTAGTAAGGCACGCCCAAGCACGGCACGACACGACACAAGGTCCGCTTTCCCGTGCATGGACTGTGTCATTTTTTCCTCTAGGCACGATGGGCCGACACGAAGCATGGCACGACACGACCTATTTCTATCTCTAGTTATCGTCATTTTGTTTATACAACAATTTTTTTTTGATGTGAAGATCAATATCATTAATAATAAGTCATCCGACATTTACAAATGATGTCAAATTGAACAACAAATTATTTGTTGTTTGTTTATACGAATATAACATTATAAGTTCAGTGTGTATCTGGCATCGATATATTACAGACTAATGGACCAATGATACTGTGACACATAAGAGTATCAAAGTGATCTAAATTTAAGTTCAAAATGATTTTAGGAAGGAAGTTAAATTTGGGACATCATTACTAATGATAATCCAAGTTGGAACTTGATTTTCTACATTTGGTTGGTGTTGTCAATCATCACTTACCTCTTTTGAGAATTCTATCTAAATCTTTCATGGAATATTAATTTATGGATCATCCTTTCATTAATTCTTGTACTCTCACATTAACTTATATCAATTCCTTTTTTGTTTGGAAATGCATATATCAATGTTTCCAATATGTTACTATTATATTCTTATCCTTTTCCCTCGAGATCAAAATGATCAATAGTATACTTTGGTGCGTTCATTGGTCCAAATCGAGGATATGGTAAACCTGAAGACTAAATCGCTTCACTATGCTCCATTTTCGTATGAAATCAAGGGTTAAACGACATTTTTTTAATGGACATTTTTTTTATATAGATCGAACTATTTTAAACCCTAAAACCCGAACCGATTCATTTTTTTTTTTTAAGATAATTGTGCCACATAATAAAGAAGAAAAATCAAGGATGCCATGGTTGATTGATTTGTTTCTCTTTTGATCAAAGTCAAAATAAAGGGACCCATATAGGAATCTATGTTTCCTTATAAAATGTAAAAATTTATTAGGCATTGAAGCATGTTCATTGGTTGTTGAGGGGGAAAAAAGACTAGAGCCTTTAAAACCATGCAAAAGACATTGTTTGACCAACACATTACATGAAGTGATGAAACCAAAGCAAAAAAAATGAAGTTTGTGAAAATGAAACTCTTTAAAAATTTCATGAAGAAGTGTGCATTTAGGAACTCTATGAATGTACAAAAATATTGCTTATTTGGTGAAATGAAATCCAATGAAATGTATATAATGTAATAACATATGAGGCACAATGTCACATGTAGTGTGGACCATTTGTGTGGAGTAGTATTCTACTATCCCTAATAATTACGAGTATGGATCATCTTCATTTTCTTCTTAACGTGAATACGTATATACATTGAGTATCGTGTTTTTATTTTCAATATTTTTTACCTTTAAATCTAAATCGTTTGATCAGCACGAAATGAAATCTTGACTGTTAAAAGGAAATGAACTCCCCCTTTCTTTTAGAAAATGGAGAGGGCCATCACATTTTATGGTCAGCCATTTGATCAAGTTTCAATCGTTTTCGGTTTTAAAAGAAATGGAGAATTAATTTCTTATTTATAAGTTTATATTAATTTTTTTCATCATTACTCATTTATACTCCATGTTATTTGTGATAAAACCTAAAATGTAAGATTGATCGTGAATAAAATTTGGGTTATTACGATTTGAAAAGAAACAGAATACTAATTCATACGATCTTTAATGCACAACTCTTTTTTTTCTTCATAAAATAACAATAAAATGATTAATTCATCAACCATAAGTCGTAACAAAGTTTTTTTTGAGATGTTTAATCATAATGTACGACCTAAGAACCAAAAAGTGACATTAGTTGATCGAACTAGCTCATGTATCACTCGATTACAATTTCCACTAATGAACTACGTAGTACTCCCTCTATATCTTAATATTCTCCCCTTTCAATAAAATACTCCGTCCATATATTAAAGAAAGAGGAAAAATATTAAGATATGTAAAGTACTCCCTCCCCTTCACTAAGATGTCCTACATTTTCTTTTTAGGAAAATTCACTGAGATGTTCCACTTTCCTTTTTAGTACTATATTTTGTGGTTCTTATTGTTTGTGACCCCACTTTCTTTTCTTCCCATTCATTTTCCTCCACATATTCCCTCCTTCTTAAAAACTTCTCAAAACCAATTGTGAAATATCATAGAGAAGGGGAGGGAGTATAATTTTACTAGTTGAAACTAATGTATTAGGGCCCAGCTCTTTTGATTAGCTATCAACTTGATATTTCCCAAAGGACCAAAATATACACTCATAACTCATATGTAGGGACCTTATTATCCTTGGTACTTACTGTATGTGGGAGCCAAATAAATTTAAACACTCACTCCATTAATATCATAATGTAACGAAAATAATACCGAAATAAATATAAAATATACGTACACAATGAAATACATAGTATGATTTTATCAAACATTAATATGGATCCATACGGAGTAGAGTATATGTTATAGATTTCACAAATACTCCGTAGTTATATTAGTCTAAATTATACGAGTAACGTTTATTTATTTCATAAGAATTCATAACATGGTTCCATATGAGAGTTTATCTATAGATGTAGTAGGGCTATACAAAAAAAAAACAATAAAGGTTTCCAAAAGAAAAACATGCATCTATAACTTTAAATGATAATCTCATTGAGAGAAAAACATAGATGTCTTAATTTATACGGAATATTCCAATTTTTTTTTAAATACAATTAGGGCTCGTTTGATTCACCATGGGAAGATAGAGTTATCGGGAATTTAAATTCACGTGACTTTATATTTCATGAGAATTACAAAAATATTGTTTGGTTGCCAGGTGGGAAATTCTACACACCAAGAGGTGCTTGATAAGTAACTCCCCATTATGGAAGAAGTGACAATTTCCAGAAAATGGACAACCAAATAGCATCCCGGGGAGTAGAACTTCTCATGATTTAAGAAGACAACCAAACAAATAAACAACCCCTTAGTATAATAATTCTCTAATTTTACGTCAAGGAAACACCGAGCACCAAATAGAAAAATACATAAATTCAATAGATATCACCCCGTATAATATCATAGATTAATACGAGTAATAATCTAAACTCGAGCCAATTATACATGTATTTATAAATAATGAAGAGAAAAGATTTTCTTCTTTTTGTAAACGTGATGCCAGTGAAGACTCATCATAGTCCATGGGTACGGTTGTGCTTTAGAGATTCAATTCCCACCATAATAATTACTACCAGTATTTAATAGACTAATTAACTCTTTTTAAAAAAAAAAAAAAAAATCATAATTTGTGTTTATTTTAAGTAAAAAAGTATTCTAACCAATAAAATCCCTCATTATATTATAATTATTAGTGCTTGAAATTAATAAATACGCACACGTACGTACGTGTTCTACATCATGTATTCATGTCCCCTCTTTCCATTACGTTTGGAATCCCACCGTTAAGCTTTTAAACGAACCATATTTCAATAACGTTAATAAGATTATATGAGACTTTTTATTGTGGAGTACTCGTATAATTTAATAAGATCGTCCTTCAAGAAATATACTCCGTATCAATAATAAATATTCATAGTACGGAGTAACAATATACGCATGCATGATACAGTATATTATACTCCCTCCGTATTTTTTTATATGACGTTTTGCTTTTTCAAGGTGAAATTTTGACTTTAATTTTTATGTAAATATATTATTCCAAAATTTTAAAAAATTACATCATAAAATTCCTTACAAAAAGAGCTTTACTCCCTTTACATACTACGACATTGAGATGGTAAAGATATCAAATAACTTAACTAAGGAAATATTTGTTTCATGTTTGAATTCAAATTCTCTAAAATCTCAATAATATAATTAGTGTTACGGAGTACTCTATGCTGGTTTAATAACGAAAAATAATGTATTTTGAATCTAGTAAAATTACATTATTTTATACCTGTATAATACAAGCACGAAAAAAATACAAAAAAGCACAAATTTTTGTATGAGACCGTGAACTTAACATGAGACATCAATATAATACTCTAATAACCAACAAAAAAAAACCTAAAATTAAAAATAAAATAAAAAGTAATCACCTTCATTTAAAGGTACTCCTATAACAAATACTCCAACAAAGACAACACAGATTTTTGTTTGTGACAGAGATATCCATCACTTGTAATGGTGTGACAGTTATATCCATCGCAAGAGAGATTGCAACCACAAAATTGATACTCCATTTGTGACATAAATGTATCTTAGACTAGATTCACTCATTCATAATGCATATGAAATTATGAATAGATTTTGATAAGACCAGATGAATATTTAGATGTGGACAGGAAAGGGTAGTCCTCGTGGGCTGAATTGTTTTCATCTGACGGCCCACCTAACAAATCACATGCCTCATTTCATACACCCTTATAGAGAGGATCGTCCTATATTATAAGGCGACTCCCAACCCAACTCAAATGGGACCGTCATCATCTTAAAAAACATGCCATTATTTGCCCCAGTAACAATTTGTGGACGCCGGTTGGCTAGACGATATACAAAGCGAGTATGTATCTCTGGTAAGATCGTCTCATGTAAATTTAGTGTGAGACAGCTAAATAATTGGGCAAAAAGGACAATGAAATAGGGCAAATAAAAACAATTTTGGATGATGACCGGGTGCAAACATCATATCATATCATGAGTTCACCTCTCGTATCTTTACCAACTAAACCTATTCTCTCATTAAACGGAGTCATTTCGTGGGTCTAACCCAAACCCAAGCCGGTTTCTATGGATACACACCACACGAGATTCATTGTATATCGGTCAGTATCAATGGTGGACCTTACAAGGAAAGGTCGAGAGCTCGTGTTCGACAATCGACATACATTCAAGATCATGCTGCCCTTTGAACCAAGACATGCCAGGAGACCCTGGTGCCATAAAGTAACAACATTCACCAGGCAGCATAGCATGGAGCCAGCCAGCTACATTGTTTGTACATACATACTTGCAACATTTTATCAAACAAGTGAACCCAAAACTAAAATAAAATATAAACTAAGTATTCATTTAATCATCATTTCTAAAAAATAATTAGAAAAAAAAAAACTAGAAAAACAACATGACATTTAACAGGAAACCATTTCTACTGTAACTGCATTAGTTCAAATAGCTAGTTAACTACTGCTTCACATAATTTATTTTCATTATCATTATGATATTATTATATAATAAAAGGGTTGTAATTAGTAATTAAGGGAATATACATCATCAAATTAAAGTTTAAAAAGCCCTTGATTTTGATCGATATGAGGGAGTTTAGAGTGGTTGAAACGAGGTATCAGACCCTTCCGACAGGGGAATGAGGTGGATACGAGACATAACGCCCTTCAACATGATTCAATATCTTTGATCGATCTGGTACCTCCACCTCGGGAGTGACCTTCTCAGGTGCACTGATTGGCTCTAAGAGCTCTGGAGGTCGTCTAGAGTCGAGAAAGGATACACTTACAGCAAAGGCTTGTAGAAGTGAGAATGATGAACTAAATTCCACTGAGTAAATTCTTTCCTTAAATGGTGACAAACTCAGAATGGGTTGGTTATCTTGACCACCCTGCAAAAATATATGATAATCGATAAGTAATGTAATAATTCAGGTCAATCAGCATAACTGGTAACGATCAAAGCTTCGTATAAAATCGAGAGATAAACTAGTGCTTAGATATGGCAAAGAGGTTGACTGCGTCAAGATCAGGTCTGTTCGTACCATCCTTTTAAAGATATCGAGTAAGTTCGTATGTGAGAAATCTGACAATAAATATTCGGGCTGAGCCGGGTTAGGTTGGGTCAATTAGGGTTCCAGTCATGCTCGGGTCTTCTGCTCGGATGTCGGCTCAGGTTATTCAGGTAGGTCATTTGAGTCGAGTCGGTTTTCTATTAGAAGTATTGAGAAGTCACTGAGTGCAGGTTCTTAGCTAAAAACATGGAGTTCAGTAAGGTAATACCTCTGAAAACAGCTGTAGCTTGTTCTTGATATGGCAAATTCCAGAAGGACCGGACTTTATTTCATCTTCTTTTTTATTGGTATAAACTCTCAACTGACAACCCAAATCCCACCCACCACAATCACATACTCCACCAGATCTCCATCTCTGAGCGAGTCTCGATATTTCGCCTTTACTAGGTACCGAATGCAAACCACCAGGAAGTACAACAGTTGTACCCAGTGATCCCGGAGATAAATCCAACCAATCATAGCCAGAGTTGTCATTTTTACTATTACTTCTGGTTGTAGTTCTTGGAAGATTGACAATGATGGCTGCTATCTCATTAGTTGGGTGAAAATCTGCTGAATACTCATCTTCTTGTCCCACATCCACGGCAAACAGATCAAACTCTCTGGAGAATGAACAATCTGAATGTTCATGCTTGATAGAAGAGGAACCAAGAGAATCTGAAACCTTCATTTGGGCCACAACATTTGGAACATAACCGTGACTGCCACCTTTCCCACCATGGTTCAACCAGCTACCAGTCTTTCTTTTTACTTCACGGATGGCAAAAAAGGTGTAAATCCAGCTATTTTGACCTTTTCCAGGAGCACTCGACTTCCTTACAGTTGCAGCTAATATATTGCTCTCATTATCAATGGCAAAGGTAAACAAAGGAAGCCCATTTTTTATCGATACCTGTAAAAGAGCTTGAACTGTTGACAACCCATTTTTTGGACCATGGTGAGCATCCGAAGCACTTGTTGCAGCATTTCCAGATCTCAAATTCACCTCGATAGATTCTTCAGAATGACAATCTAATGGCTTGTTGCGTGATTTTATACTACCACCAATAGAAGATGAAGTAGGCACCCTGGGTTTTAGAAGAGGATCAAGTAACCTTCTTAGAGGACTAGACCTGGTTCTATTATTATTATTATTGGTCGAGACCTTATCACCGCAGGGATTAGCGGTAAACATAGAAGAATCAGCTATATCTGACCCTGGTTTAGTAATGCAATCTTTTGCACTTGACCTACGAAGAGGTGAATTTTCACGGGACCCACCATTTTTTATCATCTTGCCCATTGCCATGCTTAATCTACGGATTGGTGAAGGGTTTCTTGCTTTCGGAATGGGTTCAGAAGGATTTGATGTCACTTCCCTCCTCATCTCAGTAACGGGGTTTTCCTGTGTATGTCTGCACCTAGAGGGACTGCTAAACATCCTGGCAGGAAAAGATGGCACATGCGGTGCTTCAGTAGGGGCCTTACCACCTGGTCCACTAATCCTAGATGGACTCTGAAATATTTTAGGTGTGGACTGATGAGAAATATGTGATGCTTGGGATGATACAGTGGACCTGGGTTGGTCAGAGACATCGTTTCTAAATAAACGTCGACTCTCGAGACTGTTTCTTGCAAAAAGATTCTTCTCACCAGGCTCTACAGACAATCTGTCATTCGCTGTAAAACTGGCTAAGCCAGCAAAACCACGCCGGGAGTGCTCCAATGGATCTCTAGGTTGACTAGGTATGATCACGACACCTGCTTTTGCCCGATCATCCACTTTCAATTTGGTTTCTCGCAACCTTTCTGTTTCTCTAGTTGATTCCACATCATGGATCTTCTTTTTACCTTTTGAGATAGCTGTTACCTCAGACTTATCAGGGATCAATATCTTCCCCATCTCTGATGCCAATTTCAAGTCAGGCCCTTTCCTTTCGCCAAAAACCTTAAGCTGTTGCCTGCTTATGTGGTTACCATTGCCAATACTTGAGTGACTTGAGTCTTGGAACTTGTGTGCATTTCCTCCAAAAACCTCAACCTCATGTGGCATTCCACCCCCGTAATACACCTTCTGTGCATGAGATTGCATAGAGCCTTGTGGTATGCGACGAACTGGTGAGAAGCTACGGCCTATTCCAGAAGGAGTTTTTTTAGCATCTGGTACATGATCTTTTGGTGATGCTTCCTTTGGAGATTGCAGAGAGAAGTGTTGCAATCTCTGTCTTGCAGGAGAGAAATTATGATCTCTGCTGGAACGGGTTGACGAGCCATCACTTGAAAAGAGAGTAGTGTTGGTACTAGATGGCGAATATCCACTTTGCTTAGGTGGCATCTGTTTTTGACTGTTCCGCCATTTTTCCAAATACCTCCAGTCAAGAACACCGACGTTCAGTGCTTTTTCCTGATAGGTTTTCCCTTTCTCCAAATAATTCGGTAAATTTGACATGTATCTAACTAGCTCTTCGTCTTTAAGGGTCTTTTTCTCTTGCACTCGACTATGTTGACTACCTACATACTTAGGGAAGGGAGACTGAGAGTTTTTTGTGAGTTGATGATGGAAATCAGCATAGGACAAATTGGGTTTATCGGACATTAGCACATCTCGAAGTTTGGTGCCACGTCGAGTGCGAGGAGGACCACAAGTGGTCTCTGTAGCACCTGAAACTATTCTATCCCTTGAGATATTTCTAGAATTACTGAGTGGTTCCATCGATCGTGAATATCTTAAGCATTTGAGCTAGACCCGACAGTCAAACATGTTCGGGGAGCAAATAGCCCTCATCATTAAGCCCTTTTCTATGTTAGCAGCCCATACTCAACTCTCTGCTCAGTTCTGCAGATTACATACAAAAGAAAAATTGATGAACACAGAGAACAAAATATCGCAAATATACCATTATTTACATACAACACTTAATCGTCACAAAAACAACAATCAACATTTTCAATTTAGAATAAATGTTACAAAACATTAATTAGCTCATCAGTAATTAGGTAAGCTTTAAAGCTGTTGACACGTAACAACATAGAAATAAAATTACACTACACATTCATACAGAAACCAAATACAGTTCCAGGACTAACAAATACTGACATACTCACAAATTATAAAAGCAGGCGAGGTTGGAATCCTCCATTTGCTATCCCACTGATTTTTTTAGGTACGGAGTAGTCTACTACAGTGTAATGTGAATAGTTCGTGCTAACCAAATGGTCCTATCGACATATATAGATATACGATGATTCATGACCATTGACTCGGCCATGCTGTCATGAACCATGATAATAGTGGAGTGGACTGAAGAATATAATCCTTTTGTGATTTGGGTATACCTATACCTTAATGAGACAAATATAGGACTAAGACAAAGAAACAAATGGTATTAAAATTAGAAAAAATTGTTTTTTTTTTCAAGTGGACCATTATTGATGAAAATTATACAGTAGAAAGGAACCTTCCTTGTAACATATAAGCAACACTTTTGTATTTCGATTACAACTAGCAAAAATTGACAGGATTTCTTCCTACCCAATACATTTAAGCTATCTCAATCCACATCCAATTGGAAATGTAAAATTCAAGAATGCTACCCAAAAAAAACAGAAAGATCCATGAGATTAAAACCTACCACCAAACACCAGACAGCTAACTTCCTAGAGTAACATTTAGTCATTTACCAATTAAAGATATTCCATGTACTGTAGGAAGCTTTGTTTCTCTAAGAAATATTTTCTTTAGATGCAATCAATATCACATGTTCCTATGTATACAAAGCTATGTTACTCTGACACTTCACCTAGGTGTTGTGTCGTGTACTCGTGTGTCCGACACGACACTTCATTTTAGACCCAAAATAAACTAAGAGTTTCATCTGAAATAGCCGTATCCGACACTCCACAGATGTCGGACACCTGTGTCGGAGAGTCGAGTAACATAGATACACAATGGCGGAGCTAGGGAGGGATAATAGGGGTTGTCGTTCGCCCACAGGCCACACCTCTATTTAAATACTTTCTGACTCACCGGATTCTTTAGTTTTTTCCAAAAATCCGTCTTAGCAAAAAAGCCAAACATAAAGAACATGAATTTGAGAGAGGAGTATTTGTGCAATATATAGTCACAAAATGAGGCTTAACACAGTTAACACACTCATCCCCTTTACTTTTCTCTTCCCCAAAACTCAAACATTACTATTTTTGCTCTGAAACCTCATTTCCTGGAACTGCCGCTAGCTGCATTACCTCCATGATGACAGTTGACAGTGATCACTGGACATTAGCTAAGTGACCAGATGTCCGTCACCTTACTTCTCAACACCCCGTTAAATCTCAACCGGTCAACACCAAAATATGGCACGGAAATTCAGAAAGCTCGTTTTTCATATTACGAGTTAATTTCCCAGATTATCCCACAAGGAGGTTATACGATATACAACGCTTACATTCAAAACTTGATTGAATGATGTCAGTAAATGAGGCCTACAAACATTAAAAAGCCGTTGATATCCTCCTCAATCTCTTCCAAGTCACCAAATAATGAAATAACTTCTGAAGTAATCTAAATTCCATGAAACATTCTCATAATTCTTGATTAAGCAGGTCTAAGAGACACATTAGACGAAAACAATACAAAACGCCAGAGTAACTAGAGGCTGCGTAACCAAATACAATCCGACCCACTTTAAACTTCCGTCTACACAAATTCTTGATTAGGACGGGTTATTCCATCTTAAACTTCAAACGGGTCAAATA
Organism: Agrostemma githago; assembly: GCA_958450325.1. Lineage (NCBI taxonomy): Eukaryota > Viridiplantae > Streptophyta > Magnoliopsida > Caryophyllales > Caryophyllaceae > Agrostemma > Agrostemma githago. The sequence continues at coordinate 74,873,305 of OY288243.1, read as the reverse complement.
GACGACGACCACACCAACAAGATTTAGGGTCAGCTAACATGAATCGTTCTCCAAAACGGGTCAAATAGACACATGAGACAAAAACAAAATCCGTAGCGAGCAGAGGCTACATTTCCAAACCAAACACTATTCGGCTCGTTTTAGACTTAAAATGGATATATCCGTATTCAAAAAAGACGGCCCACAGAAAAAGTATCCCTAAATAATTACCCAATTTGCTGATTTTCTGCCATTATTCCAGGAAACTACCTTTATCACACATTATCTCTATCTTCAACCTTTGATTAAAATACTCAATAATATACCCGGTAAAAGGTAAATAAATGGAATGATGACCGATCTACAGGAATTAAGTAGAATTAATAGCAGCATTACTCAGTAATCAGTACTCAACACCAACAAATTAAGCAACAAAATGGAATTAGAAAAGGGAAGAAGAAAGGAAAGAGTGGAGTAGAGTACCGGAGAAGTGAGGAGTGAAACGACGTCGCAGGTGTCGGTCGAGAAATGGCGGAAATGGAGGTTTGGTTGAGGAGAGAGAAAATGGGAGAGGAGATGCAGAATGCAAGTGATGTGAGTTGAGAGTGAGTGAGAAAGAGAGAGTGTGTGTGAACTGTGAAATGTGAACTGTGAAGGAGGGAAGTATGGGCCCCATTTCTCAATCAAGTGGGAATCTTCGGTAGACTCTGTAGGACTGGAATAAAGTCTCGTTTGTGACGAATATATCACGGTAAATGTATGGAGCATTTAATGTTGGCAAAAGTTAGTGATGAATATTCTCGTCGCAAAACAACTTAAATAACTTAACTTGAACCTGAACTAAAGATGTTTTTTTTAATGCAGCCGTTGCCTTTAGTACGTTCTGGGTAAACTCTCTGGAGTATGCAATAGCCTACAAACCACACACATTAAGTTCAGAGGCTTCACCCTTGGAGACTAAAGATGGGGTTTAATTTGTACTCCGTATGTTGAATTGACTCGGCTTGTATTGGACGTTTGGATCGACCTATTAAGTACTCCCTCTGATTCACAAAGATCTTTGTGAATCGGAGGGAGTATTGTATTTTTGGAATGATATGGTATTATGGATAAGGCATTCCAGAAAAAATTATATGGACATTTTGTTTTAATATTATCTTGTTTCAAATTCGTTTAACCATTTATTCATGGACCAGAGGTTTATCTTTAACCAACTTTTACATTTATGATTTATGAGTAATATTTGTATCCTTTTAATGTAATTGTGGATATAAGGTTGTTGTCTATACTCTATAATGTTAGGTTGCCATTATTTGATTTATGTTAGTATGGCAAAGTCGTGATAAATGAATCATGAAATTTATTGAAAGATTAAACCAAAATGATTTGCAAATACATATGTATTTTATCTAATTTGGATTAATTAGCGATAAAACTATATTTTATTACGAGTATCAAATGTTTGACCTTTAGGCAATTAAAATTTCTTAATCAACGAAAAATGGAGCAATTAATTTTAAAAAATTTGGAAAGTTTGAAATTTGAGAGGCTAAAAGAAAATGTCATCGTCTTTTCTCAGGTAGCAATTAATTTTTAATAATTAGTAATAATGTATGCAATTTGTACGTTCAATCAAACTAATAGGGAGTAATACTTGTAACAATAATGCCTATGTAATGACAAACAAATCATGACACAATTTCCATTAACAATAGTTTGTCTAGTATTTCTTGGCTCTCTCTACCCTTCAATGTGTATTTAAGTCTAGAATGGGTTAAATAGAATAAACAAATAAAAACATTCTATTTAGAAAATTTATTTGAATAATTTTTAATTAAATTTCGGACAATTTACATGTTTTAAGAAAAGATCAACATCAGATAAGCGACCAACTCTGAATAACTAGTGAAAGTAAGCCGAAGCAACGAGCTCACTGGGTTCGGGTTACTGTGAAGTTAATTCGTGTCGGGTCATTGTAGGATTTGTAAGGCTTAGAGTCGAGATTGATCAGTCTCATTTCCAAGTCAGTTATTATCAAACGATGTGTATTGTCATACGAAATATCAAATTATTTTATAGAAATAACGATTTGTATTCAGAAATAAACATTCGAGTTGGATGGGTATCCAATCCAACTACAGTTGGTCTCTTGCGACGGATATATCCGTCACAAGCTTAAGACGGGTCAAATAGATACTATTTGAGGGGAAAAGGACAAAGGTCCCACCAACCTCACTTTTGTTTTTCCCCCTCAAATGGTATCTACTTGGCCCGTCATTTGTTTGTGACGGATATTTTCGACACAAATAAGAATTTGTGATCCAACTATTGACTTTGAGAGTAAAAGGGGTGAAATGCACAGTGATCTTTTAGATTTTCACTTGATCACTTTGTACGAAAGTTATTTTACACCCTTCAATTTGGGATGGGGTAAATAGTTGGGTCATGTCATAAGACTCATCACTCAAGAATCAAATTATGATGAATCATTACGGATTTATGTTAAAACCACTTTACATGCATAATTACAAAATTTATCTTTCTCATTATACCAACAATTTTTTTTTTTACTACATAAAAATGTAATTTTATACATGTGCAATAGGCATGTATTCACATTAATTCTTAATTATTTAATTTATTACTTAGGTCAGGTTTAATGTATCACTCCACATACAAATTAAATAGAGAAATACGTATTTTGTAATTTTGCATGTATATAAAATTGTTCATAGGAAATGGGTTGAGAGTTTTTCAAACATGAACTACAAATTATATTCTTCGCCATTATCATACATTATTATTGAGAAACACGCCATATAATAAAATCAACCGTAACATGTCCATATTAAAGAACATTTTTAAACTTATTAATGAAATAATGAGTTGCTCATTAGCGTAAAAATACGCTCTTTTCTAAACGATATGTCAATATATATCAATTGTTAAAAGTTAAAAAATTGAATGTCACATGTTATATACTTATATACAGACTTATTCTTCATGAATTTATTTTCATTATAATTAAATAGTCACAATATATTCCTCATGTACATAATTAGATGAACATTATTTTAAGTGAAATAGAAGTAACATGTACTACTCATTAAATATAATCTGTCCACATGTATATTAGGGACAATGCACATGATTTTTCTTTGCCAACAACATTAATTAATTAATTAATTAATGAAATAAACAACTTTATTATTTTTACCATATTTAGGAGGATGAGGATCCAATATGATTTCATAATGGGATGGAAATCATATGCTTTTTTGACTGAGACTCAAATTAAAGCAAAAGATATTATGAATCTATTAATATACACTTTGTCATACCTTTTCAAAAGTTTGGATGATTTGTGCAATAATAAGTGTAACCCATTCAACTTTAGAATGTTACAATCTTATTATTCTTTAATTAGGGTAACACATAACATTAATGAGAATCGTCTATCGAAGATGTCTTGACCAGTAGTTAAGGCCAGGTGCTCTGGAACAGTAGGACTCAGTTTCGAATCCCCCTCACCCTATATTGTAATGCGACTAATCGTTTAAAAAAGAAAGTGATTTAAATTATATACAGTCTATAAGGTTGTATTTAAGCATTAAAAACTTTCTAATTATGGTATAAACTTAAAAATTGAAGACTAGATTAAATATTCATCGATGCAATTAATACGTATATCGATTTTTCTAACGTGTGCCCAGTGGGCACACGTTAATAAGTTAATTAAGGAAAGACTAATCATGATATTGTATAAGTATGGTAAATAAAGCTTAATATTTCAACTTCCCATGATAATATCATGATTAATCTTACCTTAATTAGGTTATTAACATGTACGGAGTATCATTTTTAGCCTATTAACATGATTAACCCGTACATATATTAACATTTTATACGGAGTATCATTTTTAGCCTATTAAATACAACCCTAAGGGTTGTATTCTTGTATTTATAAATTTCCAACATTTAATCGTCCTTCTCACGGGAAGTGTCTTCACTATCTCACATAAAATAATTTAAAATAATTTAAAACGTTAAAAAAAACATGATGACTAATCGTTTGTAAAACAAGTTGATAACTACCCCATATACATAGATTCGACAATTTTTTTTTTATTTTTTTCGATTATTTTATTTGTATTCTGTTTTTATCTTATTCAGTTAACACTTTACTCGTTTCCAATTTACATCAAATATGTCCGCCTCCGAAAAATTTACGAGTAAATGCTTAAAGCCTTAAAGTTCTAAATAGCCTTTTTTTGGGTAGCTTTGAATATTTTGGTAGTGCATTAATTATGAGTAATTTATTTGGCTTTGGCTTTGGAATTGGGTGGATATACTTTAATTTAGCAATAGGAAAGAAAGAAGAACCATTATTATTGTTTCACCCAATCAATGATGGTTTGTGAATAACATATCCGTCACAAACCTGTGACGAGTCAAATAAATATTATTCACATGAGGTAGATAAAGACAAAGCATTGATATTTTCGATGCGTTTTAATTTTGTCTTTTCTAACTTTGTAGATAATATTTGATCTGTTATATCTTTGTGACGGATATACCCGTTATAAGGAAGATAAATTGATCAATGATTCATTCATGTGTTTTTGCATAATAATAGTCGAATCTCCACAACTTTACCTTTCTATCGTCATTGTGTGTTGTACTCCTATCAATTATTCAACTATCAATACTTTTGGAATTATCATCATCTTTTTGTTCGTAGTAGTTTAATTATTTTTCCATAAAAATGATTAATAATACAACTCTTATAGATGACTATATTTAATTTAAAGGATTAAAAGAGTTTTTTTATATGTATATTAATTGCATCGACGTATGTGCAACTTGATATTCAGTTTCTAATACGGAGTATTATACAGTTAAATTTGGAAGATATTAAACACTTAAAACGTATATACCCTTAGAGCAAGTACAATGGATGAACTTAAAAATAAGTTCTTCCAATTTTCCATGTTTTTTCACCATTTTTCAAAGTGAAGAACTTTTTAACTCAATAGAAGAATTTATTTTGTTGTTCTTATTTGGGACCCACATCCACTTTTTTTACCTCTATCAATAAATTTACCCCTTTTAAATCTAAGAACCAAGTTCTTATTTTTTCAAACCCAATGACACCTACAATAAAAGAAAAGTTCTTATTTGACAAACCCTAGGTAAGAACTACGAGTACTATTGCAATTGTTCTTAGAGTTGTATTTAACATCAACATTTTTAATATCAATTTTGTGTAAGATGATCAGATAACAAATTAATAATACAGTCATAAGAGTATAAGGCATAACACATTTTGACGGTTTCTGTCTTATACGAGTATATCTTATTGCTAGTTATTTGACTTATTTTGGGTCTATAACTCTATAAGATGAATATATCGGTGTGGACAATGATAACATGAATGAATTGATGATAAGGGTTGATATATGTATGTTTTGTACAATTTCATGCATGAGTTTAGTCATGTGACCTATGTATGTATTTGTACTCGCTTGACTTATTGTGAAATGCAGGTATACAATACTAGTACACCCTTGGCTTATACGGAGAATTCTTGTTTGTGACAGTACTATTTGTCATAATTGTGTGACGGGTCAAATAATACTCATTTGGTTAGATAAAGACAAAAGACATGTGCTACCACTAGCCTTCTCTCTTCTAACCAAATGGTTTATTTGATCCGTCATCGATTTGTGACGAATATATCCGTCACAAGGGAGACTTACTCGGCTTATACGGAGTACTCCTTAGTAAAAATTTTAGCAACACAAGTCAAAGGATTCCCTCCCTACTTATTACTTACATTGATTTTTATTCATAAAATCATTTTACTCCATACTGTAACATCATCCGAATCAGGGAAATTCAACTCAAAAGTCAAAGTTATCAATAAGAAAAATCATTGATTTTTATTTTAAATACGACTTTAATGTAAAAAAGAATTATTAATTGGATCATTTTGTGGGCGTACATGATAATCATGTACGAAGTATTTATTTTTTTGAAAGATTAAAACACGTGATATTACAATATTTTAACTATGTAATTATGTATTTAAGTTATTATACGAGTAGAATCTTGCGACTCTACGATTTGCTTCTACTGAGCCGATTCTAGTCACTTCAGTTCATCATCAATTATATAAGACATCAATTATATAAGACGGTTTCATGCAAAAAGATTATTATGTTTATGCTATCTTGTTTTTGGAAAGTTATGTGGAGATTGCAGAGTTGCAGTATAAGTTGCATGCATGCATGCAGAATTGCAGACTGAAAGAACAGTTTAACAGCAAAGAGTTTTGTTCAGAATTCTCCAATACTCCATATTTTATTGGATTTATTTACATATATATTTATTTATTAGTTTAATAAAGAGTTTTGGGGTATACCTTGATTCGCGTTATGTTTGTAAATGTAGCCAGTCTCATTATATTTTTCACGTTTTAGGGCATGTAATAATGACCTCATATGGTCCATAGCTCAGCTCATAGGAAAATTAATAAGAAGAATCTTCAACTATTTTCATTTAAGAATAATTTGTACAATTAATGTCGTACAAATTATTGTTAGAATTCAACATTTTTTATATAAATATTTTTGGACCTTAAAAATCATCGCCTTATTAAGGTTTTGGTTGAGTTGATTCTATAATATGATATCAGATCCAACATGACAAAAGGTCGCGGGTTCATATTTTTGAGCCTTCAACGATAGCCTTAAAGTTTTGGTTGGATTCGAATCTCCATCCCCCTTCTAAAGTGGAATATATATTTGAATCTCCATCCCCTCCTGTCTAATGTGGAATATTTGGCGTCAGGTATGGGGAGGTCTGAGTTGCATCCACACTTCAAGCCCACGAGCATTCGTGTGAGGGGCGTGACCATTACATTAAGGTTTTGATTGAGATGGTTAGTTAACAGTATGAATAACTCTACTTGCATTGGCCTTGACCCATGGTCCATGGACCAAGTGATCAAAATATAATATCTACATAATTATCGTGTATGAGTATTTAATTAATACTCCCTACTTGATCGATTTTAAACTAAACGAAAATGGTGGTTTGAAGGGAGAGCAACAGTTAAAATTATCGTTGGACCGAATATTATTTAATCTCGTTTAATTGATCAAGTTATTGAGTAATGATATACTCCAGAAAGTAGTGAGTAGTTAAATAGAGCATTCACATGACATGTATTGATGTTTATGATAAACGTGCTACTCTTATTAAATATATAGACTTGGACAACTTAACTACAGCTAGGTCGTCTCGCTATGTATCAAGACATCAACATATTACTCCACAATGTAGGGCTGAGCACGGATCGGATATCCGATAATCAGTCCCAAAATAGATTTGATTTTAAGAGATATGTTATGATCCGAAATTTTAATATCCGATATCCAATCTGAAGTACTTCGGATATCCGATTTTAGATATCCGAAAATTTCGGATCGGATATCCAAATTATCCGATATCCGATTCGGTTGGTATTTTTGGTCAAATTAAATTCTAAATAAGGTTCAATTAAACAGAAAAAGCCTTATTTTAATTAATCTAATTTTATACAGGGTATACCGCTCTATATTTTAAGACAATACAAAAATAAAACCAGGTTTGAAGTAAAATGGATTAAATTATAGGCTACTTATATTAGAATACACCAACCAAAAAATAATAATCCAAAAATAACCCTTTGTTCGGATCGGATCGGATATCCGACAAAATTATTTTGGATATCCGAAAGTTTCGGATCGGATACGGATAATTTGCTCACCCCTACCACAATGTTATTTTTTATGAAGAGAAGAGCATACTGCATCATAGGTGAGAATAAAGGAGTCATTACTACTTGAACTTACCCTTCTTCTCACTCGACTATGGTGTATACCTATGGTAACGCTATATAGATATTACTCGTATTAAGAACGGTGAACAAACCAACGTCTGTGGCAATCCCCCTTTCCACTAACCGAATAACTCAACTCATATATTTTCCCGCCTAAAGCTATGACCGAATGAGCTAAGTGCGAATCGAACCCTTGACCTCATGTCTGATACCCTTCTCCTCTCCAACTACACTCTAACATCTTACTGGTTTAAATATCACTACATCACATATAAAGCTATACACCACAGAAAGTATGTAATTAAGGAAATTTGATTGATTACATTAATTACAAAAATCACATGTTTTATATGGAAGATATCACATACAATATTTAATACGGAATGTATGATCAAATTTTAAAAAAAAAGTATAAACATATTGTATTCCATTTTAACCAAATAGTTTATAAACTCGATACCACTAAGATCTTCTCATTTATTCAAATGTGAGGATTATTATTATCATATAGAATAATTATTTTGGTAGGGGAGACTACAAAATACGGAATATACTATTAAAATCCGAATAAAAAAAGTTTCACAAATTACATAATATAAGTCTTACACCTGAGACAGTCCATTTTTAATTATTTTTTAATTTTCTAATGAAAAACTGAATAGCTTTTTTACGCAAAGAGAACGTATCACGGCGTGCTAACCATAAAAAAAAGTACATTGTTATACAATTTTTTATAAATATTTATGTATTTTATGGTATGTTAAAGAGAGAAGTGGGTATCTCGAGATGTGAGATGATATAAACCGAGTATATAAAAAATACTCCGTATAAACAATATTTTCATTAATTACACGTTATTTAATACTCCGTACATTTCAAGACATTACTCACATATTTTGATTAGTTTTGCGATTTAAAAAATATTTTCCTATTTCTAAATTATACAATCGATAAATAGTAAAAATAAAATAATAAATTTTTTAATTTAAATCTTAAATGAAATATTCTATAAGATAAATATATTATAAATACCGTGCATTGCACGGGGTCTATACTAGTAATTATTACTCGTACTAGGTTTTATTAATCACTCCATATAAATTTATACTCCGTAATATGAGACCGCTTTATTACACGGTATTCAAAATATTTCCAAGTTATAATTAACCCACTTTTCACCAAAAAAAAAAAAAAAAAAAAAAAAATTCCAAGTTATAGTAGTCGTAGTTGTGGGCTTGTGGCCTGGATGCTTGCATTGATAGTCGAACTAATTTTAGAGCTTCGGCCCTTTTATTGATCAAATGTCAAATAATATCAAATAATGGGCCAAAACCCATAGACTCATTTTCTGACAAGTCAAAATCACATTAATTAATTTGATTAATTATTGTTTATTTTGCTTCCAAAAAAAAATGAGTTAATGGTAAGACAAGGGACTCAACTTTAAATTTTTTTCCGGTTAAGGGTCCGAACTTTTAAACTTTTCAGTTAAGGGACTGACATTCTTTTCCGTCACTAATTCCGTTAATGTGTGTTGATCGCGTTATTTGTATGAAAAAAATTGACATTAAAAAACTTCTTAATTTAAGTATACTCTTAAAACTATTCATTAAATATTAAATTATAATTTTATAGTTGATGTTAATATTCTTTAAACATCACATACGGAGTACATTATTATGTTAAAATAATTATAACTAATTAACCGTAAAGTTATTTTTTGCTATATAGAATTGATTTTTTTAAATTTGATGTAATTATGATTGATAAAATTTATACTCATTTTTCCTTTTTTTTTACTAATTGCTCTTAAATTTAATATTTTTAAAGGAAACCAGGTAAATTACTATAATACTTCGGATAACAAACAAATTAAGCGCTACCGGATGATGTCATCTCATATTCTCATTTTTCATTATGTACCACGAATGATTAAATTTGTGGTCAAAGAAAATGGAAAAAAAAATCTTTGAAATATTAATTGATAAAAAATACTTAAATTAAGAAGTTTTAATTAATATCAGTTTTTACATATACAAATAATGTGATCACCCCAACACATTAACGGAATTAGTGACGGAAAAGGATGTCAATCCCTTAACTGTAAAGTTTAAAAGTTCGGACCCTTAACTGGAAAAAAATTCAAAGTTGAGTCCCTTGTCTTACCATTAACTCAAAAAAAAATTATTGTTTATTTGAGTCAACTCTGTAGCTATACCTAAGTTGGTTTCTGATGATTTGTGTTATTATTATACGTATATACTAGTGTAATAGTGTTACTATAGCAATTGAAATATAAAGTCTTTAAGTTTTATAAATTCATCAACCATCACGAAGTGGACCAAAAAAATTACTCCCTCCATCTCAATGAATTCTTTACGTTTGCTTTTTCACACTTGTCGAGGTATATTTCATTTCGTTTGTATCTTTATTTACGTGTTATTAAAATTCTAAAAATTTGATAATCTTAATGTACTTATTAAGACTATTCGAAAAAGATCTCACATAACTATGTTTTACGTTATATATTACAGTAGAAATTATATTCGAGATCATTCCACCTCATAAATAGTGCCAAAAAGCAAACGTAAAGAATTCACTGATCTGAGACGGAGGGAGTAAAATGCACTTATACAACAATTTATAATGCACTTATATTCCTCCGTCTTAGTTTTTGAAAAATTCAAATTTGATGTAACCTATTGTCCTCGGTACCTATCTTAAGAACTAGAATAAAAAATCTTCAAGTCTAATCTCTTCTTTGATACTTCTATGAAAGAATGAAAAATAAATGATTCTGGCAATACAATTTATATAAGACACGTATAATGGATACGGAGTACTGTATATAATAATCTTATTTGAATAATATGTTTACATTTACATTTTACAGGCGGCAGAATTAGTCAGTGAGGTCGTTTGATGGCATGCAACATGCCGTTTTGAGTTTCATTTAATTGTATATACACTATACCCTTATACTCATACACTACATTATATTTTTCTAAAATTCTTCTCATCTCACGTATTTTCTAAAACCTATTCTTTAATTATAATATACTCCCTCCGTTCATAATCTTTTGCAACATTTCATCATTATTTGTAATGAGCATTTTAATGAAACGAGGCAAAAGATACTGAACGGAAAGAGTAATTCATTTCTATATTTTTTACTATTTTTTCGTGAGAAATATTTTAACAAATGATATATTACTCCATATTTTACTATTCTATATTTAGAAAAATGTGTATTATGGAGTGAAAACTTGGAAATATGTTACTGTATTCTCTTAACATATACGGAATAGAGAATGATATACGTACGTACGAAAACTGAAACAAAAAGAGTAAAATTGTTAGAAATCGATCCATAAACCAATTTATATACTCTATCAATAGTGCTTTTAGAGGTTTTTCCGTTAAAAAACAAGAGTCAACTCAAGTGGTAAAATATTTTTTTTTCAATGACCATAACGTAAGAGTTCGATTCTTACCCGTTCGACGTATGCATGAGACTTCTCAAAAAAATTACATAAAAAGTACTTATTATTCATTCCCTTCTATTAATTTTTTTTGTTCAACGAAGTACGCACTTAGTCGTATTACATATAGGGAAAGGGGGATTCGAGCCTAAAATCTACTGACCCAGGATACCTAGTCTTAACCACTAGATTAAGACATCTTTGATTCGATTCTTATCTTTTTTTGGCTTTAAGCGTTCAATGGTTATATATGTTTACATTTTGGGTACATTAGGTGGGATCCTTTGATTTTGTGTGAATAAATTAACAATGGAATAAATCGAAGGTGATATTTACTAATTCTATGTCTTTGTGTGTCAAAAATCATTGAATAAATCGAAGATTTCTTGACCTAGTGGTTGAGATTAGATACCGTGTATTATAGGTCTGATTAGGTTCGAATTTCGCCTCCACTTATATTGTAATGCGATTAAGTGTACGCTTTATTGAACCAAAAAAAATCTTTGAATAAAATTAACTTACGATCGGTCTTCATTTCATTCCTTATTATACAAAATGTAGGCGAATGTTGTTTGTAATTTTTTAATGTTGAATGTCACCATAAATTTATCGTGAAAAAGTTATTACGAGTAATATTTTAATTCTGTTAGTATCTCTTACAGAGTTACAGTAGCTTATCGTAAGACAATTTCACAGAAAAATTTATTTATTATTGTACTCCATTAGATCTTTAGATGACACTGTGTCATACGCCCTCTGTCTCACTAAGATTGTCCCGTATTTTTTTTTGGGTAGGTTCTTAAAGATTGTCCCATTTCTCAACTTTCCTTTTTAGTCTATCTTTTTTTACAACTTTGTCCCTACTAAGTTAAAATATTTACCATTTTGTCATTCCATTAATTCACACCACCTCACACAACATTATGACACACCGTCTCACCCTATAAAAGAAGTCATCATTGCATATATACTCAGTCATTACACAATTTTCTTAGTTATTGTACAAAAGTAAATGAGACAAACATTTTGGGACGGAGAGAGTATGAGTTTTTATGCATCATAAACCGTCTCTTTATGTGATTACACATATCGACCATAAATGAATTGGAGAATTTTTTTTTTCACAAAAATGAGATATTTTCACATGTAAAATCATCTTATTCTATAATTTTTTTGCAACAATTACTTTTTCCTAGCAATAAATTCACCGCATATATATCCATCAAATTAATTAAATTAGAGAACTGTACTATCACCTTTAAAGTGTAGTACAAAATGTACAACCCAATCCATTACATTAAATACATTAATTTCCACAAATTATTCATACTCACTACATTTAAGTCAGTTATACTAGTATTCCACTTCTTTATAAATCTCACTCATTTTTACACTACCTTAGTTCTTCACATCCCATAAAAATACCTTTCACAAAAGAAAAGAAAAAAGTCCAAATGTGAAGAATTATAACGAAAATTTATTCATAAAGTATTGATAGTTTACGTTTTTCTTTCAAATACGTAAAGAATCAATTGAGTCAGAACGAATATTTATAGATTTTACAAGAATGGATCATGACATGGGTGACATGCCCGTGATGAGCCCACCACCATCGTCTAATTCGTCTATGTCCATGCCACCTAAGCATCACATGATGACGATGCACATGAGTTTTTATTGGGGCCACGTGGCGGAAATCCTGTTCACGGGCTGGCCGGGCAGCAGCACGGGCATGTACGTGCTCTCTCTTTTCGTTGTGTTCCTACTCCCGGTCTTAGTCGAGTGGATTTCACGTGCCCGGGTGGTTAAGAGGGTGACAGACAATAAAGTCGTCGCAGGATTGTTATTGACTTTCATGCATGGAGTACGTATCGGGCTTGCTTATTTAGTTATGTTGGCTCTGATGTCGTTTAATGTGGGTGTTTTTATCGTGGCGGTTTTGGGTCATGCGGTTGGGTTTTTGGTTTTTGGGTCTGGGATTTTTGGGTCGGGTTTGGATCAAGATGAAGAGGGTTGGGGACGTAAACGGCCGGATCTTGATCCTTTTAGTTGTTGACTTTCTGGTGTAAAGTGTCGAATGATTTGCGAGAGTGTGTGATGCTTTGTGACAGGTATATCTATCACAAAATTTTAATGCGTTAAGTATCATCTACATGGATAGATAAAGACAAATAAGAATGCATAGAGAATGTTAAATGATTTGTCTTTGTTTACCCACGTGAATAGATATTTTCTATGCGACAAATATGCATGCTCATCGCATACAAGAATTTGTGTTTGGAAAAAATAAGCAATATTTTTTAGGAGTTCGATAAATGTGTGTTGAATTTATTGTGTTCTTGTAAAATTGTAGATGGTGTGGATTGTCGGTGTTACATATCATCCATAAATCGAAGTATAATCGTATTATATCAAAGAAATACAGCAAAATGCTCCAAGTTTTTTTTGGTATCACTAAAATATGATGAGTCGTTACATAATGTTAGAATTCTTGGAACCCATGATTTCATGAATGTTGAAGTTTGTTGAATTCGTCACTACACAATTCAAAGTGAAAAGAGTAGAACCTATCGCACATGAGAGGATGCTCTAGATGCATTCGATATTCCCCATTCATTTTCGTGGAATAAATAACGATGTTGTTTTAGATTTTTGAGAGTCGTCATAGTTGTTAGTACGAGTATTAAGTAATTGTTTGGTTGATTCGTGATACTAAGTTTACAACTTCAGCCCCACTTATACAAATGATACAATGGGCTCTGTTGTAATTATGTATACCTTACTTATTAAAGGATTATAGTGATGCGAAGGCAGAATAAGGGTGATTCAATAAACGTTATACCACTTTTAATTAGAGGTCGCCATAAGCCATAGAAAAGTAGGGTCGAGACGGAGGAACCCGAGTTCTGCCGTGGTAGGGAGGAGCCGGAGGACTCTTCCAAAATCGTCAAACATTTACTTTTATTTCTTTCTCGATTGGACAAATTGAGTTGGATTAGAACAATCTTAACCCGACCCATAGATAAAGACGGAGCGGATCATGCTAGTTATACACTTATCAGTTGGTCTCTCTTGCGACGGATATATCCGTCGCAAGCTTAAAACGGGTCAAGTAAGTATCACTTGAGGAGAAAAGGACAATCATTTATCTAAGTCCCACCAATCTCACTTTTGTCTTATCTCACTTATTTGATATCTATTTGGCCCATCATTTGTTTGTGATGGATAATATCTCCGTCACAAACAAGAATTTGTGATAGTCTTATACCACCTAGAGACTTGACTTGATCCCGTGGGCATCTAAATTTGCATGTCCAACCTCCTAGTCCAATGACAACACTTGTCACAATTCTAAAAACAACATTCAATTCACAAAATTATAAATATCCGACTCAACACAACCTGTCATCCATGAACGCTTAAATCAATCGTGAAAAAATTGTTCAAATTTAGTTGGATCTCTCAAATTTAAGCCCAAAAAAGTAACAATATTTCCCTTCAAATCCTACCTAACTTGATTTCAAACTAAACCAGATTCATAGTATTCACTGTGAAAGTACATGTTGAGTATTGACTGTACTATCACTAAAAAAAAGTGTACTACAATCCCAAAATTACCTCTATATATACAAATAATCAAACCAAATTATTTCCACCTTAAATATAAATCATTATTAATCCCCAATTTTCATACATTTGTTCAAAATTTCATTATCATCATATAATCATATAAAAACGTAAAGAATCAGTCGAGTGAGATGGATCACCAAGGGCATAACATGAACATGGCGGCGGCCCCATCAATGGGCATGCCGCCACGTAATAAGCATAAGATTATAATGCACATGACTTTCTATTGGGGCTACGACGCGGAAATCCTGTTTGACGGGTGGCCGGGCACCCGTTTGAATACGTACCTGGTCTCGCTTTTGGTCGTCTTCCTACTCGCGTTCCTAGTCGAGTGGATTTCACGGACCAGGGTGGTTAGCCGGATCACCACCCACAGGGTCGGGTCGGGTTTGTTGTTGACGGGTCTCCATGCAATACGCATGTGTCTCGCGTATTTTGTTATGTTGGCTGTTATGTCATATAATGTGGGTGTTTTTCTGGTTGCCATTTTGGGTCATGCGGTCGGGTTTTTGATTTCCGGTACTCAGATTTTTGGGTTGGGTCCGGATCAGGAGGGTCCGGGTCGTAAACCCCCGGAGCTTCCTCCTATGAGTTGTTAGTTATTTTGGTGTCAGATGAGTTATAAGGGTATTCTGTACGGAGTATTATTAGTTTTATTGATTCGAGAAATTTCGATTTTCTTATCAATAAATTAGATTATTCATGTCTTTTTACTTTCTTTTATGCGGTTGTTTTGTAATCGAAATTAAAAATGTTTTTATTCAATTTAATTAAGTTTATTGTCTTCCAATTTCCAAGTGTAGCTTGTACGTATAGTGTTATTTAATTACGTACTCCGTATATAAGATTGCTTTACATAATATTTTGTTCTTCTATGCTAAATCGTCCTCTATACTTTATAGTATACTCCTATATCAATAATAAACAATTGAACATGAAGAGATATAATCAAGTAGGCGTTATAAAAAATACTCCGTAGATACAAGTAAGTCAGAAAGAACTAAAAGATGATTGAATATGAAGTGGTAAAGGTAGCATGAAAAATATTCGAAATCTGATCGATATAAATAAATTTGTTGTGACTTGAAATTAACGTTAAAACTACATTTACTGAGCACAAATGTCCTAGTCAATTGGTTAAGATCAGGTACTTATGCGCTTCGATGAAAAAAAAAAAAAAATCAGTCAAAATGTTTAATCAAGTTGTTTATATGGATTATGTTAATACTATATGTACTCATAACATCCAATAAGATCAACCAAGTCGTTGTAGTATAGTGGTAAGTATTCCCGCCTGTCACGCGGGTGACCCGGGTTCGATCCCCGGCAACGGCGTTTTTTTTTTTTTCTTTTTCTCTTTTATTTCAGTCACACATAATTTCGTCCGAGTGATAATTTCGTCCATGTTCTTTATTCATTCGATTAATCTGCGATTTGAACATCATAAAAACTTCATACACGATTATATTAAGATTTGTCCGAACCTCAATCAACAAAATTCTAAATTGTGTATAAAACAACGGGACTGCGAACACTGTGGACCCCATCGGTCCAAACAACAGACCCCGAGTCCAACGACTGACCCGAAAGTCCATCACCAGAAACAACCACTTCGAACGACTGTACCTCGTTCAATGACTTAAAACTCAAAACACTCGGTTCAACTGTGATCTTCATCTCGGACCCGTTTGTAACCTTGGCAAAATAAGTTGATCTTGCATTTCCAACATTTGTCACACTTCTTCTGAATTTTATAGTAAAAGATTCGTCTGCGGTAATTAGAGCTGACATTGAAGGGTAATTAACGTCTTTAGGTGGTAAATCGCTGATCTTAGGGCATGTCACGCGTTTGTGGCCTGTGATTGTAGCGATTTTGTTGCTGTCGTAACCTGCTTTACATAAAAATGTGATGTAGTCGCCAGGGGTTGTATCGTAAATTAGTCCGGGATTTGTTGCTTTTACTGGGTTAAGATGTCCTGATCCATACGCGAATTCTTCATCCACGTTCTTTTCGGGGCTCATATGGTCCGCTGTACAACCAAAAGAAAATCATATCGGTGATTCTGTAAAACTGAATGCAATGCTGCAACACATATCAGTAATTCAATATAACAAAATGCAATGCTATAACAGCCTGCAGACTGCAATGCTGTAACAGCAGAATGCAATGCTAGTTTTTCAGTATAGCAGAATGCAATGCCATAACAGACTGTAGTGCTGTTACAGCAGAATGCAATGCTAGTAATTAAGTAAAACCGAATGCAATGTTGCAACACATGTCAGTAAAACAGAATGCAATGCTGTATCAGACTGTAGTGCTGTAACAGCAGAATGCTATGCTAGTAATTCAGTAAAACAGAATGCAATGCTGTAACCTGTGGTCATTAGAGAAGATTTAATCGCGGCAGGTGACCAAAGTGGATGGATCGACTTGACATAAGCTGCAGCGCCAGTGACGTGAGGGCAAGACATGGAGGTTCCGGTTAAGACATTGTATGAAACCGATCTTTTATCCAGAGGTGATTCAGACAAGGAAGCTTTAGGTGAAAAAGCTGCCAAGATGTTCACTCCCGGTGCAGTAATATCGGGCTAAAATCCACACATGTCGATACAAAATACAAACATTATTATTATTAGACTGTTCAGGATAAATGTTTCAGACTTTCAGGTAATAACTCTAATAAGTGTGCAATTCCAATTCTAACCTTGAGGATGTCGGATGCGATTTTGTTAGGCCCTCGAGAAGAGAATGGAGCGACAACAGGAGCCTGTGTGTCGGTAATTGTTTCACTTTTCAAGATGTTTCCCTCAGGAGCTCTGCAATAAGGTAGGATCCGTAAAAGTAAAATTAACTGTCAAAACTCAAAACTGTAAAATCGGTGCAGTGTAGAGCATACTGTGTAGAGCTAAGGTAGGATTTGAGTGTTTCGAAATCAGTCTCGGATAGAGAGGCACCCGGCAAGGGAAGAGTGGCCGACATGTTATTGAAATTAGACGGTGCCAACACCCCAAGGGCACCGACTTTAAGAGCATTTAGAAACGGTGAGGTAACATCGCATACTATAATCTTTCCCTTCACTCGTCTTTGATCCAAACAGCCTTCGTCACACATCCTATAGCAATGAGCATGAGCAATACATGAACTATTAAGAAACACTGTAAAAACACACCATTTTCACAAAAGGCGAGGGAATTATTACTTTGCGATTGATTCGTCACATTCAGCTGTAACCCCTTTTCCGTACACCAAAGGGAACTTTGTTTTTCCCTTCAATGTGAATGTATTGACAGAACTTCCCTGTCATTCGGAATCACAAACAAAGGATTAACAAGCCTAACATAAACCGTCCTGCGAAACCAGTGTAGGAAAGGACATACAATGAGTATGTGTCCGTTGCCAAGAACAACACGATCAATGATCTGCCTGTCAGTAGTGCTAGCAGCAACAGAGAAAACCCAAGGAGCAACACTTCCTGTACTACTGAAATCGTCGCCTTCATTTCCTGCAGACTGTACTGTCAAAATCCCCTTCTCGATAGCATGAAATGAACCAATTGCAGCAGCATCTTCAGAAAGTTCAGTGGCTCCCCCACCCACAGAAATCGATATCAAGTCGACTCCATCAGCAATTGCATCATCGAATGCTGCAAGAATGTTACTCTCCTTGCACCCATCTGGATCACATACTTTATATACTGCAATTCTCGATGCAGGCACCCCTCCTCTTGCTGTACCTTTCACTATGCCAAAGAAATCGACGTCTTCTACTACTCTTCCCGCTGCTGTCGATGCTGTGTGGGTCCCGTGCCCACTATAGTCCCTTGCATTTCCTAAGTACCCCCTCGCGCCAATTATCTTCCTGCAACAACAACAACAACATCAGAGCCTTAGTCCCAAAAGTGCGAGCTGGCCAAGTCGGCCCAGCCCGCACTTCCGGGCCAGTTTTGTTTTTCGGCCCGGCCCATTGAACAGGTCTAGAACTAAAATGAAGGATAGTTTAGTTTAGTTTAGTTTACTTGTTGCAAGTGAAATCTTGTCCACCATGACAAACACCTTTCCATTTCTGAGGAACAGGACCTAAACCGTCGTCGTAGAAACTGGGAGATTCAGGCCAGATTCCGGAGTCAATTACACCGATAATCACGTTGGTTTCGAGGATTTGGTGTTCATGACTCGGTTGAGGAAGTCGTAAGAAATCCCATGATCTTGTTGTTTGAAGCTTTAGGGTTCTACTTGGGAAGCTTGACACCACTTCCTTCCTCCCTATCATCATTACATACATACATACATGCATACTAAAACCATATCACAATTTACAACCAACTAAAAACGACCCGAGCCTTGATGAACTTAGGGTTTTGACCGAGTTGGGTTCAAGTGGATAATAAACTTCAAATTTAATTTCGAAAGTGAAAAACTTAAAAACTTTACTTCCTCAGTTCCTCCATCTTAGGGGTCGTTTGGTTGCCCTCTTAAATCATGGGAAATAGAACTTCCCATAAATTGATAAATTGGGAGGTTGTTTGGTAGTCTACTTTCCAGGAATTGTCACTTCCTCCCTAATTGGGGAAGTCACTCACCAAGCCCCCTTGGTGGATAGAACTTCCCGCATGAAGTTATTTCACACATGTCAACCAAACAATATTTTTGTAATTTCCATGAAATACAAATTCCCGTGAATTGAAATTCCGATAACTCCATCTTCCCATGGTGAACCAAACGAGCCCTTAGTCATTTTGTTTGACTTTGACTAAAAAAATCTCACAAATAATATAAAAGTAAACAAATATATACGAGACGGAAACAATATTTCTTACGTACCCTTGAGATTTTGATACTCATTTTCAGTCATTGTTGCAGCAAAACCACTGAAACTCTTATTATAACTTCTTATAATGGCCTCATCTGCAGATCTTTAATATAACAACTAATTAATTAATTAATTAATTATCCTTTAATATTACACTAAATTTTAATTTATTAACATGTTGATGACGTTAGAAAAACGATACAACAACATAAACATAATTACAAGTCTTGGATTATAATTATATCATCACAAGGACATTAAGTGATTAATAAATTAATTAATTAATAATCCTTTAGTATTATATGTTTTTATACTAAAATTTAATTAAATTTATGAATATTAATTATACAAACATAATTACAAGTTATAGATTATTTACCTGTTCTGTACAACTTGTTGAAGAAGATTAACATGTTGGAATGAAACAGAGTTTTGTTCTTCTGAAATTGAACCAAGGTATACAATATATTCCTACACCATTCATTACAATATTAATTCAACCATTCATATTTGATTACACTTCAATCATCGACACCATAAAATATACGTACATACTCTACATGCTACCTATGTTTTCTTTTTCGAAATCAGTTATCTTTACGAGGATAATCAATTTCGAAAAAAAAAACCACTTCTCTCGGAATTCGTGGTTAAACAGTACGTAAAAAAAACATAGAGATACGAGGTAGAATAATATCGGAATAAATAACTTGCCTTTTTATCATCAGAAGACAACACCAGGGTTAAAAGGGTAAAAAAGCAGAAGGTAAAGATGAAAAGAAACGAAAAATGACTGAGGTTAACCATTGTTGTTAGTCTGTTAGATTTTTAGAGTGAAAATAAAACAAACGAAAAACAATTGATGATGAAATTAAATAAATACTCTTCTACTGTTATGGAGCATTTATCAAGAAGAAATGTAGTTTTTTTTTGGAAGAAGAAACGTAGTTAATGTAGTGTACTGAGTATTTATGAAGATAAAAGTATGTTAAAAGTAATTTATGAACAAATTGGTGCAGTAAATTCTACAGTTTCAATTCGACTTTAGAGTCATGCAAGTATGTAACCACATTTTCACCCAAGTGAAATTCAAGTTCAAGGAAGTATGATGGGTCATGTCTACGTAAAAGAAGATTTGGCATGTTACTGCCCATGCTACCCAACCTCGGATTTAACTTTTATTTATGTGGTCACATAGTATCGAAATGTCGGATACGCCTAACCTAGCTAAGTCGTGCAATTTTTTCGGTCTAAAGTGAACGGTTTGTTCTTTACTTTTCCGTGTGTTTGGTAATACCGCCCGTATTCATATGCTTCGTGGTTGTATACTCGTATTAGTGTTGTTCGAAGAAAATGGATTAATCATTTAATTTACCTTTTTTTTCTCGAGATTTTATACACATTTATCTTGATTCTAATACTTGTATAGCTTAATCAGATCTTGAAATGTTCTCCAATGGAAACTCGTCATCCTTCTTGTCTTGACTGAGTATTCTCTATGGATCGCGAGCTAGGTTCATCACTTCATCCCCCTCCCTCAAACAAGTAAATGCAAAACCCGAAAAATGCAAATATTGATCTGCCTATCGAAAGTCACAATTTTGGAGTTTCATTCACAGCGACAAAATCATCATTCGATGCTTTTTTTATGAGACGGAAATCCTTATCAGTCACACCAACCAACAAGTTAGACAGTAACATCGATCGTTTCTAAAATGTAACACAAATTACAATAATTTTCGTCGATAAAAAGTCTAAACATCCGAAATAGATCCTCATTGCATTCGAAATATAAGTTACTATATTCATCCAAAAACATTATTAAAAGAGGGGGGGATATTCATATTCATCATCTTCCTCTAACTAGAGCCTTTTCAACACTGTCCATCTCTTCCAAAATCCTAGCTTTCCTCTTAGCAGGGATAGGAGCGGTAGGCCCGAAACTGACGTAATGGCCGGAGACTGCATTCAGGGCGGAATACATATCTCGGAATGAAATCCGGCCAAGAAGAGATTTCTCTCTACGATACTTCGCAACCCATGAGTTCGAAGCTTCTCGAAGTCCGGCTACGGCATCTGCCACATTCGGGTCGTTCCGGTCTAGGGAGATTGTGGTTCGAACCTTGTTGATCACTTCCTCTGTTTCCTTCACATATTCCTCGTCGGCCGCGTAGGCGGCCGGCGATAGGAGGGCCGGGGAGAGAATTGCCGCGGTTAGGGCGGCGAGGGAGATTTGACGGCGGGTGGTGGTGGAAGTGGCGGCGGCGGTGGCGGAGGTGGTTGAGGAGGCGGTGATGGTGACGGGTTTGGTGGCGGGACGGGTAGGGGAGAGGAGTTTGAGCTTGGAAGTGGGAGTGATGAAGGTAGAAGAAGCCATGGTTAGTAGTGATAGTTGGGGAATAGGAGATGGGAAATATTTAAGTTATGATGCAAAGTTTGCTTATCGTCTTATCTACAAGGTTTGGTCATCAATGGATGAGGAAAACTCATGTTGGATTTTCAAAGTGACATGGACCTCTAAATAAAATTGAAGGAAAAAAAGTACAAAGTGTACAAGTGTCATTGTGAAAACTACGTAACTAGTAAGAAATCCACAAAACTCCAGTCCAGGCCCCCATTCTAAATGGAATGTAGAATTCGTAAAATTTCAGACGTTATCGTAATCGTGCTATTACATCCGGCCGCGACACCAACACCAACACCGAAAACAGACTCTTAAGATAGGACAACAAAAGATTAGGTTGGGAAATCAATACTGAAACCGATATGTAATATGGGTTACTATAATACTCATTTTCGTGTTTGATGAGAAGATTGTGCGGTTTACAAACCACAAACCAGTGCTGAAATGGGTCAACTGAATTGAATTGAAATGAATTTAACTCGCCTAAGCTGAAAGGGGTCAACTAAACTGAATTGGACTGATTTAACTTAACTTAACAGGACTGAACTTAACTCAACTTACCTGGACTAAGGCTTAACTATCAAGACAAGCTAAACTTAACTGGATTGAACTTAAATCAACTCAACAAAATAAAGCTAAATTGAACTGAATTGGAGTGGGCTTAGAATAAGCGGGAAAGAGTGGGGTTACATCGACGTCTACTTTCCTGAAACTTAACTTAAGTCTGACATCAAAAAGATTGCGGTCACAAGATTCAGAACAATCAATAGTAAATCAACCGTCTCTTTTGTGACGGGTTATCTGTCATACCGTTAAAACGGGTCAAATTTTACCCATTTAGTTAGATGATGCAAATGATTCTTCCTAGGAAAAAAATATTCGATGAAAATGGAAACATAAACAAATGAGTAACAAACGTTAAAAAAAAAAATCAAATATTTAAAACCATTAATAAGAACGGAGGGAGGGAGGGTAACGGTTTTGAAGCGTACTTGTGCATTTCATCCAGAATGGATCATAGAATCATATTACATATCATATCGCGTTCTTTCATCTTGTCTATCAAATTTACACGGGTTAAAATTGAAGCAGAGAAGAGCAGAAATTCTCACGTACCTACATGTGTTGTGAGATAATCGAGAAGCAGGCTCGTAGCTTTAGAAGAGTCAGTTCAGAGTTTAAACCAATTCCTACCAGAGACTTGAATTGTACTCCGTACCCTACTTGTCATACTCCGTATCATATACCCTCTACAGCACAAAGAAAAAATCTTCACTTGCATATACATCGTCATCCATAACCTGCATTTAAACATGTGAGCGTGATTACCACAAAGAAACGGGATTTTCTCACATTTTGAAACCGTATCACATAATCCCTCCATTCCATTTGTTTATGTTTGATTAAAAATATCCCTCACGCAGTTACATTTATTAGCAAATGTATAGACAGAACCAAATGGAATGGAGGTAGTACGGTCATTCAAGATAACTGAACATGTTTTTCGTGTTTAGGGTGTTGCTAGGACACGCAGATGGGTTTCAAAGTTGGAACATGGGTCACCAAACTGCACTTAAAATAGTACTACTACAAGTTGTCCACGGTCACCCTCTAGGAGTCATCGACCATACACTTGAAATTTATCTAGGGAAGTAACACTACTCTCGCATCTATTCTACGAGAAAAAATCTCCTCTTTCCGATCTTTGCTCAGATCTTCTCATCTAATGCACGATTAAAATAGTGTTTATTTTACCCACTTCCTATACATTTGTGCTAGGAAATAAACAGTATTTTAAGAATTTTCAGCATTAATGGTTAAACAGTAAGAATTAATAGACATGCAAGGAAACAACATAACACGGACACAAATTGGCAAGTATCAGAACATCGCAAAGTTAGGATACGTATTTCACAAATGCTACAGGTGGAGACAATGCAGCACTTCCGGAATACGGTAATTCATATGCAACAATCAAAGAACATAGTAGCTCTGAGTCAGTAAACCAGAGGATCACAGGACATCTCAAAGCAAATAAGTGTCCCTCTTATGGAGTATTAACTTTAAATGTAAAGCAAAGAAAATATACTCTCTAATTCTTAGGAAATGCCCCCATTTTCCATTTTTTATTCCTTCCCTTGAATTGCCTCGTTTTAATATTAAGCATGTTTCTGTGCATAAAATCACCGTACTACATCAGTGAGACCCACCAACTCACACACAACCTTAATCCTTGTGCAAAAAACAAAGGGAGCACTTCCAAAGAATCGGAGGAGTACTCGGTATTCCACAGGGAGAACAAGACCTCAAGGTTGTACTCCGTAGCAAAATTGCATTACAGAAATTTACACTTACATGCAGTTATGTTACTTATGTATCTTATACTAAAATGTAAAAAAGACATTTACCTTGGTACCTAGTAGTGGAAGAACACCGGAGACAACTCTGCAGACGATCCAAAAGATCGCCCGAGACCACATCCAGCCCAAACTTCTGAGCAACTCCAACAAAAGAACCATCCAACTCTCCTCCAATGGAAATGCTCCTCCAAAAACCAAACACTTGTTGAACAAGACAAACAGCGAAAAACTCCCACTCCGAAGTCACACATACATTCCTAAACGACAGGAAACCCATGGCAAGACCAAGCCTATATACACGACTACCAAGCTTTACAGTCTGTTTCTTCTTGCCATGCCTTGCCATTCTATAAACCAACCTCAGCCTCATAAGAAACCCTATGGTATGCTTTGCAGACCTCATATTAGCTTTCCTACTATATACAACCGCTACTTTCCGCCTCCTAGACAAAACTACCACCATACGGGACTTCCGTTTTCTCTTACCCCTTTCTTGCACCCTCTTTTTAATTTTATTCGAAAGTTTCCTCTTTAAACTCTTCCTTTTAGCCTTCAAATGACTCATCCACACCAGCTTCCCCAATGAAACAGTAAATGACAACAACGTTGCACTATCAGCCATGTACAAAAGATACAACAGCTCTCTACATTGCTTTCTGCACAAGTTTTCGGAGCTCAACCAGATTTGCCGGTTCAGTTCCTTCGCAATCACAACTTGAAAATCCGCATTGTATCCCATCAACAATATGAATTCAGACACTGTACCAGACCAAAAAAATGCAAAATCAGCATATGCACGTTACTATTCACGAGTAAAATCTCAACAAATTTCACAAGATTCAAGATTTCAAACTTACTTTTTTCAGCAATCCTGTTCTTATCCTTTTCTGACATCCTGCACTTTTACAACACCTAGTTCAGCCAAAATTAATCAAAGTACAGCTACTGGAACCTAAAATTAAGCACTACTGCAATATGCAAAGCAACAAACTGCTGAAAATCAACCGTAAACAAAGAAGTACCTGGAAAATCCAAGTCGTGAACCAATTTGTTGGTTAGTACAAGTGAAATTCAAGGGAATGTAAATATCGAAAGCTTAACAAAGACGTGATGAAGTCGCAAGCAGCTAATCTTCAAAATTCTGTAGAAAATGGACGTATAATTCAGCAAAAGATGCATAGATCTACATGCAAGATGTTGAGAGCCAACTTAATTTGAGAATCCTTGCCATAAATTAATCCAACGCAGAATTAACTACAAAAGGCAACAAATTGGCGAAAAATTAATTACCTAAAAAATCCTAATCATGAAGCAAAATAGTAGGCCAGTAGAAGTGAAATCCAACGTAATAGCTAATAGGGAGTATAAAAATAACGAAACACCTAAGAAAGCTACTCTTTCCTATAATTAAGTAAGATAGAAGTACTCAGAGCAACAATTGGACCTAATTTCAACTGAAAACAAAACTAATTACCTGAATATTTCCGAATATAGGACCAAAATCGTAGGTTATTCGAAGTGAAAATCAACTTAACATACTAAAAACAAGGCCCTAGGAAGGCTAATCTTTCAAATATGAAGAAATGGAATGGATAACTGAGCAAAACATGCATTCATCTACATGTAATGATGCAAGATGTCGAGAGAAACCTAATCATACGGAGTAATACTCTAGAGTTGAACTAATACAACTACCAGAGCTTAACTCTGAAATTAAGCACAGTTCGAACTACGCAAAGCAACAAATCAACCACGACTCAGCTGAAATCCTAGGAAAAATAATCTTCCGTAACTATGAAGAAACAGAACGGAGAATCGAGTCAAATATGCAGAAATCTACCTGCAACCTAATTAAAATATTTTAGTGTCGAGCTAATCCAATTACCGCAACTTAATCCTAAACTTAAACACGATTGAACTACAAGAAACAACAGATCGACCACAACTCAAGCCGAAACCCTAGGAAAATTAATCTTAATTGAACTGGTGAAGGGGTAAAATACGCAGAAATCCACATACAACCTATTTAAATTATCATAGCATCGAACTAATCCAACTGCTGCAACATAACCCTAAAATTAAGCACATGTGAACTACACGAAGCAATAAATCGACCACAGCTCAGCTGAAACCTTACGAAAGCTAAGCTTCCAAAATTATGAACAATTTCAAATGATGATTGATCAAAACATGGAGAAATCCACATTCAACCTGATTAAATTATCAAAGCGTCGAACTAATCCAACTACCGCAACTAACCCTAAATTAAGCAAAATTTGAAGTACACGAAGCAACAAATCGACCAAATCTCAACTGAAAACCTAGAAAAGCTAATCTTCCGAAATTATGAACAAATTTAGTGGATGATTGAGCAAAATACTCCGAAATCTACATGCAACCTAACTAAATGATCATAGCATCGAATTAATCCAATTACGCAACTTACCCTAATCAAGCAAAATGGAACTACACGAAGCAACAAATGGACCACAACTCAGCTGAAACCCTAGGAAAACTAATCTTCTAAAATCATGAACAGATGAAACTGATGATTGAGCAAAATACGCAGAAATTTACATGCAACCTAATTAAATTATTATAGCATCGATTAATCCAATTACTGCTATTTCATCCAAAAATTAAGAAAAAATAAACTACACTAAGCAACAAATCGACTACAACTTAGCAGAAACCCTAGGAAAGCGAGCCTTTCGAAATTATGAGCAAATTGAGCTGATGATTGAGCAAAATACGCACGCAACCTAATTAAAATTATCATAGCATCGAACTAGTACAATTACCGCAACTTAACCCTAAAGTTAAGCACCATTGAACTACTCGAAGCAACAAATCGACCAAAACTCAGCTCAAACCCTAGGAAAACTAATCGTCCGAAATCATGAACAAATTGAACTGATGATTGATCAAAATACAGAGAAATCCACATGCAACCTAATTAAATTATCGTAGCGTCGAACTAATCCAACTACGGTAAATTAACCCTAAAATTAAGCAAAAATTGAACTACACGAAGCAACAAATCGACCAAAGCTCAACTAGAAAAGCTAATCTTCCAAAATTATGAACAAATTGAACGGATGATTGAGCAAAATATGCAGATTTCTACATGCAACCTAATTAAATTATCATAGCATCGAACTAATCCAATTACCGCAACTTAACCCTAAAATTAAGAAGAATTGAACTACACAAGCAACTAATCGACCAAAAATCAGCTGAAACAAGCAAACAAAAGAAACATACCCGAAATTTTACTCAGTTCCGAAGCATAATCGTCGGTTAGTACTATACAGAAACACTGGGAAAGGTAATCCTCGGAAATGATGAAGAAATTAGAAGGAAGATGATGAGAGGAGCCGTGAAATGAAGAAATCTAGGGTTTAGTATTGAATTGAAGAGTGTAAATTGGGGGAAAATTGGGGAAGAAGAAAGAGTGAGGTGAGGTGAGGTGAGGTGAGGTGAGGTAGTGAGTAACTGGTGCAGAGGGAGAGGGAGAGGGAGAGGGTGAGTGGATGAATGTTTTTTTTGGATTTGGGAAAACCCGCTTCACGCGCTATTTCTCTTCGTGTTTTTGCCCCCCACTTAGTTTGATTCCTCAGATACCGTGTCTTATGTCGATCCATCGTGTTTGAGGTCGAGAAATGGATCTTGTATCTTGTTTAAGTTAGGCACGGTCGATTTTCTCACTTTTGGGCTCAGGCACGGGTTACATGTCGTGTCAAACTGTGATCGTGCTTGATTGTGACTGCACTAGTCGCTTGGATTCGTGCCGACTTTTATATCTTTACATAGTAGTACTCGTACTTCGTATATTGCGACCTAGAAGTACTTGATTACTCTGTATGGTGGCGCGCAGAGGTTAGATTAGGACAAAATAGATAAAGTTAATCATTTTTAAAGCTTTGCCTACTATTTACAACGCCCTCAATGATATTCAAATCATGATCCATGTCCATCCAATGTGACTGAGTTTACGTTGGTTGCCAGTTTGCAACCGACCTACAGTAAAGCTTTACCTACCATCAGAACCATAAGTTATTCGCGGAAGTTTGTGTCGATAAGCACTAATATAACGAAAGGAGTAAGTCTCTCTTATGCAAATATATTCGTTACAAATCGATAATGGGTAACTATTTACAAATACGAGTAACATCAAGTAGTAAAGAAGTGGTTGACTTTATAACACTACTAAATTTTAATGGTAGTATTTTATTTTGGGCTTGAGTTACGTAATGGCAATGTAGTGCCAAATAATAACTTTCATAATTACCACTATTACTCTTACTTTGCATTGTGATGATGGTCACATACTTTGGAGTAATAATAAACGATTCAAATATGATCAAATTATGATAAATAATACTCCGTACAAATATTTTGCTACATGTTCTATGCACATGAGATGTTTTACAGAATTACTTTTTCATAATTGTGTATTACTCAATCATCACTAAAATTTCATAAATTTTTCAATATTATTCTTTTTCTCTTTTTCATTATTTTTCTCCTAAACTAAACCCTAATTTTTTTCATCAAAATTAATTCTCGTCAATTCTAAAACTAATTCCATCAATTATTTGCGAATTAGATATGGATCATAATTTGTTAATCGATATTTTATCGTAAATTAATTTTAATTCATTAATTAAGGGATTCAATTTAGGGTTAATTGGGTAACATTGAATTTTAGGGTTTAGGATTTAAAGCTTGTACTTTTTTTAAAAAAAATTTGAATTGTATTATTATTTGAATTGTATTTTCTAATTTGAATAGTATCGAATTAATTTCATTTTTATAAGTTTGTTATAATTTTAATTAATTATAGTTAATTTTAATTTTAATCTTGAAAAAAAAAATAACATTAATAATAATCTTTTAGGAAAACCCAAAAAAAATCGAAAAACAATTGAGATGGTCGGAATGGTGGTCGGCGCAGTGGACCGGAGTGGTTGCCGGCGATCGGCGTGGTGGAGTGGCGGAGAGAGATGAACTTTGGAGTTTTGAGATATTTTTCTCTCTAGAAACTTATGTGGGAAGGGGAAAATGGGAGGGGTAGGGTGGTAATTTTGAGGTATGGTTGAGTAATGTTAAAGTATAAAAAAATATCACCCATGTTTTATTCTAATTATTTGATTCATCGTGAGTTTAAGACAGACATACCCGTCTTGAACAAAAGTTTTTGTATGATTTATTTGATGATGGGATAATTAATGGATTGAGATTGTTGTCAACTTAGATGCTCAAGTTAGGATAAAATGTAAGCAAATGTTTCCCACTTATCATCCACCGATACTTTTTTATTACGATGATGATATCTGTCCTATAAGTATAATGAGTAAAAAGTTAGTCATTTCGATGAAAGAAATCAAACGAATAGAACCTAAAATTAACAAAATTCTAACTTCATATCCAAATAAAGTACAATATTTTGTATGATTAGCATTTAACTTGTTTTAATCTTATGACGAAACTTCACCCAAAAAAAAAAAAATAGATCTTACGAAACAGATTAGTATTACGGAGTATTTGATTAGTGTTAGGGCTTTTGAATGGGCCCATTTGTTCACTAGCCTACTTAATTTAGTTATGCTACTAGTACATGATAGCGTTGTGGCCCAAAGAAAACAAAGTGATCGCAATTGATGGCAAAAATCGTTGTATGCCATTGTATGATATCACAAATATTCACGTGAGACGGTCTCACGAATCATAATAATTATATCGCGAGACTTATTAAGTTATTACTCCGTATATGGTTGGTAGTTAAAAAATGTAACCATCTCCCATATGAGAGATCTCACGTTATAATTATCGTGAGATCATCTCAAAGAAGATTTACTCTGATTTACACTCTTTTGAACCTTTCTTATACGGGGTACACTAGAGGATGATACTCTATGAAAAGGTTTTCGCACTTCACAAAATATCAATGTGTATTTTTATCATTCTTGGAATGGCAACTACAGTTTTAAGGGTTGTATCTAAGAACTTAGAAAATTATTTTTTTTTTCAAATATAGTATGTATTAATTACATCGATTTATGTTTAATTTGTGTTTCAATCCTAAATTTGGAAGATTTTAAATGTTAATACAACCCTTAACTAATACTCAGTGTGTAGACACCCACATTTGACCGCCAGGTGTCTATAATAGTTCCCGCCAAACACCCGATGATGATTGGACGTAAACGTGCTTTGATAGACTCGGATATGGGCTTGTAATCATGGACATTTGGTTTAGACTTATTACGGAGTACACATCTTACAAAACCAACCTCAAATCCAGGCCCAGTGGGTCGTTTCGAGTCAAATAAGACTAATTTGGGTCGATTCCGACACCAGGGGTAAAACCGTCTTTTAGCGACCGAGTCGAAACCCGGTCAAAGATATTTTTTCCCGAAACCCGCGAGCCAACCGTGACACTACACGTCCGGTTTGGACTCAAACACTACAAAATATCAGCTTCAATAAACATTAAACAATTCCGTTAAAGGTAGAATTTGATCTCGAGTGGAATTCTATCCGAAAACCGAAACAATTCACAAACCGAGCTCAAATACTCGGTTTAGGCATCCCATTCAGCCGAGATTTCCTTGCTTCCTCCCCAAGCAACGGACTTCTCGTTCCCTTCAATTTCTTACAATCCTATCCAAACCGGTATTTCTTGTCACACAAGCAAGACTACCTCGATTCCTATAAATAGGATCTCTCGTCCAACACAAAAGGACACGTTTTTACACACGAGAGGACAGGCATTAACACACGATTTAACACGGTTTTTACAGCCATAATACACACACATCCTCAATATCTAGTAGAAATAATTCAAGGCAAATCCCGACACATTCCCGAAGAAGCCTCGAAGCCCCGAGAAACCGTCCAACCACGTCCCATTACACGACCAAACCCACACCTTAACTCATCCCACATCATCTCGACGCTCCCAAGTTTAAACCACTTTCCGACGAGCCTTATCCCGAGAAAACAAAGCATGTAGGTTGAGGGTGTAAATCAAACCCGACTCTCCTCTTTTCTCTCTCTTTCACGTTTTTTTTTCTCTTGTGTCGAGTCGTCGGTCCTCGTTAATATGGGTCTTTTTTGCATATTTTTTTCGTTATTTCTAATATCGATACTACGAAAAACTATTTTTTATAACGTTCTCAAAATACGATATCGATTCTCTAATCGAATATTGTATCCAACAAGAACAAAATTAATTATTTCTCGTTGATGCTAAATAAAATCGTTACATCTTTTTTTAAACAAAATTCGACGATTTTATACGCGGAGAGAATTAACATCTTTTTCGTTCAAAATTCTTTTTTTAAACTTTTCGTTCAAAACAAGCTTTTTCTACAAAACTTTTCTAAAAATCATTCCGAGTATTTGATATCGATTTCATAATCGAATATCGGGTACGACGAATATCGAATGCATAGATCGAGTATAAATTAATTCATATTTATACGCGATCTATCAAAATTAACAATTTCTCAAAAAATCGAACCGGGACAGCAAACCGTGCGAGCCGCGCCACCCTCAGGCGACTCGCACGGCGGCCTGAATCCACGGCCCGTTCTTCTTCGTTTGCCTCGACGATTTTTCTTAAACATCGCTTTTTTCCATAAAATGATTTTTAAAACTTTTTTTATCCATTCCGACTATTCGATATCGATTTCATAATCGAATATCGAATACTACGAATATCGAAAATATGAATCGGGCATAAATTAATCCATATTTGTACGCGATTTATATAAATTAACGATTCTTCGACAAAGTAAGAAAAATCGGACAGCCTGCCACGCGAGTCGCGCGCCGGTCAGGCGACTCGCGCGGTGGCCTGTTTCGCCGGGTCTCTTTTTTTTCGTTTCCTCGCTTTTCTATTTTTATTCTTTTCGAATCTTACATAAAAAGCGACTCTCGCGACATATTTCGATAAATACTTTTTCCTTGACCTCGGTCAACACGTGCTAATCAATCACGTGTCATAAATGTTTTCCAAAAATCATGCATATTATTTATTTGCGTCTTTATTCAATTTATTCAATCGTTACTAACTCGTTTTCTCATGGTTGTAGCAATTTATTTATTTCTATTGTTTTATTAGACTAAAACAAATTCACATGCTAAAATGAGTTTGACGTTATTAGTTTAACATGCATTAAATGACTTAGCAACCCATTTATTTATTTTTCTCACATGTCTTAAGGAAAATAATCTTTGCATATCATTCAATCGTCGAACTAACGCGTGTACGTAAAAAACGAACGATATCTTAGTAAAGGCCGCTAAGTGCGGGCGGGGTTGGGTGTTCTCAATGAACTTCCCAACACGTACCCTCACCCCTTACTCAGAACCATGGTTTTCGGATGTCCGAATCCATTGGCAACGAGAGTCATTCAATATACGATATCCAATAATGTCGGTATCGGTATCAAATGATAAGGGACGAACCCGATAAGCTCTGACATCGGAAATGGGTCATGTTTTAAATATGGCCCACTACGACATAGAGTGGGTTCAAATGGTTCTGAATAACCACAAAATTCGGTGGCGACTCCTACTTCGATTTAAAATTCAATTCGACCCATCTCATATGGAGATTCATTCGCCTCCCCAAACCCGCGCGTGACCGCGTCGGGGTGGACCTATGTCATGTCCACACAGTGCATAATAGTTTATTAGTTTATCGTAAATTATACAGAGTAACATACGAAAAAATATACTCCGTACCACTTATTATCGACATTATAAAGTTAAGCTATTAAACCGATGTTTTTTTCATCTAAATAGTCTCTTCATCTTGTGTAGATAATATTTGATGAGTTGAAATAAAATAATAAACAGAAAAGACAAGAATTTCTTGACCTATGGGCTAAGCCTCATGTTATTCCCACGTTAGCATGGGTGGTGAACCTTGCTTTGAACAGCCCACAATCATATGATGACTTGTGTATTATTTTTCTCCTACTTTTGTGTAAAAAAATTAAAAAATCATTGACAATGTTTATTAATAATGGAGGAATATAATGTATGAAAATTAATTATTGGATGGAATAATTGTGCTATAGACACCAACAAATGATAATATTCCCAATTCTTCCTTCAAGGGAGTATATACTCCTACTATACTGCTATTACAATTTCCATAATTTCATGATTGTTCATGTATGTGTATTTGGTGGCGTTTGGAAGAGACGGTCTCTCAATAGCTTATTGAGAGATAATTCTTCAATATCACTCTATGTCATATTCGTACGAATAACAACTTTGTTTTGTACCTGTTTTTATAACAAGCTTACCCTCTTTATATTTGTATACTCTTTTATGTTAATCGTACCTACCTCTCAATCTACTTTGACTAAGTCGAACACTAGTTGCTCGCGAACTGTCTCGTCTCATTATCACACCCAACTTCTGCGTAATGCTTAAAGTGAACGAACAAGCACTAGTAGTCTAGTACCAACGTAAACAAGACATTACATAGGCAAACCCTAAACATTGGACCGATCTGTTTAACCTAGGATTGCTCAAAGCCGCAACTAAACCGAAGAAATCGAATTAAACACCAACAACTCAAAATTAGCCTAAACTCATCTACTGCGAACCAAACCTGGACCGAACAAATCCAATTAAACACCAATGACTCAAATTAGCCTCAACTTATGTGTTGCAAACCAAACTTGGACCGAACAAATCGAATTAAACACCTCGACTCAGATTAGCCTCAGCTTATCTACTGCGGACGAAACCTGAACCTAACAAATCAAATTAAACACCACGAACTCAAATTAGCATCAACTTATTAACTGGTACGAACCAAACTTGAACCAAACACATCAAATTAAAAACCACAAACTCAAAACGACATCCATAACATTTTTCTTTTTCCTTGCAATTTTAAGATTAAATGATTACATCATCTGAACTGACTGTATTAAGTATTAACCCTCGCAACTTTATTACCGATTAAACCGATTAAATGAATTAAGGTCTAGGATGCATGGACCAACATAGAAGAAAGACAAAAACCAGCTAACATAGCACCATACCATATCAAATCATCAAAAAAAATTAATCAATCAAGAAATCAAAATAAAATAAAATCATTAATTTCCATAATTAATTATACACCTCATGAACAGCAATCACAAAGACCAATTCAAATACCACACCCCCATCATTTCCTCCTTTGAAAATCCCTAATTCCCCAAATTCCCCTCTTTTCAATTCCCCACCAATTTCTTCTCCCAAATCCTCTCTCATCTCTTCGGCATTCTCTAATTCCTCATCGACCCAGGTAATAATTCACTCTTTTCGTCAATTCCGTGTCGTTTGATTCTCGATTTGGTGGTACTGATCGTGTTTTTGTTGAATTGGATCTCGTTTTCTAGGGTTTCGATCGAGTAGTGTGAAATCAGGGGTTTGGATTGGAATTGAGATTAAAAAGGAAGATGGCGAATAGGGTAGATCATGAGTATGATTACTTGTTCAAGATCGTGTTGATCGGAGATTCTGGAGTTGGTAAATCTAACATTCTTTCGAGGTTTACCAGGAATGAGTTTTGCTTGGAATCTAAATCTACTATCGGTGTCGAATTCGCTACTCGTACTCTTCAGGTTCGAATTCTATCTCATCTCCAATCATGTATGGATATATTTTTTCAAATTTTCGCCGTGTAATTTGAAAAAAATGCAGTGGATGATAAATGTAGCGAATTGGAGGAATTATCGTTTTTTTTATAAATATAGTCAGTAAGTGAAATTTGCGATCTTTAGTTCATTTGATCGTTTGTTTGAATAAATGAAATTTGCAATCTTTAGTTCATTTGATCGTATTTGTTTGGGTATCCCGATTGGGTATTTTTGGAAAATGTGGTGAATTGGAGTGAACGGAGGTGGTATCGTTTTGAAATATAGTCGGTAAATGGCAAGCTATGATCTTTATGATCACCGTTGTTCAACTGTTTTCATGTTTATGCATGCAATATGTGATATTGCAGTGTGTTATATCGACGAGGTTGGTTGGTATGAAGTTGTTTTCAGCTTGATTTGATTGCAACTGTGAAATATTGTGACTTTATGTCATATGTTTAAAGAGTTTGGTTGGTATGAAGTTATTTTCAGTTTGATTTGATTTGAACTATTGAAATCTTTGGCTTGTTATGCTTTAGGGGCATGACTAGAATAACTCGCGTGGGACTGTTACGTGGGCTTGTTATGCTTTGCATTTTATTTAATAGCACTCGCGTGGGATCAGCAAGTAGTTAGATCTGAATGTGATTGATGTTGCATTTGTGTCGAGTTTTTCATGCTCTGTTGAACCTAGAAACGACTTGCTGATCTGATAGCATTTTGACTTTTGAAGGATGTCTATTGTTTGGAATTAGCCGATAGATTGTCGGGTTTGGATGGGATCGGTGTCTTTCTAGTTTGTTTGTATAGATCTATGTCTTGTAAACAATCGAATAATCTATCATCTGGAATCAAAAGGGCTAATTTATGATTGTTAGTTAGTTATTCATATCGAGCTGGCAGGAATTGTGCATGATGTTAAATTGTCGTGTTAGAATTATGTTTCTGCTTGAGAATCTCTTTGTGTCAGATGATTGTTGGGCTGTTTGTTAATGTCACTGCTGATTTTTTTTACCGCGGAGGTTCTTTTGTTGTTGCTGGTCTGAAACAATAAATGAAGGGAAAAGGCTAACAAGGTGCTTCGATGATGTTTTTCTGTTCGATAGTTTTATTGTTGGAGAATTGATTGCTTCTTATTCAATTCGATATTTTCTCCTGAGTTTGGGGATATTGGTTGTTTCTTATTCAAATCTATTTTCCATGTCAAATATGGTGAAGTGGAGGCTGTGGAGCCGAATTAATTTTGTCACATAGTTCATGGCCTAGAATTAATTTTTTGTTATAAAATTTGGATTGAAATTTTGATAGGGTATTGATATCGTGCTCTTGTAAGCTGTATTGGTACCTTTCTCTCCTGTCCTTTAATGATGTTTGTAGTTAATCGTTCCATTCCTATGAATATTCACCTTTTGTCCTGTATATAACTTATGCTCCAGAGTAGTTTGGTTGGAGCTTAGTCATTTCTTGGTACACCAACCATTCCCATTGAAAATATCATGATTTCCTGCCTTCCTGGACCCTGGTATGTTGAAATGGTCATGCTCCAAGAGATCACTCTTCCTATGTTGTTCACTTCCACATCGTTTTCTGAGAACTAGGGTTAGCTTAATTGGTAAGAGCTCCTTTACTCAAACCATGAGGTTTGGGGGTTCGATTCTCAAATACGACTAAAAAACTCAAATTGTTTCTTTAATTCTTGTCTCTTTGCTTGAGTGATGTGTTGCCGAAAGTTTTGCTGCAATAAAAGGCACTGACAAAAATGATGGCTCATTATGTCTAATCAATTCTAATCCCGGTCTATAATTTTTGACCCCAGGTAGAAGGAAAAACGGTGAAGGCACAGATTTGGGACACCGCTGGCCAAGAGCGTTACCGAGCCATTACCAGCGCATACTACAGAGGTGCAGTCGGGGCCTTCCTCGTCTACGACATAACCAAGAAACAAACATTCGACAATGTCCAAAGGTGGCTCCGTGAGTTAAGAGACCACGCGGATTCCAACATTGTCATCATGCTGGCAGGTAACAAGTCCGACCTGAAACATCTGAGAGCGGTCTCAGAGGAGGATGGACATGCTTTAGCTGAAACAGAAGGGCTGTCATTTCTCGAGACCTCAGCATTGGAAGCCGTGAACATCGAGAAAGCTTTTCAAACAATTTTGACCGACATTTACCATATAATTAGCAAGAAAGCGTTGGCAGCACAAGAAGCGGACAGCAGTCTTCCCGGTCAGGGTACGACCATCAATGTTGCTGATGCTTCAGGGAATCAAAAGAAGACATGCTGCTCTACTTAATGAGAGGGAGAACTAAAATACACAAAGGGGATAAGCTAGCAAATGTTCCCTTCTATTCTTGTTCTTTTTTCCATGAATTCTCTCTTATATTTTTTTTTCTCTATTTTTTGGGGGACAAATTTGTAGTATACCTTGGTTTATTGAGTTGTGATTACAAAAGTTTGTGAAATTGGAAGAAAACTACAGCTACAGCTATTGTTTATTAGACTTCAGATAATTTTGTTGTTTTTGCTTTTTTCCCTTTCTGATTCTTGGAAGAGGTTGGTGAAACCCTCCACTTTCTTTGTGATTATATGTTTGTGAACCGTTCATTATTGTAAGTGGGTCGGTATGAACACGACACAAAACTGTTGGGTTTGGACCGATGTATTTGTCATCTGTTTATATGTGATTCAAACTCGAAGCTCACATAATCATATTTATTTGCTAGGTTTAATGTTATCTCGATTTTACTCTATTTACTCTGGCGCAGACTACCCTACTGTTATAGAACATAACAATGTCGACGGTCAACATACTCGATTTAGACATTTGCTGGTCAACACTGGTCAAACAGAATTCAAAAACTGGTTGATGAAGATTGTTAGAGATCTGTATAAGAAAGAGGATGACGGGCTCGATCTCTTCTTCTTTATCAACATTATTTATAATATCTGACTATTTAGGAACGACATCATATTCAAACATGCAAGCAACTTATTTCCGGGATTGTATAATAGATATATTTCATCTATTAGAATCACGATGGAGATGTGGGAAGCTTTCAGGAGAAAAATAAGTGATCAAGGATGTCTTGCGATCAATGAAGGTGTCGCCTCTGAAAAAGAAAGAATGAGATTGGGTATTAAGAACTCAGATGCAGTATGGTTGATTTCTTCGGCTCAACAGCACTGCCAATGTTCTACTGTTTCAATAAATGTTGATGCAAGTTGGATCTTCAATGGCAAGGCTTCTGCTGGATGGATTATTTCTAGTACAGTACAGGTCGTTATGAGAGAAGTTATGGAAGTTCTACCTTTCTTGCTGAATCCCCGTTTCAAGCTGAAGCGATAGCTGCGATAAAAAGCAATAAAATGGGAGCTGTCGGAAGGTTTTATCCATATCACTCTGAACATGGATTGTCTCCAACTGGTTTGGCAATTGGCTGAAGTTCAATACATGGATCACTGTATTCGAGATTTTATACCCATCTTTGTTAAAGTTTCTTCTAGTTTTCACTGTCTAGCTATTAAATTTATTCCCCGAAACCTCAATATGAGTGCTCATGCTTTAGCTACTAAAGCTCTGCACTCAGTTTAGGTGGGATTTGTATTTGTTGCCAAAAAAAAAACAATGTCGACAGTGAGGCGGTTACTTTCCCAACAAGGTAAACGATGGATCAAGTAATGATCTTCTTCCCTATTTCTACCTGTGAAAGAACTTTGTCTATGTTCTTTCCCAATTGAAGTGATTGAACTGAATGATTGAGACTTCTGTTTGTAATGAATCAAAGTGAATTGATCTACATTCCTTTTGTCATATGCAATTGCATGCTTTTTCAATAAGTGGATGTATCCATGTATAAATCAATAAACAAAGAAAATAATATGGAGTACTCCATATATTACTATTAGTATGAGTTTTTTTTTTATTAAACGAGGGGTAGAAAAAAATAAAATACTAGGGAGTAGTAATTTAAATAACATGATTGCTTAACTTTTTTTTAATCAAACTTATCAAAAATATATACTCCGTATTTAATACTAATATATACTTCGTATTACAGTACGAAGTAGTATTGTTAATTTTAAATGTTTTTTTATTTTTTTTAAATTCATCATAAACACTTCATATATATATATATACTCCGTATTTGTTAACAATTACGGAGTATTTTGTTATAAATAGTTAGTACGTATTTGTTACTCCGTATTTTTATTTACTTTTTAATGAAATATTTCCTTACTTGTTACTACCTCCGTATTTTATATTTTTTTCCATTTCAATTAAATACTCCTAATAAATTTTAAAAAGCGAGAAGAAACCTGAAGAACGGGAGAGAGTACTTTTTCCTACTAGTAATGGGAATTGAGATTTTTTAGGAATTTTTTTAATTGGTATACCTTATTTTGTCCTTATATAAGAAGTAGATCTCACATGGCTGCACAAGTATATGCTCATACTAAAACCAACCTTGAAAAACAAATTTACAAATTACAAAGAGAAAGAGAGAGAATAATTATTCATCAGACTGAAAAAAACTTAAAAATTAAAAATAAAATAAAAGATGTTCTTCCACATAATCTTAGAGAGGAATATGCAGCTTCATCCTCGTCACTTTGGAGCTCGTCTTCGTGAAAAACTTGTTTCTAAACTTATGAAAGATGTTGAGGGCACTTGCAGGTTTTTATCCCCCTTTTCCTACAACCCTAATTTTTCCGCTTTTCTTTGTCGCAATTACAATTGAGGTTATTGGGTTTTCTGGGTTGCGTTTCAATTTTGATTATTTTTTGTTACTATAAAGGAATTGGAATTAGGGTTTTAGGGTTTAATTTTATCCTAAATTTGGTACTTTTGATTGTTTGCTGGGTTTTGTAATTAAGCTATTTTACAATTGAGTTTTCTGGGTTGCGTTTCAATTTTGATTATTTCTTGTTGTAGAGTTTGGGTTTAGGGTTTAATTGATCCTAAATTTTGTACTTTTGATTGTTAGCTAGGGTTTGAAACTAAGCTACTGGGAATTACAATTGAGCGTATTGGGTTTTCTGGGTTGCCTTTCAATTGTGGTTATTTCTTGTTATTGACATTGTTCAATTTCCATCTCTGATCATTCGAAAACAGCAATTTAGTTAAAAGTTTTGATTTTTTTTTTTGTTTAATGTGTTCCGTTAGCAATTTTCCTGTAAATTCCGTCCTTAACGACACATCCTAGCTCCACCACTGTTAAAAACAGCATTTATCTTGCTACATCAGGCCATGATCCCCTAACACAGCAATTTGCCGGAGCCCTTGAGGCACTAGTGTAATGTTGTTGTTGATTGTTTCTGCTGCATTGACGTACGTTTTCGTATGATCAAAACAGTGGGCGCCATGGATTTGTGGTGGCGATAATGGGGATAGAGAATGTTGGAAAAGGTTTAATCAGAGATGGAACCGGGTTTGTGACATTCCCGGTGAAGTATAAATGTGTTGTCTTTCGGCCTTTCAAGGGTGAGATCCTTGAAGCTGTTGTTACTATGGTTAACAAGGTACTTACTTTGTTCATCATTTGATGTTTAGACCCTTTATTCGCCCTTTTTTGTAGTTAAAGTTACGGAATTTGAATACTTTGTTTGATTCTGGTCAAAATTTGGCAGATGGGTTTCTTCGCGGAGGCTGGTCCTGTGCAGATTTTTGTGTCTAATCATGTGAGTACTCTTGAGCTGTTACTGATTTTTGTTCAACCTAATACTCGTGATTTGACTGTTTCTCTGTGCTGTAGTTGATACCAGATGATATGGAATTCCAATCCGCTGACACACCCAATTATACGACTTCTGATGGCTCGGTATGATTATGTTTGATCATTTTGAACGAGACTGAGACTGTGCCTTTTTATATGTGCCGTGCTCTTACAACATATATTTGGTGCTTATTGCAGGTTAAAATACAGAAGGACAGTGAAGTACGGTTAAAGATTATTGGAACTCGTGTCGATGCTACTGAAATTGTATGATCCTCATCCTCTCTCTGAAAGAATTGCTTATGTTCAGTCCTTTAGTCTTTTTTTGGAACCTGCACGTTCTATTCGAGTGTAGTCTGTAATACTGTAATATCTATGATTCATACTCTTACCATTTTTTGTTCTCCTACAGTTTTGCATCGGAACAATAAAGGATGATTTCTTGGGTGTTATTAGTGACCCTGGCGCTGCATCATAGAGACGATCATTTATCAATGTCATCCTAATCTGATAATGCCGAAGCAACCAGAAGGTTCGATGACAAGCTGACGACATAGTATTAGGAGAAGTGTTTATCCTGACACTTCAAGCTAGCTCAAAATTATACTCGGAGCTTATTGTACTTTGTAACTTTCAGATTTGAGATTGTACTGTAATTTTTGGCTTCTTTTGGTGATCTCGCTGATTTTCTAGTTTGCAGAATGTCATATGTTTAATAATGATCTTTATTTCGAGGAGGTTGTATAAATTTGTAGTTCATCGATTTAATATCGATTGTAGATGTTGAATGGAATCAGCAAATACTGAAGAAGTGTCATAAGAATTGAGAAACTGTTTACATAATACAGAATTTCCATAACCACTTTTAGTTTGCGAAACTGTTTGATAAACACAAATTGAGAAATAGGAAAAGTACAAATTATTTATTGACAACATAATTAATCTTCAAAGGGTTTTTTACAACAACATAACATTAATCTTTTTTCATACAAAGAAAACGCGATACAACGAACAACAGCAAAGATTTTAGGCTTCAACTGCAATCTTCTGTGCATAACTAACATTCTCTAATCTCTCTTCATCAGCTTCCAACAGCTCCGGAAATGCTTCTCTGATATTATGAATGCTTTCTAACGCATAATCCGCACCTTCTGTTCTCTCTGACTTTCCTACCTGAATGCATAATACAGAATTTCAGGAAAAGAAACAGTCAACGACATTGTGACAGGTCACAAACACATTCAAAAGACGGTATTTGCCAGGACGACAATCGACAGACACTGTGACAGGTCACATAATGGAAGGAAACACATTCAAAAGACGGTATTTGCCAGGACAACAGTCGACGGACACTGCGGCAGTTCATATAACGAAAGGAAACACATTCAAAGACAACAGTCGACAGATACTGTGACAGGTCACATAACGAAAGGAAACACAACAGTCGACAAACACTGTGACAGGTCATGTAACGAAAGGAAAAACATCCAACAGACGATGTTTGCCAGGATGATAGTCGATAATTCTGACAGGAAACATAATGAAAGAAAATATTAAAAAAGGGTATTTGCCAGGAGTACAGTCGATGACACTATGACAGGAACTATAATGAACAAGACATAAGAGCTTACCAACACAGTATGTAAGCCCAAACTGTGACCAGTACTCACATTCCGAACACTGTCATCGAAGAACAACTGCAACAACATTGCTTCAGGTTAGACTGAGTAATACAGTTGATTATTTAATCATATCATTAAACGTAAACGGTATTTATTACCGTTCTCTTGGGGTCGATCTCTGCAATCTGAAAGGCTTTTTGGAAACC
This sequence comes from Agrostemma githago, assembly GCA_958450325.1. Taxonomy (NCBI): domain Eukaryota; kingdom Viridiplantae; phylum Streptophyta; class Magnoliopsida; order Caryophyllales; family Caryophyllaceae; genus Agrostemma; species Agrostemma githago. Next base: position 74,830,552 of record OY288243.1, on the reverse strand, counting down.
AGATTCAAAGGGTTTACAGACAATTGGTGTTGATGGAAGGGTAAGACCGGAACTCGGCTGATATTCCATAATGTCAAAAATCTCAGGTTTGAGATCTGAATCACTAATCTCATCTTTATTAGGAGCGGAATTGGTTTCATTTGTAGGATTCAATGTTTCAAAACATATTATTTTTTCAAAACAATCTTCCAATCCCAGCCTTTTCAGAACCTCGGCAGCGTGACACTTATCAGCATTGGTGAGGATCTGTAACCAAACATTTACAACTTTTTCAATGGATCGAGTTTTTACTCAACATTGTTATTTTAAAAGAAGCGAAAACTCACCACTCTTCGAATTGGAAGACTGAGTAACAGATTCCTTAGCATTAGATCAGGTTTCAGTAAATCATAAGGTAACCTTCCATGAACTTGGCTGAAATCACGAGATATGTTGGTTAATAACACCGTTGATAGAAACAAAGCTTACAACCCCAAAAAAATCGAGCGAATATTTAATCATTTACCTATGGTAGTGATCATAGTCAAAGTTATATCCGATGGCCTGAGGAGAAGAAATCACAATTAATATTATTAATTGGCGAAAATTTATACTTTACGATGATGAAATCTGAAGGAAAATTTAAATCATACCCGAAGACCAGCCATGGTAGTACCATAATATTTGTACAAGATATAACACATATCGGGAACTTTACTCTCCTCGATTCCAAGTTGGTTAATCATGTAATCTACAAAATTTACACCACATAGGAAATCAAATACTGTACATGAAATGAAACATATATCGGTAAGCAACCAGTTTACTCGTTGAATGTTTATTACCTTGAATGTTTTTGGTGCAATGTGCAGCAATACCAGAGCTCACAGGATAAAGGGTATCATCAAGATCTAATATTTACAACAATAATTACTACCAACATACATGAAATGAATGGAAATATAAATCATCAAAAAGAAAGGCCGAAAATTGTATTTTTACCAAATAACAAGCAATCATATTTGTGATTTGATGTAGTTTGGCTCCTGTGATCAAATTCCTGCTCCGAGGCCATCGTAAAACTGTCAAGAACATAGATTCCAACCCAACGAAATCAAAAACCATAATCCAACAAGAAAAGTTCTGAACTTTTCAATTAAAACGATGTAATGAACGGTTGAACATCACAACAAAAAGATGACAATTCGACAATGAACTATCGAATTAGCAATCAGCCAACAATCCCAAATTAAAAATTTCATTACCCCATCAAAAAAGTCCCAAACTTTAGACGGAAATATGTAATACCATCGTATTTTTTGCAAATACAAAGAAAATTGATTGAACATCACAACCTAAGGATTACTCCGTACAATTTAACAATGAACTATCGAATTAAAAACCAATGAATGAATCCAAATCATCATGAGATCAATTTTTTTACAATGAACTAAGAACTACCAACCAATCAACAAACCTACATGAACAACACACGCGGATTGCCATCTACCAATCTTCTTCCTTTCCCGTCTCACGATCGAGTAACTATTACTAGTATAAATTGTGTGGGGCCGGAAGGCAAATGGATGCAATATTCTAAGCGAACGTTAGAGGAGAAGGTAGATAGCAATTCTCAAAAGACTTCGCCCCATTAATCTAAAATCATTACCATCATAAAATAAACATTATAAATTTAACAATAAACTATCAAATCAACAATCAATGAACAAATCAACATCAAAAACACATCACCCCATCAAATTAAAAAAAAATTATTAAATTAATTACAATAAGGGGAACATCTCAACATCATAGCATGAAGATTAAAAATAAATCAACAAATCCACAAGAAAACACATCACCCCATTGAACTATCATCATCAAATCAATAATATTAAGGAAACATCATATCATAGAGATGAAATTTTTTAAACAATAAACTATCAAAATAACAATCAATGAACAAATCAACATCAAAAACAAATCACCCCATCAAACTAAAAATATTACTCCTTCCGTCTTGGTCAGTTGTTTTTTTTGATTAAAATACTCGAATATAAAAGCAAACAAATGAACGGAACGGAGGAGTATTAAATTAATTACATCAAAGGTGAAAATCTCAACATCATAGCATAAAGATTAAAAATTTAACAATAAAATATGAAAATCAACAATTAATCAACTAACCCACATCAAAAACACATCACCCAATTGACCTAAAATCATCATCAAATCAATTCCATTTCATCATTACCCAACTAAACTAACATCATCATCAAATAAATTACAATAAGGGAAATGAAAATGCAATGATATATTTCATACCCATTAATCAAATTAATGAAAAGAAGCAAATTAAAGTAACATTACCAGATCTGAAATGTGGGGAAATGAAAGAAGAATGATGATTAGAGAAAATGATGAATGGAAGAGTTTGAAGTTAAATAATAAATGGAGGATTTGATTTGATTTGATAAAGATTGAAACTTTGATATTAATGGAGTTTTTATAGGTGTGATGGTAACCGTTCTTGGCCGCTAACCTTAACTGTATACGAATACGAAATGGGTGGGAAAGGGAAACTGTATCAATTAATCCCATGTCATATTGTCATGTCATTTTTGAATGACAACGGAAAAACACGGAATCTTGATTATGTTTACGAGAGATGTCGTATTTGTTCTAACGGATTTCGACCTAAATAATAGATTAACCATTTATTTAATAATTTTATGTGTTCGTTAAATGTTATATTTTGATAACATATTAGTCGGAAGTTATTGTTTTCGAATATAATGTTGTTAGAAAATATTCAATTTAGTGAATTTATATATGAAAACAGTCTGATTTTGATAAATTCTGGTAATTATCAAACCGTCTTTCTTACTTCTGCGAATTAAATTGAATACTGTAGTCAAATATGATATTACAATCTGTTAACAATATTCAGTTGATGTTACCAGTTATTACAAATGTGTTATTGTCGTTTGCCAACTAGATTCGTACTCCTTTTAGCCCCTGTTCTTTTGGACTGAAACTGACTGAACTTTAACTTAAGTTAACTTAATTTGATTGAAGTAGACTGAAATATAGAGACAAGATATGTCTCCTGAAGCTGAATTGAACTGAACTGAAATTGACTGAATATAAGTCCAAAAAAACAAGACCTTATTAAGGAGTAATGTGATTTTTGCAATTATTTATTGTGATCGTTCAATTATTATGCATTATGGTGTTTTATACATTATCTATATAAGATTGCGAGCCATGCTCTGTAGTTAATGTGATTTGGAAGATCGTTCAACAATATATTTACGATTTTTATAATGTCAATCACTTGATCAATGATAAATTAATGGTCATTTTTCATCGACATGGTTGCTCGGAATGAGAACTTGCAAAATTATTTTTTATCAAAAGAGTGATAGTAATTTAATATGTTGTCCTATTTTGTTGAAAAATATTCCGTAGGTCATTATCAATTAAAGAATGAACGACCTAAATAAATAATGAAAAATTCGTTCAATCTATCAAAATGAAATACTCCGTATTATTTGATTCGTTTTAACTCAAAAATTATATTTTCGTAGAGAGATCGTATTAAATTATTTTGTTCGTATATTCAATAGAAAATGGAATATTATTCGATTCATTTTAGTTTAGAAATAAATATTTTCGACGTGATATTATATTAAACTACTCTCTCTATTTTCTTGAATTAGTCTCATTAGTCCACTTTTCCCCCTCACACGTAAAAAGAGAAGTGAGGCTAATTCAAGAAAATAAAGGAAGTATTACCTAAATAAATTCTTATTTAAGACAAATATATTCAGTTATAACTTACGATGGATCAAATATCTCACATAGGACAAAGGACAAATGAGTTGAAAGTAAAGTTATTCACGGAGTATCTTTTTTTTTTTTTTTTAAATTCAAATAAGATAATATTTTTACCCGTCTTATCCTTATGAGTTATGACGGATAGACTTATTTATACTACTTCGTATTAAATTCAAACTTTAGAGGCGTAGACGCGTAGTTGATGAAAGAATAATGACCACCCACGTATAGAGAAAGGAATGTGACTTTTTTTTCTTCTTAAAACTAGGGAGTATTTATTTGTCTTAAACTCGTGTGTAACTACTTTCTTTTTTGTAGACTTTTTGTGAAGTTTGAGTACTTTTTTAAGTGTGAAAGGCAAAGACATGTTAGAATGTAAGTGATGATGCATTAATAATAGAGGTAACCAAAACTTTATTTATTTGGAAATATCTTTGTTTCTAGAATCTGAAAATGATTAAGTTGGCTGGTGTGAGTGATCAGGGCTATCAATCTCGACTATGATACTCTGTATATGTATAATATGTTGTCTCGACGCTGATATATGAAACAGGAAAAGGTCAAAGTTGGCTGGTGACCTGGTGTGACCGTGTGATGTGAGTGATAAGGGCTTTCAATTTCTTAAACAAACAACATCTCAACTCTTATATAATATTTGTTCTTGACTCTGATATGTATGAATCGAGTAATGATCAAAGTTGGTTAGTGTGAGTGACAAAGGTTATCAATCTCTTAAACAAGCCAGATCTCGACTATGATATACATATAATATGTGTCTTGAGTCTTGACTTGAGTGAGCGAGGGTACATGATTCCATGCCAATGTTATGTGTATCGATTTATTAACTATGAAACGTTTTTTCAATGATCTTTGCTTGAGAACACACGTCACAAAAACCGATTGTTTAGGATTACAATACATATGGAGTACAATTGATGATGGAGTGTAAATGAATGGTTGTAATTGAAGTGAGAAGCTTAATGAGGAAAACATCATCCACTTGTCTCTAACTTTCGGTTACATATACTTGCTTGTATCTTCTCCACGCAAATGGAACATAACACAAATTGCTCCTAAACATCTTTAATACCTACTCGTACATCTAACAATTCAAATTATAACCAATTCAAATTCAAGTAACAATTTTACGATTTTGATTAAAAACCCGACAATTGCGACTAATTTTTCATATAAACAGAAGGCACAATATCTCCTAAAACTCGAAATACTCGAGTACTATAATAAAAGGATCCCGACTTTTTCTATCTACGAGATGAAACTACTTACTTTACTGGTCATATTCTAAAAGGACGGCCTTTTCGCTAAGGAAAAAAAAAACTTATTCTGAATTCTATTTTTCGCATTCATGATTTTGCCAGTTTTATTATTTTAATAATAAAAAACCGATTCAGCAATCTCGTAAAGGCGTGATGACAAATAATTCTAACTCATTTACAAAACAAAATCTGATGTTCGTATCCTTAAACCTATAAAGTCGGAACCACATCAGGAACGATGGGCGATGATCCATCATCCTCAGCCGTCTGATCCTCGGCCACCTTACCAGCATCACCGTCTTCTTTTTGAAAACCTTGCTTGAATCGATCGTAGTTAGTGAGCTCAGCCGGCTTAAAAGGCCGTTCCCCAAGGACTTTTATCAAGTCTTCCTGATGCAGGACTTCTTTCTCCAGTAACAGCTCTGCGATTTGACCCACGTGCTCTTTGTGCTCCTCGATCAGCTGAATTGTTCGTTGGTACGCCTTGTTCACCCACTCCCTCACTTCCTCGTCGATGATTGCCCCAGTTTTGTTGCTGTAGGGTTTCATCATTTCAAACCCGTCTTCCCTTTGGGGAAACGAGAGGAGACCCACTTTGTCGCTGAACCCGTACACTGCAACTTGAGCATATGTCATTTTCGTCACCTTTTCTAGGTCGTTTTGGGCTCCCGTCGAGATTTTTCCCAGTAGTACCTGCCGGCCATAATAAAATGTAATCATCTCAGATAAAGCCAGGTGAAAGTATCTTAGTTTCAGATTCACGGATATTGGATACATTACCTGTTCTGCTGCTCGGCCACCTAACGTCATGCAAGTCACGTCAAACAACTGCTCTTTCGTCATGAGAAGATTTTCATTTGGAACATACTGCGCGAAACCCAACGCTGCTGTTCCACGGGGAACTATAGTGACCTTTAGTAAAGGCTCAGCATGTTCCAAAAACCAACCAGTAACAGCATGCCCTGATTCATGGTAAGCAACTGTTCGTCTTTCCTCCTTGCTTATAACCTAAACAAAAACAAAAAAAAAAAATCGTAAATTTATGAAAACAGATCTAACACCCACAAAAACACAGATGAGACAGTTTTATATAGGACCGTCCCAGAAACCCTACTAGTATTGACGAGCAAAAGCAGTACATGCATAAAGCACGAGAATTTACAGAATGTGTTAGTGTACCTTATTTTTCTTCTCTAGGCCACCAATAACTCTATCAATAGCCGACTCAAAATGCTGCATCGTGACAACTGCTCCCTCGTTCCTGGCAGCAATCAACGCAGCTTCATTACATACATTTGCTATGTCAGCCCCAGCAAACCCAGGAGTCAAAGCTGCAAGTCTTTCTGAATAGTAAGACGGTTCATGATCAAGCTTAATCTTTTTCAAATAAATCTGAAATATCTGTTCACGGCCTTTAATATCAGGTTTATCGATGGTGATCTGTCGATCAAATCGACCCGGTCTTAATAAAGCCTTGTCCAAAATATCAGGCCTATTTGTGCCGGCTAGAATAACTACTCCCGTCGTCGTCCCAAACCCATCCATCTCAACTAAGAGTTGATTTAGGGTACTTTCACGTTCATCATTTGAACCTCCAAAACCTCCTTTTCCTCTTGCTCGACCTATGGCATCGATTTCATCAATGAAGATTATACTTGGTGCACATTGCCTTGCTTCTTGGAATAGGTTTCTTACCCGAGAAGGACCCACACCAACAAACATCTCCATAAAGTCGGAACCGGCTATCGATAGGAAGGGCACACCGGATTCCCCGGCAGTTGCCTTTGCCAACAGTGTCTTTCCCGTTCCTGGAGGACCGACTAAAAGAGCACCTTTCGGGATTTTCGCACCTAAATCTTCGTACTTTTTAGGATTCTTGAGGAAGTGAACAAACTCCATAATCTCTTGTTTGGCCTCATCACAACCGGCGACATCTTTGAAGTAAATCTGAAACATATATTACCAAAAGATGTAAGCATGGGAATTGTAACAGATGAAACTAGTATTAAACTGTTAACCCATGCAACAAAAGGTATACATCACGTAGACCATGTGACCTAAAATTATCGACTAAAAACTAAGATAAAATGATAAAACCAGGACATAAACAGTAATAATCATAATAAAAATATAACGCTACACCAATTATGTAGTTCTTTAATTAAATTTTGGTAAAAAAAAGATCATGTTTTACACTTAATTACATATGGAGTATAGATTAGGTAGTTGTTTACCACATTTTGTTTTAATCCTCAAATAATTGTGGTGCCCACACCTCAAATTTGGCAGAGGATTAACCACAAAACTTTAAATGACATTGTTGTTAAGGACAAACTAACCTTGTTTTTGGCATTCTTATCAACTTTAGTGATTTGAGCTTTTCCGATGCTAAATATTCCACGAGCACCTCTTCCACCACCCCCAACACCACCTAGACCGCCCTGCATTTTTCGGCCAACGTAGAAAAGCGACCCCAAAAGCAAAAGAGTTGGAGCAAATTTCATCAGTTCCAGATACCAAACCATTTCATTCACATATGTCACGGGAACGTGATCATGAGGGTCGATTCCTAAGGCTTCCTGTGCTTCCTCAAGTTTTTCCTCAAAAGACTCGATACTTCCAATAGTGAAATAGTACTTATACTGTCCCCTAGTACCGGTAGCAGGTCCTTGTACAGAATCATCAGTTAGCTGATCTTGCGGGGTGCTCCTTACATACACTTTAGCAACGGATTTGTTTGCAACAACTATACGGTCAACTAGACCGGGTTCCAGTAGCTTGTTTTTGAATTCTTGGAAACTAATCTGCAAGACAGTGATCACATGTTTTTGAAAAAGAATCTCACTTTACAAGATCATTTAAATGTGTCCGGGAAGAAAAACAAGGTTACCTGCTGCTGTTGACTAGGAACAACTGAAAATGTAGATAGAAAGACCCCTAATATCAACAAAGGTGTGATAACATTCTGAAATTGCTTCATAAAAGCTTCAAACGTATTTCCTTTATCATCTGTGTTTGAGTTTGATTCTTCTGGGGTAAGCAATGAATATTAAATTCGTTAGACAATGCAAAATTTCCAGGAGAAGGACGAGATCTCAAGTAATTACATCACCACAGACCCACAGATTGTCGACAAACATTTAGAATCAAAAGACCAACATTCAAGAAAGAAGATGAAAGACATAATGATGTTTAGGTTAATTACAGTCACCAAAAAACACCTTCCACACCTCGACACCACCTCGAAAACTTATCTAAAGCAATATAGTATGTGTATGTTGCTTCTAAGAAATTCAGACCTTGCCTCAAGTCGCTGGATATTTTGTCGACACCACCACATATATCCTCTCATCCTTGTAAAATAATATAGTTCCAGTACCCGGACTTTATGACAATAATATCTACTCTGTGTACTTTATTGCCTTTTCGTCACGTTAGAAATTGTTTCCAAGAAGTCGGGAAATGGAAATTTCAGAGCTGAACAAGAGATCGTAGACATGGAAATGAGAGGGTGCATCTTACACAGGTCACTCTTAATCAACTATTACAGATAACAGACCTTGCCACAGAAGAAGGTATACTCTTAGAACACAGAGTTTATCGGTTTATTCGTTCAATGATAAATGAAAAATTGTGCATGACTTATATGAATCAAGAGCTTTGATAGTTTAACCGTTGTTGAACTTGAAACTAGTAATCCTAACTGTTATAAGATTTATAGCTTCCGACTCAAAAACAAAGCTACAATCTCAAAATCTATCAAAAACAAAGATACGAACTAAAGGATCTTCAGAAATGTCACTATGATCATAAATCATACGGAGTAATTGATATCAAAGACGGAAAAACAACGGCTCAAGAATCAGAAGTTCACAACTAATACTCTTACAGTTGTGCATCCCCCGACATCATTGAGTTGATGTTATAAAGTACTCCAATTCCGCCAATGCATAATAAACATGCTTAAATCCGATTTCGCTAGCTGGAATTCCAAACATGAATAATATCTCCCTCACTTGATTCCTAGGCGCTAGCTACTCCGTCTAATTTAGCTATCGTTTATCAAATTACAAACAAAAAAGGCAGCAATAATATACCTTTGGATCCTGATTTCTGCTCATTACCCTCATTTGCTTTCGGATTCTCCTTCTTCCCTTTTGGATAAAAATTCTCATAATCTGCAAACATTCAATCGTTTTCACAATATTATCGACAATCCAAACGAAACACAATCCCATCAACCAACCATCAAAACCTACAAGAAAACTTACTTTTCTTCTTTGGGGTTTCACTGGAGAATAATCTGTAAAGTTTAGGGTTTCCAAGCACATACTTGGAATCTGATAAAATCCCTTTACTATTAGCTCCAATTGCAGCCAAATAACTCCTAAATGTCCCTAAATTGGAGTCCAATTTATGAACACAAGAACCTCTTCCTACATTTCCATCAATCAATAATGACTTCCCATTGATGAAATTCTGCCAACACAATTTAAACAAATAAAGCTCAAAACTTCAATTAACAATGACACGAGAGGCTATTTCCGAATGACCCGAGATGAAAATTGTACACAAAAAAACAATAATCAATAGCAAAATATGAGGCTATCCAATGTTAAACCACAAAATTTTAATCCAAAAAAAAACAAATACCCAAATGAAAACCCAGATTTCTAACATGAAATTAAGTACAAAAATCAATAAAAGATCGTACCTTTGTTCGAGATAAACGAGATACAGAACGACCTAATTTGGAAAAGATCATATTTTAATCGATTTTTGATGAAATTGGGAGAAACCCAGATTAATAGAAGTAAAGATCTACTGAAATTGAAAGTTGATTGTATAGGATAGGTTTGTGGTTGGAGTGAATTGGTGAAATGAATCGAAAATAAAATTAGGGTTGGATGAATTGGGGATGAAGAAACAAATTCCCCTGATAAAAGTGCGGGGGTTTCACTTGTGATGATCGTATTTTAGAGGTCTCTGTGGGTGACACACCAATACCGCCATACGCCCATACCTTTTTTTTTTTTTTTTTTTTTTGAATAAGCCTTAATTTGTTATTTTTACTAATTTGAGTTTAATTTTTCTACTTTTTGTCTAATGATTTATAATCAAATTCAATGAGTTTTTCATACTAATGTAAAAAAAAAGTCCGTGTATCAAGTCGGTTGAAAAAGTGAAAACTGATTATCGAAATGATGTTCACGTAATATTGAACAATTCTAAACCTAACACGCGAAAATGTTATTAGGCCCCATAACTTTGAGCAATTGTGAGATTAAACTCCATAAGTTTCAAATGTTATAATTAGGCCTCATAACATTGAGTATAAGTGAAAATTGATTCAATTTTTATTCTCTACATAAATTATATACTCCCTCCATTCATTACCAATTGTCACTATTCACTTTTGCACCAATTTTAAGAAATAAAAAAAATGAATAAAAGGACAAGAGTGTGGACCAACACACCACACTTGTCCTAATAGGAGTGGACCAAAATGAAGTATGTGGGTCATAGTAGTGGTATATGGTGTAAATAAAGTAAGATACTGAGGGCAAATTTGTCATAATAATTGCCAAAAAAGGAAAGGTGATAAGTGGATTTGAATGGACCAAAAAAGAATAAGTGAAGAGTGGAGTTGAATGGATGGAGTAATTAAATCATGTTATATATAAACTCAATGTACGCTGAATAATTATTAATATTATAAAAGCAGTAAAATAATTAATTAACATTATTTTTAGAATTTTTTTTAATAATTTTAATATACTCCATAATTTATATAATCTACGAGATTAATGTTACAAATTTTCAATTTTATGTAATTCTTTCAAAAAAAAATTCCAAAATATGTAAAAATTGCATATATTTTATAAATATATAATTATTTTTATTGTGTAAATAAATTATCTTTTGGTTGATTCATGAGAAGATAAATTACCAGTCGATGAGCTCGGAATTGGTGAGTGACAGACCGGCCATCCCATGTTTTATCTCATTTACTTCATCATACATTGCGAAGTATTTGGAGAAGTTTTACGATGTTTTTGATAATTGTACAAATTGGTTTAAAGAGAAACATAAGTACAATTTCGATATTGACAAAGGTTTGAATTCAGATCACGAGTATCATGGGTAAGCTTCCTAAAACTTGTAAGGCGCAACAAAAGTACCTACTAAGTTGTCACTAAATTGAGCCCATTCTCAGTTTAAAGAGGAAAGTTGGGCCCAATTCTTTTTACAAGGACAAAATTAACCCATTTTAACCCGCTCTGATCAAATGGTTTGCAATGTTGGAACTTAGCCAACCTGGTCGATCCTCCCAACCGAGCTTGGGTCTAAGAAAAAGAGCCTAGGCCGTCCATACCAGGCTCGGATCAACCATCAACATGATCGATCAGCTTCAGAGTCCGAGACTGGCCCAACCACCCTCCCCACTGATTCCGATTAGGTAGACAAAGCCCGTCCCGACCAAACCAAACCCAACCCATGATCAGATCTAATCTAACCTATTAGCACGCACCTCTACTTTTTTTTCCCTCATCATACTCATACAATAATCGGTTGGTCTCTTTTGCGACGGATATCCGTCGCAAGCTTAAGACGGGTCAAATAGATACCATTTGAGGGTAAAAGAACAAAGGTCCCACCAACCTCACTTTTATTTTTTTCCCTTAAATAGTATCTACTTGCGCGTCATTTGTTTGTAACGGATATCTCCGTCACAAACAAGAATTTGTGTACAATAATAGGCAAAGAAGTCGACCACGTATCCCCCACCACGTAAGCCAACCCACACTTTATCCAAATGACATCTGTCCTACATCTCATGCTTAGCTGTCACCCTTCCTTACCGCACGTTTTACCTTTTAACCGCACTATAAACACAAATACTTTTTTTTTTTTTTTTACCTTATCCTACTAAACCTAAACTATTCACCTTTCCCCTAGCAACTTCTACACTACTCCACGCCCTAACTGAGTGATTTCCACAACTTTCTACCCACCCCTCTCTCTCTCTATATATAAGAGCAATTAAGCCCTAACCAGTACTACGAGATTACGAGTCTATAGAACAGGTCCTGGTTTGGTTATTATACGTTAGACGTTATTATGGGGGAGGTTGATAAAAGCCATCATTATGGTTACGACGATAATGGTAATAATAATGATAATCACGCTCGCGGGTGTATGACACCCAAGGATGACGAGTGTCGTATCCCGGTGGCGGTGGGACCGCCTCCGCCACCAAAAAAGAAGAGGTTTTCTACTGGGAAACGGGTAGACCCGCCCAAAAACGGATACTTCAATGCTCCGGAGCTTGAGCTTATATTCAAGAAGTTGTCATCGTATTCGGTCCGTCATCATATCAGTCATCGTACGCATGCTAATGCTAATTAAGCTTAGTTATTATTGTGATAAAGCAAAGCGTGTAATTAATTAACCCATTTTGTGTGATTTCGTGGTTAATTAACAAAATTAAAATGGCTTAGAAGGTTTTTTTTTTTTTTTTTTGGAATATGTATGGATGTATCATGTATGATTATATTTTGATAGTAGTCTACAGTTATCTATTGTTTTTTTAAATGGATAACTATCGATCGAAATGAACGACAAATATTGTAGTATAATCATTTTAAATACGGAGTATAGTATTATGAATTTACAAGTTTTGTACGAGCTTTTTTAAAGCTCTCTATTTCAAGTACTTTTTCCGTCTTTGTTATTGTAGGATTTCTTTTAATTAAAATATTTTTTATAAATAATACTTCCTTAAATTTTTATTTATCTTTTCATTTGACTTTTGGGTCAAAAATAAGGGTATAAAATGTGTAGCTCAAAAGAAAAGAAAGATGAGAGAGAAATGTAAGGGTAATTCTAAAAAAAATGGGAAAGAACAATAAAAATTGAAAGAGTATAAAACGACAATAAATTGTCGAAGGGAGTATATTTTAACTAAGAGTATGTTTTTGTCTACTATAGTAAATGTTGCAAATCCAAAGAATCGGAATATTATCTCACGACTCAAATAGTCATTTGTACTGTACAAATCCGCCTCAAAACATTTTTTTTAATTAATTTAACAATCTCACATTAGAAAACCCGCATATAGACAGCCTCACAGCCTAATTTTTTGTTTCTGAGATATCGGATATCTCTCACATGATCGAACTAATTTTTTTTTTATTATATTAGAGCAATTGTAATAGAATAACTCAAAAATAAATTCTTCCATTTTCACATAATATATCGACAATCTTCATGTTTAAGAACTTTTAATTACAATGGAAGAACTTGTTATTTTGTTCTTAAATGGGATCCATTTTTATTTGTTTTTCAATCAAATTATTTTATTTTCCTTCAAAAATGTATAAACTTGGTTCTTAAATAAGAACCAAATTCTTATTTTTACAAACCCAATGCAAAACACAATAGAAGAACTTTATAATATAGAGTTCTTGGTGACAAATTCAAGAAAAAAACCATTATTGTGATTGCTCTTAGTAGATTTATAACATTAGCAAAATACAGTTAACATATTTTAGTAGCATGTTTGACTATCAAATTACAATAAAATAAAAAAAGAATGTTTGATAATTATGAGATTTATTTAGATTTGTTCTTTTTAACTTCTTTTCAGCTCAATCCACTTTGGTTTAGTTCAGCACCTGAAAGCTCATTTTATTTCAGTACTTCAGTTCAATTCAGTCTAATTCAGTCCAAAAGAGCGGGGTATTACTCGAATACATTGAATATATTGTTACAATATTCTGATATTAGAAACATACGAGTATTAAAAAAAAATTGAGCTATGTTATCAGAATATGTCGTCTTTATTGAACATACGAGTATTTTGTTGCCTAGTGGTTAAAACTTGTGATCATCAGTCCGAGGATCTCAGGTTCAAGCTCCTATAAACGCGAACTTGTGAGAGTTGTATGACTTGATACCATGCCTTATAGACGGAGGGTTTGTGGCAGGAGACGTAGCGAATTAAGCAAATCTGATAATGTAAAGAGTGGCAGATGAGAGAGGCATTAAATTGTTGAAGGGGTAATAAGTCAAAAGACAAATAGTTATAGTAGTAAATGTTTGGAAATGGGGTGTTGACTGGTCAAGACTTGAGTGTGAACAACTATGCTGTCAGATTCCCAAACTAAAACTAAAACTAAAACTAACGCATAGCATAGGAATACATTTATCACTTCCATATGCGATCATCATATCATATCATATGACTCTGAGTGACAACTGAGATCGACCATATCCTTAATTGGATCCTATGAAAAATCATACTTTAGCTTACAAACTTCACATCCAAGTAAAAGGAGGTATCAGGTCATCTGTCTCGTTCATTTGATTATGTTTGATTAAAATAATCTTCACAATAAATATAAAACACAGATAAATGAATAAAACGGAGACGATCTAATATTGTGACAATCTAATACTCCCTTCTAGGGATGGCAGTGGGTCTAAGACCCGACCCAGATCCGGCGGATCGGACCCGAATGGGTCGGGTATGAATTTTGGGACCCGGACCCGACCCGTGGACCCGTTAAAAAAAAAAATCATTAAACATACCGAGCCGTGACTCATGTATCACTTAATATGTTTTTTAATGAATTACTTTGTGACAAATGTTTTTAAGACGAACTTTGTGTTATATTTTGTAAGATGTTCCGGTTGTATTGTGAGACTTGTAGACACATTTTTTTTTTATCATTTTTTATACGTGATTTGTAAACACTTTTTTAAGATCTTATGCGTAAGGATGACTCAAGACATTACATAGTTTTTTCCCGGAAATTAAGGTCGTTTTTTTTCTACGAAATTTCCATCGAAACAATGAAAAATACAACAACGTAATAAATAAGACGGACCCGCGGGTAGACCCGGCCGGTTCGGGTATGGGTCTGACAATTTTGGACCCGTTCGGGTCCGGGTCGGGTCTGGGTACAGGGTTGAAACTTCGGGTCCGGGTTCGGGTGGACCCGACCCAGACCTGACCCGTTGCCATCCCTACTCCCTTCATTCCAACTCGATTTTTTAAGTTCAAATATTATAGTCACATCTTACATAAATGTATAAATTCAAATGAAATAAATGAGTATCGGAGTATATATATATATATACATTGCTTTTTTATATAGATAATTTAATCCGACTTCAAAATCTACCTAGTAGGACAGACGCTAACTAGTTTGATTGGTAAAAGATATGTGCATTGTGCGGGAATCGGCATTAAAATAGAAAATTGTCATTGAAACTCCATCCCCTTAGAGTTTAGACGAATCTCGTGAACCAGAGTGATTCCAGTTGTCGATCTTGTGATCCGGGATTGATTTTGGTCATTGTAAAATTTCTCTGTCGATCTCGTGAACTAGGAATGATTCGGGTCGTTGTAGAATTG
Organism: Agrostemma githago; assembly: GCA_958450325.1. Taxonomy (NCBI): domain Eukaryota; kingdom Viridiplantae; phylum Streptophyta; class Magnoliopsida; order Caryophyllales; family Caryophyllaceae; genus Agrostemma; species Agrostemma githago. The sequence continues at coordinate 74,815,033 of OY288243.1, read as the reverse complement.
TAGGTTCCTTAACTTTAGGGTTGTTTGAGCTGAGGGTGGCACAAGTGGCCTGGCCTGGTGGTACGGTGGGCAGATTACGAGATTTGGAGATGCTAGAGTTAGCTAGGGCAGTTGTTATTAGTTGCTAGTACGGATGTTTTTTGTTACGAGAAGTTGATGTCAATAACAAGGTTTATTGACAACTTAAATAATAGGATGATCAATTATACTCCTCCATTCCAATGAATTGTTTGCCTATTCCATATTGGGGCGTCTCAATGAATTGTTTTTCTTTCTATTTTAGGAATGTTTTTTATATGCAATTTGACCATTCTAATGAGTTTTGCTTCACATGTCACTTTCTTATTAGATTCCTTACCCTTGGTGCCAAAAGAAAAGACAAACAATTCATTGAAACGGAGGGAGTAGTTGGTACTCCATGTATTACAGATTTTCTGATCTAATGTGTGCCCACTCGTTAACACTCTAATTATAGTAAGATTTATTAGGATTTTATCATAAGAAATTGAAATATTTAGACAATATCATAAGTATTAATTAGTTCATATCATACTTAGACAATGCAATATCCTTACAAATCTTGATTTCTTTAGGATGTTAACATATGTCTAATAAGTACGCGTTAGAATAACTGTACAAGATATAATCTAATTAATTTAGTATTGTGATATTTATACTAGTTTTAAGTTTTTAACCCAAATTTTGGGAAGCACGAAAATGGGGGAAACAATCTCCAAGTTTAACGGGAAATTTCACAAAATGGTAATTGGGCAACATACAATCTAATGCAATAGTACACCTTGTCACATGAAGTCCCATGTGAACTTGTGGTTCCCAAATACAGTATGCAACTTGACATACTCCATTTCTATATCGTAATTAATTAATTATAAACATAATGCTATGATTATCATTTACGCTACATCATTTATTAGGTATAAACTCATCTCTCCTACTCCTCCCTCCGATTCCTTTCTTTGGAATTGCAATATTTATTTTTTCCACAAGAAATAAGGTTCTGAGTGTGGATGATGGGTCTCACTCATAAAGTAAAAATCACCACTAACAAAATTATACCCATGGTAGGAATGTGACAATTCTAATAAAACTATCTTAAAAGGAATATGTTGCAATTACAAATAATCAAATGGAGTAGCATTGATAAGTATAAATATTAGACTTTTTTTTTTGAAAAGGATGTCGAAAGTAAATTCATCAATGCTTGACACAAAACGGATGATATCGACTATCGTAATATAGTATTATAGATCACACATATCAATACAATAACAAAAGGGTCGACTTGTTGACCAATATATATGATGTACTCTCCCGGTACGATTTTAAATGATTGTCATATTTCAATATAATACTTCTCACATATATTGCACAAACGGACCATCATTTAAAACCGGAGGGAGTGTCAATGTTTCTATTTACTGTTAGAAACTAACTTATACAGTACTCCGTATATGTTTTTTTTATATTGTTTGATCATAATTGTTGCTAACAAGTAGACTTAATTATATTACCGTTATTATCTAACCTAAGATCAACATTCTACGTAGTAGTAATTCAAATGATAAACTATTAAACTGGTTATTTTACCCCGTGAATATCATATCATATTATCATGGTTGTATTGTAAGTAAACCGCATAAATTTACGCATAAATGCATTTTTTGTTTAATTTATTCTAAAATACCAAAATTTAAATTACTTTAATAATCAAATGTCATAATAATTCAATATTTTGGTAATAAAGATTATTTATGATAGTTTCAAAATTATGGTCAAAGTGTGGCATTATTATGATCTAAAATTTAGAGTGAAGACATGATCTAGAAATTGGGTCAAACCTTAATGACAAATCTAAAGCATGATTAATGAAAGAAAGGGTTGTAATTAAAAGAAGGGAATATTCAATGATTATTATTCATGGAAGTGACTGTGACGACACTTAACAACAAGTCAAACTCTAGTGAGGACCATATATGTCTCTCTTTCAACCTTGATTAAGATTCAGATTAAGATTCTTGATCATTACTCAATAATTACCCACAAATTCCGTTGTCAAACCGTCTCATAATACGATATTCTGTGTCCTAACTCTCACATGAGAGAAAGTTGCTAATTCCTCATAATTACATTTGTAAAAATAATACGGACTAATAAATAATTACTCGTACATTTTTATTCTCATGACACCAGTTGAAAAAATCAAATATTATAGTAGTAATAAAATTAGATAAATATGGTTAAATTAGGTTTAATTTGACACTTTAAATTCACATTAAAATTTTCTTATGTTTCCGAGACTCAACTTCTTATTATTATTATTATTATTATTATTATTATTATAATAAAAACCGGAACTTGCTTTAAAAAAAAAATCAATTACAAGAATTTAGTGGGTAACTGAGATACTATCTGGGCACCCACTCCCTTATTAACATCATCATCGTCATCATTCTGTATTATATTGATAGTACGTTTTTTCTTAGTGATATTGTACTAGATAAGAGCCTATAATTACGTGTCAATATAATATAATCCGTAATAATTTTTGTTAATATTACCCTAAAATAAAAGAAGTAGTAATTGGTATGAGAATGTAAATGTGGGGATGTATGGTTGTACTTGTACTCCTATAAAAGGATAGATAATTGTGGAGAGGTTATGTGGTACTCACATTAAATAGAGTTCACATGTTCTAAAACGTATTTGTTCGTACCATTAGTCATCTAAACAGTGTGGACATGTGCTCCAAGGGGGCCGACTACTTCAATAATACACACTAGCTACTTTTATTTGAATGCATCACATTTACCTCTCCAAAAAAAAAAAAAAAATCTAACATTCACTATATTATGCAAAATTATGTATTTTTTTTTCATCTAAAAATTACACATTACAGTCTTATAAAAAGCAATTTTTTTTTTCAGTTACAGATTTATAAAAAAAATTAAACAATTACTACCTAATAAATCACTTTCTAATTACTTTTGTTACCTTAAATGAACTCCGACGGACTAATAAATTGATTTCCGTCCAAAATTACATTTCTTCTAATTACGTGACCATTTTGCCCCTACATCTTTTAACGAGTCTATTTATACCTCCCCTTTTCCCAAAGCTTTATCACTCTTATTGTTCTTCAATTTCTATCTTGTTGTTCTTCAATTTCTTCACTACCCTTCTCAACTGTTTCTACCCCCTCGTTATTTTTGCTTAATGAAGACCATCTCTCTGCATTGTCTTACCTTTATTGTAGACGAAACTATCATCAAACATCATCCACAAGTTAACAACAAATGACTAAATATTCATATCTACAACAATAATAGCAATGGTAAAAGCAACATTAACTAACATTTAATCTAATTAAAACAAATTGCAGAAGCCCTGAAAATTGAAATATTTAATCAACAGCTACATTTGGCTTAATTACACTAAATTGCAGAAGCCCTAAAGTGCAATTACACTCAACAAAAAACTTAATTCACGTAAGAAAAACATAATTTAAATGCAAATTTGGGTTTCATTGTAGGAATCGATTGAATCGATTGAAAACTTACTTGTAGATTTGTTGTTTTCTTCAATTGCAAATCTGGGTTTCAATTTTGTACAGATTATTGTTGGATTTATCAGATTAATTAGGGTTAGAGGATGATTTGAAGAGGGAGATGTACGGAGTGGGTAGAAGAGTTGAAGAGGGTTAATGAGGGGTCAATGAAGTGAAACGATTTTTTAACTGAGGGATATTTTGGTCTGTTCACAACTTTCGAAACATAATCAACTTACTAATCCAACGAAGTTCACTTAAGGTAGCAAAAACAAATGAAAAGTGATTTATTAGGTAGTAACTGTTGAATTTTTTTTATAAGTCTGTAATTGAAAAAAAGTGATTGTTATAAGGCTGTAATGTGTAATTTCTCCTTTTTTTTCATTTTCAAGTTGTAACCCAAATTTAAAATTATTATTCTAATATACTCTCTCCCCTTCACTAAGATCTTCCACATTTTTTTTTTAGAAAACTTCACTAAGGGGTCGTTTGGTTGCCCTCTTAAATCATGGGAAGTGGAACTTCCCATGAATTGATAAATTGTGAAGCTGTTTGGTTGCCCACTTCCCGGGAATTGCCACTTCCCAGGAATTGCCACTTCCTCCATAATGGGGGAAGTTACTCACCAAGCCCCCCCTTGGTGTGTAGAACTTCCCGCATGAAGTTATTTCCCACATGGCAACCAAACAATATTTTTATAATTCCCATGAAATACAAATTCACGTGAATTTAAGTTCCCGGTAACTCTATCTTCCCATGGTGAACCAAACGCGCCCTAAGATGTTCCACTTTCGTTTTTAGTAAATATTTTGTGGTTCTTATTGCTTGTGACCCCACTTCCTTTTCTCTATCTTCATTTTCCTCCACATACATCCATTTTCTTAATTTCTTCCCACAATCAAATGTGGAACATCATAGAGAAGCGGAGGGAGTATTATTTAGGACAGTAGATATATGTAAATCCCAAATTAACATTTATATTTATCATTAAATATTTTTTTATAAGTAAAAACATTGTTTACCACAAAACAATAGATACTAAAAATACACTTAAAAAGGATTATTGTTTGGTTGTTTTTATTGAAACTTACCGACTCATTTCAACTTTAAAAATGGATTTGTTCGTCTCTAGATCATGATAAAAGGATATTCTGATTTAAACAATTAAATTATTAGGGGTCGTTTGGTTGCCCTCTTAAATCATGGGAAGTAGAACTTCCCATGAATTGATAAATTGGGATGCTGTGTGGTTGTCCACCTCCCGAGAATTGTCACTTCACAGGAATTGTCACTTGCTCAATTATGGGGGAAGTTACTCACCAAGCCCCCCTGGTGTGTAGAAGTTCTCGCATGAAGTTATTTCTCACCTGACAACCAAACAATATTTTTGCGATTCTCATGAAATACAAATTCACGTGAATTTAAATTCCCGATAACTACATCTTTCCATGGTGAACCAAACGAGCCCTTAGTTTATGTAACCAAACGAGCCCTTAGTTTATGTGTGGTGGTATATTCTTGATTTGACTCAAATTACAAATGATATCCCATCAACTCCTAACAGAACAATTGTAATACTACTACTCTACATACTACCACAACATTATTACTACATCTCTAGCTACCTTTATATTCCTCCTATATAAATACCTTGCAAAATTACCAAAACTCATCCCCCTCTTCCTCCTCCTATCTTACTCACTTCTTACACCTTTGTCCCCCTCTTCACACATGGGCTATGAAGATGATTCAGACTTCTACACATACACCTCATCACCACCCAAAAAATGGAAATTATTCAAAAATAATCATAATCATAATGCATCATCTTCATCATCAAATCACATAAACTCTTCTCTATCAAGAAGTTATTCATCCCATAATAATAATAATAATAATAATAGTTCACCTCCAAATTTTAGTAGAAGTTTTTCAACAAAGTATAGTAGTAATTCATCTCCTTCATCATCTCCTAAGCTTAGAAGAAGCAAAACATCAAAAGGCAATAACAATAACAACAATAACCCAATGAAGAAATTCTCCAAGAAATGTACTAATTTGGCTAAGGAGCAAAAGGGTAGGTTCTACATTATGAAGAGATGTGTTTCTATGCTTGTCAATTGGAGAAAAAATGGTGATTCTTGAGCTACACTTACTTGCATGCTTGCTTGCTACCTACATACTACATTATATGCATTTATCGATCTATCTGCAGATCAAATCAGATCAGTTGTTTACCTTTGATTGAAATACCGCTCACAAAGAATAAAAAAGGTAAACAAATGACTGCGATGCTGCTGCTGCTGCTGAGGGAGCTAGCAGGGTAATTAATTACAAGATCATGATCAAGATATATATGATTAATTATATGAAGGTGAAGGTGAAGTACTACCCATGAATGAAGAAAGTTTAATTTGGTCATTGAAGAAGTTGTGGGGTGAGTATATATATTGTATTAACAATGTATTATGATGAGTTGAAATGTCAAAAACCAATATATATTATATTTAGTTATTTACCCTACATGAAAATATAAGTTTTAATTTTTACTATTATTTTAGATGGTCATTTTTGTAAAAGGAGTCATGATATGTTGATTATTATGATTTCATGGTGAAATTATTAGAGTAATAATTTTTGGTTATTTTTGCTAGTGTTTAATTAATTTGCTTGTCCAAATATATTTTACATGTAGAAGTAGATTTTATGTTTTATCAAATCATTAATGTAAGAAAGGATGAAATTAAATATATAGCTAGGTTGGTTCTATGGGATATATTTATACTACATTTTGCAAGCAATTATGATTATTATTTCATATTTAGTTGATAATATATAGATTCCATATAGCTATGGGATGATAGTAAAAATATCATACATAGTTTATATTCTAATGTTTTATTCACTTATTTACCTGTCCAAGTTTTACGTGTTTTAACTCCTAGTTGCATTGGTAAATAAATGACTGAAACAAGAATGTATATGCTTTCTTTTATTCAAATTACTATTCATTATACGCGTATATATCAAAAATATAGAAAAGTGAAGATCGATAACATCGATGATTCTAATTAATTATTTAATTTATATTTATATTTATTTATATAATAAGGGAAAACAGATCCAAAAAAACATGATGCATGTGAGCTGCCCCTTCCATTTTATACTACACTGAGCAAAAATAATTGGTAAAGTCGGGAACTCGTGGAAAAGTTCTTGGTTTAATTTGGTAGTATTTGAAAGTTTGATACGAGTAAAACAAATTTCTTGTCGACAAGAGAAATAAATTGGAACTATTCCAAATTTACCTTAGTTTCTTTTAATTTGTAGGGTAAAATGATTTCATACGGTAAAAATGATCAGTTAAAATAAATAAGAAACCACTCATTTATTGCCATTACTTATTATTGAATGAATGTATTTTCACCCAAATAAACTGTCACACACAACAATTACCGAGTTGTAATAAGTTTCATTATTTGTATAAAATGACAAAGAAGCAAATTAAAATGTTTTTTTTTTGGAGAAAATATCGTTGAGAGGTAAAGCTTTAATTAATACTAAGAGATACATTGGGTCTGGATTGTACCCGTAATGAGGAGATCGATATGGTCCACTTGTTGTGACCACTTATATTTCGAGTGCACTTTGAATTGCTTACTCTCAACCTCAAATAATCTTACATGACGGTTTTATAATAAATATTGCTCTGTAACGTACTCATTTGTTTTTATAGTTACTCTGTATATATTTTCCTTTTCTCAGTTGTATTGCCTTTTGTTGATCAAAGTAAGACCATATGTGGGTGAATATTAATTGATTTTACCTTATTTTTTTAAAACTATTTATGTTATTTTTTAAAATCAATTATTAGGGTTAGTACCTTTGAATTACAATCATAGTGATAGAAAGATCAATAAATAAAAATCTTATTAATATTATGATTAGAATTTTAGAAAGAAAGTATAGTGAAAAAATAATCCTAGTACAAAGTGAATAGTTTGCATCAAAAATTCCGGCTATGGTCTATTCTCATTCCAAAAGCATCATTTTCTGATGGAAAATGACTTTAGAAAGTGTCTCACACATATGACCACTGTACGTGCGAATGATAGATATATATACCAAACCATCAACACTTGTCTACTACTCTTATAATCTTCTACCTCCAATAGAATTCACCTCTACAATCACATGATATATACTTCATCCATCCGTTCCAACGAATGGTATATATTTATTTTTTTGACACTATTTATAAGTAGGATGAATTTTCGATATAACTTCTGATATATAATATAAAATATATTCATGTGGGATCTTGTTTAAATCGTCTAATCAAATACATTATGAATATCAAATTTTTATAACTTTTAGTATTACGTAACTAAAGATATGGACAAAAAAAAAACGAGTATCGACATACGTGCATAAAGCAAATAGATACAAATGGTTGGAACGGAGGAAGTATATCCAATGTATCCGAAACTGATCTATTGTACTCCCTCTAAACCATTACTCCCTCCGTCCCACTAAGATTGTCCCGTATTCCTTTTTGGGTAGGTTCTTAAAGATTGTCCCATTTCTCAACTTTCCTTTTTAGTCTATCATTTTTTACAACTTCGTCCCTACTAAGACAAAGTATTTACCATTTTGCCATTCCATTAACCCACACCACCTCACATATCACCCTATAAAGTAGTCATAATTGCCTATATAACCAATCATTACACATTTTTCTTAATTATTGTGCAAAAGTAAATGGGACAAACATTTTGGGACGGAGGGAGTATGATTTACCCATTTATTATTTTAATCCTTTACATTTGAATAAAAGTGGATAAATGGTGTAATTGTGTAACTTAGGAACTTGGTTGCAGTTTAAAAATTTTATAAAAACTAGTAGCTCCGCCATTGTTTGCCTCATTTCGGAGTAGCTTGGTTCAAGATAGTAGCTCCATGGAGCTGCTTGCTTAAGAAGGTCCACACCATTTCTCCATCAATGGTACATATGCTTTGTGTGATGTTGTAGCTTAAATTGATTATAGCTTGGAAATATGATGTGAACAATTTCAAGCTAATAAGTACTCCGTACTAGCTCACCATTGTCCTTGCGCTAATTCTTTCAAAAAAAAAATGAATATAGATAAGACATACAAAAAGGTCATCACTAATGTCTAAGCATTTACACAATCAATCAAATCCTCATTGTCATTTGGATTCTTATACACAAGACGATGTATAGTAACCTGAAGGTCACTATGATTTTCATCATTTCTTCCTTTTAAGTCAGACAAGCCTCTTCAGCTCATAATTAATACATCTGGATTTTTGAGTGCCAGTAGACATCCAAGTAAACAGACATGGACAACCTGCGCTGGGAGAAGGGACAATTGAAGAACAAGTGATCAATACCTTCGATCTTCCAGCTCAGAAAGATAGATGATACATACATGTAACACCTCTCGTTTATCCAAAAAAGTCTTAAAATAAACTTTCCTAGATAAATGGAAGGACGACTAACAGCAGGTAGTAGTCTCATCACAACACAATACCGAAACCAAAATAAGAGTTCATGGATAAAATGAAGAATTTATAATCCAACCTAAGTAATCAAATACGAGTACATACATTATTTGATTATTACATGCATCTTGGGAAAACGGTCTAACAAAAAGTTGGTGAATGGTTCATGCTAAGTATATCGATGACTCCTAATAAACTGGCATACTGCATACATCAGAAGTTTAATAATCATGCATGGATTATTACACTGCCCTACGATAACAAATCTAAATAAGTTATTATAACTTATAATAATGTTTCATATTTTACTATTTATTTAAAATAAATTTTGGAAATTTTAACAATAAAAAAAGCAGAAGAAGAAAACATGGAGTAGATGATGCAGAAGAGATATATAGTACCTAAAAGTTTCTCATCTATAAATAACATCATAACAATATATGAATTGAATTGAAATCAATTAGTACGTACGATATAATAATAATAATGGCAGGCATAGTCAGTTGTCAATTGTCATGTGGTGCATGCACCATATCGTACGTTTACTACATAAACTCCACCACAATAAAGTTACTACCTTATTGGTAAAAATTAGGGCATCAAAAATTTGGGTACCACAATAAATTACCTTTATCTTTTGCCAAATTTTCAGTTTCTTCTTTAGGATATGCATATCCGGTTTATAGTTTCATAATAATGGGTCAAATAATTACGTAGAGAATAACGGGTTCTTTGTCATTTAACCACATCATCAAGATAATGTTCCATGACCTCACCCGTTATAATCTTAAGATAATACGGAGTATATCCATTCTAAAAGATATTGACGCTCGGTTAAAAGGGTATTAAAAGTTTTAGGTAGCACAATAAATTCTTTATCTTTTGCAAAAATATAGATTCTTATTTAGGTTGGATATGTCTAGCTATCCGTCTTAATTTTATAACACCAGGTCAATATAAGAATATATATATAGGGAATAACAAATTGTTTGTTTTCATCTAACTTTATGACATTATGACTGAGATATTATATGACTTGTTAAAGCTCTTAGGGCATCTCCAACAATGAGAGAACTCCTCGTCATCCTCATGATGATGTACTCAACATCTTCTCCAACCATTTTTTCTATTCATCAAGTTATCGCTAAGTATGAAGCGTAGTTGTTTGCATCTCATTATTCTTTATTTTTTTTTTCCAAATTTACTAGCCAATAAGGACTTGACAAGTGTCAAGTTTATATTTATCATCTTTTATTTCTTATTTCTTTTGAACTGTTTACGGTTTTTTTTGTTAAAAATCGTTATTTTATTTTTTATTTAAAAATAAAATGAAATATGTAAGTTGCAATTTTTTTTCTCTATAAATAGAGTATAATATTGGGTAGTATTGTCAGACTACTTCTTTCTCTCTCTATTTTATTTTCTTAATCACATTTAATACAAATCAAAATTAACTCTATTTCTTTCTAATATTAGTTATGGATAACTATATTTACAATAATCCGATTAATAATAATAATAGTAGTAATAATCTCGAACAACAAATGTTAGAAGTTTTTCAAAAAATGAGGGACGAAAGTTTTATGGGTTTTCAATCAAATATTGTGTTTCATACTTATATTTTTAAATAAATTGTTACGTGTTATTAAAAAGTCCGAGACAACAGCCGAGTATGAAATTTGAAAACCGAGTCGAACCATCAAATTAAATTATAGTATTATACGTACTCGATTTTGTTAAATAAATTAGTTAACAAATTATTTTCACAATTAATAAAAAAGTGTGAAATTGTGGAGTATTAAAAAGTAAGAGAGATAAATGATGAGAGAGAGTAAGATGATGATGAAGAGATGAGTATAAATGTTGGAGTGTTTTTTTGATTGTGAGGTGAATGAGTGAGAAAGATGAGAGATGGAAGGATGATGACTTTGATGAGTGAATAAAGAGCATGGTTGAAGATGGTCATAATGTCAAGACGATATATGGGTACCACAATAAATTTTCTTACCTTTTGCCAAAAAAACATATTCTGGTTTAGGTGGGACATGAATATCCGTCTCAATCTTATAATAACGGGTCAAATAAGAGATATCAAATTAAATGCATAGGGGATGACAAAAGATTCGTTCCATCTAACCACATGATCGAGATGTTTTCTTTTTTAAACCTCACATGATCGAGATGTTATATGACACGTACTGTTTGAAGATGATGTTATATGTAAAAGAGATTAACGGTTGGCAAAAAGGGAATTAATTTTAGGATGTTTCCAAAATGAGAACTGTTGGTGCCCTTAGAAAGGGGAGAGTAGTAGGAGTAGGCCTGTATTTTGGAGGGATAGATGCTAAATACTCGTACATGGCTTAAGCATTATGTGATGACTGATGATGAAGTATCCATGCAACTACAGAATTGCTTTTGCTGTAACTCTGATTATCCCACATTCTTATCTTGCACTACTGGTCCTACTACTTCTAATAGTTTTTACTCGTATTAATTATTTTGTACCCTCACTTCTAGTCAAACTTCACCCTACCACCTTAATAATATTTGTTGAATTATGAACGTGATAAACGGGTCGGGTCATTTGAATTAAGGCATGTAGGGTAGAGTAATGTGTGTGCATGGTCGGGTCAGTCAAGAGTCCAAGACACTTATGATGATAGATTATCGATTTATTGAGTCATAGTACAACTAATGCACTTCGATCCCAGCTGGCACACAATTAGGCATCTGTTTTTAGACTTGATCTATTCTAGATTGTCACGTGCACCCGAACTGCTAGGTTCCAATTAGGTCATTGTGTCATGACTCACGACGTGATAACTTGTTCAAAAGGATGGCCATCCAGTCGGGTCTGCTCCATGTCCCTAGATAACGGTATTCCATCAAATCATCGATTTCGTCCGAGCAAATTGAACCCTTCGTAATGTAAACAAGTAGTGGTCATATCATGTCTCGAGGTTTGGAATTCTAAGTTCATGCACCGGTTCAATATGGTCCAAGGGCGGACCGGATCACATGGGTAGTCCACAACTCCACATGCCCGCAAGTGCATCCTCATTATTATATTCCGAGTTTTTGTTTTTTAAAACAAAATCATAGGTTATGTTGTATATAGGTAAAAGATGTTTCAACTTTCAATTATCAGTATATGTTAAGTGGTACTCGTATAATGGCAAGTGCTTTATACTTTCAGTCAAAGGACTCATGTTCAGTTCCCCCAACCTAGCTCCTTTCATGGGTCGGCCTCTGGTCTGGTCCTCTTCGGCTCCAACAACGAAACCTTCGTCTGCTCACGGTCAAAATTTCTCGCTATTTTCAAGCTACCGAACCTTTTTATCGTTCCAATTCGTCTGAAAATATATTCAAATCGGATCAATTTATCAAGTCTATTGTATATCTAACCCAACATCTTTAGACCTAGGTTGGGGCCATATACAAGTAGTTCGAGTAACATATGATGATTAACAATATAGCAAAAAAAATTGTGGCCCTTATATTATTAAGGCCTGCTGTGCATGCCCTTGTGGTCGGTCATAAGGAGCTCCGACATAAACTTAACTTTGATCTCATTAATTGTGTAAGACAAGACAGTCACGGTATGTAGGGCAGGATGACATGTATTCATATTTAACCATTAATAAAAAAAATCATCAATTTTTTTTATATAAGACGGTTTCACATATGTTACCTATTGAATATGATTTTTAATTTTATTTTAATAATTTGTAATTTTTGTCTTGTTTTGAGAATCGATATATTTAAATAAGTTAATTATTGGGGGAAGAAGGTTCAGCTCACGTGGTTAGAGCTTCCTTACCCTGGCCGAGAAGTCAAGGATTCGATTCTCATTTGCGACTAAGTACGCGCTTCGTTATACCAAAAAAAAAAGTTAATTACTAGATAGTTTGTCATCATAATATTTTAGTTGTATCTCTTTTATCTTTACTCCTTATTTTTTATTAGACTTATTTTATTTTGAAGTAGATGTATTCATATTTATTAGGCACTAAGCCACTAATAAAAATCACGCAAATTGTTATATACGAGTACTTTGGAAGACAGTTTCACATGATCAGTTACATATTGCTCACTATATTACCGATTTTGTATTAATTTAAATGAGTTAGTCATCATTATCAGAAATTATCAAAATGTCAAAATATATAAAACTAAAAAAAAGGTATTATATTGGCATGCATTCCCTACCAAAAGAAAAACAAAGATTGTTTGGTAAAAACATTGATTAATAGTACTAGCTGTGAATAAGATAACTACGTGCTAAAAGTTGTCTCCTATACTGAAATAATGTTAAAGGCTTTAAAGGACATGTAGCTTTGTTTTTATCTTATTGTTTCAATGTGTTTTTTTCAACATATATAATGTTACTCATATTCATTTCAAATTATATACTCCATATGTCGCAATTATTATCGTTTTTGTCTAAGAAATAATGTTTTCATTATTAAAGACTCCTTATAAATAAATCTCTGGTTTTAGAATAGAGATAAGGAGTACTTAAATTTTTATTTCTAACGGAAATATTTGTCATTTTATTAGCGTGTCAAGTACTCATCTATCTACATAATTAAATAATATCTAATCAATCATTATAACAATATGACATATAATCCGTAACGGGGACTGAGAGTAAAGATTATTTATCTAGGATAATCACTCGTGCAGTGATTGATCTCTAGAGCCGGCAAAAGCTGACACAATCCCATAAAATGATCTGACCCACCTGAACCCCAACCCAACCCGATTTGAACCCGACCTAATATGGTTGACTATCTGACAATTATTAAACTTAAAGATTGATTTAAATGAAAGTGATATGATGTATAGTTGTGCGATGCTATCAACCATCAAACAAATTAATTTAACAAATAAAAGTTGACAATTAAATTTATTTGGAAAACATGAAAACAAAATGATACATTAACTAGACGCAATAATGATCCGACCTAAACTCAATCTGAACGACCTACATATCAGTTGACCGATCCCAAAATGATCTGATCCGAACCAAACTTGACCCGAAAAAATATGCAAACAGATAAACCCGAACCCGATATAACCTGACCTGATTTGACTCAATCGAAACCCGACCAGAATGACCCGAATGGCACGCAGTGAGCCTCCACCATTTAAGCCCTACGGACTTACGGACGAAGAAACAGTAAAAAGGAGTCATATTTTCACTTTTCTGACATGATGGACGATGTGATGGTAAAATTGGGCCATACATATACATACACCACTGACAACATTGGCCTTGCATGCTGTGGACCGACATCTTACACTCGTGGGCCATATCGCATAGTACTTGACTCATTCGGCCCAATATTTACTCGACAACATAGGCCCATTAGGGTATCATCAACCCTCTAACCCGGTTTTCTTTGGGCCGAACAATAAACTTGAACCCGGTCCATGATCAATCGGTTTTTCTAGATGTAAGCTTGTAGTAATACTCATGTTGGGCTTTCATCTCATATGGGCTCGTCATATAGTTTAGGACGAGTCTTTCTTTTTTCAATGAAACGTGCACTTAATCGCGTTGCTATATAGGGGGTGAAGAATTCGAGCATTCCGTTGTTGTGAATCATATCTCTCTCTTGCTTATTGAGTTAGGTGAGACCAGTTTCGAAGCGATATGGTTGATATCATCAAGGCTTTTGTTACGATGTTGTTAAGATACAAAGACCGAATATTAATTTTAATTATAATTACTATTCTCTCTGATTTTTATTTATCTTCCCTGATTTCTTATTGGTGAAACACCATTTTTTCCTTATTTCTATTTTGGGCCATTAACATGTGATCTAAATTTACCTTTACATTTATCTCTCATCCTTTTCTCTTTTGAGTCACACATTCCTAAACTCTTATTTTTCACCAAAAAGTCAAATGAAAAGATTATTAAAAACGGAGGGAGTAGCATTTTTAAGATGTTTGGTAACATGGTAAGGAGTAACATGTTATTTCGGTGATAAGTTTTATTACATTACATTATTTGCCTTTTTGTTTAACATCTTATGATCTTATCCATGAGTCTTCAATTTAATGATTGTTTTTTTGTTTTAAAAAAAAACATAAGAATCACTTTGTTGCTAATGTGAATTGAATTCATGTCATGAGCACTTGCCACTGGAAAGACCAATTCTCTAATGAGGCGATACTAAGTATGAAATAAATTTTAATGTAGGATAAATTACGTCACGCATTGTTTAATGTTAAACGGTCTCACAATAAACTGGTTAGTATTAACATATACAAGTAACCTACCTTTTTTTGGCAACATTCTAAAATTCTAGTTCTGGCCACCAAATATATTTTCCGTTCAAATCCAAAGGGTAAATTTGTTTTTTCACACTTGTCGAGACACGTTTTACACCGTCAATATATTTCCTTTTACACTAACAAAAATTATAAAAAAATTGATATTCTTAATCTACCATAGAGACGTATCAAACAAAATCCCACATGACTATATCTTTTCTTATAGATTGTCGAAAATATTAATGATTATCTTGACTTGTGAATAATGTTCAAAAGAGAAGCGTACCCTTCTGGATTTGAACGGATGAAGTAACATTCTAGAAATCTTATAATGGCAAAATGGTAATTACAAGGAGAACAAAAAAAAAAAAAAGTTAAAAACAAACACCACTCACTTGCATTTCTTCATTCTCAGTTTCTCAAACCTCCCAGGCTCCCACTAGTTTCATTGTCACTTGGTCAAACACCCCTAGTTTTTAGGGCTTTAATTTCCTTCATTAAATTAAAATTTTTAATGCTTCAAATTCTAAGTAATAAATTAACAAAAACACTATAACCATTAATATTTCATTTATTACTTTTAATAATAGCTTAAAATATTGGAAAAAAATACAAAAAAAATCATTATTCCCTTTTCCAAACAAATTTATAACCTATGCAGTATAAAATTAATTATTAAAATTATTGCGTTGTCATTATACAGAATAATAAATTAATTTCTTTTAAAAATGACTCGTCCATGTAAATATTTATAAAATTCACCAATATATAATATAAAATAATATATTAATCATAGTGTATTTACACTAGTATATTACCAATATTTTTTTTTGGATTTTTAAAAAAGTTACTCCCATCAATTTTTTTTATTTATTTGAGTGATTTTAATATTGAAGTAATTAATTTTAAATTATTTAGTTATAATTTTGGCTGTCCATTGATCATCTTTCTTCTGTGTTTCCAACAAACAAAAAAAAAAGTCCATCAAAACAACAACAAACATTTGTTAACAGCAAAAACCCTAAACTGGGGTTCTTATTAATAAGTAAGATGCTTGAAACCCTCTTTTCTCCCAAAATTATTAGCCGCCGGAATTGATCTCAACCATTTTAAAAAAAATTACTTTCTTTTTTCTTGATCTTTCTCTGTTCTTCTCACTCTCTCTTCTCTTTTTTTCAGATAATTTTTTGATGGATGTTTGGAAAAATGAAGCATTAATCATGGAGGAAGCTGTTGTTTGATCATCAATCAATCAATCAAAAACCCAGATAAAAAAGTTTCAATTTTGTTGAGTTTTATATAGTTTTTGTTTGATTATTTGTGGTTTAATCAATACCCAGATGAAAAGTTTCAATTTTTTTTGAGTTTTATATAGTTTTTGTTTGATTAATTGAGGTTTAATCAATACCCAAATAAAAAAGTTTTAATCTTTTATGCTTGGCACCAAACCCTAATTGAAAAATTGATGTTTGATCAATTTTGATTGGTTTGTTGTGCATATTCTGGTGTTTGGATTATCAGGCTTGATAAAAGGAGCTAGCTTTAGCTGTAATTAATTAATTTTGAATCAAATTAGGGGTTTAAAGGGCTAATTTGATCATATCTGTGATTAGGGTTTTTAGGGTTTGTAGAAAAACATGTTATCTGAGTTAGGAAGGAGACCAATGATTGGAGGAGGTGGTAATGAAGGATCATTTGGGGATGAATTGGAGAAGGAGATAGGGATGTTACTCCGCGAGCAAAGGCGGCAGGGGCAAGGGCAAGACCCTGCCCCCGTCCCTGTGGGCGGAGAACGTGACCGCGACCTGAACATATTTAGGAGTGGTTCTGCCCCTCCGACTGTGGAGGGGTCGTTAAACGCTGTAGGTGGATTATTTAGTGATAGTAGCAATATTGCTTCATTTTCCGAGTTTGCTCATAATAGTAATAACAGCAATAGTAATGAGGCTATGTCTGAGGATGAGCTTAGGTCCGACCCGGCATATTTATCGTATTATTACTCCAATGTGAACTTGAACCCTAGGCTGCCACCACCTTTGTTGTCGAAGGAGGATTGGAGGTTGACTCAGAGGTTGCAAGGTGGGAACTCGGTGTTGGGTGGTATCGGTGATAGGAGGAAAGTTAATAGGGCTGAAAATGGGCCGGGTAGATCTCCCTTTCTTATGCCTCCCGGGTTTAGCTCTAAGAAGGAGGACCGGGAGGTGGAGGTGGACAAGGGTCAGGGAACTGCTGATTGGGGTAAAGATGGTCTTCCTGGTCTTCCCGGTATTGGACTTGGTGCTAAACAGAAGAGTCTTGCTGAGATTTTTCAGGTATAATGGCTTGGATTATATGCTCCAACTCCGTCTCTCTCTTTTTATTTTCTTTGCTCGTACTGTTTTTCTGCCATTCTAGATTATAGATTATGTTTTCCGATTTTGGTGTCTCTAATTTTATTTTATGTTGATTGTGATATAGTTGTTTTTAGTCTTAGTGGAAGTTTGAAGTTTGAAAGTGGGAAATTTTAGTGGAGCTAAATGGAAAAGACTCGCGATTCTTAGGCTATGGTTCGTATGGATGACGATTGGAATATATCATTATGAAATGGAACTTCCATTCATTTTAAAATAACACATTCTGTAATCTATACAGTTCTTTTGTGTAATGGGACATTTGTTAGCATATCTCCTCAACCACGGCCTCGACATAGGGTAGATGCCTTACCTCTTACCCCACCTCTTGTGTCTTCCTCCATCTTGAGACACCGTGATAGTATTCTTGTTTTGATTGAAGCGGAGCTATTATGTTGAAGAAGTACTCCTACACTTTGAGTGAATTCGGTTTTTGTGCTGAGTATGCTGTTTCACTGCCTATTCTTGTATCCGGAATCTTTCATAATCTTCTTTCCTCATCATTCTTGTACGTAGTGCCACACACACCACATTTTTTCTAACTCGTGCAATTTGGTCTCCCGCAGAATGACTTGGGCTCTAATCCCCCCTCAAGACATCCCTCTCGACCTGCCAGTCGCAATGCTTTTGATGAGAATGTTGACGCATTAGGTTCAGCTGAAGATGAGCTAGCTCTTTTGAGGCGTGAGGCCGCTAAATTTAAGGTCTCAGTCTCTTCTGCCACCCAAAATACTGTTTCACCGTCCTCATTTTCTTATGCTGCTGCTTTGGGTACGTCGTTATCAAGAAGCACTACTCCTGATCCTCAACATATAGCCAGGGTTCCCTCTCCTTGCCCTACTCCTATCGGTGAAGGTAGAGCAGGAGCAGCAAAGAAGAATGCTACTAGTCCGAATCCCAATTCATTCAATGGTATGGCATTGGGAATGAATGACTCTACTGATCTCGTGTCTGCTTTAGGTGGTATGAACTTGTCAGGGAATGGTAATATCAACAATGGAAATCTTTTGCAGTCAAGGTCCGAACATTTGAAGAAATCTGAATCCGGTCATTATAATATGACTTCTGTCCCTCACTCTCGTGCAAATTTAGGTGTTTCTGAATTGAGGAGTCCCAAGTCTGGATTCAATGTCGGGATTCCATATTCCAATGGATTGCTGTCTCCTTCACTAAATGGTGGTGGTTTGTCTCCTCAGTATAATCATGTGGACGGAACTGGTTCGTCATTTGGAAACTATGGTTTAAGCGGATTTTCGTTGAACTCGGGCGTTCCTTCCATGATGACAAACCAGCTAGGAAACTATAATCTTCCTCCGTTGCTTGAAAATGTTGCTGCTGCTTCTGCAATGGGAGTCCATGGACTCGATTCGAGAACGATGACAGGTGGTTTGGGTTCTCAGCAAAATTTATCTTTGGATTCAGGTCGGGTTGGTAATCAGGGATCTCTTCAAGATGCAATGTATCTTCAGTACTTGAGATCAGCTGAATACGCTGCGCATTTAGCTGCATTGAGCGATCAATCTCCGGAAAACTATTACATGGAATTACTTCAGAATGCATATATGGGTTCTTCCTTGTCACCTCAAAAATCCCATTTTGGTGGTCATATGGGAAACAAATCCAGTGGGTCGAATCATGGGTATTATGGAAATCATGCATCTTCATATGGGTTTGGAATGGGGTATCCTGGAAGTCCGTTGTCGAGTCCTGTTATTCCACATTCGCCTGGTGGACCGCGCAGTCCAATTAGGCATAAGGACTTCAATATGCATCATCCAGCTGCTATGAGAAACTTAGGAGGAGGTGTGGGACCCTGGCACATGGATAGTGCCTTTGGTTCATCTCTGTTGGAAGAGTTTAAGAGTAACAAGACACGGTGCTTTGAGCTTTCTGAGATTGCGGGCCATGTCGTTGAGTTCAGGTGTGTGATGCTTAAATTTCTCTTCTTCTTTTTTCACTCCCTAGAAAAGGTTAATTGTTGCAATTTTTCCATCATTGGTCTAATTGTCAAATATGAACAGTGCTGATCAATATGGAAGTCGTTTCATCCAGCAAAAACTCGAAACTGCGACAGTTGATGAGAAGAACATGGTGTTTGAAGAAATTAATCCGCAGGCTCTTTCTTTGATGACTGATGTTTTTGGGAATTATGTGATTCAAAAGGTAATGATACTCTCATCTTCTTTCTTTAATCGACGTTGTTATTACTGTGCGTTGATCTTCATCCGTTGCTCCCAGTTTTTTGAGCATGGAATGGATTCTCAAAGAAGGGAACTTGCCAACAAGCTTGACAATCATGTCCTGAACCTCAGTCTGCAGATGTATGGATGTCGTGTTATTCAAAAGGCGAGTTCTTCTCTTTTCTTGATTAGCTTGACAATAATACTTCATACTAAATGTCTTACTAAACTAAACTGCCCACACTTCCTGTTTAATTTTGAAGTGGGACTCTTTACCTCGCCATTTGTGTTGTTATATGAATCGATACTTATGTCTATTTCATTATTTCGTTTCTGTTGGTAATGGGTTAACAAAGGTCTTTATTTTGACAAACAGGCTATTGAAGTAGTAGATGTAGATCAGAAGATAAGAATGGTTCAAGAGCTTGACGGTCACATAATGCGATGTGTTCGTGATCAAAATGGAAATCACGTCATCCAGAAGTGTATCGAGTGTGTCCCCGAAGAGCACATTCAGTTCATTGTCCAATCATTCTATGATCAAGTTGTTATCCTTTCTACTCATCCATACGGGTGCCGTGTCATTCAGGTTCGCCAACCTGTACATTTTCCTCCTTATATCACGAGGTTAATGGTTTGGTCTCACTTACTTACCTCTCGGACTAGTGCTGTGGTGAAATTGGCTTTTTGATACGAGAATTTATTTATCTGTTTTTTAACCTTTTTTTCCCTTTAATTTTCGCAGAGGGTTCTGGAGCACTGTGAAGATCCCCTGACGCAGAGTAAAGTTATGGATGAGATTCTTGGATCAGTTAGCATGCTAGCACAAGATCAGTATGGCAATTATGTGGTTCAGGTTCTTCTTTTACCCTTCTTCGCTTTCTGGTTTTATTGCTTATATTATCAGGATTCGATTTTGATTGTACTTGTTTTTCATCTTGTGCAGCATGTGCTGGAGCATGGGAAATCACATGAACGAACAGCTATAATAAAAGAGTTGGCTGGAAAGATAGTGATAATGAGTCAACAGAAGTTTGCCTCCAATGTCGTGGAGAAGTGTTTAACCTTTGCTGATGCCCAACAACGAGAAATTTTGGTGAATGAGATGCTCGGCACCACTGATGAAAACGAGCCTCTTCAGGTCTGCAATACTGATTATTTACCAAAATAATGTTTCGTTTTCCTTTTGTTTTTCCCCAATGAGGGAGTAATCTTAATCAAAGGAAAATAAATGAACGGGATGGACTGTTGCTATTCCAGGCAATGATGAAAGACCAGTTCGCTAACTACGTTGTACAGAAGGTATTAGAAACCTGCAGTGATCAGCACAGGGAGCACATCCTGTCTCGGATCAAGGTTCATCTTAATGCCCTCAAGAAATACACTTATGGCAAGCATATTGTTGCACGTGTCGAGAAACTTGTCGCTGCTGGAGGTATCATTTACTCCATTCACTTGGAAGTATTAGAAATAATTCTGAAACAGTTAATTCCTAAGTTGGTATTTAATTTTGTGACAAATCTCATCTTACAAACAAAACCGATGCTATTTTTGTTCAGAAAGGAGAATTGCGGTGCAGACTGCGCAACCTGCATAGACGGGGGATAGAATCAGAGTTTGTATAGCTGACAGGAAGCACCTACACGAGGCTTCTCCTCTTCGACACCACTTTTGTTTTCTTAGCATCGTTTTTTCCCCTTCCTGTAAGATTTAGAGCCATGGCTCCACGGACAGATTCTTCCAAGAATCAGTCAAGAGGGGCCCTATAATAAAAAAAGATGTCCGCGATGTACACAGAGAACTGTACATTTTGTAGGTTTTGAAAAGAAGGCTATAATACATAGTGAAGAACGAGGTGAGTTGAGCCCGAGCTGCAGAATGTGAAATACAACAGTATGGTTTATATATAGATCCTCCTGCAGTGCAGAGATACAAAGATTTTGAGCTTACAGGGTGTGTAAATTTATTGAATGCTGAGGGTTTTCAGGCTCTTTTTTTCCTTCTCGCTTCTTCTAGCGATCGTGACTGTACAAAATGTGGCTATGTCTAGAGCTAGCTCATGCTTTTCTAGGTAGAAAAAGCTCAAAAAAATTCCTTGTATGGTTGGTTGTCCTTTTGGTTAAATGAAAGCACTTTCTCTCTTTATTTCATTGCAGCAACATTGCAGATTTTGCCTCGTCGATTTAGCTCAACTTGTAAAGTTACAGTGGATACTCGATCTCACGCTATCTTTCCTTATTTTGTTGCAGCGACATTGTGGATTTTATAAAGTTACAGCGAATACTCGATCTGTCAGCAATAATGAAAAAGCATTCCACAGGTGCAACTGCAATGTGTAAAACTTGCAGGAAGTAAAATTTCATGGTAAAAAATTCATCAAAAAAAAGGGTGAAAAATTACTATCAGTCATCAAAATCTTCATCAATCTTTTGGCCAAATCCTCTAGGGCCACCTCTAGCTCTAACACCAACTTTCTTCTTACCACTCCTCTTCTTCATCTTAGCCTCCTCTTCTTTCTCAAACTTCTCCTTCTCCCTCTTCTGCAGGAAATCTGTCACTCCAATGTACACCACCTGCAACACACAATATGAATTTCGATGTAATGAAAATTGTGTCGAGAGTTGCATCAGAAGACGAAAATGGAAGGGAAAAATCAAGGAGATGTTATGATATATATACCCCAATAGTGAGGATGGAGAGGGAAACAAAGGCAATGAACAAAAGGGCAGAAATAATTTTAGACACTCCATCATCACCAGAAACTGTAGCATTCAGTACTTCTGTTGCAGAACTTGCAGCATCTTGTGTTGCAGCAGTAACAGCATCTGATGCTGATGCTGATGCTGATGCTGTGAACCTAGTCTGTTTTGTGTGATTTTGTTTGGATAAGGCTAGAGATAAAATGAGTGGTTGATAAGAGGGATTTGTAGGGAGTTTTATGGTTGTTGTTTGATGGGAATGATGATAACATGATGTGGGTTTTGATCTGTTTATGTTAAGGATATTTGGTGGTAGAATTGCTGATGTTGTTGCCATTGCTCATTTGATTCTTCTCTCAAATTATGAGCATTTTTTTTTTGTTTTTGGTTTAAGAGTTTGGGTTGAGGGAGAAGGATGATGCATTGATGCTCCTCCCCATCTTGTTCTAATTTTAGTGATAGGCCTCTAGTGGTAGTACTAGTATATGTGAACTAAGATCGGGTCAAGGTTGAGTTGGGTTTCTTCCGATATGTAAGAATTAAGGCGAGATTCTGGTCAGATTGAGTTAGAAAATTTATACTCCTTCCAAGTTTTCCTTTTGCTTTTGGAGTGAAAAAATAAGGATGTGTGACTCAAAAAAGAAGGAAGAGATAAATGTAAGGTAAATACACATTGATAGCTTAGAAAGAAAAGAGGGAAAAATAGTTTAAGTCACTACTAACGGAAAATAGGGAAGAACACAAAGACTCGAAGAAAGTGATGCATATAGATCTTAAGTTTAGCAAACCTGTCGTGTCAACATGGTCGATCTCGATCGTCTCTACCACACATGCTCAGCTCAACTAATGAAAAAAAGTCACTCGTCTCCCCAAAATAAACACTTAAACACTTAAATGTAAGTGTCACTTTTGTTTTGGGTTTATGAAATACTCCCTCCGTTCCAATGAATTGTTTGCCTTAGAATGTTTTTTATATGTAATTTGATCATTGACTCCACATGTCACCTTCTAATTGGATCTCTTCCCCTTGGTGCAAAAGCAAAGACAAACAATTCATTGAACAAAGGGAGTATTCCCTAACTTGAAAATAATGACTATGAATCCCTTCATTAACGGATAAAACACCTCAAATCGTTATCATATAAGCTATGATAGAATAATTTTATCATAAAACCGTCTCCATATTCTCAACATCTGCATCTCACTGACACACATGTACAGTCAACTACGGAGTAACAAACAACTAACCCTTTCATTTATTTGCCACCTTCAAAAGAATGGCTTCTTTAACAACTGTCTGTCTCATCCCTCACTCTAATCCTCCAAGATTGTCAACCTTAATCAAACCCTTCTCCAGAAACCCTAACTTTTCCAATTTGATTGGAAGAAAATCCAACATGCATTTGCATCATCAATCGATTTCCACCCTTGAAACTTCATTGTTATTGCCAAAAGCTAAAGCCCAGAATGTTGATGGGTTTTCTGATGAGCTACAGATTCCTGAATTAGAAGCCTTTTCTTGGTCTTCTGTGATTTTACCGTGAGTTTGATCCTCTCTCTCTCTTTTTTTTACCCTTTTTGATCAATTTAACAGTGAATTTTAGCTAAAGTTGTGATTTTTTTTACTGGGTATGAGCTTGAGTTTCTTAATTTTGATTTGGGTAATTGTAAATTGTAATGGGGGACTAAAATTACAATGGAGTGTGAGACCGTCTCTCAGGAGAATTAGTGTTTTAGCTAAAAGTTGTGATTTTTGTCACTGTGTATAAGCTGAAGTTACTTCATTTTTTAACTGTGGTAATATGGGTTGAAATTACGATGTAGTAAAGTAAAATGATTTAGTTAAAATTACGATGGTGTGTGAGACCATCTCTCAGGAGAATTAATGTTTTAGCTAAATGTTGTGATTATTGTTACTGGATATGAGCTGAAGTTACTTAATTTTGACTGTTGTTATTGTAGACTGTAATAGGGGTTAATATTAGGATGGAGTAAAGTAAAATGATTCAGGTAAAATTTCTGTTTTTTCTTACAGGGTACTCCGTATGAGATTAAAAGTCTTAATTTTGACTGTGGTACTTGTAGATTATAATGATGGGGACTGAAATTACGATGGAGTAAAGTAAAATGATTCACTTATTCGGCATTGCCTCGCCTTTATTATTGTGAAGCAGCAGACACTCGATGTAATTTTAGCTAAAAATTGTGATTTTTGTTACTGGGTATGAGCTTAAGTTACTTGATTTTGATTGTGGTAGTTGTAGAATGTAGATTGTAATGACGACTGTGAATCACTAAGTTGATGGCGCTTCTTGCATTGTGATTTATGAGTAGTTCTGAATGCAATTTTCATTTGGGGTGATTCCAACTTTGTGTTGAGCTCTCGAGGTGATCTGGAATGCAGTTTTAGCAGGATTAAATCATGTTCAGCATAAATTTTTAGCTAAAGTTTTGATTTTTAAGGTTTCTATGTTAAAGAGATTTTGTGGTGGAAATGTTGGTGATTTATTTTTCTTTCTTTGATTTTATTTTGATGATTTCAAGGTTTGTATTCCCGGCGTTGGGTGGTTTGTTATTTGGGTATGATATCGGTGCCACTTCAGGTGCTACCATATCACTACAGGTATGCTGCTGTTGGCCTGTTGCTGTATGAATTTGCTTCAGTAAAATCGAACAATAAACTCTTTAAAGATACTCCGTACATTTTTGCTCAATTTTTAGTATTTATAAAGTGATAAATGCAGTCTGCCGAGCTTAGTGGTACTACCTGGTTCAATCTTTCAGCAATTCAACTCGGTTTGGTGGTAAGCTTCCATGAAATATACTCCGTGTTCATTCATTCATCACAAGAGTTGATATCACAGCTTCTTATTACATTTGTTGTGTAAAATGGAATGTAGGTAAGTGGCTCGCTATATGGAGCTCTTTTTGGCTCTATCCTTGTGTATCCCATTGCTGATTTCCTCGGTAAATCTTAATTTGACTCTTATCATTGCTCTTGACACGTCTTTGCAACGCTGTACTAACAGTTCCCTTTTTTTTTTTGTGTGTAAAGGGAGGAAACGAGAACTTGTTATAGCTGCGATTCTTTACGCAATTGGTGGTCTTACAACTGCATGTGCTCCCAGCCTCGGTGTCCTATTGGCTGGACGGGTTCTTTACGGTCTGGGCATTGGCTGGGTAAAGTTTCCGTTTTTTGTTGTTGTTGTTGTTGTTGTTGCTGCTGTGAAGTATTGGAGTCACATAAGTTTTAAGCATGCTTAGGTAGCTTCGAATTACTTTCGACTGAATTCTCGTTATCCAAACAAACCCTAAGGCCCTGTTGTTGTTGTTGCTGATGATGTAGGCCATGCACGGAGCACCTCTCTATATAGCAGAAACCTGCCCATCTCAGATACGCGGAACTCTCATTTCCTTAAAGGAGCTCTTTATAGTGCTCGGCATTTTGGTATCATGTCTCAACTTAACCTAAAACATAGAACATGTTTTATTTTTTAATTTTTTTTGCCTGATATTGCTCTTTTGTTCAGGCGGGATATTTCGTTGGTAGCTTTCAAATCGATGTGGTAGGAGGATGGCGTTATATGTTCGGGCTGAGTGTACCAATCGCGGTAGTTATGTGCCTTGGGATGTTGAGTCTACCGACATCACCACGCTGGCTGCTTCTTAGAGGTGTTCAAGGTAAAGGACCGCTCGAGCAGTTTAAACAAGATGCTATTGCAGCTCTGAGCAAACTCAGAGGAAGACCCGCTGGTGATAAAGTGTCTGAACTTCAGATTGAAGAAACCTTGGTTTCATTGAAGTCTGCTTATGAGGATCAAGAAGAATCCGAAGGCGGTTTTTTGGAAGTGTTTCAAGGAGCAAATCTCAAGGCTTTTATTATTGGTGGTGGTCTCGTTCTTTTTCAGCAGGTCACTCTTTAAACCCGTTTTGCAAACTCAAAAAATGCCATTTTTCCTGAAACATGTCACAGTATCGAAGATTTATGTTTATTGCCTTTGTGTCGTATTATCAGATTACGGGGCAACCTAGTGTTCTGTACTATGCTGGTTCAATCCTTCAGGTACGTATGTCCACATCTTTTAGTTCTATATTTACAACCTCGTTCATTTGTTTCAATCAACAAGGATCTTTCGTTCTGAAATGAATACTTAATGAACGATCCTGGATGGAAAACAGACTGCTGGGTTTTCAGCTGCAGCTGATGCAACCCGAGTGTCCGTGTTGATCGGCATATTTAAGGTACAGGCTTCAGATAGCAATCCAAACTGTAGTTACTAGTTACAGTCCATCCCGATTTTAACTCGTGCTTCTCCATCTTCCTTCTCCACAGTTTCTTATGACGGGAATTGCTGTTCTCAAAGTTGACGATCTAGGACGCAAACCCTTACTCATCGCAGGCATCAGTGGCATCGTATGTTTACATAATCTCAACCGAACTTTATCTAAAACCCATAACCTCACCATTTTTTCTTAAAAAAAAAAGCTTAATTTTTTTAGTATTATTTATATATATTTTTGTTCTGTGATGCAGACATTGTCGTTGTTCCTCCTATCAGCTTACTACAAATTTCTAGGAGGAATCCCTATTGTCGCTGTAATCGCCCTGATTCTATATGTCAGCAGCTATCAAGTAAATACTCAAACCTCAATATTCCTTTGCTTAATGTATTCGATATTCGAATGCTTACACAGTACACTAAGCTCAGGTAACAATTCATTAATTCAACTGTCAAAAATGTTTTACTGTCTGCTGCAGGTATCGTTTGGACCGATCAGTTGGCTTATGGTCTCAGAAATATTCCCCCTCCGTACAAGAGGCCGAGGAATTAGTCTCGCTGTTCTAACAAACTTCGGCTCAAATGCCATCGTTACATTCGCTTTCTCTCCTTTGAAGGTAGTCTTTTTTTTCTTCTTCTTTTCAGTGAAATGTCAAAGTGTCGTGTCAGTCAACGACAGTTAAGTTAAATGCTGATGAATGCTATTTTCTTTTCCTGCAGGAGTTGCTAGGAGCAGATAATCTGTTCCTGGTGTTCGGAGTAATTGCTTTACTGTCACTTGTATTCGTTTTGACACTGGTACCGGAAACTAAGGGCTTAAGTCTGGAAGAGATCGAGGCTAAACTTTCAGAATAAAGACTCGAAAAACTTTGTACAAATAAACTGTCACTGATGTAAATTTATGTGCATTCTACTTGAGAGACATGACTGTCGATACAGAACCGTCCGAGAATTAACTTTTGTTTGTAAATTTTACGTATAAGATTAATTTTAAATAATAATGCGATTTGAACTCAGATCATGTACGGCCTCGTGACTCGTTTCTCCTGAAAAAATTAATTACAAGATCAAGATGACATGTTTCATGTTCTTCAGCCTATGAAGCTTCATGTTGAAGCAACAATTTAGGAAAAAAACAAGAATGCAAAATCTTGTTTTTGACTCACATTATTGTCATTGTTTCTGCATTAAAGTCTATTGTTAAAAACTTTAATGAAAAGGTAACACATGAACTATCATCAAATTCATAAGAAACATCATTCATATTCATCATTTCATCAAGTTAAATCATACTCTACTTTATATATAATCTAACAGTTTAACCCCATCAAATTAAGCTCGAAAAAAAAAATGTCGATTCCAAATCCAATTTCATCAGATACTACTACTACTACTACTACTAATAATAATAATAATAAGCAAAATCACTTGGAACAAAAAATCACATTTTTTTCTGATAAAAACATTAGTTCAGTCTGCAAACCAGTGATTGTAGCAGGACTGTTGCTGTTCATATACTACATTCTGGTATCGAATGATCAGATTATGACTCGGCCGCAGCAGTACCTGTCCCAACTCCGACAATTCAGACAACAACAACAACAACCCGAGTCTAATGAATTAATCGAGGCTACGAATGTGAGTCACATTGTGGTTGGTATAGCAGGGTCGGTCCAATCCTGGAGGTATAGGAAGTCTTACATTGAGTCCTGGTGGCGGCCTAATGTAACCAGGGGTTACCTGTTCCTGGACCGCGAACCTCCAGATTCTCAGTTCTGGCCCCAGACTTCTCCTCCATATCGGATTTACGAGGATACATCAAGGTAATCATATTAGGAATCACTATCAAGCATGCATAAATTCGAATACTTTCTTTAGGAATTATTAAAATTAATGACTCGAAAACCAATAAGCTTAATAATGATCCAAATGAATGTGGTTTTGTGTTTAACTTGATACATTTGACCCCCTGACAAAGGCCTACCCGAACCTGGCCCGACTTGACCTAGATTGACCTGACCCAAACCCGAACCTGACTGATTACAGGTACAGTGAGTACAACAGGCACAGAATGCCCCACGCAATCCGGATGGTGCGGGTACTGGTGGAGGTGTTTCGAGAGGTGCAGGATAAGTCGGTAAGGTGGTACGTGATGGCAGACGACGACACAGTCCTGTTTGTTGACAATTTGGTAGGTGTTTTGGGGAGGTATGATCACAGGAAGTATGTGTACTTAGGGGAGAATTCAGAGACGGTTTTGTCGAATGTGGGTAATGCTTTCGAGATGGCGTTTGGAGGTGCAGGTTATGCTTTCAGTTACCCTCTGGCTGAGGCCTTGGTTAACAACATGGATGTGTGTATTAAGAGGTATCCTTTTCTGTATGGGAGTGATCATTTGATGATGTCTTGTGTTTCTGATCTTGGTGTCTCTCTTACTCACCACAAAGGCTTTCATCAGGTATCTTTCCGACTCACTTCAGTTCAGTTCAACCTCAGCTCGTTCACTTAAAGTTTAGTGTTTAGTTTAGATAAGTTTAGTTCAGCCTCGTTTGGACGAATTCAATGCAGGTTGATCTACGGAGAGACATATCGGGGTTTCTAGCATCGCATCCACAAGCGGCAGCACTGTCGCTTCACCACCTTGACACAGTCGATCCAATCTTTCCGAACATGGGAAGATCGGAGGCCTTGAACCACCTAATGAAGGCGGCTAAGGTCGACGAATCAAGGCTATTTCAACAAACAATTTGCTATGAAAAGACTAGGAATTGGTCCATTTCTATAGCTTGGGGATACCAAGCACTCATTTATGAGAAAATCATACCTCCAAGTGTGTTACAAATACCTTTCGAGACGTTTTCTCCTTGGAGTAAATCGTCCCGAACACCCTTTATGTTTAACACTCGCTGGCTCAACGACAATCCCTGTGAAATGCCTCATGTTTTTCACCTCGATTCTGTCGAGAGTGCAACTGAGGGTGACCACGTTGTTTCGAGCTATACTCGAAAAACACCTAGGATTTTGCCGCCTTGCTTGGGACCCCCACCACTGTCTTCGAGTGGTGGTGGTGGTGACGGTGGTGGAGATGTTGTCCCTAGTGACATTCAAAAGGTTATAGTTGTGTCCCCTTCTACCAAGTTTAATGTTCAGGTTAGTACATAACGTGTTTACCCTAAGTTGTTTTTTTGTCAACGAAGTCAAACCACCCTAAAACAAGTATAGAGCCACAACTATAGTGTGCGCTCTTTTGTTAAGGGATTGAGAAATGACTTAAATAAAGTCTAAACGTGATGAATCTGCGTTATCCAAGGGCCAAAGCATAAACATCTGTTTTTTGTTATTTTATATTAAATCAATGGCCGCTAAGTCCAAAATGGTTTGCGGGAAATTCGAGTACAACACAATATTCGAACATTAAAGATTTGGTTTGAAGAGTTTTTGAACTATTGACTTCTATGCATGTTAATTCCACTTAATGCTTAAATAATCTTACGAAGTGATTTTTGATGTACAATGTGAACGGTTTTTTTTATTCAATTAAACACGCTTGATTAATTAATTGATTAATTAATTAATGATTTTGTAATTGTGAATAGGTTGGAGAAAGAAGAGAATGTTGTGATGTTATATTAGATGAAGATCAGAAGAATTTTACAATGATCAAATATAGAGATTGCATGAAGAATGAGATTATTGGTGTTGATTAATATTCCATCAAAGGCTATTTTATTCAAACAAAGCTCTTATATGTATTTATTTATATTTCTTCTTTTATTAAGAAACACATTGTTTTTTTTAAATCATAGAATTACCAAAATGTGTTTTGTAAGAGGTATTGTATTAAGGAGTTAGCATATACTAATCCAATTTCGTTAGACATGAGAAAATTTAAAATGAAGAAAACACTCGAATTTAATTATTCACGTCGATTTTCACACTTTATATTGATGATATACGTATCCTATTAAGAGTAGGTCTCCTGAGAGACGGTCTCTTATTAACTTTATTGAGAGACTAAGTACAAATGAAAGTAACAACGGTACCAAACCTAATAGAAGTAGGTACGATTAACCTAAAAGAGTATACAAATATAAAGAGTGTACGCTTGTTATAAAAACAGGTACAAAACAAATTTGTCATTTAAGGGTACGAATATGACATAGGGTGGTACTGAAGACTGATCTCTCAATAAATTATTGAAAAACCGTCTCTTCCAAGAATTTGTGTCTTATTAAAATTACACAAATTATTTAGAACTCATGCTTATAGTACGTCGTATTAATGTAGAAGATTCTCGTTTTGCTGATTAGAAGATGCGATAACATGATACACCGAATGGGTTACCAAGTGAATATCACTCAAACAGTAAAACACCAGAATTTCAAAACCTGAGGTACAAAATCTAATCAAACTACCTCTAGAAGAGCTTAAAATTACTGCCAAAAACAATGAATTTCATAACCTTAAATCCATCAAATTTCACCCACATTTTTGAAATACCATCAATTCATCCAAAATTGAATCTTTTTAATATTTCAACAACAAAAAAAAGTTCAATTGATAAAAATAATATTCGTATTTCAACAATTTGTGCTTCCTTGAGCAGTAACAACAACATAATTGGGAACAAAAACAGATGGTCTCTTCATGGGATGACTGCTCTCGTCACTGGTGGCACTCGTGGAATTGGGTTTTTATTCTTCCCCCCTTTTTTTATTTATTTATTTTTATTTTAGCACCTATTTTTCTAGTGAAAAAAATAAAAATTAAATCTTTAGTAGCTGTAGCAATTCGCCCCGAGTTCGAATCCTCAGGCAATATAGGATACCCTAGTATGGTATCCGAGCAGGTTTAGGAAACACGACAATATGTGCGATGTCTAGGATTTGTTTGAAAGTGGCTAAAATGTGGGAAAGATTACAACTTTATGCCAAAATTTGATGATTTGGGATTCATTATAGGCATGCAATTGTGGAGGAATTGGTGGGTCTTGGAGCAATTGTGCATACTTGTGCTAGGAATGAAGTTGAGCTTCATAAATGCTTGAAGAATTGGGAAAATGCAGGGTTTAATGTTACTGGTTCAGTTTGTGATGTTTCTTCTTGGGAGCAAAGACAGAAGCTTATGGATGTTGTATCATCTAATTTCAATGCCAAACTTAACATTCTTGTAAGTTTTACACTGCTCCCCTTACCCGATTCACGATTCGCTCTTATATGTATTTTCAGTTATTGAGGTGATAGAATTTGCTCTCAATGATTCGTGATTCGCGATTTGATAACCTTGGTAAGCTTTGATGTTAGTGTAATTGTGATCGTGGTTCTTACTCCTTAGATTTAGGCCATGTTCTTTAGGACTGAATTGGACTGAAGTGAAGTGATTTGAAGTGCAGTGAGCTGAAAAGAAGGTCTTACATCTTTGTTTGGATGACGAGATTTGGTTTCTAAATCGGGTTGCAGGAATTATTCCTGATGCAAATTAGTTGCTTAGTTTGAAACTTTCATCCTCTGTCGATTCTGAAGAGTTTACTGTAAATTATTCCTACTTGGGTTTTCAGGTGAACAATGTGGGGACAAATATTCGAAAACCAATGGTGGACTACACACCTCAGGAATTTTCTACCTTGGTGACAACAAACTTCGAGTCTGTTTTCCACTTAAGCCAGCTCGGTCATCCTCTCTTGAAAGCCTCCGACTTTGGAAGTGTTGTGTTCATGTCCTCAGTCTCGAGCATTGTTTCCCTCAAATCAATGTCTCTTCAGGGAGCAACTAAAGGTTTAAGAACTTTTATGACTGACCGGACCCCATGTATTATAACATTAGTGTATCCGTGTTAATGCGATTCTGAATTTCAACCAATTCTTTTTTTTTTGCAGGGGCGATTAGCCAACTAACCCGAAATTTAGCTTGTGAATGGGCGACAGATAACATCAGATGCAATGCTGTTGCACCTTGGTACATCAAAACCTCCATGGTTGAAAAGGTTGAAAGTTGATAATTTCACAGCTAATGATAAGAGTTGTTGATTAGTTTTAATGTTCGGTAACTAACTTGATGTTGCAGGTTCTAAGCAATGAAAAGTATGTGGAGGAAGTTTATTCCCGAACACCACTCCGTCGTCTTGGAGATCCTTCAGAAGTATCGTCGCTGGTTGCATTCCTATGCCTTCCTGCATCTGCTTATATCACAGGCCAAGTTATTTGTGTCGATGGAGGAATGTCCGTCAATGGATTCTACCCACAAATCGATTTCCAATAACAAGTACCTATATACCAAGTAGTTCCCCCAATTGTCAAAAAATATTCAATTTTAGGCCAAGTTCATCTAGTTTGCTTATTTCGAGCAAACTAGATGACAAACAAAATCGACGTCCATTTTTACTGGAAATCTGCTTAGCATTCAAAGATTACAAGAACATCGTTTAATTTTTTTTGTTATATTTCTTCAATGGAAAGTGACTTGAAGTCATTTTCAGGCATGTGTGGGTGTTTCCTGTTGTGACAGGTTTTGCCATAAAAAGAAAGGTGTATGTGCCAGAAGACAAAATTTGGCCAGAAGACAAACTTTAGTTAATGGTGTATGTAGGTACCTGGAAAAGGCATGTGCTACAAATAAGCACCACATTTCACCGCTTTTTCTTGTATATATGTATACCGTGTATTACGTTTGTAACTGAGGAACCCCGAGATATGGAAGAAACAAGGAAGAACGGGTTAGGAATCGACAATCAATGGTCTCTCCATGGGATGACTGCCCTAGTCACCGGTGGCACCAAAGGAATCGGGTATGTCTTAGTTCAGTTTAGCTTCATTCACTTCAGTTGAGTTCAACTCTACTTACAAGTTATAACTGCAAAATACGATGGATCACCCTTTTTTAGACATGAAGTGGTGGAAGAGCTAGCGCGTCAAGGAGCTAGGGTTTATACATGTGCTCGGAATGGAGCTGATCTCGACTCATGCTTACAAAATTGGAAGGCAAAAGGTTTTCAAGTCAGTGGTTCCGTCTGTGATTTAGCATCACGTGAACAAAGGGAAAGTCTCATGAAGTTAATCGCTTCCAAATTTGATGGAAAGCTCAACATATTGGTGAGTTTCGTAAAATAATTGCTTAAAATTTGCAACGGCCAAGGTTAATCCATTTATTTAGGTTAATAACACAGGGACCAACATAATAAGGAAGACGGAGGAATTCGATCCTAGTGAATATGCAACTGTCATGGCAACTAATCTCGAATCTGCGTTCCATCTTTGCCAACTTGCACATCCTCTTCTGAAAGCATCGGGTTTTGGTAGCATCATCATGATGTCCTCAGTTTGCGGTGTTGTGTCTGTCAATGTCGGTTCAGTTTATGCTGCAACAAAAGGTATCATCTCAACTCTCAACTTAACCTAGGGTATGTTGTTCCCTTACACCACATGTCGACACTTCAGAACCTCACGACATCATTTCAGGCCAAAAAACATTTAGAAAGGGAAAGAAATTGGTGTGTTAAATAAAAAAAATGTTGGATGATTGTTTTTGGCAGGAGCGATGAACCAACTAGCGAAGAACTTGGCGTGTGAGTGGGCGAAGGATAATATCAGGACTAATTCCATTGCGCCTTGGGTAATCCGAACCCCTCTTGGTCAAAAGGTAATAATAGCATCTTGCAGGAAACCTGAAGTTAACGTTTGTCGTTCTGTTTTAGGCCTCTGATAACATCATTAGTGCGAATATTCAATAACGCATGCACGCACCCATGTCATATACGGAGTACTTTTTTTTTTGGTTTCGATGAATGCTAGTATGATTTTCTGCAGCGCTATCTGAAGTTGTAAGCGTTGGTTGCAGGTCCTCGAAGGTGAAGGTTTTATGGAAAAATTAGTATCAAGAACTCCTCTAGGAAGACCGGGAGTGGTTAGCGACGTTGCTCCAATGGTGGCGTTCCTCTGCATGCCGGTTTCATCCTATATTACTGGCCAGACCATCTGCATTGACGGTGGTTTCACCGTCAATGGTTTTTAAACCTACCATCTCCATTTTCTATGCGTTTATGCGTTTGATTTTCGACATGCTGATCAATAATAACTCAATAATGCGGGAATGTAAACATTAATTTGCTGGCGCAAATAATAAGATTTTAAAAAAAATATATATTTCTGTCACGGATAGTCACAATTGATTGGTCTGATCCCGTATCCAGTATCCAGTATGGCAGTATTTTTGCCTGTAGTGATTACCAGAATCAAATGATTTTATGGGTCCACAAAAGCTAAATTAAGAAAAAAATAGTGACATTTTGCGTAAATAGAGGAAAGATATGAGGATTATAAGATAAAGTGTTTTCTCAAAAGGGAAAGGTAAAGAATTGATTGGATTGTCCATTTATAGTAAGCGTAAAGAATTGAATGGATGTGAGCGAGTTGGTACCCCTGCCAGTACCACATTACTAAAACTATGGAGTATGGCCTAAGGACAAAATTGCCAGTTAATAATGGAACCCTCTATGAATAATTGAATAGTTCTCGCATTAGTTCAACTTGTGCTCCGATGGATGGGTCGATCTCAATTAACATGAATATATCCGTTTTCAGATTATAACGGGTCAGATAACATTCTCATACGGTAAGAAGTGAGTCATGTGACAACTGACAAGTTCCCTATGATGCATTCACTTTCAGAGACTTACAAAGTTACAATAAGCATTATAAACATGGATACAAAATATTACACGAGGTTTACCAAATTGGCTAAGTGAGGATTGACGGATGTGATGGTTAGCTCTCATCTTTCCATCAATTTGTACATGAACAATGCAAGTGCCCGTCCAAGTGGACTTTCATGGCCATGCTTCTACACAAGCATTCAGTGAATCTCAACGATTATCAGTGACATTTTACTTACTTGATTGTGTACACACTCCGAAATATGAAGGACACAGTCCAACATTCGCGTTATTATAAACGTTTTATTACTTGTGGCCACGCTCGATCTGATTTTTGGAATTGACCCGACTTTCCAAATTTATTCGACGACCCTAATAACTCTCTATGTCTATAAATATGACTATTATTAGAGTGTGTTAGTTCATATCATCAAAAGCTTATCATATCTACACTTTTGCACAGAGGTGAAAGAACAAATATAATGGGTGAGATAAGTAGAAATGAAAGATGGTCTCTTGCTCATATGACTGCTCTTGTTACTGGTGGTACTAAAGGAATTGGGTATATTTTTTATATTCGGTGTTTCGTGACACCAGACGCATCTTTTTTAATTTATACTTTTACGTTATAATAATATGACGTAGAAATAATTTTAATATTTTCATCGGGATTCTGAAATTTTGCAGATATGCAGTTGTGGAAGAATTGGCGGGGTTTGGTGCAAGGGTGCATACATGTGCTCGGAATGAGGCCGACCTCGATTCGTGCATAACCACTTGGACTAGCAAGGGTTTTCAGGTAAGTGGTTCGGTGTGTGATGTAACGTGTCGACTTCAGAGGGAAGAGCTCATGAAAACCGTCTCTTCCAAGTTCGATGGCAAGCTCAACATCCTGGTGAGTTAAACCCGTCTTAAAAGGGTCCGAAATTTATGTAAACCGATGTGGTCTCCGACCAACAAATTTTATGATTTGGGTTCCGATTCATGTAAATGTAGGTGAACAATGTGGGGAAGTACATAAAGAAGGCAACGGAAGAGTACGATGCAGAAGATTACGCAACCATGATGTGCACCAACCTCGAATCTTCGTACCATTTATGCCAACTTTCACACCCCCTTCTTAAAAATTCGGGGCTAGGCAGCATCGTCTTCATGTCTTCCGTTTCTGGTGTCGTATCTGTCGACGTTGGGTCTCTTTACGGAACTACTAAAGGTACGTTTGAATCTCAAAATAGGGTTTTATTCCGTATATATTACGGAGTATTAGTTATTACTACGTAGTTATCGTTGTTCCATAATAATTATAATGTGACGATATGAGATATTATTATTGGCAGGAGCGATGAACCAACTAGCAAAAAATTTGGCATGCGAGTGGGCCAAGGATAACATTAGGACGAATTCGGTTGCACCTTGGTACATCCGAACCCCCTTAACCGAAAAGGTAAAGTAGTTATATGGATACCGATACACTTTGCAAATGAGTCAACTGGATCTAGTCATGTCGAGTTAGGTAAGACCATTTTCAGGTTTGTTATTTTCATTTTTTTTTAATTTAGGGATGAACATTCAGGTCACTTTCAGTTAGGTCGAGTCAAATCAGTTCAGATGGTTGGGTCAAGTCTTAGCCTACGTTTAAACAAATCGCATTTGACTAGGGTCTTTAGGTAGGGCCTTAACCTGCGTTGTTTGAACAAATGGCAGGTTCTTAGTGACGAGGAATATGTGAAAGGAGCGGAAAACAGGACTCCGATGGGAAGGTTCGGGACACCAGAAGAGGTTGGTGCCTTGGTAGCATTCCTCTGCTTGCCGGCTTCGTCTTACATTACGGGCCAAACCATCTGCATCGATGGAGGATTCACCATTTGCGGTTACAACGCCACATTTCAAATCAAACCCTAAATTTATTACTTTAAAAGGCCATTCGCAGTTCGCGTTGGCCCTTAATGCATTTGCGTGCGTGGTTAATGTTTTTATTTGTGTACTTTGATTTCAGCTAATAAACCCCGGATTGGGATGATCCAAATATCTCGATTTATATTAGAACAAAAACTCGATCAATATTATCAACCTTCGGTACTAAAGAAAATTAACAAAATAAGGTTTCAAGGCCAATTAATTAATTACCGAGAAACTATCCATGTGGAGTATTAACAAGGAACGCCATCAAAATATGTCGCAAAAAGGAACTCGAGTAGTCTTTATATATATCGACAAAAATGTCGTGAAATCAACATTTCAGAGAATTAATAAGAGACTACTCACTCATTCCCACACTAAAGTAAAGAGAATTGCCACCGTACCAGAAATAAATTATCAGTAAGGATGCAGGATGCTCTGTCCAACTTTTATGTCTCGTTTGTATGTATGTGCCTCCATACATTATCCGATACATAAACAAATTACACATTTAAATTACACAACGAATATGATAATCGTGACTAATTTTATTCTGGCTATTATATGATTTTATGTTGAGGGAAGAAAAGTCAATAAACTTGACTAATTTATTTCTAAAAAAGTTTGGGATAACGAGTGTTAACTATTAAGTCATTCATTGCCAACCGTCCATGTCCGTAACAATTGAATTCACGGCGCCAATGTTGGGATATTTTGGGAGATTTTTTACTGCAGTTGACAGATATAGGTAGTGTACCACATTACCAAAATTATGGTCAAAGGACAAATTTGCATACATGAATTACATACTTCCTCCCACTTTCTAATATGAAAGCTAAGCTCGGAAACTTTTTTTTTGCCAACCTAATCTCGTATTATTAAAAATTGAACTCAAGCACAAGTCTGAACACTTTGACTCGTATATTTTATTCTCAAGATTGAAATCGAGCTTTAGTTTTCTTCAATTTTTTTTTTTCTCGTCGAGCGAGATTAGGGCCTTAGGGGTGTGTACGTGTATATCTTAGCTCGAGCTGCATTATAATTACAAAAAAAATATACTCTGTAAATGAATTGCAACATAATTGAAATCATTCTGACTCGGAACTTGAGGTTAGTCAAATCTAATTTAAGCTGAGTTTTGACTCTTGATGAACCAAGACAATGGTTAATAATCACATGACTGATGACTCTTATCATCATCAACATCAACATCAACATCAACATCAAATGTCTATAATTACATCAACATACTCATGGGGTACATATAATTACAGGGTGTGAATAATATCACTCAAAAGTCAAAAATTGCCTCCTCTCACTCACTTTCGTGAGCATGTATATTTCCTCCGTCCATTAGTATTCTACCAATTGTGTTGACCAACGCATTATGGTGGGTAGTAACCTTAAACTCCACTCTTCACCTTTCTTTTTTTTAACATTATTCACATTTGAGGGAATCTTTGATATTTTTAACAATTTATAAATGAGAATATAATCATGTGAAATTTTGTTTGATTTTTTTTTACGAATAAATTAAGAATATCAAATTTTTATAATTTTCACTAATATAAAATGAAAGATATAAAATGCGTCTTGACAAATATGCAAAAATAAATAGTGACAAGTGGAGTTGAAGTGGACAAACAAGTAATTATTGTATAAATTGGTTAGTAAATGCTCTGTATTGTAGTTATAAATAAGTGAGTGTAGCACAGGGCCGGCACAAGAGGGGCTCCATTCGGTTCGTTGAACCGGGGCCCAAAGAGAATAGGGCCTCAATATATGTAATATTTCTACAGTTTTAACATAAAAAGGTACAGTGATTCAATGGATAAGACACTTGAATTAGTCACGGAGGACAGGACCTCAAAATTTAATGGGCCAGCCCTGCTGTAGCATAGTAAAAAAAATGAACCAAAAAGAAAATAATTAGAGCGAGAAAAAGGATCGAAAGACGGACAAAAATAGTATGAGGTAGATGGGAAGTAATATACTATATATAGTGTACAAAATTGAGTAACACAAGCGATTCACCTCCCTATATATAAATGAAGTTTGGTTCATATCAAAGATCTAAGTAAATAAATTACTTTGTAGGAGTTTATCACAAAAATATATAAACATTTTTGCAGTAAGTAGGTGAAGGAACAATTTAGATATATAATGGGTGAGACAAGTAGCAAAAGTAGAGATGAAAGATGGTCTCTTGCTAATATGACTGCCCTTGTTACTGGTGGTACTAAAGGAATTGGGTATGTAGTGTACATCATTTTTCTTTGATTTCGGGATCGGAACATTGTGAATAATGAGTTGAAATTCTGCAGATATGCAGTCGTCGAAGAATTGGCAGGGTTCGGTGCAAGTGTTCATACCTGTGCTCGGAACGAGGCTGACCTCGATTCCTGCATAACCACTTGGACCAGCAAAGGTTTTCAGGTAAAGTGGTTCGGTGTGTGATGTAACGTCCCGACTTCAGAGGGAGGAGCTCATGAAAACCGTCTCTTCCAAATTCCATGGCAAACTCAACATCCTGGTGAGTGAGCATTATTAGTCTTTCAGTTTGCCCCAATCTGAACTGAAAACACCAAAATGACTGTTCAGCCCAACCAGTCTGATCTAACGCTCCAGATTCTTTATAAAATGTTGTTTCGGTGTGACATATTTCGGTCTACCTGGCCATGTAAATGTAGGTGAACAACGTTGGGACGGGCATAGTGAAGCAAACGGAGGAATACAGCGCGGAAGATTTCGCTACTATGATGAGCACCAACCTTGAATCTTCATACCATTTATGTCAACTTTCACATCCCCTTCTCAAAAGGTCGGGGTTAGGCAGCATCGTCTTCATGTCTTCGGTCGCTGGTGTCGTGTCGGTCGACGTTGGCTCTCTTTATGGAATCACCAAAGGTTTGAATCTCGAACGATTATTACCCCATAATCACCGTTTCATAATTTTAACGACAATATACGATGTTATTGGCAGGAGCGATGAACCAACTAGCAAGAAATTTGGCATGCGAGTGGGCCAAGGATAACATTAGGACGAATTCTGTTGCACCTTGGTACGTCCGAACCCCCCTAACCGAAAAGGTAAAAGTAGTTGCATCCTCATCTAGTCGTGTCGGGTTAAACCGGCCCATTTTCAACTTTTTAGGGATGCTATAACAAACATTCAGGTCACGTCAAGTCAAATCAGTTTACAAGTCACTCTCGAGTCTTAACCTACATTTGAACAAATCGCGTTGACTCAATCTGTCAGTTCGGGTCTGGTAGGGCCTTAACCTGCGTTTGAACAAATCGCAGGTTCTTAGTGACGAGGAATACGTGAAAGGAGCGGAAAACAGGACTCCGATGGGAAGGTTCGGGAAACCAGAAGAGGTTGGTGCCTTGGTAGCATTCCTCTGCTTGCCGGCTTCGT
Organism: Agrostemma githago; assembly: GCA_958450325.1. Taxonomy (NCBI): domain Eukaryota; kingdom Viridiplantae; phylum Streptophyta; class Magnoliopsida; order Caryophyllales; family Caryophyllaceae; genus Agrostemma; species Agrostemma githago. The sequence goes on along the minus strand of OY288243.1, from coordinate 74,774,142 downwards.
CTTACATTACGGGCCAAACCGTCTGCGTTGATGGAGGATTCACTATCTCCGGTTACAACGCCACATTTCAAATCAAACCCTAAATTTACTTTACAAGTCTCTGCGCAATTCGCGTTGGCCCTCAAGGCATTTGATTCATGTCTTTGTTTCTGTACTTTGATTTCAGCTAATAAACCCTAGATTGGATAATCCAAATATCTCGACTCATATTAGAACAAAACTCGATAATATCATCAGCGTTCAATAATAAAGAAAATTAACAAAATAGGGTTTCAAGGCCAACTAATTAATTACCGAGAAACTATCAATGTATGTACGAAGAAAGGAGGTAACGAAGCAAAAAAGGAGCCCGAGTCTTTATATATATCAACGGAAATGTCAAAATCGACATTTCAGAGAGTTAAAAGGAGACTACTGACTCATTCACACACCAAAGTGAAGGGAGTTGCCACCAAAAATAAATTGTGAGTGGTCTTACATTTGCTTACTTTCGGCTTCAGCTTCGATAGTCTTCAGCGCCTTCAATTTTCTGTAACCACTGTCAGTACCAAAAAGCCTGCATAGGAGTCGGAAGAGTGGTTGTTAAACGCGGAATCTAGTACATTCCTCCATTCAGGTCATACAGGTCGGACTATACACGTCATGGGTCGGGTTTGGGCCAGACCCTGGAGAAAACGGGTCAGGTTTGCGGGTCAAGTCCAAATTTGACAGGTCTGCACCAAAGTAATCAGTGGCAGATACCCAAAAACAGTTCTGCATTTAACACTACTGCTTTTCATCTCATAACAAATGAGAATTATCACAAAAACTGAATTTAAAAAATCGCCATCTCAATTAAAAAATGAGATGGATGTGCTTACCAGTCCATGTACATGAACGTCGATGAGTAGTTACCGGACTTTGTGTATAATAGCCGGTGATGATAGTCATGAAAATCCGAACCACCATATAAAGGAATGAAATTTGAGGGGCTCCAAGGAAAGTGATATCCACAATGTGCCTCGACAGTCTCGAGAACTCTAACCATCATCCACAACCAGAGAGTGAACAAATGTGGGCCTGTGATGGCAGGCCCGACAATTGTAGCAAACCCGAGGAACAATATTTCAGCTGGGTGAGCGTATTCAGACGTTAGTCCAAACGGCGTTGCATACCTGCATATTAGGCAGAAAAATGAGCATGAAGTCATGTACCTTAAATGATTATAAAGAACACAAATTCTATGGGGTAATACCCGATTTACCACGGAAACGGGTCAAATAGATACCATTTGATAAGATAAGTTGCCTAGGGAAAATGAGTATGAAGTCATGTAGTTAAGTTATTATAAAGAACGCAAATTCTTGTTTAAGATGGGGCATACCCGTTTTACCTCCAAAACGGGTCAAATACATAACATTTGATAAGATAAGCGGGCTATGTGGTACAGTGGTAGCATTTGAATCCGTTTTAGGATTGAAACGGATATGTGAGTCCTAAGTAAAACAAATTGTAGGAAGAAAACATCGGAACTCTCACTCACTCGTGATGAATGCTATGAACATGCTGGTACAACCACTTTGTATGTAGTATCCTGTGTCCCCAATAAAACACGAAATCTTCCAGGATGAAGTAAAATATTATCTGAGACACCACTTCTTTCCTGCAAACGGAAATAACTATTTCGTGACGAATTTCTACAGAGTAAGGCACTGCGCAGCACAATGCTTATGAAAAAGGATACACTACATAAAGGACCTGAGAATACCAGGATGGCAGTGGAAGACTACTACGCATTCCCATAAATCTGAAGACAGGGTACGATAACAGCATCACTGGTAAATTGACACAGAAGTGGTACAGCAACAACTGCAATATGCATTTTGCCTGTGCCTCCGGAGTATTTGTTTTTGCCTGAAAAGAAACAATCTGATTGAGTAACTAGAAAAAAAAAATGTTATTTGACATTGTGCACTGGAAATCCAGCATGTTAGCATGTGTTACTTAATCCCTAAATTTACTCCGACTTTTCATATTCCTTTGCATACACGTTTGTGTCAAACACTTGACACTCAGACAAAAGTGCAACGCTCGCACATTTTACTTTGAGCCAAAATAATCCTATTTTTGTCATTAATTTTTTTTTATGAAAACTTCAGCAAGCATCGATTTAGGTCACAGTTTCCGATATTGATAAAAGCAGCTCGTGAACAAGACTACCACCAAATCCCACAAATTTACAAACGGTGACATTTTAGAGCGAGCGGCCTACGACCTATCCTATGACAAAAGAGGATGAAGCATGGAACCTGAATCTTGTACTTGCTAAGATATCCGAGTCTCTCGAGGAGTACAAAAGGGAGCCCTGATAGGAAGAAAACACTCTCGTGAAGGATGAAACTTCCAACACACGATAACTGGAAGTCGCTGAAATTTGTGATCAAGTACTGCACATGAGTAAGTAATCACGAGTACGCGTATTAGATATGAATCAAATCAACAAGTTTATAAAACTGCATCGAACGACTCTTACTCTACAACACAAGAAAGCATTGCTAGGTTAGTGACTTAGTGAGCAATTATGTTTGCTATCATTTTAATCCACACGAAATGGAAATCGGTTAGTCTCACTTAAGACCCATATATATCGTTCTAAGCTTAAAACGGGTCAACTAGTACCCTATTTAGATAGATAAGACGAGTTTTGCTAGTCCCTAGATCATCGATCTATCTAACCCGTTTTGAACTTGAAACAGATGAAATAGTACCCATTTAGATAGACGGGACAAGCATTTTCCTAGTCACTCTAGTCACTAAGCATTCCGCTTTTGTCTCGTCTATCTATTTGACCATATTCAACTTAAAACGGATCAAATAATACCCATTTCGATAGATGGGACAAGCATCTTCCTAGTCAGCTAGTTGCTAGGCATTCCGCTTTCATCCCATTGGAGTATCTATTAGACTCTTTTTAAACGTAAACGGATCAAATACACTAGTATCCATTTAGATGACAAGCATTTTCCTACTCGCTGGCCATCCCGCTTTTGTCTCATCTACCTATTTGGCCCGTTTTAAACTTAAAAAACGGATCAAATAGTAGTATAGTACCCATTTAAAAAGCTGGGACAACAAGTATTGTCCAAATCACTACACATTCTACCTTCATCTCATCTATCTATTTGATACTCTATGTTTCAAACTTAAAACCGATCAACTTGTCCCCAACAATAATTTGTCAAAGGAAATTGCTAGTTGCTAAAATCTGTGAAAACTCTCTAAACTTTAATACACTAAAGTTACATTCAATATATTGACCTGACAAAACTGACCCAACCCGACCCGACCCGACATGCAAATTGACTCGAAACCAAAACCCTAACCCGAGCTAACCCAAATATTTACTGTAGCATAGTAATAGACCCAAACATGAATACGGGTCCGATCTGAACTTTACCTGATTCTTATTGACCCGAACCCGACATGAACATGACCCGTTTGACCCATTTGCGAGGTCTAGTTCATGCATGCTATTGGAGACTTGAAGCTCACCCCATTCAAGATTTACAGTTTACACTAACATTTCACCCAATAACTATCAAATCCCACAAATTTCCAAACTACGATAACAAATTGAAAATTGAAAACCCCAATATCACATTAATACACTAATCAAACAAGCAAAATTAGATTATAGCAAGTGAAACTATAACAAGAATTCAAAAAAAAATCAACAATGGTGGTCGTAAAATCTTTCAATGGTGAGAAGAGATAACCTGCCAGCTAGATTCAAGGAGGGAAGACGAAAACGCCATTGAAAACCAACAACTCCGATCTCAGATAGGCAAGTCGTAGAAGAGATAGAGAGAGAAAGGAATCCCTGTTTGTTAACTGTCTTTCTCGTTTGGATTTATATACGAAAAAGTATTTTGCGCCACCAGGTTTGGGTGTACATGGGTACAAGTACTGAGTACAATTAAAGTTGGCAAAGGAGGGCAATGAAATTTGTAAGTATCACGATACAATTAACGTCGGATTTCGGTCTACTATTTGTCAAAATAGAGAAAGTTCATCGTTTTGGAAAACTTTTTCATCAGATTTATAATTTCTTCGCGAAAGATTGTGTCAATAAACAGCGAAATATAGAAGACTATGCAGAAGCTCATTAATTTAATAGCAATCTTTGTCTCAAAAGTGTTATTTATTTAATTTTTACGAATCTGTATTCAGTTCAATTTGACATCATTTGTAGATGTCGGATGAGTTATTATTAACGAAATTGATCTTTCCTCCAATAAAGTTGGCAAATGAGTCAATTGGCTCGAGTTGAGTCGAGTTAGATCACTTTCGAGTTATGAAAAATCGGATTAACTTTAGAACGAGTCAGATCATTGGGGTTCGGGTGTTTTTCAGCTTTGCTATTTTCAATTTTTTCAGGGATATTGACTCGTTTTCTATGATAATTAATTTCCGATTTCCGGGTTAATTTATGTTATGGGTCAAACTTGGGTCTTCAGTTCAGATATCGGCACGGGTTTGGGTTGGCTTATTTCAGTCGGATCATTCGGATCAGGTCTAAGTATAACGATCTTATAGAATCGTCACGAAAATCTTAGGTGGTTTTACAAAATAGAAAATGGGTTTTAAAAAAGTCGAATGTATCCGGTATCCAACCATCCAAGTATGAAACTATTTGATATGAGTATATTACAATTTCAAAAGGGGAATCGTTTCAATACTGAGTATAAATCAGGTGATTTTATATTAATGTTATTATCGAATGTCAATTAATTAGTTAGTGATTTTATATGAGGTCCTTCGTAAAACCATGAGAACGAGAACTATATTGCTATAACATTTTATTGTCTTGGGAGATGCCTTTGATAGTATAGTTTGGTCGTTCGTTAATAATAATTATAATCAAATTAGCTCATGAATTAATGCATGTCTGTATATCGATAATTTAGTTATCTTAATTCGAATGAAGGTTGTTAGTCCCACTTCTGGATTTAAAAAAAAATGTTGAATGTATTTTAGAGATATTCTCAATCTAGTATGTTTTCACTGAGGACATTGTTATCTTTTATGGATTTATTTATAATCTGTTATTGTAAAATAGCTAAAATTTATATAATGATAGGTCAACACAAATAATTACATAAAGACGGTTATTTTAACAACTTTTACCAATTTTTATACGAAGTACTTTAACAACTTTTATCATATTTTGTGTATATATATATATATATATACACACACAAAATTTGTACGAAATTTATTTCTCATTATAGTGAGAAATATTTTAATGAAATAAGACAATATTTGAGAGAGGGACGAAATATTATTTTTTTGTTCATTTAGAGTATTTAATTTGATACTCCGTATTTAGGATCATATAATCCCAAAATTCCTCACTAGCTAGATTATTGTACTCTAATCATACATGTACTCGGAAAAATAGGATTATACACCTGGTTATACCACCAAGGTAAAAATTATTGAACTTTTGTATATATTTATTGAGCCATGAGATGAGTTTTAAGTTTTTGATGGAATTGGGGTGTAATTCAATTAAATGATGATGCGATAGTGCTACTTGCTCAATTATTGCATTGAATTGAATACTCATGCTATTAAAGTATAATTACATAATACGAGTAGCAATTAACGAATTTATCGATTTAATTAGTTATATTTGGAATTGGAATTGGAATTGGAATTGGAATTAGCACTTTAACGACTTAGTTAAGTGTCATTTGTGTTTCTAATAAGAATACCTCTTGTTTTTACCCCATCTCATTTCATTTTTATACTGCCTCCCCCTCACTAAATTTGTCCAGTTTCATTAAAATATTCCTCACATATAAGATAATTTTTTAAAGACGGAGGGAGTATTCTCTAATGATGATAAAATCGCAATCATCCTTGTGTATGTATATCATCAACTTATCGTTCTTAAACTCTTTACTAATTTAAGAAAAAATGACATTTTCACTACGACTTACAAAAATAGAGTACTTCATCCGATTTTCTTTTATCTTCCCATTTGAATATAATACTGTAACAACAAATTTTGTATAGGAGATATTATAAATATCTGTAATACAAAACCGGAGTCAACAAATTATAATATCAGAAAAGTTCAAGTGTTCGGTTCTTTATTTTTTCTCTGATTCTACTACGTTGCTTTAGGCACACTTCGACGGTCTTCGTTCTTGTGAGCGCTCCTTGCTTGATTTTAGCGTCTTGGGAGGGTCGCGACGACTTGAGTCTCCTTTTGATGCTTGATGTCGATTTGACTTCCTTGAGTAGGCGGCGATGCTTGATGTCGATTTGACTTCCTTGAGTAGGCGGCACGATCTTGTAGTGCTTGTTGCTACTTGGAAGGAATGATGCTTCGAGAACTTCAGAACTTTTGTAGTCTTCTTTTCTCTTCACTTTTCGTAGTGACCTTGTCTTGTACGGAGTATATTTTTGTTGTTGTCCTGTCCAATGGTGGATAAGTGCTCTATTTATAGATTTTTTTCTCATCCATTCTTGTTGGACTTGGAATTGGGCTATTTAGAAGGCTTGACTTCTTTTCGGGCCTAATTGACCGTTTCTTGACTTTTAGGTCAAATTTGATCAATGCTTGACTTTCGGGCCGAGTTTGACATTTCTTGAGATTCGGGCCAGATCAACGAGTGCTTGACTTTTGGGTCATAATGACTATGATCTGACTTTTCGGTCCGCTTATCATTCACTTGACTTTTGGGTCAACTTGACATTTTATTGACTTTTGGCCCAATGGTACATTTTCTTGACTTTTGGGCCAGACTTACAACTATTTGACTTTTGGGTCAAACAGTCAAACTCGGGAATGAAACGAGCCGTCTTTAACTTTTACGGGACAAATATAACTAAACTAAGCCAAAATTTGTTGTTGACTCAGATTAATTATTTTCTTGTATTTTCGACACTTATATAAATTTTCCATGTCTACAAATACACCACTCAAAAGAAAACCGGAGGAAGTAGTATAATTCATAGAACGTGGTAACGATCTTTTGTTATACTCCGTCCATCCCGATCATTTGTTATAAAACCGTCCTTTTAGCTCCATATACACTCAAAAGTCAGTCTAATCTTCTTTCTATAAAAGAAGACACCACTCACAGCTACGTGGCGCAATGTCGGATCACCATTTCGAAATAAGTCCTTTTTTTTCAACTTTCGGAATAGTGTCACGCAATAGGCAAAGATATTGAAATGGGATGGCTTAGGGGAGAAGTAATCTCACCCTTATTAATGGTGGGTGTATTGTAAATTGCATCTTCCATTGTGAATGCAATATGCTTCCATGGAAAGTGCACCATACTTAATGACCGTGGATTTTAACCATTTCTTATCTTCCCCATGTCTACTTTGCATTTACAACATCTACAATCTTCAATGTTTTTCCTATTTAATTGCTGCGTATTTCCATCAACATCCATCTCATCTCAAGTTTTCCAAGTTCTGTTGTTTTGTATCTCAAATATTTTCTCAACCATTCCCATCCAAAATTTAGGCCTCGGTTGCTCTGTTTTTATATTCTCACACCTTTCACTTCAATGGCGGTATACAACACTGTTTCCATTGCGACCCTCTGCCAAGGTGTTAGACTTCGAGAATTGAATGTGGGGGTCATATATAAGTGGGAGAGACCGGAGTTCAAGGATAAGTCGAAGACTGAATCTGTCGAAATGCTGCTCATTGACGCCAAGGTATGTTACCTACTGTCTATGAATACAAGGTTTTAACATTACTGTATATTAATCATCTACCGTATTCTGTGCTTCTTAGAACGATTGTGTCCAAGCTACTATTAAGAAGCCTCTTATTAAGAGGTTCAAGGACAAATTCGTTGTTGGAGAGGTGTACAATATCAAGAGTCTAACTGTTTCAAAGAATGGAGGGTATGACAAGGCTACTTCGCACGCTTGCAGACTCAATGTTGAGTTTTCATCGCGAATTACACACCTCCCAAATGACAAATCCATACCAAGCAATTGTTACCGTTTCGTTAGTTTCGATGATATTGTCAATGGCAAAGTACCAACAACGAACTATATTGGTGAGCATCATGATTATTTCTTTCAATGTTGTTGCAAATTGTTCAATTATGATCGAATCCCACAAAACGTTTCTTTCAGTATTCATCATGTATGGAACCTGTTATTCACACTCCATGGCTCTTCTTCTCTGCAGATGTTGTTGGCAAGCTTTACGAGATAGGACCCCTGATTGAGACGAAGAATGGCTTCAAATGTAGGAGCATCAAATTGGAAGACATAAGGTATTCTCTTTGATTCTTGCACTTCATTTTCTGCTCTTGATCTTATTTTTTACTCTCTACATCCCTTCCAGTCTCACTCCCTAATATGTCTGTCATCTTTTTTTCTTCCTCATTGTTCAAATCAGAGGTGTGGTTCTCCAGTGTACTCTATGGTCACCGCATGCTACTGAGCTTCCTGAACTCTTGAAGTCTCTGCCAAACCCGGAACATTCCAAAATAATTGTTTGTCGATGTGTAGAAGCGAAAACATATGAATGTATTCCCTCCTGTTAGACATATTGATTTGAACTTTTTTCGTGTTTTCCCCTCCTATGCACTACATCCTGCTAACTGTTCACAAATCAACAGCTTCTTGGCATGTTCAAACAACCTTCAACGCCACCAGATTTGAGATTAATCCAAACATACCCGAGGTTGATGCATTCCAAGAGAGGTAAGCAGTTGCTCTCCACGTATACACTACAGATACTTTATATCAGCCAACGTCCTCATCTCAATAGAATTCTTGCAGTCTTTCATCGCAGGCCCCAAGTAACTCTCTCCAGTATGTAGAGGAGGGTACGGAGCATGAAAGCTTCGAACTCAATGTCGATGAAGTGCTCTCAATCAGTAAAATTATCAAGAATGAGAAGGTCCTACATTTTTATTTGTTAATTTTTACAATGTTCTGCCACGTTCGTCGTCTTCTTCCCATTATGACAGCTTGAACTCCCTCATTTGTTGATAATCAGAGTGGTTATTTCTACACCGTTGCAACGGTGGTTGACTTGGAGGCTACCGCTGGGTGGTACTATCACAGCTGCAAGTCCTGCCGGTCCAAGGCTGCGAGAAATGAACATGGAAGGTGGATTTGCAGTCGTCCAGGCTGTGCTGGTAATACATCCGGTTTTCCAGGTCAAGTTCCAAGGTAGCTATTACTCGATTGCAGAATGACTTAGTATGACACTCTTGCATTTCTCTATCTACAGTGATCCCCGAATTACATGATCACTTCGGCTTATATGTCTTCCTATCTATTTGTAGGTATCAACTGAAGTTTGCTGTAAAGGATTTCTCAGATATTGAGTGTAACTTTGTTGCTTTCGACTCTCAAATTCAACAGTATGTTGGCGAGTCAGCACAATCAAAGCTTTCCAGAATGGAAAAGGTAGGTTGTTTACTAAACCATGCCTCTGTTCTCGCCACTATTTTACATATTCATTACAAGATTGGATGACCTACAACTATACTCCGCAGGACGGGGACGGTGATTCATTTCCAGGAGAGCTTGCGACTTTTATCGACAATCGTTACCTTTTCAAAATCTTCATACACGACAAGTTCAATGTTGAGCATTCTTCAAAATCCTACACCGTTCAATGGATGTCTGATGACGTTGACAAGATTCATCATTTTGCCATGAAATATGAAGAAGCTCTTAAGGTTTACCTATTACAGAATAATCAGCGTTATTATATCTCTGTCACTTGCTTCCACTCACAAAGAAATTAATTTTCTATTTTTTACACACAGCTTCAACTTGAAGAGTATAGTATTACTACGACGAACCTTCGACGGATGTCTGTCAACAGAAAGGTAGATCTTCATGCCCTACTATGTTACAAAATTTTGTTTCTTCCCCACACCCAATTGAGTATGACAATCTTTATTATTTTGCAGAATTGCTCATCGTCATCCAGTGGCGCTAAAAATACCGAGCATTTGACGTTCGTGGGTGAATGTTCTTCCGGAGGAGCCACATCCAAGGAGCCAACAACCACCACCAATGATATAGAGGTTTACATTTACCACCAATGTAATTCCATTAGTGCCTGTCTTTTTCTTTGTATTTTAACTTTGCAGTATTCATTTTCACGTTTCAGGTTATCGATTGTGAGGGATCGTCCACTTCATCCCGCATTACTCCGCTTAAGAGGACCACTACTGACATCCTGATGGAATTCACCACAAGAAATGACGCTGAACTAGACGTCGGTTCCGCTACCAAGTACACCAGTGTGTTTGACGAGAACAACACTGATTAGGGTGTGATTTATGTAATTACAACAACTGCGAATTGATTTCCATATTTATGCAATTAATACTATTGTAATTGATATCCCCTGCTTTGTATTCATATATTTTTTCATATTTTGATGTACTTTATGAAGAAACGAAGTGCTGTTTACGCTTCGCAAAATGACTCCATCACTTTACACCTTTAATTTATTTCCCACCGATGCTTCTCTTAATTTATCACTTTACACCTTTAATTTATTTCCCACCACAAACACACCAAAAGTTTCCCAATTAGTAGAACACTAACTATCTGAAATACCCACTTACGAAAACACTATACATTCACAGGTTATGACCCATTTGTATTATTAAATTCTACTTCTTCAATGCATATATTTTCATGTACACCTGATTGCAGTCTTCGCAATTAATCGCCATATTCCATCATATGGAATTCTCCTTCAGACAGACCTGGAATTCTCCTTCGCAATTAATCGCCATATTGCAGTAGACGGACAGCGATCTCCTTCAGATTGTTACCAACAAATTCAATTTGTTTCTTCTGCAGTCGTACAATGATTCCAAAACCGGAATAGATACTTATATTTGTAGCATCTAAATATTTATTGTTATGTACAAATAGTATAATGAAATTCTAATTCGCCTACAAATTTACTTTACACCCTTCCCCCTTCCGTTTTTGCATACAATCCCCATATTCAATCATATTCAACAACTTCACTTTTTGATCGCCACCAGATTGATATCAGCAAATTCAAATTCTACGTATGTAGTCTTACTATGAATTCTCGAATTCAATACTCACATTTGTAACATATCAATTTATGTTGTGATAACCGAAATCTGGATTTGTGTACAATACTTTGGATTGGTTACCATTAAAGCATGTAAACTATAGTATCCGCGTTTACATTGATGTCTCACGATTTCATGCTGTAGCAATCAGTACACATCACATTGTAATCTTCACTACAGTGTCCGGTGATATCTCCGGTGGAATCTTAATCTCATTGGGAACACAACAAATAGTTTTCTGATGTAATTACTCAATTACAAACCTTTCAACTCCTATTTATTGACAGCAAAATTACATAAACATATTTATATATGTACATTTCTCTTCCAAAAAAAACACTGCGTGCCGGCTACCCAATTCCCTTACAGCGTAATTTCATCATTCAGTTATGATGGATAGTCGTAGGAATGAAAACTCAAAGAGGAGGACGCACCACAGCGACCAGACAGCAAGTACTGACATTGATCCGTCTGTTACAGTATTAACGAATTCAAAGAAGACCAAAAATGTCCATGGTTAGCATTCCTCATTTTTTTTATCAGTATTTCCTCATTTTTTTGTAGTCGTGTGGTTCTGAATTCCGTCTTGCATGTTGTACCTAAGTTCATTTCTCTGTTTGTCACCACCATGAAGATTGACAAACCAAGGTCTTTTTTTCCAGTTGCGAATAGGTCCCCTTTCAATGATATTACCAATGTGTCTAGCAGTCCTGTACCTACAATTCGCTCATCCGTATCAAGTACATTGACATTTGCTTCTGCAAATGTCATGAATTCTGATGCCTTCTGTAACTCAGGTCATGCTCATCCACTCTACTTGACCAATATAATTTTTCATTTGTCGATATATACATCATTAACTTCTCCTGATGTATGCTGCAGATTTAGTACCCTCGAGTAATATCATCGGACCACTTTGTAGCAGTGGGAATCTAAAATCCAAGGAAAAAGGTACCGAATAATTCTGTATTGCTGCCTCGCTTAGAGCACCTACTTATACTATAGAGTAATTGATGTGTAACCTAATCCTAAAGATCTGCTGGTATCTTCACTTGACACTACAGGAAAGCAGATTTGTACCCACCCTGGTGATGATGTTAACGCCGACAATTATCCGACCGAAACCGTTGTGGTTGAGGAACATCCAAGTATTCACAAAAACCCTCTACCCGGTGACAAATGTTTTTGTCTAATATATGGCAACCAAATTTTAATATTTCTAAATTTGTCCAAGAGGTAAATTTCTCACCGCATAGCTGAATCTATTTGTCTTACGTCGCCTACAGGTTTGACAGTTTGCACCGACGATATTAACCGTGTTAATCATGATCGTACACCAGTTCAACATCTACTTGACGGTACGTACCCAGCACTTCACTGATCATTTTCCTCTGTCGTAAGAAATATTGCTAGCAGTAGTACGCTGTTTGTTATAATTTTAATGATTTCATATCTCCATATTACCAGCTATCGATCTTGAGAGACATTTAGTTACATACCTTATTGCTAAACAAACTCGCCTTGATCGCAAACAAATTTTGTCGGATAGACGGAACGGTCATAATTCGTACCAAGAGTCAATGTACACTGTCAACGATCCACATAAAGATTGGCGTACAAAGCTTGAACGACGTAAACACATGGTAAAAATATCGGCTAGAAGATCAAATAAATTACTTCAATCGTCTCTTCTAAGCTCCCCTGACAAACAGTTTGAGGATCTGACCACAGGTTCTAATTTCATATTTTTTTTAATTGCATGATAAATAAATGTATCGCAGTCCATCTAAATGAATCATGTACACCACTCTTTTGTTACGTGCAGCTACTATTGGCCGTGTTGTGGATGACATTCGTGAGGCTGCAGGGAATGACTCATCAACACCTAGAAGCCTGACTTCAAACAGACAGTTCAACTCATCTACACATAGTGATGCAATAATTCAAAGTTTAGCACGTGACATCTTTGGAGATGTTAGTGGAGATCATTACTTCGGTGATGGTTCAACTCAGGCAACAGGTTAGCTGTATGTTTACATCAGCGCATAGAATTAGCGTAGTATATAGTATACCGAACCTTAATGTATTTCTACTCCGTCCAGGGTGGGAAGGCTATGACGATATCGGGGATCCGGAGTACAGGTGCCAAAGATGCGCTGCACTGCTATGGTACGGTGAGAGAGACAGAATGGATCGAAGACCGTTGGTGCCTTCATTCAATATGTGCTGTAGAGATGGTATTGTCGAGTTGCCTTACTTAACTCAACCCCCACAACCTTTGGACGACCTCCTTCACGGTTTGCACCCGAAAAGTGTTCATTTCAAGGAAAATATCAGGTCTTATAACTCGATGCACGCTTTCACCTCAAGCGGTGGTAAAATTGATCACTCCATTAATAAGGGTAGAGGGCCATACACTTACAGGATAGGTGGGCAAAATTCGCATAGAATTGGAAGCCTACTACCAGTAGATGATCAGCCACCCAAATTCTGTCAACTTTATATATACGACACCGAGGATGAAATAAAAAACAGGGAGAGGGCTCTTATGTATGTTTATTTTGCTAACTCACTACGTTATTCACAAACAAACCTTTACTGTTGTATTACATTATTGTATCACCGTCTGAGTGTTTTAACATAGTTTCATATGTCCTTAGGGGTCAGTCGCAGACTGCCGACAAGTTTGACGATTATCTTATGGAGGAAATTAAGATGATGATCGACGACTACAATCCTTTGGCGAAGTCATTTCGTATGGCGAGAGACAGTATTTTGAATTCTGAAGACAGGTGTGAGATCCGGTTGCGTCTTATTAGTGGTAGAGATACTGATGGCAGAGTTTACAATTTGCCTAATGTTTCCGAAGTTGCAGCGCTCATAGTTGGTGACGTTGAAGACATTGTCGACAATAGGGACATTGTTGTTGAAGAAAAAGGTGGGCACCTTCAGCGTATTTCAGAATTGCATTCGTCTTACCTCGCACTTCAGTATCCACTTTTTTTTGCACGAGGTGAAGACGGATTTCGCCTCGGTATTAGCCATTGTCAGGAGTATGTTGACAAAAGTACGAATCCAGAAACAGCACGCAACAGCCTGACACTAAGGGAATGGTTTGCCTTTCGTTTGCAAGATAGGCCCTCAGAGGTTGAGCCTGATACGTTGCTCAGAGGTTCCAGACTTCTTCAACAGTTTATTGTCGATAGGTACACAATGATTGAAGCACAAAGACTGAAATATCTTCGATACAATCAACCTAGCCTACGATCTGAGAACTACAAACAATTGTCTGCTGCAATGTCCAATGGGCAATCTGACACTTCTTCGGTCGGGGTAAAATACATTGTTCCTTCAAGCTTTGTTAGCGGGAAAGGATACATGAAGGAGAATTACCAGGATACGATGACGATTTGCAAGTGGTGCGGCTACCCCGACTTATTTATCACTTTCACTTGCAATCCCAAGTGGCCCGAAATAGAGCGTTTTGTATCTAAGCGTGGTCTGAAAGCTGAAGACAGGCCAGATATAGTGACCCGTGTATTCAAGCAGAAACTCGATCTACTAATGAGAGATTTCAAGGAGAACCACATCTTCGGTAGAACAAGAGCAGGTACTAACATGCCTTTCACCTTCTTCTGTTAATTATTTTATACTATACCACAGTTTGTGTATGTTAACAATTATGTATTTACGTCTTTATTGCAGTCGTCTACACAATCGAGTTTCAGAAACGTGGTCTCCCTCATGCTCATATCTTGCTTTTTCTCCAACGTGAGGACAAATTCCCAGATGCAACTGATGTTGACGATATAATCTCCGCAGAGATCCCTGATCCATTGGAGAACCCAACCTTACATCAGGCTGTTCGTGACTTAATGATTCACGGTCCATGTGGTCTAGCAAATCCGAAGTCTCCTTGCATGGTTGATGGTTTCTGTACTAAAAGGTTCCCCAAGGCCTTTTCAGAAAGGACAACAGTCGACGGTGACGGTTACCCTGTGTATAGGAGGAGAGACAATGGTGTTACTGTTGAGAAATCTGGTGTTTCAGTGAATAATGGCTATGTTGTTCCTTATAACGCTGAGTTGTTGGAGAGGTACCGTGCTCACATAAACGTTGAGTGGTGTAATCAAGCGCGGTTCATAAAATATCTATTCAAGTACATTAATAAGGGGTATGACCGTGTCACCGCTGGGGCTGCAACTCGGACGAATCCAGATGAAATCGACGAAATCCAAGAGTACTATGACTGCCGATATATATCACCGTGTGAGGCGACATGGCGTATATTTGCATTCGATATACATTACAGGACCCCACCGGTTCTTCGATTGGACTATCATCTTCCGAATGAGCAGAATGTAGTGTACAACGAGGACGATCCTATCGAAGATATTCTTGCACGGTCAAGTGGAGCTAGGACAAAATTCACCGCGTGGTTAGAATACAATGCCGAGTTCCCGACGAAGTACGTCTGGCATCAGAAAGATAAGTGTTGGGCACCTCGAAAACAAGGTTTCAGTTTAGGGAGAATGTACCACATGCCGCCTACTGGAGGTGAGCGGTACTACATGAGAACTCTCCTTAATTTCGTGAAAGGACCTACCAGTTACGAGGATATCCGTACCGTCAACGGAACTGTTCACGACACCTTCAGAGATGCGTGTTACGCGCTGGGTCTTCTTGGTGATGACAAAGAATATATCGATGCAATAGTGGAGGCAAGTGATTGGGGTTCAGGATCTTATTTGAGGAATTTGTTCGCAACTTTGCTACTTTCAGGTAGTCTGGTACGACCAGAATATGTATGGGAGCAAACTTGGAAATATCTTTGTGACGATATTCTATTTCGACGTAGGAGAGAACTGCTGAACTTTGGTAAGTGACAATACGTTTACATATCTGATCTCATGTCTTCTTTATTTGTTATTATAATCTATTTGATATGTGTACACAGATCTCCAGATGACAGATGTCGAACTACAGAATTACGCGTTGTCAGAAATAGAGTCGTCACTGCAAACGAATGGCAGCTCCCTTTCCAAATTCCCTGAAATGCCTCTGCCAGACTACAACTTCAACTGCGTAGACTCCAACAGATTAATATCAGATGAACTGAACTATGATAGGGAGAAGTTGAGTAATGACCACAAACTATACATGTCCTCCATTACAGATGAGCAGAGGTTTGTGTATAATGACATTATGGGGGCAGTTGAGAAGAATGAAGGAGGTTTCTTCTTCTTATATGGTTACGGAGGAACGGGGAAAACTTTCATCTGGAATACCCTGTGTGCAGCTTTGCGAAGCAAAGGTGAAATCGTCCTCCCAGTTGCTTCTAGCGGCATTGCTGCAATTCTACTTCCAAGAGGTCGGACGGCACATTCAAGGTTCAGCATTCCGATTAATGTGGACGAGAGGTCTACATGTTCAGGTATTAGACCAGGTACCGATCTTGCTCAATTACTCATCAAAACCAAGCTCATTATTTGGGATGAAGCCCCAATGGTAAGCCGATACTGTTTTGAGGCACTTGACCGTAGTCTAAGAGACATAATGAGAACGGTCCAATCTGATTTAGTCGATAAGCCTTTTGGTGGGAAGGTTGTCGTTTTAGGAGGAGACTTCAGGCAAATATTACCTGTCGTTCCAAAAGGAAGTAGGCAAGACATTGTGCACGCTACGATATGCTCATCACCCATATGGAGGGACTGCAAGGTATAACTATCCGTCTACAGTTTATATAATCAAAACGCATGATTAAGTTCATATTTCATTTATTATTGTGCTTCCGCGTTGTAGGTTTTGGAACTCACACAAAACATGAGGTTAAGAACCGGTGCACAGGTTGCAAATGCAGAAGAGATAGGGCAGTTCTCCGAATGGCTTCTTAGTATCGGTGATGGTAAAGCAGGTGGCCCAAACGATGGGACAGCTACTGTGGAACTACCGGACGAAGTTCTTATTGAGCCAGGTCCTGATCCAATATCATCCATTGTCACTAGCACTTACCCAGCTCTACTGGAAAACCTCGACAATCCTCATTACCTGCAGGAGAGAGCTGTTCTCGCACCAACCCACGACGAGGTTGAAAAGGTTAATCAGTACGTGCTGTCACTTATGCCAGGAGATGAGGTTGTGTATTTGAGTGCAGACGAGATAAGTGTTGACGAGACAAGCCGTGTCATTAAAGATCTGTATTCTACAGAGTTCCTCAATTCAATACAATGTTCAGGCCTCCCGAATCATGAACTTACCCTTAAGGTTGGCGCTATTGTCATGCTTCTTAGAAATATTGATCAGGCTAACGGTCTTTGCAATGGAACAAGATTGGTCATATCTAGACTTGGGGAACGTGTCTTGGAGGCTACTATTATCTCAGGTTGCAGGAAAGGAGCTCAGGTTTATATACCACGTATTAAGCTTTCACCTTCTGACGAGACTAAGTTCCCGGTTCGTTTCGAGAGGAGACAATTTCCTATTTCCGTGTGCTTCGCAATGACCATAAATAAGAGCCAAGGACAATCACTCTCTAATGTAGGTCTCTTTCTCCCAAAACCTGTATTCACTCATGGCCAACTATATGTAGCCTTCTCGAGGGTTACAAGGAAGAGTGGTCTGAAAGTCCTCATACTCGACGACAACTGCTTCGACACTAATTCGACCACCAACGTTGTATTCAAGGAAGTATTTTCCATGTTGAGTTAGATAGTCATTGACATTACTGGGAAACATTTAATACCATTAGATTTATTAAACTGTCATTGCTATGCTGTCAACCTCTTTTCTCTTATCTTAATCCATGTTTACTTTTTTCCGTGCAATATTTACATCGACATCTAATACTCCCTATACACAGTATCTGACACACACTCTTTCAGTAGAAGGAAGGGTGACTGAAATCACAGTTCTTACCTCTCCAATCCTTCATTGAAGGTGCATTTTACTGTGTGGTTCAATTGCAGCTGGCATCATTAAGTTCCATACCGATAATATTCCATTGTTACATTACAGCTTAGGTAGTATAACAGTATGTAGTCCTTTCTATCTCCCCGTAATATTTCAGATTGTAAGTACTCTACTGTCATATATACCATGTTTATTTGTTCCCAAATATTGATATTGGTCTAATACTTCTGTACTCACTTCCTCACTCCAAATTTATAGTCTAATATCGCCGTTTCTTTCATGAAGAACAGCCACCTGCTCAGATGTCTATTCTCAGACAGAAATTCTACCGTAACATACAAATAGTAATTAGAACATAGACACTCATTTTAGCTTAAACCATTAACCATTAACCAGAACGATAAGTTTGAATACATACTTTAAGGTGTAATATACTACACCATGAAAATTTGCCCATCTATATGGACGATAGGTGATAACAACTATTACTTATTTCTCACGACTGACAACCACCAAGACCACAAGCGTACTACAAACATGGAACAATAGCAGGAAACTTGAAAACACATTACATATCTTATTCATATATATATTTCCTCCGCAGGTATCACCAACGTCTGCAATGAACCACGAACATGGATCACTATTTATGATATCTTGGGTACTGACTGACGTTCTAGGCATTCCTTCTATAGAACCTTGGGTACTGGCTGGCAAGTAAATTCATCACAGACATATAGGTAGATACTGGATCATTGTCGGAGTCATGGTAACCGCCCGCTACCACATCATCAGGAACCATTCTGAAAGTTGTTCCGTATCTTATGTAATCGGTGTCATCTGCAGTTAGTACCCAGGCATGCGGACCTGCTGTAGAATTTGTCTGGGTCTCATAGTTTGCCTTCCCCTTTCCTGCCCTCTCGAACGCACACTGCAGTTTAAAAGCTTGCCTGTAGGTCTCCATACCACTCTCAAACTCAAGCACAACTGACCTCATGAAGCATTGCGTCTCGCCATTCCATATTGGTCTGTGTTGCCTCACAAGGTAACCTAGGCGCCTGAACTCATCACGGAGGGAACTAAAACTCCGTCCTGTAACCAAGTTGCCATTTGTTTCATAGGGCAAATTCTTCACTATGACCATGGGAGGGTAAAAGGATTTGGTAGGCATTTTCACTTTGCAGAACTTTTTTTTTTTCTTGAAGGTTTTGATTATGTGCTACTTGAATATCACATTCTATATATAGAGGCTCAAAATCTACCCTATGCGACACATGTGAAATCCAACCCATGCAAATACAGTAAAAGTGATGTCTAATTGATTGCATACTTGACGAATATGGGTTGCAATGGTCAAATCCCAAGGACCTATGCTAGACAGGTGTTTGGGGAAGGATACAATTTCAAGCAAGCAATCAAAATCAGTCTCCTTTCTGCGATAAAACATTGAGTTAAAGCATATTACCTTTCCAATGTTCACTCTTCCCCAATTGTTCTTCCCTATTACCCAAGATGCCCTCATATTCTCAGTTGCTTAAGTGTGGATGACACTATTGTATGAATGACCACTCAATGCAAGTTCCAGATTTCATGTGCAATGACATGATCAGAGGTGAGTTATCTTTCCTCATCCGTGCCAAGTAATTGAAACAATTAGCTGGGAGTAGTTTTCTGGAAAGGGAAAATATTTGAAGTACTGCTTTTTTTAAGCAATCGCTATACAGTAATATTCACCGTTTGGTTACGATAAGTATGCCTGAATACACAATTATGCAGTAAAAGTTTCAATTCACTGCATTTGCAAATGGCGAATAACAGAATCAGGTCGTACACCGTGTGGGACAATATAAGACGTTAATATTTCACTGCTTTCCGATAACATTCCGTGGTCACGATACATCGTAGGTATAATAAACTACACCCCGAAAATTTTTCAACAAACATAGACTTGAAGTTCTAAGTACTACTACTATTTTGTTACATCCGACAACAACACACACAGATGATACCCAAGAAAATTAAAAACATACATGTAGATACAAATCTTCGAGAACTGAATCATGCAGTCTTAAATTAAAAGTTACTAGACGTTCCTTCCATAGGAGTTTGGTTATAGAACCTTGGGTACTTTTTTGCAAGCAGCCTCATCACTGATGCATACGTCGAAACTGTATCATTGTCAGCATCAGAGTATCCACCAACTATGATATCATTTGGTACCAAAGCGTAAAATGTTTTCTCTTTCGTGTACACGTAGTCAGCTGCAGTTACAACCCATGCGTGCGGCCCCGATGTTGAGTACAGTTGATTTTCGTAGTCTGCCTTCCCTTTTGCAGCCCTCTCAAATGCTCGCTGAAGCTTGAAGGCCTGCCTGTACATGTCCATACCAGACTCAAACTCCATCACCACTGCTCTCATGAAACAGTCTGTCTCACCATTCCAAATAGGTCGCTGCTGTTTAATGGGGTAGCCAAGGCCCCTCAAATGATCACGGAGGGAACTGAAACTTCTTCCAGTAACTCTATTACACTACGTTTCATACGGCAGATTGTGGATTATAACCATGGGAGGGTAGCAATAAGCAGTAGGCATTTGTTCCTCTCAGAAGTTTACCTGTGCAGAAGTGGTGATTATTTGCTGATTTATTTCTTATCTCAGAGCCATCTACTCTTATCTCACCCCAAATTTATATACTATGAAAATTTACTATGCATATCACACACTTACCCATGCTTGCCAGATGTTAATACACCCATCCACAAACAGTAAAAGGTAAACCCCAATTGCTTGCAGATTTGGAGAAATGGGAATGCAATTGTCAAATCTGGATACAACAATCTGGCCAAGTGTGGTAGGAAGGTTGGTACAGCAAGCAAGATATCTATATCAATCAGCATTGCTGCGAGAAATTATGGACAAATTGTAAATTACCTTCTCACGATGCAATGTATCCCACCTTTGAAGATTTTGATTACTGATCCATTGTTTTGAAGATGTATTCGGTTGTTTTCTATCTCCCGTATCATGGCTGCGGGTTTCATAGGGAAATAATTGTGGCTACGTTTTGTAGCCATCACGTTTGCGGCTCAAACGTACTTCATATCGAATTTTGAGATATGTAGTAAAGTACTCGATTTCGATATATATATATATATATATCTGTATGTACATATGTATGTATATATATGTATATGTGTGTACATATATACATATATATATATATACGTAGAGGCAGGATCCCCTACATTTCCCAAATCTCATACAATTTACCTTTCATTTGTGGCCTTTGATTTTGATGAGATGAATGGCTGAGATTGGATGCTTTCTATATTAAAGAAAAAAAAAGATCCACCTTCACTAACAGATACACATAACTTGATACACAAATATTTCTCAAATCCTGTATACGCTTATCTCCCCAAAATCAAAAAAAAAAAAAAAAATATTAGCCAACCCAACTTTCACAGTACGTGAAATTCCATCCACGTATCGTCAATTTGAGCCAATTGCGACAGTGTCGTCAATTTCTGGTCTTTGAAGTACGTAAGGTATTTCGTTTTTTTCATTCTATTTCGTTTTTTTTTTTAATTCGAGTTGACGTTATATAAATATATGTAGTGCGGATGCAATTATCGTTGTTTCAATTCCGTCAAACTTAAGAAGAATTGAACAAAATATTGTTGTTATTGTAGAATTTCCTTTACTGTTTTAATTGAACGGTTGGTTCAATTTCTTTATTGTATTTTTGTACAATTTCGTTATTATTTTGTTTAGTTCAGAATAATTGTTAATATACTATAGAATAATTGTTATTGTGCAATAGAGTAATTATTGTTGAACTATAGAATAATTGTCAGAATAGTTGGATGAAGTTTCAATTTTAGTTTCAAGGCTCGAAATAATTCCACATTCAATTCGATTTTTTTTAAACTTTCAGTTCAATTTGAAATTATTCCGATTGGAATTTGATTTACTCCGAAATATCAGTTCAATCAGAAATTATTCCGATTCGAAATAGGATAGTTTAAAATAATTGTTATTGTACTATAGAATATTTTTTATTGCACTATAGAGTAATTGATGTTGTACTATAGAATATTTGTCAGAATAGCTGGATGAAATTTCAACTTAAGTTTCAACTGTTATTTCGTTCACATCGTTTCAATTTTTTTACAACGCTCGCAATTTCAAATTTTCAGTTGGACGCTCGAAATTATAGTTAATTCAACGCTCGAAATTGGAATTTATACAACGCTCGAAATTGGAATTTATACAACGCTCGAATTTATAGTTAATTCAACGCTCGAAATTATACAATTTGGTTTATTGTCGTTATTGTATAGTTTAATCAATTGCATTGTTGTACTATATTCTTGTTCAATTACGTTATTGTACATAACTTCAATTTCGTTTAATGTATAGTTTAGCTTAGAATAATTGTTAGTGTACTTTAGAATAATTGTTACTGTACAGTGTAGTAATTGTCATTGTAATATAGAATAATTGTTAGAGTAACTAATAGTTGGGCGAAATTTAATTGTCATAATTTAAAATTCAATTTCAGTCGGTTAAATTTTACTATTTAAAAACCAATTTCAATCCAAAAATTAAAACCCAATTTCAAACAAAATTTAAAATCACTATTTCATTAATTTATTATTCAAAATCCGATTTCAATTAATCCAATTTCAATTCGATTGTTTGCCGCAATTTGTCGAACCAACTTTCATCAAAATAGTGAATTAACGAAATAGTGAATTCTGAAACATTCTAATGGGATAAGTACTATTTCGATGGTGTAGATAATGATAACGTATCAATAACAGTAGTTTTACTTGTCCCTACTGTTTTGACAGATAAATTCTTAAACCTGTATCAACTGCACTGCATTATTGTTAGAATAATTGTTACTGTACTATAGAATAATTGTTATTGTACTATAGAATAATGGGATAACTATATATGGTGTCCTGGCAGTTATTTTATAGCGTAACTTTGATTATTTCAACGCTTTTTAATGGTTATTATTTGATTTCATTTCCAAATACGACTAAATTGGTCCTTATACATGTAGAGAATATTTGAATGAACTGCTATTCAATACAGGTTACCCATAATGCCGACACATATGAGACGACATGTACCTGCAAGCTCTTTGAGATGAAAGGAATTCTTTGCAATCACATTATTTGGCATCTATCAGGTAAGCGGGTGCAACAAATTCCTGAACCGTACATCCTAGAGCGGTGGACAAAGAAATCATATCGAAGACCAAGACATCATTTGGATGGGTCACTTGTGCAGGATTTCGATGTTACTGATGTTAGGAAGTTGGGTTTGTCGAAGTTATGGTCCGAATTCTATGCAACAATTAGTGTCCTCACAACGATGCCCGAAATTCATACCTATGAGCTCACAGACATACTGCAACAGTACAGGAAAAAAATTGCACCAAAGGAAGTTGTATTATCCAAGGAAAAGGAGATAGAGATATTGTTGGGTTGTTCTACATCAACAGAGATTGAGGTTCGTCCACCTAATCCTTCAAGAAACAAAGGCAGTGGAAAAAGACTTATATCCAAGAAGAACCAATCAATTGAGAAGGCTAAGAAACCAAAGAGACTTTGCAACAATTGCAAACAAATGGCAAATCACGACAAGAGAAACTGCCCCAACCCGTATGTCGATGACTCTTTAGTTGATGAAAATGAGAAAGACGTTTTGGAGGATGTGTAAGATTGTTTTTGAGATGCGAATAAAATTTAGTAGGTGATTTTTTCATTGATTGCATTCATGTTTTGACGTGCATTAAGTTGATTAATGACAATATTGTTTTTGTCTGTTAGAGGTAATCAATGAAAAAATGGCTGGCACTTACGTACGGAGTTAAATATAATAATCAGTGTACGGGGTTAGAATAACCGTTTTTCTACTATAAAATAACTACCGTCGTATAATACAGTAACTACTGATGTAGAATATAATAACTACAATTGTATAACACAATAATTGGTCCTACTTTCAAAAGTATTTTCCATGGAAACTACACAACAGCTGTATTACATAATTAAATCCAAATCTTACGAAAAATGCAAGGATACGACTGTATTAGGGATGGACACATTGCTACATGTAATGTATAATTCCAATTGTTGCTTGCATCATTCATAAGTATATTTAGTAACTTGTCCTTTTTGTATATATTTGAGACGAAACAATAAAAAGATAATTGGTGCTTGACGTAAATGAGTTAAATATAATAATCGATGTACGAGTTTAGAATAACTATTTTCCTAATATAAAATAACTGCAATATTGCACTACAATAATTGTGCGGTGAACATGGAATAAACATAATTAGTTAACACACGGTAAATCATGGAAGAAGATATAATAACTACTAATGTAGTATATAATAACTACTAATGTAGTATATAATAACTACTATCAAATAATAAAATAGTTGATCATCGCACTTAAACAAATATTTAGCAAAAGACAAATATGTAAGGCAGAATGACGAAATCTAAATCTTCTTGAAGGTTCAGTCGGTAAGAAAATATCCTCCCCCGTCACTTGCGAATCACTTTAGCCGTTTTTCCTTTATCTTCGGGTGCTTAACCTTCATTCCTTTGTCCTGTGGTGCCTTCTCCTGACCTCTTGCGATTTTTCAAGACTGCTTCTTTTATAGCACCTATATTATCTGTGAACAAGTTGACAGATTGCACAAGTGAAGTCCTCGACTCGTTTACATCTGACATAAGCATGATACTCGCCATCTCAATCCATAGAGCAATCCGGTTAACTTTCTTGTCAATAAGAGAAGGGAAATTCTTTCCCTCGTACATCAACATGTGATACATCACGAAAAAACCAGATTCTGGGTTGTTGAGCTCGGGTTTTCTCCAACTAAATTCGACTTGCTTTATCGGGAATGCTGAAAAAGTACATGCAATCTCCTCCAACTTCCTTGAATCGAAGAAATCAACCAAAAAGCTCACCTACAACAAACATATCCACTTATTATTACTATATGCATGGTTGGAATTCTTAAACTTGAGGCTTACAATTTTAATTATATAATAATTAAACAGATTAGAATACAATAATCTAATTTAAGTGTTAGAATAACCAACCGACTACTACAGAATAACTAAATTTGAAAATATAAAACAGGGGATAAGTACATAAGAAATTGTAGAGAACTTAGCATACAAAATTGTTAAAGGCAACAATACTACTTTAATAAGTTGTTTAGAATAACCAACAGATTACTATCAAGTAATTAAATAAATACTATAAAATAAATTGGTAGATAACTTCATTTTGTCATACAATAACTACATTTGTTAATTGCAATAACTGCGTAGACGCTTCAAAATAACTGACAATTAACTAGTATCATTATTACTTTTAAGTATTTGGGATGATTAAACAGGTTTGAATACAATAACCTAATTTAAGCGTTAGAATAACCAACCGGCTACTACAGAATAACTAAATTATAAATATGAAGCAGAGGATAAGTATATAAGCTTACAATTTTAGTAACGGGAATTGGAAAGACTTACCGCACTTTCCACCAGTTTGTAGCACTTTGTGACTGTCCAGTCCTTCTTGTAGATCTTATTATCCAACACCTCGATTGCTTTACTTAAGGTGTTTACGCATATACAGAAGTAGTGCGATTCTATGCATAATGGCACGAAGATCAACTCCACATCCAGTTCACTGTTGGTGAGATTTGATAGGTACAAGTCCCAACCCTGGATTAACTTGGTCGTCTCTCGAGTCTGGGAACCCCCATCGCCATTCTCCAACATATCTTCAAGAATAGCCTATTATAAAAGGATGCACAGTAAAACATCATTTTGACAATTCAAGAGCTTATATGAGTATGATAACCATAATTAAAACTACCATGTGAGACGTCCCAAAGAACACCATTGATGGTGTTTCACCGTCCACCTCTTCAACCAAGACCATGTGATTCAGTACCATCGTCCAACATTCGATAACATTAACACTAGTGGGCACTTCTGGTCTCATCGAAAGGACATCATTCTTATCCATGAATGTTGTTCCAACACGGAACACCGTCTCACTGAAAAACAATTACATGGAAATAAATTCGGGAGATAATTACATAAAAATGGACTTTATGGAAAATGATTACATCAGAATAACTGAATGTACACAATGGATTAACTGGAAGTGGTGATTAATTTGAATGATAAGAGTGACATTATAAATAAGAGTGTAAGAAATATAATAACAAAAAAAGTGCATTAAAATAAATGAAGATTCAGAATGCAATAACTGTGAGTATTTAGAAAGAAGTTAAATGATACTAAGAAATGCAATGTAAGTTCTGTACAATAACGTCAATATGAACGCAATAGAGTAATTTCAATTTTGTTCAATTTTGTTATTATTTAGTTTAGTTTAGAATAATTGTTAATATACTATAGAGTAATTGATATAGTGCAATAGAGTAATGTTGAACTATGAAACATCACCATATCATTGAGAGTAGCAAAAGACACTTCACTGAAAGGCAAAAATAAAGAGGAGGATAGTTACAGTACAAAAAAGTTGAAATACAATAATCACACGTGTACTATAGAATAATTATAAAAACACTATAAAATAACACTGGTTATAAAACATACTAATATAATGAAATAACTTCAAAAATAATATAGAATAACCGCAATAATAGTATTAAATAACTGGAATAACATAATAAAATAATTGGGTATTTTGTAGTACAAAAAAGTTGAAATACAATAATCACATGTGTGCTATAGAATAATTATAAAAACACTATAAAATAACACTGGTTATAAAACATAGTAACTAATATAATGAAATAACTTCAAAAATAATATAGAATAACCGCAATAATAGTATTAAATAACTGGAATAACATAATAAAATAATTGGGTATTTTGTAGTAATAATAACGTCCCAAAACCAGAAATTCATGTTATGAAATAATACGTAGTTATTTCAATGTGCATATTCAAGTATTTCATTGTTCATATTCAAATTTTGCAATATTTATAATATTAATTTTTAATCTTGTAATAAAAAATCATGAAATTGATCGAAATCCAGTTCACTGTTGGTGAGATTTTTCTACAATTATTTAGTACAAAAAACGTACTAAATAATTGTACGAGATGTGAATTCCAACAAAACCTATCATCAAACATTGTATTGAAATTGATAAAAAAATCCAAATCACTCAATCCCTAAATTCACCTCATTCGACGACGAAGTCGAAGAACTGAAACAAGAATTATACGGTTTTTTGACATTATCGGCTTATCGCCATTGTTTTGCCACTCATGATCAGGAATATGAGCAATTTCCGAAAACGAACTTTTGATCGAAATTGGTAAAAAATTGAAAAACAAGAATATGATAAACCGAAATTGAGCGAGATGACCGATTGTACAGTACTGAGAAACAATAATCTAATCGAAATTGATAAACCAGATGCGAGATGATGCGAAATTGTACAGTACAATAAACAGATGCGAGATGATACAGTAATAAATGATACAGTACAATAAACAGATGCGAGATGATACAGTAAAAAGATGATACAGTACAGTAATCGAATTGAAACAGTAATACAGTAATAAATCGATTACGAATTGATACGAGATGATGTAAATTGAAACCAGATGCGAATCTTTTGATGCGAATCGATTTAACACAGTAATCGAATTGATGCGAGATGCGTGGCAAAACAAACTGAACCCAGATGCAGTAATTCGATTTGAATAATACGTACCTGATGCGAGATGATTCAGTAATTCGATTTGAATAATACAAACTGAACCCAGATGCAGTAATTCGATTTGAATAATACGTACCTGATGCAGTAATTCGATTTGAATAATTCGATATGAGCAAAACAAACAGTAATCGAATTGAATCGATTTAATACAGTAATTTGAAAGAACGAATTGAACCCAGATGCGAGATGCAAATTGAAATAGTAATCGAATGGAAAAAACAAATTGAAACAATAATCGAAATCATACCTGATGCGAGATGATGTAATTTGAAAGAACAAATTGAAACCAGATGCGATTTCAGATGTGTAGATTCGAGAGGATTTGGTGATCGTTCAGTTGGTGATCGTTCAACGTTTTGTTTTCTGATTCAGCTTTAGGGTTTGACAAGGATTGTGTTTTAGTCTAAGAAATAATATTCAATCTTGACCCTTGATTAAGCTATATCCAGTGGCTGTAATTTGAAGGTAAATTGTACACAAAGCTAAGGTGGGTAAAAGATCCTTTTTCTATATACGTATATATATATATATATATACATATATATGTCATATTGATTTTATCTATGATACTATTTCATGGTTGGAAACGGCATTATTATGTATATGTGTGTACATATATATACATATAAATACATATATACGTATATATATATATATGTCATATTGATTTTATCTATGATACTATTTCATGGTTGGAAACGGCATTATTATTTAATATGTTAGATAATCATGTACGTCGTAACGGTTTTATCTTCCCGGATGCTCTGTACACAATATTCCCCACATTTGAACTAACATTTATATGATTAATACCCCATTCCTTTTCTACTGTAAGAAGTAAAAACAATTGTATTCAACATGCTAGCTAAATTCCGATTTACATTCTTTTTGTGTTACGTAGCCTTCTCTTTCTTTCCTTTCCATACATATCCTTCTTTCACGTTATTTGTTGTATATTTGACTTACTTTGCCCTTCTAGAATACAAACTCAGTTCATGTATATATTTTAAGTGCATATAACACTTGGTCTATACTATTTACTCCATTCTGTTGTCCATTAATTGTCTTAACACGCTGCTCTCCCATCCCCGTGACGTGTCACGGGTATTACACTAGTATATATCTAAATTCCAATGTCCAAAATGTGACAAAAAAACCTACTGCAAAACTTCATTAAATATGCAACAAAACTCTATTTAAAAATGATAAATAAAAAAATTGTAATTAAAATGTCTGAGCCCAGGTTCGAACCGGGGACCTCTAGTGTGTGAGACTAGCGTGATAAACGACTACACCACCCAGACTTGATTGTTCAATCACCCAACTTTATGCATCATAAAATTTAAACCAAATTCGATTGAAATTCAAACAAACTTACAGTAATTCGATTGAAATTTGGAAAACAAAATCGATTTAAAATCGAAAAACTTGCATAAAAAAAGCAGGTGCATCGGTGATTCTTCTTCTTCTTCTTCATACCACCATGAATTCTCAACACCATGCATCTCTTGGTCGCAAAACTGTAATTTTTCTAATTATTTCTACTTTTTTTTTGATGGGATTTATTATTAATTAATTCCTACATTAATTGATTTTCATTAACATTTCCAAAAATCTGACCTTTTTCCAATTTCATTGATGAATTTTGATTTTATTTTCATATTAAAAAATCTGAGCATTTTCCCAAATTCATACTAAAAAAATCTGAGCTTTTTTCTAAATTAATTGGTTTTATTTTTAGTTTTTCTGATTGATATAATTGTCAATTGAATTTTCAAAAATCTGAATTTGATTGGTGAATTTTCAGCTGGAAGAAATAAGGCAGAAGAGGGCAGCTGAAAGATTGAGCAAAGCATCATCTGGGTCTGATCTGAGCACTTCATCCAATCATCCTGGTAATTTTTTAAAAATGGGGGTAAAGTTCAAGTTTTATGTAAGATTATTGAATAAATCATGGGTTAATGATGTTTGTTAATGTGTGTAATTTTGATTTTTTTTTTAAAAAAATTTGGTTTCAGATAATGGCGGGATCAAGAAATCTGAGAGTATTTCCAAGTTTTCTGAGGTAATCCCTAAACTTTTGATATTAGGGATTTCTAATTTATGGTGAATTGATGATGTTGAATCAAAAGTTTTGATCTTTGGGTGCCATGGATGAGAAAGTGTCATAAAGCTGTGATCTTTATGGGTTTTGGTTCATTGATGATGCTTAATCTTATGTTACTCTGAGTCGTCTGTTAAGTATCGGAACTGGACACGGTTATTTTGTGTGGAGTTTTCACTATTTTGGTCTAAAATGAAGTATCAAAGTATAATGTCGTATCAGAAACGAATGTATGAGGATACATGATACAATAGCTAAGTGAAGTATAGAAGTAACGTAGATGCAACTTTCTTGTATAATGCAGTTCAATTAGCTTATGCCGAAGATGTTGTGGAACTTTTTCAGCAACTGTTATTTCGAATTCAGCAAAAATTTTGTTACATTGATAACATGTTCTGTTAAAGAGGTTGTTACAGAACTTTTTCCCCTTTTGTTAATCCTAATCGAGGAACGTTTCATTTCACAGATCACAAATTACGATAAAGTTGTGATCTTCATGATTATGTTAGGTTAGGATTTGTGCCAATTCGCTTTACTTGAAGTGGAGATGTAACATTTCGATACATAGATGACAAAACTGTCAAAAAAAATATGATCTCGGGTTTTTTGGGGTTTGTGCTGATTTTGACTATGTCGTGATTTGGGATCGGTTTGACAATGTTCGGTTCTATCAGGATGTAGGCAGCTTAGTGGCACAAATTAGGGACTTGCAGAACAAGAATGCTATTTTCGAGAATGAAAACAATAGACTTAACTCCAAGGTAAGTGTATCGTTGTTCCATTTTTTTGACGCATGATCCTTTAGTTTTATTACTCCTATATTTTACTTATCCACTACATTTTTTTCTTTTAGCTTGAAGCGAAGGAAGTCGAATGTGAGACACTGCAAAGGCGCGTGAATGATCTGGTAGGTACATTATATTTTCATCGAGTCTTCTATGATACGGTTTATTTGTATTTCTCATTTAGTGATATGGGGTTGATGATGTGTTGGTTTTACATGTAAGACTTTCTTTTTGATTGGATTAAAATTGGTTGGTCTATCGAGGGTTTTGATTTGATGGGTTAGTCGTGTATCTCCTTGTGTTGAAATTGCAGGAACAAAACTCAGTACCGTCTTTGAGAAAAGCGCTTAGGGATGTCGCAATGGAGAAAGATGCCGCTGTTGTTGCACGGGTATACAGTTTCTGAAATCGTACTTGTGAAGATGAATATATACTCCTTTTTTGTTTGAACATTGATCTCGTGAAATCTTGACATATATTATACTGTACTCCGTATGTTATATAGGAGGATCTCTCAGCACAACTTCGGACATTAAAAAAACGTCTAAAGGAGGCCGAGGAAGAGCAGTACAGAGTGAGTCTTGCCACAAATTCTCAAAAAACGGTCTTTCCAAAATATTTGTTTTTATTTTTTAATTTGCTGAAGGTTGTCTGCATTATGTTAGGCCGAGGAAGATGCGGCCGCACTAAGAGCAGAACTGAATTCCATTCAGCAACAAGCCATCAACGATTCCGCTGGCAGCATGGCTTCAGTGGGTTCGCCCGATCAAATCAAATTATGGGAAAGAGAGTTAAATAACATGAAATTGGAATTTGAGAGAGAGTTGAAATTGAGGCAACAAGAACAACAACGATTAACAGAAGAGCAAGCTCGAGTTTCTCTTCTGATGTCTGAAAAGCAAGACTTGGAGTTGAAGCTCGCAGAAGCGATTAAAACTGCTTCAGGTGCGCACTTCAAACCTAATGATACTTTGTACTAATATGTTGCATCTTATCGAGCCTTCCTAACATCATGTCGATTATGTGCTGCAGATACTGCTTCCAGGAAGACATCCTCGAACACATTTACCTTTGTAAGTCACATTGCTCTTAGAATTCGTAGAAACTCCCCCTTTTACAAACGAACTTTTGGTTAAGTTAGGAGCTTTTTTTAGTGGTCTCTGATTGATACCTTATATTGACTGAAAATATTTTAGGAAGACAAGGAGAAACTCGAGCGCCAGTTGCATGATATGGCAGTAATGGTGGAGAGATTGGAAAACGGCAGGCAGAAGCTTCTTCTAGAGGTATTATCGTAACAATTACCTTTACTACGATACTTGCCTCATCCTTTCCTAACCACTCGATTATTTTATTTTCAGCAAAGAGATTAATTTTATTGACATTTTTCATTGACAGATTGATTCGCAATCTTCTGAGATTGAAAAGCTTTTTGAAGAGAATTCCAGTCTGACATCTGCCTATCAAGACGCTGTCGGGGTGGCTTCGCATTGGGAAAATCAGGTAATTCAAGATGTATTTTTTAATTATTAGTATTTGATTTTTTTCCACGGGTTTATTCTCTAATGTCCCGTGATTCTCTTAGGTAAAAGAATGCCTCAAACATAATGAAGAGCTCCGGGGATTGTTGGATCAAATTAGAGCAGAACAGATCCGTTTAATGTCGTCAACTGGAGGAACGACAGTAAACAGTTCATCCAACATCAGTCATTTTAGTAAAGACGGAACTGATGCAGTTGATTACACAAATGAAGTACTCGACCTCAAGGTATACCATTTATTTTTTCCTGCAAAAGAACTGTTTTTTTTCCTGTCGCAGCTGTAAAAAAATCTTCTTTTTTTTTTTCTTATTGGTGAACTTGTTATAGGGACAATTGGCCAAGGAACAAAGTAGGGCAGAAGGTTTATCGGCCGAGGTCATGCAACTCTCTCTGAAACTACAACAGGCTACAGGAGCGTATACTAGCCTCGCTCGACTGTAAGTTTGGAGCAGAATCTGTTATTTTGAATAAAAATGAGTTGTCGGGTATGTGGGGTTGATATTTGGTTTCATGATCTCAGGTACAAACCTGTATTGCGAAATATCGAGAGCAGTCTGATGAAAGTGAAGCATAATACAGCTCTTCCTGTAAAATGATGAAGGAAATACTTGTGTCGACTGTCGACTCTCAAGTTGTACTTGGAATTGAACTGTGAAAAGATGATGTATACGGGCAAAAATAGCATTGATTCTGATTCATGACTGTGTATTATTTCTATCTCCACAGTATTAGCTCGAAGTATCGTTGTCGTCGGTTATAGTAAAATCGAAACTTTAAAGCTATGTGCCACGTGGCAAAAAATTTAATAGGGAGAAAGCCTTTTAACTCTATATATATAGGGCGGGTTAAGAGAAAATTGATTTATTTAATTGCATCTTGTATTATTGTATACTGGCGAGTATATTGGTGACAAAATTACACATTACACACTTTTGTTAATTTGTTAAAGAGTATATTTTGGTACATAAATGAGTAAAAGAGATTAATTGAGTCGAAAGAAATACGAGTATAACACCAAACTGTATACAGAGTACGGAGTATATTATATTATATACTCATATGCATAGATTATTACCCATTATTTACATTATATGCAAGTAAAATATTACGAGTACATTTTTATCGACTTAATTACCATTTTTACTCAAAAAACATCATTTACGATATCAAAATATAACAAAAATGTTTTATTAGACTATAATTTCAAAAAAAATTGTTTACTCCTTCCGTTCCAATGAATTGTTTGCCTTTACTTTTGGCACCAAGGGCAAGAGATCCAATTAGAAAGTGACATGTGAAGCCAAGAGTCAAATTACACATAAATTCTTGGGATGTATAAAATAGCGTAATGTATAATATTTGCGCATTTGTTGAAGAAAAATTCAATGGTCTTAGACTAAAAAGAAAACTTGATGCAAAAGGCAAAGATGTTGGTTGATTAGTTAGTTAATACTCGTAATTAAGTAACCAAGTTGATGATATTCGTCATTGTCGACGTGTACTTTTCTTAATCACAACATTTTCTAATGGGTTATCAATTTATTACTCGTTAATGTCATACAAAAACATTATTTAAATTTGAACTTTGAAGTAAGTTTCCTTGTATTACGTGATGTCCACTTGGTTGACCTAGTTTTACATTAATCTCCTCATGCTAGGATTGCTAGCTACGGAGTAGTCCAATTGTACCATCTACTCCTATATCCTACTCCTACACTACAACTTTATTACTCCTATTATACTTTATCCATACCCTTCAAATTAAACATGGATTCTTGGGAGAAACGGTCTCTCAATAACGTCTCTCAATAACTTATTGAGAGACCACTTTTCAGTACCACTCTATGTCATATTCGTATCCTTAAATGACAACTTTGTTTTGTACCTATTTTTATAACAAGTGTAACCTCTTTATATTTGTACACTCTTTTATTTTAATCATACCTACTTCTATTAGGGTTGGTACCATTGTTACTTCCATTTGTACTAAGTCTCTCAGTAAAGTTAATGAGATATCGTCTTTCAGGAGACCTACTACAAATTAAATACTTTTCTTAAATTTTTTTCTTATCATTTTTTAGTTTATTTTTATACATATTATGCGTTTTTCTTAATAATTTTTTACAAGTATTTAATTTGGAAAATCTTACTCCGTATTTGTGAACATAGAGATAAAAGTATGTCGATTTTATGCTCTTAGAAATTTAGAATTAAACAATTTTAATACTCCGTACTGTTTTTGTATGATTTAACTAGATACAGTCACTTTTGACAACATTCATTTAATAAATACTTAGATTACAATTTGATGAAACAAAATTTCTCTCTTATTATGAGCTAAATTGACACATCGATACACATCTACTCGTAATTCATTAGTAGTTTTTACAATAAGGTTATTTCATGAGAATAATATCAACTATGTGTGTGCTTCTTAAATTAATCCAAACTATATGTAATCTCATTTTAATATGAACTACGCCTTCATTAACGAACCTCCCTTATTCAACTCTTTTGTGTTCATTTTCGGCCATTGATAAAAAAATTAAATCTTCCAAAAATTCATCTTCATCTTCCATTTTTTTTTTTTCAATTAATCTTATAGAAGCTATGAAAAAAATGTTTTTATAGTAATTTGTTCTTTCGCGATGACTGCAACGGACATAATAAAACCCTAGAAAGTTATAACAAGTCACTAGGACCTGTAATAGCAAGTCGTAATTTCATACATAGTAAAACGAGATTAATGAAGGCATAGTTCATATTAAAATGAGATTACGTATAGTTGAGATTAATCTAAGAAGATCCCTTATAGACTTATAGTTGATATTATTGTCATGAAATAACCCTATTTTATTTTATTTAATATATTAAGATAACTATCAAATATGATCCAAGATTTGCTTACATAACATAAAGATTAGAAATATCAATGTCTCATTCATTTCCGACATGAGACTCCTTCAAACACATGGGATTAAATATTAATGGCTACGGACAAATAGTCATATCATAACGAATTAAATATTTATCATCTAGATAGAAAATATCAAAAATTATTATTATAGAGATTTTAGAATAACGATACTTTATCTTTATTTATCTAAATTACATTTAATTTGATCCGTTATAAAATTGTAACAGAAATATCTGTATCGTGGTAGACAAGTTATAGAATGAGATTATATATAAGTATATTATTTGGACCCAATGACCTTGGATAATCAATCCATCACCAATGACTTTCAGCTGAACTTTATTGATTCAATTTCTAGTCAAAACACCACCTAATTATTACCCCACTAATTACTAATAATACCACTATAATAGAGCCATAATAATTTTATAAAATCAGTATTAATCATAATAATAACAAATAAAACCAAGTTCCATTATCTAATAATCATCGTTACCAAGCGATTTTGAAGCTGACGGGATTACAACCCGAGACACAAAACTGTAAGTAAATGCCCAAAAAACAACCTTTTTTTGGTTAAACATCTACTGAATTTTTTTTGCATTTATGAAATTTAACTTTATATGATGTGATTTGTTCACTGTGTACTGATATTATATATATATATACACACACTCGCAGCTAATTATTGTATTAGACGTTCTTATGATAAGTTTATCGCGCGATTTTTCGGTTAAAATTATGATTTTTTTGGTTCTAGTTTCATCTTTAAAGGTATGAAATTTGATTTGTTATTAGTTCTTTTAGCTAGATTTTAATTTCAGAAGAAACAGAATTATTATACCCTTTTGATTCCTGCAATTTTTTAGGTATACAAATTATTTAATGTGAGTTATAGTGACTGTTAATTGTATGTCGTAAGAGGGTAAGACGGTCTCATGCGTGTAAATTTTGTAGGTAAAAGATGGATTTTTTCCCATCAAAAGGGTATTCTTCAACCAATTCAGGAAATTACACTGAGGAATGCATAAATGGGGAAATGGGTAACAATTTCTATCAAAATTATGGATGTTTTGTTCATAATCCCATATCATTGAATGATCAAAATTACGGGTTTTTCGATGAGAATCCATACCCAAATAATGAAGAGGAAGAAACATCAGTAGTACCAGATTTCTCTGATGCTTGTTTAAAATTCATCAATGACATTCTCATGGAAGAAGAGGATGATTTGGATGATCACAGACCTGCAACATTGCAGGATTTTCATGCACTTCAGGCTACTGAGAAATCACTGTATGATGTCCTCGGAGCCGAGTTTTTGCCAGTGTCAAACGATTCAGGTGATCTCAGTAGTATTTTTGGTAGAGATGTCGTCGAGTCGTCTAATAACAGCTCTTTTCCACAATTTCATGACTTGGGCTCTGTAGTTAATGATGAGGACGGGAGAATCGGAGGGAAAAGGGAGAGTTTCGGTTTGTTAGAAGAGAGGAGTAGCAAGCAGATTGCTGCGAGTAACGAGGAGTACGTGGAAATGAAGAATTTCGATGATATACTGATCTGTGAAGAGGGAAAAGATGATATTTCGCCGTATACCAGGAAAAGTGCAGTAACCGAGGTTGTACTGAATCCGAGGAATAATAGGAGGGGGCGGAAATTGGGGAGGAGAAAGCCGAAGGCAGAAGAAGTGGTTGATCTCAGGAATCTGTTGATTCAATGTGCACAGGCTGCAACAAGTGCGGATGTTGTTAATGCAACTGAACTTCTGCAGGAAATCAGACAGCATGCTTCAGCATATGGTGACAGTGCTCAGAGAGTTGCATTCTACTTTGCAAACGGGTTGGAGGCCCGGATGTTGGGGACTGGATCAGATCTGTATCGTGATTTTGTTGGAAAACCGATTACTTCAGTTCAGATTTTGAAGGGTTATCAGTTGTATGTTTCAGCTGTACCGTTTCAGAGAACGACATATTTTTTAGCAAATCAGGCTATTGCAGAATTGGCTGCAACTGCTGCGAAAGTGCATATAATCGATTTTGGGATTTTTTTCGGGTTTCAGTGGCCTGGATTGATTCAATTATTGTCTAGGAGACGGATTGGTCCGCCTAGGGTTAGGATAACAGGAGTAGATTATCCGATGGGCGGGTTTAAACCTGCTCAAAAGACTCAGGAGACAGGGAACCGGTTGGCCGGGTACTGTCAGCGATTTGGGGTGCCCTTTGAGTTTCATGCTATTGCTCAAATGTGGAATACCTTAAAACCCGAGGATTTCAGACTCGAGAAAGATGAGCTTGTGATCGTTTCCTGTCTGTATCAGTCGGGAAAACTGGCGGACGAGGGTATTGATGTCGATAGCCCAAGAGATTATTTCCTGAAATTAATCAGGAAATTGAATCCTGAGCTGTTCATTCACGGTGTAGTGAACGGAACATTCAATGCCCCGTTTTTCACAACTCGGTTTAGAGAAGCATTGTATCATTACTCGGCCTTGTTTGACGTGTTTGAGGCGACAATGCCTCGGGAAAACGAGGAGAGGCTTTTGATAGAGCGGTTGTTGTATGGAAAAGACGCGATGAATATAGTCGCGTGTGAAGGGAGCGAGAGGATTGAGAGGCCTGAGAGTTATAAGCAGTGGCAAATGAGGCACTGTAGGATCGGATTTAGGCAAGTTGGGCTCGACCGGGATGTGATTAATAGAGCTAGGGCTATGGTTAAGGCTAATTACCATAAGGATTTTATGGTGGAGTTTGATCGGGATTGGATGGTTCAGGGTTGGAAAGGTCGGATTTTGAGTGCAGTTTCGTGCTGGAAATCTGCATAAGAATTGTTCGGTTTTGTCATTTCAGAATGTTGGAGTATCAGATACGGCTATTTCATGAAAAAAATGTTGCTTCGTATAGTATTTTTTTTCAGCATTTCAATGAACAAAAGCCGAAGCTTGACTGTGAGTCATGCTGCAGCGTTGCATCCGTGTTGGAATTTTGATACTTCTTGACGGAGTCCGAGTAACATAAATCATCTAGAGCAATACGAAAACTTAGTCAATGAAATGACTGTGATTCCAAATATATGACTCCATATCACAGTAGTTAAATCTTGTCGTTTTTTTTGTTCTTTGGTAGTTTGATGATGTCTATGATCAGAGCAGTTCACAGTTTCATGTTTTTTCGACCCAAAGTCGCTGTTCTAGTCGAGCTTTTTTATGGTCAGGTGAAGTTTTAGACGCAATATCAACCAATACTCGAAATACAGTAAAAAAATTCCGACTTTTTAATAGCTAGAGATAAGAGAGAATAAAGAGCAGTGATTAGTTTTGGTGCACAGGAGGGGCGAAGCCATAATAAATCTTCATGAAGGATGAGTCGAAAACCATCAGGCAGAGAATCAAGCCCAAATAGTTTTTTTTTTGCCATCGTACCAGACCCACCCTAATACCCACGCATTAGCGTTGCCACCAAATCATGCGCCTCAGTATTAAGGTGTCGAGTAAAGGATGAATGTTTTCCCTGATTGATTTCATTATCATAATCATCTATTTATACAAGTCTAGATAGACAATACAACTTCCTAGATGCCTAGGAACAATGATATAATTAAGACTATCTACAAAGAATTATGCAAGTACAAGTAACAAGGCTATACAATGAATTATGCTATACAATGAATCTATCTATTACGCCCCCGTAGTCGAAACGGTAGGGGACTGAACATTGAGACTGGAGCGAAAGTCATCGAAAAGGGCTTTGGGGAGGCCTTTGGTGAAGATGTCTGCAAACTGATAGCGGGACGGGACGTGCAGGACGCGAAGTTGGCCAAGAGCGACTTTTTCTCGAACAAAGTGAATATCGATTTCTATATGCTTGGTGCGTTGATGATTGACAGGATTACCGGCAAGGTAGATCGCACTTACGTTATCGCAGTAGACAATGGTGGCCTTAGATTGAGGACAGTGTAGTTCAAGGAGGAGATTACGGAGCCAACAAGTCTCGACGACAGTGTTTGCGACGCCACGGTATCCGGCCTCGGTACTAGAACGGGATACTGTGGATTGACGTTTAGAGGACCATGAGACAATATTGTCGCCGAGATAAACACAGTAACCAGACGTGGAGCAACGGGTGTCAGAGCAGCCTGTCCAATCAGCGTCAGAATAGGCAATGAGAGAGCTGGTGGTGGAAGGCCGGATGGTGATGCCGTGAGATATGGTACCGCGGAGGTAACGGAGAATGCGTTTGAGGGCGGCAAGATGGGGTTCTCGAGGGTCATGCATGAAGAGGCAGACCTGTTGAACAGCATAGGAAATGTCCGGACAGGTGAAAGTGAGATATTGAAGGGCCCTGACGAGACTACGATATAAGGTGGGGTCGGAGATAGGGGGACCGGTGGCGGCGCTGATTTTGGCTTGAGTATCTACCGGTGTTTGAAATGGCTTGCATGAAGACATGTTAGCACGGGTGATGATTTCTTCGGCGTATTTTGATTGGGACAGAAATAGTCCTTCTGTTCGACGTTCAACGGATACACCAAGGAAATAACTGAGAGGACCAAGGTCGGTCATGGAGAATTCAGACTTGAATTGGTTGATAATGGAGTCGCGGACTTGGTCGGAGGAGGAGACCAAAATAATATCATCAACATATAGAAGGATATAGGCAGTGTGAGAGGAAGTGCGGAGGACGAAGAGAGAATGGTCAACATGGCTGTGAAGGAACCCGATGGAGCATACAAAATTAGTAAAGCGCTGAAACCAAGCTCGCGGCGCCTGTTTGAGGCCATAAAGAGACTTCTTTAGGAGACAAACATGGTTGGGGTGTTGAGGGTGACGGAAACCGGGTGGTTGGTGCATGTAGACTGTCTCGGATAAGTGACCATGTAAAAAGGCATTCTTCACGTCTAGCTGATGCAAGGACCAATTACGGGAAACTGCAATGCTGAAGACGGTGCGGATGGTAGCGGGTTTGACAACAGGACTGAAAGTTTCTTCACAATCGATACCAACCTGCTGTGACCTGCCATTAACAACGAGACGAGCTTTGTATCGTTCCAACAAACCGTTAGATTTGAATTTATGCTTAAATAGCCACATACACCGAGTAACATTAGCATCATGGGGCCTAGGGACTAGGACCCAAGTTCCGTTTTTAATAAGAGCATTAAACTCATCGTTCATGGCATGTTTCCAATTAGGGTCTCGGAAGGTGGAAATGGGGTCACGGGGAATAGGAGAAAGATCGGTGGTGACGGTGAGA
Organism: Agrostemma githago; assembly: GCA_958450325.1. NCBI lineage: Eukaryota > Viridiplantae > Streptophyta > Magnoliopsida > Caryophyllales > Caryophyllaceae > Agrostemma > Agrostemma githago. Next base: position 74,733,716 of record OY288243.1, on the reverse strand, counting down.
CTAGGGATATTACGAGGTTTGTGTATACCGTGTTTACACCGGGTTTGCATGGGGTGAGATGGAATGGGAGTGGAAGATGGGTTGGTCAAGGTGGGCTGGGAAATGGGAGGCGAAATGGGTTGGTTTGGTGAGGTGGGTTGGGAATCATGAGAGGAGTTGGGCTGATTTGGTGGGGAGCTGGTCTGGGAATGGGGGGAGGAGTTATGATGGGCCGAGGATTTGGGCTGGTCTAGTGGGGAGTGGGTCTGGGAATGCGGGGAAGTGTTATAGTGGGCCGAGGAGGTGGTGTGGTCTAGTGGAGAGGTAGGGGAGATGAGATTTTGGTGTGTGATTTTGGGCCTCCTAGAGTACACTAGAAGAGGAGAGTTAGATGATTGGGCCTGATGGTGGATTGAGGAGGGGGATGGATCTGGGCTAAGAAAGTCATAGGTGGGTGGGTTAGGACAGATTTTGTCCTTAAAGGGAAAGATAGTTTCGTGGAACGTGACATGTCGGTTAATAAGAACCTTTCGGGTAGACAAGTCGAGACACAAGTAGCCACGGTGAGCGGAAGGGTAACCGAGGAATACACAAGGAGTGGATCGAGGGTCGAGTTTGTTGATGGTGGATGGGGGAAGATGAGGATAGCAAAGACAACCGAAGACACAGAGATGATCATAGGAGGGAATTTGTAAGAGTAAAGACGCTGTGTGGGAGACACAAGACCGCTTGCTTTGCTTGAGGTGAGATTATGGAGGTAAGTGGCCATGGCGAGAGCGTATGGCCATAAGTTTGGTGGGACGTGGGAGTGGGCAAGAAGAGTGCGGATTATGTTATTGATCGTTCTAATTTTTCTTTCGGCTTTTCCATTCTGACTTGAGGTATGTGGACACGAGAAGCGGAATTGTATTCCGTTTTGATGGAAAAAGGTGTGGTAAGGGTCGTTATCAAATTCTCGACCGTTATCACATTGAAAATTTTTAACTTTTTGATGAAATTGAGTGAGAACGAGATTATGAAATTGAGTGAAGAGCGAGAAACCTGAGATTTGTTTTTAAGCGAAAAAGTCCATAGAAAATTAGTAAAATCATCAAGAAATAAGAGATAATAACGATGTTGAAGATTACTAAGAACGGGGGATGTCCATAAATCGCTATGAATGATATCGAAAGGAAGAACGGTGGTATTATTAGACGGGAAAAAAGGAAGACGAGTATGTTTACCGAGTTCACAAGCATGCCAAAATTTGGAGCGCGGTACATTATTACAAGAAATAGAATTAGTTGAACGTAAAGTATTGAGAACAGACGGTCCCAGATGTCCGAGACGAGAATGCCATAGACTAGGGGTCACGGAGGCGAGAAAGGATTGGGGAGCTTCGGGTTTGTCGGATTTGGAGGCGGAGAGGGGGTAAAGGTCACCGTTGCTACTGCATCGCATAAGACGAGTCCCCATCTGAAGGTCATTCACAGTAAAACCAAACGGGTCAAATTCCACAGAAACATTATTATCGGTAGTAAATTTTCGGACTGACACAAGATTTTTAACAATTTTCGGGACATGAAGAACTTCATTAAGTTTTAAAGGGGGGAGGGGATGTGATAAAATAGAATTACCGAGACCTTTAATTGGAATACGATGACCATTACCGACGATAATATTACGAGAATTGCTCGAATTAAAATAGAAAATTAGGTTACCAGAGTCATAGGTCATATGAGCAGATGCACCAGTGTCCATGTACCATTCATCATCTGGTTCTTGAAGATTGACGGAGTGAACAGCAGCAGCAAGTTCGGTAGGCCAGTAGATCTGTGAAGATGGATAGCCTGCCGGACTGGTGGCGGCAGCGGGGACCGACGCCGGAGGGGCAGAGGAGGTGGCAAGAAACGCCTGATTAGGGCGGCTGCCAAGGATGCCGGCACCGGAACGCGCGGGTGGGGCCCATCCTTGGGTGGGGTAAGGGCACGAAGGTGTTTGCCCGGAGGATGCCGAGGCTGGACCTGGGATCCACACCCAGTGACCGCCTATGGGAGCGCCGGTCGGAGGAGGAGGAGGCTGAACCGTGGTGGTGCGAGGTTGCTGGTGGCCGCCACGGCCGCCGCGTCCGCGTCCGCAATGATTTCCAGATCTGCCACGACCTCTATAGTGGTTGGGTCTGGAATGTCTGCCGGAGGGTGGTTGGATCGCAGGTGGGGCGCCGGTGTCATCAGTGCCGGCGGCAAGGGCAGTTGGAGCGGAAATTCCGGCGGCCTTATTCTGCCGGAGTTCCTCGAGAGCTAACATGGATCTAGCTTTGAAAATTTTTGGTAGTGGATCGCTTTGTTTAATAAGAGTAGCGAGATTTTCATATCCTTTGGAGACATTTGTGACCATGTGAAGGACGAGACGGTCGTCGGAAAGCGGTGAGCCGACATTCCGCAATTGGTCAGCCAACCTTTTTAGAGCCTGACAATAAGAAGAAACATTAGTAAAATTATCCATGTGAGTGGAAGAAAATTGTTGTTCAAGCAAAACCGTTCGGGAATGCTTGTTATCATTGAAAATGTCATAGATGCGTTCCCATGTTTGTTTGGCTGTGGATCCTTCTTTGACAATTGTCTCGAGAAGGTCAGGGGAAAGAGTACCGTAAATCCATTGATTTACGGTTGCGTCGAGACGGGCCCATAAAGCTTTGTCGTTGGCATCGGCTGCCGGAGGAGCATCGGCCGGAGGATCGACGAGATGGTGGTGAACATCATGAGCCTTGGTGGTGTTGAGAAATAGCTCGGCCCAAACGTCATAGGCGGAATCGTATCCGAGGACGATAGGAACGTAGTTTTTGATGGTGGTAATGTTTCCAGCGGGATGGAAAGTTGGGGCCATTATGTTGAGTGGGAACGGAGGGAACTAGGCAGTGGGGTCGGAATGGGTCAGAGTAGCAGCGGAGGACCTGCAAAGACAAAAGAAGAAGAGAAAAAAGAAAAGAAGCAGGAGACAGACGAGTTGCAGCAGGAAGAGAAAGTAAGATGTTTTTTTTTTGATGAATTTGTTTTCACTCTGATACCATAAAGGATGAATGTTTTCCCTGATTGATTTCATTATCATAATCATCTATTTATACAAGGCTAGATAGACAATACTACTTCCTAGATGCCTAGGAACAATGATATAATTAAGACTATCTACAAAGAATTATGCAAGTACAAGTAACAAGGCTATACAATGAATTATGCTATACAATGAATCTATCTATTATCGAGGAACAAAAGAGAAAGCTAAACAATGGAAGTAAGCAGCTTCTGCAAACAGGAGTGGAAAAACATTTTGAATGCTATGGTGGGGTTCTTCCAGTTCCGACAGCTGGTAAACCAATTGCAGGCAATCTGTGCGAACATTCAAATGAAGGATTCCTTTCTTCCTAGCCCATCGGATGACCTAGCCCATCAGATGACCTTAATGGTGGCAATGGTTTCAGCTTGTAACGGAGACTCTGCAAGGAATTGCTCAGCACCAGTCATGATCATTTCATCATCATTTCCTTTAAGAATCCATCCCGCTGCAGCCAATCCCGGATTTTTCCATCCCGCGTCAACATTAACGGTCCTCGTAGTACAGTGTGATTGCCAATCCCTGCAGAAATCAGCCATACCTCCATAGAATTCCTAATGTTAGCCCAAATAGTTAAGAGCAATGCAGTCGAACAAAGTGTTATAAGTACGATACAGATACACAAGTCTGGAAGCTAGATTCGCAACTTAATACTTAAGTACAACCGATTTAATAATACTTGATCCTCGTAGTTAGTAATAAATATCAACAACTTTGAGACCACCGGGATGTCGCAAAATGCTGGACCAACACATTCTGCACAAGATCACATAACAAACCAGTCACGACACATTTCATTCGTAGATAATGCTCGCAATAAACAATGTGATTGATGACAACAAGAAAGATAAAACCGAACAAATGTAAAGGAATTTCCGAGTACTCCATTAGGCAAATACGCTCTACTTGGGTGACTCCCCTATTAGCAAGTCAGTCTGCACACCTATTAGCTTCCCCGTAAATGTGTCGTATCTCTATATCCCAACCCAAGTCTTAAATAAAAGATCGACAGATGTTCATCATGTGTGAGTTGTTAAGGATACATGTTTATTTATCTTTGTATCTCTTATTATTTATCTTGTACGAAACTACGGAAGTCTATCTCTTTGTATTTGGTAGCTACTCTAACTCCTCATGTATAAATGTATAATGAGAATTACGCTTCAATTTCTACATGATACTAGAGCACGTTCTGATCCTAGCGGCCTAGCCTAACAAAAAACAATTTAGCAACCTTATTATCTTAATAACACTCATTATGTCATACTATCTGGAAATAATTTTTATCATCAAAATTTTTTAATTAAAAAACATGCATGTCAATTAAACTCTTCTATAGTTGTATGAATATAGTGCTAAGGTTACAGGTAGTAATTTGAACTTTGTTGTTACTATAATAGGTACGAGTAGTAGTTTGCTATTTCGCTTAATAATAATATACAATCTAACCAAAACATTATTAAGATTCAAAGTATCAAATCCGTTCTTTGAGAGCAGTAGCCCAAAATAAAGGTAGATATGGTACCTGTTGTCATAGCGGCCGATTTGAGAGCGGCGACGGAAAATGTAGGATGAACGACTTTCGGAATGGTCATTGCTCCAGCTACTAACGCCGTCGACGATGATGTTCCATAACTAGGCGAAACAATGATTGGTGTGCTGCTTCATTTTCATATATGACTTTACGAACCGTTGACGAAGGTACAACAAACTGTCCTGGAGCGCATAAATCAGGCTCCATGCATATAATTAATTGTGTCTCATAATCATAACAAAAGAAAACAAAATCGTCATATTCCATGGTAGGAAATATCCCGACGACAGAATCCTTCTTATTACTGGAGGTATCATTTGACATTGTAAATTACAAATGTTCAACTTCATACATTGTAAAAACGGAAGTAATGGTATCGGAGTTTAGATCATTTTCAGCTTATAATAAAATTTCTTTTCCTCCCGCCAACACAACTGTTTTTCCATTAATACCCTGGTCGGTGAACCAAGAACTCCGGTCGGTCGACTCAAGGATAAAGACAATACATCCACCCGATCAGAAACGGCGCCCAAAATCGCATTAAAAGGAATCTTTCATTCAGATAATTGTTTGCGGCTCTACTACACTGATATAATGCAACTTTACTACTTGATAAACTTTCTCTCGGAATCACGTTTCCGCACGCTATCGTAGCGCAATTGATATCGTGCTCCCCATCACCGTTAATCCATTTTGTTTTTGTTTTTTTTTTCTAACGATATCGATAATTTTCCATGATTATTTGAAGCTCTACCGCACAAACTTAATGACTCGCGGAATCCTTGTCGCATTTCGGCGCAAATGATATCATGCTACCATCGCTGATACATTTGTTTTTGTTTGTTTTTTCTTTCTTATCGCCAAGATAGGGTTTTTTAAATTGTGACATTTTTTTTAAAAATTGGGACAAAAGTTGTGGATTTTTTTAAAAATTGTGACAAAAGTTGTGCCAAATTTTCCAAAAAGGAAGACATCACCTTTTCCCCTTCATTTCATTTTTCCCACCATAGGATAAAATAGTTGATGGTGTGTGTTTATTTTTGTTCACAAGAAAAGTGATGATTTAAGTTATATCAATGTCGATCGGTAATTTTATCTCTTCTCTTTTCATTATTATTATTATTATTAATTACTAATATCTTTTGCTATATTATTATTAATTAATCATAAATTAATACTCTATACCAGTAATATTTTTCTTTTATTTTCATGTGGTTAGATGAAGTCCTCCATCTCTTTCGGTTTTAATGGATATATTTTACGTACCGAAATTATAGATACATAAATATAAGTAAGTACACCAGGCATAATACTTATGGCACGTAAGTCGTATAAGCATGCATGTGCATATACGATAATTACTCTACAAAATTATTACATCGTCATCTAAAATATTACTCGTATTAAAAATAAAAATAATGGAGATTAAATCTTCGAACCGCGGTATATATTAGAGCGGCAAAAAATAACTCGACAATCTGACGTGAAGCTACTAATCATATATTACCCTTGTTCAACTAGGATTGTCACATTTTATTAAAATACGTACTCTCACATATAATGAGGAGATAGTACAATCTTTTTGGTAGAACATATATAAATTACGTATATGAAACGACTCCATCTAATCATATAAATTTGTAACGACTTCTTACGTATATGAAAGGTCTCGCGATAAAATTACGATCTCAAGAGAGTTGCGAGAAGTATGTCAATTTTAGTAGTTGGCATACAATTATAATGATGAAGTCTCAGGCGAAAATAAAGTTCATTTGAAGAGTAATTAAGAGCATCATATAATTATGTACAGCTGACCCTTCACATCACGTACTCTTTAGGTTACTTGTACTTTGTTGAAGTAGAGCAGTACACAGCTCTATCGATCATCTACTATATGCAAATCTCATGGCTAACACTGACACTTACACTCTCTTCCTCAAGAGCTTATAAATAGGAGCCAGGGATGGACATCAAGAGGCACCCTCATCAGCTCACTTCACTTGCACTCTCTTCCTAATAACTCAACTCCATCTCTTAGCAACTAACTACAAGTATCATGGCTCCTCCCAAACGAAAAATATCACCTCCTTCTTCTTCAACCCATAATCGCCGCCGCATTCCGTAATTCTATCATTTCTTAGCTTTCTTCCATAACCAAATTTCCTTTCAATTTAATTCCTTACGTACTATCTTAGGATAAAATAGCTAATAATGTGTGTACTATGTTTGTTTTGTTCATGATAGAGAGAAAGTTGATTCAAGTGACGATTCAAGTGACGCTGACCATCACCATGGGTAATTAATTTTCATCTTGATGGGCTCAAAACTTACAATTCCTATGGCGATACATAATCCATAGCCAGTTTTGGTGGTGCTTTGAGACGCACTTGATGAATTGTGTGAGTAAATAAAGGTTGGACTTAGGTCTTTAATGGCTTACATGAGATGTGCTGTTGAGAAGCACTAAAGCCACCTACGTGTGTGTAGTGGTTCTTTCACCATCTAGTGGAGAATGTGAATTTCACCAGAACACTCACTAGTTACAAGGTAAACGCATTGGTTTGAAAGCGTTGCACTTTGAAATTGCGGAACGACAAACTTTTGAAGGTATGATATGTGTTGTGGGGGTCTCAACCGAAGCTCAATTAGGAATTCAAATCGTAAGATATTTACTAGTTGTAAGTAAGTTGTTGCCTCACCTCACTAAAACGTCAATTCAAGTCGTATGACATTGAACGTCTAAGTATCCAACCCTTCCTTACCCAGGAATTCCTGTTTTCTTTTTCCCTTTTGCCATCTGTGGGAGATTGTTGGTAGATGGCAAGAGGAGTAGTTGTTTTATTCTTTTGGGCTTGCTTGTTTTTGTGTCTTCATTCATTGGGCTTGTCCAGATTCATTGTTTGGTGTGAATTGGATCTAGTCAAATGGCTGTTAGTTTTAATGGGGCAGATTTAATGGGCATAATATTCTTGTTTAATGGCCATTTAATGGGGCTGATTTCTGGGTTGGCTCCTCCAGCTATAAATTGGAGGCCTCTTCTTCCCTCTTGAACACACAAAACAACGTACAATCTCTCCATCTCTCTCCTCTCCTCTACTGTTCTTTCTTCCTGGGTACAGTATTAAATCGTTCTAAAGTTCTGAAACTCGAGTGGTCGGGATTCTGAACTGCAGTGTTAACCTTGGGAAACTTCCGGCACCGTAGGCGATAACCACCCGAGTCGCGCCGATACAATTTTCAAGTCAGTGGCTGTCATACCACGACACTGTTTCTGTTGTAATTTCTGCAGTTTTGATGAACAAACGAAAGAAGGGAGAAAGGCAAATTCTTATTTCTTGATCATTTTCTCAATGAACTACAATGCTGTTAAATAGGAAAACTAAGTGAGGCATCCACCTCTTGATGCATAATCGAGTAAATGCCTAAATCTAAGGAGCATTACTCTAAACAAACAAACTGAATGCAAAGAAAAATGAGAGCAACTGTCAGGCCATGATCCTCAATCTAAGGCCTTGACTAAACTAAGTCATAAACTTAAGGTGACAGTTGAATTATGCATTCTAACACCTCCCCTTAATTCAAATGTCACGAACTCCAATCCTTTCCATGAACAGCTGGTGCTTTGCTTGTGGTAAACCTTTGGTGAATATATCAGCATTCTGATCATTTGTCCCACAGAATTTTAACTCGACTTTTCCTGAACTGACCAGCCCTCTAATGAAGTGATGTTGAACCTCGATATGCTTGGTTCTAGCATGATACGCAGGATTCCTTGTCATAGAAATTGCATACCTATTGTCACACCACAAAACTGTAGCATTCTCCTGCACACTTTCCAAATCAGTCAGCAATTTTCTTAACCAAACTGCTTGTCTTCCTGCTGCACCTGATGCAACATATTCTGTCTCAGTTGATGAAAGAGCAATAGTATCCTGCTTCTTTGAACTCCAAGTTACAGCACCAGACCCAAGCATAAACACTGACCCTGATGTACTCTTCTTGTCATCTTGGTCCCCTGCCCAGTCACTGTCTGTGTACCCAACCAGACTGACCTTGCTTGATACTTCATATTCCCTTGTCTAGAGTTCCAGTCACATATCTGAGTATCCTCTTGGCTGCTCCTAAGTGCTGCTTGGTGGGATGATGCAGAAATCTTGAAACCTTACTCACACTGAATGCTATGTCAGGTCTGATGTGAGTAAGGTAATTTAGACCTCCTACAATGCACCTGAGCCTCTCATCTGCAGGCCCAGTTCCGTCTTCCTTCTGAAGCTTCTCATCAATGTTCATTGGTGTAATTTCCACTTCACAGTCTTGCATTTTGAATTTCTTCAAAAGATCTTGAGCATATTTCTTTTGTGAAATTGAGATTCCTTCTTTACTCTGATTTACTTCCAAACCAAGAAAATATTTCAATAGTCCCAAATCACTCATCTCAAACTCATTCATCATAGAGCTTCTGAACTGCATAAATAGCTCTTGTGATGAACTGACATAGATAATGTCGTCCACATACACGCATACCATGATGAACCCTGCATCAGCAGCTTTCTTTGTGTACAAAGTGGGTTCATTCTCACTTCTCCTGAACCCATTCTTTCCAAAGAATTCATCCAGCCTGCTGTACCAGGCTCTAGGAGCCTGTTTTAATCCATACAGGGCTTTCTTCAACTTGTAGACCTTCTCCTCTTCTCCTTTCTTGACAAATCCCAAAGGCTGATCTACATACACATCCTCTCGCAGTTCTCCATTCAAAAATGCCGACTTCACATCAAATCGATAGACTGGCAGATTTGATTGTGCAGCTACAACTAGAATAATTCTCACTGCCTCAAATCTTGCCACTAGTGAGAAGGTTTCCTCGAAATCAATTCCCTCCTTTTGAGCATAACCTTTGACAACCAATCTTGCCTTGTGTTTCTGAATGCTTCTATCTGTATTAAACTTTGTTCTAAACACCCACTTTTACCCGATTGGCTTCTTCTCAGCTGGTGGATCAACCAACTCCCAAGTCTTATTTCTGTGAATAGACTTGATTTCTTCTTCCATTGCGATTTGCCACTGGCTTTGCTTTGCAGCTTGAGAAAAATCAGATGGTTCTTCAGTAACCAAAGCAAACCCACATTGCTCATAAATCTCTTCAAGTGATTTCATTCTCCTAGGGGCAGAATCATCTGAATCCGTGTTAGATGACTGACCTGCACCAGAGGACTGACTGCTATTTGAACCAGACGACATACTGCTTTGACGAGATTCTGGTGGAGAAGCATTCTCCTGATCATCTTCCTGATTTGTATTACCAGAATGTTCAAATGTGAGCATTCTGTGATCTGCAACATTCTGTCCCCAATTCCATTCCTCATTTTCAGCAAATATCACATTTTTACTGATAATTACCTTCTTAGTTAGAGGATTGTATAGCCTATATGCCTTTGATTGAGTTGCATACCCAATAAATATGCATTTCACAGATTTATCATCTAATTTTGACCTTAAATTGACCAAGGCATAAGCTAAACAACCAAATATTCTAAGATGGCTTACATTGGGCCTCCTCCCTTTCCACAATTTGTATGGAATTTTATCTGCTACAGCTCTTATTGGTGAGATATTTAGTATGTAAACAGCAGTGGATACAGCCTCTCCCCAGAACTCATTTGGCAGGTTCCTTGATCTCATCATGCTTCTTGCCATTTCCACCACTGTTATATTTTTCCTCTCTGCAACTCCATTCTGCTCAGGAGTGTATGGAGCAGTTAATTCTCTCCTGATTCCATTGCTTTCACAAAAATCATCAAATTTCTGAGATGTGAACTCACCCCCTCTATCAGTTCTGAGACACTTCTGAACCTTTCCACTTTGAGTTTCAATCATAACCTTCCATTTCTTGAAATACTCAAATGATTCAGACTTTAATTTGAGAAAAAAAAACCCAACTCCTCCTGGTATAATCATCAGTAAATAAGAGAAAATATCTACTTCCACCAAATGATTCAGTTTGCATTGGTCCACAGAGATCAGCATGGACCAATTCCAAACAATCAGTAGCCCTTAAAACTCTACCAGTGGGAAACAAACCTTTGGACTGTTTCCCATAAATACACCCTTCACACAGCCCAATTTCCCTTATGTCTGGTAGCCCTTCTACCATAGATTTGCTACTTAACAATCTTAAGCTTTGTAAGTTTAGATGCCCAAAACGTAAATGCCACAACTTAGTTTTGTCATCTTCTTTTACAGACATTGCATTACTGACTATTTCTACCAGATCAAGAGAAAACATTTTATTGCTACCCATCTTTGTTGTGGCCACAATTTCATTTGTAGATTTATCCTTAACTACGCATGAATTGTTATCAAACAGACAAGAGAACCCATTTCCCAATAATTGACCCACACTTAGAAGATTATAAGCTAGAAGAAGAACATACTGAACATGATGTAACAGTTTTGTATTACCTTGTTCAGTTTTGATAGCAATTGTGCCAATACCTTCCACACACAATTTCTTATCATCTCCTAGCCTGACCAAGATTTTCTTTGTCTCATCCAAGTCTTTAAATATTGACTTGGTGCTTGACATGTGGTTTGAACACCCACTGTCAATATACCAGATTTCTCCTTGAGTTACTTGAGATCCTTCCTTTGTCAGAAACAATTTCTCTTCTTGTTCCACAAAGTTGACCTTTTGATCACCCTTTTGCTCAGCTTGGTCTTTCTCCTTCTTCCAGCAGTTAGCCTCCTTGTGCCCAGGCTTTGTGCCAATAGTAACACTTCATTGGTCCCTTTGCAGCCTGAGTTTCCTTGGCAGGACTCTGAGAAGAGGATTGGCCTGATGATCTGCCGTCACACCCCCTTCCTCTATTGCCTCCTCGTCCTCTTCCTCTGTTTGAAGATGATCTTCTGTCCAAGTTGCCTTCCTCTTTGGCCTGAAATGCCTTCTCCTCCTTCTTTTCTGCTCCTCTAGTCATCCTCGCTTCATGTGACTGTAGTGAGCCCATTAGTTCTTCAAAGGTATACTTTTCCAGATCCTTTGATTCTTCTATGGCTGCTACAATATAATCAAACTTGTCTGTAAGGCTTCTCAAGACCTTACCAACGACATGTTCATCTGTGATCTTCTCTCCTAATGCCCTCATTTGCTGCACCATGCTTGAAATCCTTGACAAATAATCTTGAGCAGATTCTTTGTCATTTTCATGAGAGCTGTTTCAAACTCTCTTCTTAGTGACTGTAGTCTTACCTTGACTACCTTTTTGTCACCTACATACTCTGATTTCAGAATGCTCCAAGCTTCCTTAGCAGTGGTAGCAGATGCGATACGAGGAAAAACTTCTTCATCTAAAGCCTGCTGTATTATGAATTGAGCTTTAACATCCTTTTTCCTCTTCTCTTTGAGTTGTGCATCAGGTTCAGTAGAGCTTTAACCCCTGATCAACTAATTCCCACAATTCTTGTGACTTGAACAAAGTTTTCATCTTCAATTTCCCAGAATTGAAACTTTGTTCCTTTGAAGATAGGCAGATTAGATAGACCATTTGAACCACCTCCATTAGTTGCCATAGTACGTTCCTGAATACGCAACTTGGCTCTGATACCAAAATTGTTGTATTTTCTGCAGTTTTGATGAACAAACGAAAGAAGGGAGAAAGGCAAATTCTTATTTCTTGATCATTTTCTCAATGAACTACAATGCTGTTAAATAGGAAAACTAAGTGAGGCATCCACCTCTTGATGCATAATCGAGTAAATGCCTAAATCTAAGGAGCATTACTCTAAACAAACAAACTGAATGCAAAGAAAACTGAGAGCAACTGTCAGGCCATGATCCTCAATCTAAGGCCTTGACTAAACTAAGTCTTAAACTTAAGGTGACAGTTGAATTATGCATTCTAACAGTTTCTGTCTCAAATTTGTTTCTCTCCCGAACCTGCCTCCGTTTTATTTGCACCGTGTCACCTCGGTTTCCGTGTTGCCTTCCTCTGTCTGATTCAGATTCTGTCCGGGTTGCCTTTTTCCGGTTTCTGTTTTTGGTTTCAGTCTCGGTTGTCTTACTGCCTCGTTATTTTGTTGCTGTCGGTTTACTCGCTTCTGCTGCTGGTCCGCTGTTCTGTACAGTCTGCTGCCTTCGGTTTTGTAGTACTGCTACTGCTCCGCTATTCGGTGTTGCCTATCCCTCTCGGTTCAGGTTTTGTTGTCCCTTACGCAACCTATACATAGTATTATGGATTCTAATCAAAATCGATCTTTGAGTGCAGGTTTTAGCAAATTTGTTGATCACAAATGTGTTGCTTTACAATTATTCGTGTGCAATAGTTACTTTATAAAAAATATTTTAATTCTCAAAACATCATGTTACTGGCGTCTACGCAAATATTTTTGAGGATTAATATGGTGTCTTAATATGTGTAAGTGCCTTGGTTATTATACGAGTAGTAAATATAAATAGATCGAGATCCCATCTCTAGCAAAACACTCGAAAACATTACTCCGTAGTAACGATAGTTTTTCTGATTTCTCCTGTACATTATCGAGCTATATGCTTTTTAATAATTAATTACTTCGTACATCTTTTGATAAAACACGATGAAAAATTGAAAACAAATATTTGATTACGATGATTTTTTTTGCCTATATAAAGGATAAAGTTAAAGTCGTCCTAAATTGAAGAAATGATTTTACATTACTACTGTTTAAAGTAAATGATAATATAAACTCATTGACAAATAATAAATAGTTTGAAATAAAGGTTAAATAATGTCTCCTATTAATTAAATAACGTCAAAACAAAAATTGCTACGTATTATAGCCTCAATTAGGCAACTAACTAGTTATGGAAAGAGGTAATGCACGGGATAAACGGGTAGCCAAATATGGCCTTCCTAAACGCTGAAACATGAAAATGAAAATCAAAATCCTTAATAATTTGGGTCATCTTGACTAGAGTGTCCTTGGCTACATGGTAACTAAATGTTGGGTTTGTTGATGATGACAATGCTTATTTAACTTGTGCTCTAATTTAATCTTATAGGTTAATCGTCATTAGTGCGATAATTATCAAATGTGCTAATTCAAGAATGATGATATCAAGATAAGCCAAAGCTACCCAAGATAAAGATCAAGAACTTCATTTGAAGAGAATAGAAATGAGTCTAAGTCCATAAGTCACTTGTAAAGGCAAAGTGTGTATATTCGGTACAACAGTAAGTAACAGTCAGGCTGACTGTTACATCGTTCGACAGATCTTAAAAGGATCAAAAAGATTTTATTTTCAAAAGTTTAATCCTTAGAAAAATCTTTTACAAAAAATAAAATTGGCTTTGAAAAAATCTGATTTCTGAAAAAAGAGATGGGTTGGTTTCTTGTGCAACAATAAACCTCTTTCCCCAAGTTTTTCCATAAAAGCATAGGATGAATTGACTACTCAACTTTGCTAGTTGTGCACTTCAATCTAATGGTTCTTCCTTTTATCCATTGGAAAAACAATTATCTCTATAAACCTTTGGATTTGAAATGATGCATCTTTCTTTTATCCAATTTTCACATCTACTATAAAAGAAACCCATTTGCTTCACGATCATTCATTTCTTAAGACTTTCAAACACATCAACTCTAAATCTGATATTGCATTTTGTTCTTTAAAAGGTTTAAATCATAAAACATTTTGCAAAGTATTTTCGAAAAGTCTTCAGTAATTTCAAAGTCACAGTCGAACACACTGTCACACGAATCACACACACTCTTGTCTAACTCGGTTTTCAATTGTAATCTTTGTAACTTTCTAAGTTATTAAGAGTCGTAGTCGGAGTAGGCTATTGGTCGTGACCGGAGTAGGTCATTGGTGAGTTAGAGACGGAGTAGTCTTGTAAACTCAAATCGCAACCGGAGTAGGTTGTTGGTCGTAACCGGAGTAGGTTATGAGTCGCTTTTCATTGTAAGGGTCTTTTGATTTCGGAGTAGATTTCTAAAGAAAAGCAATAAGAAAAGCATTGGACGTAGGCCCTTAGAGCGTTGGCCGAACCAATTCAAAAATATCGTGTTCTTTATTTTTTCCGCTGCATCTTTCGATAAAAGCATGTTATTTTGTTTTTCTTTTATTTGCTCAAGCTTCAAACTTAGTTCTAGTTGTGCTATTTCTTCTCATACAACAGTCGCCCATACTGTGGCATTCGTCTGTAGCTTCTCATTCTGCTAAGCGAATCGAATACAGTCTGACAACAGTCGCTCATACTATGGCTTTGTTCTGTAGCCGTACTCCTTGCTAAGACAAAGCGTAACAGTCTGACTGTCCGTTGTATGTTAAGTCTAGTACTTCTTCACATAATTGTTCTCTACTTCCACTCAACTTACTTTAATCAATAAAGATTAAGTTGAATTTTTAAAAGGTACCTAATTCACCCCCTCCCCCTCTTAGGTACTTAGGGATCCATAAACTCTTCACTAAAGATGTTAGGCTTTACGAGAATGTATATCACCGGTTCATACGGATGGAACATTATCGGTTTTAGTTGTTGACCGGCTTTAAGCAACTTGATAATCTCTTCCCTCCCCGACCCGCCCACATCCATTAACGGGTCTGACGTCTTAATCACAAGTTGCGGGACCCATGACCAAGTGTCTACGTCTGTCGTTGAATCCGCCTTCCAAATCCGAAGTCCCGTAGAATCATCGTACGAGAGTAAGAGGTTAGTCTCGCTTTCCCATATCCTTGGGTCGTGACCGTCCCAACTCAGCGTTTCTGGCAAAGGAAAAGCAAAACTCGTCGTTTTTGGATCACCAATAAGGTTACCCAAAACCAATGCAACTCCGTGGTTTGCGGCGGTCAAGTAATAAATTGAAAGGGTTCGACAACGACTTCTATACAATGCAACATAATTCTGCAATGCCCAACCTGCCTTCAGAACCACATCATTGTGCAATCGCATGGGTAATATACTCCATCGTTTGGTCACGGAATAGTAGATCTCGACATCCCTAGATTTGCGGCAAAATCTGACTATAACAAATGATGAGCACTCGTTTTCTGAGAGGTTAGCGATAAGGCCGCATGTTTCACGTTGTGAAGCAGCGGCCCCACGCTTTTTGAACAACTCGGACATAGGTACCTCAATAACTTGTTTAGTCACGGGATTATGTACCTCGTAAGTACCATCGCTATAGTCTAGAAGCAACAGTCCCTTGTGGCTCACAAAGGAACATGGCTTCCTCATCGAGGAGGATGACGACGTAGTACCATTGAATGCGCCTAGAGCACCAAAATCAAACCATAACTCCGAAAACAAACCTTTGTCGTAGCCACTACTGATCGACAGTTTATCTTCAAGGAGTGTCGTGTTTTTTGTCACGCAAATGTAGGTGGTATGGGAATTCTGGTTTCGTGGTGGGCCAACACCGTTTCGAATTAAGAAGCCACATAACGGAGGAGGTGCCATGTTTTTTGTTACACGAGACGCGATTACGCTCCAAGACTTGCATACAAGTCGATGAACAAAAAGGGACTTAAGGGGCAGTCTTGATAGAATTTCGTACCATATTTCGTCGGGTACCCATGAGTAATAATCCTTGTCCACTCGAACTCGAACCATGTTTGTGTAAGTACGTAGGGGCGGGCTAAGCTCAGCTCGTAGATGACCTTATTATTTTGACAAGGTTATTCACTTACTCTCTTCTACATATGCTCGTATAATTTATACTCAAGTTCCTACTACTCGTTGAACTTGCCAAAATATGAAGAAAAAAAGAAAGTAATTTTAGAAGATATTTTCTTTAATTGTTCTCTCCGTCTTGTTAATTTCTTTGCCTTTGGCAGAGGGTAGGAAGATTATACACTTACACGCAGTGTATGAAATTTTCATATACAGCGAACATATCGCGCCACGTGTCAAACCTAGGTTGATTAATGAGTTAATGGTAAGACAAAGGACTCAACTTTGAATTTTTTTCCAGTTAAGGGTCCGAACTTTTAAACTTTACAGTTAAGGGATTGACATCCTTTTCCGTCACTAATTCCGTTAATGTATATGTAAAAGCTGATATTAATCAAAACTTCTTAATTTAAGTATTTTTTATGAATTAATATTTCAAATATTTGTTTTTTTTCCATTTTCTTTGACCACAGTTTAATCATCCGTGGTACATAATGAAAAATGAGAATATGAGATGACATTGTCTGGTAGCGCTTAACTTGTTCGTTATCCGAAGTATTATAGTAATTTACCTAGTTTCCTTTAAAAATATTAAATTTAAGAGCAATTAGTAAAAAAAGGACAATAATTACTAAATGAGTATAAATTTTATCAATCATAATTACATCAAATTAAAAAAATCAATTCTATATAGCAAAAAATAATTTTACGGTTAGTTAGTTATGATTATTTTAACATAATAATGTACTCCGTATATGATGTTTAAAGAATATTAACATCAACTATATAATTATAATTTAATATTTAATGAATATTTTTAAGAGTATACTTAAATTAAGAAGTTTTTTAATGTCAGATTTTTCATATAAATAACGCGATCAACCCACATTAACGGAATTAGTGACGGAAAAGAATGTCAATCCCTTAACTGAAAAGTTTAAAAGTTCGGACCCTTAATCGGAAAAAAATTCAAAGTTGAGTCCCTTGTCTTACCATTAACTCGTTGATTAATCTAGGGTTAGGTTAGTAATTTTGCATCTTTGGTTAATTGTTATCCTTAGTCTAGTTAACCCGATTTTGGAAACTTTTTTACTTTTGTTTTTATTTTGCTTTTTTCATTTTTTTTTGAAAATATTTATATAATATTATTAATATATTTTCGCTTAATTTGAAATGTACAATTATTTAATACTATTATGATTACATTTTTGTGTTTTTTTTTAAAATTTTAATCTATTATTATTATTATTATTATTATTATTATTATTATAAATAGGCAAATTTTATTGAAAAAATCGAAACACAGTTTTAAAAAAAATCAAAAATATATATGACATAAATATATTATTATTATTATTAGTAGTAGTAGTATTATATATAACGTAAATATATTAAAATAAATAATTAATAGTTAAAATTTTCGAAAATGGAAATATATTAAAATTTTCGAAAAGATAAATAATATAATTACTAGTAGAATATATTACTCCGTAATATCTTTCACAAATAGGTAAATATATAGAAAGTTAACTAGTTAAAGTAATTACAATGTGAACACATAAGAAATATTCTCAATTAATATTTTATTTCATTCCCTTCTATATTTCTATAGATCTTTAAATATTTTAGTGTAATCTTTTTATAATGAAACATATATTTATAATTAATAGTTTTTGTATATGTAAAAAAAATATGAAGTCATAACTAAGTTGATAACTAAGTCGGTAAAATTTTTGATAACAATAATAATAATAATAAAAATAATAATATATTTTATAAAAGTTCTCCCATTTATAAATAATAATAATAATAACATATTTACGTTATATATATTTTTGATTTTTTTAAACTGTGTTTTAATTCTTCAATAAAATTCGCCCATTTATAATAATAATAATAATAATAATAATAATAGATTAAAATTTTAAAAAATCACAAAAATGTAATCATATTAAATAATTGTACATTTCAAATTAATCGAAAATATATTAATAATATTATATAAATATTTTCAAGAAAATGAAAAAAGCTAAATAAAAACAAAAATAAAAAGTTTTCAAAAGCGGGTTAACTAGACTAAGGTTAACAATTAACCAAAGATGCAAATTTACTAACCTAACCCTAAATTGCGATATGATTCGCTGTGTATGAAAATTCTCGAAAAGGCTACACTTACACGCGGTGTATGAGAATTTCATACACAACGAATTATTTCGCGTCACGTGTCAACTTTTTGTTAACCTAGAGTGATTAGTTAAGGGTTAGGTTGGTAATTTTACAATTTTAGTTAATTTAGTTAAGACAACTTTAGAAACTTTTGTAATTTGTTTTTGTATTTTCATTTTTTTGAAATAATTATGTAATATTGTTAATATATTTTTGATTCATTTAAAATGTAAAATTAATTAATATGATTACATTTTGTAATTTTTTAAAATCTAAATCTATTATTCTGTAAATATATAAAAGGTAAATATATTAAAATAAATAAATAATAATTAGAATTTTCGAAAAATAATACTCCATTACAAAACATATTAAATTTTTTGAAAATGTAAATATATTAAAATTTTCGAAAAGGTAAATAATATGATGATTACTAAACATATTAAACATATGATTACTCTATATAAAAAATAAATATATAAAAGTTAACAAATCAAAGTAATTACAATGTGAGCACATAAGGATTATATTCTTTAATTAATATTTCATTCCATTTCAATCCATCATACAGTATATTTCTATACATCTTCTACCTATTTCCGTATAATTTTTTTACGACGTGGACGTGTATATATATATATATAATTATTATTTTTATATAATAAATATTTTTATAATTATAAAAAACGTGAAGATATTCTGGAAGCTTAATTAAAATTTTCGAAAATTATAAAGTAAATTTTTGTATATACGTTTTTATATTTTTGACAACTACTCTCTCCGTTCCAATGAATTGTTTGTCTTTGCTTTTGGCACCAAGGGCAAGAAATCCAATTAGAAGGTGATATGTGGAGCCAATACTCAAATTACATATAAAAAACAATCTTAAAATAGAAAGGCAAACAATTCATTGAGACGCCCCAATATGGAATAGGCAAACAATTAATTGGAACGGAGGGAGTACATTTTATATATATATATATATATATATGTAGGAAATATTTCAATTATTAATATATCAAAAAATCGTATTAAAAAATTTAAATAAAATTTTCATTAATTTACTTTAAAATTTTCGAAAATTTCAATTATTAATTATTTATTTTAATATATTTACCCGTTATTAATATATATAATAATAAATTAAGATTTTGAAAAAATATAAAATGTAATCATATTAATTAATTTTACATTTTAAATGAATCGAAAATATATTAACAATATTATAGGATTATTTCACAAAATCGAAAAATGCAAAATAAAAATAAAATACAAAAATTTCTAAAATTGACTCAACTAGATCAAGGTTAATAATTAACTAAAGATGTAAAATTACTAACTTAACCTTGGCATAATCATCCACGTGGCGCGATGTGGTTCGTTGTGTATGAAATTCTCATACACCGCGTGTAAGTGTATCATCTTCCAAAAATTCCATACACCGCGGGTAAGTGTAGTCTTTTCGCAGAGGATATCTTTTACATTTGCTTTAAATTTTAACACGTATGTTTAGGAAGTTCATGAATCTTTTAGAAGATATTTGTTTCTAATTAATTTCCCTAAATATATTCTCCATATATATGCATATATGCCTCCATAATTGTATTACTAAGGCTTAGCTCCTACGTACACAATAACACAAATATGGTCATGATAACTGAAATTGGGGCACGTCAACGAGTTGAAGTCTACAACGATTACTCATGGGTACCCGACGAAATATGGTACGAAATTCTATCGAGACTACCACTTAACTACCTTTTTGTTTATCGACTTGTATGTAAGTCTTGGAGCTTAATCGTGTCTCGCATAACAAAAAACATGGCACCTCCTCCGTTATGTGGTTTCTTAATTCGAAACGGTATTGGCCCAATAACACCACAACGGAAAAAGAATTCCCGTACCACCTACATCTGCGTGACAAAAAACGCGGCACTCCTTGAAGATAAACCGTTTATCACTAGCGGCTTTGTCAAAGGCTTGTTTTCGGAGTTATGGTTTGATTTTGGTGCTCTTGGCGCATTCAATAGTACTACTGCGTCGTCCTCCTCGATGAGGAAGCCATTGTCCTTGGTGAGTCATAAGGGATTGTTGCTTCTAGACTATAGCGATGGTACCTACGAGGTACATAATCCATTGACTAGACAAGTTTTTGAGGTACCCATGTCGGAGTTGTTCAAAAAGCATGGGGCCGCCTTTTCACAAAGTGAAACCTGCGGCCTCATCGCTAACCTCTCAGGAAACGAGCTCGAGGAGTGCTCATTCGTTATAGTCAGATTTTGTCGAAGGTCTAGGGATGTCGAGATCTACTATTCCGTGACCAAACGATGGAGTATAGTACCTACGAGATTGGGCAGCCGTGATGTTCAGCGGGCAGGTTGGGCATTGCAGAATTACGTTGCATTATATAAAAGTCATTATTGTCGAACCCTTTCAATTTATTACTTGACTGCCGCAAACCTCGGCGTTGCATGGATTCTGAATTTGGACAGTATTATTATTAGTGATCCAAAAACGATGAATTTTGATTTTCCTTTGCCGGAAACACTGAGTTGGGGGGACACTCACAATTGTTACAACGCAAGAATATGGGAAAGCGAGGGTAACATCTTACTCTCGTACGATGATTCTACGGGACTTTGGATTTGGAAGTCGGATTCAACCACAGACGTCGACAATTGGTCATGGGTCCCGCAACTTGTGATTAAGACGTCAGACCCGTTAAGGGATGTGGGCGGGTCGTCGGGTAGGGAAGAGATTGTGAAGATGCTTAAAGCCGGTCATCAACTCAGATCGATAATGTTCCATCCGTATGAACCGGTGATATACATTCTCGTAAAGCCTAACATCTTTACTTACCATGTAGGGACAGACACTCTAGTCAAAATTATTAAGGATTTTGATTTTGATGTTTCCGTCCATAGGAATAATGCAATATATGGCTACCCCTTCGTCCCTTGCATTACCTCTTTCCACGATTGATGGCAATCACAATAAAATTAGTGGCCTAAATGAGGCTATATCATGGGTGTTTGTTACTTTCATGATAATCTATAAGAGAGAAAATATAGTCATATGTGATGTCGTTTGATTTATCTTTATGAGTAGATTAAGAATATTAAATTTTTATAATTTTTGTTAATGTAAAATGAAAGATAATTGATGGTGTAAAAGTGTAAAACGTGTCTCAGCAAATGTGAAAAAAATAAACATACCCTTTTAATTTGAACGAATGGGGTACGAGCTAGTTTTTTTTATTTCGACATTATTCCATTAATTACTTTATTTAATAACAAGCTTATTATTTGAAACTATTTGTTACTCCCTCCGTTCCAATGAATTGTTTGCCTATTCCATATTGGGGCGTCTCAATGAATTGTTTGCCTTTCTATTTTGGGAATGTTTTTTATGTGTAATTTGACTCTTGGCTCCACATGTCACCTTCTAATTGGATCTCTTGTCCTTGGTGTCAAAAGTAAAGGCAAACAATTCATTGGAATGGAGGGAGTAGTTGTCATGAGTTCACGTGCAAATTCGGGCCAGTTTTATTTCGGACCCAGAAACTGAATTTTGTACCAAATGTATGGGATTGCTTCAGGCTATACATACACTACTGATTTCATGTCCAACGAACAAGTATATAACTCTTTTTCACGATTAAGTGATTTGTAGATTTTCGTAGTTTAACACATACCAGACCCGTGTACTATACATTTGATCAACTGCGGGCCAACCGGTTTGACCCGACCCATTTGGCCCACTTAGTAAGCGAGCTGGGTCAAGAAATTTAAAAAATAAATAGGCAACGGGTAACATAATCAGGCCCACTAAAATAATGGGCAAGTTGGACTAGAGAAAACTGTCCACGAACCGCTCGCTATTTAGTCCATAATTTAGTTTTTATTTTAAAACAAACGTATATACGGAGTACTACCAAAAAAATTGTTAGTAAGATGTAAAGTTTTATTACAGTAAATGTTAAAATTTGTTAGTATAAATTAAGCGACAAATGACTTTTATTTTAAGAGAACAAATAATTAAATTAGTTTTATTTAGGCGTATGGGCTGGCCCGCTTTATTGTTGTAGTGGACGGGTTTGGACAATGGTAAATGAACGACGGTAGTGGGCACGGGCTACAAAATATGATCCCTTGTAAACATTTTTTATAGTTAAGTCCGTCCATGTCTAGCCGAATCCACGCTCATAATCACCTCTACCGGAATCCAAACCAAATTGAATGGTTAACATATGAGTATATGAGTATCACAAGAGACAAGTCAGAAGTTAGTACTGTCGGTGTACAATTGTAATTTGTTTTTATGAGTTTTAAAATCTTATCAAAACATTATATAATTATATGTTTCGGGATTTTCGTAAAACGTACCAGAACTGACAACTTTACCTACTTTTGTACAGTAAAAATTTAAATAGAAAATGCTAATTAAAAGACAAATGACAGGTGGCTCAGATCCTCAGATCGTGTGTTGCTGAAACTATGCTTTTTGCTATCAGTTTTCATTTACGGATTCATCACTAGTACTCCGTACAAGTTTATTTTTGATTTTTTTGTATGATTTATAATCATTCTAACATGTTTTCTTTATCCTTATGTAAAGCAATAGATAACAAATGATTGAACGAACAAAGTAGTGAAAGAAGAAGCACGAAAGGTGAGCCGGTTCGGGTGAGGGGTTCCCGTGGCCGTAATCGAGCTGAACCCTTCCGAATAATATCATTATTTGATTTGATTTGAAATTTTTTGGAGGCAGCCTTTGATTTCGTTTGATTTGGTCGAATATTGAAAATCATTATTTGATTTGTATTTGAACCGAGTTTTGTAACCGATTATTTCATTTGATTTGTCGAATCGAATAATGTTTAATTTAAACTAATCAAATAAAAAATAAACAAACTAGCCTCCTCCTCTCAAAAAAACCCTAGCCTTCATCTTTCATCTGGGGCTTCCATCGATGATTAATCGATGGTAAGCCCCCAAAAACCGATTAGTTTTTGCTTCCTAGTTTGATAATCAATATGCTATTCAATAAAAGTCTCTCTTTTTATGGGAGTTTCGTCCTTTATTTCAAGGTTTTTGTCCTTTTGTTTAAGGCTTCGGTCCCTTACGTTGTTATGGGGCTTAGTTTTATTCTCATTGACAAGGGTAGTTTGTTGATGGTTCGTCGCACGTCTATTCAATGTCTACAAGGAATTTGTCAACGATCTTTGAGGCCAATAGAAGGTAAGCTTTCTCAAGTTCTGAATCAAACGAAGGATCCCCTCAACAAAAGCTGCAAAAAGATAGCGATACGAGGTCATGCCGAATTGTCAGATCATGTCTTGAGATCCTTAGTTTATAAGAGAAATTACTTTTCTTTGGTTTTTATTGGATTTGCTTGCAATTATAGGTATACGTTGTAAGTGCCGTTTGGCGTTCTATTAATGAATTATTCTTCTCGCTTAAAAAAATAAATAAAAAATAAACAAATTGCAAACATATTTATTAAAGTTTCTAATTTATTATCAATTATAATAGAAATTCATCCGAAAATAATAAGTTTCAAAATCAAATTAATTAAGTACTCCATAAAATTTTAGGATAAATTTTCTAAATGAATAAAAAAAGTGAATAAAGATAAGTAATGGGTTGAAATGAATCGAGCTGAATACTTGACTTAATTTAGTCTGAATACTAAATTAATATTTAATCCTATGATTGATCATACGAATCAAACTTTTTCGAGCGGAACTTTACAAATCAGATAAAATAATTTGGCTAGCTCACTCCCAACCCCCATTAGATGATTGATAACAAACCATCGTCATTATCTAGCTAAATGATTAATATTTGATCCGTTATAACGATAATATGATCCGAGTACGTGGGTGGAGAATTACTGCACATTTGCACTACTAGATCCACTTCCTCGTTGGCTGGTGCTTGTTTATTCATACGAGTAGTACTTTTCAAATACGGAGTATTTAACAAACAATATATGTCTACATACTAGTACTACTGCTACATACATACTCCTGCAAATATAATGTTATTCTTCACAGCAGCAGGAGCAGTGTTCATCTCATTCTCATGTTTGATATCCACTTGTTTATCCTACAACAACTTTGTTGATGTCAACCCTCTCAAATTCCTACTATCTCATCAAGATCTTCTCTCCTTTCCCAGGTTAGTTCTTCCCTCAACTCCATCCCCAAACCCCCTTATTTTTAGATTTCCAAATCATTTATTTACTTATTACTCGATTTTTTCGATTTCATTTGTTTGTTTCTGTTATAGTATTGGGTTAATTATTTTATTTAATGATACATAAATGATGGAGATGTAGAGTGCATCCGCATCATCACGTTTGGTTGTATTTCACCATAAGATTATGATTACAATTATCAAAATAATGTACTCAGTACGGAGTACACGTATATGATGAAAAAGTTAGAAGAGTGTAAATTAAAGTAGTCCAAGTTATATAAAAGTAAACAAATTATACCATCGAGATGGAAAGAGTAGATAGTTGGTAGGTTTGAATACACTAAAGTGGTAATTGAACCTCTCAACTCATATCATATCAATTGTGAGATTAGGTACCTTAAGTTTTGAATGTGTTGTTCCATTTATTTGTTTGTCTTTTGATTAAAATACTTTTGACAATGAATATAAAAAACAAACAAATAAATGGAATAGATTTAACTTTGATTAAATATAAGGCCTAATCTAATGGAGTAGGTGATAACTTGATCATGATGTTTCGTATGTCATTATATTCCAATACAATCACAAAGTCGTGTTTCGGCCATTGATTAAATTACTCTGTACTAACACTAAATTTCTAATGAGCCGGTCTTAGAATAATAAAACTATTGTAGTACGGAGTAATTTGTTACAGCAATCTCTTGCAAAGTTACGATAATATGAAACGATTTCACATACGATTGGATGTACGCATTACACCTATTAATTATTGAAGAGGGGTCGCTATTAATTGCTCCTAGTTCCAATGAATTGTTTGCCTTTGCAATTACATATAAAATATTCCTAAAATAGAAAAGTAAACAGTTCATTGAGACGCTTCAATATGAAATAGGCAAACAAAGTAAACAATTCATTGAGACGTCCAATATGAAATAGGCAAACAAAGTAAACAATTTATTGAGACGCCCCAATATAAAATAGGCAAACAATTCATTGGACGGAGGAAGTAGATATGTAGACTAGATTGTTCAATTATTGAGATTTGGAAAACGAGTATTGGGCCCTCGACCGTGGCAAGTGGTATGATTGAGTTTGGACCGGAATGATTTAGAGAGAAGAGGGGTCCATTAAAATAGTAACCCCTGGTTTGCGTCGATACGATTTGTCATAAATTATAAAACGGGTCAAATATAGTCAAATTATATGGTAGGTTGTTTAATTTTTTTTTATTAGTATCATGTATTAACAATTAATCCGTTTTAGGATTTAAGAAAAACTTGTTACAAAGTCTCTTATTAAAAAACATGTAAAGAATACGGAAGATGATACACCTACACGCGGTGTATGAGAAATTTCATACACAGCAAACCATATTGCGCCATGTGTCAACTATTTGTTAACCTAGGATGATTAGGCTAGGGTTAAGTTAGTAATTTTACATCTTTAGTTAATTATTAATCTTAATCTAGTGAAGTCAATTTTAGAAACTTTTGTATTTTGTTTTTACTTTGCATTTTTCGATTTCTTGAAATAATCATATAATATTGTTAATATATTTTCGATTCATTTAAAATGTAAAATTACTTGATATGATTACATTTTGTAGTTTTTCAAAATCTTAATATATTATTATATATGTATAAAAGGTAAATATATTAAAATAAATATTTAATTATTAAAATTTTCGAAAATTTTAAAGTAAATTTTATTTAAACTTTTTAATACGTTTTTTTAGTATATATATAATTGAAATATTTCCTATATATATACACATATATATAATGTAATTATCAAAAATTAAAAAAACGTAAATATCCAAGAATTTACTTTATAATTTTTGAAAATTTTAATTAAGCTTCCAGAATATATTCACGTTTTTTATAATTATAAAAAAAATTATTATTATTATATATATGTCCATTTAGTAAAAAGATTATAAAGAAATATTTAGAAGATATATAGAAATATATAATAGATTGTAATGTTATGAAATATTAATTAAGAATATTCCTTATGTATTCACATTGTAATTACTTTAGTTTGTTAACTTTTATATATTTACCTTTTATATAGACTAATCATATGTTTAATATGTTTAGTAAACATATTATCTAACTTTCTAAAAAAAGTAATATTTTTTTAATGAAGTATTATTTTTCAAAAATTTTAATTACTAATTAATTATTTTAATATATTTACCTTTTATAT
Source organism: Agrostemma githago (assembly GCA_958450325.1). NCBI lineage: Eukaryota > Viridiplantae > Streptophyta > Magnoliopsida > Caryophyllales > Caryophyllaceae > Agrostemma > Agrostemma githago. The sequence goes on along the minus strand of OY288243.1, from coordinate 74,706,891 downwards.
ACATACAGAATAATAGATTAAGATTTTAAAAAACTACAAAATGTAATAATATTAATTAATTTTACATTTTAAATGAAAAAATAATATTAAAAATAATATTACTCTGTATATGATTATTTCAAGAAAACGAAAATACAAAAATTAAAACAAAATAAAAAAGTTTCTAAAATTGACTCAACTAAAGGTGTAAAGTTACTAATCTAACCCTCAACTAATCACTCTGGGTTAACAAAAAGTTGACACGTGGCGCGATATGATTCGCTGTGTATGAAATTCTTATACACCGTGGGTAAGTGTAGCTTTTTCGAAAGAATACTCCCTCCCCTTCTTAATAACAATTGTTTGCCTTTGAATGAAATAAAAGAAGTAATAAAAAGTAAAGTGAATATCTCAATGAAGTTTTTTAAAACGGGAATGTGGAAGATTCTCAGTGAAGGGGAGGTAGTACGGAGTATATTATTCTCCCCTTTCTTTGTGAATCGGAGGTAGTACGAGTATATTATTCTCCCCTTTCTTAATATCTACCGCATTCATTTTGAGGAGAAAATTAGTGCAGAATATGCCAAAAGTGAAAAAAGAAATGGGGTCGCAAGTAATGTGAATCACAAAAGATGTACTTCCTCCATTCTTTTTTTTTATATATTTCCAGTTTCTTTTTTGGTTTATTTTTTTTTTTTATCTTTTCATTTCATTTCTTTCCATTTTGGTCCAAAATTTTTACTCCATACCATACCATACCACCTTTATTATTTACAACACTTTACCCATTTATTTTATCCTATTTACACATACCTACCATTTTACTCTCAATATATTTTAAATTTATCATTTTATATTCAATACAAAAATATTGTACCAAATGACAAATGTTATCTGCGAAAATTAAGAAAGTACTAAAAAAGAAAGTGGAATATCTTAATCAAGTTTCTTAAATAAAAAATATGAAAGATGTCTGTGAATAAGAGAGCAGTTGGTCTCTTAAGACGGGTCAAGTAGATACCATTTGAGAAGAAAAGGACAAAGGTGTCGCCAACCTCACTTTTGTCTTTTCCCTTCAAATGATATCTACTTGACGCGTCATACGTTTATGACGGATATCTCCGTCGCAAACAGGAATTTGTGTTCCTAAAATACTCTACATCCACAATTTCAACATGCAAATACGTACCATTCTCTCTTATGGAAAGTTTTAGAATGAGTCTAAGAAGACAGGTGGTTAGCTAGGTACCACTTGTGAGAGGGTGGGTGGGGTGAGTTGGTGGGTGTGAAATCCACATTGAATTTGACATTTTTTTTCTACCTTTCGGCAAAGAAGTTGCACTCACATGCATAACCCTGCCTTGCACAATCCTTAATTATGCTCATTACTTTTGGTTGGTGTTTTGCCCCCACCCCCTCACAATTAGGGATGACAATGGGTCGGATTCGGATCGGGTGAAGCCTCACCTGCATCCATCACCCGTCTATATTCGCCCACTCGATCCATCCATCATCCACTAGGAGTGTCATCCATATCCGATCCACCCGTCATCCACGAATGAAACGGATGGTTCGGGTGATTTAACGGGTGATTCACTTGTATTATGGAGTATTATTTTGTGAAATAAATACCAAATCGAAAACAATTTCTGCGAGACCTAGCTTGCGACTTACACCTTTCGTCGCCATGGTAGTATTATTTGAGTTATGTCTAGTCTAGGAAATAAAAATAAATAAGGTTTTAGGAAAACATGGAGCATTTTCTTGTTCTCGGATAATTTTTATAATATATATATTTTTTAAATGGATGGATGTCGGGTAGTTAACGGATTACGGGCACTACTACATTTCGTCGTCGGTATTTCAGCCACGTCGTCGGCGCTTTATACGTGAATTTACTCTTTTATCCTTTCCTAATTGTGATTAATGATATTAATTAAGTTTCTTAATTAATTCGATTTTGGTGGGTTTGAGATCGATTTGTGCGAATAGGGGCGCGTTTTCTGGGTTTGGGGCCGCTGGAAATCGCCTGGACGCCCAACAGACCCAGATGCAATATTACAAAAATTTGTAATTACCAAGGCTCAAACCCACAACCTCTTGGAGACAAATGAACATCTTTACCACCGAACCAATTGAACATTATTGATAATTTTTACTAAAATATTATCTATATTTGATTCTAAAACCCCCTAAAATCGCCTATTAATACAATTTTAATATTATTAATAATATTAGTGTTGTTGTGGGTGGGGGAGGATATATAATATAACATAATCCGTAACATAATAAAATGACGGTTTTCAAAAAAAAAACGTTTTATTATCGAGTTTCATTAACATGATTAAACTTTTTAATTTTATTAACAAAGTTAGTGAATGTAATTAGGGAAGGACGTTGTTGTCTTTTCACATTAAAAACCGCCGACAACCTAATTTCTGGAAAAGTCTGGTTTCTCTACGGAAAAGACGCTTTTTTTAAGTGAGAAAAATAAAATTAAATATGGTGAGTGAAGTTTGAGTGAATATATAATAAGGACAAGATAATAACGGAACGGTTTGAAAAATTAAAAACCGCTTCATTAACGAGTTTCAATAACTAATCTAACTTCTAAAATTACATAATATTAGTTAACTAATCTAATTAAGGTAAGGGCAAGATCGTCTTTTACATTAAAAAGCGCCGACGACGTGGCTGAAATGCCGACGACGAAAAACAGCACTCATTACGGGTGGGATGATGCTCCACCCGCATCCGACCCAATCCATCACCCGCTATTCATCCATTTAATTGGGTTTTCACCCATTTATTTTTCACGGATGGATCGGGTGCGGGGTGGATGCGGGTGAAATTGTCATCCCTACTCACAATCCTTTAAAAATAGGCTTACACCTAGTCGTATTATATTGAATGCGAAAAATTGTTCAAAGGTTAAAATTTATGAAGTATTATACTCCTCATAATTTTTCTGTCTGTCTTAATCACTAAATTAAAACTTGAAACGTGTCAAATAATGATTATGCAAAGATCATGTTGTTAAAGATTAACAAAAACTTGTCTAAAATGTTATTTGACTTGTTCTAGTTTTAAAATGAATTTATCAATCTTAAGAGATACTCCGTACAAACTTACTATAGATAAATTAAAAGTAAAATCGTATGTGAAATTAACATTTGATTTGTGTGAGAAGATAATTTCTTTACGTAAAAGGATCACTCTTTTATTACCGATAAACTAATATGTAGTCTTTTTGTATCCACGTTTGTAATTGTAAATGTTGATTTCTTAGAAACAATTAGCCAGTGACTACTGCTATTAGAAAAGTGGTTTATTTTTGTATACTAATTGGAGAATTGTTGGTGTGGTTGAATAATGAATTTGATGACATAGCCTACCCATCGATGCTATCTACCAATTTGGAGATTCACTTTCAGACACCGGAAATCTAATTCGTGTCGACCCATCTAACAACTGCGGCAAGCAGCCATATGGTCAAACATCCTTTGACCAGCCGACAGGACGTTGTTCCGATGGCCTCCTTATGATTGATTTCTTCGGTAATATTAATATCACCTTTTTCATTCTCCGTCCATCCAACTTAAAGTAAAAAAAAAAAGCATTGTATTACCGGGTGACGTCCTAACACTTTCTATGCGCAGCCAAGTTCTTGAACCTGCCATTGATCGATGCATATCTTAACAAAGACGGTCATTTTACGCAAGGAGTGAACTTTGCTGTCGCGAGTGCGGCTGCGCTTAATTCATCTGTTTTGGAGGAGAAGTACAATGTCTGGGCACCCACCAATCTTACATTGTCAGTTCAACTCGGTTGGTTCAAGACACATCTTCATTCTTTCTACTCTAACATTCCAGGTGAAAACTCTAAAACTTTCTCGTAAGTGTCTTAGTCTAGGGGTTACAGCTACGATCAGAATTGACATTTAGCCAGGCAGGGCCACGGCTTGTATCAGCCCCTCGTGCCAAACACCCCAGATGGCATGACCCATGCACGGCTGGTGGCCCGACCACCATTTCCTGCCGTGGCCAGTCCATCATTTTGCTGTGTCTGGCTATATTTTTGTCGTTATCAGCCATTTTTCTGTCATCCGCCGTAATTTTTGTTGTGCCTCTGGCTCGACTGTATAAAGACACACAAAGACATGATTTTTTCCAAAATAATAACTCGCGTTGTGGCATGGGTACCGGATCGTCGTGTTGGACCCATGGCGCCTCCCCTTTTCTGTTGCGCCGGGCCATGCCATAGGCCTGAAATGACTGCTATTGAGATCTCTTCCCATGTGTGTGATGGGACAATGTCACACATCGATAGAATTAGAGGACTAGACTAGTTTATAAACTAGTGACCTATTTCTCCTATCACTTTTATAATTAGAACCTCATTTGTTTGTGAGTTTGCCTCTTGCACTAAGACGGGTTCACAAGTTTGAATCTCTCACCTCTTCTTCTATAATAATACGACTAAATGAGCAATTTTTAGGACAAAAAAGTATCCTTTTGAGCTATAAATTGTTGGCTTATTATTTTTTCTCACGTTTCTATATATTTTTACTCAGAGAGGAGAAACAAGCTTTCAAAAGGGCTTTTTCTAATGGGTGAAGTAGGAGGCAATGATTATAATTTTGCCTTTTGTCAAGGAAAACCATTACAAGATGTATATGAAATGGTACCCGATGTTATTCATAAAATCAAGAAAGCAGTTGAGGTATTACATATTTACATCTTATTAGCTTGGTTTATATTCTAGTCAAATTCTTATCATTATGTACAATAATATTCAATTAGTCACGTATTATAAATCACAATTTTATTTATTTTAAAAAAAAATCACAATTTTATTTATTTTAAAAAAAAAAAACAGGTGTATCCGTAACAAGTTTATGAGAGATCGGATAGATAAAATGTTGATATTTGACCACCAGTTATAAATTTGTACGCAGGTAATTATTGATCTTGGTGCTACTCAGATAGCCATTCCCGGAAATTTTGCAATTGGTTGCATGCCATTGTATCTTAGCCAGTTCAAAACGAATGATTTAACCAAGTATGATGAAATGAAATGCCTAAAGGAATACAATAATCATTCAAAATATCACAATGATCAAGTACAACAAATTATTATAGAACTCAAGAAGAATCACCCAAATGTTAGCATTGTATACATGGACTACTTTGGAGGGCTCAAAGAAATCATCCAACATCCAAACTTATATGGTGAGTTTAATATTTTTTAATTTTAATTAATCAAAGGTAATTAAACAAATGAACGATGAGTGAGTGATGAGTTATGAGTAATGGTTTTTAATTTGTTTTCGATGAAGGTTTTGACGAGAAAGTGACACAAGTGGCATGTTGTGGAGCGGCGGGTGATGAATACAATCTTAATAAAGATGTGCTCTGTGGAGACGATGGATTTGTTGTATGTAAAAATCCCGAAGAATATATTAGTTGGGACGGAACACATTTAACGCAACATGCTTATCATGTCATGGCGAAGAAGTTGATGCCTTCTCTTCTCCGTAGCTTGCTGCAAAGTGTTGATCACAACCTTGTTTCTTCGTTGTAATAATACAAGTACTACCTAGCTTAGTGTTCTTTGTTGTAAGTTCCTCACTATTCTAGTCTTTCACCTATTTTTATCATACTCCGTAATATATATTGAGGAAATGTATGTAACGCATGAGCTTCAGCTACGTACGCATATGCCCCCCTTCTACATTAGTTGACAAATATTTCATCCGTTCCAATGAATTGTTTATCTTTGCTTTTGACACAAAAGGGACATGTGGAGCCAAATTCATAAGAAGGATCAAATTACATATAAAAAGGATTCCTAAAATGGAAAGACAAAGAACTCATTGAGACGGTCCAATATAAAATACGCAAACAATTCATTGGGACGGAGGGAGTATAGTTTAACATAAAATATAATTACTCTCTATTTTTTTTGCATGCACTACTTGTATTGAAGAATATTTCATAGTATAATTATTGTCAATTGTGTGATGAGTTTCAATATGAACATATATTAGACGTAAATAGATATCAAAATATATAAAATTTTGGTGTCTACACTATCATATTTAACCCGTCATAAGTTTACGACGGATATATATACCAAAATTTGTGAATTAGAAAAGCGTAATGTTGGAAACGTTATATCCGAAGGTATTCCTAATTCACTATTGCTTTGTTTGTCTCGATCATTTGAATCAATTTAAAATTTCTTATTACTCCTGCAAAACAAAAATTAGTAAAAAAACACCTGTTATAGTGGGAGACGGTTCTACAACGTTCTGGAAAACGGTTCCACAACACATTTAAGGTAAGACGGTTTCACATTGTATAACCGTGTCTATATATAAAAGGTCACACACTCGTTGTATGCAATACAGATTTTCCCACTTTTCTTAAAAGAAAAGTCCACTAAGATTTTCCCACTTTCCTTGAAAGAAAACTCCACTAAGATCTTCCCACTTCAAAACTTTCTTTATTCATCCATTATACTCTCTTTCTATTGGTTATTTTTTATGATTTGACATCTTCAACCACACTCAATAATTTACACGTGTCATTACGAAGTGGGAAGATCATTGTGGTGGGGAATGAGTATTTTCTTTCCTTTTCTTTTTGCAAGAGTATATAAATATTTCTGGGCCTCCAACCATTGCCTTAAACTTTTGGTTGAGTTGGTTCCATAACATGGTATCAGAGTCAGATGTCACCCCATGTTTTCCTAAAACCTTATTTGAATCACTCGAACCACCCCTTTCACCCGTGGATTCGAATCCGACCCATTGCCATCCCTACTCTCAAGTTGCATGTTTTTAATAAACATTCAACCGGGTAAAAAGTTTAAAATTAACGAGTTAGTGAGTTAATAAAATTTAATATATTTATAAAATACTCCGTATTTGCTTAAAGCTAAAACTATAATAACATCTTAACCATTAGGTTAAGACATCTTCAATACTCCGTAATAGTAAGCTTAAATGTTAAGTTATCGCATAAATAAACCACTCCCATTTTTATTAACGGTAATTAACACGTGTTACACCATAAGCCACACACCACTTCCCACTCAGCAAAAACCTTTTGAATCAAATAAATTAAACCCTCAATAATTGATTTCAATTTACTTCTCTTTTACGCCATAGCCAAGTCACCATCGTTTCTTCTAATTATTGCTTTGAATTGATTAATCTGGCGAATTGCTAAACAAATTCAATCCATTACTCGTATTATCATCGTGTTTGATTTGATCGAATAAAGGTAATCACATGAATCAAACGATTGGAGATTTGACGCCATTGACGGTATTGTGATTTGAAATGCACGAGAATTCGGAAACTCGAAGACTTGCTTATCTCACTGCGCTTTCTCAAGAAATTCATAAGAAACTTCTTCAAGTGAGTTTCTTGAATCATTTGTTAATTTGACGTGTTCCTGTGTGATCTACCGATAAGTAATTTGAGGTTGTTAATTACGGTTTTTATAAGCTTTTGATTTTTGTCAATGTCGTTTTTTTGCGATCTTTGTATTGCATGAGTTACTGCTATGTAATCTTGATTTAGTTAGGTTTTGATAATCAAAATATTCAATGTTGATATGATCGCAGATCGTCATGTGAAACGATCTCACGATACGTTTACACGATATCTTCATGTAGTCGGAGCGATGTTCAATTAATTCTTTGCTAATGGCGTAGTTAACCACTTAATTGATGTCAATTATACGCTGCCTTTGATGGACAGGCGGAATCGTCTCCTTCTCAGCAGCGTAATTTGTTGCAAGGATTGTTTGCAGATATCGCTTTGGAGGTTGATGATCGCTCCAAAGGTATCGGTTTCTCTCCTTCTATTTCAGCAAATCACTCATTTTTCTCTATACCAAATTATACTAATTGTCAGTAACCGATAATTAGTACTGCTTTCATTCAAATCCAAGCTTCTCATATTCACCGTGACAATGTATAAGAGAAATTATAATTACGTGTGTTTCTATATTGGTGTGGAGAATTTCCGTTCTGTTTTACACAATTTGTCGAGAAGATGTCTCGTTTGACCAATTTTGATGGTTATAATACACGATTATGACGCCATTTGGACCATGATTTTAGAATGGCTCGATAAACTTAGTACAGTGCCTAAAAGGCGTACTATTATGGGTGGTTTGCCGTTTGCGTATACAATTTAGGGGAGGGGAATTCGAACCTGAGACTCAGAGGGCCTAATCTTGACCACTAGGCTAAGACATCTTCGATTTAGACACAGTTTTTCACATCCCTCGGTTAATGGACCTCACATGTTTGTCTAAACACTTTTAGATCGCCGATTAGTGCATCCGTGGGGCACAAAAATAGTTGTAGCCTGTTTCCTTAATTGATTTCGACAATCTCGCTTCATTTTGAAACATTTCGCCGTGGTGGTATTATTAATCGATTTTGAAGGTTATATTACACCGTTCTGATACTTTACGGACCACAACGTCAGAATGGTTTCAAAACTTTCCTATAATTTCAAAATATTCGCTGGGATGGTCTTCTGTGATCGATTTTGAAGGTTGAATATAGTACGCGATTATGTTGCTATTTTGAAACAACGTTAGAATGGCTTGTAAACATTCCTGCTGAGCCTACAGAGCGTACAATTGTCGCTGTTTGAGAATTGATATGATATCTGATATTATAAAATTTATGGTGTCGCAATTCTACATTACAACGTTATAATTGTCGCAGTTCTACATTACATTTTATAATATGATATCTGATATTACAACGTTAGAGTCGCAGTTCTACATTCTAATTTCTTACATTGCAACTGAAAACAGATGTAATTCTGAGCAGGGTTTCCGATGTTATAGCTCCTGTAGAAAACGAACCAAAGAATCGCCTATGCTTTTACGATGTACTCTCCGAACATTTCATCCAGGTGCCCAAAGATGGTCAACCCATTCTTGATCTGATTGTGAAACTGTGGAGCCAGTCGTTCGCATCTCACATATTCGCGTTGTTGTTTCACAAATGGGTATGTAAACTTCTTTGCTAAGGTCCTTGTTTTTGTAAACCCATCCATTATTAAGCATCGTTTATTGTTGTTTGAAGTAAGCATCCATTATTAAGCATCATTTTAATTTTGCAGTTGTTTGAAGTAAAAGTTGAGGACTCTGAGAAGATGCTTCGTTATTGTTCCGCTGTTGTCCAGGGTTCTGCAAATATTTTCTGGTAAGCGATCTTCTATGGTCTAATCTACAGTAAGATATCCGTAATTTTTTTCTAGCAGAAAGTTGTGTTGCTCAAACTCTTCTACGTGAATGTGGCGTTCTGTGCGACATGGTGTCGGACAAGGCTAATTATGAGCAATATTTTTGGTTTTTTGGTCTATGTGTGGAATTGTCGTCTCTGTGTCGGACACTCGATTCGACACAGTGAAGTGTAAGAGTAACATATGTTTTAAGTCCATCATTTTTACAGTGATACAGAAACTTCGAGTCTAGGATAACAGGCTTTCGAGTTTCGATAAAATATTGTTGTTACTGTCTTACAACTTACGGAGTACAACTGAACTACTCTTAAAAATCTCATAATAAGTTATCGAAAGATTTCTTCTTAAATATGCAATTAACGAAGATTTACATCTCCAAATGAAAGTGTTAAGGATGATATCAATGAAATAATGAAAACAACGGTCACACCAATTTTTAAAGGGCTCCGTAGCCCGAGTCATTTTCACAGTGATAGAAACTTTTGAGTCTAGGATAACAGCTTTCGATCACTTCAGATATCATTAAAATGTCAAAATGTCAAAATCAGTTTCTGTGACGATGTGTGAATGTTGTGCTTTGCTTCCCTACACTTAACAGTCTAATGAATTTTGATATCCAGGATGGATGTGCAGGCCAATTCGGAACAGTTTCAGTCCCTGTTTTATGTATGTTTATATCTTTGCTTATAGTAATAGAACTATAGAAGTATGCTGTTGTAACATATCCTTAGTCTTCAAGCAGCCTCGACAATCCTAACACGTTTTTGATTTTCCTGCCGCATCCAGTATCTTTTCGAGGATGTTGCATTGGACCAATCACGCTTGACAAAACTTGTTATACAGGTTGATGATACACATCGAGTTTTTTTCATGAACTTTCAATCGACTATTTTATGTTCACACTATGGATGGTCGGAATGCTGACTTCTCGGTTATCATCTTTCATGCGTTTTCAGGCTCAGCGAGACTTGTTTCTCTTAATATCGAGATTTCTATTTTTCTACAATGCAGGTACTTCTCAGACTGATGATGCTTGTTTTTTTCCTTCTCCGTACTGTTTTTTAGTTTTGTTATTGATGTTTTTTATGCTTCCTGTTCACAGCTGACCAGTTCGAAAGTTTCCTTCACTGTTTCCCCCCTTTTCCAACTTCTTTCTTGGTTGGTGGCCCGGCGGATATCTTTGTGATCGAGTTTACTGATCAGGTTAGTTGAGAAAATGATCATTTTTTCCGCTAGTAATTGTGTACAACTGTTGTACCATGCGTTAGAGGAACAAAAATACGAGTAGAAATTTATGGTAAAAAGTGATCATTTCGGATTAGTTAGTAATAAAATGGTCATTAACAAATCTAAATTGGTTACTTTTTTTACCATAAATAAAATTTACATCAGTCGACATTTGACAGTCACATCTTACAACCGTGGTAGACTATTAATTGCAAAATCACACTCATACAATCATTTTTTTCGTAGCCCAGCTTCAGAAATTGATGGTGGAACCTGTCCTGCTGCATTATTTGTCTCAAATAGAGATTCTGAAAGGTGCACTATCGCGTTGCCTTAATAATCTTATTCTAGGCAGTGTTGGAAAGGCCGAGTTTGAGTTTACTATACTTGTCCAGGTCTGGATCTTAGAATGACAACTAGTACACGGCTAAAGACTTGTCTATACAGTTTTACTTCACCCGGAGGTCCGACGTTTCCTACCAGAACTGTCCGCCATGCTGCTCGTGATGCTTTGGATGAACTATTCCCTGTGAGTATTGATATCTTCTCGGCATTCATTTCACTTGTGCTTGAACTTTGAACTTCGTAAAATGGTTTTTCTGCAAATTATTTCAAGCAAATATTACATTAATCCTTCTTTTGATCGAATAGAAAACATTTAAAATTTCAACCTTAATAAGATTTTAAAAGAATAATTTGCGAAACACTACCTAACATTTACCCCCTGTTTGCGAAGAACTACCTAACATTTTTTTTTTGCAAAACACTACCTAAACTTTAATGAGTTTTGCGAAACACTAGCTACCAAGTGACGGTTTCTGTTAAACTTCCGTCATAGTGGGCCATGTTTGAAGATATTTTCCTTCCCCTTTTCCCTTATTTTCCTCCTCTGCTTTCTTCTGTACTCTCGTGCATCCACGACATCATCAACCATCGACAATTGACGCTAAAGTATATATTAGTAATGAAGTATTATTGTAGTTGATGTCAAGTATTTGTCTCAGAACTGATATCTTTGTTCTTATTTATGTTGTAACTTAGTCTTGGAGCTGCAGAAATTCTTAGGATGAGAGAAGAAACAAAGGATGATAGATTGGAAATGGTAGAAAAGAGATAATATGTGAGAATGAAAAAAAATGTATACAGAAGAAAGAAGGGGGAAAAGAGGGAAAAAGGAAAGGAAAATATGGAGGAAAATATCTTCAAACATGCCCACTATGACGAAAGTTTCACAGAAACCGTCACTTGATAGTGTTTCGCAAAACTCATTAAAGTTTAGGTAGTGTTTCGCAAAAAAAAAAATATTAGGTAGTTCTTCGCAAATAGGGGTAAATACTAGGTAGTGTTTCGCAAATTACTCATTTTAAAACTTGACATGAAACCAACCAATTCAACTAAAACTGTAAAACTTTAAATTCATAGTTGAGGTCCAATCATTATTAATACTTTTTAATTCTTTGGAATTACCGTATTTCATTAAACCACTACTCACAAATTATGTGAACTTGCATTTTCGAAGTTAAATTCGTTTATTAATATCACTTCCAAAGAATCTAAAAAATGTACCAATTCCAAAGAATCCCGGAGGTGCATAGGCGTCACAGAAAACATTATCGACTGTGTGGCGAGAAGGCTACTAGAACGCGTTACTATGTCTATATTAGATGAACTTGCATTTTCGAGTTTAAGAAATTCGTTTATTAATATCACTGTCATCTCGACTCTATTTAACCTTTTTATATAATTTTTTCTTTGTGGTGTATAGGTTGGGCAATACCCTCGACACTTCATAAGTCTATTCTTTCGGCTGTTATATCCATGGTACTGGCCGTCTTCATGTTGGCATTTTTTACTCGCGTGCATAAAAGCCGTGTTTTACTCTCTGTTAGGGTTGATCATCTCGAGCTGGGAGAAGCTCAGGAGACCCGGGACCTCCAAGAGAGATATGTAGCCCTATCTAACGATCAAGGTACTATTGCATTCATTTACTCCCTTATAAACACAAATTTTACGGGTCAAAATAAAGACTCGTGTGTATAGATAAAGACAAACCGTTTATCATTCACAAGCATTGTGTTTTTGTCTTATCCACCTATGTGGATGATACTTGACTTGATTCACACTTATTAAAATAGGCAAGGCGTATTTTATGTGAGGTACAAGTTTCATAAAGAGTCCCACATGTGAAATAGATTTAGTATGAGGGGTGGAACTATTTTGTGCAAATTTTTAGAATTTTGAGTGGTGTATTATCCACGTTTTTGGAGCGAATTGGGATCTGAAAAAAAAAATCAACAGAAATCGTACGAGTTGTTTATAGAATAATTAGAAGCTACCTCACAAAATATGGGTACCAACGGAGCACATTTGAGGTCCCTAGTACGGTTTAGAGCATGGTCGACCGTAAATCGATTTATATGTAATAGTGATTTAGACTCGTCGTTTGGCCATGAAATCGAGCATGATGTATCCTGAAGCGTGCCCAGACACGTGGTATGAAAATCGAGTTTAATTGGAACCTGGTCCGGTACGACCTCTCGGAGAGCTCAAATTGTAGTGTATTATCTACGTTTTTTTGAGCGAATTGGGGTCCGAAAAAATAAATCACCAGAAATCGCACGAGCTGTTAGGGTAAAGTAGAACCAACCTCACAGAGCATGGGCACCAACGGAGCACATTTGAGGGTCCTAATACAGTTTAGTTTAGAGTATGGTCGACCGTAAATCAATTAATCATGTAAAATAGTGACTTAGACTCGTTGTTTGGCCATGAAATCGAGCAGGAAGCGTGCCCAGACACGTGGTATGAAAATCGAGCTTAATTAAAACGTGGTCCGGTACGACCTTCCGGAGAGCTCAAATTGTATTGTATTATCCACGATTTTTGAGCGAATCGGGGTCTGAAAAAAAAATCACCAGAAATCGCACGAGTTGTTTATAAGGTAAATCTCACAAAATATGGGCACTGACGGAGCACACTTAAGGGACCTAGGACGGTTTAGAGCATGGTCGACGATCAATCGATTGATCATGTGATAGTGACTTAGACTCGTCGTTTGGCCATGAAATCGAGTCGGGCACGTCCTGAAGCATGCCCAGACGCGTGGTATGAAAATCGAGCTTAATTGAAACGTGGTCTGGTATGACCTCCCGAAGAGCCCAAATTGTAGTGTATTATCCAAGTTTTTTGAGCGAATCAGGGTAAAAAAAAAAAATCACCAGAAATTGCATGGGTTTTTCATAGGGTATGTAGGAGCAACCTCACAAAATTTGGGCACCAACGGACTTAAGTTAGTCCCTAAATTAGCTACTATACAATTTGCGGTCACTAATTTAGCTACTTGAATTTTTGTCCCTAGTATTGTCTCAAAATTTGCTACCATACTTTCGTCGTTAAATTAGTAGCTAATTTCGGTCGCTAATTCAGTAGCTAAATTAGCAACAAGGTGTTTAGTTAATTACTAATGAAATTTAGTCGCAAATTACGTCTCTAACCTAATTAGTTACGGAATATTGAAGATTTGCTACCAAAATTTCGGACTCTAAAATGACTCTACCTTGTAGTGTAATAATGGTTGTGATGATCATTGATTGATCTTCTACCCCATGGTTTCCTACATGGTTACGTGATGCTCAGTTGATCACTAACCAATATTATTATTATTATTATTATTATTATTATTATTATTATTATAGGAAATAATCATAAATAAAAATGCATCTCCATCAACATAGTATACTTGTCTTTGTCCTCGGAAATGTTCTCAGTTTTTTTTCTTTTTAATTTATATTGTTGAGCTTTGTTCCAGTTTGTGGTGCTTTACGGGTTGCCACGCTCCCCATACACCTTTTTTTATGGGTGTCACGACCTGCCGCTTCGGCCTCGCGCACCATTAGTTTTGTTAGCGTTTTTCTTTTATTATCGCATTCGTGCAAATTCGAGACATACGTTCAAGGCACATAGTTGCGGTTTCGGCGTCAAAAGGTCAACTTGGTTCATCCTCAGCGGCATCTACAATTATCTTTTGGTCCAGTCAAAGCATCCGTAAACTACCGTTTTGACTGAGGGGGTGTATTAGACAATATTAATATATTATAGTTAATAGTAGTAATTAGTAGAGTTCCTTCACATTCCGTCATTATTATATCATTTAGTATATGTTATTGCCGAGACACATTCGATGGCAAAAAGTAGTGACAGTACTCCTTTTGTTCATAATAATAACAGAAAAACGGTTGAAATAATATGCCTACATTTGTGTCTATGACTTAGAAAATGTTTAACTTATGGTCAAAATGATGCCTTAGAAGTAGAGATGGCAATGGACCGGGTCCACTAGGATCCAGACTCGGACCCGTTAAAATTATCCTGGATCCGGACCCGATCCGAACCCGACCGGGTCCAAAATTTTAAGACCCAGATCCAGACCCGCCGGGTCCGGGTCTACCCGCGGGTCTCACTAATTTATTTTATTTTGTCCTACATTTCTCATTTCTTCCAAATTTCAGATTTCGTCGGTGACTTTTAGCACGTACAAAATTGTCTACGACATAGGTTGTACTAAGAAATTAAACACTCTTACAAACTCATTCATAATAGTCTTAGGAGACTTACATAAATGTTCGACAACAAACTAAATTCACCACCACAAGTCCACAAGTCATAACTACAAGTCCACATGACCACAATGTTTACCTAAATTCAGTACATTGAAATTAAAGGGTGAGGAGAGAAGTGAGGATGAGGGAGTAAGCCCAATAAGTTGTTTTACTTGTTTGTTATTTGCTAGCTTCTGCTTAGGTTGGTAGATTTTAGTTAGTTTTTTTTTAATTAAAGTGTCGGGTCCATGGGTCGGGTCCGGGTTCAGTATTTTAGACCCGAATTCGGACCCGATTTTTAAAAACAAGTCCCAGATCCGACCCGGACCCGCCGGGTCTGAAAAAATGAAACCCAGACCCGACCCATTTGGATCCGACCCGTCAGGTCTGGACCGAGTCTTGGACCCATTGCCATCCTTAGAAGTTAGAACGAAGCTTAACAAAACTAAACGAGCTTAAATCTTGAGATAGGCTACAAAACTATACTCCATAACTTATTATGGTTGTGACGGTATCACGTGTAAGATCGTATTCTTCTATAATTAATCTATGTATCATTATTCATTAGTATCTTGTTTATGTGTTTGCGTGCAGATCGAGAATATACATAACTAATTAATCATGAGAATAAGTTGAATAATGTTTACTGGAAAATAGGTGGCAGCCTCCCTGTCTGACTGTGGTGTGCGTTAAACATGGACATTTATATATTTGCGCTCAATTAACTTAACTTACTTTGAGTCATAATCTAATAATTAAGTTCATCAGATGAGTTCATGTGTAATGTCTTCACCACTACTCTTGCTATATTTGTTTACTTCATCCATCATCGTTGCACTACTCATCTTCTCCAGCGAAGCAGGAGTAGAACTAGGCTTAGGTTCCACTACTGATTTTCCCAGGTTTTGCTCCATCCTTTATCTCATCTATTCAATTGCATAATCACTTTATAACTTCGTCTCAGTAATTTGTTCACTTATTCTGTATTAGGGTATGTCAGTATGTATGTCGATCCATCATTTGATTATCTTTTCATTTTGGGTTTGGTACCCATTGTGAGATTGTATCTATTTTCTTTTTCCATCAAAATAACTTTGACAGACGAAAAAACTCATGCTGATGAGCTCCAACAACAACGATGATTCTTTTTTCCTGATTTATTTCTTAATAAGATCTTTAATTTGGCTTTAAAAAAAATCTTGACTTTCGAAAAGAGAGTGAGAGTACCGACTAAATAAACTTTGTTATATATACTTTGTCTCAAGTTCTGAAATTAATTATTAATTTAGTTTTAATCTCGAATTTTTCTTGTGAAATACTCCGTATTTGGTTTGAAAAAAAAAATCTATGAATTTGGAATGGGTGGGCGAGACTTTTAAGGTGCCAAAATTATTTGACTAAAGTGAAAAGAAATGATATACATCCCCTTCCACGATGATCTTCCCACTTTAATATGACACATGGATTAAGAAATGGATAATGAAAGGTGATAAATTGTTTGATGGGGTTAAGATGTCAAATCAAAAAAAAAAAAAACCAATAGGAAGAGAATATAATGGATGAATAAGGAAAGTTTTGAAGTGGAAAAATATTGGTGGAGTTTCCTTCTAAGAAAAGTGAGAAGATCTTAGTGGTGGGGAGGGAGTGGGAGGGAGTATTGGCTTTACTCCTACTTAAAAGCCTTATGGGTGGTTTAACTAAGTTGGAAATAATGTTGATGTATTTGTTGACAAAAGGCTTCCGGTGAAGGCCATATACCAATTTGGAGATTCGATTTCGGATACTGGAAATTTAATACGGGCGGACCCATCAGCCAAGTGTGGGAACTGGCCTTATGGACAGACTTTCTTCAACTTCCCTACTGGACGTTATTCCGATGGCCTCATCATTATTGATTTCTTTGGTAACATATATACTACGACTCACCTTCCAATTATGCATTATCACCGTTTAAAAGAAATTAAAATATTTCTCACAGAGAATATAAAAGTAAACACGCGTTGATTAATGCAGCAAAGTTCTTGGACCTGCCATTGATCGATGCATATCTAAACAAAGATGGTAAGTTTGAGCATGGAGTTAACTTTGCTGTTGGCGGTGCTACTGCTCTTAATGTTTCTGTTTTAAAAGACAAGTACAATGTATCATCGCCCACCAAACTTTCTTTGCCGGTTCAACTTTCTTGGTTCAAATCACATCTCCAATCTTTCTATCCTCGTGCATCAGGTTAGTAAAGTACTACTCCGTATATATTTCCTTTTATGACTTAACGAGGGAATACAGTCTCTTCAAAGTAAGTTTTTGTGTTTGATAAAACCGAAATGCACTTTGCTAATTTAGTTTCTTGAACATTTGTGTATCATTGTTACTTAGAAAGGAAAAGGGAACTTGCCAAAGGACTTTTTATCATGGGTGAAATCGGAGGGAACGACTATAACTACGCATTTTTCCAAGGAAGAACCTTATCAGAAGCTTATAAAATGGTACCCGATGTAATTCAAGAAATAAGAAATGCAATTGAGGTCAATTTCTAACTTCCTACTCAATTTTGGCAAATTATTGTTTTTAATTGCATTATTCGTCGTAAATCATAAGACAGGTCAAATACATACAAATCACATGAAAAAATTAACTAGAAAATGTCAAATGTTTTGTCATTATTAGCATCACTAGTATTTAACCCGTTTTAATGTTTACGATGATATACAATACAGGAAATCATTGATGTTGGTGCGACTCAAGTATTTGTTCCAGGAAACTTGCCAATTGGTTGCCTGCTAAAGTATCTTAGTGTTTTCAAAACTAATGATTTAGACAAGTATGATGAACTAAAATGCCTAGAGGAATATAATCGACACTCGATGTTTCACAATGAGAAACTACAAGGAGCAATTGTAGAACTACAGGGAGGCTACCCGAATGTGTCGATTGTGTACATGGACTATTATGGAGCACTTACAGAAATCATTCGACATCCAAATTTATATGGTGAGTGAGAAAAGACACGTGCTTACAATATAGAGGGAGGGAGATTTGAACCTGAAACCCTACTGTACCAGAGTACCTAGTCTTAACCACTAAGTTTATGAAAAGCTCAGTCGTGTTATGTTTACAGGATTTGATGCAGCTACGATACAAGAGGCGTGTTGTGGAGTGGATGATTACGAATACAAATTTAACAAGAATGCAGTGTGTGGAGTGGATGGAGTGACTGTGTGTGACAATCCTGAAGAGCATGTGAGTTGGGATGGAATACATTTAACTCAACATGCTTATCATGTCATGGCAAAACAATTGATGCCACCTATTTATAAAACCCTCAAATATGTGAATAAGAGGTAAGGGCATCCACAATAGGGCGTTTTTACACCCAGTTTGTAAAGATAAGACAGACCATCATTGTTGTATGTTGTAGTTCGTTCGTAGGAGTTCCTGCAGACAAACGCGTTTGTTTGTTAAGAAAGTGCGCGTAGGTCAATTGCATGTTAGTATAAAAAGAATTGAATGAGCAAGTGGGACCTCTCTTACTACCCCTTCTGCCAAAAATTCTGAAGGGTAATAAGAGTTCTCTTACTCCTTTCGAGATTGGCAACTGTTAAGTGGTCGCCAATTAAGTACTTAGTCGATCGCCAAAATAATCATACAATGCAAGTAGGTTTTCGTTGAGATTGTCAAATAATATTCACTTAAATAAATAAATAAAATAACCATTTTTTACTCACTATGTTTATCTTATCTAACCATAGTGATAATATTTAACTAATCACCGATTTATGACATATAGTATATTCGTTAAAACTCACAAAGGAGACTAACACTAAAATAATATTGGGGACTCGATTTTATTGACGGGTGACCGAGCTTAGAATTGTGGTCGACTGAGTACTTATAATTTAGGACTGAGTAATGGTTTTACTAGTTAACCCAAATTTGACATTATTAGATCACACTGTTGAATCCATCAAGCTGCAACCACAGCTGGCAGGCTGCCATATTGGGGACTTTTTATTAGCATCCACATGTCGGTTTTTTTTTTTCGAGACTCTCTAACCTCATCCTTCCATTTACTTTTCATTTTTCATACTCATATTTAGTACAAAAGTACAATTTATTTACAGATTAATCTCAAATTTTCTCATCTTCCCTACCTTATTTTATACTCCAACTTTTTTTATTCATCTACCTCAACTTTTTAGTACCTTATTTTATTTATTAATTTTTTTATTTATCTCATTTCACCTGACTTTTTACCTACCTTATTTTTTAATTTCTCTCACTATCTACGTTTATTTTATAACTCGAATAGTTACAATTAAATGATTAATTGTTAAATATATCTTGTGACAATCGAGTGGTCATTAGTAAAGGTGACAATCGAGCGGGTGGGTCGAGTTCGGGTTGAGTTGTCAGTAAACCTGACAAACAAGTCAACCAGGTCGGGTTTGGGTCATGTGAGTTTCGCGTT
Organism: Agrostemma githago; assembly: GCA_958450325.1. Lineage (NCBI taxonomy): Eukaryota > Viridiplantae > Streptophyta > Magnoliopsida > Caryophyllales > Caryophyllaceae > Agrostemma > Agrostemma githago. Next base: position 74,687,342 of record OY288243.1, on the reverse strand, counting down.
GACTTTGGGCCGGACCAGATCATTTCGGGTTTGCTATTTTCATTTCTTTTATGGATATTGACTCATTTTTTTTATAATAATAGTCGGGTTAACTCGGATCAATTCAGATTACGAGTCAACCTCGAATATGGAGCCTATCAATGGAGTTGCAAGAGACATGGACGCTAGATAGGCTTGAAATGATGAACTGAAGTTTACATGACTTGGTAGTCATCGTGTCAAATAAAACCCATAATATACTTACGTTACGTCCTTGAGATCCTCAAATCCAAATAAGCTTGACGATATATGCTCCCGATTGTCTATTTCCTTTCCCTCTCTTTTTGGGAGAAAAATAAGGATAAAGTATTACTCCCTCCATTCAACTCCACTTGTCACTATTCATTTTGGCACATTTGTCGAGGCGCGTTTTACATTAGCGATATCTTTCATTTTACATTAGCAAAAATTATAAAAATTTGATATTCATAATGTAGTGATAAAGACGAATCAAACAAAATCCCACATGACTATATTCTCACTTATAGATTGTCGGGAATATCGAAGATTCCTCTCAAGTATGAATAGTGTCAAAAAAAGAAATGTGAAGAGTGGAGTTGAATGGAGGGAGTATATTAGTAAAATATGGGAGGTGGAATGAAAAAAAAAAGTAAGAGAGAAATATTATACTGTACTTGTATTAGTTAAATGAGAAAAGGTGGGGTGAAAAAGTAGAAGAGATAATATTATACTTCCTCCTATTCTAAGTATTCTCCTATTTTTCTTTTTGAGCTTAGTTTGATTTTCTTCCCCCACCTTCATTTTTTTGGATATAATTATAATCATTCTTTATTCTTTTCTCCACACCTAAACTCTAACACCTTTTCACTTTATACCCTTCCTATCCCATTTTCTATTCACCTCTCTTATTTTAACTCCACCATTTATTATTATTTACTCTCTCCTTGGTTTTCCCCAAAAAATTGGGGAGAAATACTTGGAATAGGAGGAACTATTAATTAAATGGGAAAAAGTGGGGTGAAAAAGTAGGAGAGATGAATATTATATTAATTAATGGGCAGTGGAAAATTTTCTTTAAATAGAAAAAGGAAGAAAATCAAACTCAGTCCAATAAGAAAAGAGAGAAGAAAATAGACAATAGGAGGGAGTAAATACCGAGTACTAAATACGGAGTAATGTACGTACGTTTTGATGGGTGATGGTGATGATGGTGAGTAAGCAGCTTAAAGTAGTATATGTGCAACGACTGAGACTGAGTATGTAAGTAATCGTATTATTGTACTACTAATCTACTATGTTGAGTAAGTAGTAGGGAGTAGTCGCGTGCATAATCAATCATCGCAATAATTTAGCATAACACAATATAATGCCCTGCCCTGCTTCATCCACTGACTACATATATCCAACCTACAATTCATAATTTCTTTGGATTCTTCATCCGTACCTTATTCATTCAGTTGGCTAGTTTCATGTAAAATGTCATCGTCGTCGTCTACATTATCATCCACCATTGATATTGTTGCAGCAGCGATACTATTCATCTCCTGCTTCGCACCAGCAGTATGCTTAGCTTCCGCCTTTGCTGATCAAAATCTCATCAGATCAGTATCAGACGCTCCTCCTCTACATAATGATCATCACCCTTTTCCCAGGTAATGCATATAATGCATGCACGGAAGTTTAACTCATTTTCCTAAATGTATGTTATTCTTATTGATTTATCTATACCAAATAAATACTAATTAGCTTCATTGTTTTTTCAGATTTTTTTATTGTTATTCCCTCCTAATTTAAGTATTCCTCCCCAATTTTTTTTGGAGAGATATTAAGAAATGGGTAAAAAGTGGGTATAAAGTGTAAAAGGTGAGGTATGGAGTGAAAAGGGGTTGGGTTTAAGTGTGAGGAAAAGAATAAAGAAGTGAAGGAAGAATAAAGAATGATTAAAAATACATCCAAAAAAGGAAAGTAGGAAGAAAATCAAACTAAGCTAAAAAATAAAAGTGTAATTGAAGAAAGAATAAAGAATGATTAAAAATACATCCAAAAAAGGAAAGCAGGAAGAAAATCAAACTAAGCTCAAAAAAAAGTGTAATTGAAGGAAGAATAAAGAATGATTAAAAATACATCCAAAAAAGGAAAGTATGAAGAAAATCAAACTAAACTCAAAAAAAAAAAGTGGGAGTAATGCTCAAACTAGGAGGGAGTATATTTTTATTTGAGAAAATAATTAGAAATAAACTTGTTAGAGTACACCCGGACTAACAATAAAAAAAACTACGAGTACGTATCATAAAATGTATAATTGTTGGTTTAGTATGATTCTTTCCTTATTAACTTGTACTAATAACCGGAGTAATAAAATCTTAATTAGGAGCTACAAATTTAGGCGGAAAATATTATTTTGAGAATTGTTATTCTCTTATGTTACATTTTATTTTGTACTACCGCAAACGTACGGGTATGGTAGCATACAACATACACATACAGGTCGATCTCATGCAGTGAATGATGAAGTACTAGCTAGCTAACTTCTGACAACAAGTTATTTACGTCGAATAAATCAGGGTGTTGATTGAATAATTAATTATACAAACTAGTATATGGAAGGTAATTAATAAATCGAGATGAATTCAATAATGACTTGTTTGGTAACTAGGAATTGGAATTCAATTCCGGAATTGAGATGATTCAAGTGTTTGGGAAAATCGAGAATTTTGAATTGGATTTGAGATGAATTCCATACTAATTCCAACCTTGTTTAAATTTGACGTTCTCAGTCATTTCAATTCCGTCACTATTTATTGTTTTTTTTCCGCGTAAATCTAGTCGGAATATATATTTTTTTTATTAATTTTTGTCCCTAATTAAAAATATACATTTTCGTCATAGAAAAAAATTCAAAAATTAATTTTTTGTGACCTTGACCCGACTCCGCCCCGCCCAATTCCAATTCCAATTCCATGGATACCCAAACAACATTTTGGAATTAGAAATGGATTGAATGTCAATAATTGAATATCTAGAATTAAATTCATGAAAATGAAAATAATTCAATGTTTCCAAACGCTCCCTAAAGGGAAAGACCTAGGGCAATGGTTCACCAATAATATGGATGGTCGATCCAATAAAAATTTAGCACAACTTTATTTGTCTTATTAACGTCTTGGGTGTATAATATTCCAATTTTAATCGATACTTTAAATTCTCTCTCGAGATAGAGAAAGCCTATCTAGCATGCTATAAATCCTATTCTCATAGCACGAATAACAAAACTAGATGCATTAAGAATCGATACTAACATGTCTCAATTATTCCAATTCGCTATTCTCATGTGAAAGTTCAAATATTGCTTCAGTTTTCTAAATTAAAACCCGACTCTCGTCGTAATTAAAATTGAGTGAAAATTAATCGACAAAAATACAAACTTTTAGGTATGATTCCGTTAATTATAAATCTGCGTATATGATACGTGAGTCGGTTTGCATTATTACCAATGCCACTTGATTCCTGTTTCTTTGATCATCTTGTCGATTCTAACAATTATTCATTAATTTGTTGTAAAAGGCTTCCCGTCAATGTCATCTACCAATTTGGAGATTCACTTTCAGACGTCGGAAATCTGATGCGGGTTAAACCATCCCTCAATTGTGCTAGTTGGCCATATGGAGAGAGTTTCTTCGATAAGCCCACCGGTCGATGTTCAGATGGCCTCCTTATTGTTGATTATTTCGGTCCGATAATTCCTCTATACATCTACCTACTTTTTTTTACTCTATCTCTCTTAATTCACCATATCATTGTATAAACACTTGTTATACTCCCTCCGGTTTTTTATGTTTGACCCGTATTTTTTTCGTAATTACTTTTCACAGTGTCAATTTTATTCGACGCAGTACTTTTTACCCATAAATTTCCATTCTATGTCCTTTTCTAGATAAATGTAATTTTTTTTCCCAAATTTCTCTAATCATAACCCTAGATCGAATCCATTCAATTTACTCTCTAATTAGAACTCTAGAACTCATTCAATTCATCAATTTACTCTATTATGGATGCAATATTGATTGAAGAACATAGAACGGTTAATTATCATTGATTACAAAATTATGGTTTTTGAAGCATTTAATAAACCCAATTTTCTCTATTCATTTTTTCACATATTACTCAAAAATAGTGATTTTCTTCGATTTATGTGATTATATGCTACTTCCTCCGTTCCATTTGATTGTTTACGTTTACTTTTTCACACTTGCCAACGCAAGTTTTCTTTTGTCTATATCTTTAGTTACGTATTTCTAAAAATTATAAAAATTTGATATTTATAACGTACTCGATTAGACAATTTAAACAAGATCCCACCCGACTATGTTTTATCTTATAACGTACCTGTGAATAGTGCCCAAAAAGCAAATGCAAACAACCAAATGGAACGGAGGGAGTATAATTTATCAAAGGTTATAACTTTTTTCTTGAAATATGTAATTTTGCTGTAGTTGATAAGATTTGCATCATTATATACTTAATTAATCAAATTAGAAGTTTATTGCAATCTACATGATGAGCATGATTGTAACTTTTCTTAAAATATAGTATAATCTTGATGAAATTTATAGTGTTAGCATATTTATACTTCATCAAATAGCATATTTATACTTCATCAAAGATTAATACTTGTGTTAAAATATGTAAATTTGATGTAATTTACTCCGTATATGATTGGTATGAATATTATTTTATCAAAGATTAGGTCTTTTGGTAACTTATATAATATTGATGCAATTTATTTGATTTACATGATATGATTATAGTTCATCAAAGATTAGACTTTTTCTTAGATATATAATTTGCTAATTTATATGATTATCATGATTATATTTCATCAAAGTTTTTTTTAAAATATGTAGTTTCAGAAGCATTGAAAGTATAAAAGTATTGCATCAACAAACTAAAAAGAAATGTATTACATCGACAAAGTAAAAAAAGATTAACTATAGTACCTATCAACAATTTTTTTTTGAACGAAAAGAATAATTCATTAATAAAACGCCAAACGGCACTTACATTGAATATCTATAATCGCAAGCAAATCTATTAAAAACCAAAGAATACAATTGAAAAACTGTTTTGCGTCAAAGTTTCAAAAAAATATGTATTGCGTCGTAAAATAAATATATTGGGTTAACAATATAAAAAAATATGTGTTGCACCAAAGATTAAAACAATATGTACTGCGTCAAATTTAAAAGAAATGTACCGCATAAAAATTAAATGGATATTCCATATGATTGGAAGGAGAAAAGCAAAATGAATGAAAAAGAAAATGATGGTTTGAGGCGAGAGGGGAAATGAGTGGGGTAAAATGGGAGGAGAAAAGCAAAATGAATGAAAAAGAAAATGATGGTTTGAGGCGGGAGGGGAAATGAGAGGGGTAAAATTGGAAAAGTGATATTGCGTCGAGTAAAATCCATTCTCATAGAATCGAACCCCTGACCTCTTAAGGTGGGTAAAGAAGCTCTTACCACATAAACCTGAACCTTCATCTCTATTATATTTACACTTTAATCACTACTTCAGGTTTATTAGCCACTTAGCCACCTTTATTTATTCATCATTATATCTTCTATACACAATTTTTCAATTTCTTAATTTATGTGCAAATCAATATGGGGCAAACATTTAAAACCGGAGGAAGTATTTAATAAATCTTTTGCTAATTGACCAAGTGTTAGTAAGATAATATAGATTCGTTTTTTTAATTTTTTTTTCCGAATTATTAGGCCAATGAGTTACCTCCACGACTTATAAAACCCTTGGGTATTGAAGATGTCTTGACCTAATGGTTTTTTTTCTTTTTTTTTTGCCAACGAAGAAAGTGCATCGGATTACATGCTGGTTGGGTTCTCAGAACCCATATTACATCCGCTACTTAACATAAAAACAACATTACAATTAACAACAAAAACAATAAAAACAAGGCATCGGGTGATAATAGTGAGATGTCTTGACCTAATGGTTAAAATTAGGTATCTGGACAATACCCTTAGCTTAACTAGATTAAAGCCCGTGCGTTGCACGGGTTAGTTGGCATCGGGTTAATTGGCTTAATTACATTGATGATGTATATTTGTTAAATAAGAAACTTGATCAATCTATATCATTATAATAAATAAGATGATCGCATGATATTAGTAATCAACCTTAATTTCAACTAAGTTTATAGTCTTAAAAGACTATTCCAAAACTCAAAAGAATACATGCGAATAATTTTTTTGATTGATAATATAAGATTCTATCGCCTCATCATAATTTTTCGATATAGGATTACTCAAGGTTTATAGTTTTAAGATATGCTTTAAAGACCCAGAAAAACGCACGATTATTAATTTACTCTTATTTATAATATAGAATATCACCTTATTTAAATTTTTCGATGTGGGATAATTTTAGGTTTCTGGTCCTTAAATTTGTTGCTTATGAAGCAATATAGTTAGGTATAGATAGTTTGTTACAAGTTTGTTATACTTTGTTAGATAGATGACGTGGAGGTTGTTATAACTAATTCTCCTCCTTATACTTGTATATATATACACATCATTGTAACTGATTGATTAAGTTAATACAATACAAAATTCTCACATCACATTCCTCACATTTATTCTCCCTCAAAGCTTAAGGTCAACAATGGAGGTTTTCGTTTCTTCATGGTATCAGAGCAGCGATACGGTTGCTGGTGTTCATCATTTCTGAAGTATTTTCGATCCTTGATTCGTCTTCTTCGCAGTTCTTCATTGTTCTTGGTTTGGTATAATCTGAACCTCTCTTCTTCCGCATTTTTCATAATTCTCCATTGTTGCTCAAGCTGTTTTTGTCAACTTCTTTGCAATTATCGTCTGATATATGATTGATTTCTGAAATCATACTTGATTCTTGCTGATTTGCTGTATTCGTGATCGAATTCTGCAATTTATCTCAAATTTGATTGAATACTTCTATCCTCTGAAAAATCTCAAAATTCTGCAATGCCGAACTCCGATTCAGATAGTTCAGCTAATTCAAACAATTACTCTTGTTTTGATGATCCTTTGTACCTTTGTTCATCTGATCAACCTAATCTACAACTAGTCTCGACACAATTTAATGGATTAGGATTCATATCATGGAAACGTGATGTCTATATTGCATTAATTGCTAAAAACAAGGATGGTTTCATTGACGGAACTTGCAAACAACCAAATAAAACTGATAAAAAGCACCATCAATGGATAAGGTGCGACTATATGGTTGTCAAATGGATTTTAAACTCACTAACCAGAGAAATTCGTGAGACTGTAGAGTATGCTAGAAGTGCAAAAGAATTGTGGACTGAACTGTTGGAGAGATATGGACAGGTGAATAGTGTCGAAATCTATCAACTCAGGAAAGATTTAAGTGATACTGCACAGTCTAATGCACCCTTAGTTGAGTACTACAGCAAACTCAAAAGAACTTGGGAAACCTTAGACAGCCTAGATCCCCTTCCATTATGTACATGTGGAGCGATGGACAGTTGTTCCTGCAAGCTGCTCAAAAGAATTTTGGATAGGGAGTCTGGTGCTAAACTAATTCAATTCTTAATGGGCTTGAACAATAGCTTTGAAGGCGTTAAGACTAACGTTCTGACCATGGAACCTCTTCCTCCCTTAAACAAAGCCTTTTCATTACTTCAAAAAATCGAAAGGCAAAAGCAAGTGAGTGATGCAGTTGATATTTTGGCTGAAACTAATGCTTATGCAGTCAGTACTGGTGGTAAACGCCCCAAGTATGATGGTGAAACCTCAGAAAAACACAGCACTCACTGCCTTAAAAAAGGTCATGAAATTGGGGATTGTCATAAACTCAAAACATGTTCTCATTGTGGTAAAAAGGGGCATGTCATGGAGTATTGTTTCTTTAACCCTAATAGCAAAAAATTCAAGGGAAAAAGGGGGAATTTTCAGAGGAATGCACCTGCCCCTAATGGTCAATACAAAAGGACTGCACACAATGTAGATACAGTTCCAGATCAGGATGTTGAGGAATATACTCCGTTTGAATATAATGTTGATACTGCTAATCATGTTGGCACCTCAGGTGCAGCTGCAAACTCAGGGACCATGGATCCAGGGATGATGAATGATATGGCAAATTCAATCTATCAAAAGGTTCTCAAATCATTTACAGACAATCAAGGGATCTCTATGGCAGGTACTGTTACTTGTCTTCATCTTCATAAAAGCCAGACTCATCCATCTGTTCATGAATGGGTAATAGACACGGGGGCATCTGATCATATGACCCCTTATGCTGAACTGTTACATGATATTTGTTCACTAACCAAACCTATCAGGGTAGGGTTACCTGATGGGTCAATAAAGACTGCCTGCAGGGCAGGGAAACTGAGAGTGAATGAACACATAACATTGCACAACGTGTTCATCATTAATGAGTTCAAACATAATCTTTTATCTGTTGGTCGCTTATTAGAGCATTCATCTTTGCAAGTATTATTCTCTAAAACATCTTGTATCTTCCAGGACCTTTCAAGTAAGGTCGTTAGAGCGGTTGCCAGGAAGAGTGGAGGGCTTTATCTGATGTCTACTGCCTCTCAGGATCATAATCAATATGATAACTATCATAATAAATCTCAATGTAATGCACATGTAGTAAGACCTGTTCTGAAATCTTCTGATGTAGATTTGATACATGCCAGACTTGGTCATTCCTCAATTGACAAGCTAAAGCATGTAATTGGAAATACTACTAGCATGAACATTTTTTTTTGTGAAACTTGTGCAATGTCTAAACATCACAGACTACCATTTCAGAGAAGTATCTCACATGCTCAACATTGTTTTGATTTGATACATATGGACCTTTGGGGTCCATATAAAACTCCTTGTCTTAATGGTGCTAGATTTTTTCTCACTATTCTTGATGATTGTTCAAGAAGTACTTGGACTTATCTTCTTAAGCATAAAGATCAGGTTCCCTATATCATCAAAGGATTTATCTTGATGGTTCAAACCCAATTTAATGCCAAAATAAAGGTCATTAGAACTGATCACGGAACTGAGTTTGTCCAGCAATATTGTCTTGATCTGTTTCATCAGCATGGGATCATTTATCAGCAGAGTGTAGTTGGGAGGCCCCAACAAAATGGGCGAGTTGAGCGCAAACATCGACATTTGGTTGAAACGGCTAGAGCAATGCTTATCCATGCTGGTTTACCTTCAAAATTTTGGGGGGATTCTATTCTAACAGCCACCTATCTAATCAACAAAATGCCCTCTCCCATACTTCAGTGGAAATCACCCTGCGAAATTCTTCTCAAAAGTTCAACTAACATTGATGAATTGCGTGTCTTTGGATCATTATGTTTTGCCACACAGCCAATTACTCATAGGGATAAGTTTGCTCCAAAAGCTAGAAGATGCATATTCATTGGTTATCCGCCTGGTGAGAAAGGATATAAATTGTATGATCTCGCGCAACACAAAGTATTTGTTAGTAGGGATGTCTTATTTAGAGAATGCACATTCCCTTTCAAAGAGCTTCTTCCTGTTTCTCAGTCTTCTGCTGTTCCTGATCTAGTTGATTTTGTCCCAGACAATCACCCAGTTGATCCTCTGGTCTCACAACAGCAAGATTCATCTACTGTATTAATGGATACAGGTTTTATGAACAATACAGAGTTCACAGTCAATGATCAACAGTCCAGTAATATTGACTCTGGGACTAGCAGTAGCAGCTCCACTGTCAATCCTAATGATTTCAGTGTGGTATCTTCCTCTACAGTGGAAGAGATTCCTTCATCTCAAGGTCCAAGGAGATCTACCAGGGCTCGACAAGTTTCTACCAAACTAAAAGACTTTCATTGCAATATTAAATTACCAATTCAGCAGGCAAAGGAACCAACTGCTACTGATTCTTCATCATCTTTTCATACCACTGTATTAAATGGTCTTACTGATTTTGATTCAGAGTATGTAGTTTCCTTGGCTTCAGTTTTGCAAATACCTGAACCAAGTACATATTTCCAAGCTCAGTCTGATCCAAAGTGGGTGGAAGCAATGAACAAAGAGATAGAAGCTTTGGAGGTTAATAGGACATGGGATATGGTTCCACTTCCTCCGGGTCATAAAGCAATAGGCTCAAAGTGGGTGTTTAAAATTAAACATAATCCAGATGGATCTGTGGAGAGATATAAGGCAAGGTTGGTTGCAAAGGGGTATAATCAGATCAAGAACAAAGATTACAAGCATACTTTTTCACCAGTAGCTAAATTCACAACTGTTCGAGCACTTATTGCAGTAGCAGCAGCAAGACACTGGCCTTTGTTTCAATTGGATGTCAATAATGCGTTCCTCCATGGTTACATTGATGAAGAAGTATATATGCAACCACCCGATGGTTACAAGGAAAGCAAACCCGGGTTAGTTTGCAAGCTTAAGAAGTCAATATATGGCTTGAAGCAAGCTTCTCGTCAATGGAATATAGAGTTAACCAAACACTTAAAGTCGATTGGATTCACACAATCAAGAGAAGATTATTCTTTGTTTACTCGCAACACTGAGCAAGGATTTGTGGTGGCTCTTGTCTATGTAGATGATATATTACTTACTGGAGACGATTCTGAAGGAATCCAGAGTACAAAGCGCAGCCTTGACACTAAATTTACAATCAAAGATCTAGGTCTAATGCGCTATTTTCTGGGATTAGAGGTCGCAAGGAATTCTGAAGGAATCATGTTGAACCAAAGGAAATACATCATGGATATTTTGGAAGACATGAATATGTTGAATGCTATTCCTGCAGAATTCCCCTTATCTCAAGGACTCAAGCTGTCAACTGATGCAGGTGACATACTAGAAGATCAGGAGCAATACAGACGTCTGATAGGGCGATTACTGTATCTCAATCTGTCTAGACCTGACATTTCTTATTCTGTTCAGCATTTGAGCCAATTTATACATCAACCCCGAGAGCCACACCTACAGGCAGCAATACATGTGGTTAGATATTTGAAAGGAACCATCAATACGGGTCTCTTCTACCCAGCTGACAGCTCCCTGAATGTTACAACATATAGTGATGCAGACTATGCGACTTGTGCTTTCAGTATTCGATCAGTGAGCGGGTATGCCATGTTCCTTGGTTCATCTCTTGTTTCATGGAAGTCAAAGAAGCAAAAGACGGTCAGTAGAAGTACAGCTGAATCTGAATACAGAGCCATATCTTATGCATCTGCTGAGTTAATCTGGCTAGCAGCTCTATTAAAGGATCTCAAGGTCAATATTGAGGTGCCTGTTCCGCTCTTATGTGACAACAAAGCGGCTCTTCACATCACTGAAAACCCGGTATTTCACGAACGAACAAAACATTTGAATGTTGATTGTCATTTTGTAAGAGATAAGTATCTTGAAGGATTTCTGGCCCCATCATTTGTTAGATCAGGTGTACAATTGGCTGATATTATGACAAAGCCATTGGGAGGATCAAATCATCAATTCTTTTCTCGCAAGCTGGGATTACATGATGTTCCATATGATCCAGCTTGAGGGGGACTATGAAGCAATATAGTTAGGTATAGATAGTTTGTTACAAGTTTGTTATACTTTGTTAGATAGATGACGTGGAGGTTGTTATAACTAATTCTCCTCCTTATACTTGTATATATATACACATCATTGTAACTGATTGGTTAAGTTAATACAATACAAAATTCTCACATCACATTCCTCACATTTATTCTCCCTCAAAGCTTAAGGTCAACAATGGAGGTTTTCGTTTCTTCATTGCTTGATATTTAAAACCATAAGATTACTCACTTATGATAAAGAATTTCATCACCTCGTCATACTTTTTCGATGTGGTATAATTTAATTACTTAATTAAGTTTATAATTTTAAGAGTTATTTTGAAGATTTAAAAGAGTTTGTTTTTATATCTATGTTAGATGATAGACGATCACTCTTTATTTATATAATCGAATTTGATCATCTTTTATTATAATTTTTTGATGTGAGATAATTTTAATTAAGTTTATTTAAGTTTAGATAATATAGTCTAATTAAGAACTTTTATTTGTAGACGGATGCATGATTACTCTTGTGTATTTATAATACATAGAATTTCATCACACCATCGTAATTTCGATGCGGGATAATTATGCATTAACTATATACTTTAATTATACATTTTTTTAAGTTCAAAAGATTGTTGGTTAATACGGAGTATCTAAGAACGAAAGATTACGTAGAATTATATCACCTCATTATAATTTTTCGATATGGGATAATTTTAATTTAACTTTATTTGTAGTTTTATTAATAGCTTTTTTTAAGACTAAAAGTTTTTCGATATGTGATAATTTTAATTTAACTTTATTTGTAGTTTTATTAATAGATTTTTTTTAGACTAAAAGTTTTTTTTATCGACATCTAAGGATGAATGATTAATCTTGTTTATAATATAGAATTTCATCACCATAGAATTTTATCGTCTTATTATGGTCTTAAGAGTTTTTTGAAGACTCAAAAGATTTTGATTGATATGAACAAATAATTAGTTTTATTTATAATATAGAACCATAACCATATTATAATTTATCGATGTGGGATAATTTAAGTAAAATTTGTAGTCTTATTTATAATATAGAATCATCACCGTACCTTATTTTAATTGTTTCAATGTGGGATAATTTTAATTTTGTAGTCTTATTAAGTCTTTTCTAAACTCAAAATATTATTGGTTGATATTTAAAAACAATGATTACTCTTATTTAGTAGAAATTCATAACCTTATCATTATTTTTCAATGTGGGAGAATTACTTAAGTTGGTTGATGCCTAAGGAAAAAATTATAATTAGTCTTTTGTGTATAAGTCTTAAAAACCTTTTTAAGACTCAAAAGATTTTTGTTTGATAAAACTTTATAATTTTTCGGATGTGGGATAGTTTTACTTAAGTTTTACCTTATTATAATTTTTCTATGTCAGATTATTTTAGTTAAGTGTGTAGTCTTATTAAGAGATTAAGACATAAAATTTTTTATTGATATTTAAGAACGAATGATTAATCGTATTTATACTACTTCCTATGTTTTTTTATATCTTCCCATGACCTCAATATATAGGTGGAGTATTATATTAAGATGGGAAGATATAAAAAAATGGAGGAAGATTATTTTTATTTAACTTTGTAGTCTTATTAAGAGACTTAAATGTTTTTTTATTGATATTTAAGAACGAATGATTTGTCTTATTTATAATATAGAATTCATCAACTTATCATAACTTTTCGATGTGGGATGATTTATTTAAGTTTATAGTCTTCCATCAGCTCGCCAATCTCTTTTTAACTCTTGATTATAATACGAAGTATAGAATTTCATCACAGTTTCCAATGTGGGATGATTTTAAGTTTGTAGTCTTTTATATTTTTTTTCGATGTGGGATAATTTAAAAGTTTTTCTTGGTCGATATTTAAAACAAATGATTACTCTTATTGATAGTTACTTAAGTTTATAGTCTTAGAAATTCTTTTTTGAGATTCAAAAGACTTTTGGTAGATATCGAAGAACGAATTATTACTCTTTATTTATAATATAGAATTTCATTATCATACTGTAATTTGTCGATGTGGGATAATTTTAAAACTGTTATGTGTTATAAATTTATCACATAATGTGAAACAAATGATATGAAATTTATACTCTAATGAAAGCATTTTTTAACACGAATCTAATTATTTCATTTTTATAATTTATTTTACGATAATGTTTTAAAAAAATGAACTCTAAAGGTTTTCACGTCAGAATTGTAAAATATCACATTAATATAATAAATTAAATATATATTGTAATAATCAAAAGATTCTCTAATTGATTTTTTTTATTATTTATGATACTTTCCTAATTTGAGATTTGATTGAACGGACCAATGAGATCGCTCGAAAAAAGCCTAAAATATATATATATATATATATATATATATTGATTGATTGATTGCTACTCCCTCCGTTGACCGACAAATCCAAGGTTGAGTCTTAAAAGTCCTTGCTAATTAATCAGAGTTGATTAATCTTCTGAAAGGTGGTCTCCTTTTAAATTAGTGTGAGAAATAGTACTTCCTCCATTTTTTTTATATCTTCCCTTTTTTTTTGTCCACATTTTGTTTTATCTTCTCATTTCATTTCTTTCCATTTTGGTTCATAACTTTTACCCTACTATCCTTACTATTTACCATACTTTATACGGAGTACTTTATTCTTTTCTATTTAGACACAAATACAGTAACATTCTACCCCAATATTTTTTAAATTTATGATTTTATATTCAATATGTAAGAGTATATAAACATTTCTAGGTCTCCGATCATTATCTTTAAGGTTTTGGTTGAGATGATTCATTAACATGGTATCAATGCCAAATATTCATCAGAAGATAAAATAAAAATGGAGGAAGTATAAAAATTAGAATCATACAACTCTCCCCCTCATTTTTGTTGAGAGGTCTCTCAATAATGTTATTGAGCCGTGTCTCTGAAAATTTTGTGTACTAATTAAAGTGACATTAATTAATGCAGCGAAGTTCTTAAACCTGCCTTTGATTGATGAATATCTAAAGGAAGATGGTGATTTCAAGCATGGAGTTAACTTTGCTGTTGGGGGGTGCAACTGCTCTTAATGTTTCTGTCTTCGAAAAAAAAGTACAATGTCTCGTCACACACCAATCTTACATTGTCTACACAACTTTCTTGGTTCAAATCTCATCTTCATTCTTATTATCCTACCGCCTCAGGTAATTAATTTATTCTTCAATTAATCAATCATTTTTCCCCCTACAATTGTTTGTTCTTGCATTTGTGAATGTTCAAATCTTGTTTCGGTTCTATAAATTAAAATCCGACTCTCGTCGTAATTAAAATTGAGTAGAAATTAATCGACAAAGATATAAACTTTTAGGTATGATTCATATGAAAACATCCAACTTTCGTTGTAATGATAATCTAGACTCAAACCTAGTAATTCAAACTAATCAATCAATTATTAAGCACAACCGAAACAAACTCAATTCAATAATGCAACGAAACGCGATTAAAATCAAAGTATCAATAACCCATATTATCGGCTCACTGAGCCCTAGATAAAAGAACTACTCACTACTCATAATCAAAATGTCAATCAACAAATAAAATAAAGAGTAGAGAATTAGAAAAACTTAGTCTTGAATAATGAACAAAATGATGAACGATCGTTTCTTCAAGGTCTTGAACAATAAAACTCAAATTGCGTAAATCTAATAAAATTACATAACTTTTATGTATGTAGTTTAGGAATGATAAACTTATTCTAATAAAAATAGTAATCCAATATAAGTAGGAAAAAATGGAGGGAGATCAAAAGTCACACGCGGGTAGCTATTCGCTAGTAGCGGCACATTTCGCTACTAGCGACACTCTGAAAGATTCACAAATTGCATGAATTCTGATGAAGCCTAGCCTCTACTAGCGGCAGTTTTGCTCTTCGTCATCCGCTAGTAGCGGCACTTGAAATTCTTTATTCTCTCTTTTTTGCTTTTCATTTGATTTCTTCTCTTCTTTTCTTCATTCAATACTCGATATAACCCGGCATTTGACACGTATACCACCACTATAATCCGGACATAATAAAAGAATTTCTTGACTCTTCAAAATAGTTAGAACCGTCATCAAGAATCACATACATAATCAAACCATGTGAGATCATCAGAAATGCTTCAAATGTCACTATATCGCCCCAAAATTAACCCTCAACACCACAAATACGACGATATATACTCACAAGTAGTGCTAAAAATAGCACTTAACAATTTACATAAATTATTTGGTCTAACCCCATAATCCGCCACGTAAAATTACATTCAAGATAAAATAAAGGTGAAATAATAGCATTGTGAAGTTGCTTGAATAGAACTGTATAGTGGAATATCTTTGTAAACGTGACGAAGTAACTAATTTTGGTTTTTTTTAACATTTAACTATTTATGCACAGATAGGAGGCGGAATCTTGCGAAAGCTCTTTTCCTCATGGGTGAAATCGGGGGCAACGATTATAATTTTGCTTTTTTTCAAGGGAAAACATTATCAGATGCTTATAAGATGGTGCCTGATGTTATTCAAGCCATACGAAATGCAGTCGAGGTATTTTAATTATGGTCTTCGCTAACTCATTGGCACTTGTTCTTTCCGTCTTAGTCATTTATGGCTCGTTTTGATGATGCAGGAAGTGGTTAATCTTGGTGCAACACAAATAGCAGTTCCTGGAAATTTTCCAATTGGTTGTGTGTCAAAGTATCTTGCCTTGTTCAAATCAAATGATTCTGATGACTATGATGATCACAACTGCCTAAAGCATTACAATAAACACTCCAAGTTTCATAATCATGAACTGAAACAGACTATTGAAGAACTACAGGACATTTACCCAGAAGCCACAATAGTGTACATGGACTACTATGAAGCCCTCGAAATATATTATCCATCATCCAAGTAGATATGGTGAGTTCGTATTTATTTCTACATTAGTCTGACACAATCCAAAAACACGACACGGGTCTGACCAGAAATTAATGGGTCTGGGTTGAGGGCTGATGACCCATTATTAGTCTAAATTATTTTAATTATTTGCTGATACAAAAACACGACATGAACGAGACACGAAATTGGGTTTAGATTGAGGTTTAACGATACATTTATATCGACATGTATATATACAGGATTTGATAAGGCTACGATACAAGAGGCATGCTGTGGGCGGAACGACAATAAGTACAAAGTAAATGTAACCGCATTGTGCGGAACGGAAGGAGTGCCTGTGTGTGACAATCCCCATCAACATGTTATTTGGGATGGAGTACATTTAACACAACATGCTTATCATGTCATTGCAAAACAGCTGATGGAGCCTATCAATGGAGTTGCACATTCAAATATATGGAGTAGCAATTTCAAATTTATTTGCATCTCTTTTCTCTTCATATGGGTTATGTAAATCAAGATCAAATTATACTCCTTGTCTCGATCATTTGTTGATATATGTTAACATACCACCTACATTTCAACCACCTTGAAGTGGTTAAGATTTAGTTACAAAAGTTGTTATGAGGTTGTTACAATTGTAAATAATTCATTCATGTATATATACTCAATAAGGTTGTAATTATCATTTAATTCAATACAATCAACATTTTATTTCGTCTGGTTTTCCTTCTTCTCTGATTTTTCTTCGTGCTCTCCAAGCTCACTCCGAGCTCCATCAATGGTGGAACATTGATTCGAACGTGGTATCAGAGCGCTTCTTTGCTCAATTTTGATTCAATTTTCTTCCGCTGCACAAATTCCTTACTCTATTCTTCAAATGACCCATTTTCCCCAAATTTCATAAAAACACAAAAAAATGCCTGAAAATTCAGCTGATTCCGATAATTCGTTGCACATTAGCTCCTCAGATCTAGTCGTCACGAAACTCGTGACGAACGTGTTCGATGGAGCTGGATTCAGCAACTGGAAGCGAAGTATGATGATCGCACTATCGACGAAGAACAAATTAGGGTTAATAGACGGAACTATTCCACAACCTGCTGCCAATCACTCTACAGCAAATGCCTGGAAGAGGAATAATGACATTGTCTTCTTCTGGATATTGAACGGATTGTCTGAAGAGATCACACGATCTGTTTTGTACTCTGCTTCGACGAAAGATGCGTGGGAAGATCTTGTGGAGCGTTTTAATCAATCAAATGGAGCGCAATTGTACGGAGCGTACAAGCAATTATCTGAGTTTTCTCAAGGAACTGGAACAATTTCTGCATATTTTACCAAATTGAAGGTAATTTGGGATGAAATTGATGTTATGGGATTAAACCCTAACTGTTCTTGTACCTGCATCTGTGGTGCGTCTGCAAAGCGTGCAAAGTTTCAGACATCTCAACGCGTGGTTCAGTTTCTAATGGGGCTAAATGATTCATATGGTGTTATACGAGGCACAATTCTTCTTCAGAATCCTCTTCCTTCACTCTCTACAGTCTACAATAACTTGATCCAAGAGGAACGCCAAAGAGAGATTCACCATGAATCATCATTCCAGACTGAATCAACATCATTTTATGCAAAGAATCAGCATCACAAAGCTGCTCAGCAAGGGTCTTCCAGTTCATCAAACCAACAGTCTCAGGGAGAAGAGGATCAGAAACCGAAATTCTGCAATTACTGCAAGAAACCAGGACACACCATTCCCACCTGCAGACGCTTGCAAAACAAGAACAAACGCTTGGCAGCCGGTAATGCTGTCGCAGGACAAGATGGGATTCTAGGTGCTTTTGATGATTCACCAAGTTCTGCTTCAGCAACTGATGAGCTCAATTCCTCCATGATTCAGCAGTTTCAGCAGTTCTTGAGGAATAATTACACTCCTAATGCTACTCCAAGTAGTTCCATCTTTGCCGGTAACTCTACTCAACTCCCTCAATCAAATATATGCAATAATTCTTGGATTTTAGATAGTGGTGCAAGTGATCACATGTGTTATAACATGGATTTGTTTTCTGATGTTAAACTCATTCCTAAACCATACATAATTTCTCTTCCAACTGGTGCATCAGTTTGCATTAATTGTGTTGGTACAGTCCCTATAACCAAGGATATCTCCCTAAAAAATGTCCTTTATGTGCCATCATTTAAATTCAACCTTCTGTCCATAGCAAAGTTGTCTAAACAACTTGGCACTAGCATTCATTTCACTTCTCAAGTTTGTTATTTGCAGGACTCTTCTCTGAAGATGTCACTGAAGCTTGGCACAGACCATAAAGACCTCTATTTGCTTAAGACACCTATTTCTTCTGCTTGTTCTGTTCACAATGCTGTTTCTTCTTTTTCTTTCAAAGTCAGTGCTCGTGTGTGGCATCATAGGCTAGGGCATGTGCCTTTGTACAAACTGAAACAACTTGATCCTTGTAAGAATTGTGAAATAAATGCAGAAGAGTTTCATTCTTGTATAATTTGTGCCAAGGCTAGACATCACAGATTACCTTTTTCTCACAGCCACATTCAAACTACTTCCCCCTTTCAACTTATTCATATAGATCTTTGGGGACCTTACCCTAGCTACTCAAACTTATAATGGCTACAAGTATTTCCTTACTATTGTAGATGATTTTACTCGTACAACTTGGACACATCTCCTTTCTTCTAAGAGTAATGCTTTTCCCTTCCTACAAACATTTATTGCTATGGTTTAACACCAATTCAGTAAGAAAGTACTCACTATTCGAAGTGATAATGCCTTTGAGCTAGGAACCAGCAATTCCACTTAATCTTTTCTACTTAACAAAGGCATCACACATCAAACTTCTTGTTTTCATACTCCACAACAAAATGGGGTTGTGGAACGTTAGCACAAACATTTGTTAGAAACAGCCCGTGCTCTAATTTTCCAATCTAAATTACCTAAGAAATTTTGGGGAGAATGTGTCCTTACTGCCACATATATCATCAACAGATTACCCACAAGAATCCTACATAATCGCTCTCCTTATGAACTTCTCTTTAATACCATTTCTGATTTGTCTCACATGAGAGCCTTTGGCTGCTTGTGTTATGCCAGCAACCCCAAGCCTGGTAGAGATAAATTCGATCCCCGTGATATCCCTTCAGTCTTCCTAGGTTATCCATTTGGGAAGAAAGCTTACAAACTCCTCAACATTGAAACGTTTCAAGTTTTTATCTCTCGAGATGTCGTTTTTCATGAACAAATTTTCCCTTATCACAATAAAGCTCCTGCTTCTTCCCCTTTGTTTCAACCTCTCATTGACCCTATGCTTTCTCCTGTTCTTTCCCACCCTTCTCCTTCCCCTTCAAATAATGGTCCTGGCACAAATACTTTGGATGACAATTCTTCTGCTGATATACACACTTCTACTGTTCCTCCTATTCCTCATGTACCCACTAGACAGTCCACTCGAATCACTAAACCACCTACTTATCTTCAAGATTACCATTGCCCCCTTTCTCATTTACAAACCAATGCTTCTTGTGCCCACACACTGACTTCTCTTTGCATTTCTGATCAACCTTTTTCTAACACCTTTTGTTGTAACATCAGTGCAAGTCCCTTGTTAGATGCTAGGTTGCTTGTCCCTCTACAGGAACCCAAGAATTATTCGCAGGCAGCCGCTTTTCCTGAGTGGCGAGATGCAATAGCCAAAGAATTTTCAGCTCTTGAGGCAAATAATACTTGGCAACTTGTTCCTCTTCCCTCCAACAAGAAGGCTATAAGTTGTAAATGGGTTTTCAAAGTCAAGCATAAGTCAGATGGTTCAATTGAGCGATATAAAGCTCGTTTGGTCGTGAAAGGGTACACTCAAAAAGAAGGGATAGACTACACCGAGACCTTTTCCCCTGTAGTTAAGATGACTACTATTCGTTGTTTGATTGCAGTAGCCACTAAGAATGGATGGCCCATGACACAGCTTGACGTTAATAACGCATTTTTTCATGGTGACCTTCATGAGGACATCTATATGCAGCCCCCTCCAGGTCTTCCTTCCCCTCCTGGTCTGGTCTGTAAGTTGGAGAAATCGCTTTACAGTCTTAAACAAGCTTCTCGTCAGTGGTATGAGAAATTAAGCTCTGCTCTCCGCTCTAGAGGCTATGTTCAATCACTTAATGATTACTCCTTATTTTTCAAAAGCATTCAGGACAAGAGGGTTTATTTGGTGGTTTACGTTGATGATATTCTGATCACAGGAGACCGTACTTCAGAAATTCTTTCCCTCAAAGTGTTCCTTGATGCTACATTTAAAATCAAGGACTTGGGACCTCTTTCTTTCTTTCTTTCTTGGGCTGGAATTCCACACCGTTCCTTCTGGTGTTACAGTAACGCAGCACAGGTTTCTTATGGAGTTATTAACTGACTTTGATTGTCTCCACTCCAAGCCGGCTAATACTCCTCTTGATTCCATTACTAAGTTGTCTCCTGACCATGGTTCACCTCTTCCTGATGCTTCTGTATATCGCAAATTAGTTGGGAAACTCAATTATCTGACTCACACACGCCCTGATATTTCATTCGCGGTTCAGCATCTTAGTCAATTTATGTCTAACCCCCGAATTCCGCATATGGAAGCTGCTATTCACACCTTGAAGTATCTGTCCAAATACCCTACTCAAGGTCTGCTTCTTAATTCTACCTCTACTTTTCGCTTAGAGGGTTTTTGTGATGCTGGTTGGGCCTCTTGCCCCCTCACAGGACGCTCTGTTAGCGGTTTTGTTATATTTCTGGGTGATAGTCTGATTTCATGAAAATCTAAGAAGCAGCAAACCGTGTCATTGTCATCTGTTGAAGCTGAGTATCGCTCCCTCAGGCGTCTTACAGTTGAGCTTAATTTCTTGGCTTACTCGATTGTTGTCTGAATTGGGGGTCCCTGATATCACGCCTATTCCAGTCAAATGTGATAGTCAGGCCGCTATTCACATTGCTCGGAACCCGTTGTTCCATGAGCGTACCAAACATATCGATCTTGACTGCCACTTTGTTCGTGAGAAGCTACTGTCCGGGTTGATATCCTTATCCTATGTTCCTTCTTCGCTTCAGTTAGCTGATATTCTCACCAAGAACTTACCGACTCCTCAACACAACCTTTTATTGTCCAAGTTAGGTGTGATTTCACCACCCTCTAACTTGAGGGGGGATGTTAACATACCACCTACATTTCAACCACCTTAAAGTGGTTAAGAGTTAGTTACAAAAGTTGTTATGAGGTTGTTACAATTGTAAATAATTCATTCATGTATATATATATACTCAATAAGGTTGTAATTATCATTTAATTCAATACAATCAACATTTTATTTCGTCTGGTTTTCTTTCTTCTCTGATTTTTCTTCGTGCTCTCCAAGCTCACTTCGAGCTCCATCAATGGTGGAACATTGATTCGAACAATATATTAAAAGCAAACAAATCATCGAGACGTAAGGAGTATTATTTGATCGAGATTGATGATATGTTTTTCTCCAAAGATTGCTTTGGTTACTCATAAAACTCAACTCATTTTTTGAATTCTCGATCACTCATTTGAATTGGTTGGTTCAGGACTTTAGGTCGACACATGTTTGTACCTGACTTTATACAATGCATAAATTGAAGGCCTTATAAAAACTTACGGAGTATATTAAACCTGCAGGGGTGGGCACGTGCCTCTCTAGGCCCACCCCCAGATCCGCCCTTGTTTTGTAGTTTGTTCTAGTTCGTTCGTAGGAGTTCTTGCAGACAAACGCATTTGTTTCAACATAGCGACATATTAAAAGAAAAGAGAATAATGTTGTAGTGGTTGTAGTGCAAAACACGCACTGGGGTAAGGAGGTGCGTGTAGTTCATAAGAGTTCTCTTACTCTGACCGAAAAGTTTGGGGTTTGATACTCATCACTTGCGGTCAATTAATCCGTCAAATTGACAGCTGATAAGTGGTTGCCAATTAAGTACTTAGTCGATCGCCGAAAAAGAGGATATTATAGAGTTTTGCATTGCCTTATCTGCACTATTTTAGCAATCGTCAATCAGTCGCCACAATAAGAAATTAGTCCTCACTTTTGATGCTTTTTTGCCAGCAAAATCTATTCGTTTACGAGCCAAATTATGCACAAATGAAGCCAAACCCAACACAAATTGAAGCCAACATATATCATCAATTCATCATTAATACAACAACACCAACATCGTCCACAACAACACCTACATCACCAACGAGAATAACAACATTCACATTTTATTTATAAAATGAAAACAAATTCAAGTTACAAACCAAATTTGGTTTAGTATAACTAAACTTGAACAAATGAAGTATCATACACGGGTTAAAGTTTTAGCCGACTAATTTTATGGAAAGCTCGCGTTAGCTTCACTACCCCCTCTACCAAAAAGATCGCAAGGGTGATAAAGGGGGAGATCATTAAACGGTTCCATTCAACTCAATTCACTATAATTCAGTTCAATGAGGTAAAAATGTAAAATATATCACCAATAATTTCAACTTATCTCGATCAATCCAACCTCATTATTTTGAACTAAATTCAATTGATTTAAGTCCATTCAGCTCCATACTCCATTTCAATTAGGTTTGACACATTTTAGTTCGATTCAGTTCAAATAATTCTACTTCAATCGAAAAGAATTAACCAAAATTTACAAAAATAAATTCTCATTAAAGTAGTACTCACTCCATTCAACTTCAATTTACCCATTTGGATTTTTGGACATTATTACTAAATCAAAATAATCATCAAAATTCTATAGGTTCTATAAGACAAAATATTATCATGTGGGATCTTGTTTGATTCGTCTTGACGAGTAGAACAAGAATAAAATAAATTATACGAGTAATTTTTACAAATACGTAGTGAAAGATATAAACAATTTAAAATGTGTCTCGACAAATGTGGAAAAAGAAATGGGTAAATTGGAGTTGAATGAAGGGAGTATAAGATCAGGAATGACAACGAATCCTAGATCCGATCCAAAGTCGCAAGATCCAATAAACATGAATCGGATACAGATCCAAAATTTTCCCATTAAAGTATAATATTTGACCCATCACCAATTTACGATATTTGTCACGACTCATAAGGGAGACTTACACTAAAATAATACTCGGGACTCAGTTTTATTGACTGACCGAGCTTAGAATTGTGGTCGACTGAGTATAATTTAGAACTGAGTAATGGTTTTACCGGTTAACCCAATAATTTAACATTATTAGATGACACTGTTGAATCCATCAAGCCGGCAGGCTGGCAGCCAGTAGTTATAAATATTGGACTTTTTATTAGCATTGATGGTCCAGTAGCACTATTCATTCTCCTGCTTTAATTAGCTTCTGAAATGTCTATTACTCCACTCATGTTTACTTCATCCATCATTGTAACACTATTCTTCTCTTGCCTATCCCTCACCATTGCTGATCATGCTCCTCACCCTTTTCCCAGGTTAGTTTCTCCCATCTCTCCTTTCATTTATATATCCACTTTGTCTCTGTTGAGTACAGTCCTCCTTAACGAGCTAATAGAACAAGTGCCAAAAATTGATCATCCTAAAACCAATTACTGGTAATAGGAGAAGTAGCCCACTGATTTATAAATTAGTCTCATTACCATAATTACACAATACCCGTCACACGTAAGAGAAGAGACCTCAACAAGTCTCACCTATTCCATTTTATATTACACTATTATTGTACAATTATCTACTCTACCACATTATAAAATTATTCCTAATCCATCTTATAATTAGAGTATAACATGGCTTGTCCTACAATTTTTCCTATATTATACGAGTAATAATTGGACTCCCTCCGTCTTGTTTATTTGTTAGCCTTTGATTAAAACGAATATCGAAGATGTCTTTACTAATGGTTGAGAGACTAAGTATAGTCTCAAGTTCGAATCCCCCTCTCCCTATATTGTAATGTCACTAAGTTTGTCCTGTCCGGTGATTGATTTATCTTTATTCCTGTTGTTGAATTTGTTGGAGAAGCCTTCCAGTGAATGCCATCTACCAATTTGGAGATTCATTGTCGGACCCTGGAAATCGGGTATGGGTTAACCCATCCTTCCATTGTGCTAATGTGCCATATGGGGAGACTTCCTTTGACAAGCCCACTGGCAGATGTTCTGATGGCTTCCTTATTGTCGATTACTTTGGTACGATATTTTGCACACATTTGTTTTCTTAGTCTCATTCTTCTCAGATGTACCCCTTAACTTATAAGGTAAAAATTGCGACGGTCGAATCCTAGAAAAATTCTTACTAACCATATTGACATTGATTGATTAATGCAGCAAAGTTTCTCAACCTGCCGTTGATCGATGAATATCTTAAGAAAGATGGTGATTTTAAACATGGAGTTAATTTTGCTGTAAGTGGTGCTACAGCTCTTAATGTATCTATCTTAGGAGACAAGTACAATGTGTCATCAGACACCAACCTTACTCTATCTGTTCAACTTTCTTGGTTCAACTCTCACCTTCGGTCTTTTTACCCTAACGCCTCAGGTAAATTATTCTTCATTCTACGTTCTTTTTTTGTTTCCTTTCCCCATTAATTTTCATCTTACTAATTACGGGTTTGTGAAAATTTATCTGTTTTTATATAGATAGAAAAAAGAATGTTGCGAAAGCGCTTTTCCTCGTGGGTGAAATCGGGGGCAACGATTATAATTTTGCTTTCTATCAAGGGAAAACATTGACCGATGTTTATAAAATAGTGCCTGACGTTATTAAAGCAATACGAAATACAATCGAGGTAAATATTTTAATTACTATCTTATCAATTATACCGAAAAATGGATTTTTTTTTTTTAAAAAAAAAAATTATGGAAGCTAGGGTTTCATTTATTTAATCCTACTTATGATATGCAGGAATTGATTAATCTTGGTGCAACACAAATAGCAGTTCCAGGAAATTTTCCAATTGGCTGCGTACCACTTTATCTATCCTTATTTAAAACAAATGTTTCTAGTAACTATGATGAGTACAAATGCCTAAAGCACTACAACGAACACTCACAATTTCACAATCGTGAACTACGACGAACCCTAGACCAACTACAAAACAAGTACCCAAATGCTTCGATTGTCTACATGGACTACTATGAAGCCTTGCAAAATATTCTTCATCATCCTACTAAATTTGGTGAGTTACTATTCTCAACTTTACCATTATTCAAAGCTATATACTCCATCATTCATCGACAATTCAATCGAAATTTTTGTTATACTCGTAGTAGTTTTCTTTTTCTTTATAGCTTTGCTAGACCGGGCAAATGGGGCGGTCAACTGGGTTGATTTTTGGACGGGTCAACTTTGTGTTGGGTCATTTTTGAGTTAGAAGAATCCGTCAACTTTGGATCGGATCGATCATTTCGGGTTCAGGGAATTTTGGATTTGTTTTTAAAACTTTTCTAGTGATACTGGCGCGTTTCTGCTCCCTCCGATCCATCCCAGTCATTTGTTTTCTGTTTTTGGTTCAACGAAATGCGCAACTTAGTCGCAGGGGAGAGAGATTCGAACCTGCGACCTATTATCCAAGGTACGTAGTCTTAACCTGCACACTTAGTCGCATTACTGGTCAATTTATTCTTTTTGGATCAACGAAGTGCGCGCTTAGTCGCATTACAATAAAGGAATGGGGATTCAAACATACGATCGACATCTTCGATCAGTTTTATGAGGTCTAGTTACTATGTATTTTCAAAATACATGAAGAAGATATGACAAATGCATGTATTATCGATATACAGGATTTGATGCAACTACCATACAAGAGGCGTGTTGTGGGGTGGATGACAACGAACACAAAGTGAACATCGGTAGACTGTGTGGAACCGGTGAAGTGCCTGTTTGTAACAATCCTAACGCACATATTAGTTGGGATGGAGTACATTTAACTCAACATGCTTATCAAGTCATAGCAGAACAACTGATGCAGCAGCAGCCTATCAATGGAGTCGGAATTTCAAAACTATGGGATCATTTAAAATTTATTGGAATCTGTTTTATTTTCATATGGCTACATTATTAAGTTATGTTAATTAAGATGATGGGAAGTGGGAACAATATATAGGTTGTATATAAGAAAGTAGGATGGTGTCGTTTAAAATTGTTATTTCATTCTCGAGCTAAATTTTTAGTTTCTCGAGTTTGACATTTACTGTAAATAGGCATACCATAAACCTTTTACGATTATGATCATATGCTTTTCATCAATTTACCAAGTGATCAAGGGTTATTTAACTTGTTATAACGGAAGAGAAAGACAAACAAATTAAGAACGTAAAATCGAGAGACAGACAGATTTACGTGGTTCACTAACAACTTGTTGGCTACATCCACGGGCAGAAGGAACGGATAATTTTATTAATTTGAGGAGAGATTACAGATTTCAGACTGATATCATGATTTCTAGGGTACCCTAAACAGATTAGGAAACCCTATACAATAAGAAATCCTATAGGTCAGATACTCAGATATTGATTAGGAAACTCTAATCAATCAGATATTAATTAGGAAACTTTCCTAATTAAACAGATTCAGGTCGGAAACCAATTCAAGATCCAAAAGGACAATTGCAAGACACTTATTTCCTAACAATCTCCACCTTGACTTGAATTGTCTCACAATCAGATCAGACAGATGCACTCCAGCGAATGCCAGATCAGATTACCAGATGCACTCCAAAGAATGCCAGATCAGATGTACCAAATGCACTCCAAAGAATGCCAGATGTACCAGAAATCTCCTCAATCAGACAGATGTACCAGATGCATTCCAACGAATGTCAGACGTATCAGAAATAAAACTCCTCTCCCCCTCCTGCCTCAGATATTGCCCAACAAGGGACAATCAGATACTTCCAGAATTTAGCAAGTCCAAACCATGTTAGAACTTGCTATTCGGAACCAGATCAGACAGACCCACCTCATCTTCATTACCATACTTGTTCGGAAGCTTGATTGACCGCTCACGGGCCAAACTCTGCTGCTTCTGAACTGCTAATGAAGAACATGATGGTTCAGATTCAGATTCAGATTCAGATTCGGACTGTAGTGGTTAATCTTCAGACTTTGCTCCACCTGTTTACCAGTACTACCACTACTACTTCTATCTTCCTCCGATTTCAGTGATGATATCATCAGACAAACTGTACTCTCCTCCAGAACGGCCATCTCAGCGGTGACTGTGTCGTCTTTCTTCACGAATGGCGCCGCCCATCGTCTCTGTTGCTTTAACAACGCCCGCATCTTGATCTGCCACAGACCAAAACTATTCCTCCCATCAAAACTCTCAATTTTATTAACGCTCATCCCAGACATCTTTCTCACAGATCGGAAGAACCAAAGCTCTGATACCAGTTTGTTATAACGGAAGAGAAAGACAAACAAATAAGAGCGTAAAATTGAGAGACAGACAGATTTACGTGGTTCACTAACAACCTGTTAGCTACGTCCACGGGCAGAAGGAGAGGATAGTTTTATTAATTTGAGGAGAGATTACAGATTTCAGACTGATATTGAGAGTCTATATACTACTCTAAACCTAAACAGAAATCCTAAACAGATTAGGAAAAGGAAACTCTAATCAATCAGATATTAATTAGAAAACTTTCCTAATTAAACAGATTCAGGTCGGAAACTAATTCAAGATCCAAAAGAACAATTGCAAAAAACTTATTTCCTAACATAACTCCTTCTTCCATCATGCTTCAACCGCTCAAGCTGCTTTTGAATATATAACGAGTTCTGGATTTAGTTTTGGCGCCAATAGAAATGGACTGGGTTTTAGTTTTGGGCTGGACTCATTCTAACACTTATTGACCCATTTGTAAACCAATTATTCAATGACCCGTATCTGCTGCCTTGATTCTCTTTTTTCTCCCAGGGTCCGATTCTGATTTGAAACTGAATGAAGGAGCTCATAATGCTAACAAATACTCCTCTCGTCTCTGCGGTTTGTTTATACTCCGTATTTGATTATAATAGTACCCACGAATAATATAAAAAGTTAAACAAATAAAGGAAATAGAAAAAAGTAACAAAGTTAATGCAAGTAGACGTTACATGGATCATGCAGTAGGCATGAAGTTTACATGGTTGACTAGATAGGTAGTCATCGTGTCAAATAAAAGCCACGAGGGCTGGGGGGATACTAATCACGTCCTTGAGATCCTCAAATCCAAAAATAAGCTAGCTTGAGGATACTAAATAATGCTTTGATTGGTGATGATCGTGAGTAAGCAGCTTAAACTAGTGTGTATTTGCGAGTGCGACGACTGACTAAGTATTATTGTAATATTACTATATTCAGTAAGTAGTAGTAGTTGCCTGCATAATCCTCGCAATAATTTAGCATAACATAATGCCCTGCTTCATCGACTACGTCCAACCTACAATTTTATTATTTATTATTATTATTATTATTATTATTATTATTATTATTATTATTATTATTATTATTATTAATGCTGCAAAATGCAAATCTGAAATAGCTGGCCTCCTGGCCGGCAGCTTATTAAAGTACGTAGTATAAACATGCATCCACTATTATATAATCTGCATTCTTCAGTTGTTGACTTCCAATAATAATCATCTTCTTCAGTTATTCAGTTAGTTAGTTTCATGTAAAATGTCTTCGTCTAAATCGTCCACCGTTATTGTTGCAGCAGCGATACTAGTACTACTTATCTCCTGCTTCGCACCAGTATGCTTAGCTTCCGCCTTTGCTGATCAAAATCTCATCAGATCAGTATCCGACGCTCCTCCTCCTCCTCCTCGTCTACATAACGATCATCACCCCTTTCCCAGGTATGCTTTTTCTCTCTTCTCGATCATCCACACACACACACATATATATATATATATATATATGTATAAACTATGCATACAGTAGTATAATATAATCCACCTTATTTGAAATTTGAAAATGCATGCCTGCTTCTTTTTTCATTTTTTTTCCGAATATTAGCTCGTTATTATTACGGTTCCTAGTCGAATTGTGTGGGAGGGGTCGCTATGTTACTTCCCACACATATCAATTATTTATATATGATTAACAGATTTAAATCTAATTAGGACCTCAAGAAAGGGGAAAAATGCCTATATATTATGGGTCAACTGGGACAACCTAGATATTACTCGTACTTGTCACTTGTATTTTTTTTGTTTATATTATGAGTAGTTACTTTTCATAACCAAAATATAAGAAATTTCGGAATAAAATTTTTTAGATCTACAATTGTTCAGAACAATCTACGAGTACATTACATGTTTGACTTTTTTGAGTAAACACAAATGAAAATGATAGTACTCAAACTTATTGCTGAAATTTACGTAATTATAAACTTGCTTATGCGATACGTGAGTCGGCTTGCATTGCTACCAAATACCAATGCCATTTAATTTGATTCATGTTTCTTTAATCATCTTGTCGATTCTAACGATCATTCATTAATTTAATTTGTCGTAAAAGGCTTCCGGTGGATGTCATCTACCAATTTGGAGATTCACTTTCAGATACCGGAAATCTGATGCGGGTTAATCCATCCCTCAATTGCGCTAATTGGCCATATGGAGAGAGTTTCTTCGATAAACCCACCGGTCGATGTTCAGATGGCCTTCTCATTGTTGATTATTTCGGTCTGATAATTCTCCTATACATCTAACTACAATTTTTTTACTCTATCTCTCTTGATTCACCATATCATTGATTCAAGTGTACCTACCTTAATTGATGTAATACATACATACACTTGTTAAATTTAATAATCTTTTGCTAAGCTAATTGACTAAGGGTTAATATAGATTCATTTTTTTTCCAATTATTAGGCCAAAGAGTTACCTCCTAGCTCCACTTATAAACCCTTTATTTAAGATGTATGTCTTAATTAGTTTAATAGTTAAAATTAAGTATCTGGACCGTAAATTTCAAGTTCGAAGTTTGTTTCCTTGTAATGCGACTAAGTGTGCTTTTGTTGAAAAAAAAAAGACATATAAATAAAACCCTTAGCTTAATTGATACTCCCTCCGTCCCGACTTGTAAATAAAAGGTTGAGTCTTAAAAGTCCTTGCTAATTTATCAAAGTTAATCTTCTGAAAGGCCGTCTCCATCCTTTTAAATTAGTGTGATCATATACATAACTCTCCCCTCGTTATGTTGAGAGATCGGTCTCTCAATATAAAGCTTTTGAGTCGTCTGTCTAAAGTTTTTGTGTACTAATTAAAGTGAGGTTAATTAATGCAGCGAAGTTCTTAAACCTGCCTTTGATTGAGGAATATCTCAAGGAAGGAGGTGATTTCAAGCATGGAGTTAACTTTGCTGTTGGGGGTGCAACTGCTCTTAATATATCTGTCTTAGAAAAAAAGTACAATGTTTCGTCAGACACCAATCTTACTTTGTCTACACAACTTTCTTGGTTCAAATCTCATCTTCATTCTTATTACCCTACCGCCTCAGGTAAATAATCTGCTCCAGTGATTTGATAGCCGGGTGTTATTACATTTACATTAAAAGGAAATAAACGAACGTGAAATTGTCGTTGTGAAGTTGCCTGTGGATAGAACTGTATATATAGTAAACATCTTTGTAAACGTGAGGAAGTAACTAATTTTGATTTATTTTTTTCAACATTTAACTATTTATATACAGATAGGAGGCGGAATCTTGCGAAATCACTTTTCCTCCTGGGTGAAATCGGAGGCAACGACTATAACTTTGCTTTTTTCCAAGGGAAAACATTGTCAGATGCATATAAGATGGTGCCTGATGTTATTCAAGCCATACGAAATGCAGTCGAGGTATTTTAATTAATTATGGTCTTCGTTAACTCATTGTTGGCACTGGTTCATTCCTTCCGCCTCAGTCATTTATCGTGGCTAGTTTTGATAATGCAGGAAATGGTTAATCTTGGTGCAACACAAATAGCAGTTCCAGGAAATTTTCCAATTGGTTGTGTGCCAATGTATCTTGCCTTGTTCAAATCAAATGATTCTGATGACTATGATGATCACAACTGCCTAAAGCATTACAATAAGCACTCCAAATCTCATAATCATGAACTAAAACAGACTATTGAAGAACTGCAGGACATTTACCCAGAAGCTACAATTGTCTTCATGGACTACTATGAAGCCCTTGAAAATATTATCCATCATCCAAGTAAATATGGTGAGTTCATATTTCTACCTTCAACTAAATTGGGTTGACGGTTGATAACCCATTTATATACGTGGGTTGACACGAGATTTAACGGGTCAGGTTGGACTCAAAACACGAACCCAAAACGATATCTGAATTATTTTAATCATTTTGTTGTTTATACCTTCCAAATATAGATATAACACGAAAACATGACATGAACCAGACACAGGTTTAAATTGAGGTTTAATAATGACACATTTGTATCGACATGTATATATACAGGATTTGATAAGGCTACGATACAAGAGGCATGCTGTGGGCCGAACGACAATAAGTACAAAGTAAATATAACCAAAATGTGCGGAACGGATGGAGTTCCTGTGTGTGATAATCCCCATCAACATGTTAGTTGGGATGGAGTACATTTAACTCAGCATGCTTATCATGTCATTGCAAAACAGCTGATGGAGCCTATCAATGGAGTTGGACACTCAAATATATGGGGTAGTCTAAAATTTATTGTCATCTGTTTTCTCTTCATATGGGTTTTGTAAATCAAGTTTAAATTATACTCCTATGCCTCGATCACTTGTTGATATTAAATGTAAACAAATCATCGAGATGTAAGGAGTATTATTTGATCGAGATTGATGATACCCGTATGTTTTTTCTCCAAAGATTGGTTGCTCATAAAACTCAACTCATTTTTGAATTGGTTGGTTTACGACTTTAGGTCGACCACAATGTTTGTACCTGGCTTTATATGGTTATGAATCTAATGATAATAATACTACTAGTATAGTAGTATGTCGTTTTTGGGTCCTATACACTGTATATGTTTTTGTTTTTGTTTTTTGATATTGCATATTTCCTTTGTCTCGTTCATTTGTTTGTCTTTTGCTAAAATACTTTTGGATATAAAAGCAAAGCAAACAAATAAAGATAACGGTGGGAGTACTAGTTGTCTAGTTACACAATAACTTGATTAAGAAGACAAAATTTTACTTGTAAGTAAACCTTGTTCTTTTGAATTGAAGTAAGCTGAATTGTACTGAACAGCTGAACCGGAGTGAGTTGAAAAGAACCGTGTCTCGAGTAGTCTTGAAGCCATTGTAAAACTGAGGCACATACATTCAACAAAACAGTACAGGTGGAGAGGATAAGAGGGACAGGGAAAACAGTAGAGTGGGGGGAAAATGAATGGCAGAAACATGTCCTTGCACTATTCCTAAGGCCAAATTACGAGTTGCAAGAGTTAAAGGATGTCCCTTCTTAGAACTAGAACTTAACTTGAACTTGAACTTGAACTTGAATAATAATGGCTGCTGTTATTGCTTTCATGCAAGCCTTGGAAAGAACATTTCCTACATCTCTTGTTCTTCTTGGTTTCCTAATAATTAGCTTCACAATCATAGTCTACAAATGTGTATACACAAAAAGTAGTAATCAATCATTACCGTCTCCTCGAAAACTACCCATCATAGGCAACCTTCACCAACTCGGCACACTGCCTCATCGATCCTTATCACAGAAACATGGCGACCTCATGATGCTCCATCTCGGAACCAAACCTACCCTCATTATTGTCTCGTCTCCTAACGTAGCCAAGGAAATCATGAAAACACACGACACTATCTTCGCAAACAGGCCTCGTAACAAAGTGGCTTCTATTATTCTCTACGATAGTAAAGACGACATAGGTTTTTCCAAGTACGGCGAGTATCGTATCATAGGAAAATTAAGAGCATTTGTGTTACGCATATGCTAAGCAACAAAAAGGTTCAATCCTTCAGAAAGATTAGAGAAGACAAGGTTTCGTTGATGGTTGGACGCATCAGGAAATCGATTGATCAGACGCTTAATTTGAGTGAGACGTTCGTAAGCTTCACGAATGATGTGGTGTCGAGGGTGGCGGGGAAGAAAGTACGCCGGGGAAGAAGGGTGTGGGAATGTTAAGGAGTTGTTGAGGTGCTTGGACGGTTCACAGTAGGTGACTTCGTTCCGTGGTTAGGTTGGATCGATCATGTGTCTGGTGTGTTACGTAAAGCGACCAAGGTTGCGAACAAGTTTGATTCCTTCATCGAAAGGATAGTCCAGGAGCATATTGATGACAATGACAGCGCGAGGAAAGGCGACAAAGCTCAAGATTTGGTCGACATTCTGCTTGAAATTCAGAGGAATGATCCGTCCCTCGAAAGGGATACTATCAAAACGTACTCTCCTTGTGGTACGTCTTTTCTTTCACCCAACCCCTTCCTATACGCTTACGTGATTACACTTAAATGCGTAAAATCTCATGCATTGATGTGATGGAGTTTGTGCAGGACATGGTAGTTGGCCAGGAGGACTAGACACAACTTCAACAGTATTGGAATGGACGATGTCAGAGCTGATTATACATCCCGAAGTCATGAAAAAACTCAAAGACTAAGTGAGGCGATATGCTAATAAGTTTAGAAATAAATTAATTCCCGAAAATACTCTACTAAACAGAGAGTTTAACCAAGCACTAAAAAAGGAAAAGCGTAAACCATTATATTGGCTTAGACGGAGTAATATAATTTTATCACGTATCCACGTCGCTAAAGTCTTTTATAAACCAAATTAATTTAAAAAACCGTGCGTACGCA
The DNA here is from genome assembly GCA_958450325.1 of Agrostemma githago. NCBI lineage: Eukaryota > Viridiplantae > Streptophyta > Magnoliopsida > Caryophyllales > Caryophyllaceae > Agrostemma > Agrostemma githago. The sequence continues at coordinate 74,652,974 of OY288243.1, read as the reverse complement.
CGGGTTTTGCACTAGTTCATTAATAATACTCGTACGTCATATGACACTTAAAATAAATACCTATAATAGCATTCGAATCTAATAAAACTGTTAAGTGCTATTTTTAGCACTAATTGTGAGTATATATCGTCATATTTATAGTGTTTAAGAGTGAATTTTGGGGCGATATAGTGATATTTGAGTGATTTCCGATGATCTTGCATGATTTGAGTGAATATGTGATTTTTGATGACGGTTCTAGCTATTTTGAAAAGCCGAGAAATTCTTGTATAATGTCCGGATTATATTGGTGTTATACGTGTCAAATGCCGGGTTAGATCGAAGATCACATGAAGAAAAGAAAAGAAGAAAATCAAAGGAAAGCAAAGAAGAAGAATTGAGAGTCTTTAAGTGTCGCTAGTAGCGGATGATGAAGAGTAAAACTGCCACTAGTAGAGGCATAATCAGAATTTTTGCAAATGGTGAAGCTTTAACAGTGCCGCTAGTAGCGAAAATGGCCGCTACTAGCGAATAGCTACATACCGCGTGTGACTTTTGATCTCCCTCTATTCTATCCTACTTATATGGGATTACTATTATTATTAGAATAAGCTTATCATTCCTAGACTACATACATAAAAATATATACAATTTTATTAGATTTATGCATTTTAGTTTTATTACTTCAAGACCTTGAGAAACGATCGTTCATCATTTTGTTCATCAATTAAGAATAAGTTTTCCTAATTCTCTACTCTTTATTTTATTTGTTGATTGTTATTGTGATTATGAGTTGTGAGTAGTTCTTTTATCTAGGGTTCGGTGAGCCGATAATATGGATTATTGATGCTTTGATTTTAATCGCGGTTTGTTGAATTATTGAATTGGGTTTGTTTCGGTTGTGCTTAATAATTGATTGATTAATTTGAATTGCTAGGTTTGAGTCTAGATTATCATTACAACGAGAGTTGAATGTTTTCATATGAATCTTACCTAAAAGTGTGTATCTTTGTCGATTAATTTCTACTCAATTTGAATTACGACGAGAGTCGGGTTTTAATTTAGAGAACCGAAACAAGATTTGAACTTTCACATGAGAATAGTGAATTGGAATAATTGGGACATGTTAGTATCGATTCTTAATGCATCTAATTTTGTTATTCGTGCCATGAGAATAGGATTTATAACATGCTAGATAGACTTTTTATGTCTCGACGGAGAATTTAAAGTATTGATTAAAATAGGAATGCTAGTCTCACCCAAAACGGTAATTTGACAAAGTTGTGTCACATTTTGATTGCATCGATAATCCATGTTAATGGTGACCCATTGCCCTATGTCTTTCTATTATTGAATTCATCTCGATTTATTACATTTAGTTTGTTAAAATTAGTCATAAAATCAACACCTTCTTACTCGAAGTAGATAACTCATAGTCAGAAATTAGCTAGTACTTAATCATTCACCTCCCTGAGATCGACCCGTATGCTACAATACCCGTACGCTTGCGGTACTACAAAATAAAACGTAACAAAAACCAAATAATACAAATTTCTTATAAATTAGGGATCTCATAACAATGAAAAACCATTACATACTCTCATCAAAAGAGACACTTTTATTGAATATAAAAGGTTGAATTAAACAATTTTTGAGGCTACCAGTTACATCGATTAACTATCGATGGAAAATTGGAAACCCCAAATAAAAGATGGGACGAAGGCCAAGTTAAGATTTTCTTAGGGACGAATTTTTATTTGTGGTAGAAATATCCGTCACAATTTTGTAATGGATATATATATCTCTATCTAACAAGTGGTGTTTATCTTTATCTATCAAAGTACCGTAACTAATATTTGATCCGTCATCATTTGCGATGAATATACCCGTCATAAGAGAGACTTTTTCTCTTTCTCTCAAGGAGGGGTGGATTTTTTTTTTTTTTCTTTTGTTACAACTATATATATATATATGATATACTCCGTATGTGTTAGAGATATTTTAGTGGAGAAAGAGAAAGTTGAGACATGGTGTCGTCTAAAACAATATTCTCATGCTTCCTAAAATTGGAAGTATTGCTTTTTGTGTTATTTCTTTCAGCACCTTGCTTATTCTGCACCATCAGATCAGACGCTCTATTCATCATCAACAACCTCGTCCTTGATCATTTCTCTCTCCCCAGGTTTTTTTTGGGCTCCATCTCTTCATTCGTACTCTTTCAATAATATAAAACAACAACAAATGATCGAGATGATGGAGGGAGTATTATTTAGTCATCATACCCTCACTCGTAAGTCATAATAACTCGAATACGTTACCCTTTTTAAAATGATACGGAGTACTATGGTACTAGTAATATAGATCCGATATTTTATTCTATACGATATACTATATATGCGAAAATATCGATGGATCGAAAATATTTGAACTACTATCATGAGTAACTTAAAGATATTAGGCCTCGTTTGGTTGCTCGCTCACTTCCCGGGAATTGCAACATCCCATGAATTGCATTCCTGTGAAGTTGTTTGGTTACCCAAAATACAAAATTGGGGAACTCAAACTTACCCATCAGTTCTAATTCCTGCATGATGCGGGAAGTTGCTCACCGACTCCCCCTCGGTGAGTTGCACTTCCCACATTCAAATTCCTTCAAATGACTTTTTTACCCTTCTTTACTCATCTATGTCTCACTTTATGACCCTAATTTCTCATTCAATTCTCCACCTATTGTTTTCTTTCAACTCTTCTTCATTGCCTTCTTCTAAAAAAAGCATTTTACCCGTCAAAATCATTCATGGTAAATTACTTTCTTCGATCTTGTTATATAATATATTTTTTTGTCATTCTTTTTTTTAATGTAATTTTGTTACGATCTTGTTATATAATATATTTCTTTGTCATTCTTTTTTTTAATGTAATTTAGATATTTTATAAGTTGTTGAAAAAAAATCATATGTTTTTATACCCTTAATTAATAAATGACATAATAATCATTGTAATCAAAATCATGGGAATTAGCTCGAGTTAACCAAACAAGATGCAGTAATTCAATTCCCGGGAGTGTGAATTCCAGGATGTCAACCAAACAAATATTACAAATTCCCGGAAAGTTGATGTGGGAAGTAACTCCCAGATAATTGCAACTTTCTCTAGAAAATAAGTTGTCGGATGAACCAAACGAGGCCTTAGTATCAATATATCCATGGTATACTACTTGTAAAAGATAAAGAGGTACTTAAAATTTTCCGGCTTAATGCACTCTAACTTGCTTATCGATTGGACCTACATACGTTAAGTTTACAATATTTTTAGATATTGAACCTAACCTATCGTCAATATCTTATACGGAGTACGAAGTAAGTTACTTTATTTTTTGGGGATTTTCTACTTTTACTTTTCTATCTAGTACCTTACCATTTTTACATGTATGCATGGGGCTCTTGTACTTTACTATAAATTTCTTTGGTACCCTTATTATTATTTTTGTTGGTACTCCTAAATTTTTTTTCCCGTCAAGTTTTGACAACATGCATTTTAATGTTCGAGATTAAAGTTAAACGTCATTTAACATACCTAATTAACCGATAATTAAATTTAAACTAACAATTTTGTACTTGTTCGCAGTTATACTCCGAATCTAAACTGATTGTAATTTTGACTTTATTTTGTCAAATCGAATGATAATACTTAATTTAAGCTCAATTAGTTGTTAATTATCTAAGTTAAATGATATTGAATCTTATCTAAGTTAAAAAATCATAATCTAACAACAAAACTTGATGGAAAAAAACTTCAGGAGTGTGCCAGTTAAATTACCGGGAACTTTAAATTCACGTGAATGTATTTCATGGAAATTAAAAAATATTGTTTGGTTGCCACGTGGGAAATGACTTCATGCGGGAAGTTCTACACACCAAGGGGGGTTGGTGAGTAACTTCCCCATTGTGGAGAAAATGACAATTCCCGGGAAGTGGGCAACCAAACAACTCCCTGAAAATACACTTCCTGGGAACTTGCACTTCTCGGTAATTGGATGAGTAACCAAACAACCCCTAAGGGTACTGTATATAGACATAGAAAAGGGAGAAGTACCATGTAAGAAATACCTCAGTACAAAATTCCATTTTTTTTGTAAAGAATATATATTCTACCCCTAGAGAAATGAATGAACAATTAATTGCATAGATTTATAAAGGAATAGTCATAACAAAATAAGTAAATATATTACATTAATTATCAAGTGTGGATCTAAAAGAATGATAGTTTGAGACTTTTTTGATGATGACTTGGTAAAAAAAATCATAAACCATAATTTTTTTTAATTAAATTATAAATATACTCCGTAATATTTTCAACAAATAAAAAAATGATATGTATAACAATTTTGCGAGAGACCGTTCTTATAAATTTCGCGGAAAAAATAAACAATAGTACGTGGCCTCGTTCGTAAGAAGTTGTCTCTATTCTCTGCCATAGAGGCCCCAAGTTTGTAGGACCACGTCCGACATTATTTGTTTAGGATATTTATTCATTAACATTTGATGGCTGTAATTAAGAAGAATGTTTTTGTAATAAAATCCAAAATAATTAATTGTACAAAAATGGATTATTATTTTCAAACTATTCATAAATAATGGTTTCACGTCATGCACAGCATATTAGCATGACTTGGTTTTTTCAATTTACAGGTCAAAAAATAAAAAAAATAGGAAACTCAATTGTTATGCCCACCAAGTAGCGGCCCATACCTACTATATCTAATTTATTTTAAGTCTTAGCTTCCAGATTGCAGAAAAATAAAAATATTAGAAGTATTTTTAGGATTGTTTGATTCACACAAAGATATCGGTATGGAATAAGAAATCATACCGGGATGGTATGAGTTTGGAACTTCATTCCAAATACATTATGTTTGGTTCATTTCTGAGGAGAAAAAAAAAAGTGTAATCTTATAGCAAAAAAAAGCTTTTAATTAAAAAAAATCAATTATTATTATGTGGGAAATATTTTTAAATATTTTTATTTGATTGAATAATACGGAGTAAGTTTTTATTTTAAAACGTTTTTGTCATCTTAGCAAAAAAATTGCTTTTAACCCAAAAAAACATTATTACGCAATATTTTGATAAGAAATTATTTTATGCACATATTAATTATTGTGAGAACAAGTGTTTGAACGGCAAAAAAAATACAAATTTTCGAAAAAAACAAAACAAAAAAACAAAATCATTGATTTGATAACCCGATTTGATAACCCACGTCCCCATGGCCTTCGGGTGAGAAACCAATAAAATGTCAAACAAACACCAGTAGGTCTTGCTTGTGACGGGTATATCCGTCACAAGCTTGCGACGGGTCAAATAGTATTCATGTGGTAGATAATAAGACAAAAGACATTACTGCATATTGCTTTTGTCTTATCTCCCCACATGGGTAATACTTGACCCGTCATACACATACGACGGATATGGCCGTCACAAGTAAAAATTTGTGAACAAACGCAAGGTAGGTAGTTTGTTCATTCCAAATTTCCAAACCCATACCTTATATCTACATCACGCGAACCAAACGATCCCTTAATATTTTCTTCAAGATCGCACATCGACGTGGGAGTTTAAATTTTACTCCCTATATTCAAATCCAAAAGGTACGCTTCCGTTTTGGACACTACCCACAACTCAAGAGAATCGTTAATATTTGTGACAATCTATAAGAGAAAATATAGTCATGTGAAATCTTGTTTGATTGGTCTTTATTAGTGTTAATGTAAAACAAAAATATTGACAGTGTAAGACGTGTCTTGACAAGTGTGAAAAAACAAACATACTATTAGGATTTGAACGAAAGGAATAATATCTAGTGACTGATTGACACGACTGACTAAGTGACTAGTTTATGTGTGGTTTAAAGTTAGTTGCGATAGACGCATGGCACGGAGCAACTGACCGACCTGTTTGTTTTCTTTCGTTCTACTTTAATTATGAAGGAGAATAGTCATTGGCTGGGACAACGTTGGTACGAATGGTCCATTGTATTTGTGTATTTGTATTTGATCAATGTCTCCCATATCCACTTGGTATGTACACCTATGAGTTATGAGGCTATGAAAAAAAAAATCCTCCATTTTTAATATCACAAATTCTTGTTTAACGTATGACGGGTCAAATAGGTACCAAATAAGTGAGATAAGACAAAAATGAAGTTGGTGGGACCTAGATAAACATTTGTCTTTTTCTCCTCAAGTGATATCTACTTGACCCGTCTTAAGCTTGCGACAGATCACTATTCACTAACGTACGACTGAACGTCTGAATCGACTCGTTTAAAAAGAAATATACTATGTATATGACCTTATAATTTTAGGAAAACACGGTCATGATTACTATATATAATACTGAAAATTTTTAAAGTCTAGCTTTTGTATGTAGAGCCCTAATTAACACTTTGGATATGTAAAATGTATTTTGGTGAAGAAGTGTGGAGGTGGCTGCCATCTACCAATTCGGAGATTCATATGCAGATACGGGAAATTCAATAAGGATTGGCCCATCAAGCAACTGCGGCAAACTACCCTATGGACAAGCCTATTTGGAACACCCTACTGGTCGTTGTTCTGATGGACTCCTCATTATTGATTATTTCGGTACGATAAATTTATCATTTTTTTTAAGGAAAATAATAATGTTATTGAATACTGATGATTGACTTGTGTACGTACGTATGCATGCATGCAGCAAAGTATTTGAACATCTCATCGCTTGATGCATATCTTAATAAAGACGGTAACTTCACCCAAGGAGTTGATTTCGCGGTTGTTGGTGCCGTAGCACTTAAAACTCCCGTTTTGCGTATACCCCTAACCTCCAACGTTTCTTTATCGGTTCAACTTTCTTGGTTCAAATCGCATCTTAGTTCATTCTATCCTGACATCGCAGGTAAATTCAGTCATTTGTTTACATTTGATTACTTACAAATTTACAATATATACTTCTCAATACTAGTTGTATTTAAACATGCATGTTTGTATCTCAATGTAGATCAAAGAAGACAGCTTGCGAGAAGTCTTGTCTTCATGGGTGAAATCGGAAGCAATGACTATAATTTTGCATTCTATTTGAAAATGAACAGTTTTACGAATGTGCATAGAATGACGCCTTATGTGATTCAAGCAATAAGAAATGGGATAAAGGTATTTTATTTATTACGGTATAAAATTGTACCTCATGTTTTTTTTATTTTCTATTCTAAATTTTTTTCGAAATGACTTTGACTGTCGATAACTCATGATCAAGCTCAAATCTGTCAGACTGTTTTTCCACATTTATTATATTTGTGAGAAATTCGACATTAAAAAAAGTCATCACTTTTAAAATGTGGAAGTCTTTATGGTTGATCAAACGTTTTTTATTCAATAAACTTTGACCGCTTATGACTTATAATGAATTCTGAAAGTGATACGGAGTATTTATTTATTTTTAAAAGTTGATCTCTTTTACTAGATATTCAGGAAATTATTAACTTTGGTATATATGCATGCAGGAAATTATTAATGTTGGTGCTACTCGAATAGCTATACCGGGGAGTTATCCGATTGGTTGTTTGCCAACATTTCTCAATAATTTCAAAACAAATGATACAAATATGTACGACGAACTAAAATGTCTAAAGAAATATAACATGCATATACAATATCACAATCAACTACTCCAACAAACTATTATTCAACTTCAAAAGGCCTATCCAAATATTACAATTGTATACTTGGATTATTATGGAGCATTCAAAGATATCTTTCAACATCCTCAATTGTATGGTACGTGATCGAGTTATATATATACACTTCTCAACTTTCACTTTACGATAGGACATATGTATAAATATATAATCGTCGCGTAATTTACTACGGAGTATATATTTACATGCAGGGTTTGATGAGAGCGTCATACATGCAGCATGTTGTGGAGGTGGTGACGATGAATATAATTTGAATTTTAATATACCTTGCGGAAGTGATGGAGCTCATGTTTGTAACAACCCTGAGCGATATATTAGTTGGGACGGAATACATTTAACGCAAAGATTTCATCAAGTTATGGCCAAAAAGATGATCCCGTCTCTACTCCGCGCCTTGTATACAGCCGAATAGTTTTGTGTATAGTGCATGTTTTTTCAGTGAACTATAATTTTTTTGAGTTTTCATCAACATTTAAAGACGTTCTTCTGATTTCTTATTTTTTGGCATGCATGATGCATGTAGCACATCCGAGCCAATACATTTATGAAAGTATATATTCTATGAATAATGCTTCAATATTTAATTAGTTAATGGGTTCGTGTTGTCATGCGACTTAATAGCCTTTATCTACCTCCCTCCCGACCACCGTCAAAGCCGCCCTCACTCAGCCGCACCTGATGGCCGAGCATGATGCCCTCATTTCCAACCACATGGATCTTTCGGGTGAAGTATGTATAAACCCGACAATAAATTCCATTGATAAATATAAAGCTCGCCTCGTTGCAAATAAAAGGCTTCATCACTGTCCCGGAATTGATTAGAAACTTTTAGTCCAGTCCTTAAACCGCTACGATATACTAATAATATTGATGATGAGTTGAGGTCTCGAAGTCCCGAGGCATTATAAAGCGTATTTTGTTCAATTTTCAGGTAAAAAAATTAAAAAGTAAATATTTTAGTGCAAAAGTATCTTTAAGATTGGGAAGCAAGAAAATGTGAAGGTGGGACAGGGACGTACATATATGGGAGTCAAAGTTTTAGTATTATCCGGTGGATAATTGACGTACACGAGTAGGGAGTTTGATGTGTGGTGTGAAGTCAGTTGCTAGGTTATGGAGCAACTGATCTTAATTTCGTTCTACTTTAATTTGCTTATGGAAGGAGAATACTTGAATAGTCGTACCACTTTGCATGGTCTGTCTATATCTAATCTGTGTATGCAATCAATGTGTTACTCCATGTACGCATGGGTCGTAATATTTTCCGTGATGTGGTTAGGCATAATAGCGAAATCACCCGAACTAGATCATAATAAGGTCTACATCATTATCGGCATCCTAACTTAAATCCGACTATGCATGCATCCTCGGCTTCAACACTCAACTCAATCAAATCAGCCTCATCACATTTCAATGTCACTTGGGTTTAAAACTTGCTACTTGTGATCAACCCCATGAATTTCATGTTCAAACCCTTGCAAGAACAATCTTGTGGAGGTTGTGCCTCTACACTTCAAGCCTATCGCTGCTGCAGATCCCTCATCATTTACAAAAATCAAGATCTAACATTGATACATTATCCCTGAAAAAACACTACATACATTATCCTAAAATAGTAACCAAATTAACAATATAATGATTAACTAGTATAGTCCCGTGCACGGTATATTTCAATTGTTGTATTTTTTTTATGTATTACTTATAAATTTTTGATTTACGATTATTTTATTTTAATATTTTGTCTTAACTTTTAATTTGAGAAATAAAATTGAAATTGAAAAACTAATGTAATGAAATGTATATTTTTTTCATGATCATGAAGCGAATATAATACCCTTTTTTCAAGTCGAAGCTACACATTTGCTTTTAGCACAAATTTTAAGAAACCGATTGTTTATTAGCTACCCAAATGTAGGTCTAAATGTTAAGTATTTGTTTAATATTAAACGTAGAGTAAATAGTGACATTTTTTTAAATATGTAAGGTCTATAGTATTTGTTTAATATTAAAACAATGACTAAGATGGAAATGAGAAGCTTGGACTTGAACGTCCGAAAAGTCAATATGGGTAGCTTGGACTTGAACGAAGGAAGTATAAGCTTATAAATCTTTATGATTATATCGTCAAGAAGCTAATAATTGTAAAATATTACTGTAATATTGTAGTATTGACTTATTTGCATTTAATTTGTAGATGATTTATATTATAGAAATTACTATTATCAATTGTTTCCATAAATAGGATTGACTATTTGGAGAGAAAATTTTCATGGGAGTTAATCTTTTGCTTTAGTGTATAGTAGGGGATGCAAAAACAACGCAACTACTTTTTACCGTCGGCGCTTTACTTCTTACCGTCGGCGTTAATTACGTGAAATGACGACTTTGCCCTTACTATTTATTCTCAAAATAATATTACTTTTACATTTTATAGATTATAATTTTTTTTTTTAAACTCGATAACAAAACCGTCTTTTTCGATTATCGTAATAAACCAAAACCGACTTCCTATATAGTTAATTGCGCAAAATGACGAATTCTCATTTGCAATTAATTCTCGAAATATTATCACATTTACATTTTATAGAATATCGGTTTATTAGAACTCGATAATAAAACCGTTTTTTCAATTATTGTTACGCCTCCGATTTTAAACAGTTAATTAGATTAATTAACGACTTAATACAATTTAATAAACATAATTAACAAATACGAGTAATATGCAAATTAAATCCTAATTAATCTACGACAAGTCGACAATCAAGATTTATTATACAGATCAATACAAATTAAAATTAAAAAAAAATCCGGAAATGGGTCAGGTCAATTGGGTTTTTCGACCCACCTAAGGGTCGTATTATTTTCTCTATAATACTTGAAAGTTTTGAGAAATAATTTAAGTATAATATAAATCTTCCTGCAATTAGCAGGATCGAACCCCAGACCCATTGATTAGGAGCCAAATGACCAAACCACTAGACCACCATCAACAAACTGATATATCAAGTGGCTGAAAACTATATTAAAAGACAAAAAAAAATCCGAAAAAATGGGGGAGTCGAAGAATTTCTTCGACTCGCGGATGGGGGGTTCGAAGAATTTCTTCGACTAGGGTTCGAACCTTGTTAATTGCATAATTTTGTAAATTTTAATTATTTTTTCAAAAGGCAAATGTGCGAACAAGAGGATTCGAACCCGGGCCATTTGTATGAAATGTTATCAATGTAACCAATTTCACCACCTTATACTTCATGTCTCATACCATTGGATGATTTACATTATACTTAAATTACGTTTATTAAATTGTATTAAGTCGTTAATTAACCTAATTAACTGTTTAAAATCGGAGGCGTAACAATAATCGAAAAAACGGTTTTATTATCGAGTTTTAATAAACCGATACTCTATAAAATGTAAATGTAATAATATTTCGAGAATTAATTGCAAAGGAGAACTTGTCATTTTGCGTAATTAACTATATAGGGAGTCGGTTTTGATTTATTACGATAATCGAAAAAGACGGTTTTGTTATCGAGTTTTAATAAATCGATAATCTATAATTAAAATGTAAAAGTAATATTATTTTGAAAATAAATAGCAAGGACAAAGTCGTCATTTCACGTAATTAACGTCGACGGTAAGAAGTAAAGTGCCGACGGTAAAAAGTAGTCCCCAAAAACAAGAGTAGAAATCAAGGAGTAATGATTAAGATAGATAGAATTCATAGCTTTAGTACCTTTTCAAAATCTCTTTGATTAGTACTCCGTATCAAATAATATTGTTTTTAGAATTTTAAAAACAAAAACTAAGTTTCATACTCGTATTAGTTTGGTATAAGATGATAGTCTGTAGTTCGCTAAAAAATTGACGATACTCCATAATCCGTATATATGAATATGTATTGTGGTTACACGTGAATTTTTTATAATGGATACTCGTATATAATACGGAGTACGAAGTATATATGATTGAAGGAAAAAAAAAACATGAATGTATTAATATTTTATGTGTAAGAATCCTTATATATTTTTGTGAATGGAAAATTAATGTTTGAGGTTACACTTTATAGAAAATATGTACTCCATATTATATACGGAGTAAAAGTTTTTCTAACAAATGTTTTGTATTCCTTCCATACCACTAAGATCTTCTCACTTTTATTCCGTTGTGAGGGATATAATATTAATTATTGTAGAAATGTGGGTCACCATGTCAAGGCTTTTAAATACTCCGTACAATGTTTATATTGGAGCTCTATATGTTAGTGGACCCGAGGAGAAACAAGTAGTTATCGATTTGCTGTCTTAGATTTCTCTTTTGCCACGTAAGTTGAGACTCCTTCCGTTCCAAAATGATTGTTCTATTTATTTTTGCATAATAATTAAGAAAATTGTGTAATGATGAGATATATAGGCAATTATGACTACTTTATAGGGTGATGTGTGAGGTGGTGTGGGTTAATGAAATAGCAAAATAGTAAATACTTTGTCTTAGTAGGGACGGAGTTGTAAAAAAGGATAGACTAAAAAAAAAAAAAGTTGAAAAATTGAATAATCTTTAAAAACTTATCCAAAAAGAAATACGAGACGATCTTAGTGGAACGGAGGGGGTACAATGTATGAATTTTTTAAAATTTTATTGAATAAGAATTGATGAATTAAAAAATCATGGTTCCAAATAGTAAATTTACAAATATACTTCGTTATTTTTTTTAAAAAAAAATTACATTACATTGTCAAAATACAACTTAAGTTTTTTTTCTATTAGACTGAATTTCAAACAATTTTCTCTAATATTCTGTATAGTATACTTAGGACTAAAATTTAGGAAAATAAAATTAGACAAAAATTAAGACTAAACTTTAGGTAACATTAACCCATAATTGGTTTGCAGACTATTGCATAGACTCGAGATTTACCCAGAGCGTAGCGACTGTGGGTTCCCTCGTCACCAAAAAAACAATAATAACCCATAATTTAGTTATTTCCTTTTTTAGATATATTTGTTCACATGTATGTATAGATTTTATTTTATTTTTTCATTTATTTATCCAAAATTAGAATTAATTTAAAACTTTCCTTTATTTTGTTGTTTGATTGATTCTTTTTTTTTATTTAAATCAGTTTTTTGTATCGATTTTTTTAAATCAGTTTTTTTGTATCGATTTTTTTAAATCAATTTTTTGTATCGATTTTTTTAAATCGGAATGAACATTTAAAATAAACAAATTGAAATGTGAATAAATTAACTAAATAATAATTACTTGTATATCAATTAATTAGAGTTTTTTACAATTAGATAAAGGAAAATGATAAGATTATTTCAAAAGAATAATTAAATTTAAAAAGTGAATATACAATAATAATTACTAATCGTAATAAATTATGTGAAAATACTTGTGATATAGTTTTTTTAATAAAAATAATAATTTCATTAATGATTTAAACAAGATCCCACATGATATATCGAAAATTCATCCTACTTATAAATGATAAAGTAAATGATTGAATTGATAAATTGTATTGATGACAATCAGAGTATATATAACAGTTACAGAGGAGAAGAGCTAATCTATCTAAAGCTGTAACCTAGTATATTTGCCTAGTCAACTGTACACAAGTGGTTCCTGTATTGTAGGATTACATAGCTACAAGTTAGGAGAGAATAACTATAAGCTAGGAGGGTTAGTATGAGTTATATTCTCAATACGCTCCCTCAAGTCGGACGTTCCAACGGAAAGACCGATCTTGCATAAAAGAGGTTCAAGTTTGGGACGCGGAAGCGGTTTTGTGAGTGCATCAGCAAGTTGATCATTACTGGAAATATGCTGGACTCGGAGCTGGCCGCGTTGTACCTGTTCACGGACAAAATAAAAAGACAATGCTACATGTTTCATCTTTGAGTGAAAAACGGGATTAGCGGCATAGTGTGTTGCTCCAAGATTATCACAATAAATGACAGGAGGAGCCGACACAGCACATTTGAGCTCAGCAAGAAGAGACCGGAGCCACAGAAGTTCAGTAGTGACTGTAGCAACAGCCCGAAATTCGGCTTCTGTGGAAGAAAGTGCAACCGACTGTTGCTTGCGAGAAGACCATGAAATAGGGTTACGACTGAGGTAAACTATGAACCCGGTGGTAGAGAGATAGTTAGTTTTATCGCCCGCCCAGTCTGCATCACAAAAGGAGTGAAGTGATAGCGTGGTGGAATGAAATAAGTCAATACCAAGTCGGAGTGTACCTTTTAGATAACGAAGCAGCCGTTTGAGGGCCGTCCAATGAGACTCTTGAGGATCCTGCATAAATTGAGCAAGTCTATTGACACAGAAAGCAATATCGGGACGGGTTAAAGATAGGTATTGAAGACTTCCGACAATAGTACGATAGTTTGTGGGGTTAGAAATAGGGTGTCCAGTGGAGTGGAGAAGTGGCGGATAGGCTGTCATGGGTGTAGGGGCGGGTTTGCTGTCGAGCATGTTAAAACGGGTGAGAAGGTCATGGATGTATTTGGTTTGAGTGAGACGAAGGCCATAGGATGTAGGAGAAACCTCAATACCTAGAAAATATGACGGGAAACCGAGATCCTTGAGAGAAAAGCGACGGGCAAACGCATCAAAGAAAGAAGTGAGGAAGGGTGAGGTGGGACCAGTTGCGATAATATCATCAACATAGACTAACAAAAAAATGGGAGTATGAGCGTGATGAAGAAGAAATAAAGATGGATCAGATTGAGATTGTGTGAAGCCATATGAGACGAGATAGGTTTTGAGCTCAGTGTACCACGCACGAGGTGCCTGTTTCAGCCCATAAATAACACGGGACAATTTACAGACATGATTAGGGTAAGTAGAATCACGAAAACCGGGAGGTTGAGACATATAGACAGTTTCAATTAGGTTACCTTGGAGAAATGCGTTGTTAATATCGAGCTGTCGCAGAGACCAACCACGAGTCAGGGCCAACGTGAGGATAAGACGAACGGTCACGGGCTTAACGACGGGACTAAACGTTTCCGAGTAGTCAACCCCGGGACGTTGGTGGAAACCCTTAGCAACTAGACGAGCCTTATATTTGTTTATGGAATTATCGGGGTTGTATTTAATACGGAATACCCACTTGCAGCCAACTACATTGAGAGAGGGATGTGAGGGAACCAGTGTCCATGTGTTATTTTTGTGAAGGGCACTGAGCTCAGCATCCATGGCGGACTGCCAATTAGGATCGGTGAGGGCGGATTTGAGTGTTACCGGGGGTGAGGTCGAGGTGGAAAGTTGAGCTAAGGCTGCATATTTCGGGTTAGGAACGCGTATATTATTCATAAGACGCGTAGTAATACGAGGGGGAGGGGGAGCGACGGTCTCAGGAGAGGAAGACACGGAGTCAGGGGAGTTCACAGGGGAGGAGGTAGAAACAGGGGAGGTTTCAGGGGAGGTTTCAGTGGAAGTGGGGGTGTGCTCAGGTTCACGAGGGCTGACCGGTGTGGGTGGGGTGGTGGGAGGCGGAGTGACAGGAGAACGTGTACGACGGGTGTAAACCCGAAGGGGCCGTGGTTCGGCAGGAGTAGTTACAGGAGGTGGTAACACAGTAAGGTTAAAGGAACACCAAGACTCGGGAGTCGGGTTAAGTGGAGGAGTGGTAGCCGAGGTAAATAATGAGGGAAAGGGGAATTGTGTCTCGATGAATTGAACGTGACGGGATGTGAATATTTTATGGGTTGATGGATCGAGGCAGTGATAGGCACTTTGGGTTGCGGAATAACCTATAAATATACAGGGTCAAGATTTTGGTTCAAGTTTGTGAGACGTGTAGGGACGGAGCCACGGGTAGCACAAGCAACCGAAGCTCCGAAGTTTACGGTAATTGGGTTCATGCCCAAAAAGACGAGTGAATGGAGTGGTGTGATTGAGAACCGGGGTAGGCATGCGATTGATCAGATAAACTGCGGTCACGAAGGCGTATGACCAATATGTGGCGGGAATGTTGGAATGGGTGAGAAGAGTGAGGCCGGTTTCGACAATATGACGATGGCGACGCTCAGCTAGACCGTTGTGTTCGGGGGTATGGGGAGGGGAAGTAAGATGAGTGATCCCGTGAGTGGTTATGGTCGGGGTAAGTTTTAGATATTCCCCACCATTGTCAGAAAATATTTGAATTATCTGTAAATTGAAATATTTTTCAACGAGGGCACGAAATCGAGTAAACACATTAAAAGTATCGGATTTCTTTTTAAGAGGGTAAATCCAAGTGTATCGAGTGAAATGGTCTACAAAAATGACATAATATTTAAACCCGTCAATGGAATAGAGTGGAGAGGTCCAAACATCGGAATAAACAAGTTCTAATGGTTTATTAGACGTTAAGGAATTTGAAGAAAATGAGAGTTTATGACTCTTATGCGTGGAACACGCATTACAATGCAGTGACGGAACTGAAATAGGAAAATTAGCAATTTTGGAAATGGAACTAATAATAGAGGAAGTAGGATGCCCTAATATGTGGTGCCAATTTTGAGTGGACACGGCAGAAGTGAGATGAACAGAGGGGTTGACACTCAATTTTTCCCACTCGTATAGCCCAGCCTTGAGTCTACCTCGGAGAAGAACCCGACCCGTCGATTGGTCCTGCAAAGTACAAAAATTAGAGGAAAAGTAAGCAATGGCATTATTATCAACGCAAAATTGAGAGACGGAAAGTATATTGCGAGAAATAGAAGGAGCATGAAGGACTTTATTAAAAATGAGAGGAGAGGAGGATGTATGTATGAGAAATGAACCAATATTTGCTATATGGAGAGGCGACCCGTCACCAATCAATAAGTCATCGGTCCCGTCATATGGGGCATGGAGAGCGAGATTGGCTAGGTCATGGGTAATATGGTGGGATGCTCCACTATCGATGAGCCATTCAGGAGATTGTTGAGTAGTGAGAGCAGCAGCATTGACACGAGGAGTGTGAGAGAGGCGACGAGAGGCAGGTGGAGGACGGGGTGGCACAATAATGCTAGGGTGAAGTGACTTGAATGCAGGGCAAAGTTTGAGGTAGTGACCAATGGTGTGACACCATTGGCACTTCCCCTTGAAGGAAGGTGGGTTACTAGTGTCGGGTTGTGGTTCAGGGGTAGAGAGTAAGGCAGGGGTGGAAGATGGACGAGTGGTCTGAGGGTTAGAACGTTGGTGGTAGTGGGCATGGACAGAGGCAGGAAGAGGGACGGAGGTTTGGTTGGTATATTTGAGGGAGAGATCAAATTGAATTAGACGCTCGTGAAGAGCATCGAAAGAAATTGGGTCATCCCGATGCTTAACCTCGTCAATTAGAACATGATACACAGGATACTCGAGCCCATTGAGGATCCTTGCAACAACGTCTTCGTTATCCATGGGCTTCCCGAGATTGGCAAGCTCATCAACACATGAGCAAATAGCATTTATGTAGTCAGTAGCAGAAAGATCGTTCTTTGCAATTGAATTAAGACGATCCTTAATTTGGAGAATATGACCCCTAGAGGGGTTGGCATAGGTCGATTGCAGTGACGACTATATGGCAGCAGAGGTTTTGCAGGAGCCGAGGTGGCCGGCTATGCTGGAAGAGATGGTGGTGCGGAGGGCGGCACTTAGTAGCGCATCCTGCCGGAGCCAGGTGGCATGTGCAGGGTTGTTGACGGTTGTTTTCTTTTCATTTCCTAGAGTTTCAATTGTAGCGGAGGGACATGGGAAAGTTCCGTTTATATATTTAAGGAGATCAAAGCCAAAAAAGAGATCTGAGATTTGTCGAGCCCAAGCTCGATAGGTGTTGGGAGTAAGGGCAGGAATACCGGCGAGATTGACGGCTATGAAGGGTGTATCTTTGTCGTGAGGGTTGCTGAATATTGTAGCTGAGCCAGCCATGGCGATGATTGAAGGGTGGCTGTTTTGTTGAGTTGAAGGAAAAAAATTGGTGGAGCGATTATAGCTCTGATACCATGATAAAGTAAATGATTGAATTGATAAATTGTATTGATGACAATCAGAGTATATATAATAGTTACAGAGGAGAAGAGCTAATCTATCTAAAGCCGTAACCTAGTATATTTGCCTAGTCAACTGTACACAAGTGGTTCCTGTATTGTAGGATTACATAGCTACAAGTTAGGAGAGAATAACTATAAGCTAGGAGGGCAATTAGAGGATTATACCACCAGTTGTACATAGCTCTATATACAACTGATTTTAAGATTTTGAGCTTTATCACAAAGATTTCGAGTTTTGCTGTAAACTTTCTGAGCTTTAATGTAAAGTTGTCGAGTTAATTCACATAAATGTTCAAGCTCAAAAACTTACAACTCAGCTCAGAAACTTTTATAAGCTCAATAAATATACACAAAAGCTCGAAAAATTTGCCTTGGTTGTATAATGCTATTATACAACCAGGTGTATAATCCTATTTTCCCTAGGAGGGTTAGTATGAGTTATATTCTCAATAATAAATAGTGTAAAAAAAAACAAATGTATACAATTCGTTGGGACGGAGGGAATAATAATTATATTAATTGATTTGCCTTTGCAGTCAATATAAACTGAAATAATTAAATGAAATAAAGGTAATTAAAATAAAATCCATAAACATAAATTAAAGGTAATTAATAAAAAAACATTAATAAATAAAAAATCTGAAATTAAGTTAACTATAGTAAGATAAAAATTACCGTATGAAACTAAGGTTGTAAAATTACTCCGTACTAATCAAAATCGACACGGGCAATAGCAATGGGGTTAAATAAGAAGTTCCATACATCTTAAGGAACTCCTTACCCATTGTTCCATTAAATAAGGAGTTCCTCATATGAACTTGGTTTCTGTAAGAGTATATAAATAGGGCTCGTTTGGTTCACCATGGGAAGATGAAGTTACCGGGAACTTTAAATTCACGTGAATTTGTATTTCATGGGAATTAAAAAATATTGTTTGGTTGTCAGGTGAGAAATGACTTCATGCGGGAAGTTCTACACACCGATGGGGCCTTGGTGAGTAACTTCTGAGATCTTGCACTTCCCGGTAATTGGATGAGTAACCAAACGACCCCATATTTTTGGGCTCTAACCATCACTTTAAGGTTTTGGTTGAGTTAGTTCCATAACATGGTATCTGAGTAATTGAATAAAATAATGAATAAAAGAATAATTAGTCTCATTAAAAAATTATTATGAAACTTCACCATTGATGATAAAATAAATGAGTTTCATACCTAATAGAGTAGGTTGATGTGCCCATAAAAAAATGGCATGGAACTTATACTATTGTTATTGCCCTAATTACACTAGATTAAATATAGAAAAATGACACATGGTGTAATGTAAATAGTTACATAAAGGTAGCATTATTTTGTATTTCGTATATATAATATATTCATAAAATAAAATTAGAATTAGAATATCTATAAATGTATAACCATAATTATTGTCATAACTCATAAGCCTATATATAAATGGAGTAGCATTCACCTTCTTTGGTGATACGGTATATACTACTATTCCTGTTGTATACTCGTATGTTGGTGAGACATGATATGATGGCTACAACAACAACAATCTTATTGTTTTGCTCATACTTTATAAAACTATCCTTAGTCTTCTACTTCTGCGTTGCTTATGATGAAACCCTCGTAACAACAACGGTAGTTTCCAGCAACAATGACGATCTCCATTATTTCCCCAGGTTTTTCCTCTTTTCGATCTTCCTTTGAATATATGACGCGTACATTCTCTATTATATGAATGCAAACATGCATTATGCATATATATCCACTTTGAAACGGTCGGTATGTTTTGTATAAAACGTGATGATCACTCATTCAAGAATAATAAATTAGCTGTCCTTTTATAAAAGTGATCATTTCATGTGGGAAACCGTCTTACTTTATTATTTGTGCATTGGGTGGTCGACGCTCATGAGTCATGATTCTCATGAACACTCCCTTTTATGGCTTTATGTCTCATACGCATGGAATAATCTAAATAATGAGGTGGATTGTTGCTTTTAATTGTTCCTTTATAAGGCCTAGTATATACGGAGTATTATTGTACTTGTATTAAGTTTATATCTTTTTTGTTTATTTATTTTTGGATTTAAAATGTCACAATTAAGCCACAATCTCCTTCACTTCTAGTCTATTTTAGCTATATTATCCCGTGATACATTACCTTCATCCCAAGCGAGCGCTAAAAGGGACACTTTTATTGAATATAGAAGGTCGGATTAAACAACTTTGAGACTTATCATCGATAAGCTATCGATGGAAATCCCCAAATGAAAGATGGGACGGAGGTTAAGATTTTCTCAAGGGGCGAATTCTTATTTGTGACAGAAATATTCATCAAAATTTTGTAATTGGTCAAATATTACTATAGGGTCGTGCTTTTTCCTAACGAGTCTCCACAATCCTAACGACATTTTACCAAAATATCCCTGTCATTTCACCCATCATAATTTTTTTGTTTCTCTCTCAATGAATCTCAAAAAATTCAACCACCCATAAATCACCAAAAACATCAAAACCATCCGGAGTCAAGGGTCGATGGCTGGGGTGGATGGGATGACTGGGGTCGGGTCAACGGTGCAGGGGTTGGGTTCGGCGTGGGCCAGGTGGGCGTGGTCGGGTCGGGGTCGGGGTCGGTCTGGGTCGGGTGGTGGGGTGGCGTCGTCTAGGCAGTGGATGGATGGGTTGGGGTCGGATCGAGTCTGGGTGGGTGGGGGTGATCGATCTGGGTGGATGTGAGGGTGGCTTGGGGTGGGTCATGGGTGGCAGTCGGAGAAGGGAGGGAGGGAGGGAGCAGCAGGGAGTCGGGGAAGGGAAGGAAGGGGTGGGTCATGGAAGTTAGGGTTTTTTCCTCTTTTTATTAAAATTATTTTATTAATTTAAATTTTCTTTTTTTCTTTGTTACTTTTTGTTTTTGTTTTTTATATTAAACTTAAATAATTAATTAAACAATAATGATACAATAAATAAAATAAATTGGTAAAAAAAAATAATCAATTTTATGTCATTAGTAATTGAATTAGAATAATAACTGAATACGGAAGCAATCAATTATCTAAATTGATCGAGTAAAACAAAAGAAACGTAAATGAATCTCAATGTCAAAGATAAAGTTCATAGGATATTATGGAAAAATCATAGTAAAATTCGTTAGAATTGAGTAAAGACTCGTTAGAAAAAATAATTTCGTTATTATATTAGTCACTTTAATTGATACTCTCTCTTTTTCACTAACATTTTTTTCCTTTCCTTTTTGGTAGGTTCTCTAAGGCTAAGTTTAAAGGGAGTCTGAGCATGAGTCTGAGTATGAGTCTGAGACTCAGATTTGTTGAGTCTGAAACTCATACCTGGATAATGTGGTTGGTACGAGTCTGAGGCTCAGACGGATGGAAGATTAAAGGAGGTCTGAAATTGAGTCTGAACAAAAGTCTGAGTCTCAGATTCTTTGAGTCTGAGACTCATACCTGGTTAAAGTGGTTGAGACGGTCTGAGATTCAGATAAGTCTGAAGTTGAGTCTTGGATTTCAAAGACTCATTCTCAGACTCGTTCATTCAGTTCAGTTCCGTTCCGTTCCGTTCATTTTAGTTCAGTTCAGTTCAAATAAGTTGTTATTATTATTATTATTATTATTATTATTATTATTAATTATTATTATTTGTTAAATATTAAAACTAATGACATTTTTATGAAAATTAATATTAATATAACAATAAAAATTAATATTGTTTTTAATGTTATTAATATTATTACTATTAAATATTAATATTGATTATTAATATTAATATTAATATTAGTATTATTATAATATTATTAATAATTAATATTATTATTTATTATTACTATTATTACTATTGTTATTGTTATTGTTATAAATAATATTATTATTATAAAATATTATTAATAATAATATTTTTATTAAAATTAAAATTAATATAATAATTATAATAATTAATATTTTTGATACAATAATTAACATTATTATTTGTTGTTACAATAATAATTAATAATTTTTTTGTAACTAGTAAACTTGTTATTATTATTTCTGTATTTCAGGCTACTTTAGTTCAATTTGTCTCAGCTCTCAGCTCAGTTTAGTTCAGTCCAACTTATTTTACTTTAGCTCATTTCACTTCATTATAAAAGAACATGATCAAAATAATTTGTATTAGATGATACAGTTGTATATATGATAAAAAAAACAAATTCGTATAATAAATGATAAATAATACTGCACGTAGTAATAAAAACGGATAATGAATTGATAGTTATTCCCGACCAAACCAAACAAAACCTAGTTCGACCTGAACATGACCAAACCGACCCGAACCAACGATCCGACCCAGACCCGACAACTAGACATGACAAAACTGACTCGACCTGAAATGACCCAACCTTAATAAGCCAACTCGATCTCGATCTGATATCCAAACTAAAGATTCTAGGTGGACTAGCTCGTAACCTGAATTGACCCGAGTAAACCCGAAATTGACTCGACTATTATTATAAAAAAACGAGTCGATATCCCTAAAAACATGAAAATAGCAAACCCGAAATGATCTGGCCCGACCCAAAGTCAAAGCGAAACTCAGTTAACCCAAATCCGATCCGGTTGACTTGTTTGCCAGGTTTATCGACAACCCAACCCGAACTCGACCCACCCGCCCGATTGCCACTTTTAATAATGACCACTTGGAAATAAATTTATTCGTATGTCACAAGATTTATTTAACAATTAATTATTTAATTGTAATTATTCGAGTTATAAAATAAACGTAGATATTGAGGTAAATAAAAATATAAAATAAGTTATGTAGAAAGTTGAGGTGAGATGATGTAAATAAAAAAATAAAAAAATAAAATAAGGTAGATAAAAAGTTGAGGTGAGATGAATAAAAAATAATATAAAATAAGGTATGTGAGGGGAGAAAGTCTGAGATGAGTCTGTGGATAAAGTGTCATTTTATAGTGAGTCTGAGTCTGAGTCTGAAGAATGAAAAGTAAATGGAAAGCTGAGGTGGCCGAGTCTGAGAAAAAATGATGGGTCTGTGGATAAACATAGTCTAAGATCTTCCTCTTTCCATTTTGATAAAAAATACATGGTTAATATTAACTCAACTTTCTCTCCACTTAACTACGACCACATATTCTCCTTCCCTTAAATATTGTGCCCAAAACTACAAGAAGATCATAGTGAAAAGGAGGGAGTAGATAAAGACAAACACCGCTTCCTCCTACTTCCTACGCTTGCTTTTCTATCAAATGATGTTATTTGACCCGTCATCAATTTATGACGGATATATCCGTTAGAGGAGACACGTAATCTCATTATCCAAAGGAGGGTGTAGATTTTTTTTCTTCTTTTTTTTTGGGTATATATGCCATATGTTCTTGGTACAACTGTATGTGTTAAGAGATATTTTAGTGGAGAAAAAGGAAGTTGAGACATGGTGTCGTCTAAAACAATATTCTCATGCTTCCTGAAATTGGAAGTATTGCTTTTTGTGTTATTTCTTTCAGCACCTTGCTTATTCTGCACCATCAGATCAGACGCTCGACCCATCATCAACAACATCGTCCTTGATCATATCTCTCTCCCCAGGTGTTTTTTTTTTCATCTCCATCTCGTCATTCGTACCCTTTCAATAATATAAAAGGACAACAAATTATCGAGATGGGTAAGTATTATTTTATCATCATACGAGTGCTCGTACGTAAGTCATAATAACTTGAATACATTAACCTTTTTAAAATGATACTATGGTACTAGTAATATGGATTCGATATTTTATACTATACAATATATACAAAAGTACCGATCGAAAATATTTGAACTGCTATCATGCGTAACTTAAAGATATTAGTATCAATATATCCACGGTATACTACTTGTCGGCATTTACTCTTTACCGTCGACGTTTTACTTTTTACCGTCGGCGTTAATCACGTAAAATGATGACTTTGTTCTTCAGTTAGGGCCTGATTCGAAAATGTCTAGCTCGGAGTCAATTAATTAATTTTTATTATTATAATTTTTATTATTAGTATATTATTTAAATAAATGTTTCTAAAATATTTGGAGATATAAGAGTTGGGAGTCTAGTTTATTTCCTAATTAGTTTATTATTTATTCCCTAAATAATTTATTTCCTTTAGTTCATATTTTGGAGTATCTATTAGTTAGGTTATAAATAGGGATAGTTGTATTGAGTATTTTTATTGATTGACGACTGATAATTGACGATTACAATTTATATTAAAAATTCGAAGCTTTTTTGTTGCAATTGTTTTCTCAGTTCAACGTGCCTTCTTCCAAGCTTTGTTATTGTTTGACGCGTATCAAACATTGACTCGAGCAAACAATTAATAAGTCTTAATTGTTCTCTCCATTATTCGTCCTATATATCTAGGTCGAGTAAATATCTTTTTGGTATTAGAGCGGAATTTTCGTATCATAAGTGGTATCAGAGCAGAATTTTCGTATCAGGGCCGGCCCATATGGGGTTCGATCCGGTTCAAGGACCCGAGACTCAAACAAGTGAGTACCTCAATAGGTATATTGTTCATACAACTTTGACGAGAAGTACTGATGTGGTATAATGGATAAGATACATGTCATTAATATAGAGATTGTAGGTTCAGATCTTTTTAGTGCCATTTCTTTAGTTAAGTTGGAAAATTTATACTCCCTTCGAGTTTCTAACCTTCCACCATTTACTTTTGGATTGAAAAATAGAGAAATGAGTGATGGAATGTGAACCACATTAGTGGAAAATGGGTAAAAGATAAAACTCAGCCAAAAAAAAATGAGACAATGTTCGAAACTTGGGAGTAATAATTACCCATATTTTGGAACAGTGCTTTCAAAGTTAATGGACGACCCTGCTTGTAGGGTGGCCTTATTGTCAGAGACAAACCCTTCAAATAGATAGGGCACAGCTCAAATGCTCAATCCATTATTACTCCACTTGTCTGATTTATTTCTGTGGGTTCAAATCTTTTTTGTTCCATTTTTTTTAGTTAAGTTGAAAAATTTATAGGGTGTCATGTTGAAGTTAGAACATGACTTGTAAATTGAATGGGCTGATCCTGTCTTCAGTAGTTTTTCTTTTTTATTTTTTGTTTCTAATATTTTTTATTTACGAAGTCGATAATATTTACGATTTCTATTTTTAAATCTGAATCCACAAAATCGACTTTTTTGAAAACTGTGTTTTAATTGACAATTATTACGCCGTTATATTTGTTCGCTTCATATTTTAAAAATCGTGTTTATTATTTTCTATTGAAACTCGACTTAAATCTCATAAATCTGTTCAAGATAAAAATAAATTACAAACAAATTAGTAAATTGTTTAAATATCACAAACATTATAAAAAATTAAAATTAATAAACACGAAATTATTTTATTACGTGATGTATTGAAAAAATATATATATAAACAAGGAATTATATAATTACAAAAATGTACTTTTGCTAAACAAATAGTACTCCGTAAACAATTGTACGTGGCCTCGTAAGAAGTTACTCGCATTATCTCTATTCTCTATCATAGTTTAAGACTTTAAGCGTAGAGGTCCCAAGTTTGTAGGACCACGTACGACATTATTTGATTAGGATATTTATTCATTAATATTTCAGAGCCGTAATTAAGAAGAATGTTTTTAATTTTTTTAATATGGGAATAAAATCCAAAATAATTACTTGTACGAAAATCAGAGGCGGCTAATAGGTTGAGAGGGGAACTGGGCCTCCAATTCATTGAGCCTCATAATCCTCTTTCCGATGATTCACGCTATATACAAAAATATGAGATACTATTATGTATACATGTGGCTTGTAGTACAGTGATTTCAATGTACTCATCTTGAAAGATCATGGGTTCAAACCACATTGGCTTGTAGTATAGTTCTATTTTTGTAATATTAAGTCTTGCTAGTTTTTTATTTTCTACATTTAATGCGTAGATATATCGAAAAAAAATAGTACTCCGCTTTTTTGGTCGAGAAAAAAAAAACATATATATAAAGGGCCTCAAACTCGAGATTTGAACTGAACCTATAAATTTTTTAAGACGTCTCTAACAAAAATGGATTATTATTTTCAAACTATTCATAAAAAATGATTCCTCGACATTAGTGGCGGATGCCTGCATAATGACTTGGATTTTTCATTTGTATTTTGTTCAATTTTCAGCTCAAAAAATAAAAATATAGGAAACTAATTGTTACGCCCACCAAGTAGTGGCTCGGACCTACTATATATATCTAATTTATTTCAAGTCTTAGCTTCCAGGGGCTTATTTGTGGAGTGAGTAATCTCAAGAAAAAAATTGTAATTTTAAAGGAAAAACGTTTTTAATTTTAAAAAAAAAATTATTATTATTATGTGAGAAATATTTTTTTGACATTTTTATTTGATTGAATAATACGAGTAAGTTTTTTTTAAAACTTTTTTGTCATCTTAGCAAAAAAAAAAATGCTTTTAACCTAAAAGAATATTATTACCAACCATCGATTTGATACCAATGTGTTAACTCTCATACCCACATTCCTCTTGGTATGAGAAACCAATAAAATGTCAAACAAAAGTCGACAACGGGAATCTAAATTTTACTCCCTATGTTCAAATCCAAAAGGTATACTTTCTTTTTGGACACTATCACAACTCAAGAGAATCGTTAATACTCTCGACAATCTATAAGAGAAAAATCATGTGGAATCTTGTTTGATACGTCTTTATGAGTATATTAAGAATATTAAATTTTTATAATTTTTGTTAATGTATAAAACGAAATATATTGACGGTGTAAAACGTGTTTTGATAAGTGTGAAAAAGTAAACGTATCCTTTGAATTTGAACAATGAGAGTAATATCGAGTGGCTAATTGACACGACTGACTAGTTTTATGTGTGGTTTAAAGTTAGTTGCGATATACGTATGGCATGGAGCAACTGACCGACGTGTTTGTTTTTCATAAGTATCTTTCGTTCTACTTTAATTATGGAAGGAGAATAGTCGTTGGCTGGGACAACGTTGGTACGAGTGGTCCATTGTGTTTGTGTATTTATTTGTTTTTGATCAATGTCTTCCACATCCACTTGGTATATACACTTGTGAGGCTATGGAAAGAAAAATACTCCCTCCGTTATAAAATATACTCCCTTCCATTCAAACAATTCTTTACACTTACTATAAATGGACAATCCAATCAATTCTTTACATTCCTTTTTTGGCAAAAGATTTTACCTTTTAATCCTCATATCTTTTCTCTATTTACACAAAATGTCACCACTTTTTTCTTACTTTAATTTTGGTGGACCCATAATACCATTTGATTTACCAATAATACCCTTACTTTTACCATTTTTCTTAAAATTGATGAAAATCCCTATGTCAAGGATTGTTTGGATGGGAGGGAGTAAGTAGTTTAAGATATTTGCACACTTATTAAGAAAGTGTTTTAGGTGGATATTAAGCTGCTTTGGAAATTGAAAAACCTTTTTTAACCAATTAAAGGAGTTTTATTGTATTGAAAAATGTAAAACAACTTATAAAAAATAAAGTTTTCAATCTTCTAAAACTACTTATATTTTGTAACGGATGGAGTATTCAGTTTTTATAACCTATGTCGTCACAAACGTAAGACTAAATCAATTACTCGACTCCTTTAACAAGGAATATATGAAACTCACTTGTTCAACAAGGAATATACTCCGTATACGACCTTATGATTAAGAAAAACACGGTCATGATTACTATACTAAAAACTTTTAGAGTCTAGCTTTTGTATGTAGAACCCTAATTAACACTTTGGATATGTGGAATGTATTTTGGTGAAGAAGTGTGGGGGTGGTTGCCATCTACCAATTCGGAGATTCATATGCAGATACGGGAAATTCAATAAGGCTTGGCCCATCAAGCAACTGCGGCAAACTACCCTATGGACAAGCCTATTTGGAACACCCTACTGGTCGTTGTTCGGATGGACTCCTCATTATTGATTATTTCGGTACAATAAATTTATCATTTGTTTAAGGAAAATATATATAATAATGTTACTGATTATATATTGACTTGTGTACGTACGTATGCATGCATGCAGCAAAGTATTTGAACATCTCATTGCTTGATGCATATCTTAATAAAGACGGTAACTTCACCCAAGGAGTTGATTTCGCGGTTGTTGGTGCCGTAGCACTTAAAACTCCCGTTTTGCGTATACCCCTAACCTCCAACGTTTCTTTATCGGTTCAACTTTCTTGGTTCAAATCGCATCTTAGTTCATTCTATCCTGACATCGCAGGTAAATTCAGTCATTTGTTTACATTTGATTACTTACAAATTTACAATATATACTTCTCAATACTAGTTGTATTTAAACATGCATGTTTGTATCTCAATGTAGATCAAAGAAGACAGCTTGCGAGAAGTCTTGTCTTCATGGGTGAAATCGGAAGCAATGACTATAATTTTGCATTCTATTTGAAAATGAACAGTTTTACGAATGTGCATAGAATGACGCCTTATGTGATTCAAGCAATAAGAAATGGGATAAAGGTATTTTATTTATTACGGTATAAAATTGTACCTCATGTTTTTTTTATTTTCTATTCTAAATTTTTTTCGAAATGACTTTGACTGTCGATAACTCATGATCAAGCTCAAATCTGTCAGACTGTTTTTCCACATTTATTATATTTGTGAGAAATTCGACATTAAAAAAAGTCATCACTTTTAAAATGTGGAAGTCTTTATGGTTGATCAAACGTTTTTTATTCAATAAACTTTGACCGCTTATGACTTATAATGAATTCTGAAAGTGATACGGAGTATTTATTTATTTTTAAAAGTTGATCTCTTTTACTAGATATTCAGGAAATTATTAACTTTGGTATATATGCATGCAGGAAATTATTAATGTTGGTGCTACTCGAATAGCTATACCGGGGAGTTATCCGATTGGTTGTTTGCCAACATTTCTCAATAATTTCAAAACAAATGATACAAATATGTACGACGAACTAAAATGTCTAAAGAAATATAACATGCATATACAATATCACAATCAACTACTCCAACAAACTATTATTCAACTTCAAAAGGCCTATCCAAATATTACAATTGTATACTTGGATTATTATGGAGCATTCAAAGATATCTTTCAACATCCTCAATTGTATGGTACGTGATCGAGTTATATATATACACTTCTCAACTTTCACTTTACGATAGGACATATGTATAAATATATAATCGTCGCGTAATTTACTACGGAGTATATATTTACATGCAGGGTTTGATGAGAGCGTCATACATGCAGCATGTTGTGGAGGTGGTGACGATGAATATAATTTGAATTTTAATATACCTTGCGGAAGCGATGGAGCTCGTGTTTGTAAAAATCCTGAGCGATATATTAGTTGGGACGGAATACATTTAACGCAAAGATTTCATCAAGTTATGGCCAAAAAGATGATCCCGTCTCTACTCCGCGCCTTGTATACAGCCGAATAGTTTGTGTATGATGCTTGTTTTTTCAGTGAACTACAGTATAATTTTTTTGAGTTTTCATCAACATTTAAAGACGTTCTTCTGATTTCTTATTATTTTTTTGGCATGCATGCATGTAGGCTGTAGCACATCTGAGCCAACACATTTATGAAAGTAATCTATATATGAATAATGCTTCAATATTTAGTTAATTAATGGGTTCGTGTTGTCATGCGACTTAATTTCCTATATCTACCTCCCTCCCGACCACCGTCAACGCCGCCCTCACTCAACCGGCGGAGCATGATGCCCTCATTTCCAACCACATGAGTCTTTCAGGTCAAGTACGTATAAACCCGACAACCAATTCCATTGATAAATATAAAGCTCGATCGCCTCGCTGCAAATAAAAGGCCGGCTTCATCACCGTCCCGGAATTGATTTGAAACTTTTAGTCCGATCCAATCGTTAAACTCGCTACGGTATACTAAATTGATGATAACTGGTCTCGAGGTAGGTAAAAAATAAAAGGCAGATATTATAGCGTAGAAGTATCTTTAATATTTTCTTCTTAATTCCGAAAAAAAAAAGGGTCAAGGTGGGACATGGATGTGTCAAAGTTTTAGTATCAAGTGGATAATTGACGTACAAGAGTAGCTAGTTTGATGTGTGGGGTGAAGTTAGTTGGTAGGTTATGGAGCAACTGATGTAGGGGCAGCTCCGGGAATTCAGGGTAAGTAAGGAAACTGGACTTCCAAATTTTTTAGATATTATATTCATATAAGGACCTCAAATTCAAGATTCGAACTGGGTCTCAAAATTTATTAAGACACCCCTGAAGTGATGATATTTCGTTCTACTTGCTTTACTTATGGAAGGAAAATACTCGAATAGTCGTATCACTGGACCACTGGTCGGTCTATATCTAATCTGTGTATGCAATGCATGCATGGGTCCTACTTTTTGGTGATGTGGTTGGGCATAGGATAATGGCGAAATCAGACTATAAGGTCCACATCATTATCGGCATCCTAACCTAAATCCGCATCCTCGGCTTCAACACTCAACTCAATCAAATCAACCTCATCGCATTCTATGTCGTGTACGTCAAACTACTATCACTCATCACTAACTCCATTACTCATAAACAATACTCCTTCTGGTTTCCATCATCTTCCCTTTTTATTAAAATATACAGGTGCGACTAATAGGGGTAAAGGTGAGCGCAGAAGCTGGATCTCCAAATTCATTGGGTCTCGTAATTCTCTTTTTGAAGATTTACTCTATATACAAAAATATTCAAAAATATACGAAGTAAGATACTATGTACCTATGTGGTTTGTAGTGGACTGAATTCAATGCTATCCACCTCTTGAAAGATTATAGGTTCGAATCACATTGAAGGCAATCCTAGACTCGAACTAGGCCTCATACCGAGTATATATTACAAAAATCAACAATATCTAACACTACATACATGATACATTATCGCATAATCGTAACCAAATTAACAAAGATTAATCCAAAAACAAGAGTATATAATACTCCCCCAGTCCCCCGGTCACTATTTTTTGTCACATTACCTCAATATTTGTAAGAGGTATTTTAATGAAATGAACAAAAAAATAGTGACCGTAGGGAGTAATAATTAAGATAGATAGACATATAGAATGCATAGCTTTGGTAGCTTTTTACAATGTAGTTGATTAGTTTTCCCCATTCATATGATCCATTATAGAATAGTACTCCCTCCGTATCTATATGTTCGTCCACTTTGTTTAATATATGGGTGGAGTATTATATTGAAAGTGGACGAACATATAGATACGGAGGTAGTATATATTTATGAGAATTCTCATGTATCGTCACTTTTGAAATGTACGGCGAAAGTAATGATTGATCAAACGTTTTTGCTACATAAACTTTGACCGTCTATAACTCTTTATCACGGACTCAGAAAGTTATTACTTCCTCCAAGTGTTAATGTTCTTTCCATTCCAAAATGGCACAAAGTTTTTTTGTTTGGTTAAAATAATGAAAAACTAATAAGGAAGCATGGGTTGAAAATGAAAAAGTAATGAAAAATAATAAAGTTAGCGTATAAATAGATTAAAATATTGAAAAAATATGATCAAATAAGGAAATGATTGAAATGAGAAAGAGATAGAAACTTGGAGGAAGTACTATTTTTTTCAAGTTATCATTCAATTAATTTCTATCTATTTCACATTTTAAGTTAATTACTCCGTATCATTTAACTTTAATTAGTATTTTTTTCAGTTTTGTATTATTTTATTATATTAATGAATTTTCTAAAAAAGAATATTTTTATCATTTAAAAAAATTTAAAAAAGATGTGCGGCTTATATGGTTTATCATTTATAAGGGAATTTTTTTGTTTGACAATAGTATCAAATACGAGTAATTAATACTCCTATTCAATTCTTTACATGGGGCCGTTTTAGTAAGGGAAAATGGTTGACCTGTGTAAAGAATTGAATGGATGGGAGAGTATTGTTTTCAGAATTTAAAGAAAAAAATTAAGTTTAATACTCGTATTAGTTTGTTATAAGATGATAGTCCATAATTCGCTAAAAAAAGGCGATACACCATAATTCGTATATGAATATATATTGTGGTCACGCGTGAATTTTTTTATAATGGATATATAATACTTCGTGCCAAATAACCAAATGAGTAAAAAAAGTGACTTGAAGGTGACAGATTGGTAAAAAAATATTGAGAGACCAATCACCTATATGATTGACGAAAATAAAAACATGAATGTGTTACTCCGTAATATTTTATGTATAAGAATAATGAGTCATAATCTTTGTACTCTCTTCGTTCCAACGAATTGTATACATTTGCTTTTTTAACACTATTTATAAGTGATGAGAATCTTCAATATACTCACTTCTAATATATAAGATAAAAGATAGTCATGTGGGATCTTGTTTAAATCGTCCAATAAAATACATTATGAATATCAATTTTTTATAATTTTTACTGACACGTAACTAAAGATATAGATAAAAGAAAACGAGTATCGACAAATGTGCATAAAGCAAACATATACAAATGGTTAGAACGGAGGGAGTATATTTTTGTGAATGGAAAATTAATGTTTGAGGTTACACTTTATAGGAAAATGACCTCACCATCGTCAAGGCTATTAAATACTCCGTACAATGTTTGTATTCGAGTTCTATATGTTCGCAAAGTCTAGGAAGAAACGGTCTCTTTATAAGTTATTGAGAGATCACTAGTCAGTATGTCTTATTCATACCTATTTTATGGTTAGATGATTAGATATACCTCTGAATGACAACTTTATTTGTACCGCTTTTTATAACAAGTGTATCCCATTTTTATTTGTATACTCTTTCAAGTTAAACGTACTTATTTTTGATAGCTTTGATATCACTATTATCTTCATTTGTGATTAGTCCCTTAGTATAGCTACTCCTATAAGTCCCTACTACATTTCGTCGTCGACATTTCAGCCACGTCGTCGGCGCTTTATACGTGAATTTACTGTTTTACCCTTCCATAATTATGATTAATGATATTAATTAAGTTTCTTAATTAATCTAATTAATATTTCCGAGTAAATTAAAATTACGGTTTTTGTACTTTTGAACGGTTTTTGAGGCACGTGTCTCAGCGTAACTCTCTTACCCTTCTGTAATATTGATTAATGAATTTAATTAAGTTTCTTAATTAACGTAACTATTATATTCCCGACTAATTTGAAATTACAGTTTTTCCCACTCCAAATCCGTACTCAAGTAAGTAGATCTATCTATTTTGTACTCCGTATTACCTTTTAGCTTGTATTTGATTATTTTAGGTCGATTAGTTTGATTATAATTAGTATTAGGTTGATAGTTTAGGTTCCCCGTAGCTAATTTGTGCTTGATTAATACATGTAATACCCGATTTGAGTAGTTATTGTTTTCTATATTCGATTTTGGTATCGGTTTGGGTGACTTTGGGATCGATTTTTGCGAAGGGAGGCGCGATTTCTGGGTTTAGGACCGATGAAAATCGACTACGACGCCGGAATTTCGCGTCTGGGGGGTCCCCTGGACGCCCAAAACCCACGCCCAGATGCAAAATTACAAAAATTTGTAATTACTAAGGCTCAAACCCACAACCTCTCGAACACAAATGAGACTCTTTACCACTGAACCAATTGAACATTATTGAGAAACCTTACTAAAATATTATCTATATTTGATTCTAAAACCCTCTAAAATCGCCTGTTAATACAATTTTAATATTATTAATAATATTAGTGTTGTTGTGGGTGGGGGAGGATATATAATATAACATAATCCGTAACATAATAAAATGACGGTTTTCAAAAAAAAAAATGTTTTATTACCGAGTTTCATTAACATGATTAAACTTTTTAATTTCATTAACAAAGTTAGTGAATGTAATTAGGGAAAGACGTTGTTGTCTTTTCACATTAAAAACCGCTGACAACCTAATTTCTAGAAAAGTCGGGTTTCTAGAAAAGTCGGGTTTCTCTAAAGAAAAGACGTTTTTTTAAGTGAGAGAAAATAAAATTAAATATGGTGAGTGGAGTTTGAGTGAATATATAATAAGGACAAGATAATAACGGAACTGTTTGAAAAATTAAAAATCGATTCATTAACGAGTTTCAATAACTAATCTAACTTCTAAAATTACGTAACATTAGTTAACTAATCTAATTAAGGCAAGGGCAAGATCGTCTTTTACATTAAAAAACGCCGACGACGTGGCTGAAATGCCGACGACGAAAAACAGCACTCCTATAAGTCGACCTAAAGGAGAAAAAGTAGTTATCCATTTGCTAATATCTTAGGGCTCGTTTGGTTCACCATGGAAAGATGAATTTACCGGGAACTTTAAATTCACGTGAATTTGTATTTCATGGGAATTAAAAATT
Organism: Agrostemma githago; assembly: GCA_958450325.1. NCBI lineage: Eukaryota > Viridiplantae > Streptophyta > Magnoliopsida > Caryophyllales > Caryophyllaceae > Agrostemma > Agrostemma githago. The sequence continues at coordinate 74,618,814 of OY288243.1, read as the reverse complement.
ATTGTTTGGTTGCCACGTGGGAAATAACTTCATGCGGGAAGTTCTACACACCAAGGGGGGCCTTGGTGACTAACTTCCCATTGTGGAGGAAGTGGCAATTCCCGGAAAGTGGGCAACCAAACAACTCCCTGAAAATGCACTTCCTGGAACTTGCACTTCCCAGTAATTGGATGAGTAACCAAACAACCCCTTAAATTTCTCTTTTGCCACCTACCTTGATACTCTATGACGGAGTATGAATTCTATGAATTTTTCACAGAAAAAAAGAAATCATGATTCCAAATAGTGAATTTACAAATATATATACGGATTATTTTTTTTCAGTATATACATCATATTGTCAGAATACAACATAAGGAGTAAGTTTTTTCTACTATTTAAATTGAATTTTTTTCTATTAGACTGAATTTCGCGAAAAATTGATTTCCTTTTTTTTAAAAATAATAATGAAAACAAATCTTCTCTAATATGACATACTCTACTTAGGACTAAAATATAGGAAAATAAAACTAAACAAAAATTAAGACTAAACTTTATTTCCTTTTTCAGATATATATATATATATATATATATATATATATATATATATATATATATATATATATATATATATATATAGAGGGGAGATCAAATAAGGGCATATTACATATGTAAGGGCATAAGTTCCAATCTCAGCCGTCAGATTAAATAGAGATGGATGGCTGAGATTGAGTGATATATATAATTATTTACAAAAAAATAAAAGCAATGTTTACATTTTCCATGCATACCTCTTTTTTCCCACTCTCAATATTCCCACCCTATTCATTTCAGTATACTTTCAACTCTCACTCTTCATTACTCTCATTTTTCTATCACCATTCTCTCTCTCCATTCTCCATCTTTCATTCACTGTCTTTTTTCCCTCCTCCATTGAAGAACAATAAAAAAAATCAATTGCTCCAGAATCTCTTCATCATCAATCTTAATAAAAGAAAGATCGAGCACAGAATATACAATTTCCCCTTCCCAAACGTCATCTCATCTCAATCTGTAAGTTTTTTTAATTCGTCATATTAAAGCTCTCCATTCTCATAATTCTTTCTTACTTGAGAGTCTTATTTCACAATCACACAAATTATACTTTATGGAATTCTTTACAGTTTCACGATTTTTGGGGGGTTTTCAGCAAAATTAGGGTTTTTTTTTTTCAATTTGGGGGTTTTTGCGTTTTGTCGTGATTTTCAGGTTTACTTGCGAGTTTCTTGTTAAATTGGGGGTTTTCTATTTGGGGATTTGGTGTTTGATCAATTTTTGGTGGTAATATCGTTCCAAATCAATTTTTATGATGTTTAATCAAATTTCTATGGTGTTTACTGATTTTTTTGGGTTTTTGTTTTATTGCATGTTTGATTTCGTAGTATCAATGTATTTGTTTGATTTCATGTTTTTGATGGGTTATCACGTTCATCCCGTCACAAGAGACTTCTTTGGGTTTCTGTTTCATTGCAGGTTTACTACGTTTTTGATTTCGTAGAATCAATTTCTATGGTATACAGATTTATGTTAAAATTTTAATGGTGATTGAAAGAATTGTATCGTCTAATTTAAAAATGTAGGTTAAAATTTAAACAAAAGACATTAACTATATTATTATAATCACTTTTTTTTTGTCAATTGTGTTCAAAAAGAATTGTGTTTTGTGTTGTTGATAGTGTTGTAGTTGAAATTGAGGAGAATATATGAGACACGTATTATGAAGTTTATGAAGATGAGAGTTGAAGTTTTACAGTCTTGGAATTGAAGTTTCAAGCATATAGTTGAATATATGAGCAGAAGAAATTGAGGAGAATACATTCCACCATTTAATTATGAAGTTGTAGACGTTGTGCACTGAAGTTGTAAAGAGAAGAACTTAAAGTTTCAAAGTTATGTTCTACAAATCAAAGGGGCATGATGTTGAAGTTTCAGAAACAGAGAGTTGAAGTTGTAAAGTTTTCGAACTGAAGTTGCAAGCGTGTGGTAGATTGTTTTGAATGTACGTAAGTTAACTATGATGTTGTAAATGTAATGTACTGAAGTTACATTGCAGCTGAATTAAAGTTCCAAACAAACTGTTATTTAAATTAAATATTGAAAGGCATGCACTGAATATGTAAGCTAAGTATACGTGTTTTGAAGTCTCAGAAGCTTAGAGTTGAAGTTTCATAAATTGAGAGTTGCAGTTGTAAAGAATTTAAATTAAAGTTCCAGGCGTGTCGTTGTATGTTTTTACAGAGAAATAATGTTCAACTTTCCAGCAGTTATATATATAAAGTTGTAATTGTTGTGTTTTGAAGTTCTAAAGTGAATGAGTTGAAGTTATAAAGTGAGTTTGTTGAAATTATAAATACCGTACTATTCGACGTTATGAACTAAAGATGAAAGTATGTGGGAGACGGGTTCTAAAATTTCAGAAAGTGAGAGTTGAAGTTGTGTACTAATTGAATTAAAGTTTCAAGCGTACGGATGGATATTTTGGTAGAAAAAACTTCGTATTCAATATTTGAAGAAGACGCTATCATTCATAATTAAGTTTTACGGAACTATTGATGAAGACACTTTTATTTAAAGAATGATTTAAATTTCGTATTCAATATTTGAAATAGAATTTACGGAAAAATATTTGAATAAATTAAAATTAACAAGTAAATAGTGACATGTAGAAGAAAATAATAAATTTGAAGCAACAATGGGTTAATAAGAAAAATAATATGATGAAGGTTTTCAGTATTGGGATTTGGCTTGGTTGATTAATTGATGTGGTGGAGAAAAAAATGTATAATGTTTATTTTGGAGAGAGAGGAATTGTTAGTGATAGGTTAGGTGTGTTTTACATTTAATGCCAAATCAACAACTCTCTTAATTACTTAATTGCAAAGCTAATCTCAGCCCTTGATCAAAAGTTAATCCAATGACTAACAATAGGACTTATGGACTTAAATTTATGTGTGACCTTATTAGAACTCATCTCTCTCTCTATATATATATATATATATATAGAGTGGAGTTCTCATAAGGTCACTATATTTTTTAAGTTCATAAGTTCTTATAGAGGCCATTGGATTTAAAAAAAATTGATGGTCAAGATTGATTGTTTTAGGGAGATGAAATTAATTATGGTGTGCAACTTCCAATGTGATTATTTCAACTTTCAACATTTTCATTTAATTATTTAATCTTTTTTTTAGTTTAAAATTTTATTTTAATTACCTAGTAAACATTTTATAATATCTAATTGTTTTATTATATCTGATTGTTTCATTCAATTATTTTATTTTAATGTTTTTCAATGTGATTGTTTTATAATATCTGATTTATTTGAAATTACACAATATCTGATTGAAGTTGCATTCAATTTATCTAAAGTTATATTGTGTCTACTTGAAATTAATTAATTAATATAAATATGTTTGAAGTTACAAAGTATCAATTGAATTTTAGTTGAAGTTACATCATATCTTCTTGAAGTTACACCTATTGGTTTTTAAAATACCAAATTCAATTCATGCTTTAAATATAAAAGCGTCTATCTAATTTATATTCATAGCAAATTTGGAATTCAACCATAAGCTCTAGAAACAAATTGAAGTTACAAACTGAATCAATAGAAGTGACAAATAGATAAAGTTAAAGTCCCTCTACATACACCTAGAATTACGGACATTGAAGTTTCAAAAGAATTGAGTTGAAGTTACATAAATAATGTATTGAAGTTTCAATACATACAGTTGAATGTTTACAACATAGTACGAAAAAAAAATGTTTATAAAGTTATGTTGTTATTGAGATGAAGTTACAAATTTAACAGTTAAAGTGAAGTTATAAAGTAATTGATGTTGCATATTGACCAGTTAAAGTTACAAACCGAAACAATTAAAATGACAGATAATTATAGTTGAAGTTCCTCTACATACATCTAGAATTGAGTTGAAATTATAAAACAAATTTAGCAATTCCAAATGTACAAAATAATCATGGACATCATGTTTAGTAACACCGAACTCCTTCAACTCCGATGCCCGAAATACGTGTGAGATTACCGACATCTTCCTCCGCTATTGCCTCGTTTCCCACAGCTTCAACAATTTGACCTTCTTTGGACGACATCACAGCTAACACATATGCAATAAAGAAGAAAAAAACACAATTAGCTACTAGACATTTAAGATACTATGCAGTATTACATGATCATTTATCATTCACTACAACATGTTCATCTATTATCCTTTCTCGTTCATATTCATCCCGATTAGTATCTTCATGTATAAGTCTGTCCCTCAACATCTCTTTCTTCTAATCTTTTAATGTGTTATTCTAGCTTCTGTTGCCAACACATATAAATACTTAAAAAGTCAACCAAAACAATTAAGATGAATTGCATAAACCAAGAGTACTCGTTATGTTGCAGAAAGTTATGAGTGTAAATAACAGGAGGCAGAATATAATCGACCTAAAATCATCTGTTTTAACACTAATTGTTATAATCCTTCAAATTTTTTATACAAATCTAATAATCGACCCAAAATCATACGTTTTAACACTAATTATTATAATCCCCCAATTTATTATACAAATCTAATCATCGACCCAAAATCATCTGTGTTTATCATTATTATACAAATTTGAAGAAAAAAAAAATCAGAAAAACCCATTATCAACTGGGAATTGAAAATCCCCAAATTTTTATCAACCATTTTTACCCTAATTATTATAATCCCCAAATTTTTATAACCCCACATTATTATACAAATTATTATTCAAATTTTTAACACTAATTATTATAATCCCCCAATTTATTATACAAATCTAATAATCGACCCAAAATCATCTGTGTTTATCATTATTATACAAATTTGAAGAAAAAATCAGAAAAACCCATTATCAACTGGGAATTGAAAATCCCCAAATTTTTATCAACTGTTTTTACCCTAATTATTATAATCCCCAATTTTTTATAACCCCTACATTATTATACAAATTATTATTCAAATTTGAAACAAAAACAATCAGAATTACCTGTGACGAACTGTTGCCGATGAAGAGTGAACCGATGGAAAGTGTTGACAAACGGAGGAAACTGATTTTTTTTCCATTGAAAAGATGATGAGAAGTAGAGAGACTAATAGAGAGGGCAGAGAGAATCGAAATTGAGGGATAATGGTGAGTGTGAAAAAAGAGTGAATGAATATGGTGGAGAAAAAGAGAAAATTAATTAACTTTGGAATACGTAACTTGAAGTAAGTAAACTTTATTTTAAAAAAAGAAAAGAAATAAACACCATCACATCTCATCCATCCATTTTCATTTGATCGAAGGATATATAATAAGACTTATGGACTTATGAAGATAGTTGAGACTTATTTGATCTCAACTCTATATATATATATATATATATATAGAGGTGGGATCAGGTGAGTCCACTTATATATGTTGAGTCCGTGAGTCCCCATCTTAGCCCTTGATTCAATGTTAGATTAATGGACAAGATTTAATCTCATAATTAAGGAAATAACTAACAAATTTGGTAAATATATCATTTCTCTCTCTCCTCCTTAATTATCTCAATGCAAATCTTTTATTTCTATTATCAATCTTTTTAAATGTTTTTTCTCTCACACAACAAGTTTTTTCAAAAGTAAGTTTTTTTCATTTTCACCAAAAAAATCATTATTTTCTTACTGGTACGTATGTTACTATGTTGCTGCCATAATCAACTATGTTACTTTAACTCATATAACGTGTTACTTTAATTCATGAACTGCGTTACTTTAACTCATAAAATCTGTTACGTTGTTTAATATATTCTCCTGCAAAAACTATTACTCTAACTCATACAATGTGTTACTCTAATTCATGAACTGTGTTACTTTAACTCATAAAATCTGTTACGGTGCATATTTTCTTGCAAAAACTGTTACTCTAACTCATACAATGTGTTACTTTAATTCATGAACTGTGTTACTTTAACTCATAAAATCAATTACGTTGCAGAGTAGTCTCTTGCAAAAACAGGAGTTCCAATTAAAAAAAAGAACAATGTTTATTTTTATTAAGATACTCCAAAACAAAAAGTGGTACAAGATTCCAACTAAATCAACTCCATTACAATTCCAATGTTTCACACTTGTTACTCATAATGTCCTACTTATAATTCTTCTTCTTCTTCATCCTTCTCGTTCTCTCCGTCTTCTTCTTTTTCATCTTTTTCATCATCTCAGAAACTTTGATTTAATCTCACCACCGTACAATGGAGGAAACTCTCACCCACATCCCTACATCATTCATGTGGATTAAATTAACAGATAACAAGAGTTAAAGTAACAGATGAAGTGCATTGAAGTAACATTGAATTAAATTAACAGAGTATGCTTATACACCAGATATAAAGTAACAGAGGTCAGACATTAAAATAACAGAAAGTATGAATTAAAGTAACAGATAATGTTCATTAAAATAACACCAGATATAAGTTAGTGCAAAAAATTCATATAATGATAAAAATGAGAGTATGACGCAATATCTTACTATTTGATATTGTTTCCTATTTTGAAGTCATCACGTCCCATAATTATAGGAAGTAGTATTTTTTTTCTTTTTTTTTATATAGCGTTACTCTTTGATATTGTTTCCTATTTTGGTGGCAATCACGTCCTATTATTATAGGAAACAATATCTTTTTCTTTTATTATTTTTTTAATATGACAGTTTCCAAAATTCTTAGGACACTAAGATGCACTACAATAACAGATGAAAAACACTAAAGTAACAACTGGAGTGTATTAAAGTAACACGACATATAAAGTAACAGATGGTAGACATTAAAGTAACAGATGCTCTACACTAAAGTAACGCAGTATATGAACTACAATAACTCAATATATTGTAAACGTAAAAACTAATAATTGAGTAGCATCTTAATGACTTCCATGGCGATTCCAGTATAAATTACAAAACATATATACTCACCGTTTGTGTGTTCTACGATTTGCATATGAATCTATGATGAATAACACGACCATGAAAACAATATCAACATGAAAATTAGCGCAAAACATGAATGACACGACCATGAAAACAATATCAACATGAAAATTGACGCAAAACATGAACACAAATTGACGCAAATTAATCAAGATAATGAATAAAAATTGACGCAAAACATGAAAGCAATATCGAAACTCACCATTGTTATACTCGATGAATTGTTTATCAACCGTTAATGAAGGTGTCGCGATCATTGAATTCATAGTAACGGAATTTCGAGCACAGATTTGATTGAATGAATGAACGTGATGATCGATGGGAGTTTTTTTTTTTTTAGGTTTTGATGAACCTGTTAATGAACGTGAATGAATGAGGAATGATTGTGATTATGGGAGTTATTGTTTCCTATAATATGGGAGTTATTTTAGGATACTAAATCTTCCTCTTTTTTTTTCTTTTTTTTTTAAATACAAAATATTAGGATGGATCTTGTCCATCCATCCTCATCCCATCCAACGGATGGGATGAGGACTTAGGGACTCAACACTTATATAGGGACTCATTAGAACCTATCTCTATAGAGAGAGAGAAAGGATCAAGTGAGTCCTTTTATTTTTTTTGAATCCATGAGTCCTATCTACAACCATTGATCTAGAGTGGATGGATGGTGGTGATTGATTCTAGTAATTAAGGCAATAACTAACCTATTTTGGTAAAAATAAAATAAAATCCTCTCTCCTCCCTTAATTATCTCCAACCAATAATACACGTTACTTCCTCACATTCAATTTTTTCCTCACATTCAATTTTTTCATTCACATCCTAACTGAAACCCTTCACCTTCATCATCCCAAACACAATCACTCGACTTCCGTTTCTTTTCAAAACACACCCGCGCATCCTCTCGTCTTCAACTCAAGCAAGGCTACATTGAAGCAACTCTCTAACTTTAGCAAAGATAATCTTCAGGCGGCATAATACAAGGTAACTCGCTAATACTCGATTGTTGTACTAAAGAACTAGGTTTAGTTTATATTCGTATCTGATTTCATTAATTTTCTCGCTAATTATTGATTGATTTACTTTGCTGCGTTTGTGCCCTATAATTAATTAGTTTCACTAAAGATTGTTGCGATATCTGGGTATGCATCTGTAGAGTTTAATTGAATTCACCTACTTCATACTATGCTTCTACTCTTCATACTTAGTCTAACATATATTGAATGTTACTCTAATGCGCATATTCAGTTACTGTAATAAACTTGAGGTGTTACTGTAAGGGGTTGTTCAGTTAATTTTACACATGTATGATGTTATTTTAAAGACGACCCTGTGTTACTGTAATGTACAAGACGTGTTACTTTTAATCCCATCTTTGCGTTACTTTGAATGCTAGTAATCTGGTACATTTAATTGTGTAGACGTGTTACTCTAATTTGCACTCTATGTTACTCTAACACTTTCTTTGTGTTACTTTAACGCGTATCAGCTGTACATATGGTGTTTCTTTCACTCGTATCAGTTGTACTTTAATTTTATATACCAGATTAAACTGTAACAATAGTTGTACATAATTATTGTACTTTTCAGATGGCAAAAGGAGGAGACAAATCAAGGTGCGATCGCGGGTGTTGGATAACGTAGATAAGTATGTGGACGAGAGGCAAAAGATCATCGATGGTCCCAAGAGCAAGCCAACAAAGGGTCGAAAAAAATAACGTGTCTAACGAATTATGTCATCTTTTTCTAATTACGAATAATGCTTTGTATCGTTTTCGAAACTTGTTATGTACATTAGTATTTTGATTATCACCAATGGAACAATGTTGTTAAACTCTGTTACCCTAACTAATTGTTTATGTCACTCTAATTAACGACCGGTGTTACTGTGGGAATGAATGAAGTTTACACAATATACAAATGTGGTCTCATAATCATTGTGTTACATTGACGCATTATAACTGTTACTTTAATGAAAAAATGATGTTACTCTAAGTTATTAATGGTGTTATTCTTTGTCTCATGGTTAAACAATGCTATTATCATCAATTACTCTGACGCATTATATATGGTTCTTAAAAAAATGAATGTTGTTACTTTGGTAATGAATGGTTCTAATCCAAGTTATCCTCAGTTACTTTGGTATTGAATTGTTTAAACAACGTTGTTGTCCTCAGTTACTTTCATGCATTATGTCTGTTATTGTAACTAACGAATGGTGTTACTCCAATAGACATGAGATGTTACTCTAACCAAATACACATGTATTAAATAAATATATAGTTAATTGCAACGTAGCACAGCGCTATGTGTAAAAAAATGTGTACAAAATCCAGTTCCTGTGTTTTGTCAATATCCCCCCCAGAAACCGGCTGTCTCTGCAACCTGAACTCCCGAATTAATCCGCACAAGCTTTCCACATTTGCCTTGTCTTCTGCCCTTAGAAGTCCGTATCAGTGAAGCTTCAATGTCGTGTCCACTTCAACAGAAAACAAAACAATAATATCAGTGAAGCTTACGTTAAATCTGAGATCTATAGTATCACTGTATATCATGGAAAACCTAAATAACAAACATAAAACTCTGGAATTTATAACAATTAACCATTGATATGAATCTATGATGAATGAAATGACAATGAAAGCAATATCAACATGAAAATTGACGAAAAAAAGAACGCAAATTGACGCACGACGTATCCATGAATAAAAATTGAAGCAAAACGTGAAAAAAATATCAAAACTCACCATTGTTATACTCGATTAATTGCTTATCAACAGTTGATGAAGATGTCGCGCTCATTGAATCCATGGTAACGGGATTTCGAACTCAGATTTGAATGAATGAATAATGACGGAACGTGATAACGAAAAAAAAACTCACCATTCCTGTGCATTCGGTTCTTAGCAAATGCTACCTGCATAAAATTAAAACTCGTTACAAAATGATACTCGTTTTGTGTTACCCTAATTAATATTTGGTGTTACTGTAATTCATAATGTATGTTACTTCAACGCCGTGTCTACTTCAACATAAAACAAAACAATAATATTAGTAAAGCATACGTTAAATCTGGAATCTATACTAAAACGAGAGCAATGAACCACTGTTATTAATCCATGATTAATCAAATGAGTAAATTTCACCTTTTCCACTGCTGTCCTGTGCGTTCGCTTCTTTGTCAATACCACCTGCACAAAATTAAACAACATTACACCCATGCAACAAATGTGTTATATCAATTCATAAGTTGTGTTACTCTAACTAGTACACTACGTTACTTTAACAACATCATCAAAATCCTTTTTCTAAACGTGCAGTGTGTTACTGTAATTGCAATTAAGTGTTACTGTAACTCAAAAGGTATGTTACTTCAATGACGTTTCTGCATTAATATAAAACAATACAATAGTATCAGTGTATATCATGGAAAACCTAAATAAGAAACATAAAAACCTGGAATCTATACAGATCGAGAGAGTAACTAACCATTGATATGAAACTATCATGAATGAAATAACAATGAAAGCAATATCAACATTAAAATTGACGTTAAAAAGTAACGCAACAATGAAAGCAATAACAATAATGAAAATTGACGTGAAAGAAATATTGAAACTCACCATTGTTATACTCGATCAATTGCTTATCAACAGTTGAAGAAGATGACGCGGTCATTGAATCCATTGTAACGAGATTTCGAGCACAGAATTGATTGAATGAATGAACGTGATGAAGAAAGGGTTTTTTTTCTCACGTTTGAATGAATGAATGAATGAACGTGATGAATGATGAATGAACGTGATCAAGGGAGTTATTGTTTCCTAAATTCTTGGGAGCTATTTTAGGAACGTAAATCTTCCTCTTTTTTATTTTTTTATTTTTTTTTAAATGGATGCATCTTGTCCATCCATCTTCATCCCATCCAATGGATGGGATGAGGACTTATGGACTCATATAGAGTAAAGGACTCATAAGAGCCTTATATATATATAGAGAGAGGTAGATAGATAGATTTTTTATTTTATATTTTCATTTATTTATCCAAATTAAAATTAATTTAAAACTTTCCTTTATTTTGTCATTTGCTTGATTCTTTTTTTTTTCTTTTAAATCAGTATTTTGTATCGATTTTTTTAATCGGAATAAACATTTTAAATAAATAAATTTAAATGTGAATAAATTAACTAAATAATAATTACTCGTATATCAATTAATTATAGTTTTTTACAATTAGAAGAAGGGAAATGATAAGATTATTTCAAAAAGATAATTAAATTTAAAAAGTAAATATACAACAATAATTACTACTCGTAAAATTATGTGAAAATACTTGTGATATAATTTTTTTAATAAAAATAATAATCTCATTAATTAATAATAATTATATTAATTAATTTGCCTTTGCAATCAATATAAACCGAAATAATTAAATGAAAGGTAATTAAAATAAAATTCATAAACATAAATGAAAGTTAATTAATTAAAAAAATTAATAAAAAAAATTCTGAAATTAAGTTAACTATAGTATGATAAAACCAAATTAACTAAGGTCGTAAAAATCAAATTTTACACTAATTACCCTGGGTTAAATATTGAAAAATGACCCATGGTGTAATGTACTCGGTAATTAGTTAGAAATGAGAAAATTTTACAACCAGTTGTACATAGTTATTGTACAAGTGTATAATCCTATTTTCCAATTAGTTAGTAGAGGTAACATTATTTTCGTATATATTCGTAATGTGTGAGTAGACGTAATAATCTTATCAATTAGCCCGGTATAAATACCAGAGGTAATACCTAGGTACAACGAATGTGGTTGTCATACCAAATACCGACTCATAATGACAGTAAATGAAGAGACTATACTAATTACTATTATATTAACTACGATATAGTAATTATATTCTAATAATTCGTCGTGAATCTATAACGCCGCATAAGATAAAATAAAATTAAAATATCTATAAATGTATAACCGTAATTATTGTCATAACTCATAAGCCTATATATAAATGGAGTAGCATTCACCGTCTTTGGTGATACAGTATATACTACTATTCCTGTTGTATACTCGTATGTTGGTGAGACATGATATGATGGCTACAACAACAACAATCTTATTGTTTTGCTCATACTTTATAAAACTATCCTTATTCTTCTACTTCTGCGTTGCTTATGATGAAACCCTGGGAACAACAACGGCAGTTTCCAGCAACAATAATGACGACGGCCTTGATCATCTCCATTATTTCCCCAGGTAGTTTTTCCTCATTTCGATCTCTTCGTTTGGATATATGATGCATTCTCTATCGATGAAAACATGCATATCCACTTTGAAACGGTCTGTTTTGTATAAAATGTGATGATCTCTCATTCAAGAATAATAAATTAGTTGTCTTTTTATAAAAGTGATCATTTCATGTGTGAAACCGTCTCGCTTTATTATTTGTGCATTGGGTGGTCGACGCTCATGAGTCATGAACACTCCCTTTTATGGCTTTATGTCTCATACATACGCATGGAATAATCTAATAATGAGGTGGATTGTTGCTTTTAGTTGTTCCTTTATACGGCCTAGTATAAATTATTGTTAGATATTTTAGTATTAAATTTATATCTTTTTCATTTATTTATTTTTCAATTTAAATTCCAAAACTTGCTTTTATATATAATTTGTGTATTTATATGGAAGCCCTTTTCGGTAATATAATGTGGTACGCACTATAATCCAGTAATAAGTATGTCATCGCGTAATAATCTAATCGTACATGGAGCACCATTCTCCAAAATTAATTACTGTATCTTATTTCCAAATATAGTAATTAAAGATATTGAATTCACAATTTTATCTTATTCCCATTATACTATTATCTACGGAGTATATACTTTATTTTGAAATTTACTATTAATTAAAGGAAATCAATGGTATTTATTTATCTAATATTTCTGAAATTTTATACTTTAACTAATGAGAATAATACAGTGACAGTAGCTAGTGGAAACAACTTTATACTCGTACGTGTTTCACTGACTCTTGATGATATATGTATGTCTGTTTGGTAATGGAAGAAGTGCGGAGGTGAATGCCATCTACCAATTCGGAGATTCATTTTCAGACACGGGAAATATAAAGTTGATTGACCCATCAAACAATTGCGGGAAACCACCCTATGGACAAGCCTTTCTCCCCCACCCTACTGCTACTGGTCGTTGTTCTGATGGCCTCCTCCTCGTTGATTATTTTGGTACCATCACTTCACTTTTTCACCCATTATTATAACCAAAGTTACCTACTCCCTCCATTCAAATCCAAACTACACATACATTTCTCTTTTACACATTTGTCGATGTAATATCTTTCATTTCAGCGGGAGTCATTTGATATGGACTACCTGTTAAGTTCTGTAATGCAATGTCAGAAAAGCTCAAATCCTATTATGCACTGTACTGTATTTACGAACATAGTTTCCTAATCATATCGAGCGAGGTTTAGTAATAAAAAGGCTTAGTCGTTACTGATTACAGTTTTATTTTGACATAACTGCGTGCAGCGAAGCTATTGAACGTGCCATTACTAGACGCGTATCTGAATAAAGATGGTAACTTCAGTCACGGAGCTAACTTTGCAGTCGCGGGTGCTACTGCTCTCAATGCTTCTGTTTTGGAGAAGACGTATAACATACCACTAACCTCCAATTTTTCCTTACCACTTCAACTTTCTTGGTTCAGATCGCATCTCCTTTCCTTTTATCCTCATGTCTCAGGTAAAACAATACTCCATGTATATTCACTGGATATCCATATCCAATCCGATTATCATTTGATATCCAAAATATTTGAATACAGAGAGGAGAAGAAAACTGGCAAAAAGCATAATCTTCCTGGGTGAAGTCGGAAGCAATGACTATAACTATGCATTTTTTGAAAGGAGGCCATTTCCGACTGTATATAAAATGGTGCCGGTCGTTATTGAGGCAATAAGGAATGCGGTGGAGGTATACTAATCACAAGCGAGATCAACTGTTTTTTCATCCAATGTTCATATCATGATTTATGTACTGATTTTCATATGCAGGAAATGATTGATCTGGGTGCTACTAAAATAGCTATACCCGGAAATTTTCCGATTGGATGCTTGCCGGTTTATCTCAGCTTATTCAAAGCAAATGATTCAAGGATGTATGATGAATTTAAATGTCTGAAGAAATATAACCGGCATTCAAGATATCACAATTTTCGACTCCAACAAACAATTACAGATCTTCAAACAGTCCACCCGAACGTCTCAATTGTGTACATGGACAACTTTGGAGCGTTCAAGTCGGTCTTTCAACATGCTAGATTATTCGGTGAGTATAAAATCCGATTTCAAAAAAGTGTGTGAACTCAATAGTTATTGTGTAAGTAAGACGGTTTTGATGCTAACATGTTAGCAACGTACAGGGTTTAATAAAACGGTGATAGAAGCGGCATGTTGTGGAGGCGGAGATAATGAATACAATGTGAATATTGGAGCAACATGCGGAAGTAATGGAACTCGAGTTTGTATAAATCCGCAACAACATATTAGTTGGGACGGCGTACATTTTACTCAAAGAGCTCATCAAGTTATGGCAAACAGGCTGATACCGCCTCTACTTGGCGCCTTGCACAAGAACAACTAACTTATGTTGCTTAGAGATCCGAGCAATGTTACTTATGGCAAAAGTCCTAGACTGTATTAAAATGCATTGAGTTTATGTCTTCATGCTCGTACTGTTATCCCCTCCGTATTTCAAAATCTGAAGGTTAGTGACGAGTGACAAAGAACTCTACATTCACCATTTTTAACGAGGAAAAGGCAAAGTAACTGATTCACGAATCTAACAACGAAAAAGCGTCATTCTTGCTAATTCATATACTGATGAAAAGCCCAAGGAGAGCGTAAATGCATGATATCCCTAGAAATCGTTAAGTTACAAAACATTAACAATCTGCAAACCTGGTAAATTATAAATACTGTATCATTTAGTAGACACGGCTAAACATAGATTAAACTCCCTAAACACGAGACATTAACAGAGAGACCCACAGGCGGTTAAGGGCGAGGTCGTTTGTTGTTGCAGTTAGGACACTTGTACTGTTTCATATGCTCGGCCTTTGCTGGAGTGATCTTAACGCATTTACCATGGAACCATCTCTCACATAAATCGCAGCAAATCCAGAATTCATCAGAAGCATAGTTTTCACCGCACGCCCCACACAAGGTATCCCCATGTTCATCTTCCTCCTCCTCGTCCAACCCTTCATCTTCTTCCGTTGCTGACACCGGTTTTGCATATTTGGTCTGTAGTTATGAGACCACAAGGTTATACTCAGAACCTCGTAAACATCGCCTGAAAACCCCTTAGAAAAGCTAAACAGCCTACAGGGTTACTTGAGTATAAGATACGGCCACTTACTGATTTGGTGTTTGAGTTTGTCTTGGATTTACTGCTGCCATTGTTAGACACGGACGATTTCTCTTTGGATTGCTTCTTAGCGGTTCCACTTACAACCTCGAATACTGTAGGCAGGTCATTCATCATATTGAACAGGCGCTTCCTACATCACGTATATCAAAATAATATACCAGAAATATGAGTAATAGTATAAAGTAAACAACATAGCGGTAAGTGGTAACAATTCAAATAAAAGCCTAGTGTCATATCGTAGCAGATCTTAAACTAACAAAGCCACCTGGCGAACTTTAATATAGAGGTTTCTCCGACACTAACCATTTATTCGTTATCTCCACAGCAGAGTATTTTGTATCAGGATGGACACATTGGCATAATTGTCGGTTAATAGACAAAATCAGTAATCAGATAGGCAATTACACATTTTCTCGCACTCTCAAGATTCTAGCCCTCTCTCCGAAATGCTACGTTAACGCTCCCTCTGTCCGAAATGCTAAGCTAATGCTCCATCAGTCTCATTTATATGGTCTCAACTGACTTGTGTTATCAAACTATGTTATCATATACTTAATGAGTATAAGGGTCTCAAAAAATCTCTTTTCGTTCTATGAACTTTAAGGTGTATGAAGTTTCATATTATATTCTTTAAACATAACGATAGAGACTCCATTTAATTTTTAAATTTCTCTAGGCCTAAAGCAGACCTACATCAGTATAACTCTTTTTTGAAACACTTTGGTAGTGCTTCTGAATCAAAGTTCAAATAAATAATGATTCACAGCACATGGAACCAACTCAACCATTACAGCATTTTAAAAATGATAGTGAGAATTCTGAGAAAATGGTAGCTTTGACAAATTAAATATGGTAAGCTTTTACATGGTACTCTACTACTCTGTATCACTTTAGGGCTCACTTGGGAAGGGATAATTATTAAGGGAGTAATAGAGCTAAAATGAACTAGAAAATGGAGAATAGTAGTGATAGTGGTAAGCTGAAATAGACAAAATGAGGCTAATGTAGCCTATTTTTGTGGGAAACAATTACTCCCCGCCCCACTAAGTAATTTACCCTCATCCAAAACAATCCCTTAATGGTCAAGTTAATAGGAGTTGATCACTAAAATCAACCGGGGACAATACATTTGGGCCTTTGGGGTGGCGGTAGTGCTATGCAGTAACAGAGATCCAGGACTGAAGCATGCACACGCTTAAGAGTTGATGTGGCAAATGGGTCATTCGGGTCAGGTCGGGCCGGTCATTTTGGACCACCTACACGTTTCGGGTCAGATCGGGAAATTTTGGGTCCAGATGACCTATTCTCAGGTCACTTGGATTTGGGTCACTTCAGGTTGGGGTTGGGTTGTTTCATCAGGTCATATTCGGGTTAGTGTTAAAACACTTTAATTAGTACGTACTAATTTGACTAACATAGAGTATTTTTAGAAAAATATTTAATTTATTATGAAACATACTAACCAATAAACCCTTTGTTTTGATGTAGACTATTAATGTGACTTAATACCAGAGTTTCGGGGTCATATTGGGTAGCTTCAGATCATTTCGAATTGGGTCATCGAATAGGGTCAGTTATGGGTTGAGTGGTATTGAGTCGGGTCAACATTAGGTCAATCAATGTTTGGATCGGGTCAAGACAGTCGGGTTTAACCTCAAGTTAGGCAATACGGGTTCCAGGCCAGCCTTATCGAGTCAGGTCATTTGGTTTGGATCAGCTTGTCAGGTCTACTTAAAGAGTTACAAGATTTGCAATCCAATCATACCATATAATTTACACTAAAGCAGGATAACGTGAAATGCTATAAGGAAAGACCAATATAGGAACACACCTATCATTTTTTTCAAAGCCAAATCTAGCACCAAAGTAGAAGGCAACAGAAAGCAACCAAGCGTCACTATGAACAGCAACAAGAGACAGCCAATCCTTGGACTGCATGCCATCTCTGGCAAAGTTAATACCCAAAGCAGGCTCAGGGACTTCAGGAGGCACTTCTTCTGCTGGCAAATTTACCTCCCATTGCTCATTTGGAAACCCATAAAGGCAGAGGTTTTCTTTCTCTGAAAAATAAACCAGTTATTGTAATGCAACACAATAGTCAGTGATACACCAGCATTTTGGCACCAGATAAAAAGGAAGAGAAAAAATTCAATGTGACTGTCCTATAAGATGCCGAGAACTTCATAAAACAGAAGACTCGTGGGTAAGCACAACATCAGCACCAAGTGGTACCGCTCTACCGGCTAGTCTTGGCATATGCATCTTTTGGGTCAGGTCATTGCAGGTTGATCAGCTTAGATAAGCTTTTATCAGGTCATTGCGGGTATGAACTAGTTCGGGTTGGCATATTGGTCATGGGTGAAGTCATATTTATTTATTTATTTTCATACCATTCGTACCGTTCATTTTGAAATCAAGTCAGTTTGGTTTAGGGTGTACTTCAGGTTGTACATATCTGGTAAAAGTTGCGTTAGTTTTGTCAGGTCTTAGGCCGACAAAGCACACAAAACATTCTCCAAATCAGCTAAATTAAACCAATCTTTAAGAAATACAGTTCGGACTATAATTGGAGATTATAAAACTGTTACTTTAGCAAGGCTGTTGTTCCAAACTCGAGTATTTAGGCTTTAAAACTCATGACCAATAACACTGTTACTTTAGAGTTTAGTATCAAGAACTATCACTCTGTACACTGTATCTTTAACAGTAAGTTGCCGTAACAATTTTCAGCAACTGATAAGACTAAAGGGAAATGAAAGATTGGTTGAAACGAAAGCAGAGTTCAAAATTAGCAATCGTACCACTAGGCACTAGTCCAGCTAATATGACAAAAAAACGAATTCATATGATCAGAGGGTTGTTGCTCTCAAAGTACTTGAAACGGCCGTTACTACCCATAAAAAGCACAGAACATAGCCCACAACTACACTACACAGTGTGTCAAAGGGGTTAAATAGAACTTCGCCACTAGAAAGTAGTACAACATTAACATCAAAAATCAAGCATCACTAAAAGCAAGGTCAAGCACTAGATCAAACAATAGATATATCAGTAGGGTAATTGGGAACAAATAGTCTGTCGAGGGACGGTCTTACACACCAAAGGTGTGAGATATGCTCATTCTAACTCATATCCGACTAATAAATGAATTATACTCCCTCCATCTCATTTTTATCGTCCCCATTTTCTTAATTGTCCACTTTCCATATATACTCTGTAATAACTAAAAATAGTGAAATCCCAACTTCTCATTCCCACTAATACCATTTACTCCATGATTAAATCAATTAGTCAAAAAAGTAATAACGGTATATATTCCTACTACGAGTATTTCTTAAAACTAAAATTTAGTCAATGGGGATGATAAAAGTAGGATGACGGGACTGGAGTACATAAAGTGAGCTTGCCATAAACGTGCGCAACCATCTCATTTCGAGAGTTTTGTGAATCGAATGAAGCTATATCAATTTTTAAGTGCAAGAGTGGTAGATTGAGAAGAAAAGAATCCAGGCAAAGTACGCAACCCACCAATGGTGAATCTCAATTGACCAGGTCAAAAGTCATCGCTAATGTAGTAAAAGAGCCAGTCAACCCACTACAAAGTAGTAGCAGTAATTTTCTCGCAAGAGAAGAGAAACGGTTTTTCAATAATGTTCAAATCCGCACTAAATTCCATAATTTGAGCCCGAAATAGTCAAATTAACGAAATACGATGGAGTAATTAACACGCATCTCAAAGCCAGTAATTAAATCCAACATCAAAAAAATCAAGCAAACAAGATTTACATGCATAAACAACACAAAACCCAGAAATAGTTAGAAGTTTAAAAACGAAGAAACCGAACCAGGATCGCATTGCTGGTAAAATTCCTCGACATCTGCAAAACCAAAACAAAAACCCAGTAAAAAAAGAGATGGTAAGAAAAAAAGGAAGAAGGGTGAAAAAGTGAAAAATGAAAAGGGAATACCAGTGGAGAGAGCTTTGATGATGCCAGCTCTACGACCCTTAAAATCTCGGAAAACTTCTTCGACAGTTCTGGGATTGTAAGGAGCAGTTGGGTCCATGATTTTAGTATTGAATAGCAGCAGCCGCAGCAATATTCAAATCTGTAAAAGGGGGGTTTTGTTTGTTTATTCCTTCAGTTATTACTCCTCTTCTTCTTCTTCTGATTAATAAAAACCCAGAAGAGAGAGTGAATAGGATTTAGCGGGGGTGGTGATGTTTGTGATTGTTAATGGAAAATGTAATTAAATGAGTGGGTTTGTTAACCTGCAAACTCCTGGAACCAGAAAAATTAAGACAAAGAAAGGGGGAGAACTGAGAAGAGAGGAGAGGGGGGTGAAGTCAGCCTCAGCCTCAGCCCAACCTCATGTGTTGGTTTTCGGTGTTGGGTGATGGACTGGTGCAATAAGGTACGGGGTAATTACTTAATCCCATTATTTTAAACGCCTGAAATCGAGTCGAAAAGAGTTTGAAAAGAATAACGTCTTACCGTAACTGACCTGACACCGAATAGAAGGCACAGTTTTTACCATAACTCGAACACGACTTCAACTGAAAACTTGAGTTTTACCCATACTTGGAAGGAATTAACCCAACTTAACTCGTACTGGCTTGAATGATTATTGTAATATACCGAAGTATGTACCAATATTTTATAACATGACCCAACTCAAATTGAACCAATTGATCGGTTTGTCGGGTCTACAAAGTACAAAACCCTCCACTTGAGTTAAAACCGTGCATGCATTGCACCGAGTTGATACTAGCTATCCATATTACCATATTAGCTAGTTTGCTTATGCATGGAATGGAATCCATGGTGTGACTTGATTATACTTCCTTAATTATCTCTGAATTTGTCAGATACACCCCGAAAAGTATGTTGCGCCAAAGTCAATAAAATGCTACTAGTACTACTACGGCTTCTTCGGTCTACATTCCAGACAGATGGATCAAAATTGATCTCAAAATCGTATTCTGCCTCTTGGATCAGTAGAATTAGGAAAGAAATGTCAAAACAAATATCAACAGAAGAAACCCCGACATGAGTTAAGATTTTACATGCTGCAACATCTGACCTTCCAGTCATGCTTCTTTGCCCACCCTGTCTTCAGTTTGAAAAAGAATCTGAAATTGAAACAAAGATCCGTCAGTTAATACAGAGTACGAACATATACGTAAACGAGGAACAGAAACAAAACGCAGCATCAAGGAATACATGTAACCAGCATCTGTAATCAGTCTAAAGGCGACACTTTCAAATGATGATAATTAAGTATAGATATTAACTGAAATGTGAAGGGGGCACCTGATTAATGAACCAAGAAGTTGGTAAAAATGAGATAATAAAAACCAATTCGTTTCACAATTTTGGATGAGCTGCAGCAAGTTAGACGATCAGGGCTCAGAAAATATACAGACTCACATAAGAGTAGCAAAGTGCATAATGTCAAAAACTAGAAAAAGGCGATCATTCACCAAAATTAGCCATGAAAAATAAACACAGATACAGAGTATTAGTTAGTCCCCCTCTATTCTGGTCAATAAGCCTCGCTTTTCAAAATCTCCCTCACATAATAGACAAATGGGGGCTTGTTGAGTGAAATAAATGAGAGAAATACACGTAACCATGATGCCTAAGCCAAGCCATTCACTTGATCGTTCTGAGAGCACTGAATCTCTTACTTTGTGAACTTTTAGCTAAGGATTGTAAATCTTGTTTCACCCTAAAACATTAAGTACTAGTACAAAATTATTTTAACAAGAGTTACAATCTACAAGAAATGTGCAGAAGCGTACCGTTGCTTCTGGAACTATGATCAGCATCTTGGTTTTCGGATGCATGTTGTTCTATGAATTGTTGAACTGTTTTCCAATAGTGGTCTCCACCAGACAGCCATGTATCCATATGCATGCCATTAGGAAATTCGACAAAGAAGCACTGCCTATTGTGTGCAGCTGCTTTGGCATACAGCAATTTCATGTGCATCGGAGGAACCATCTCATCTTGCAACCCGGATATGAAGAGTATGGGCTGTTTGACCTGCAAGGAAGTACAACGTGTCCTACTTTACACAGAGCAAGAAATTGTTGACCTAAATAACAGGCAACGCCTTATAATTTAGTCAAGACATATAATTTATTCCTTGAACGGTTGATCTCAATTGTCTAGACATTCTTAAGAATTCTCTTCCTCAAACAGGCATGAGAATAGCAATGACAGTCACGTGAACACTTTATACCTTTTCACGCTCAAAGTTTGGTACCTATTATTCCACTTGATCTAAGAACAGTAGTTTTAATCGGATATTTAAAAGATATACTTAAGTAAGTTGGTCATAAACGATAAGTTCACCGGATTGGCAAGAGACTATATTCAGCATATACTAGGACAGCAAAGACGGAAAGTAGCTTTACCTGACCAATAACATCAATTGTACTCCAAGGAGACCTCACTACAAAATTAAGAATCCTAAGACCTTTCCCGCTACCCCCAATAAACCACTTCAAAAAAGGCAGTAGAACTCCAGCCATATCTGCAATTGATGTGAATGTATTTTCCAAAATCAAGGCAGCAACCTGGCACAGAAACATGGTGGTTGAGCACAGTGAAATGGATACAAAAGCATCATTACAACTCATAAATTCACTAAAACATAGCATAAGCAGAACATCTGAGGAAGCAGCGCACAAAGCTGACTGCAAAAGCTGCATATGAAACTAAAGACAATAGGCAGGTACACCTGGACAGATTGAAGAAAAGTAAATTACAACTATGCCTTATCAGTGAATTGCAATAATTAGCAGTCTAAACAAGCAGTAAATTATCAGCACGGAAAATATGCTTCCATGGAACACAAAACTCAGAGATAAAGAGACAGACATATGCTCCATCCGTATCTTAAAAGACGATTCTACTACACGCCAAAAGAAACTGTGGATAAAACTGATAATGATATCTGAGAAATAAACTGACCACGTGTAATGACACCACAGAGCCTATTCACACTTAACTTCAATGCTATAAGAAACGAACACTAAATGACTAAATGTTGAACCCTTACAATCCTGGATATAGCCATTCTTCAGTTTGATAAGCCCTCTCGACAACAAGATAGTTTGTCCACTCCAGGAGTAAAACAAAAAAAACAAAAACAAAAAAAAGTTTTTCATGATCTTTCAGCTCCAACTATAACTCCTCGAATTTCAGGTTCAAAATCAATTACGATAAATGAAAAAAAAAAATAAAGCAAATGAATAACTAATGGCGTCTAGAGAAAACAGATCAAATGTTCCCACTCGGTCATATTTAATGTGTCAGCGTGCCACAAAAATTGAGACACAAAGTGAAAAGTTTGATGCCCACTAAACAAAATGCAAGTCATATGCTAATTCCACAAGAAGCATCCAGATTCCATATAAGGAGTCAAATACACACATGCGACAAAGACAAGAACCCAAGATTAATTTTAGCTAAACCAACCTTACAAAAAATCAATTTCGTGGAAAAACAAATCTCAATTAAAGAGAACAAAAGAAACACAAATGACATCACTTAAAGATTAGTTCGAATTTTTAAAAATTTATGGTGCAGTGGCATAGCTGATGCCATATATAGTAGTATGAACTACATTTGTAGAGGAATTTGCCATTAGGTTAAGAAAAATATGTCACGAATTTCCGGAGGATGTCGTCACAACACTCACAAGCAGCAGCAATTATCGACAAAGCTCCCCCATTCTCGGTTTCTCACACTAAATAAAGCTCAAAACAGAGGGACCTTAACGCTTACAAAAACAGTTTCCACATGTATATCAAATCTGACCATGGCCTCGCCGCGGTCTCAACTCCACGAAACCCAACTAAATAAACTATGCCATAGCAGTTGGTATGGGAAACTAGAGCTTCAAATTCATAAAGTTCAACATAACCACCAGATTTTATATTGAAAACAAGCACCTATTTGTCAAGATGGCTGGATGGTAATGATTGTTATGATGTTGGCACTTTAAAAATGGTAATAAAAAAACAGTAATTGTGAATCGTATTCTGACCCTGACCCTCCCAGCCCCGTATGACAGGTCTACTCACGAAAAATGAAGATACAAAATCAAGTAACTACCTTATCTGGGTTATTCTTGGCCAGGACAGTTCCAACTGCACCACCTAATGACCTTCCAAACACGATAATCTGAGATGTGTCGATATCAGTTCTCTGCCTTAAGTGATCCAATGCAGCCTAACCATACAAGATATCTTGGTCAAAGAACAATATTTTGATTTAATACGAATAAAAAAACTGAATAATTACTGTAGTACCTGAGCATCTTTGGTGATCCCATGCTGAGAAGGGGAGCCATCACT
Source organism: Agrostemma githago (assembly GCA_958450325.1). Taxonomy (NCBI): domain Eukaryota; kingdom Viridiplantae; phylum Streptophyta; class Magnoliopsida; order Caryophyllales; family Caryophyllaceae; genus Agrostemma; species Agrostemma githago. Next base: position 74,594,982 of record OY288243.1, on the reverse strand, counting down.
GGCACCATACCTATTATTCACACAGAAACATCAGATCCTCAACTTATGCATAATTATACAATGACAAGTGACCTAACATAACATAAAGACTACTAGAGAGACAGAGTACATACCCTCTGTAAGAAAGCATAAAAACATTGCACTGCAATTTCTGTATCATAATCCGAACCATTTCAAGGCGATGAGCAATATCTAACCAAAAGAACAGTCAAGGTCTACAAACCATAAGCAACAACCCTAAAAGGAACCATAGTGGCGTTCGACACAAATAAATTGAACTCTGTATCAGGGGGAAAAATTTGAACTATGTAAAATGGAATTTCTATAATAGAAGGATACTCCCAGCATTTTCTTGAAAAAACAGAATAGTTGGACCTGCAATCATCAGCAAAAGCAAAATGATTAATTGAAGATTACGATGATCAACAAGGGCTAAAATCAGTTTTTATAAATTGGTGTCCTAAACAGAGAGCACGGAGATGATTGGGGAGCTGCAATGCAATGCGGAGCAAATACAGGAAGCAGAAGTGAAGAATGCTGCCTATAACGAAGAAAATAAGGGCTGGGAAGGCATACATGAAAGTCCATTAGACCATTACACATCTGGCATAATAGTATAATGCTGAAATTAGTCGTCGATACTTGATATTTCAGATGCCTTATATAGAGATTGTTAAGTTCTTCGGAAAAATAGGTGACGAAAATTAAGCATCCACATCTGTATTAAGAATGACAGTTGGGCTAACCCACCCTCACGCACTCGTGCAAAATCAAGAGTTACAGGATTCCAACACAACACTGAACTTCATTTAGGCCATAACAAATGGTCTTATTTTCCTAGAAAAAATCATGTTTGGCACTTGGGACTTTGGGAGCTGAGTTGAAAAAAGATAGACCAAGAGAAACGGCATGATATTAAAGCTGAAGAACCTTTCTAGATTTCAGAACTCCAAAAGCTGACTTTAGTATGAACAGCCAACCGAATCAGAATGATAAAAGCTACACCTAGAGCTAGTGTTTTAATCTCCTACCTGAACTTGCACACGATTTTGCCCAAATAAATCGTGAGTTGAAGGATCCAAAGCTAACACTCTCACATACTTTTTCCTCGTAAGCAATTGAATGATAAGGAAACGAAGGGGGTGACACCTATGTACTAAAAAGGCACCAAGGGTTCGAGAGAACAAACATACAAAAGGGGAGCAGGAAGATTAACCTCTCTAGCCATCGTTAGTGTTCTCAATGTGATCAGTGGCCATACCATTTATGCTCCTAATCCAAATAGGAACCCCCATTATGCAGACAGAATATACTACCACATGTAAAATCCCCCAAGTAAAGGAATTATGCTTGATCCACTAAAGATCAAACTCCACAGAGAATAAAGAACAACACTGATCATCGCAAATACATAAATAAACATTTCTTCCTAGCAATCAACGAAATCCAAACCCCTTTCGGACAGAAAGAACTCCAAGATAACCAACCCGTTATCATAAATTTCAAACCCTCATCAAGCCATCAGAGTCATCACGGAGAATATACTCACCAGTCACCACAAAACCATGAGATCACCCACCCCGGAAGTTCCTTACCAACAAAATGCCACAGTAACACAAAATAAAAAAATAAAAACAAACCTAAGTAACAACATTTTCATCACTCAAAGAAAATTCAATCAATCAAGCAACAAAATCGCGACATCACCTTACCTCCACCTAAAATCCAATCAACCAAACTACCCTAATCTACCGAGTTAGCTAAACTCCACAAAATCCAGCATCAACAACACAAACAATTACCTCAAAGTACAAAATTCACCCCCACCCACCTCAAACTACCACTCATCATTTCCCCAACTCCAAGATCAACACAAATTACACAACAATACCACGAAATCAAGCGAAATTAAGACCAACCCACATCAAAATTTCCAAAACCCATCTCAAACTACCCCATCATTTCCAAAAAAAAATCAAGATCAACACAAATGTCAGGCCAATACAACCAAAACGAAGAGAAACCCAGAAACATAAAGTTGAAAATAGAGGATAAAAGAAGGGGAAATAGAATAGACCTGTGGAATTGGGGAGGAGCTTAATAAACCAAGCATGAAGACGAACACCATCAGAAGAAGTGAGCCAAACATCTTCATAAAGGAGGCGTAAACGAGCAGGAGTGATAGGGTATGACTTTGTAAGACCAGGTAAGACGGGGACATAGACGAGTCGCTCTTGGAAGGCTATCAACAAGGCCATACCTGCCATTGCTATACCTCCAACACCGTACAGTATGGCGTTCATGTATGACACCATTTTTACTCTGTTTCAGTAGATCTCACTTTTCACTGTGACAGGGAGGTGTACCTCGCCGGAGATGTAAAGAGATGTGTGCGCGCTGTTTGGTCTGTGAACTGCCTTTCTAAAAGCCCTCCCCCTCTCCTCTCTTGGTTGACGGACGTTTAATATTTGCTTTGTTTCTGGTGTGTCTCGTGTAATTTGTTGTACCATTAGAGATTAGAGTGTTCCAAAAGTCGTCTTTATTTTGTGTGTTTGGAGTTTTGGACTACCTGTTATTGTTGGTTGGTATGTTTGGAGTTTTGGATTAATTGATAATCACTCTGTTCATTTTTAATCTTCTTACTTTCTTTTTTGTATTGTCATCTTTAAACTTCTTACCTAAAAGACGAGTTAGTATCGATTTGTAAATAATAATATAGCAAATAAAGTAAATATACGAGATCGAGAAAATAAATATTAATCGAAATCTGAAAAATATTGTTGAAAAGACGTTGTTTTGTATAAAAAACGATGTTCGAAAAACAATAAAAAAACGAGAAAGGCGCGCCAAGGCAGCCGGCCGCGCGGCTCGCCCGGGACGCCGGCGAGTCGCGTGTCGGGCTGGTTCCGAGAGCGGTTTTTTGGAAATTTGATTAAATCGCGTACGAATATTGTATGATCCGTACTCGAGTTAATATTTTCGACATTCGTTATATTCGATAATTGACTACGAAATCAATATCAAATACTTGGAATAGTTTCAGAAAAGATGTAAATTTTAGAAATCGTTTCGTAGAATAAATAATAAAACGACCGAAAGAGTTAAAAAAAGGTTCGGGTTTCAGGCCCGTGCGCGAGCCGCCTGGGCGTGGCGCGACTCGCGTACGGGTCTGTTCGGTTTTTTATTTTTTGTTCGAAATTGCTAATTTTGATGAATCGCGTACAAAATATGAATTAATTTGTATTCGATTCATGCTTTTGATATTCGTCATATCTGATATTCGATTATGAAATCGATATCGGATATTTGGAATGAGTGTAAAAAGATTTTGTAAAATTGTTTGAAAAAAAAGAATTTGAACGAGAAAAGATGTAACGATTTTTGACTTCGTCGAGATCTTAATATAATTCTTTTCGATACAATGTTCGATTATAGAAAATCGATATCATATTTTTAAGAATGTTTGTTATGAAAATAGTTTTTTTGTTAATATCGATATTAGAAATAAAATAAAAAAAGACGACGCTTGACCCGTAAAAGGAAAACGGACGACGAGGAAGAGAAGAGAAGAAAAGGAGAAATCAGGTTTGGTTACACCCTCAACCTACATGCTTTTGTTAACTCGGATCGGGGCTCGTCGAAATGTGGCTAGGCACGGGAGCGTCGAGGTGATGTCGGTCGGGCTGGGGTGGCTCGGTGAAGGTGACGGGTACGAGGGAGTCGGTTTCCTTCGGGTTTGGATGTAATATCGGTTTCTCGATGCTAAATGTAAGGATTTTTATGGATGTGTGTTGTGATATTTTTTGACTTCTCTCAGGAATTCTGTCTGTATGATATGATGTTTTTCTGATGTTGAAAGTATTGTATGCAATGGGCTATTTATAGGGAGTTCCCGACCTTGGCTAGAAGAGGTGCATTTGAATTAGAACTATCGCTTAGGATAGGAAACGTAGGAGTTTGAGAAGCATGAGAATTCCGCTTTCTTGTGAAGGAAGAAAGGGAAACACGGCTGGTTTGCTGCTGTTTGGCCGAGTATTTGCACTCGGTTGAGTGTTTGAATCAGTTTTTGGATAGGATTCCTGCTCGAGATCGAATTCTACCCTTAAACGGAATTGTTTATTATTTTAGGTGGCTGATTTTTTTGTAGAGTTTGAGTAAGAATCAGCCGTGTGAGGTGTCACGGCTGACTCACGTGTCTCGGGAAAATCTTTGACCGGGTTTTGACTCGATCGCTAAAAGACGGTTTTACCCCTGGTGTCGGATTCGACCCAAATTAGTGTTATTTGACTCGAAACGACCCATTGGGCCTGAATTTGATGTTGGTTTTGTGAAATTTATACTCCTTAAAAAGCCCAAGCTAAATATCCATGATTTCGAGCCCATTTCCGAGTACGTTAAAGCACGTTTGCGTCCGATCATCATCGGGTGTTTGTCGGAAACTACTATAGACACCTGGCAGCAAAATGTGGGTGTCTACAATAAGCGAAAAAAAATTATTTATTTGAAAGTTTTTGTTGATAGTCAAAAATATACGGAGTTACTATTTGCAGTACGCATTTTACTCGACACAGTACTTTTTATCCATATTTTTCCATCGCATAAACTTATCAGAAAACAAACCTAATTTCATTCTTTTCTCACCCTCTCTACCCTAGTCCTAAAAACAATTTTTTTTTTTTTTCAATTATTATTGAATACCTCCAAATCTAACTACACATTCATTCAATTTATTAAATTTAATAGATCATGAATACGATTTTGATTGAAAAACAGATATCAATCATCAATCATTAAATTAGGGTTCAAAGATTAATTATCAGTTTTGTTTTAAAGTTCAAAATAATCGATTTTTTTTGTTTATTGTTATTGAAATTAGGGTTCTAGCAAACACTATACTTTCAATTTTTTTGGTTTAGAAACTCAATTCTTGGATTTAATACTTTAATATTGGGTATTAAATTGGAAATATGCAATCGGATAGTGTAGTACAGTTATGAACTAAGTATATACCGAGTGTTAGAAAGCAAATTTTGGTAGTCTTGAAGGGTTACTTTTTGTGATTTTTTCTTTTTATTTCTGTACTGCATCAAAATTGAAAAAAAAAACATGTTTAATCTGTGATAAAAAAAACGTACCGTGTTAATAAAGTTAAAAAAAATACTTTATATCACAGATTAAAGTAAATTACTGCATGAAATTTTAAAATAAATGTACCGCAAAAAATGTACTGCATAAAAGTAAAAAAAATAATTATACTGCGTAAAAGTAAAAAAGGGGAAGTGAGCGGGGTAAAATCGGAAAAACGGTACTGCGTCGAGTAAAATGCGTATTGTGAAGAGCAACACCCAATATATATATATATATATATATATATATATATATATATGTCAACATTGCTCAGTAATATTTTAAATGCAAAATATTTAAACTATTTTTCCAACGCGTGTCCACTGGGCATAAGCTAATAAGGTAATTAGAATAAAAATCACATTGATATGATAGAAGTATGGTAAATATGAGTTAATATTTTAATTTTTCATTACAATATCTAAGGGTGTTCAAAAAGTGACCCGAACCGGCAAAACCGACCGACCCGGACCGGCTACATACCGGTCCGGTCCGCGGGTCTCCAAAAACTTGGTTGCCGGTCCACGGTCCGGTCCACACTTAAAAAAATTAATTCTATTTTTGTCTTTTTCTATTATCGTAATAATGGGTGTCACAAACAAAGAATTTGTGTTGTTTGTAGTACTCCGTATTTTCTACGTTTGGTTCGGAGGAATTTGGCTTGACCTTTACCCTTCCTCCTGTTTGACCATCACTCGCCGTTGAGAACACCCGTCCCTTCATTCCCTTTGAATCAGCCACCGGCTCCAGGTCCAGGATTCCCCTTCGATGCTCGATCAATGTTAAGTGTGATCCAATCCAACTATTTACCTGCACGAAAGTCCATCCCACTGGTATTTTTATGGTAAGGTTCGATCATCAAGGTTATCAGAATTTTCTCCAGTGGAAGCAAATCTGTTTCCACAAGGGGGTAAGTGTAACTTTCTCTTGTCGCTTTGCAAATTAATGGTATCAAGGGCTTCTTAAATCTGACAGCCACTTTGAGGAGGTGGATGAAGACGTTTGTGCCCAATCTTCCGTAAGCCACCAACTTACATTAATCCACCGACACAGTTATCTTACAAATAAAGCACTACTAGCGGTTTGTTATGTACGGAGTAATTTTTATGTTTATTGATTTAATAGCACATATTTGGACAAGAGCACTACATCAAACACGAATCAAAATTGTTTGGAACAAATCCACACAACAATGACTTTGTTTGCTTTGTGTCATTAAAATACTTCTCACAATGAATGACAAACAAATCAACGGGAGGAAGTACAATTCTTATGTTAAGCACCACCAATGAGCCTAACTTTAAAAAACAAGCCATAAAATACTAATTTAAACTGTCCGACCCGAGATAAGACAAATTTAAACTTGAGGAATAAACCAGATTGGTGTGCAAAATGTGGAACGTGTATCACTGCCTTCATAAACGAGACTTCTATCCTTAGATTTGATGTCAAGCACACCCATATCATGTCCGCCATTCTTATCCTTGAACTTCAAAAGATTCCAATTCTCAGCTTGATCGTCAGTGTAATATATACAATTGGGTTGCAAACATTTGTCTCGCGCTACAGACACAGCCATAGAAGAGTTATCGCCTACAAACAACAACACCATATCGCCCAACTCTTCAATTCTATCCCATTTATCGTCTTCAACATTAAGCCTGTAGACTTCGAAATCTTTTGTTTCGTAATTGACAACCATATTGGTGAGAGGATCAGGTATATAGTCTATGTGACGTAACGCTATGAGGAGATCGCTACCTGGTTGTATCAAATATACTGTGTGTCCAAAGTGGTGCAACTTCCTCGGAATCTCACATGTGCTTGGTGAATATTTCTTCGTCGGTTTAATAAGGTCAACACCGGAGATCAATTCCTTAACATTCCAATATGCAAGTGCGTAGCGTGATGAATCATCTTCATATAAAATACAAACATGATCATCCACGGCTATAATATCAAAAATTCCAGCAAATGGCTCCTCCTCCTCACTTGTTTCTACTGTTTTTCCATTTATCCATACGGATGTCCATGACTCATCTCCTTGCCTTGCAAAAGCCAAACATAGGCCGTCATCATAACTTACCATAATAGCAAACTCGTCTTCTTGACCTGTTTTTTGAGACGGTACTTTGAGCACAATGAGTTTTCTCAGAAAACCCTCGAAATACCAACAACTATAATTTGCGATCTGTTGGGACACAGGATGATGTAGGTCTAAGAGGATGTCGAAAGATGGGAAATTAATAAGAGCCTTGGTGATTGGATTAATTAGTTGAACGGTGCGGTCAAGTTTAGCCACAGCAACCCAACCATATGCCGATCCCCAACACCTTCCTCCAAAAGTATCGGGTAAATTGAAATTGTAAGTCTTGCCGTTACTAGGATTAAATATCTTCCGAACATGATCCGGATTATTATTAGTGTTTTCAGCAAGTAAGAGCCATGGGACGCCCTTTGTCGACCTCCACAGGTGTTTTATCGACGACCTAGCACGGTTCCAGGACCGACAAACCGCAGAAAAATAAATAAAATCTTCGATGGACTCTAACTTGAGTGCAATGGTAGCAACAAGGTCTGCGGGGAGTTTAGACCAATTTGAGGCCATCTTCTGTACACAAGTAAGTTCTAATCGGAATTAGTAATCACAATTCACAAAAAAAAGCACAATTAAACAAAGCAGATCAATTCCGAAGCTAGTAAACTAAGCATCAACCAAATTCATTTAAAAATAAACCAAACGCGAAAGCTGGAGAATTTGAAGAGTTGAGCCAAATTAAAGAAAAGGGATTTGTTGCGAATGAGCAAGATATCGAGAAATTGTCAATACGTAGAATCATAATTATTCAAGAATCAAAGTTGATTTAGCAAAATCAAAACATAATTAATCTACAACCAACCTTTTCTTAATAACACAAACAGAGAATTCAAAACCAGCTCAAAACAGTCAAGTGAAGATGTAATCTATTCTTATTAATCAAAGGTAGATAAAAAATATTAGAAGAGAAAATCCTTTGAGTTTTATAAATCGTATTACCTCCGTCCAAAAAATATTGGGACATTGCTCATATATGTGAGGATATTTTAATGAAACGGGACAATCTTAGTAGGACGAAGGAGGTAAATTTTGTATTAAATTATTTGCTAGAAAAAGACGATGTGTTTTTTTAGTACGTGGTTTGTCCCACATCGAATAATCTATTACACACGGATTTTATATAATATACTCCGTAAACAATAAAATTGTCCGACATCGGAAAAATGTTAATGAAGAAATGAGATTCTATATATTTATACTACGGAATAGTAAATAAGAGTCGTCATTCATTCCTAGGTATCAATCAAAAATATTTTGAGTTTATAAATAGTCTTTAATTATTTTCTCAAAAAAAACGATGTGTTTTTTTGGGGATGTGGTGTCCGACAATGAAGAAATACAGTAAGTTTTGAAGTTATTACTTACTGAGTATACAATATAAACAGTAAAATTGTTCCATTATAATATGATGGTATTTTATTTTACATATGTCTTTTAAGCATCAATCAATTTTTTTTTGTCCGAATGTAAATGATGAATCTTTACCTACGGAGTATATAATAAAAACAATAAAATTGTTTCGCATCGAAAAAATTATAATAATGTGATGTGATGAGATCGTACAATTATACATAAGAGTTATCATTGGTAAAGTATGATCTTCAATTTTCTAGATCGTCACATACCCACACTACTCACTAGGGGGTGTTAACGAGTCTGGTCGAGCACGAGCTTGGCCTTGCTCGTTAAGCAAAATTTGAACTCAAGTTGAGTTCGAGCCTATATAACTATTAAATTTACGTTTTTTTTATCGATATGTTTTAAATAACTTGGAACTTGAAAACATATATACAAAACGCATTTCGCAACTCAATAAAAACATGTTATATGGTGAAAAAACTAGTGTATATAATTATGGAGTATTAATATTTTTTGAATAAGAGCAAAGTATTAACCGCTCGGGTTGCTCGCGAGCTTCCATTGCTCGGCTTGACTTATTAATTTGTGGAGCCGAGCCCCAGAAGCGAGCTTTGACCAAGCTGAGCTCGAACTGCTCGCGAGTTGTGTCGTCCCATTCCAGGTCACCACCCCCACCCACCCACCCTTGTTGCCTTACTAGCTACTTACTGCCCTTGCAATCATGGTCACCGATGACCTCTCGTTTGGCCCTTTGCCAACCTTCCTTCACCGTCCATTCTATTCTATACAACCCAGAACCCCTTTCCTTCCATTCCATCCCCTTCCCCTTCCCCTTCATGGGTACAAACAACAAATAGATAGAGAGGCAATCCCATTCCTTTCCCTTAATTCCATCCACTTTCTCTTTCCCTTTCCTTTTCCCAAGCCCTAACCAAAAGGGCCCTAAATTTATCATATACGGAATCAAAGACAAACAAATGAATGAGACAGAGAGAGTACAACCTAATCCAAACCCTATAAACATCGAGTACAGCAACAACATTCACATCAATTAACCAGAATGCATCAAATTCAAACACATCTTACAAACATAATATTACATAATCTAAACCCTAGTCTACAGAATTAATAATAATAATAATAAAAGCAGAAGAAGAAGAAGAGAAATAGAGGGGAGATCGAAGAAATTGAGATGAAGTGAACTAACCTGAGTTATTTAAGTCAGAACAATTAAACAGGAGTTTGTGTTTCTGTGTGTTTCTTTGCTATAATTAGGAGATGAGTACAGAAAACAAATCTTTGGGTGTCTTTATGTACTTATAGCAACTTTTTAAGGTTTTTTATTTTAGGATTAGGGAAGTAAATTCTTGCCTGATATATATTGTAATTTAAAATAAAATAAAATAAACTAGAATGGTTATAGTAACATCTTGGACCAAGTTTTAGTTTAGATTAAATAATAAGTCAAGTCTCGATAATCTCGATAATTGTCGAGTACTATATGAACCGGATTTGTGTCATAATATCTGTCAATAATATTTTGTGGCGTCTCTTTTCCTAGCAGTTTTTAAGGTAAATAAATACTTATGTATTTATTTTGAATTTAAAGTCATACCGTACTTGATATCAGGTTATACAATATACGAGTACAATTATAAATATTAAATAATACTACTCTAATTAACAAAAATATTCTTCATAGTAGTCCTAAATCCTTAATACGGACTACTGAGTATCATTATTGACGAATTAGAGGCGAAATATCGTACTCCGTAGTACGGACTACAGAGTATTTCGTAAATGAGTCCATGTTAATTGTATTTTTTTCACAAATTCAACGGACTAAAATTGTTCTACGGACTATAATTGTATGTTAATTGCATCATATGTTAAATGAGTATATGGTATTGTTCTACGGACTAAAATTTTACGATGTTACATAAATTTTCATTTATATGAAATGTCGTTGTTCGAGAAGTCATGTGATTATAGTTGAGGCTAGGATAGTAAATTATTTTTTTTGCCTGCCAAGAAAGAAAGTTGATTCTTAACATTTGCAACCCATGGCTAGCTAGGACATGTGCCTCCTTGTTAAGCCACCCTTAGCAGCCCACCAAAATGAGCAAACGGTTTATTAATTATGTTTGCCATACTTACCGGTATTTTGAATCCGATAGAAGGTGAACAGAAAGGGAGGCCATGACAGAATGGATAAGAGTAAGAAGGCCAAGGTAGTTTGCCGTCTACTCTGAGAACATCAATTTGTGAGGTTCCGCCTTCTTTGGCTATGGCTCAACAGTACATGACACAGAGTAATTTCAAAAGAATCTATATTATTTGTTACCTAAAAAAATAATCAATACTATTTGTTACCAAAAAAAAGAATCGATACTATTCTCCTAATCAAGTAACTAGTGTAGACCCATGCAATTGCATGATTTCGTAAGGAATATATAAATAAGTATAAAATTAAAGTAATTTTATCAAATTTAATTTTTTTGTGTTGAATCTTAGATTATGTTATTAATATTATTAATAAATGAATACTTAAAAAAAGGAAAAACAAAATGATATTTTTAAGTTGAAATTAAAAAATGACATTTATATTAAGTACTCCCTCCATCCAAATTTAAACTTCATGGGGGGAGTAGACACAAAAATTAAGGGTGGAGTGTAGTGTGTGGTGAAAAATGAAAGTTGAGAGAAAATGTGGGGTCAGAAATGATATGGACCACAAAAATCAACCAAAAGAGGAAATATTGTAATTAGAAAGTTTAAAGATGGACAATCCAAAAAGGAAAGTAGGAAAATTAAATGGATAGAGGGAGTATAATTAATTGACTCTTTTAATCAAAATTAATAAAAAAATATGTATAAAAACTTGTGAATATTTTTGGTTATGTCTTTCTATTTTTTTATTTATCATAAATAGTTTTATTGATATGAGTTTCATAATTATAGAAAATTATTTGTTATTTATTTCTTTAATAATTAGTGTCTCGTTAATTGTAAAAAAAGGGTTTTGGAGGAAAAATTGATTAGAGTGTTAATCTCTTAGACCATCCCCATGACCCCAAGCAAGGTCATGGAGGAGGTCATGACTTTGCTTGGGTCACCATAATTGCAATTAAGAAAAAAATTAACATGACCCCAATGGAGGAGGTCATGACCTTTGGAGAGAAAAGGTCAATTTGTGACCTCTTTTGATGTTCATGATCCTCGATGGTGACCCTCTAGGTGACACCTTTTCATTGGTTGTACACAAATAAAAGTAAAACTCAAAATAAACTAATTAAAGAAAACTAAATGGAAATTATACACTGAATCAAGATTAGGAAAAATATGAGCATATAAAAAATGGCTATATTTTTTTTATTGTCTATCAAATGAACACAATTTTAATATATTTTGATTCGATTTTTTTTTTCTTCTCAAATACTCTACTCTATATTCTTTACCTTTTTTATACAGAACAAGAAAATAAAGTCAATATAAAGAAACAAATACATGGTTATTTTTTTTCCATGCATTCAAATTTTAAGATTTTTTTTTTTTAATTTAAATAATTATTTAAAAAAAAAAAATTCATATCCGAATTAAAAATTAAAACATTTATCGTATTATTATTACTCCGTATTATTTTATTTTACTATTCCGTAATATATTTACAAAATTACAAATATAATTGATTTATAAATTGTTGATAATAATTAAAAAAAGTAAGAGAAGTTTTGGTGGGGGTAAAGAATGTGGAAAAGTGAAAAATGATTTGGTTGGTGACCTATGTGGTGACTTTCTGAATGGGAGGATATAATTGGATCAAGATAAATAAAGTGTAATTAATAGTAAAAATAGGTGATGACCCAATTAAGTTGACCCTTGCTTGGGGATGGTCTTAGTGGAAAGGGGAATTGCATATCTACTATTGAATATGGAGGATATGTTAGTTTAATTATCTTCGAGAGGGCTCACTAAGCCAACTCCAAACCAGCCCATACCTCTGATTTAAGAGCCCACTCTTCACAACCCATGCAATCCTGTAGCAACCTTAGACAACTAATTGTATATATTACACCGACGATCAAGCCGAGAACTGGAATCTGTTGAAGTTCAAGGATAAGAATGGTGGACATGATATGAGTGCACTCGACATCAAATCTAAGCTTAAAAAGCCCATTTATGAAGGCAACGATACACGTTCCTAATTTTGCACACCAATCTGGTTTATTCCTCAAATTTAAATTAAATTTGTCTCGTCTAGTCTCGGGCGGTTATTCAACTACAATGATGATTGCCCATTATTAGTGTGTTAGCTAGGCGATTTTTTTTTTAAAGTTAAGCCCATTGACAGTGTTTAATAACGTTATTTTAACAGTTATGTTAAATATAACCCATAGGGTTGTATGTAAGGCATTAAGCTTCTAAATTTAGTATAAACATAGAATTCAAAGCCCAAATTACACATACATCGATGCAATTAATGCATGTGTTGAAAAATTATTTCCTCATATAGCCTTTTAAATACAGTTCTAAGGGCTGTATTTATCGTTTTCCTTTTTCTAAAGTTAAGTCCATTGACGATGTTTAATAACGTTAAAATTTTGATTGAATAAAGAAACTGTAATTGTTGTGTGGATTTGTTACGAGTAATATTGATTTGTGTTTGATGATGAAGTTCTTGTCCAAATATTTGAGCTTCAACCTTATCCTAAACTGAAGCAAACTATGGATACATACACCCTTTAAGCAAGGATACACACTAAATCGATTCGTAGTGTTAGTTGGGTTACATTCGGGGTGGGCTGACCTAACTATAAATTGGTCTTGTATGGTGTCTTTAACATGAAGATTGATCGAGGACTATCATTGCACTCAACTATTAATTTGCACGAAAGTCCAGTCCATTGGTATTTTGATGGTAAGGTTCGATAATCAAGGTTATGAGAATTTTCTCCAGTGGAAGCAAATCTGTTTCTGTAAGGGGCATGTAAGTGGCCTAAGGGCGTAAGTGTACCTTGCACTTAGCTTGTCACTACTTTGCGAATCAATGGTGTCAACCATTTTGAGGAGACGTTTGTGCCCAATCTTCCGTAAACCACCAACTTACATTAATCCACCGACATAGTTATCTTACAAATAAAGCACTACTAGCTCTTTGTTATGTACGGAGTAATTTGTATGTTTATTGATTTAATAGCACATATTTGGACAAGGGCACTACATCAAACACGAATCAAAATTATTTGGAACAAATCCACACAACGACTTTGTCTGCTTTCATTAAAATATTTCTCACAATGAATATAAAAGACAAACAAATGAACGGGATGGAGGAAATACAATTCGTATGTTAAGCACCACCAATGAGCCTAACTTTAAAAAACAAGCCCCAAAATACTAATTTAAACTGCCCGACTCGAGATAAGACAAATTTAAACTTGAGGAATAAACCAGATTGATGTACTTCAAAAACATCAACGTATCTTTGGGTGCTTTCCTTAATTCTTATGAGTATATTTATAGCAATATATTCTTAGGTTTCCTTTTTTATTTAGGAAAGAAAATTCCTGCCTAATTACTCCGTATTAATTAAGTTACTGTCAAAATATATTCTTTCTGATTTTAAATGATTGTTCTGTTTTATGAATATTTAGTGCTCCACGTACCACGTTACTACTTACGCAACTCTTGAACGCTACGGGATTGCATGGGTTGTGAAGAGTGGGCTGTTAAATTAGAGACATGGGCTGGGTGCTGATTAGAAGTGGTAGTATGGGCCTGGTCTGGAGTTGGCTTAGTAGGCCGTCTCGGAGGTAAACTAACATATACGGAGTATTCCATATTTCCATACTCGTAGTTGATATGCAATTACTTGACTAGGAGAATAATATCGATTCTTTTGAAATTACTTTGTGTCATGTTGAGCCATAGCCAAAGTAGATGGAACCTCACAAATCAATGTTCTCGAAGTAGACGGTAAACTACCATGGCCTCAACTACCATAACTTCTCGACAACAACATTTCATATAAATGAAAATTAATGTAACATTGTAAAATTTTAGTCTGTAGAACGATATCATATACTCATTTAACATATGATACAATTAACATACAATTATAGTTCGTAGAATTAACATACAATTATATAATCACAAAATCTTGGAAGAGACGGCCTCTCAATAACTTTTTGAGAGACCACTATTCAGTACCACTATATGTGTTATTCGTACCTTTAAATGATAACTTTGTTTTGTACCTGTTTTTATAAGAAGCGTACTCTCTTTATATTTGTATATTCTTTTAGGCTAATTGTACCTAACTTCTATTAGGTTTTGTACCACTATTACCTCCATTTGTACTTAGTCTCTCAGTAAAGTTAATGAGAAACCGTCTTTCAGGAGACCTACACTTATACAATTAACCTACATAGTCCGTAAAACAATTTTAATTCGTCCAAGAATAATTATGACACTGTGGTATTTATAATTGTACCACAGAGTACAGTATGATTTTAAATTCAAAATAAATACGTAAATTTACTTAGAAATGACATTTATATTCGTAAAAGAGGATAATATCAAGTTTTAATTAAAGTAAATTGATTCAGACAACTATTACAATTCAAGAGATGGTTTAAGCTCTTTTTATTTCGTTCCTCGTGAATCAGGTTTGTGTGTTCCGTTCTTTTATTTTGTAATTTGAATGTATCTCTTAGTAGTGAAATGTGTATGTTGATTAGATCTGATTAAATGATCTTAAAGATAATTTATGATGTTATACTTGTAATTACTGTTGGCAATCTATTACATGGTTTAATTTATACTCCCTCCGTTCCAATCAATTCCGTACGTTTGCTTTTTCACACTTGCCAATGCACGTTTTCTTTTGTCTATATCTTTTATCTAAAAATTTGATATTCATGATGTATTCGATTAGACAATTTAAAC
The DNA here is from genome assembly GCA_958450325.1 of Agrostemma githago. Classification (NCBI taxonomy): domain Eukaryota; kingdom Viridiplantae; phylum Streptophyta; class Magnoliopsida; order Caryophyllales; family Caryophyllaceae; genus Agrostemma; species Agrostemma githago. The sequence continues at coordinate 74,579,450 of OY288243.1, read as the reverse complement.
AAAATCTCACATGACTATATTTTATCGTATATATTAAAAGTTATGTCGATAATTCTTCTCATCTATGAATAGTGCATAATATCCAAATGCATGGAAATGATTGGAACGGAGGGAGTATATTTTAAATCGCTTAGATCTGAGGAAATTCCCTATCATTTTCGCCCCTTTGTTGAAATTGTTTGAATCTATTACATAAATTATGTTTATTTATTATGACATAATTCTTACTGATTTTGTATTTTGGTTTTCGTTTGGTATTTATGTTTTCCAATATCTTTTATTGATTTCTTCTCATTTGGGAATTGTTTCTTCTCAATTTTCAACATCTTCTGATTTGGTAATTGGTAGTGTTCTTTATGGATTTGATGCTATGTGATTGTGGATTTTATTTTGTTGTTGTCTAACTCAATTCCTGATGTTAATCTTTGTGATTTCACTTGCTGATATATGTCGTTGTTTTCGTTTTATTTTTTATTTTTTCGAAGTAATATGTTGTTCGAATCGTTAGATCAAAATGTTATAATCGTTAGATTTGAGTTTGATTAGTGTAATTGAATTGAAATTGGCACGTCACTCTAATGTAGTAATGTTTATTCAAATGATTGTATTTAGAACTTCATATCTAATTGAATCTTAGTATCATTTTCTAACTACTCGTTTGCGTAATGAATTTGATTCGTATATGGATTGCTTTTATTGATCATAATTTTGTACGATTGCTGTTAAATGATTAATTTATCTAAATTCGTTAGATAATCTAATGTTTTTTTTACATATATCCGTTAGTCGTTCATTCCATGGTCTAATGTATTTATTTTGTCCTATTTTTCTCTCTTAATGCCTCAACTTAGGTGAATGTCTGTCTTGATCATTTATTCTAATGATTTGAGGTTAAAACCTTGTCTTCAATTTTCGGTTAATGTTTTATGTGTTTTAATTTACTGACGATTTTTAAACTATTCGTTTCGATTGTCCTATTTGTAATCTTTTTTGTTTTTATTTTTTGATAATTTACCCTTTGTTTTGTTTTTTGAATTTATTAGTTCTGTTTCTTTGTTTGTATGCTATATCCGTTTTTGATATTGCTTTATGTCTATTGTGACCATTGATTTTTGTCGTCTTCAATCAATATATATATATATATATATATATATATATATATATATATATATATATATATATATATTTTAGGCTTTTTTCGAGCGATCTCATTGGTCCGTTTCATCAAACCTCAAATTAGGAAAATATCGTAAATAAAAAAAATCAACTAGAGAATCTTTTAATTATTATAATATATATTTAATTTATCATATTAATGTGATGTTTTACATTCTTAGTTAAAAACCTTTAGAGTTCATTTTTTAAAAACATTATCGTAAAATAAATTATAAAAATAAAATAATTATATTCGTGGTAAAAAATGCTTTCATTAGAGTATAAATTTCATATTATTTGTTTCACATTATGTAATGAATTTATTACATATAACAGTTTTAAAATTATCCCACATCGACAAATTATAATATGATGATGAAATTCTATATTATAAATAAAGAGTAATAATTCGTTCTTCGATATCTACTAAAAGTCTTTTGAATCTAAAAAAGAGTTTCTAAGACTATAAACCTGTAATTATCTTTTGAATCTCAAAAGGAGTTACTAAGACTATAAACCTTATATAATTATCTTATATCGAAAAATTAAGATGAGGTGATGAAATTTTATATTATAAAGAAGAGTAATCATTCGGTTTTAAATAAATATCGACCAAGAAAAACATTTAAATTATCTCACATCGAAAAATTATGATGAGGTGATGTAATTCTATATTATAAATAATAGTAATCATTAAATTTTAAATTTCGCCAAAAAAACTTTTAACTCTTAAAAAAGCTTTTAATATACTATAAGACTACAAACTTAAAATCATTTCACATTGAAAAATTATGATGGAGTGATGAAATTCTATATTATAATCAAAGGTAAGGACGTACTTTTTTTTAGTTTTAAAAAGAGTTTTTAAGACTATAATCTTAAGTAAATTATCCCACATCGAAAAATTATGATGAGGTGATGGAAGACTATAAACTTAAATAAATTATCCCACATCGAAAAATTATAATAAGTTGATGATGAATTCTATATTATTAATAAGACTAACTAATCATTCGTTCTTAAATTATAATAAGGTGATGAAAATTTATATTATAAATAAGAGTAATTATGTGCTCTTAGATATTAACCAAAAATCGTTTGAGTCTTAAAAATATATAAAGACTATAAACTTATAAAACTATCCCACATTCGAAAAATTATAAAGTTTCATCAAACAAAAATCTTTTAAGTCTTAAAAACGTTCTTAAGACTATACACTTAAGTAAAAAAAATTATAATAAGGAGAATAAATTATATATTATATATAAGACGTAATAATTCTTGCTTAAACATCAACCAACTTAAGTAATTCGCTCACATCGAAAAATTATGATGAGATTATGAATTTCTACTAAATAAGAGTAATCATTGTTTTTAAATATCAACCAATAATATTTTGAGTTTAAAAAAGGTCTTAATAAGACTACAAACTTAAAATTATCCCGTATCGAAACAATTAAAATAAGGCATGGTTATGATTCTATATTATAAGTAAGAAAACAAATTTTAGTTAAATTATCCCACATCGACAGATTATAATAAAACGATGAATTTCTATATTATAAATAAGACTAAGTTAATTATCTGTTCTTAGATATCAATCAAAATTCTTTGAGTCTTAAAAAACTCTTTAAGTTTATAAACTTAAGTAAACTATCTCACATCGAAAAATTATACTCCCTCTCTTTTGAGTTTTTAAAAAACCAACAATATTTTGAGTTTCAAAAAAGGTCTTAATAAGACTATGAACTTAAAGTTATCTCACATCGAAACAATTAAAATAAGATACAGTGATGATTTTATATTATAAATAAGGATACACATTTTAGTTAAATTATCACACATTGACAAATTATAATAAAACGATAGATTTCTATATTATAAATAATGGAGTACTCCATAGTAATTGTGCTCTTAGATATTAACCAAAATTCTTTTGAGTCTTAAAATATATATTAAGACTATATAAACTTAAGTAAAACTATCCACAATCGAAAAATTATAAAGTTTCATCAAACATAAATCTTTTGAGTCTTAAAAAAGTTGTTAAGACTATACACTTAAATAAAAAATTATAATAAGATGATGAAATTCTATATTATAAATAAAACTAATAATAAAAATCATTAGACATCAACTAAAAGTAATCATTGTTTTTAAATATCAACCAACAAAAAAACTTTTGTTTTTTTAGAAAACTATGATGGAATTCTATATCATTTTTTTTAAAAAATTATATATGATGAGGTCATGAATATGTAGTCTTTTTAAAAACTTTTGATTTTAAAAAAGATCTTAATAAGACTACAAACTTAAAATTATCCCACATCAAAATAATTAAAATAAGTTACGTTGATGATTCTATATTATAATAAGACTACAAATTTTGGTTAAATTATCCCACATCGACAAATTATAATAAGGTGATGAAATTCTATATTATATAAAGATTAATTATTTAATTTGTTCTTAGATATCAATCAATCAAAATCGTTTGAGTCTTAAAAAAATCTTAAGACTATAAACTTAAGTAATTATCCAACATCGAAATATTATACTCCCTCTTTTTTGAGTCTTAAAAACACTCTTGAGTTTTAAAACACTATTAAGACTATAATCTTTCATTTATATAATAAAATTTCATCATATTATCATATTCTCTTCGTTCACTATTAAAATATATGATAATACGATGAAATTCTATTATATAAATAAAAGTAATCGTTTCTCCAAATTATGATGAGGTGATGTAAATCTATATTACAAATAAGACTAATCATTGGTGATAGAATTCTATGTAATCTTTCGTTCTTAGATATTAACCAACAATCTTTGGAGACTTAAAAGAAATTCCTAAGATTAAGACTATATAGTTAAAGTTTATTTATCCCACATCGAAAAATTAAGATGGATTGATGAAATTCTATATATTATAAATAAGTGTAATCATTCGTCTATAAATAGAAGTTCTTAATTAGACTACTATATCTAAACTTAAATAAATTTAAGTGAAATTATCCCACATCGAAAAATTATAATAAGGTGAATTTTTTTATTATATAAATAACAGTAATTCCTTTTAACTTAGATATAAAAACAATTTTTTTTAAGTCTTAAAAATAGCTCTTAAAACTATAAACTTTATTTAAGTAAATTATACCACATTTTTTTTTGATAAAATGTGATTCAATATATCAAAAAAAACCAGAGATTTACAAATTACAAAACCATAAGGTACCGTAACAAGGATAGGAACAGTTCCTTCCTTACAAGCTCAGCTGACAGAAACTACACTAATCAAATCATCTAATCCAGTCTACCATCTCAAAGTATTACCAGGCATCATAGCCTTTATCCTGATTTTCACGTCTATACTAATCAAATTATACCACATTGAAAAATTATGATTAGGTGATGAAATTCTATATCATAAATGAGTCATTTTTCGGTTTTAAATATCAACCAACAATATTTTTAGTCTTAAAAAACTTTTAAAAAGACTACAAACCTAAAATTATTCCAGCGATGATTCTATATTATAAATAAGAGTAATCCTGCATTTTTTTGGGTCTTAAAAGCAGATCTTATTAAGACTATGAAACTTGAGTAAATTATCCTACATCGAAAAATTATGATGAGGCGATAGAATCTTATATTATAAATAAGACTAATCTTTCATTCTTAGATACGGAGTATCAATTAAAAAATTCATTCGTTCTTAGATATCAATCAAAAACTTTTGAGTCTTAAAAAATCTCTTAATAAGACTACAAGCGTAAAATTATTTCCACATCAAAAATTTATAATAAGGTGATGAAATTTTATATTATAAATAAGAGCAATCATGTGTTCTTTTGAGTTTTAAAATAAGCTCTTAAGACTATAAATTCAGTTGAAATTAAGTTTGATTACTAATATAATGTGATCATCTTATTTATTGTAATTACATAATTTGATTAAGTTTTTTATTTAACGAATGTAATTAAGCCAACTAACCCGTGCAGTGCACGGGCTTTAATCTAGTATGGTTTAAATTGGGAAATGTTTTTATATTTGATGCATTGCATTTCTGTTTCATGATTTTGTTTCGTGATGTCGGTTTATTTTGTTTTTATTAATGTACGCTTTACATTCTTGATTATTTGTTCTTGTTGTAACGGAAGAGAAAGACAAACAAATAAGAACGTAAAATCGAGAGACAGACAGATTTACGTGGTTCACTAACAACCTGTTAGCTACGTCCACGGGCAGAAGGAGGGGATAGTTTTATTAATTTGAGGAGAGGTTACAGATTTCAGACTGATATCATAATTTCTAGGGTAGAGGTATGAGAGTTTATATACTACTCTCAACCTAAACAGAAACCCTAAACAGATTAGGAAATCCTAGTTCAGATAGTCAGATATTGATTAGGAAGCTCTAATCAATCAGATATTAATTAGGAAACCTTCCTAATTAAACAGATTCAGGTCGGAAACCAATTCGAGATCCGAAAAGACAATTGCAAGACACTTATTTCCTAACAATCTCCACTAACAATCTCCACCATGACTTGAATTGTCTCACAATCAGATCAGACAGATGCACTCCAGCGAATGCCAGATCAGATTACCAGATGCACTCCAAAGAATGCCAGATCAGATGTACCAGATGCACTCCAAAGAATGCCAGATGTACCAGAAGTCTCCTCAATCAGACAGATGTACCAAATGTACTACAACGAATGCTAGATGTACCAGAAATAAAACTCCTCTCCCCCTCCTGCCTCAGATATTGCCCAACAAAGGGCAATCAGATATTTCCAGGATTTAGCAAGTCCAGACCGTGTTGGACCTTGCTATTCGGAACCAGATCAGACAGACCCACCTCATCTTCATTACCATACCTGTTCGGAAACTTGATTGACCGCTCACGGGCCAAACTCTGCTGCTTCTGAACTGGTAATGAAGAACTCGATGGTTCAGATTCAGATTCAGATTCGGACTGTAGTGGTTGATCTTCAGACTTTGCTTCACTCTCGCCAAGAGTTACTTGCTGCTCCACCTGTTTATCAGTACTACCACTACTACTTCTATCTTTCTCCGATTTCAGTGATGATATCATCAGACAAACTGTACTCTCCTCCAGAATGGCAATCTCAGCGGTGACTGTGTCGTCTTTCTTCACGAATGGCATCCACCGTCTCCGTTGCTTTAACAACGCCCGCATCTTGATCTGCCGCAGACTAAAACTATTCCTCCCATCAAAACTCTCAATTTTAACGCTCATCCCAGAATCTTTCTCACAGATCAAATTAACCTGAAATTAAACTCTGATACCAGTTTGTTGTAACGGAAGAGAAAGACAAACAAATAAGAACGTAAAATTGAGAGACAGACAAATTTACGTGGTTCACTAACAACCTGTTAGCTACGTCCACGGGCAGAAGGAGGGGATAGTTTTATTAATTTGAGGAGAGGTTACAGATTTCAGACTGATATCATAATTTCTAGGGTAGAGGTATGAGAGTTTATATACTACTCTCAACCTAAACAGAAACCCTAAACAGATTAGGAAACCCTATACAATAGGAAATCCTAGTTCAGATAGTCAGATATTGATTAGGAAACTCTAATCAATCAGATATTAATTAGGAAACCTTCCTAATTAAACAGATTCAGGTCGGAAACCAATTCGAGATCCGAAAAGACAATTGCAAGACACTTATTTCCTAACAGTTCTCATACTTGATTGTATAATTTTTTTCTTGTAGTAATTAATCTTTTTTAGTGATGGATTAGTAGTGCTACACTTTTCAGATATTCTCTTCATGTTTGTGTGTTTTTGTTAGTAGTTCTCCAGTTTTTAAAGATTTTTTTTTGCTGGTTCTTTGTTTTTCTTCTACAGCGAGGCGACCATTCTCCCACGAGTTTCAGTGCTGCTTCTGTCCCAGATCATTCCAAAAGTTGTATGCTCTTGAGAAACATACGCATAAACATTATCGTGATTTCTTCGTTTGTCATGAGCTTGGCTGTCGAAAGCACGTCTGTCCAGTGAACAAAGTTGGCTGTGACCACCGTTGTTGCACTAAACCTTATGTTACTGTGGCTACGTTTTGGACAGTCATTTTAGCTTGTTGCATATGACTGCTTCTGTGTTCGGAGTAGGGATTTAACTAATGTCGCTGATCATCGGATGTTTGTTGGAGGTTTATTACTTAAGCCTTTTTTTTGCATCGTTTTGTGGTGTTAGTAAAAGACTGTCACTTGCTATGGTGTATGGTTTGGTTTTGTTATAAGCCTCATACTTTTTTTTGTCTGTGAGCGGAACCTACTACCGTGAGTTCTAATGCTAATGATCCTACTTTTAATGTCTCCTTCCATACTTCTGGTGCTGTTGAACAATTTTCAAGAATAGCGATGAGGCTAGAGCTGTATTGTTCTCCTTGCTTGCCTATTCGTTGTTGTTTCGCCCACCCTTTGATTTTGTTAATAGTCCTAAGGTAGTAGTTTCAAGTTAATTTCAGGTAGGAGGAGAAAAACTAGGTGAATTTCGACATCTCTGCCATATTTTGTTTAGGTTACGAGCTGCCATTCACGGTCCAATAGCCGCAATAGGAACAATTTCGGTGATGGTTCCCGATTTTCTAATCTACCAAAGACATGCTCTCGGACATTTTTTTAAATTTCTTGATACAAAGGCAGTTAAGAGTAGGCAGGAGTATGCGTCGGAATCATGATTTTCTGATATGGTATGGCTTTGATAGAGATGGATTGAACGGTATTATTTACCGAGGTCAGTAATGATAATAACATCTCCTAAACAAAAATTGATCACAAATTATACTCAGTCCCCTTGGACTGTGCGACCCGTCTTAAAATCAAGAATTTTAGTTAGTGATCACTCTTAGTTACTCGTAATTGTATATACGTTAACCGACTTTTTATTATTATCCCACTTTCCTTTTAATGTGTGGTCGTCAATAATTACTCCTTTCTTTCTCTTTTTTTTGACTACTCATTTTCCTTTCCTTATTTTTCTCTCCCAAAATTTTACCATAATAGAAATTTGGGGGGAGTATTCACTTTTCAGTCATAATAAGGGAATCTTGTGTTTTTTTTTTCCTAAACAAAAAAGGAAACATAAACATTGCTATAAATATATATAAAGCACCCAAACATATGTTTTAGTACTAATACCCTAATTATAGCAAAGAACATAAAAACACAGAATAAAACTCCTCTTTGTTCTGATTGAACTCAGGTTAGTTCACTTCATCTCAATTTCATCAATCTCCTCTCTATTTTTCTTTCTTTTCTCTATTTTTCTTATATTTTGTTGTCTACCTTTGATTAATAAGAATAGATTAGATCTTCACTTGACTGTATGTTCTGAATTATCTGTTTGTTATATACCAGAAGGTTGGGACATTGGGTGGAGATTAATTATGTTTTCGCTAAATCGACTTCGATTCTTTAATAATCCACCATCGCTAGCTTCTGCTTCCATGTCACCAAAAACTTCCCTTTTCATAAATAATTATGATTTTAAGTATTAGACAATTTCTCGATATCTTGTTCATTCGCAACAAAACCCTTTTCTCTAATTTGGCTCGACTCTTCAGCTTTGTTGATATTTGAATGAATTTGGTTGATGATGATTTATTGATATGCTTAGTTCTTTTAGCTTCAGGAATTGATCCGCTTTTGATAGAGGATACCATGATAGAGACCTAACAGTTTCTCAAACCTACTTAGATACCGTCATATATAATACTCCCTCCGATTATCTTCCCCCTTGACTTTGACTGAAAAAGAAGGGTGTAGTAATGTTTGACTCAAAAGAGAAAAAGATGAGAGAGAAATGAGAGAATACTCTATATTGTGTATCGTGATACCGTGTCCTCTGACCTCTGTTGGTTTAAACTGTGCAGGTTTTGGTGATTACTAATTCTGATTAGAATATATTTACTATCATATAGATGGACTCAGATTGGTCTAAACTGCCTGTTGACCTTGTTACTACCATTGCACTCAAGTCTGAGTCTATCGAAGATTTTGTTTATTTTTCTGCGGTTTGTCGGTCTTGGAACCGTGCTTGGTCGTCTATAAAGCCCATGTGGAGGTCGACACAGGGTGTCCCGTGGCTCTTACTTGCTGAAAACACTGATGATAATCCGGATCATGTTCGGAAGGTATTTAATCCTAGTAACGGCAAGACTTACAATTTCAATTTACCCGATACTTTTGGAGGAAGGTGTTGGGGTTCGCCTTATGGTTGGATCGCAGTCGCTAAGCTTGACCGCACCGTTCAACTATTTAATCCAATCACCAACGCTCTTATTAATTTCCCATCTTTCGACATCCTTGTAAACCGTCATTTTGGGAGTCGATATAACGTAAGTTATAGTTGTTGGTATTTCGAGGGGTTTCTGAAAAAACTCATTGTGCTCAAAATGCCGTCCCAAAAAAAAGGCCAAGAAGACGAGTTTGCTATTATGGTAAGTTATGATGGTGGCTTTCACTTGGCTTTTGCAAGGCAAGGAGATGAATCATGGACATCACTTATCGAATCAAGTGAGGACGAATCAAGTGAGGACGAATATGTTGGAATTTTAGATGTTGTGGCTATGGATGATCATGTATGTATGTTATATGAGGATGATTCATCAGACTACGCACTTGCATGTTGGAATATTAAGGAATTGATCTCCGGTGATGACCTTCTTAAACCGACCAAAAAATATTTACCATGTTCAGATGAGGTTCCGAGGGAGCTGCACCAGTTTGGAACAACAGTATATTTGATACAATCAGGTCGTGATCTCCTCCTAGCGTTCCGACACCTAGAGTATCTAACTGATCCTCGCAACCGCCACGTTAATAGGGTTGTCAACTATCAAACAAAAGATTTCGGAGTCTACAGTCTTAATGTTGAAGACAATAAATGGGATAGAATTGAAGAGTTGGGCGATATGGTCTTGTTTGTTGGCTGTAACTCTTCTATGGCTGTGTCCGTAGCACGAGACAAATGTTTGCAACCTAATTGTATTTATTTCACAGACGATCAAGCCAAGAATTGGAATCGGTTGAAGTTCAAGGATAAGAATGGTGGACATGATATGGGTGTACTCGACATCAAATCTAAGCTTAAAAGGCCCCTTTATGAAGGCGATGATACACGTTCCAAATTTTGCACACCAATCTGGTTTATTCCTCAAGTTTAAAATAAATTTGTCTTGTCTCGTCTCGGGCAGCTATTCAACTACAATGATGATTGCCCATTATTAGTATTTTATGGCTTTTTTTTAAAGTTAAGTTGATCGACAGTGCTTCACAAATTGAGATTGAATAAGGAAATTGTCTGAAGAGTTTATGGATCCCTAAGTACCTAAGAGGGGGAGGGGGTGAATTGGAAGTAGAAAATAATTAGGTGAAGAAGTACTAGACTCAACATACAACGGACAGTCAGACTGTTACGCTCTGTCTTAGCAAGGAGTACGGCTACAGAACAGAGACACAGTATATCGACCGTTGTCAAACTGTATTCGATTCGCTTAGCAGAATGAGAAGCTACAGACGAATGTCACAGTATGGGCGACTGTTGTATGAAAAGAAATAGCACAACTAAAACGAAGTTTGAAGTTTGAGCAAATAAAAGAAAAACAAAATAACATGCTTTTATCGAAAGATGCAGCGGAAAAGTAAAGAACACGATAAAACACGATATTTTTGAATTGGTTCGACCAACACTCTAAGGGCCTACGTCCAATGCTTTTCTTATTGCTTTTCTTTAGAAATCTACTCCGAAATCAAAAGACCCTTACAATGAAAAGCGACCCATAACCTACTCCGGTTACGACCAACAACCTACTCCGGTTGCGATTTGAGTTTACAAGACTACTCCGTCTCTAACTCACCAATGACCTACTCCGGTCACGACCAATAGCCTACTCCGGCTACGACTCTTAATAACTTAGAAAGTTACAAAGATTACAATTGAAAACCGAGTTAGACAAGAGTGTGTGTGATTCTGTGTGACAGTGTGTTCGACTGTGACTTTGAAATTACTGAAGACTTTCTCTTTTGAAATACTTTGCAAAATGCTTTTAAGATAAAAATCTTTGAAAACAAAATGCAATAAATGAAGTTTTAGTTTGAAAGTCTTGAGAAATAAATGAGGCAAATGAGTTTCTTTTATAGTAGATGTGGAAATGGGTAAAAGAATGTGCCTCATTGAAAAATCCAAGGGTTAAAAGGAAACCCTTAACTTAGTGTAAAAGGAAAGCTTTTTCAAAAAGAAAGGGAAGCATGCTTAAGGTTTACCAAAATTGAAGGGAAGGTGTTTACTTGAAAGGTGTTACTTGAAAGGAGAAACATTTCAAATTCACTTTCAAAAGTGAAGAGCCATTTTTGGAAAACCTTGGAGAAGAGGTGCATTGTTTTACAAGAAACCAAACCATCCCTTTTTCTTAAAGAAATCAGATTTTTTCAAAGTCAATTTATATTTGTAAAAAGATTTTTCTGAAGATTTAACTTTTGAAATCAAAATCTTTTTGAACCATTAAGAGCTGTCGAACGATGTACAGAAACTCTTTGCCATTCTGTACATACTGCTGTACAGAAAAACACACACTTTGCCATTCTTTAATGACTATGGACTTAGACTCAATTCTATTCTCTTCACTTGAATTTCTTGATCTTTATCTTGGGTAGCTTTGGCTTGTCTTGATATCATCATTCTTGAATTAGCACATTTGATAATTATCGCACTAATGACGATTAACCTATAAGATTAAACTAGAGCACAAGTTAAATAGGCATTGTCATCATCAACAAACCCAACAAATTCCCCCTTTGATGATGACAAGCCTAAGCAAAAAACTTAATGTCCCAAGTTCCCCCTCAAAAGGTTAGTCTATCAAGATTAGTAATCACATAGTAAAGAGTTTATAAGCTTAGAAGGAGAACTAACAATACTTAGACAAAATATTAGATATAAGAACTAAGAACTATCAAGGAAGGATCAAGAATTCGTTCTTGAGGACATGTGTTTTACCTTTTCCCCCTCTTGGCATCATCAAAGAACCTGTCATAATTCCGGACACAGTAGAAAACACATAGAACATAGGCACATAATATTACGAAAATAAATTAAAAAGCATTCAACAGGCAACAGTCACCAAGACTGTTACAGAATCCAGAAAAAGTCATACAAACCATTGTCTTTAAAAGAAAATAATAAAAATAGTTTTTTTTTTTTTTTTTAAAAGAGAGATTAATTAAGAGGAATCAGACTCCTCATCATCATCATCAGCGTCGGAATCCATTTCACCACATTTTCCCTTCACCAAAGCAGAAATTACCTCGATATTGCCTTGCATCTCATCCGTTCTTGCATCCAATTTATCCAACCGACCCAAAATTTCAGCGCAAACCCGACAAGTTCAACCAATAGAGAATAAGCAGTTGTGACTTCTTTTGAACTTTTTTTTTTTTTTTGTTTGATCAGGTGATAGAGGATATAGTGTTGAGAGAGATTGATACTTTGCCTCTATCATTGTTGAGGATTAGGGTTCAGATAAGATTTTGTAATTTAAGTGTTGTGGAGGATGATTCTTGAGAGGAAGGAAGACTTGCTATGACTTTCATTTGCTCCTTTTGAATTTGAGGAGTTAGTATGTTTTTTGGGATTTTGGAGTTTCTTGGAGGCATAGTTATGGAGGTAGAAGAGGAAGATGACAAGAAAAGGAAAAAGGGTAAAGATGAGTTTAAAGAAGGTAAGAGAGAGTTAAAAAGGAAGATGTGATGTTACAATGGAAAGAAAAGAGAAGAAGGTGAGAGGAGGTAAGTGTACTGACATACGTTACTTTTTTTTTTTTTTTTTTTTTTTTTTTTTTTTTTTTGAAATTTCAAATTTCGATTTTTTTTTTTTTTTTTTTTTTTTGAAATTTCAAATTTCGATTTTTTTTTTTTTCAACAGCTGCTCCAAAAGATATAGATATGAAAATAAAGAAGATATTTTAATATGGGAAGGTGAGTAGATATGGGGAAGGTAAATATATTGTGGGGAAGGTGAATATGGGGAAGGTAATTAATATGGGAAAGGTAATAGTGTGGGGAAGGTAAATATGGGGAAGGTAATTGTGGTAGAATAGGAGTGTAGGAGTGATGATGATGGGAAAGAAGATGGGAAAGAAATAAAGAGGAGAGAGAAAAAGATTTGAAAAGGAGTGAAAGAAGGAGTAAAAGATGGAAGTTGTCATGGGGAAAGATGAAAAATTTAAAAAAAAGAAGTAAAGTTGGCGTGAAGAGGAGAAAAAGAAGAGAGAGGGAAAGATTTTTTGGGTAAAAGAGATATTTGAGGATAATAGAAAGTATAATATTTAATAGATATTGTATGGTGGATATTTGGTTAATATGTGGGATATTAGTTTTATTCTTGACAACTTCCCAAAAACTAAAAGACAATGGTTAATACACACAATTCAAAATTCATCACAAAAAAATGCCAATTAATTCATTAAGTAAGATTAAGGACTAAGTCACATGCATAATCACTAGAATAAGAATTATCGGTTCGTCTAGCCAATCATGCGAGGAAAAACGATAAATCACACATAGTCAATTAGAAAAATTAATCAAACCAATTTCGAGTCGAAACTTCTCGAATTGGTCTCTTGCTAGTGGCTTAGTAAATATATCGGCAATTTGGTCTTCGGTATTGCAAAAATTTAGCTTAATGTGACCCTTTTCTACGTGATCTCTAATAAAGTGGTGACGTATATCTATATGCTTAGTTCGAGAATGTTGAATCGGATTTTTAGATATGTTTATGGCACTCGTATTATCACACATTAAAGGAATAGAGTCATAAATCATACCAAAATCGACAAGTTGTTGTCGAACCCACAATACTTGAGAACAACAATGAGCGGCGGCCACATATTCACTTTCGGCCGTGGAGAGAGCAACGGTGTTTTGCTTCTTCGAACCCCATGAAATGAGACACGGACCTAAGAAGGTAGCGACACCCGAAGTACTCTTTCGATCGACCGAACACCCCGCATAGTCTGCGTCCGAGAAACCTACAAGGTCGAAAGGACAACTTAAGGGGTAACATAGATAAAGCTCTTGTGTTCCAACCAAATACCGAAGAATGCGTTTTACGGCTTTAAAATGGGATTCTTTGGGATTTGCTTGGAAACGGGCACACAAACAAACACTAAATAATATATCGGGACGACTTGCGGTTAAGTAGAGAAGTGAGCCTATCATACCTCTATACACCGATTCACTAACATTCTTACCACTTTCATCCTTGTCCAATTTGGACGATGATACCATCGGTGTAGTGTATGGCTTAGCATTGGTCATCCCGAATTTAGTTAGCATCTCCTTGATGTACTTTTGTTGGTGAATCATAATTCCTTCTTTTGATTGCTTGATTTGAAGACCGAGAAAGAATCCGAGTTCACCCATCATACTCATCTCAAACTCCGATTTCATTAGATTAGAAAAATAAAGAGTAAGGAGTTCACTAGTTGCTCCAAATATAATGTCATCGACATATACCTGGACAACCAACAGTCCATCCGACTGTGACTTTATAAATAATGTCTTATCCACCGAACCTCTACGAAAACCATTTTCAAGCAAAAACGTTGACAAGCGATCGTACCAAGCTCTCGGGGCTTGTTTTAAACCATAAAGTGCTTTGTCAAGTTTAAAAACATGTTCGGGATAATCATTATCTATAAAACCCGGAGGTTGCTCCACAAAGAGATCTTCCTCTAAATAACCATTTAGGAAAGCGGTTTTAACATCCATTTGAAAAAGTTTGATGCCTTTGTGAGCTGCAAAAGCTATTAGGAGCCTTATGGCCTCAAGTCTAGCTACCGGTGCATAGGTTTCGTCATAGTCGATACCTTCTTGTTGATTATAACCTTGCACCACTAGTCTAGCCTTGTTCCTTACGATTTCACCGGAATCGTCTAGCTTATTGCGAAAGACCCATCTAGTACCAATGACGGTACGATTAGAGGGCCTAGGGACAAGATGCCATACCTCATTCCTCTTGAATTGAACAAGCTCTTCTTGCATTGCTATCAACCAGTCGGCATCAGTCAGAGCGACTGTGACATTGGGCGGTTCGATTTGAGAAACAAAAGCGTTGCAAGAGTAGAAATTGTTGAGGGATGATCTTGTCTTTACTCCAGATTTCAAGTCACTAGTCAGATTTGAGAGGGGGTGTGAGCTTTGATGCTTCCACTTCCTTGGAATGAAAGTATCTTCCTCCTCGACTGTAACAGTCCTTCCGACTGTTGCTTCATGGCTGGGAGTCGATGCTTCCACACCAGATTCTAAGGACTCCTCTGGTCCTTGGGCATTAGCTGTTGCTTCACCATTATCTCCTTGAAGGTTACTTTCAGGAGGATCATTAATTCCCCCTGAACTTGTGCCTTCGTCTTCAGGTAACAGTCTGGCAGACTGTTGCTCAGCAGCTCCGTTTTGCTCATCTTCAAGTGTGTGTTCTTTTCGAGCAAGGCCTATTTCGAATTCTTCATCTTCTTCATCATCATGTTGTACCTGCTCAAAAAGACTAGATTCATCAAATATGACATGCACACTTTCTTCGATCATCATGGTTCTTTTATTATAAACCTTGTAAGCTTTACTATGATCGGCATACCCTATAAACACGGCTTCATCACTACGGGGGTCGAATTTTCCTAAGTTATTTTTACCATTATTATGCACAAAACACTTGCTTCCAAAGCATCTAAAATAGGAGATATTCGGTTTTCTACCACGTAGTAACTCATAGGGAGTCTTATTTATTATACTTCTAACCATGACTCTATTATGAATGTAGCAAGCGGTGTTTACCGCTTCGGCCCAAAAGTTTCTAGGTAGCTTACTACATAACAACATAGTTCTAGCCATGCTTTCAAGAGTTCTATTCATGCGTTCTACAACGCCATTTTGTTGAGGTGTCCTAGGGGCCGAAAAGTTGTGGTCTACTCCATTATCATCACAATAAGCACCAAAAGATGAGTTCTCAAATTCGGTTCCATGGTCGGTTCTAATTGACACAAGTTTTAGATCAAGTTTGTTTTGAACCCTTTTTAACCATATTAGAAATTCATCAAATGCTTCATCTTTGGAACTTAAAAATAATGCCCATACAAATCTAGAGTAATCATCAACAATCACCAATACATAGCGACTTCCACCTCTACTACGAACTCTCATAGGACCACACAAATCAATATGCAACAGTTGCAGTGGTCGTGACGTGCTGACTATCTTTTTGGATTTAAAGGAGCTTCTAACATGTTTGCATTTAGCACATTGATCACACATTTTATCAAATTCAAATTTCATGTTAGGGAAACCATCAACAAGATCTAATCTTCTAAGTGTATTAAGAGTTTTAGCACTAACATGTCCAAATCTTTTATGCCATAACCACGGGTCATTTTTCATTACGCTCATGCAAGACATAGTTTGACCATTTAAAGTATTCAAGTCGGTTAAATAGACATCTTTGACACGTCTACCTTCAAGAACAACTTCACGGGTAGTGGCATTCAAAATACGACATAAACTAGTACTAAACTCAACCAAATTACCACGATCACATAATTGAGAGATACTTAGAAGATTATGTTTCAAACCTTTGACAAGCCGCACATTGTCGACACAAACCAATGAAGACTTACCAACCTTTCCAAGTCCAATGACTTCACCTTTTTTGTTGTCTCCAAAAGTTACCGTGCCACCATCATATGCTTCTAGTGAGAGGAATTGGCTTCTATCACCCGTCATGTGACGAGAGCATCCACTATCAAGATACCAATCACGGCGTCCCCTCACCAAGCCCTACACGAAATTAAGAGGAGAGTTTAGGAACCCAAACGGATTTGAGTCCCTTAGTTAAAGCATCCTTAATTAATTCCCTTCGTTCCCATGTCTTGTTAGTAACTTTAATACCACGATTAATACTTTGATCCCTTTTCTCACAAGCATTGAGAAAATGACCGGTTTTACCACAATGATGACAAATGATGTACTCGGGAAGTGCTACATATTTTCTTTTCCTAAAGTCTCTTTTAGTGGGGTTGGAGTTGTGAATTTTACAATCATGACGTCTATTCCATTTGAACCCAAGCCCCTCTTTTTCACGACACAAGTTGTCTTGATTAGTAAGAAAATTTAGCACATTTTGACTTCCTTCCCAAGTTTTGTGGACTCTTCTAGCTTCAACAAGTTCATTAATAGTGTCTTGAATAGAGTGAGTGAGACTCTCATTTTCCTTAATTTTTTGTTTGAGCAATTGTTCGGATGTGATACACTTAGCTTCAAATTGACGCAAACTCTTATCTCTTTGTTCAATTAAACATTTAAGGTTGAGATTACACGCCTCTAAGTAGAAAATTCTAGCACTTGAAGATCTAGACTCTAGAGTTCCATTACTAACAAGTTTCTTTTGGAGTTTCCTCAACTCTTCTTTAGTCACATCGAGATCAACCTTGAGATGTTCATTCTCTTTGGTCAATTCAATAGTTTGGGGGTTAGGAGACTCATTGGGAACAGTAGATTGGGTTGTAACAATTTTTAGATCAAGCAACTCTTTAGACAAATCTTTGTTGATCTTTCTCAAATTTTTCAGCTCGTTTTTAACTTCATCAGTAACAGTCACACTGTCTGTTGCTTTAAGTGTTTCTTTAAGTTGGACATTCTCAATTGCAATTTCCTCAATTTCTTCTTGCATAGCAAGAGACCTTTTAGTTTGAGAACGACACTTATCAAAAAGACTATCAAGCAACTTGCAAACTTTTTCTTTGGAGTAAGTTCTAACTTTAGCCTTAAGTCTTTGTACCTCATTATCGGAGTCGGAATCTGAGTCATCGGGATTGGCCATGAGACACCTAAGATGTTCAACTTTGGAGTTATTGACCTTAGTAGTGACACACACATTAGCATCTAACTCCTCATCTTTGGGTTCGTCGTCTTCTTCCGAATCGGACATTCCCCAAATAGCGGACATGACCTTACTTTTATATTCCCTTTTAGCTTTATCACGTTTATCTTTAGAGTGAATATCATTCCATTTAGGACATTCTTTGATTTGATGAGTTTTATCACCACATTTAAAGCATCCTATGGTTGAGCTAGGTCGTTTCTTAGGGAATCGTTTCTTATTGAAATTATTGTTAAACTTACGATTTCCTTGACCATTTACCATACCAACAATGTTCCTAGTGAACATGGCAAATCCGTCCTCTTCGTCCTCATCCTCATCACTTGAGGCGGACTTGAGAGCAAGACTCTTTCCCCGTTGGTTATCACTAGAACGCTTCACGAGGTTTAGTTCGTGAGCCATTAGTGATCCCATTAGTTCATGGAGAGTCAAGACGGATAAATCTTTAGCTTCCTCTATGGCGGTGACCTTTGGTTGCCATTTATCGGTTAGACTACGAAGGATTTTTCTAATGATGTCTTCGGACTCGAAATCTCTTCCTAGACTTTTGAGCTCATTAATGATACAAGAAAAACGACTTGATAAGCTATTTATGGACTCGTCTTTTGACATGTGAAACATTTCATATTGTTGCATGAGAAGATCAATACGGTGTTTTTTTACTTGAGACGTACCCTCATAAGCAAGCACAAGGGAGTCCCAAATCTCCTTAGCCGTGGGACATCCACTTATACGTCTCACTTCTTCCTCACCGACACACCTTTGAAGTATTGACATAGCCTTAGAATTTTTCTCAACAATTTTAAAGTCATCTTCATCATATTTAGACTCATCTTTAAGTTCGGTAGACTTGCCATCGGCACTAGACACTTTGATTTCAATTGGACCCTCTTTAATAATTTTCCAACATTGATAATCGATACTTTTGATATAGTGTTCCATTTTTAGCTTCCACCAACCAAAATTCTCACCGGTAAAGACCGGGATCTTGGAGTGTTTAGCAGAATCCATGTCGAGGAATCAAACTCTAGGTAGTTAGCCTTTAAAAGAGTACGAGGCTCTGATACCAATTGAAGAGTTTATGGATCCCTAAGTACCTAAGAGGGGGAGGGGGTGAATTAGGTACCTTTTAAAAAAATTCAACTTAATCTTTATTGACTAAAGTAAGTTGAGTGGAAGTAGAAAATAATTAGGTGAAGAAGTACTAGACTCAACATACAACGGACAGTCAGACTGTTACGCTCTGTCTTAGCAAGGAGTACGGCTACAGAACAGAGACACAGTATATCGACCGTTGTCAAACTGTATTCAATTCGCTTAGCAGAATGAGAAGCTACAGACGAATGTCACAGTATGGGCGACTGTTGTATGAAAAGAAATAGCACAACTAAAACGAAGTTTGAAGTTTGAGCAAATAAAAGAAAAACAAAATAACATGCTTTTATCGAAAGATGCAGCGGAAAAGTAAAGAACACGATAAAACACGATATTTTTGAATTGGTTCGACCAACACTCTAAGGGCCTACGTCCAATGCTTTTCTTATTGCTTTTCTTTAGAAATCTACTCCGAAATCAAAAGACCCTTACAATGAAAAGCGACCCATAACCTACTCCGGTTACGACCAACAACCTACTCCGGTTGCGATTTGAGTTTACAAGACTACTCCGTCTCTAACTCACCAATGACCTACTCCGGTCACGACCAATAGCCTACTCCGGCTACGACTCTTAATAACTTAGAAAGTTACAAAGATTACAATTGAAAACCGAGTTAGACAAGAGTGTGTGTGATTCTGTGTGACAGTGTGTTCGACTGTGACTTTGAAATTACTGAAGACTTTCTCTTTTGAAATACTTTGCAAAATGCTTTTAAGATAAAAACCTTTGAAAACAAAATGCAATAAATGAAGTTTTAGTTTGAAAGTCTTGAGAAATAAATGAGGCAAATGAGTTTCTTTTATAGTAGATGTGGAAATGGGTAAAAGAATGTGCCTCATTGGAAAATCCAAGGGTTAAAAGGAAACCCTTAACTTAGTGTAAAAGGAAAGCTTTTTCAAAAAGAAAGGGAAGCATGCTTAAGGTTTACCAAAATTGAAGGGAAGGTGTTTACTTGAAAGGTGTTACTTGAAAGGAGAAACATTTCAAATTCACTTTCAAAAGTGAAGAGCCATTTTTGGAAAACCTTGGAGAAGAGGTGCATTGTTTTACAAGAAACCAAACCATCCCTTTTTCTTAAAGAAATCAGATTTTTTCAAAGTCAATTTATATTTGTAAAAAGATTTTTCTGAAGATTTAACTTTTGAAATCAAAATCTTTTTGAACCATTAAGAGCTGTCGAACGATGTAACAGTCAGTCCGACTGTTACATACTGCTGTATAGAAAAACACACACTTTGCCATTCTTTAATGACTATGGACTTAGACTCAATTCTATTCTCTTCACTTGAATTTCTTGATCTTTATCTTGGGTAGCTTTGGCTTGTCTTGATATCATCATTCTTGAATTAGCACATTTGATAATTATCGCACTAATGACGATTAACCTATAAGATTAAACTAGAGCACAAGTTAAATAGGCATTGTCATCATCAACAAACCCAACATTGTCATTGTTGTGGATTTGTTACGAATGTAGATGCTCTTGTCTAAATAACTAAGGTTCTACGGACATGCTCTTGTCCATTTGATTCAAGGGTACCTTATACGGAATAATCATAGACAATGTATTATAATGCATGGGTAAATAATAATACATACTTATGGAGTCATGGTTACTGGTCGTAGTGCGATTCTTCTATTCGTTCTAGCAAACCTCAGGAATAATCACACATTCACACCTTTCTAGGATTGTGCAAAGTCCGGATCAGAATAAAAATTTCCATTCTCCGGTCCATCTGTTCAGGAGATTCTGGGTTTCGATCCAGGTCAGTTTGGACCCGAAAGACCGGGATTTTCTTTTGATAAAAATTCTAATATAATCGGCCCAATCTGGTCCAAGATCGAAATTTTAATTAATTTTTTTCGCAAATTGCAGCCCAACTAGTCCAGTCTCAGTCCATATTGTTAAGACCCAGATCGGATCAGATCAAAACCGGACACGACCAAGTCCGCAGCCCTTAACAAACCCCAAAAAAGATAGAGCGAGAACAAGGATCTATATGAATTTAATCCTCCTCACTCTTTGTTTTAATCACCCAATTATCAACCTCCTAAATTTTAATTAAAACTACCCTTAAAAAGGAAGTAATTAAATCCAAATTCAAGCAGAACAATCACCAAAAAAAAAAAGTCTAATAATAGAAAATAGTTCTGGCACACAACATCCAAATCCGTAGAAATGATTTGGGAACCATTATTAAAAAAAGTCATGACCAAATGATTCGGGAACCACTCAAGTGACGACATGTGAACACGTGCCATCTTCCTTACGAAAGTACCTCTTCGGAAAGGGCGGCTCATCAAACTGAAAATGCGTCTTCCCATGGTGCCGATTATCGAAGTGTTTCAATTGAACATGCAAGGCGTCATAGTTCTTATCACAGTAGCAGCACTTGAATGCGCGCCATAGGGGATTCGGGTTTGGGTTGTTGTCATTTTTGTCCATGTTCTGCACAAATTAGAAAAGTAAATGAGTAAACACAGATGCAAACTCCTTGTTTATACGGAGTACTTCTCAAGTAACTAATGTCAACTTCACACGATAAACTAGCTTACAGCCATGAGGATGACACAGTTTAAGAGACTCAAACCTTGATTGAATTAGGTCACACACTAAATTAAACCAGGTAACGTGCACGAGTATGAATGCATGACACAGTTGACAGTTGTAAAGATGTGAGGATTTCACCATACATACAGGCTAAACATCTACTACTCTATCAAGTACTCACGGGAGTAGAAACTAAGTACCAACGAGAGTAGAAACTAAGACCAACCCCATCCAAACTTGATGACCTAGGTCAAGAAGGATGAGTCATGCTAGTTAATTAATTTTCATGATAATAAACAACATAATAACGATATACTCCGTGAAATATTTGTCATAATTAAATTTAAAAAAAACAAATTGTGATAATTCTTTTGAATATCAGTCATTTAACGTTTAAATAAAGTCTGGTTTGATATTCACGATTATAAAAATAAATCATTCAAGTAAATAGTTTATATTTCTAAATTATGTTAAATAAAAAACAAAATAAACAACATAATAATGATATATTCCTTGAAATACTTGTCACAATTAAATTTTAAAAAAGATTTTTGTGAAATATATGTTAATTGGTTTCTTAGGGCAATGGGAGTGAATGTTATTTTGGATTTTAGAATGTATATTGTTTGTGATCAAGTGAACCATATATTGGTTTAATGATTGTTTTTGTTGACATTGTGCAGAAATGGCTAACCCTAACCCAAACCCGAATCCCAATCTTAACCCAAACCCCAATGTGCACCCTCACGCCAACCCTTTCTGGCTACTTTTCAAGTGCTGTCTCTGTCTCAAGAGTTGCAGGAACGAGAACTAGCTCTTTGCCCACTCACCTCAAATCCCCGGTTCACAAGAACACTGAAGTCCGTCACTGTAATGAACCTGGCTGTATGAAGGTATTCTTTCCGAGGAGGGATGTTGTCTGTTCGCATGTCAACCTGACAAAGGTATTCTTTTCGAGGAGGGATGTTGTCTATTCGCATGTGGTAACCTGAAACTGTTTGAGGTGTTCTTTCCCATGACTGATTGTAGGATGTTGACTTGGTTTTGTCGTTGAACCTTGTTATTTGAGTTTTAGCGGGGAATTTATGGATTTGTGTTAACATTAGCCTTTTTATTTGCAAATCCTTTTGTAAATCATACGTATTGGACGATGATTTTCCTTCTACTAAAGGAATTATTTTGCTTCGATACTAAATTTATAATTATGCTAGTACCATTTTCGCGTGTTTTATTTGTCGATTAATTTGTTAAAAGGCCACAAAATTTTAATCCGTTTGGGAAATTCTAGTTCTTGTACGAAAGCCAAATTAGGATTAGATCACGCGCGATTTGGTAGGGAATCTAATCAGTTGCGAGAGCCCGTTAGATCCTTCCTAGGTTGATACGATTCGAGAGAACGTATTATAGCCGACTAGCATGTTATGTTTTTATTATCGTTGTTGCCTAATTGTCGAGCATCTATCGTGAACCCGTGACCTTAGTTTTCATCCCATTGTTAGAATCCTTTATTCATTATCGTATTTTAGTAGTCTTTTATATATTTTCCATCAATCAACCGTTTAGAGCATTTTAGAATCGCCATAGCTATTAGACGAATTTAACCGCTTCCCTGTGGATACGATACATTACTTGCCGCTATCTTCTTGTTAGTAGCATTAGGTTTTCTTGATTGGATGAGACGACTTAACCCACATCAATAGACTCAAAAAAATCGTCAAAAATCGTCGAATTTGAAGGTTATTATCCACGTTTTTTGGTCAAATTAGGTCCGGAAATCAAATGTCTTGACATTCGTGCCATAATTACTCCATGATATATACATCAATCTTGTGGTAATAAATTAAGAGAATGGTGTTAAATTAAGACATTTAGTGGCGTTATGAGTAATTTTCGAGTCGTACAAAAGTTTAACATAACAAACTATATACTTGACTCTAGGTCGTTTTCGATTATGTGCTAACTATTAATAGTCATTTTCTTGTATATCAATTGTTTTGAAATGGTTTCAGAGACATGCATCATAGACTCAGAAAAATCGTCTAAAATCGTTGATTTTGAAGGTTATTATCCACGTTTTTTTGTCGATTTAGGTTCGGAAATCAAATGTCTTGAAATTCGCGCCATAATTACTCAGTGATATATATAGATCAATCTCGTGGTAATAAAATGAGAAAATAGTGTTAAATAAAGACATGTAGAGGCCTTATGATTACTTTTCGAATCGAGTAAAATTTAACGAAACAAGCTATATACTTGATTTTAATTTGTTTTCGATCCTTTGCTAACTATTAATAGTTATTTCCGCGCATATCGGTTGTTTCAAAATGATTTAAGAGAGCTGCATCATAAACTCAGAAAAATCGTTGAAAATCGTCGAATTTGAAGGTTATTATCCACGTTTTTTTTTCAATTTTGGTCCGGAAATTAAATAGCTTATAAATCGTGCCATAATTACTCCATGATATATACATCAATCTCGTGCTATTAAAATGTGAAAATGGTGTTAAATAAGGACATTTAGAGACCTTATGAGTACCTTTTGAGTCGTGTAAAATTTAACGAAACAAGCTATATACTCGGCTTTAAGTTGTTTTCGATCAATTGCTAACTATTAATAGTCATTTCCACGCATATAGGTTAGTTGTTTCAAAATGGTTTCAGAGAGCTGAATGATAGACTCAAAAAAATCGTCGAAAATCGTCGAATTTGAAGGTTATTATCCACGTTTTTTGGTCCAATTAGGTCCGGAAATCAAACGTTGAGAATTCGTGCCATAATTACTCCATGATATATACATTAATCTTTGGTAATAAATTGAGAAAATGATGTTAAATAAAGACATTTAGTGGCCTTATGAGTAAATTTTGAGTCGTGCAAAAGTTTAATAAAACAAACTATATACTTGACTCTAGGTTGTTTTAGATCATTTGCTAACTATTAATAGTCATTTCCACGCATATCGGTTGTTTCGAAATGGTTTCATAGAGCTGCAACATAGACTCAGAAAAATCGTCGAAAATCGTCGAATTTGAAGGTTATGTTTATCCATGCTTTTTGGTCAATTTCAGTCCGGAAATTA
This sequence comes from Agrostemma githago, assembly GCA_958450325.1. NCBI lineage: Eukaryota > Viridiplantae > Streptophyta > Magnoliopsida > Caryophyllales > Caryophyllaceae > Agrostemma > Agrostemma githago. The sequence continues at coordinate 74,554,542 of OY288243.1, read as the reverse complement.
AATATCTTATAGTTCGCGCCATAATTACTCAATGATATATATACATCAATCTCGTGGTATTATAATGAGAAAATGGTGTTAAATAAAGACATTTAGAGGTCTCATGATTACTTTTCGAGTCGCGCAAAAATGTAGCGAAACAAGCTATATACTTGACTCTAGGTTGTTTTCGATCATTTGCTAACTATTAATAGTCATCACTCCCTTGCATATCGTTTGTTTCAAAATGGTTTCAGAGAGTTACATCATAGACTCGTAAAAATCTTAAAAATCGTCAAATTTGAAGGTTATTATCCACGTTTTTTTGGTCACTTTAGGTCAGTCAATTAAATGTTTTGAAATTCGCGCCTTAATTACTCAATGATAATATACATCAATCTCGTCGTAATAAAATGAGAAAATGGCGTTAAATAAAGACATTTAGAGGCCTTATGATTACTTTTCGAGCCGTGTAAAATTTAACGAAACAACTTATATACTTGATTCTATGTTGTTTTCGATCGTTTGGTAACTATTAATAGTCATTTTCACGCATATTGGTTGTTTCGAAATGGTTTCTGAGAGCTGCATCATAGACTCAGAAAAATCATCGAATTCCAAGGTAATTATCCACATTATTTGGTCACTTTAGGTCCGAAAAATAAATGTCTTGAAGTGCGCGCCTAAATACCTCCATGATATATACATCAATCTCGTGGTAATAAAATGGGAAAATGGTGTTAAAAAAAAATTTAGAGGCCTTATGAATACTTTTCGAGTCGTGTAAAATTTAACGAAACAAGCTATTTACTTGATCCTAGGTTGGTTTTCGATCATTTGCTAACAATTAATAGTCATTTCCACGCATATCGGTTGTTTGGAAATGGTTTCAGAGAGCTGCATCATAGACTCAGAAAAACGTCGAAAATCGTCGAATTTGAAAATCGTCGAATTTGAAATTTCAAGACATCAGAGAGCTGCATCATAGAGCTGCATCATAGATTCTAGGTTGGTTTTCGATCAACGTTTTTTTGTCAATTTAGGTCCGGAACTCAAATGTCTTGAAATTTGCGCCATAATTACTCAATTATATATATACATCAATCTCGTGGTAATAAAATGAGAAAATGGTGTTAAATAAAGACATTTAGTGGCCTTATGAGTACTTTTCGAGTCATGCAAAAGTTTAATGAAACAATCTATATACTTGACTCTAGGTTGTTTTCGTTCATTTGCTAACTATTAATAGTCATTGCCACGAATATCGGTTGTTTTTAAATGGTTTCAGAGAGCTGCATCGTAGACTCAGAAAAATCGTCCAAAATCGTCGAATTTGAAGGTTTTTTTTTGTAAAGGGTAAGTATATTAAAAAAAGGAAACAACAAAACCAACAAAAACAATGTCTACATCAAGTTATGTAGCCATTTAGCATCCTTAGCCGTTACGGGGTATTTAATCTTACACAAAATCCTATTCTTAACATCCGACTTGATCAATTTGACTATCTCCTGTGGATGTCGCACCACTTCATCAATTCTGCAAGAATTCCTTTGTCTCCAAATATGGTAAATAGTCGCGTTGATCATCGATCGAAGTACATTACATTGCAACTTCGAACCCCGCAATTTCGTTGCCCAGACCATCCCCATGAAACACGGGATTGGTTTCCTCACCCAATTGCTCAACAGACCCATCACCCGCGAACTCCAACTGCAACCAAAGAAAAGATGTTCTAAACTCTCTTCTTCCAGCTCACAGATAAAGCAACGGTCCGAATCTGCAACCCCGATCCTAAACAGCTTCTTCCTCGTATTAAGGGGCCCCTCGAAACACTAGCCACGAGACGAAACTATGTCTCGGAACACTCCACGCGCTCCACACCAGTCTCGCCCACGGAACTAGTGGGTCGCAAGATCTCAAATCCTGATAGGCCCTCGCAATCGAGAAACATGATTCCGCTCCATGCCAAGTACCATTGACGAACATATTCTTTATTTTCTCCTTAGCCTGACAAATTTTCCTCCACGCCCACGTAACATCATAATGAGGCTGATAATCATACCACTCCACCCCCTTCAGATAGATGCTATTGACCCACCGAACCCACAACCGGTCCGGCTAATCAAACACCCACGAAGCTAGCTTCGCCACAGCAGCTTCATTCCAGATATACAGATCCCTAATTCCCAAACCTCCTTCATCTTTAGGCCGACAAATTTTTTCCCAACTAACCAAAGCTCGATTATTTCCTTCTACACCTCCTTCCCATAAGAAGTTACGACATAGTGAAATAATTCGAGCCATGACAAACTTAGGAATGATAAAAATCATAGCCCGATAATTATGCAGTTGAGACAGAACAGATTGGACTAGAGTCAGTCTCCCAGCATAAGACAGCTTACGGGCTCCAATGCCAGAGATCCTCGAGATAATACGGGCTATCAAGTTTTCACAATCAAGCTTACCTAAACGAGTACTTTGGATAGGTAACCCAAGATACCGAAAAGGAAACGTACCTTCGACGCACCCCGAGAGCTGAAGGCGCCGTCTTCCTGTCCTCATCCACCCCTGCGAAATAAGCATGAGACTTACCCACACTTACGCAAAGACCCGAAGCCCTGCTAAAGGTTGCAAAAGCACTCCACAGGAATTCCATCGATTCTCGGTCCCCTTTACAAAAAAGGAGGAGATCATCCGCAAAGAGCAAATGAGTCAGCTTCAAAGGACCACAATTTCGGATGGAATTTAAAATTCCTATCCACTCTTCCAAAATCCATAATTCGAGAGAAGTATTCCATGCATATCGTGAATAACAAAGGCGACATGGGATCCCCTTGTCTCAAACCCCTTTTCCCTCGAAAAAAACCCAAAATTATCTCCATTAGCACAAAGAGAAAAGGAAACGGTCTCGACGCATTCCATAACCAACCGACGAAAGTGTTCAGGAAAGTCCAAAGCTCTCAACATCTGGTCCACAAATCTCCACTCAACACTGTCATACGCCTTATGGATATCAACTTTAAATAGGCATCTTGGCGAAATTCTCCCCCTCTTATAAATACGCACCAAGTCCTGACAAATCAGCACATTCTCCACAATACTACGGCCTTCAATAAATCCTCCTTGATTAGGAGATATTATCTGAGGCAAAATCTTAGCCATCCTCGCACAAATAATTTTAGCAATACACTTGTACAAGACATTACAGCAAGCAATTTTAGCAACGAGAGACCGTCTCTCAACAGACTTACTCAAAGAGTTATTAGAAGGGTTAATAGTTTTTTTTTTTTTTGAATCAAAACGTGGAGCATTTTATTAAAATAAATCGACTTCTGCTAATTCAGTAACAGTCGTCGGAAAGTTTGAGTCATAGATTATCTCGCTACCCATGGACTTGCATAACCGTGCTGTCCAATGAGCAAGCGTATTCCCCCCACGCTTTGTATGTAAGACCCTAGTCGAGCGGAACCGGTCCAAAAGATAAGCAATATCAGCAAAGCAGTTACAAATCGGGCTTCTCCAACTCTCCCGCTGCCGTACATTGTGCATCACTATAAGCGAATCACTCTCGATGATAATATTTTGAAACCCCCTCTCATTAGCCTTAATGAGACCGAAGCAGGTCGCTTTTGCTTCGGCAGTTTCAGGTGTCCAACGTGCTCCCACCCGCTTGCATCCCACCTCCAGCAATCGTCCATCATCATTTCGTATCACGTAGCCAAGCCCGATCTCCTGGTCATTCAAGATAGCAGCGTCAACATTGATTTTTACCCATCCTCGGTCCGGCTTCTTCCACCTCTCGCCTCCCACCCTCCTCTGGTTTCCCCTCTGTCCTGCCACAGCCTGGTGGTACTTCGTATAGTCCTGGACAAGAGTCGAAATCCCCCGAATGATAACCCCGGGCTGTTTAGGCTCCTCCTCAAAAATCAACGAGTTTCGAATCGACCATACTGCCCATAACATAGTTAGAAAGCTAATCTTTGCGTCACCATCCAGTCTATCTATCATATTCGCTAACAAACCTGCAAAAGGGTCGTCAATATGTAACGCTGCAATTTGATCCTCAAACTCCGATCCCCGCCACACCCAGCTCGTCACTTTACAGCCCAACAGAGCATGCCCTATTGTTTCAGCTGCCTCAGCACATAAATTACACACAGGGGAATCCACACAATGTCGATAATGTAGTCGTTGTTTTACTGCCAGAGTTCCGGAGCACGCACGCCATATGAAGTGGGCCAACTTTGGCGGGATACGGAGATTCCAGATCAATTTTCAAAGTGAGTCATACATCGCATTCGGGAGTGCCACCTGATTCCAACCAAAACCATTCGAACCAAGCCTATAAGCTGATCTCACAGTGAACGTCAGAAGGGTTAATAGTTTAATACCTACAAAACTCCAAATTTGTCGAGAAATGGGGTAACTGGGCTAATTTGCTGAAGCTGAATTTAGAGGACTTCTACCATCGTCAATCGGCACATCCATCACATCAGATCAAATCAATTTCAATGGATTCTCTATTCGCCACCTACGCTTCCTCCGACGACGAAGACGACCACCACCACCCACCACCGCAACAACAACCTCCACCCTCCAACCCCAACCCCAACCCCAAGCCCACCTCCTCCCTCTTTTCCTCTCTCCCCAAACCCTTCTCATCCACATCCACCTCCACCTCCACCTCTTCTTCATCTTCTTCTACCAAACCCTCCTCTTTATTCTCCCTCCTCCCTCCCCCAACTTCCCAAATCACCCCTCTTTCCTCCCCTAACCCTATCCCCATTGTAAACCCTAAAAAGGTTATCCAATTCCACCCTCCCCAATTCAGTTCCCGTCCCATCAACGAAGACGAAGACGAAGACGATGAAGAAATCCGTCAGGAAAAAGAGGCTAAGAAGAGAAAACAATCGGCTGCTCACGACACCTCCATCAAATCCTTCCTTTCCGCCATGCCTGCCCCCAAGAACTCCTCTACTTCCTCTCTAGGCACCGCCTCCTCCGGCGCCCGTCGCTCTATTATCGACACCGGCCCATCCCCTGCCCCAACTCCAACTCCAACCCCTGCCCCGGTCAGTGAGGTTGGAATTGAGCAGAATACGGGATATGCTGATTATGCAGAAGTGGGTTATGGTGGTGGTGGTGGGTATGTGGGTTATGGGGAGGGGGAGCAGCAAGTGCAGTATTATGATGATGGGAGTAGTTGGAGTAATAATGGTGTATCATCATCAATGGTGGAAGGGGTTTCAACTGAGGTTGCTAGTTTTGTTGGTATGGGTGGTGGAAGGAGGAGGAAAGATCAAGTACCTCCTCAGATTGTGGAGGTTAAGCAGGATGAGTTGATGAAGAATCGTCCCACTGAAGACAAGTCCAAGCTTACTGGCCTCGCTTTCGGACCGTCTTATCAGGTACTGCTGCTTTCTATCTTGATTATTATGCTGGATGCTTTTGTGTTGATTTCACCATAGCCCTCGAATTGGGGTTTTGTCGATTCGTAGCAGCTTAGTTTCTCGATAGTTGAAAATCTTAGGTAATTGTGAAGTTCCTGCTATACATCAATGCATTTGTTTGTGAGTTTGCTGGTGTCGATTTCCTTCGTCTGGAAAATCCTTTTCTGCGTGGAAATTGAAGGGTAGTAGTCAGACGATTGTGTATATTGTAAGGCCGGGTGTTGGACCTCTTATTGTTTGCAATCTTCGGAAGTTCTTGAGGCGCTTGGGTGAATGTTTGTTGTTTCATTTGTAGCTGCTCGGTTTTCAAAAAGTTGGAAATCTTAGGTAATTGTTACATAATGCTGACCTGACTCACTGCTGGACTTAAGTAGTGTGAGTGTGTGATCAACTATTGTGTAGAGACCGTTGCATAATTGATGTTCTTTTGTTTATGAGCTCGTTTGTTTTGCTTTCCTTACGTCCGGTAGTTTTTTTTAGGGAAAATCAGGAATATAATTGATGACTCATATAGTCATATGTTGTCTAAACTCCATGGATATTACTTGTAGATTTGTAGGGCACGTCTAATTAAGCACTTCCGGATATTCAACTATGCATTCCTACCGTATAAAGTCGTTCTTTATTTCATGCCTTGATTTGGTTTCATGAGGAATTTCCTTTAGCGTGGTCAAGCTTTGAGGCCATCACACCAAAATATGACTGGTTTGTATAGGCTTTATAGATCACTGTTACTGTATTTAAGTAGATATTGACCGTATCTAGCAAGATTAGGCCAGGAAAGCCTATATTCGAGGTTGTGTTCATGATCGAAACCAAGTTGCAATACTATTCCCTTATAGATTTATGTTGTTTCTAATCCTGTGTCATTTATTGCTGTGTTTGCTCTATTTTTTTCTTAATTCAAGGCAACGCTAATGTAATGCAACCAGTTTGTTTAAGTTTTGAGAATCACTGTGACTGCATTGGTGCAATATATGCCTCATTTGGTGAGATTACCAGATAGATTAGCTCACAACAATTGATATTGTGGCCATAATTGATGTTTCGAATTATGTGCTGACCTAAACCATCAGTACCTTATAGGAGCGCAGCGAACTCACTATGGGCGGTATAGCTTATGTGTTAGGTAGGGCTTCCTTGAAGCATTGCCAACCCCACCATGCTTATGCTGGAGAGTCAGGGATACATGTTTCGATGAATTCCTTCATAGATATAAGATATTACCCTAGAGTGGTATGTTCTGTGTATCATGGTGTGTCCTTAATAAAATTGTTTTTTTAAGTGTCAGATAATAGCTCTTCGGTTTAGGATCTGATATTGCTCTTGGATGATTCATAAAAAAATGTCCTTACTATTGTAGCTGTGTGATCCCCGAGTAATTTGACATGCTACTTACCTGTTAATTGCTGTATTTGTTTTGCAGCCAGCTTCTAGTAAGGGGAAACCGTCAAAACTCCACAAACGAAAACATCAGATTGGGTCTTTGTACTTTGATATGAGGCAAAATGAACCAGAGCTTGCAGAACGGCGTGCCAAAGGTTTTCTGACTAAAGCTGAAACACATGCAAAGTATGGCTGGTGATCTTGACTTCGTCTTTCAGTATGTTTTTAATCATCAGAGGATCTTTGTTCAGATTGTTTTCGTACTGTCTACCCTGGGAGCTTGGGTAAAGCGATTAAACTTTTGGACTGTCGAGATATTGTTTTGTATTGGGACACAGAATCATACAGTAGATCTTACTTACACATGCTATTGTTAAAAAATGTGATTTTTCTGGTGTATCCCAAGTTTTTCGTCTCCCCCTCCCCAAACTTCTTTGTAAAAACGCGACATATTGACATGTATTCAAACGATCTACTGTATTATGGAGTACTTAAGTCGAAATTGCCGTTAGTTGACAAGGTGTGCATAGTTACATACCATACTTTTTCCCCTGTGATGTACCCCTGTCCCCCTGTTATCAACTTTTCGACCATATTTTTTTTTATCCATTTTTTTTATTTTCGTTCCGTTTTCATTTTCACTTTCATTTGGTTGAATCATGAGTTGAAATTTAGTTTTGGCAAAAAAAAAAAAGAAAATAGAAATTGGGGTTGGCTGCAGGGAACCCTTGTATTTTATCATCTGTGACCTCATAGCTCTTCGTTTTTAGAAACTCTGTAATTCCCTAAACTTTTATTACTACTGCGTGACAAGTAAACAAAACCTATTGAAGGTGTCTTAGGCTGTTGTTAAGACAGAAATATCATGGACAAGATATCCCAATTTATCCCCCATCTCTTCAATTGTAATGGTATTAAGTGCATGTCTTGTGGGCATTATTACAAGCACATTATTTTTGAAAGCTGGTTTTACGATCTCACATTGGTTAGGACAATGGGAAATCATAGTCACGCAAACTCAAACTTGGACTCGTATGGTGTTTACCGTGAAAGTGTGAATCACAAGACATCAGTCCAACCGAACTTGCATGGTTTTGCAATGCATTTCTGCAAACAGCCTCGGCGGATCGAGTGCTCCATTCTTCCTCTCTTCTACTCATATAGTAATAGGGTTCACCCATGGATGTAATTCTTCATGACATTTTTGGTTCTACAAGAAAGCACCTTCAAATCTAAAAACACGCGAAATAAAAAACAGAAATGACATTTCACAGGACAAAGGACTGCGAAAATCTGATACAAAACAGCTCCAATGTGATACAGCAGATGCATTAGCATCAGAAAGCAAGAACATTCAGTAACACTGAGAAAGTCGGAAAATGAAACCGATATCAAAAATCCAGGATTAGAGCATATAGAAACACAATAACAAGTGAGAGATAACTCCCATATTTTCATCAACATTTTAGAAACTGATAATGATTTATATAAAGCCAAGGATGAGTTGCCTGGCCAGTGCTTTAGCTGCTTCAAATCTCAGCTATCACCTGACCACTGGTGTACGATGCTGGTTCTCGAGTCTGGACTATCCATAAACCCGGCCATTCCGTTGCATGGTCCCTCCAGATGAAATACCCAAAAACCCGCCATCTGACGGCTGGTAATAACCGCTACTGCTCGACATAGTTGAAGTCCCACTTTCAACGCATTGTGATTGATGATGATACGATTCATAGCCCAACGGACTCACATTATCATACCCAAACTGGTTAGGTCTAGAACTTGAGTGGTTTCCGTGATCCACGTTTGAGTTCGAGTGTTGTTGAAGTTCTTTTTTGCTGAGGAACCGACCACCGGTTCCCCTAACCCGGTTTAGAGCATGACGATGCCTTGACTCGTGAAGATACGGCTGCATAAACATTAAAGAACCCTATAATGAGCTCTAGTTCGAGTTGGTCATTTCATTTAAAGAAAGAAAGCAAGGAAAAGAGTCTAACTTTTCGAGCTCTGATAAGCTTGTTTTGGGCCTCAAGCTTCGCTCGTGACTGTCGCCTTCTTAGGATTCCATGGTATTGTTTAGCATTGACGTAAATGGGTTCATCTTCACAGACATCAAGCGGTAATGGTACTCTTGCAGCGGTTATCCCCATCATCTGGTTTTGAATCTAGTGAAAGAACAAGAAATTAAACAAAATCATATGAGATGGTTGTATGCATCCATCCAGCCATTTCATATTTACTCGTCAAATAATAATAACAGACGATGCATCATTTGAGCTTTCGTGGAGCAATTATAGGGATTGCAGAGACTTACAACAGGAGTCGGTCCATATGCAGTCAAATACCCATTAAAATAAGGATCGCTGCCAAGATGAGGCGTGCACGTCTGCCAAAAACACAGCATCTTGTTTAGGATAACAGAACAAGTAACAACATGGACAATTACACATTTCTTGTATGAGATGAAGGTATGAAAGACAATGCTTACTGTCGTACAGCCGTAATTTGTCTGAGCAGTATTACATGAAGTATCAGGATGTCCCATCATGTAAACCGGTTTCATTCCAACAAAATTACTTCCACCACTGACTTCCTGTCCTAAAACCAAGTCGAAACTGGAATTAGAATGAGAAAATACAACTCAATGAATATCGCTTATCACTATGGGTGCATCACCACAGTTCAGAACGGAGAAAAGTGAAATACCAGATTCAGAGGACAAGCATAGATCCTGAGAATGGGAGCCTCCAGCTGCAGCAGTGCCAGTCAGATCAGGGTTCGATTGAGTAGATTGACTTGATGACGAGTCCTGAAGCTGACCGTGTAGCTGAAACCCCAAAGGCATCGCATTCAGATGCAATTGGGGTGGAGAATCGACTCTCAAGCTCAATCCCTTTGACAAAGATTCAGAGATTTTATGGTCGTTGTTCGAATTCCACCATTGGGGATGATTTGAATACAAGTGGGACATTGATCAAAACTTGAAATTTTTCAGCACCAAATACTCGAAATCTTTCACTGGTAGGTACAATCTACCCTACAAAAGGCTCTTGTTTTTATCTGCAACAAATTAAACAAAGCAAATTTTACAACATCATTATGCTATATTCGATCAAATGAACACTGAATGATTCAGAATTGTGAACCATTGAGCAGAATGGAAACCAAAACAGCACAAAGAACAGCAAAAATGCAAGCTTCTTCAAGATATAGGCTGCAGCGCACACGCACATAAAAACCGTCTCTTATCTCTTAAATATAAGTGGTTTTAAGAGTAATATGGACTGAAAAAAATTTACATTCTGCATTAGACAATGAATAGAAAGAACACAAATTCATGTGAATTATGGTGTTTGACTTTATTTTAAGTATTTTTTTGTCTAATTTGATTGATTCATCTCAATTCTGCATGCATAGACCAAAACCCAAGATCAGATGAAAAGAAAAGAATATGTATAAACAGAAAACCAATCACATAATAAAGCACAAGAAGACTGACTAGATATGGAAGCATGTTTAGTTGTTGTTTTGTGCATCATAACGACCCTTGTGACTCCCATTTACACCATGGAAACAGGAAAATAAAAACAGAGAAAGGGTTGACATTTGACAAAAAAAATCCCCCTCATCCAATCCAATGAAATCGAGTACAAAGAATTAAAAAAAACGTTTGATACCGTGTATATTTGAAATGGCGTGATGAAATAGGCAAGTATTGAGAAAGACGGAATTTGTAGAAAGGGTAAGGTGGTAGCTGAAAGAGGAAGAAAACCTCCTTAAAGATGACATACACATACACCAATGATTTATGATTCCTACTCCTATATCAGAATGAGAATGAGATACCCAAGTGAGTAAGCAACACATACACTTTAATTTCACCAATCAAATTCTTTTCATTTCTGATTTCTGATTTCTGCTTGTAATTAGCATGAATAATGAAAAGTCAATTATCCCATTAGTAGTAGTACAGCTCACTCACTGTTTTTCTTATTTTAAAATAAAATAGCAACAACAAGAAGTGAAGAACCCAAATGACTGTAAACCCATCCACATGCATTTTATAGGACAACATAAAATAGGGTCATCCAATCAACATATACCACAAACATTCAATATAGATTTTTTTAAACTATAGGGCATAATAGTACACAAGACAGAAATAAATGGGAGCTCAAAAAAAGGAAAAGAACAAAAAAAGAAAAGGGTAAGAACCTTTAGGATTTGATGAAGGAAAGAATTAGAAGAAGAAGAAGAGTGGTGGTGTGGTGGAATTGGACATGTTCCTTTTATTAAGACTTGTTGGGATATTTCTTCCTTTTCTTCTTCTTCTTCTACTGTAGCCTGTAGGAGTATTACTTTACTCCATTATTTACTGCCTGCCTCTGCCTCTGCCTATTTGAAGACTTGTTGTTGTTGTTGTTGTTATTGGAAGTTGATTTGCTTTGGGAAAGAGAGAGAGAGGGGGGGAGGGAGAGGGGATAGTATTAATTAATTGTTGTGCTGCTCAAGTTACCAACACCAACTACTACATATAAGTGGAGATGGATCAGGATTCAGGATTCAGGATAGCCTTTGAATGACGAAATTAATCAAACTTGTATTTTATGTTTCGCCTCTAATATCAACTACTCCTACGTGATTAGATAATATAAAATTAGAATGTATCGAGATTATCAAATGTTTTGTCTTTATATACCTTCGAAAATTTGAAAATGAATACTCCGTATATGTCATTAATAATAAAGAAAATGGATTTTCTACGTGGTGTCCTATGTTTTCAGTTTTTCTATATAGTATCCTGCACTTTTATAATCACATGTAGTACCCCTCACTTTTAGGATATTATGTCTTTATACCCTTAATGACGTGTTTTCCGTCTTTTTTTACTTCATTTTTCCATTCATTGTGTTGCTTATACAAAAAAAAATAGGATGTTTAGATTAACATAAACAACCAATTAAGCATAGTTAAAGCAACACAACTAACGGAAAACGTCAATAAACGTATAGAGACATAATACTAAAAGTGAGAGGTACCATGTAGGTACCATGTGTGATTATAAACGTGCAAGGGTACCATATAGAAAAGTTAAAAACACTAAAAAATTCCTAAAAAAAGTACACTTTTAATTAAGGGCTATTTCACGATGATAATACAAATTGGTCACCTTCTTAGAATAATATCACTTGCACTTAATCTCAAAATAAACTAAACTTTACTCACATTGATTCTACCAGTTATCTCAAGTTAAATGTGACTTGTTCATTCTCTGTCAACTCCCTTGCCACCTTCCCTGTATGCAAACTACAATTTCAGTCTTTTCCGTCTAAATCGGTCATGACCGAAAAAACCAAGTCAGGATCAGACTAGACCTGATTGACCTGTGCATGGATCGGCCACCAAAAAACACAAACCCGGAGACCAGACCGGTTACAAAGGAACCTGTATCGGACCAGATCAGAAAACTAGATCAATTTAGATTAAAAAAATGAACTGTGAACCGGACTGGAGACCGGTCACTGGGTTTTTAAGAGACCCGGTGACCAAACTGGTCTGTGCCCGGTCCAGTATATTGATCCGGGTCACTTTTTGAACACCCTTATCGGAGAGCGTACTTGAATTTTCAATTACGGTTCCGATTTGATAGATTCTTGTCCGGACTGGTCCATTTTTCCGATGTTGCGGTAATGGTGATTTATGGTTTAATTAGGGAAAATATGAATGAATTATGAAAAGTGATGACCTATGAATCACGGAGCCGGTTATCTAACCTGGTGTGAGATGAAGATATCCAAAGTTCAATTTTTTTATATTTTTTGGTTCAACGAGGAGCGCACTTAGTCGCATTACAATATAGGGGAGGGAGGATTCGAACCTGAGACCTACTATGAGATTATTCTAAGAAGATGGATAATGGTTTGGATTATTGAAATAACCCTTTAATTAATACTTTGTACTACATATTTGAATATATACTATGTACTAGATAACGATGAACATTATTGACACTAATCGAAAAGAACCTGAAAAGATTAATACTCCCTCTCCCCACAATGATGTTCTCATTTGTAAATGAAACAAAGAATGAGTAATGAAAGGTGGTAAATTGTTTGGTGGAGTTCAAGATATCAAATCAGAAAAAGTAGCCAATAGGAAGAGAGTATAATAGATGAATAAGGAAAGTTTTGAAGTGGGAAAATTTTAGTGGAGTTTCCTTTTAATAAAAATGGAAAAATCTTAGTAGCGGGGAGGGAGTAACTAATTACCTAAGTCAAATAATACACTCTTCGTTCACTACTTTTTGTCTAATTCTATTAAAAAATTTTAAGAAACGTTAGTGTTAATTATTGTTAATAATAAGGGGGTTTTGTATGCATGAAGCGAAGTGTTTTTAAAAAGGAAATGCAATATATATCGTCGTGTAGTGAAAGATTTGTCGTAAACTCGTAATAGTAGATTGGGACAATGAAATTGATGATTGAATTAGTAGTCCCTACTCCCCAGTTTGTTTAAATACAACAAATCTGCACCATGAATCTGAATCTCCATGATCATCATTCATCCAGACTTGTGCTGTGCGTGGTGGTCCATGTCATCAATGTCACCTCCTAAAACAATCAATGGGCCCCGCCCCGCCCTCCCTACATGCGAGTATATATGAAGGCGACCTCATATAGTACAGTACCTACTCAATTACTCCATCCAATTCTAGTTACTCCGAATTGGTTTTCAGTTACGCACCATTTATCTGCTCAATCATTTTACAGTTGTTCTTTATGGATATATTCGTTACAAGCTTAAAACATGTCAAGTAAGTATCAATTGAGGAGAAAAGGACAATTATTTATCTAGGTTCCACCAACCTCACTTTTGTCTTATCCCACTATTTGGTACCTATTCGATCCGTCATACATTTGTGACAGATATCTCCGTCATTAACAAAAATTTATGATCATTTTATTGGCTCCATCCTACATTCCTACTATTTAAAAATGTTTTTATTGATCTTTATTTTGTGTTCCGATTCATATTTGAAAATTGCTATAGATCCTACGATGTTATAATTCGGAGATAAGAGTATTTATTTATAAAGACATCTAAAATCAAAATTTCGTAAAAAGAGACGTAAACGTATTCATCTAATGATATTAAGATTATTAAGAAGTTATTGATATTTTATAAATAAATATTAGTACTCCGTAATAAATACTTGATAATTTTTTTATCTACAAATGTATATTTTTACTACTCGTACATAGAAATTTATAGGGAGCATGTAACATTTCATGTTAAGAAATAAATACAGTACTCTGTATCGGAGTATTTATTACTATCTTAAATGACTAGTTCTTGAAAGATTTAGAAGGACTACTCATATCAAGTGCAATTTTTTTTTTTTTTTTGCCGGCAAGTGCAATTTCTTTTGGTGCTTAGTCGTGAGAAGTTTTAGGATCCTAGAAGATTTTGGGATGCTAATGAGTGAAGACAAAATGAGCTAGAAAAAATTCATGTTGGTCTGTGAGATCAGTATTCAGTCTGGCGAGCTACCGTGATCCCGTGGCTAACATTTCCGGTCCTAGGTTTGGACCGTGGTGTTACAGATCAAGTAATTGTATAATTTCTATTTATTAAGTTTGTAGGATCTTACGATCCAAAGTAAAATCTCGATCCCAATAACAACATTAGGTCAGCTACATGTTCGGTTTATTAAAACTTAATTCATATAACCTAAATGTTCACATAATATTGAGTATATCAAACGCATCAATTTTAGTGTAGAAAAGAAAAGTGAAATCAATTCCACTGAAAATTTTGTCATTGATGATATATGAAACCCCTATCGCTATATATTTGTGGAGGCGAAAAGAGTAAAAACGTACTCTCTTCCATCAATTCAATTCTTTACCCGTACTATAAATGGACAGTCCAATCAATTGTTTACCTTCTCTTTTGGCAAAAGAGTTTATCATTATCATATTCTTCCTCTATTTACACAAAATTTCACTACTTTTACTTGCTTTAAGTTTGGTGGACCCACAATATCATTTTATTTACCCATAATATCCTTACTTTTATCTTTTTTTTAATATTAATGAAAAATCATATATTCATATGTAAAGATTCCTTGGTAAGAGCAATCATGGTTTTTTTTTCTTGGGTTTGTCACCAACAACTCTATATTATAAAGTTATATTATTGTGTGTTGCATTTTTCAAGGAAAATAAAATAATTTGATTGGAAAATAAATAAAAATGGGTCCCATTTAAGAATAAAATAACGAGTTCTTCCATTGTAATTAAAAGTTCTTAAACATGAAGATTGTCGATATATTACGTGAAAATGGAAGAACTTATTTTTAAGTTTTTCTATTGTAATTGCTCCAAGTATCGAGAAAGTAGTATGATATCAATACTCTATCACTACTATATTTGTCTAATTTTATGGTGACTCTCTTTGGGAGTTGAGACATCAAGTTTGCCAAGTTCTAAAGATTTGCATTGATGCAGCCCCACACTTATTCTAATCTCCAATCTCAAGACAAATTTAAAGGCTTTATTTAATGCTCCTTAAGCAACTTTTTTTTCTTAGAAAGTCGTTTGCATTATAAAAAATGAATTCATCGAGGATGATAATCACTTTTATAGATTTATTCGTATATGTAATTTGTAGAAATTAACTAAAGAATGTCCGGTTCTCTTGTTTGATTGTGGGAAGTTAGATTTAGTGGGGGAGGGTAAGTGAGTAACCACTGACCAGTCGATAAGAGACTCAACATCAAGTGTAATTTCTCTATTTTGAGCAATGAAACAAGCTAACGAGATTTGAATTCACATGAATTGTAGGGCAAATAAGACCTCTCACGTGGAGGAAATAATAAGCTATTTTGTGAAATGTCTCACGATAATCGTAGTGTGAGATCGTCTCACAGACTAATTGGACAAATAAATACTCTGTAGCTCTCACGGATACAGAGGTACGAGTCTATAGAACAGATCATGTTCAAGTAAAGTCGTAGGCAAATAAATACTTATAATTCCTCATTTACAAGGTATTACTCACGAAGATCGAAGTCACCTACTATTGTTTTCTGTTATGTTACAATGCTCTAAATTTTCTCTTATTTTTTTTGGTACACACTAAATTTGCTCTTATGAAGAATGATAATTGTACATCGTCGATTAAACAAAGAGTAGATTACTCGGTATAATTTTTGAGGGGTAAATCACATTTATACATTTATAGATAGAAAAATAGCCAGAAAATCATGCATTTATGTATGAGGAAGAGCGTCCGTACAGATTTGAAGCAAAGTAGGGGGGGTTGAAGTGGCGTATAGGTCTGCTGATTAAAGAAGGAGATTAGGTACATAACCTGGATTAATTAATGCTTCAAAGTGGGGGACATGTCTGCCTAATCTCAAACAAAAGCATTCCCCCAATTGACTTGTTCTAGATCAATCAATAATCCATGTGCCTTCCAATACTACTCGTATTTTTGTATGTGAAATTAGATAACGGGTCTGGGCCACACCCAAGACGGGAAGAGTTCACTCACAAGACAAGAGGATTTCATTCTAAAATTAATGGCAATAGAGGGATTAACCCCTTGCTTTATAATGTGGATCATCTTTCCATCCTCCATCCACGTGGGACTCATATGTGACTATTTGGGTTTAGGAGTCAATTCTCAACACTCTATTTCTCCCTTCCTTCTGCCTAAATCCTCGCTTAAGACGAACATACCAGTCCTAACTCGTAACCTCTTAACTGATTAAATAACATGATTAAAACAAAAGTGAAGCATACAGAATAATGAAAAAATCTGTCTCATTGATGTAACTTGATCGACATATTATTTGACTTGTTGTAACCTTAAAGCGAATATATTGATCTTAAAAAATGATTTGCACATTCTTTCATATTGTAAGTAAACTCAATCCATGTGAATAATACTCCGTACTTGATTAAATTTAAATCTGCGACTGATATACATATATGATTTATACATGATCTTCTTAAGTTTTGAATATAGGAGTAGGAAGTAGAAATGAAATTTTATGTTTATGCGCATTATGTTATTAAGTTTTTTTTAATTATTACTCTCTTCTGTCTCAATCATTTATTATTCTTTTACTTCGCATATTATTTGTATGAATATTTTAATCAAAAGATAACAAATGATGGACAGAGACAACAACTTTTTTAAGTCTACTTGAATTTTCAAATGTCAATGTCACAATTCAATAATACACATTCTTCTGTTTCTATATGTAGAACATTGATGATGGAGTAGTGAATAGTGATAGGCTATAGTAGAATCAGACAAGAGGAACAATGAAATAATTTCGTGCAATCGGTCTGGTTCGGTTTTGGTAGGCTGATAGTCTCATACGAGTACTATTATAATTCTGTCTAATCGATCTGTATTTAATCCAACACATTTTATCTTTTCGATATTTGATTGGTACATGCACAATCCTAGTAATACTCCGGTTATATTTTTCAAAAAAACAAAATCGACATGATAGACCAATACTGAACTTTGAAGATACAGAGTACAGTACTCCGTATCATCTAAAAACTCTATATATAGATTGTTGAATTTTATATGCACAAACTTTTCAAGCGAAAGCGCACCTTACACAAAAACTTATTATCGTCTAAACTAATCTTTGTTGACAAAATACTACTGAAAGGTAACACAAGAAGAAGTTTAATTGCTTTCCTCCGTCATCATTTGTTTATCTTTAATTAAAATATTTTTTCACAAATAATTTAAAAGTAACAAGTGATTGGGACGGAAATAGTACACTCCATTATCAAATCTAAAATATGAATCCAATTTTCAATAAAGAATCAAACTATATGTGCATTACTTACCGTGAAAAGAAAAAGTCATTTGAAAGCAACTCGTTCATAATTTAAAAAAACAAGAGTAATACAATAATATAAAGTGTCGACGTGAGCTTAATTTAAAAAAAAAAGATATTTAAGACCCATTTGCATGGTGGGGACCTTAATTTGAAAAAGACTAGTAATAGGGTGGAGTCAGTGATTATGTAAGCAAGGACAAGTATACTGTATACTGCATCATGTTAAGAGCAACTATCTCATTAATTAATTTCAAGTAATGAACATCCACCCCACCCCACCCCACCCCACCCCCACCCCATTCAAATGGCAGTGCACGGTGTATTATTATTATTAAAACATGTAGTGCATTAAGTTGGGATGACTTAACCAATTTAATAGTTGAAGGTCGTTGATATGTCATTATTCTGAAAACAACATCAGAGATCGGGTTACCATTAAACATGTGGTATTCGGGCCTCCACTTTTCCTCCGTCTTTACTGTCGAGGGTTGGATAATGGATACGGTCGGTCTATGATGTTCATACGGTCTCTCAAGAAACTTACTTGTATGAGAATATTGTTAAAAATCGTGTCTTTGAGATGTTAATACCAAGGACATTCAAATATTAACCCATATTTCCATGAACAACCTACTACTCAGGCTTGGGATAATCTTTGATGGGTCAAATATTACTCATATAGGTATATAAGACAAGACAAAATCATGCACTGACAACCCCAAAATGCCTGCACTGCCATTTTATCAAACAAGGTATTAAGGCAGATGAGAGTA
The DNA here is from genome assembly GCA_958450325.1 of Agrostemma githago. NCBI lineage: Eukaryota > Viridiplantae > Streptophyta > Magnoliopsida > Caryophyllales > Caryophyllaceae > Agrostemma > Agrostemma githago. The sequence goes on along the minus strand of OY288243.1, from coordinate 74,536,078 downwards.
ACAGTAACAGTAACAGTAACAACCAACCAAAAATCATAACCAAACCAAAACCTATATTTGGAAGTACATAGAGTTTGACATTTTACAGTTGTGTAAGTTACAACTACATTAGAGTTACTCCCTTTCTCTAACAACCTATGTACATAATGAATTTGATATCAAAAATTCAACCCCATTGTGGTCTTAGTCTTAGGTCACGATGAAGAGCACAAGCCGATATAAGACGTAGCGTGTTTCCGTATTTCAGACACCCCCAACACGGAGTTGATTTTATCCATGTCGTGCTACAGCCTGTTCTCAATCCAGCAAATCAATGCAAATATCACAGTACACCAAATTCAGTGAAATGCCTGCAGTGTAGTAGTTAGGATGAATATCAGAATCAAAAGTGCATGTATATTGTCATCAGGCAACGCTCTGGTAAAACAATTGGCGTGCCTGCAAAACCCAATGTCAAGCTCACCTGAGCTTGCTTATGAAATCAAACCCAATCCAATCCTTAGTAAACGAGGGCTCGACTCACGATTATGTTCAATAATCAATACAGTATGACGGAAAAAGGGGCTTTGCTAGCATGGTCAGCTTATGTCAGCAACCTTTTATATTTCCCTCACTTTCTGCTCAGAAAGGGAACAAAACACACTTCCAGGGTTCTAAGATTTTGAACTAAGTCTGCCCGACTGTGTTTCACGAAAAAATGTCGGTCTTCACAATGATAGAGGTAATTTAAACCATGCATGCAAATTAATACAAAATTTTGGGATGATACAGCTAAGTTTAGTGCGCTAAAAGTGTCGAGACAAGGCTAGTTTGAGATGAGGCTTCATGTTTTGGCCTAATGTGATGTCACCCTTTTGTGTCAGAATGTAGGACACAGCAAGAAGCTAAAGTATTGAACATAAATACTGGCTAATTGATCTGCAAACTCCCTACCTCTAGTTCTACATCCGGTGATAAAATAATCATGCTTCCCCGTTCATGTTTACTTCTGAAAATGCAGAAAATTAGAATTTTATCACCAACTCAGATACCATGTTTACTTCTCACATATGCAAATTTGAGTACTCCTACATTATAAAAGGAGAAAAAAAAACTTAGCTACACATACCTGGTTGCCTATAGCCTATAGCTTTAGGCTAATCCGCTCAGACCATTCGAAGATGTCTGAATAAACTCGGTCTCCACCCAAATCCTTACCCGTAGCACCAGCAGCCACCCTAATAATATCCTCGATCAATGCAAAGTTGCCCATAATATCAACATGAGCACCACTTTGAGTGCCTCTGCCCTCCAGAAGGTTAGCTGGAGGAGCATGGTCATACTCCCTTATGTAAGTCTTCATTCCAGAAGGGTTAAACCGGGTTTTACCTCTCCAACCTTTAGCAGACATATAACCAGCACTTAAAACAGGAACTGTTTCATCTCCATTAACATTATAAACGCCACCCTTGAGACACGAGCCCTCGTTTACATCATTTGCTAGTGTATCAATCTGAAAAGGAATGTAGCAATCAGCTGCCGTGCTCATCTTATAAACATACGCTCTTTCAGTAGGGATTCCAACTCCATACAAAGAGAAGATCTCCATTTCAGGGGCGTTCGGCAGTCTGCAAGTGTTTCGAATGTGAATCAGAGTTCATCATGAGTAACATGATTTTTACCGAACAAAAATCTTATTGCGTTGCAAATGTTTATTTTCTTCAATAGTTAGGCCGGCTAATGGCAATAACCAAGCTGACTACATCATTTTAACGCGGCTAAAAATTAGATGACCTACCTGGTTTCAAGAGGATTTGACCAGTACTTGAAATGATTATACTTTGGGTCGTCCAGATCATCAGCAATCCCATATGAATGATGAGCATCACCACGTTTCATCATCTTCGGAGCAACATAATTAAGTAAATCTAATATTGATCCAGCTGTATAAACTTTGTAATCATAGACAGCTTTAATACCAAGAATTCCCATGTCATGGTATTCTGTCCACACATCATGGCAGGTTGCATTTGCCAAGTTAATGCCTTTCTTGGCACCCTGCACACAGAACAACACAATTGAGATATTATAGCTTAAGCAATATGATGCCATAACAGCGTGTCAAATCCTTCACTAATATATTAAGGGGCACAAATAGCATGTTAAAATGGTAACACCAAAAAAACGCCTGTATAAACTTTGTAATCATACACGGTTCTTAGAGGTCAACCAGTCAAAGCGCCTTCAAACTCCGACCAGAATACACCAAAAAAACAACACTATGCCAGATTACCAGCATGGTCAAATGGTTACAGTTATTATTAAAGTAACTAGCTTAAAATTATATCTTCGTGAAAAGTATTAGAAATATAATAAAGCATGGCCAAAAGACCGTTATAAAGCAAATGGGAGGAAAAAGAAAAAAAATAAAAGCAGTAATTTTTCAATAAAAAGAAAAGTTACCCAAATAACATTAAGAAAGTACTGATATAGGAGTAACTATATTAACAATGATCATTTCATCAAAAAAACAAAATGTATCATGTATATTCATACTACTGTTTTTAAGCAGGATAACTTATTAGCAGCCTATACTCACGCGAATCCAAAAGTTATAGATCAACAAAAGTAGAAAGTTACCCTGAAATCCATACTATCAATACTTGAAGAATGAGTCTCAGCCACATCTTTTCCAAACGATATGATTCTTCCATAATGCACTCCGTTCCCTGATACATCTAACTCTCCCTTCTCAATCTTGTCAGATGTTTGGCTACTGATATTCTTCTGCTTCCTCGCAATACATTTGTAGCCATCTTCAGGTGACCAGTCAAGGTTACCCCAGATAGTCTCACCACCTTTTGGTATCATTGACATGGTTGTATCCCATGTACGTGTCATTCTCATCACATGTTGCAATGTTTGAAGGCCGAATACATCCTTATCCAACACAGAAGGTGCAACCGACCTGCATCAGCAAAAAAAAATGCAATTAGAAGTCAGAACAACGGCATTTCTACAGCTAACAATCATAGCCTCTTTCTTGAAAGAAAAAAATGTGAAAAACTGACACATTAATTGAAGACACAAAAAGCAGCACACGGAAGCCCCCCTTGTATAGAAGTTGGATATGGGCACAACCATGTGGCCAAAAGGTCTGAAGACGCGCCATAGGTCTCTAAGTAAGCACCCATAGCCTTCAAAATTGCTTATTGGGTCCCTAGTTAAGCTCTATAGCCCAAGCCCAAAAAGGAGGGTGATAAAAGAACATGTACGATAAATAGTCCGCAATAATGTGCAACCTGCTCAAACGTGTGGAAGTCAAACTCCACCCACTACATTAGAGAGTACTGCCTATTAAGTGTCATTTCTTTCAAAATACTCCCAAGCACAAATATTCTACCAGACAACTACCTTCTAAATGACTTGCAATCTAATACTACTACCTAGAGTACGTTTTCGACCAAAAATATGGGCGTGAGCATTTCGTCCCTTATCTAAATTCCTGATCAAAACAGGGAATACCTACTATATCCTCTTGTATGTTCAACATAACACTCTTTCTCGTCTATTCTGTTAACATAATCTCCATAAAACTACTCCGTAAGTTCCTTCTTTTTGTTCTTTGTTGCTGTCGCCGATTAGTTTGTTAGGAATAGTATTTAGCTCTCTTCTACTAAAGCCCCTCTATTTCAGTCTTTAAAATGCTCAGATTTCTTCCCAACTTTCATACCACTTCCAGCCAATGTTCAAATCCTCAAAATTCATCTAATCACAGCAAAACGAAGTATAAATAGGGTAACTCAAATTAGTTCAGGATATATATTCGTACTGACAACTTCTTCAGTTGTACTACATTAATCTGAATGGATAATGAAGTAGTTGGTCCAAGCTGTTTAACATATACGGAGTAGCATTTACAATGCAACTGAATGATTAAGAGTTCAAGACAACAAGCAACAGAATCACAATTTCTCTAACAAAGTGACTGAATGATATGAGGTTAACCAGCTACCGTGAAGCAAAAGAAAACAGACCTGGCTACAGCAATATCTTTGGCTTCAGCTGAAAATAGCCCCGCGACAGCTTTCGGAACACCAAGAAATGGTCCGCCGATGTTCATAACTGCTTTAATATGTTTGGCACACCAATCAGGTCCACCCCCTCCACCCACTGGAGCAGGTGCCTCAACCCATTTCATAAAATGCAGAAAGTACAAAGCCCCCATGGAATGAGGCATGACAACCACCTTTTCGCCATTTGTAGCAACCATGACTTCTATATTACTTTTGATTCTGCTCAGTGATTGGTCCCTTACCTGATTGTTTTATACACAAGAACCAAGCCCATTCAGACTTCATACAGTGTTTACAGCTATCAAAATGAAAATTTTGGTGACAATAAGATAAATGAAGGAGGTGTGGATTAACCTATGACAAAGATGGTAATGATTTATAGTTTCACTCTACGTTCTAACTTCTAAGGCACATTTATGTCCCAACACTACTGACTTGCTTTTTTAGCCAAAAACACTTGAGATTCAGCCTTGATATTGGAAACACGTGACTTCAATGTTTTTTCCCTTTCTCCCCTTCCATCCACACCTTATTTTTGTCACATTTTTTCCTTTGCCTCTCTTATTGAAGTCTCATGCCTCTAGTCTTATTTACAACTCTCTAACTCAATGTCGCTTCTCCACTTTCTTCAGCGCACAAGTCGCTAGGGTATTAAGTTATTGCAAGACTGCAGATTCTAAGAACACACAATAGATCTGAATCATAAATCAAACTAGTTGATTGGAACTAAGTATTTATCAATTGTTTTGATTAGTCAATTTGATGACTTAAACACTTTTATTATCTCCAACCCTCCAAACCTCCCTTTGCTATAGAACTAAACTTTGAACAAGAAATACAAGTAAATCAATCGCTGAGTAGTGCCCATAAAGTGGATCGATTTAAAGTAACACAGAAAACAATCGAAAACATCTGATCACATTAAAATGTTCAATATTGATATGGGTATATGGTACATGAGAAGAACAGTAAAAACGAATGAACATTCAAAAGAAAATGATTCACAAGAAATGTCCTTTGACAGACAATGTTAATCAACTAATTCAGGAAAAAGAAGTTGAATGTTTCACAGAGGTAAATGGGTGGAAAACCATATATGTTAGCTTGGGCATACTCCGTAATAAAAAATGCTTAAAAGGTATGTTTATGAAAAACAAAATTTCAAGCTCGCGAATGGCAAAATGGATCTTTTACAAGGTACTGTCCCACAATATACCCCAATCATCAAAAAAAAATCTCAAAATTAACTCATCAAACAAATACCTGTACAATAACAGATTTATTGGTTTTTAGTTTGTTAAATTTTAATATACATATTTAAAATTTGACAATGCATTTCTCTCAAATTAATATTAAAAAAATTAACATAAATCGGTATGTCATTCTAAAATTTATCCTCATTTCTAACACATGACCCCATATATAAACCTTGTATTAACAAGGGCCCTAATCTAGCTTAGTGATATTCATGTAGCATACATCTGGTACTTTTAAGGCCCTAAGTAATAAATACCTTCAATTGATTGATAGCTAAGTGATAAAGGACGGTAGCTGGACACATTTCTCTAATTATATTTGAAAACCAATCAAAATGCACATTAATATGCGATTATGCGTAATTTCCCAAGTAAGCAAGGTGCGCAGTAATGGGCTAGGCAGATGAAGTATATATCCTTCTATGTTAGAGTGTAGTACTCGAACTCGCACAATTTAATCTTCATTGATCCTTCCTCTCATCAATCCTATCTCTTAAACATTCCAACATTAAGAGGGGAAAAAAAGATCTCCGGCAAAAAAAAAGGCAGAGCGAAGCTCAACCTTATTTATTTTTATATCACTGACTGTGAAACATGAATACATCAAATATAGCAACTTCACTAATACTTCATCTAATTAAATTATGCGTTAAGATGTGTTAGCAGTAAAAAAAAGTACCTCGGTATTCTGGAATGAAATCCTCCAGTCATACGCAGCCATGTACATGGTCTTCTCCTCATACCCGATACGGGCCAAATTAGCAATCAAAACAGCCCATACAAAATAGCCTGGTGCGAAGTAATCGGCCGCAACAAGGCCGGAGACAGGTCTGACCCTTATGCCAGGTGGATCTAATCCAGTTTCATTGTCCAAAGACATGTGCTCAACCCAGCAAAGGGGTCTGTTAAATCAAATAATATCACAAATTAGCCTGAGAGAGAATTATTCAGCAGCATTAAACACCATCTTTTCCCTAAGAATAAAACAAAAGATACCTAAAATTTGTCCAAGGAATAATCAGATTATAGAATAACAGCACATAACAGATTTGCATTCCCAGATATATAGAAAAAAAGGGTCTTCACTGATCAGGCAAAGTTATAATCTAATCACTGTATCCAAATTCAGATTGACGAACAAATCATCGGAGAATATTTACTCTTCACCGATCAAAGCTAAAGACAAAATCCCAAGCCTTTCATAAGGATTATACCATGAATCATGATATGAAAGGAAACAAAAGTACAAACCAAAGGTTACCACAACAACAACAGCCACACAGGATGTGCAAAAAGAATGTATGCCTCAATAAAAATCTAAACGAAGACAACTCACAACCCACAGAAACAATGAAATTTATGCATTTTGAGTCAAATTTGGCAATATGATCCTCCCTGGATGAATAAGAATATCAACTTTCCACTGAAATAATGAGATCAAGAAAAAAATTTAAGATAACTTGTAGAACTCTCCGCAGTCGAAACCGAAGCAAGTCAACAACTTTACTCATGTGCACCGAGATCCAACCTCTGAAGGGGTCAAACGTATGCAATCTTTTTCAATAAAAAAAAGAAAAATAATAGTAGGTAACAATTCTTTGGTTGGAGTGAAAGAACAATCGTGATTGATACTCCGTACTTACTAAAATGTGTTTTCGCTTCCCAAGACCAACTAATGATAGGATATTTAGAAGAAATGTTCAGAAAAGGTATGAGTTGTGAAAGGTAAGAGTTCTGAAGAATGAAGAAGCTTTACCCTCAAAAGCACCCCCAACTTCAGCCCATACAAAAGCTAGAAAAACAACTTAATCCCAATATAGTAGTATAATCTAAAGAATGTCTAGTCTGTGAAAAAACACGAGAATGCCAAATCTTTCCTAATGCCAAGAGGTACATTTTTTAAATCTAAGCTTTCCGACAGTCAGACTCGGAAAGCAATTGTTATAAATACAGTTGAATCGTACTTAATACACATTTAATAACCTCAATATCCCTCAAAATGTACCTGCGTGAACTCCAAACACACTTCAATGAAGTTTCAAAGCTTACGTCCTCACCTAAGCCTAAAAGAATTCTGGAGGAGCTGAGACAAGAAGTCTAGAAGAGAGAGTGTGAATGCCATGCTCGTATTAGAAACTTGCTTTCCAAACAAATACGAACCATGAAACTCCATTACTTTACATCAAAGCTGGATCTTTAGCAAACTACAAGCTCTACCTATCCGAAAGCAAAAAAAAAGTCTTAACTTACACTATGAGCAACTTCATCCAAATGTTCATATACCTTTTTAACAACTTCATTTAAATGTTCGAACTCGCTTTCAATTGCCCACTACCAATTCCTAGAAAATAATACGGAGTAACCACTAACACCAAATGATATCTAATTGAACATGACACTTTAGATTCAATCCACGAAAACACATCTGATGAATTCCCAGACAAAATTCAAACCTAAAGTTGACAAAAACCCAAGCCAAAAGACACATTTTTACACAAAGTAAGCTTCAAAAAGAGAAAAATAAAGCACAAACAAAAATCTACACCTTTCACACAAACTCAATCCTTAAAGAAAAAAACAATAAGAACCCAGAAACATCCAGCGCCAACAGTTCGAACCACTAGAGCATATCCGTCACAGAATTCCAACGTGCGTAGATAAAGGCAAGTCATTTGCTACTCACTTGAGATTCTGATTTTTAGCTTATCTACCAATATTTGACCCGTCACAACGAAGAGTTACTACAAACACAGTGGCTCAAACACAGACAACAGAATCAGGGAAAAACCCGAGATCATAAAAGCACAAAAACTTTAAAGAGACGGTCTAAGGATGATTACAACAGTACCTTCTGTACAACTCACCAAAAGTCCCACCCCAAAGGCGTTTCCGAAACAAGCCCTCAGCACATTGCTTCCCTTCCCAGAGCTCAAGCCCACCAGTAACAATCCCAGGCACAAAAACAACCGGATGCTTAACTACCAAACCCTCTTTCCGTAATTTCACCCCGGGCGGGTCGGGTAACGGCCCGGTAATCGCCTCAGTTACGTACTGTGGAAACGAAGCAGGCATTGCATTGTACAAAAACAACATAAACCACCATGTACAGCATACCACACCTACGAACCAACAGCAACTGTCGACACACGACCATCTTTTGTTCTTCAACGGATACTTTTCTCTTCTCTTTTTGCTGCTACTGCTTTCTTCTTCTGCATCATTCGTGATTGTTTTAGATTCCCCCTTTCGCCGCCGCAAAAACGGCATCGTTTTGTTTCGTGGGTTTTTAAGAGGTACCCATTAAAATTGATTGGATTTCGGGAAATGGGTAACGGCCGGATTTAGTTCCGGTGATGATCAGTGCCGGCGATGGTGGAACAATGGTTTGATTTGTTTGTTTGTTTATTTATTTTGGGATGATCGGTGGGCCGACGGTGAGGAGGGCCAATAGGGGTGTGACACGTGAGAAGGGAGGAGAGAGAGTTAATGATCGGAGTGGTGTAAGATTTGCGAAGGCGGCTGCTGCATGAGATTCATTCATGGAGTGCCTTGCGACTTCTTGTTGTATAATTGTACTCGTAAGTCGTAAATGTATGCTGTATACTATCGAAGCATCTTTTTGGTTCGAGAATAACGTGGAGAAAAGGTGGACTTTGGAAACCCCGAGTTTGGAGATGTGCTTGGTGGTTTGACCCGACATCGCTGACCCCGCGTGGTGAACGAATAAAAGACTGTATAAGCGGATTTTTTGAAGAAAAATAAATTTAACATCGATAATAAAAATACACAAATTCTTGAGAATCTTCCGTACCACTCTATGTCTTATTCGTACCTTTAAATGACAACTTTGTTTTGTACCGGTTTTTATAACAAGCGTACCCTCTTTATATTTGTATACTCTTTTGTGTTAATCGTACCTACTTCTATTCATAAAAATAAGGAACGTGTTAAATAATACTCACTCCGTATATCACTCTGTATGTGGAACTGTGTTTGTCCCTCTCATTTTTCTTTTTCCTCGTTTCATTTGAGAGAAAAGCAACGAAAAAATCGAAAACATTCAGAGTCGTGAACTCGTCCCATGATCCTTCCACTCTACTTACTAGTTCGACGTCCGACGAGGGCTATTCCCGTTACAACACAACCCCACGTTGGGCTTGTTCATCATTTCGACGAGCACCTACCTTACCCGTACTCCCCTCATCGATTGACCATGACCATAGTTTATGGGTTTTTCAAACTCTTCTTATTGGGAAACTTGATGGAGAAATAGGTTGAATTGAGGTTGCATTACCTCTTTGGAGGTTAGAGTTCAATCAAGGTTGTTGAACAATTTAGTTTTTTAGTCATTTAATCAGTCTTGATGCACTCGGTCTTGCATCGTTACCTATGTTTTTCTCCCCTTTATTCACTGTTAATGGATTGAATAATATCCCTGATGAGATAACATAACCCTAAGGTTAGGGGTGTTAAAAAAGTGGTCCGGACCGGCAAACCCGACCGACCCGGACCGTACGGTCCGGCTACACATCGGTCCGGTCCGCGGGTCTCCAAAAACTTGGTTGCCGGTCCGGTTTACACTTAAAAAAAAAAATCAAATTTAGTGTATTTTGCTGGTCCGATCCGGTCCGGGTTTCTTTGTAACCGATCCGGTCCGGTCCGCGGGTTTGGATTTTTTGGGTTGCCGGTCCGCGAGTCAAGCCGATCCGGTCCGGGTTTGGATCGGTGAACACCCATACCTAAGATAACAAATCATTCGTCTTTATTTACCCAAATGAATATATTAAAACCCTTTACAAATGTACGACGAATATTGGGATCAAATAAAAGAAGCGTCTAATTTGAGCGTGGCTCTGAAGAAGAGAAAAACCCTAAAAACGACGTGTCAAGGTTTAAACCTCGTGGTACTGTATTTGGTTCATCTTTCTTCCTCACACACCACACCCCTGTTCTGTTCTTCCTCCCTCACTTCTATTTTCTACCCCGCCTGCATTACTTCGCCTCCATTGCAATTTCCTCAGTAAGTATTCTCCATTCTTTTAAACATTGATGATATCATTCCAAATTGCATATTTTTTACTGTGTTCTTCTTTCCAAAATTTCAATTATTGAGAAAATATATGCTCAACTGCGGTCTGATTTTGCAGTACCTGTTTATACCGCCTTCTAGTTCCTGTATTATACAATGATTGTGGCTATGGTGTTATAAGCTTTTCAGAATGCTGATTATGTGGTTACAACTTCACAATTGCAGTGTAGGCATTTGCGTCAATCGTTTATGTGATTGCTTTGAGATGTTTGGTTCAAAGGTTAGGGTTTTCGTAGCGTTTCACGGTTTGGTGGGAATTTTCAAGTTTGTGTTACTTCTGCTTAATTTGCTGTTTAGGGTTTTGTATTCAATTGAATTGTAATCTCTCCCCGTCTCAGTAATTTGGTTCCTTTTATATTTGTGATGGGAGTATTTTAATCAGAGGTAAACAAATGATCGGGACGGAGGGAGTAATTGGAATAAATGACTTTGCTCTTGTTGCGTTATAGATTGCTCGGTAGCTAATAATTGTCTTGAATTTGGCGGAGTTTTGGTTATAATCATTGATTTTGCATTGGTCCTAAATTTGAGGGCATTGCAATTTCCGTCGTAAATAGGCAATTCACCATAACTTGGCCACTAGCAAGTTGTTGCTCCGGCAATCCTGATTGTTTTAAATAACACGGTTACCCTTCAAGTACGAGTAGATGAAGAAATGTAATTGGAATGAAACATTAATGCAATTATGTAACTAGGGTCAATATTGGATTTTCACGATGAAGGGAGTATTTTGGAGATTCTATGGACACATTTTTTGTGTGCACGGATGCTTCAGGTTTTGGCTATTCCTTATATTAGTTTAATTTGTTTCTTGTGGATATCCAGAAGGTGTTTTTAGTTGACGTGCTTCGAAAACAACCCTTTCTGTCCCGCTATAATGGCAATTGAAATAGTTGAATCCGTTGAGGATATTCCTGTGCAATATCCACCTGAAGGGGATTTTTCCTCTTCTGATCTAAAATGGACCAAGTTTGGCACTGGTGAGCACCATGACGATGTTGCCAAAATTCCATATGTTCGGGTTGATGATTTTATTATTGGAGAGTGTTCCAGTGTGGAATTCCCTACTCGATTTCATATTGAAAGAGGGAGAAAACGTGTGCTGGGTAGCTTGAAGGAGTACAAAGATGATGAGTATCTCGAGTTCAGACGGTAAGTACAAGTTTACATACGGACAAGTTTGTGCTGTTGGTGGAATCGGAACTGATACCTGGCAAGCAAAGTACTCGTAGATGCTTAACTATAATTTAGTGTATATGTTGCTTCTTTTTTTGTGTCGACAATGCTCTTGATTGCCGTATTTTTTTCTGAGGGATGTCTGGTTGTATTTGTATTATTTTGATGCAGTTTTTATTTAATACGGAGTACATGTTTTTTCCCTAGAATTTTCTAGTGCTGAAGTTATGTGACCACTTATAATGTCAAGCATTATGCAAGACTGCAACTTCATTGTTGCTAATTTGTTTTATCTTTCGTACTTATAAACATGTTACTACTTAGTATCTCAAGCAAATATTATCACCTTTAAGCATCCAGCAGATGCTAACCTGAGGCTTGGATGACACTCGTTAAAAAAATTGCAATGGTGGTAAAATAGGAAGCATTTTGTCCATGGCTGTTACTTTGACCAAATATGTCTCAGTCAATGTATAATTTTCCTTTCCCAAAGCAGATATTGGTGCTCATTTGGCCCCGAAAATTATGGAGAAGATGGTGAAATCTTACCTAGTCGACGATATCGTCTAAATACACGAAATCGTGTTGCTAGGCCACAGTCTATGAGAGGTTGTCAGTGTCACTTCGTGGTGAAGCGCTTGTATGCAAGGCCGTCGCTCGCTCTCATCATCTATAATGATAGGCGTCATGTAAATAAGTCCGGGCTTCCTTGCCATGGTGCCCTTGACAGAAATGCAATAGGTCCAGCTGCTAAGAATATTCCATATATTGGGACTGATATTCAACAGCAGACAATGTCAATGATATATCTTGGCATTCCCGAAGAAAATGTGGTACAAAAACACCTTGAAGGAATACAACGTTACTGTGACTCAGATGCCAAGGTTAATAAGCTGGCCTCTCAGTATGTTCACAAGTTAGGACTGATAATTAAAAGATCCACTCATGAATTGGACCTGGATGATCAAGCCAGTGTCCGTCTCTGGGTTGAGCGCAACAAAAAGTCTGTTTTCTTTTATCAGGATTCCTCTGACGATGACCCTTTTGTTCTGGGAATCCAAACAGAGTGGCAAATGCAACAGATGATGCGTTTTGGGAATGGGAGCATCATAGCAGCGGACTCTACATTTGGGATAAAGAAGCTTAAGGTGAGATGATAGCTATCTCTTTGCCATTGAACCTTCTGTTGAGTCTAGTGTTTTATGCCTTTTTTTTCCTTTATAATTTTGAATCCAGAGATTGTCGGTTATGCTTTGTTATGGTTTTTATTTACAGTATTACTGGTTTTCAGTACCCCTTGTGCACGATTCTTGCGTTTGATTCAAGACATCATGCACTCCCTGTTGCATGGGTGATTACTCGTAGCTCTGCAAAGCCCGATGTCACAAAGTGGATGAAGGCTCTATTTGATCGAGTTCGCACTGTTGATACGGGATGGAAGATAAGTGCTTTTGTGGTAGACAATGCAGCATCAGAGTTAGAACCCATAAGGCACTATACTCATACTCATACTGCGCACATTTGTTTTTATTTATTTTTGTGGTGCGAATGGAGCCGGAAGGGCAATTTTGAGTTTGATGGGTCAATACTCTTTGACTTTGAGAGGCATTTGCTTCTTTATTGTTCCTTGTAGTGAGCTGCTGTATAAACTCTTACTAACCTTATATTTATTTTACAGGAATGTTTTCTCCTGCCCTGTCTTATTCTCTCTTTGGCGTGTTCGTAGAGCATGGCTGAAAAATATTGTGAAAAGATGTACCGAAATGGATGTTCGGAGGGAGATCTTTAAGCGTTTGGGTTGTATTATTTCCAGCATTTGGAAAGGGGCTGATTCTGAGGCTGCAATTGAGACGTTCATGCAAGATTTCATTGATCAGACCTCCTTCATGCAGTATTTCAAGGATTGTTGGTTGCCTAAAATTGGTTAAGTCTACTTGACTAGTTGACTCTATTTCTTCTCATTTTTGCATGGTTAAGCTACAATTTTATCTTGGGCTGACACTCATGCTTGACTTTGTTAGAGATGTGGCTGGCGATAATGCGGAGCGTTCCTATTTCAAGTCAGGAAGCTTCTGGTGCCATTGAAGCCTATCATGTCAAATTAAAGAGCAAACTATGTGAAGATACTCACTTAGGCGCTTTTAAAAGAGTTGATTGGTTAGTCCATAAATTAACTGCCGAGCTTCACTCTAGTTACTGGCTGGACCGCTATGCAGATGAGCACAACACGTTTGAAAATGTGAAGGAAACATACATATCTTCGACATCATGGTACCGTGCACTGCAAATCCCGGATAGTGCTGTTTGCTTTTCGGAAAACACCAACTTGTTTGCCACTGTTAGGAGTCTGAAGGACAACAACGTGTCACACACAGTGTGCAACCCTGGATCTGAATTTGCTTTCTGTGATTGTGCCTGGTTTTTAGAAGGAAACCTTTGCAAACATGTCATTAAAGTCAATATGATGTGCCAGGACCAAAAGGTCTATCCAGGTTCTATCTCCTCGCATTCATTCAAAGAACTGTTGACTAGTTTATTGAGAAATCCGATGGATGATTCGATTGAATTGGATAAAGCAAAAGCATTGACCAATCAAATACTGGATCAAGTTCAGAGGTTGGTGGATCTTTCAGATGCAAAAAATTTAGGCACGGTCGTGGACAAATTTCCTCTGAAATGGGTTTCCAAAAAAAACCGAACTCCTATTGGTAAACCCTCAACAACCATGGTTATTCCTTCCACTTCTAAGAATGGAAATGAGTTTGTGGCCCCACACAAGAGTGGCAGGAAACGAAAGAGACTGACAAGATTACGCTGAAATGCACATTAAAAGATAATGTCTACTCTCTGTTTACCTTGAAGCAACCTTGAAGGTACAAGAACTTTGATACTCTCTTGATTTCAGTTATATATAGTTGTACTTCTTGCCTTAAGGAATCTACATGTAGAGATATTACATCAACATTGTCGTTATTATTGCCAAGTTCAATATGATTAAACTCACTTTATTTTAATTGATATAGAAAGGGATCAATGCTTTTGGATATGGATCAAAAAAGAAATGAAGACAGCATAAAATGGATGATTGTACGTTGCGAACACTGAATGTTCAGTTCTACATCTTCATGTTCAGATTCAGACTGCTTGTGATACCGTTTTGATTGATAACCAGGCTATTTTTGTCTTGTCACGCTATTAGACGGGAAGAGGGGGTCTTCTGAAGAGCTCTCGTATTTGGCAGAAGAGTATATCAAGACATTAATCACGGCAAGTTATGGTGAAACCTCCGACTCTTCTTTTGTGTCCAACATTTGACACACACAAGGCCCAGATATAACACTTGGACACTTGAGCAAAATCATGAGATTTTTTAATAAACTACCTCAGCCTGGCACCACGATGGGTCGGAGTAACAGCTGCTGAGTTCTTGTCTGGTGCTGCCAGTTCAGCCACGTACATTCTGTTTGCCTCCCTGCTTACAGGTTCTAGGATCACCCTGCATATACATTTGTTTTCAGCCAATGGGCTGTTGTCTTTTACAATCCTTCTTGTCTGGGTAATCGAGTATAGATTATTCTTCCTTTCTATCGTCATCAAGATTTAGGAAATGTACATATATTGTAGGTTAAGGTGCTTTATTGATTCAAGGTCTGCAGGAATGTGTTGCTCTGTGATTCAACTGGTACAACCTGCAGATTAGAGTATGTGTAGCTTTACAGAGTTATCTTAACTACATTGCATTAACTAAATCACTTCATCATCGTTCACTGTTCTCTTCATTTTGTCCTATGTTCTGGTTTAGGAGTGGCGACCAGTTGTGTTGGGTCATGTCATGTCATGTGATCATGTCGTGTTTTGTCGGTTTGACCATTCAGTTTGAGTTGAGTTTGTTCAGTTGAGGCTGTAATTGATGGCGGGACCGGATTAGTAATCCATGTTTGGAGTATATTAGCAAAGTTGTTTTATTTTAAGATTAAACCAAGCTCATTGAACTGTTTTATTATTAGACGAATTGACGGTTTCAGATTTTTTTTGGAACCAAGGCTTTGATGTTGTTGGCTCAACGAACATCGGCCCTGGTTCATTGATTACCTCAGGTGACAGGTGAGTCCTGTCCTGTCCATGACTTTATTTGTTTTGTCAATTTTGAGTTCAAATGGGTCCTCCGTCTGTATATGAGCTGTTCAAATCTGACTGCAGTCACTATACCCCCCTTCCACAGTCTTATGATAGTGCCCTGAATGCTCTACCGACTTCTACTCCCTAATTCCCTATCTTTTTCTGTTCTCTTTGTGCAAGGAGTTATTTGTTTAACATCAAACGGTCTACTATCCGGCTCATTTTCAAAACACGAATTCTTGTTTAAGGTCGATATAATAGTTATACTAAACATTAAATCACCTCTTGGAGCAATCTTCAAGTTTAATACTACTCCGTAATTGTTTGGTCATCAATCTTATCAAGTCGGGTTAAAATTGGGTCTTATCAGGTTTAGATCACTGATCATGGGGTTACTAAATTTTTGGGTTTTATAGGATTGGGTCTGGGACAGGGTTGGGTCAACTTTTGTGAGCTCTAGAATATTAAGTCTACTCCTAATCTTTGTATCTTGTACGCATTTCTTACCGTAGTTGACTTTCAATATTTCCATCCCCAAATAAAAAACTCGAGAATGTTTTGTAAAGAGCATGCATTCCA
This sequence comes from Agrostemma githago, assembly GCA_958450325.1. Lineage (NCBI taxonomy): Eukaryota > Viridiplantae > Streptophyta > Magnoliopsida > Caryophyllales > Caryophyllaceae > Agrostemma > Agrostemma githago. The sequence goes on along the minus strand of OY288243.1, from coordinate 74,519,804 downwards.
TGCTTGGAATAATAAAAGGGAAAGCAGGGCTTAAAGTCATAACTCATAATAGAACTAAGTACCAAATAATTATGGGTTATTTCATGAGAATAATACCAACTATTCGTGTACTTCTTAAATTAATAAAAACTATACGTAATCTCATTTTAATATGAACTACGTATTCATTAATCTCGCTTTGCTATGTATGAAATTATGACTTGCTATTACCGGTCATAGTGACTTGTTGTAACTTTCTATGGTTTTATTAGGTCTGTTGCAGTTATCGTGAAAGCCAAAATTACAATAATTTTTTTTTCATAGCTTTTATAAGGCTAATTGAGAAACAAATGAAAGATGAATTTTCGGAAAATTTAATTTTTTTTTTGTCAATGGCCGAAAATGAACCCGAAATGTAAATTAGAAAAAAAAAAGTTAGAGGAAGAGTTGAAAAAGGAAGGTTCAACAGGTAGCCGGTCACTCATAACAAAACGAGATTAATGAAAGCGTAGTTTGTATTAAAATGAGATTACGTATAGTTTGTATTAATTTAAAAAGCAGACGCATACTTGGTATTATTCCCATGAAATAACCCAATAATTAAAGATTAATACTCCCTCCGTTCATGTCCAAATGGTACCTATGTTTTTTGGTCGTTCAATCCAATTGACCCATTTCCTACTTGCCTATTTACACTATACATCAATGTGAAATGATATTTTAGATAATTAAATACTAATTAATCCCTAATTATTGTACTTTTAATATTATTTTAATCCTCGTACAAAATAAAAACGTACCGTTTAGATATGAACGGATGAAGTAATTAATAATTTGATAGTAGTGCATAATTGAGAATCATACAACTCTGATGCTGACCTGTTATTCTATCCTCCAACTTATATTTGGTTTGTTTGAGTTGGTTGCTTCGTTAATACGGAGTAGTTATGTGAGTATGTATGATTACGACTTAACAACCATCGTAGATGATCGATCATATTCATACTTCATAGGCAAATACAAACCTCAGCATTATTGACGACATTCACCTCTTTTATTAATAATAACCAAACCAATATTGTCACGGTACCAACGCCTCCGTTTTTGTCGTTTATTAAAGTCAAAACAACCAATGCAAGTTACATTACGTGCCTTAAGGATGGTTTTAGTTCAGACTATTCCTCTAACATGGTACTAGAGTTAACGTGAGAGATCGAGTCAATGATGGAAGGTCACATGTTTGAATCATGACAACTTCTTCAAGTCAGATCAATAACATTCGTGTGAGTGAGGGAGTGCAATAGGAAATAAATAAATATCTTTATTTTGTTATCATTAAAAACGGTATGTAATGGACATGTTGAGTGGACCAGAATTAGAAAATGAAGTTGAAAGTGTAGTTTAGTTATCCAAATATGATTCCTTAGACGTATGGTCATTTTCGAATTGGATATGAAACAAAGTAAATAAAGATGACAGTTATGCATAATGCTGTTGAACTTGAACATACACAATTACACACACACACACTGCCCTGGGTGTATATATATTTTATACATTTACAGCACAATTTTCTTACCAAAAGATGTGATTATATTACTCTATAGAGTATTTGATTGATTTGTTAAAGCAAATTGGTGATTATTAGACCATGTCTCTCCCACTTGGTATTGCAGCTAAGCCAACTACCCAACTCATTCTGTATAATGCCTCCATGTTTGTGACAACTACTTATAATCATTTTCACCAAGTCTTCATCCATCATCCAACACATTCCCTAAGGTACATTTCCATTGCTCTTCATGTACTCGCATTATCCTGAGTATCAACTCTCGTGATAATAACGTCAATTATCTGTTGTTGTTGTTGTAAGGAATACAGAATCGTAATATATAATGTTAGGAATCACAGTAGGTTAGTATCGTATGGTAAGTGATTGTTGTTGTTGTTGTTGTTATCGTTGTTGTAGTTTGGAAGATTGATGGCGAGTGTGACAGACTCGTACGTGGAAGGTGCAACAAATGATGTTGTATTAACAGTAGTTGCTGCTACAATGATGGCTCAATCAAGCAATCAAGGTGGAGCAAATAGTAGTCCAAGCCATGGAACACATGATCAAGGGTATTATGCCATTGAAGAGCCAAAGAACATTCCTCCTAGCCCATTAAGACCACCAAGGATCCCAAATGAGCTCGTTCAAAGGCGGTCTTCCTTACTCTCCAAGTCCAAATCGCGTTTAGTTGAGCCACCTTATCCTGCTAATGTGTCGTTCCGTGAAGACCCCAAATCAGCCCTTAGATATTCTCCCAAGGTGTCTCCTAGAGTCAGTGTGAGTACACCCAAGGCCACTCCTTTGATTCCCCCGGTCACACCTGTGGCCGAGGGAGGAGATGATGAAGAAGAAGACGATGATCTTTACAAGTCCATTAACCTTAATTCGCAGAAAACCTCGTTTCAAAGATTGAAAGTCTTGGGTTCGATGAAATGGATGGTACTCTTTACACTGGTCGGGTTGTTGGTTTGTAGCTTGACTATTCAAAGCCTTAAAGAAACATCATTGTGGAGTTTGTCTCTTTGGAAATGGTGTGTTCTAGTTCTTGTGGTTATATCGGGTCATGTAGCGACAAAATGGGTCATTGACATCTTGGTTTGTTTAGTGGAAAGGAACTTTCTTCTTAAGAAGAAAGTTCTCTACTTCATATTTGGGCTGAAGAGAAGTGTGCAGGTTTTCCTGTGGCTGGTGCTCATCCTTCTAGCATGGATTTTGCTGTTTAACAGCAGTCGAGGAGTCGAGAGATCAAAGAAGGCCAACGCGATCCTGAAATACATCACAATGGGAATTGCAGGAATTTTGGTTGGTTCAGGAATATGGCTTGTGAAAACCCTGTTGATCAAGACAGTCGCTCTGTCATTCCATGTCAAGAGATTCTTTGATCGAATCCAAGAGTCGATATTTCATCAATACGTGCTGCAGACGCTCTCAGGGCCGCCGTTGATGGAGATGGAGGAATCGTTGGAGAAGACGGCCAACAAGATGAGCTTTGAGCGGATGGCGAAGGGTAAAGGACTGAAGGAAGATGTAATTAATGTGGAGAAACTTCAGAAGATTAACCAGGAACAAGTATCTGCTTGGACTATGAAAGGGTTGGTTAATGTGATTAGGAGAACTAAATTGACTACTATCTCTAATAATCTCGACTCTGGTGACGAAGATGAGGTTAATGAGCAAAGTAAGGAGATTACTAATGAATGGGAAGCCAAAGCTGCTGCTGATAAGATTTTCATCAATGTTGCTAGGCCTGGTCACAAGTAAGACTCTCTCATCTTTTATCCTAAATGTTCGGTTTCATTTAAATCCTTCTAATTAAGAACCTATTCGTGGGTTTAACTGAACTGAACTGAATCATGTGGAAATAGGTACATTGACGAAGATGATCTGTTACGATTCTTAACATCAGATAAGGTGCATGAAGTCTTTCCATCGTTTGAGGGCGCCACTGAAACAGGAAAGATCAAGAAAAAAGCTTTAAGGAAATGGGTGGTAAGCTTTTTCAACTCTCAGTACAAGCCATAAACATGTACAAACAGGTAGTAACTCCTAGTTTGGTGATATGTTGCAGGTTAATGCTTACTTGGAGAGGAAATCACTGGCACATTCTCTGAATGACACGAAAACAGCAGTGAAACAGTTGAACAACATTAGTTCAGGAGTGATTTTGGTGATTGATGTTATTGTATGGAATCTGATGATGGGATTCCTGACGACCAAGATACTCGTCTTCATTACATCTCAGCTACTGCTAGTGGCCTTTATGTTTGGCAATACGGTTAAGACTGTGTTCGAGGCTATCATCTTTGTCTTCATCATGCATCCCTTTGATGTAGGGGACCGTTGTGTCATTGATGGCGTTCAGGTAAATAACCCAAACAAGGCCTCAATCATATCTTGTTGGGGCTTAAACCGTAGTTATTGTGTGAGACAACCTCACACCATGAAACGACCCCCCCTTGGTTTGTCCTTTTTTACTATAATCTGTGGTGATTGAATGTGGGTTTTTGACAGATGATCGTTGAAGAGATGAACATCTTAACAACTGTATTTTTGAGATACGATAATGAGAAGATCTTCTATCCGAATTCCGTGCTGTCAACCAAACCCATCAGCAATTTCTACAGGAGCCCAGAAATGAGTGACGCTGTAGAATTTTCTGTCGACTTTTGTACTACAGTAGAGACCATTTCAGTTTTGAAGGCCAGAATCAAGGCGTAAGTCATCCGTTTTGGATTTCTTTTCTCCTTCTATTTGGGTCCTTTCTTAGACTCACGAACTCGGGTTGGAAAATGCAGGTATATCGACAGCAAGCCTCAGCACTGGCGAGCAGGTCACAGCGTACAAGTGAAAGACATCGTGAACATGAACAAGATGCCGATGGCTCTCTATGTTAACCACACTATCAGCTTCCAGAATGCTGGGGAGAAAGGTAGCAGGAGGTCTGATTTAGTATTGGAACTGAAGAAAATCCTTGAAGATTTGGACATCAAATATCATCTTGTACCACAGCCTGTCCATGTTTCGTATGTCGGTTCCCCTGCTTCGACGTAAGTTGTTCAGGTCTAATTCAATCAATTTGTTGACCCGACAATACAGGCTATCGGGTTAGAGACAGATACATGTACAGGTGCAGGTCGGATCAGTCAGCTCATAGAATGTTTTTTGTAATTTTGGTTCCAGCTAGTTCAGATTGGTGTTCGCAGTCGAGTCACTTACAGTTGTAGTTAACTGGAGGTGTCATTTTGTGTGCAAGTGAAGTTTGGTGTGATTGCAGTCATTTTTCGAATCTGTTGAACGTCGAATCCAGCATCATTTGGAGGACGACAATAGGATTAGACCCTTTCGAAATTTATAGTGATTTTTGGGTCATTCGATTGGGGTTAGTCCAACCTTGTAGTATAAGATTTTCAAATCAAGTCGGTACACATGGTCTTGTTAATCAAAGTGCGCACTGTGCAGTTAAGTATGGCACAATTACTTATACGACCAGTCTACACGATTTTACATGGCGTGCAGCATGGCAAACAATCAAACATCTCTCCAACAGGTTAACAAAATGAACATACCCAGGTCAATCTTTACAGAACATGAAGTGGTGGTTCCATACTATTGCCATAATCACGCAAACAGAAGAACTCGGTCCCAAGACAGCAATGTGACAGCAACTCGGTCCTGAATTGGTGGTTCCATACTATTGCCACTGTTTTTCCACTAAACATTGCCACCAGTTCTCTACAACAGCACCAGATTAAATCGACAAAATAAAAACCCATGAAAGGGTTTTCTGGGAAAAAAATCAAAAGAACGCAATTTGCATTACATAAACTGAATTCCAAATGTAAGTAACATAAAGTGTCTAACTTAGAACGAAAGTATCATAAAAGGTTTCCTCCAAAGATCTGGAAACTACAAAACATTTGCCAAAAAACATGACATAATCACAGTCTCTAAGGAAACAAGGGACGAGTCGGGAAACTTAAGCAACAATGGGTTCTACAACTTCAACATCTGTCAGAACTGGAGCTGGAATTGGATCTCTAATAAAGACATCGTCCTCCTTTGGTGGGTGGATTGTAACCAGATCAGGGAGAGGAGTCTGAGGTCCTGTCTTTCCTTTTGGATCCCAGTCGAGCATGATCTTCACTTTAATACCAAGCACTCCCTGTATTCAGGGCACGTGAAGAATTAAAATCAGGTTGCTAACTAAGGAGTAGAACCAACATACTTTGATGACTACAGAGTAAGTTTAAGTCTACCTGTCTAAGAAGAACATGGCGAGTAGCAGCATCAATGTACTCCTTGACGGGCTGCCCAGATGAGATCATGTAACCATCCTTGAACTTCATAGATTTTGCACGTTGCGCCCTCAATTTTCCACTAATGATAACCTGTTCAAACAACCATTTCAACAATAAACAAGAGTTCTGTACACTTAAAAACAGACAACAAGAACTGGCGACAATAGGTTGAAGTATAGGGAACAAACCTCACAACCCTTGGCTCCACTTTCCATGACAAACCTCAGAACACCATAACAAGCCCTGAAATAAAACATAATCAAACATCAGAATTTATAACTTAAACTGAAATCAATGAAAAACCGGGGAGAAAAATAAATGAAAATGCATAACTAGAAAAAGGTTACAAATCGGCTAAAAACAATAACGGAGTATATGTTAAACGACTGATCCACAAAAACACATTTCCTGTGACATCAGTATATAACCAGTCCAGCATATTTCGATGTGGTCATCTTCCGACACAAAGTAGGTAAAGAAACAACCAATTTGCTTTGTAGATGACATACAGATAATAAACTAATACAGGTAGGAGTACCAAACTGAAGAGTGCATGTAATACTGTAATGTGTCAAGAAACAAAAACGAGGAAATGAAAAGATAATGTACACCAATGGTAGCCACGCAAAAATATAAGCATATCATGCAGATAGTACCATAAGGAAGCTTTAATATAGTCATCTCCGACACAAAAATTGGTACTAAACAACCACTCTGCTTTAAAGATGACAGGATTACAAAATAACCAGAGACATTCTAAGTATTTTGAGAATTAACACTTTAAAAAGAAGATCGTAGCAGCATCCACTAGATAAAAAACTAAGACAACCTTAGAGAAGGAGAGGATTGTGTTACAAGGAGATAATATAGCCTGATTACGGTAACAGCACAAAAAACATATACATCTCATGCAGATAGTACCATAAAGGAACTTTAATGTAGTCAACTCCGACACAAAATTGGTACAGAAAAACCACTCTGCTATAAAGATGACAACTGTACAAAAATAAACAACATTCAAATTATATTGAAAAATACCACTTCAAAAGATCATAGAATGTGCCATCAACTAGATAGAACAACTCCGACAACCATACATAAAATGAGGTTATAGTACTAGGAGATAATGTAGCCTTGTTACGGTATCCACACAGAAATATACATCTTATGCAAATGGTACCATAAAGGAACTTTCATTTTGTCATCTCCGAGACAAAATTGGTACAGAATAACCACTCTGCTTTAAAGATGACAATTGTACAAAATTAACAAAGAACATTCAAAGGTATCTTAAAAATTACTCCCTCCCTTCATAACCAAACACACCATTTGCTTTTTCACATTTGCCGAGACACGTTTTGCACCTTCAATATCTTTCATTTTACATTACTAAAAATTCTAAAAATGTGATATTCCTACTCTACTCATAAAGATGAATCAAACAAGATCCCACATGACTATATTTTACTTTGTAGATTGTCGAGAATATCGAAGATTCTCTTGAGTTGTGAATAGTGGCAAAATGAGAAGTGGTGTGTTTGGTTATGAAGAGAGGGAGTACAACTTTCAAAGATCATAACGTGTCATCCACTAGATAAACCAACCAAGACAACCTTACATAACATGAGGATGAGGGCACTAGAAACATTCTTAGACGATAGTGTACAGTACCAATACAAATTATAAGAAAACAGTATAAGATTAAATAGTTATAAAGAGGTCATCGATAAAACAAAACAACTACAACTAAAAACAAAACATTTAAATGTGTAGTAGCGTAACAAACACCCGAAACAAATTTTGATTAAAATCAGCCATTAAAAGTTTAAAGCATCTATTCCATAGAGGATCTCACAGTCACTCTAATCCTAGCCAAACAGTATAGGTTTCTAGGAGACTGGGTGGAGTTTGAGTGCTACAATCTAACAGCATTACAAATACACCAACTAACAAAAATGGATCTAATCAACACCAATGAGACCCGGCCAAAATAAAATACTCGGAATAACATAGGTCGAGGTCAATGGAGAGAACATAAGAGACCAGTTCAATGAAATTGTAACACTTTCACTAACAGATGGCATCTAAGCTAAAATCAGCCAGATAAAACATTAAACAACATGAATCCTAAAACTACAACATTTACGATAACAAACAATAAATAACCACAGCCGAACTTTACAAAACATCAACAAAACCAAACCTATCTTCAAACCAATCACCGCAGACTTTGCAAGAAGCTACACCAAATCTTAAAAAAAGAGTTCAAATGGTCGATTTTCACTACCCTAAGATCCCTGATTATGAAGACTTAGCAAATACTCTATATGAAACTATTAACAAGAAGTTCGCTGCCCAAATTTACATTTCTAGCTCCATCAACGACGATAACCAACGACAAACAACTATAGATAAGCACAGCCGAACATGACAAACCATCAACACACATTAATAAATAAAACCCAAAACACATCAAAACTGAAAATAAACGATGAGAAAGTAACTTAAAAGGTACAACCTCCTGACAGCAAGACCACCAAGAAGCTTGTAACGAAGAGATTCACACTGAGCAATGGCACAAAGTCCTCTGTTGTTAACCTTCTCAGCATACAACTCCACTGAATTCTCAGGAAACCTAAACCTCTTCTGCACAATTGATGTCAATTCCCTAATCCTCCTTCCCTTCTCACCTAATTCACAACATCAACAAAACCCCAGATCGCAATCAACACCAGATTCAAATTAATGGAAATACAACAATCAAAACAAAAACCCACATCAAAATCAACAGGAAATGGGAATCAAAGCAAAAGGGCAGCATTAAAATGGTGAATAAAATACCGAGAACGTTCTGGGTACGGGTAGCACGGATGATGATCTCGGTCCTCATGGGAGTAACCCTAACTTCAACGCCGGAGTAGCCATCTTCAGCGAGCTCACGAGTGAAGACCTCGTTGAGTTCGGCGTAGAAGACACCGTCTGCTACGAACTTGCGCTTCTTGCTCATCTGGGTCGCCATGATTCTAAAGATCTACAAGAGATAGATTGACAAAAGCTCTGTGTGGTTTAGTGAGTGATGAATATTTGTAGAGTGCGGCTATTATCGCATAAATGTAAATGTTATTATAAACCCTAGGATTTGGAGTTAGGGTTAATTGGGCTGATGTGATTCGGGCTTTTTCTTATTCGTGTTTGTTGTGATCTGGTGTGTTTATGGATTCATGGGCTTATCTCAATAACAATAGGGCGTGAGTGCGTGACTAAAGGTTTCTCTAAGTTTAGGTTTTAGGTCTTGACTTCTTTTCGAGACTTCTGTCTTGTTTTTCTCGATTAAACGACACTGAACAAAATTTAAATGAAAATTATTTAAGGTAACTAAAGTTAATCTAATGAGGTTGAACAAAATTGAATTGAACTAAATACATTGAATTGACTAAGACAAACTAAAATGAATGAGGTTAAACTTATCTAAAATATACTGTACTGAATAAGGATGAACATAATTGATCGGAGATAGAAATAAGAGGGAAAGAACATGGTTTTACTCACGTGGTTTTGTTGTCATGAGATTAGGCATTATTCATTACCCTCAAACTAGGATCAAATTCGAAGAGGCGTCATGTTATCAGTACTCACTCATTACTTGATGTTCGCCAGCCCTGTAAAGTGTTGGTTACTATATGCATTAAGTAGGATAAGTCGGTTAGGTGATGAATTTTGATACTCCCTCCGTTCAACTCCACTCTTCACATTTCTTTTTTTGACACTATTCATACTTGAGAGGAATCTTTGATATTTTCGACAATCTATAAGTGAGAACGAATATAGTCATGTGAGATTTTGTTTGATTCGTCTTTATGACTACATTATGAATATCAATTTTTTATAATTTGTGCTAATGCAAAATGAAAGATATCGCTAATGTAAAACGCGTCTCGGCAAATGTGCCAAAATGAATAGTGACAAGTGGAGTTGAATGGAGGGAGTAATAAATACGAGCAATTGCCTACGTACTGTTACAAGAGTGTGGAGGGTTGGGTGACTTGGGTCATTGGGAGAAATATTGCGACAATGGACCATATGAACTTGTGAAACGATGACTTGTGATTAGAGGGCTGGTTATGAGCTTTTCCTTGGAAGGTTCGAAAACTGTTAATCAAGGTCTCCGGAAGGCCGCTAAGTCTTACTCCGAGAAGTGTTTGCAAGTGAGGATTGTTAAAAACATATCCTCTAGCTCTTATCACTTCTTTCTATATGATTTCATAGCTCGACTCTCGTTATTGCACAAAATGTAACTTCACAGCTGATGGAGTTGGTTATTCGTTGAACACAATCCGCTGACCCCAGACCCTGATCAACCCCAGTTGAGGGAAGTTCCAAAGCCTTCAGGGCTGATGCCGGGAAATCAGGTCGGACCCCTCCGGTCGACCCCCAGACACACGTCAATGAAGAACTCCACAACCCTCGGGTCGGACCAGCCGAGCCCGTCCCAGCCAAGGATGTCCCAAGACCCTCGGTCAGCACGACCCCGAGGATATGTCCAGAGATAGGCCCTCAGCCCTCGCCTAAGGCAAGGGGCATGTCCTAGTCGTCTCACACACACTCTCTCTCTCTCTCTCTCTCTCTCGAGAAACCTACAAATACCTCTTAATGACCATTCATTAAGAGGTAATGGATTTTCTCTTACTAGTTCTTTCTCTAGAAAACGTTACTTTATTCCTCACGAATAAGGTTCATCAAGTGCATCGAAAGACTGACTTAGACATCGAAGAGGATCCCCTCGGACAACTCCGATGCCCTGTTTGCTACTTTGCTTCCTATGTAGGCAAGGCTGACCCCCTCCTCCAAGAAAGTCGATTGATGCGTTCTATTCTAATACGATTTTCCATTTATTTTGGCACGCATTTCCGTGTCATTTTATTAATTTTAGGAGTCGTTTTACGCTATTTTCTCCTATTTGTGCTACTCGGGTATTATTTTGACGATAATGTAGACCGATTAGTCAAAAGAGCTCAAAAACACGTCAACAATCGTTAAAGCTCTAAAACCGAGTTGTTGTGCGAAAATCAAGTGAAGATAGAAGCTGAAAGACAAACTCAGCCCAAATAAGAAGAAAGCTTGATCTTAATCTTTGGATTTGGTTTAAAACTCCATAGTGAGATCCAACAAATCAGCCCAAAGAAGCTTGAATCACTCAAGTGGCAGCAGCCCAAGTCGACCCAGCCATATTCCAGTCGACCGACTAGGATACCAATCGACGATCCCAGTCGACCGACTGGAAAGCCAGTCGACTCGAGGCGGTAAAATCATAGTCGACCGACTAGGAATCCAGTCGATGCACGCTTCTTCTTTAGTCGACCCTAGATATTTTTCGTTAACTACCCACGATCTCCCCTTGCGCGTCAAGTTTCCTTCACCCCACTATTAACAGTTAGTGGGGATTGAGGATGTCAGTTTTAGCGGGGAGTTAAGGGGTAGTTAATTGGGGCCTTGGAGCACAATAAATCGAGCTCGATTTCTCTTGTGAGGATCATCTTCCATCATCGTATCTTTCATCTTTATCTCTGTAATAAAAAACATAAGTACTAATTTTTATTTTTCTAAGCTTTCTGTAATCTTCAAGTATTCAGCAAATAATTCGAGCAGTTTCAGAATTTCATTATTATATGAGCTTTATTAATTTTTATTCTTCATCTCTAATTATACAGTTTCCTACTTTGATAATCTCCCTCTTCTTCCTATCTCCCTCTTCCAAGTAGTATTAGATTTTGTTTTTATTTCTCTTCTTAAATTTTATTAGTTTAATGTATCTAGTTTCTTTTGTTAATCTATTCTCAAGTTTCTTGATTCATATTTTCCTCTATTCCCGTAGTTTTGTAATCTTTTTGTTTCTGTAGTTTTTCCATCATTCATATCATCATATTCTTAATTTATTATGTTACTTTCACGTCACTTCACTTCACTCACTTGCTCCACAGCAGGTTCATTCCATTTCTCTATCCAATCCCATTAATTAATTAATTTTGTTTAATTAGAGTCACATCGTCGATTATATTGTTGTTCAAGCCCAAATTATGAGTATCAATCCCAATTTAATCAAGTTACCCTGAACTCGGTTTTGTCAGGTTGAAATATAATAACGCCAATTCTATATTTTATGGCCAGCGGGTCAATGGCCATGGTCTATGTGACTTTAATGTATTTTTCTATACGTGAATGTTATCGCTAAAATGTTACAACGAGTCAATTACCATGCCATGATTATCAAAAATATTGATTTAGAGGTCTATTTCTAAATTAAAGTGATAAAAAAAGTAACGACATTACAAGGCACGTATGGTTAAGTCTTCTACTAGAAAATTAATGAAAAACTTTGATTTGATCATCCGTTTACGGTTTCCTCCAAACATCTGGAAACTACAAAACATCTGCCAAAAACATGACATAATCACAGTAACATTTTACTTGCAGTCTCTAAGGAAACAAGGGACGAGTCGGAATCTTAAGCAACAATGGGTTCTACAACTTCAACGTCTGTCAGAACTGGAGCTGGAATTGGATCTCTAATAAAGACATCGTCCTCCTTTGGCGGGTGGATTGTAACCAGATCAGGGAGAGGAGTCTGAGGTCCTGTCTTTCCTTTCGGGTCCCAGTCGAGCATGATCTTAACTTTGATACCCAGCACTCCCTGTGTTCACAGCACACGAAGGATTAAAATCGGGTTGCTAACTAAGGAGTAGAACCAACATACTTTGAGGACTACAAAGCTTTAGTGTACCTGTCTAAGAAGAACGTGGCGAGTAGCAGCATCAATGTACTCCTTGACAGGCTGCCCAGATGAGATCATGTACCCATCCTTGAACTTCATGGATTTTGCACGTTGCGCCCTCAATTTTCCACTAATGATAACCTGTTCAAACGACCATCACAACAATAAACAAGAGTTCCGTACACTTCAATTACCGACAGCAAGAACAGGCGACTATAGGTGGAAGTACAGGGAACAAACCTCACAACCCTTGGCTCCACTTTCCATGACAAACCTCAGAACACCATAACAAGCCCTGAAATAAAACATAATCAAACATCAGAATTTAGAGCATAAACTGAAACCAATTAAAGACGTGGGAGAGAATGAAATGAAAAAGGATAACTAGAAATAGGTTAGAAATCGGCAAGAAACAATTATATGTTAAAACGGCTGATCTACAAAAGCACATTTCCTGTGACATCAGTATAATTCCAGCATATTTTGATGTGGTCATCTTCCGACACAAAGTAGGTAAAGAAACAACCAATTTGCTTTGTAGATGACACAGATAGAAACTAATGCAGGTAGGAGTGCCAAACTGAAATGTGCATGTAGTACTGTAATGTACCAAGAAACAAAAATAAAAAGGAAATGAGAAGATAATGTAAATTCACAGTACCGCACAAAAATATAAGCATATCACGCAAATAGTAACATAAGGAAACTTTAATATAGTCATCTCCGACACAAAAATTGGTACTGAACAACCACTCTGCCATAAAGATGACAACTGAACAAAATAACCAACGACATTCACTGTATGTTGAGAATTACTATTACAAAGATCATCCATTAGATAAAAAAACTAAGACAACCTTAGATAAGGAGAGAATAATGGTATGAGGATATAATGTAGCCTGGTTACGGTAACAGCGCAAAAAACATAATACATCTGATGCAGATAGTACCATAAAGGGACTTTAATATAGTCAACTCCGACACAAAAATTGGTACTGAACAACCATTCTGCTTTAAAGATGACAAGTGTACAAAATATTTTGAGAATTAGCACTTCAAAAAGATGAAAACATCAACCACAAGATAAAAAACACAGACAACCATAGATTATGAGAGGAACAAGGCACTGGGAGATAATGTAGCCTGGTTACGGTAACAGCGCAAAAAACATATACATTTCATGCAGATAGTACCATAAAGGAAATTTAATTTAGTCATCTCCGACACAAAACTGGTACAGAACAACCACTCTGCTTTAAAGATGACAAAACTGTACAAAAACAATCCAAAGAACATCCAATTTACACAACAGAAGATAATAAAATGTGCCGTGCACCAAATAAAACAACCCTAACAATCTTGCATAAAAGAGAAACATTTTTAAGGCAATAATCACTGAGCAATACGGAGTGTAAATTATAAGAAAACAGAAGACAATCAGATAGCTATCCTGATTGATCAAACAGGAAAACAATCAACTGTGATGTAGAAGTGTAACAAACAACCAAAACAAACGGGAGAGCAAGGTCACAAATGTAGTAAACGGCAAGCGAAAATGCATTTGAATAAAAACAAATAACAAAACTTCAATTCCATGGAAGACCTCACATTACTCCCAGCAAAACAGTAGCGATTTCAAGGGGACCGGGAGGATTTAGAATGTTTTATCTAAAACAGTACTGACTCCAAAATACTTGGACAAAGAGAAATGGATCAAATCCATTCTAATGAGACCCGGCCAAAAAGACCCTATAACGTAGTCAAGGTGAATGGCGTAGACATTTCTAAGAATAGACTAATCGACTCACAGGCATTTCTAAACACTGATACATCGACTAACAGAAAACAAATGAGCTAAACTCGCCAGATTAAAATTTAAAAAACAATTAAGATAACCCACAATAAATAACAACAAATAAGCACCAGCTGAACATTATGAATCATTAACACAAATCAAACACATCTTCAAACCAACATGTGTAGAGTTAGCAAGGGGCTGCAGCAAATCTCAAAAAAAAATAGTTAAAATTATTGACTTTTGTTACCCTAAGATCCCTGTTAATGAGTTATAGCAAATACTCTATATGAAACTATTGACAGGAAGTTCGCTGCACAAATTTTCATTTCTAGCTGCATCAACGACGATAACCAACGATAAATAACTAGTATAAATTAGGACAGCTGAACATCACAAACCATCAACAAATATCAAACACACATTCATACCAATCAACCAAATCCAAAACACATCAAAACTGAAAATAAATGATGAGAAAGTAAATTAAAAGGTACAACCTCCTGACAGCAAGACCACCAAGGAGCTTGTAACGAAGAGATTCACACTGAGCAATGGCACAAAGTCCTCTGTTGTTGACCTTCTCAGCATACAACTCCACTGAATTCTCAGGAAACCTAAACCTCTTCTGAACAATCGACGTCAATTCCCTAATCCTCCTTCCCTTCTCACCTAATTCACAACATCAACCCAGATCGCAATCAACCCCAGATTCAAACTAACTGAACCATCAACAATCTAATCAAAATCAACAGGAAATGAGAATCAGAGCAAAAGGGTAGCATTAAAATGGGGGAATGAATTAGATTACCGAGAACGTTCTGGGTACGGGTAGCACGGATGATGATCTCGGTCCTCATGGGAGTAACCCTAACTTCAACGCCGGAGTAGCCATCTTCAGCGAGCTCACGAGTGAAGACCTCGTTGAGTTCGGCGTAGAAGACACCGTCTGCTACGAACTTGCGCTTCTTGCTCATTTGGGTCGCCATGATTGTAAGGATCTACAAGAGATAGATTGACAAAAGCTCTGTGTGCTTTAGTGTGAGTGATGAATATTTGTAGGGGTGCGGCTATTATCGCATAAATGTAATGTTATTATAAACCCTAGGATTTGGAGTTAGGGTTTTTTTCAGTGGAGATGGTTTGATTGGGCTGATCGATGTGATTCAGGCTTTTTTCTGTTTGTGTTTGTGGCGATCTGGTGGTGTTTATGGCTTCATGGGCTTATCTCAACAACAATAAGGCAAGTGACTTTAGTGACTAAAGGTTTGTCTACGTTTAAGTTTTGTGTCTTGACTTCTTTTTGAGCCTTGGGCCATGTTCTTTCCGATTAAACAGGATTGAACTGGATTTAGATGAGAACGGTTTAAGGTAACTTAAGTTAATCTAATGTGATTCATCCAATGCTTGTCGCGTCGTGAAGATTTGGGCATACAAAACGGTTAACATCAAGGCAGCGATTTGCATGATGACAACATTATGGAACCCTAACAAAAGGGATTATAGGCAATGTGGTTGTGTAGACACCCACATTTTGACCGCCAAGTGTCTATAGTAGTTTCCGACAAACACCCGATGATGATCGGACGCAAACGTGCTTTAACGTACTCGGAAATGGGCTCGAAATCATGGATATTTGGCTTGGGCTTTTTACGGAGTACAAATTTCACAAAACCGACCTCAAATTCAGGCCCAGTGGGTCGTTTCGAGTCAAATAACACTAATTTGGGTCGAATCCGACACCAGGGGTAAAATCGTCTTTTAGCGACCGAGTCAAAACCCGGTCAAAGATATTTCCCGAGACTTGCGGACTGACTGTGTGTAGACACCCGCATTTTGCCTGCTAGTGTCTATAGCAGTTCCCGACAAACACCCGATGATGATCGGACGCAAACGTGACTTGGTATACTCGGATTTGGACCCGAAATCAATAATATCTGACATGGACTTTTAGCGGAGTAATAATCTCACAAAACAGACCTCAAATTCAGGCCCAGTGGGTCGTTCCGAGCAAAATAAGACTAATTTGGGCCAAAACCGGCACCAAAAATAAATCCCGTCTTTTGGCGACCGGGTCAAAACCCGGTCAGAGACGAACCCGTCACAAAAACAGCCCAAATGCATCTTCTAGAAGCTGGCGCCCAATCCCAAATTCAAAAAAGATAACACAATCAACAAAGTCAACCCCTTCCTTATTTACCTCGATTTACCTGATCCACTCGGTCGAGTGGATTGACCCACTCGGTCGAGTGGAGCGTCAAAAATCGGATCAGGCCCTTTTTCTAGGGCACTCGACCGAGTGCACTAGGGCCACTCGATCGAGTGACCCTAGGTCGTAGGGTAAACTCTATAAATACCCCATGACCCTCACTCATTTCACAAGTTTTAGCACCCTCATTTTCTACCTACATTTACCCCACATTTCAGCCATACTCTCTATCCTACAACCCTAAGCAAGCACACACAAAAAACCGAGTCCCTTGTCCCTCGAAAAAACCGACAATTCATCCACACACACACATACACCATAACTTGCATACATCCTCGATACTCCGACGTCCCGTCACTATTCGCGAGTCCATTTCCGAGGTCCTTACTAAGCATGTATGTTGAGGGTGTCTTAAACCCCATTTCGATCTTTGTTACTTTTATTTACATTTTTGTATCGTTTATATTATACCTATGCTAGTATTGTAATTCTAACATCCTAACTCTAACTTTAACTTTAATCCTAACATTTTACATTTTTGTTACTAACATTACTATACCGCGTATGTATGAATATTAGTATCAAAAATCCGGTTTTGAATAGTTTGACTATAATTGTCGCCTAAAATCCGTCTAATCCCTTTACGAGCAACGACGGAGGTGGAGCCCTTTCGAGGAGCCCCTCCCCAATGTACTCAAGGGCGTGATGTGATCGCGACTAATCATAGTTGAACGCATTCGATCTCATTTTAATTAGTGTGGAACCCATTGACACGAAAACCGACATCACATAACCCGAAAGGGTTAGTTTCGATGTCGTGACGTAGAGGGATGCACTCCGTCGCTAGTTCAAAATCTCTAATACAAACGCTTTCACAACTCTCCGATAACGGTATTATAATCGCATGCACACGCGATTGTGGCACCGGAAGCCAAGTTAAATACAAATCGTGCGATATTTGTATTTGATTTGGCCGACCATCGATTTTGCACCCGAAAACGAAGCGAGTTAACACTCGTACAGGGGCTACTCGACCGAGTGCATAGGCTACTCGATCGAGTAGCGTCCATAAAACTGGGCAGAACCTTTTTCGAGGACACACTCGACCGAGTCAGACCATGACTCGACCGAGTGGGTCCTGTAACCCAGAAAACCGAGAGCTTAAATGCAACATTTAAGCCTCGTCCTTTTTACGACTTTTAGTCGACACATGTAAAGCCAATCACGTGAATCTATTTTCCAAAACTCACGCTCATCACGACACCTTAGCGACTTTGATCGATTTTTCGACATGATAAGTCGGGACAAGGCATCGAGGCATAGGATCGGGCTAGCATCACGCTTAGGCCCTATGCCTCCGTCCTCCGTTTAATACACAATGCGATGTGTATTTAATCGGGGTTAGTCCACCAACACGGTTCACGGTCTAGTGCATATACGGGTCCGTTCCTAACGTTTTATTATTTATTATTCCATTTTTTCTATATCGCTTACGTTATTTTTGTATTGGCCGGGTTGTATTTCCGCCCGTGTAACTTGTACGTTATTTATGTTTGAGTTTCATTTATTTACTTGCTTATCGCTTTATAAATGAACCTCGCATGCTAAATTACTTCGACCATAATCAAGATGCATTAAATGACGTAGTTCACATACTATTCATATGCTTAGCCTGAAAACGCTGTTTGCATATCATTTAATTGTTTTACTAGCGCGCTCACACGAACACGAACGATGTCTTAGTAGAGGCCGCCATGTGCGGGCGGGGTTGGGTGTCCTTAGTGGGCTTCCCAACACGTACCCTCACCCCTTACTCAGAACCTTTGGTTTTCGGATGTCCGAAACCCTTGGCGCACGAGAGTCATTCTATATACGAAAGCCGGTTTAGACGGTATCGGTATTGCAATGCAAAGGGACGAGCCCAATGAACTCTGAAATCGAAGTGGGCTTACTTTGTGCATAGCCCATGACGACATAGAGTGGGCTCGTATGGTTCCGAATAACCACAAAATTCGGTGGCGACTCCATTTTGACTTAAATTTCGAACCCGAGAACTATCTCACCACGAGATTCATTCGCCTACCCAAACCCGCGCGTGGCCGCGTCGGGGTGGACCTACGTCATGTCCACACTGTGGTGTCTCACGTGTCCAGTTCTTACCCAAACTCTACAGAAAATCAGCTACACAAAATATTAAACAATTCCGTTTAAGGTAGAATTCGATCTCGAGTAGGAATCCTATCCGAGAACCGGCTCAGACACTTAACCGAGTGCAATTACTCGGCCGAGTAACACACAACCAGCCTGTTATTCTTACTTCTTCACCAAGAAAACGGAATCCTCGTTCTCCTCAGCTTCTTACTCAAGCGGTAATTCTAGCTCAAACAGGAATCCTATTCAAAAACCGATTCAAACACCTGACCGAGTGTAAAACACTCGGCCAAAACAGCACAAATCAGCCGAGTTTCCCTTTCTTCTCTGCCAAGAAAGTGGAATTCTCATACTTCACAAACTCCTACGTTTCCTATCCTATGCGGTAGTCAAACTCTCCTAAGCCAAGGTCGGGAACTCCCTATAAATAGCCCCTTGCATCCAACATAATAAACACAATTAATTCATACTATCCCCAACATACATAATTCCTGAAAAAACATAATTCTTTAGCATCGAGAAACCGATATTACAAACCCGAAGGAAACCGGTCCCGATATCCGACACCCTTCACACGTCCCACCTAGCCGAGCCACCCTAACCCAACCGACATCACCTCGACGCTCCCGTGCCTAGCCACATTCCGACGAGCCCTGATCCGAGTCAACAAAAGCATGTAGGTTGAGGGTGTAACCAAACCCGATTTCTCCTTTTCTTCTCTTCTTTTCCTTGTCGTTTTTTTTCCTTTTACGGGTCAAGCGTCGTCTTTTTTATTTCTAATATCGATATTAACGAAAAAACTATTTTCATAACAAACATTCTTAAAAATATGATATCGATTCTCTATAATCGAATATTGTATCGAAAAGAATTATATTAAGATCTCGACGATATTAAAAATCGTTACATCTTTTCTCGTTCAAATTCTTTTTTTTCAAACAATTTTACAAAACCTTTTTTAATTCATTCCGAACATCCGATATCGATTTCATAATCGAATATCGGATACGACGAATATCGAAAACATAAATCGAATACAAATTAATTCATATTTTGTACGCGATTTATCAAAATAACAATTTCGAACAAAAAATAAAAACCGGACAGACCCGCACGCGAGTTGCGCCACGCCCAGGCGACTCGCGCACGGGCCTGAAACCCTGATCTTTTTTTAGCTTTTCGTTCATTTTTTATTATTTATTCTACGAAACGATTTCTAAAATCTACATCTTTTCCAAAACTATTCCAAGTATTCGATATTGATTTCGTAGTCAACTATCGAATATAACGAATATCGAAAATATTAAGTCGAGTACGAATCATACAAGATTTAATAAAAAATCGAGTTTTCAGAAAACCGCGTCCAAAACCAGCCCGACGCGCGACCCGCCGGCATCCCGGGCGAGCCGCGCGGCCGGCTGTCCCGACGCCCCTTTTCGTTCTTTTTTTATTTTTTCTTCGAACATCGTTTTTTATACAAAACAACGTCTTTCCAACAATATTTTTCAGATTTCGATTAATATTTATTTTCTCGATCTCGCATATTTATATTTGCTATATTATTTCTTTACAAATCGATACTAACTCGTTTGTTCATCTTTTGTAGCAAATTCATCTTTTTTATCTCATTTGTTTTATTATACTAAAACGAATCTCACATGCTAAATTCAACTTTGACGTTAGTCAATTTTTCATGCATTAAACGACTTAGCAACCCATTCAATTCCTCACATGCTTAGGAAAACAATGTTTGCATATCATTCATCGTATTATTAACGCGCGCATTAAAACGTCATTCGATATCCTAGTAGAGGCCGCTAATGTGCGAGCGGGGTTGGGTGTTCTTAGTGAACTTCCCAACTCGTACCCTCACCCCTTACTCAGAACCGTGGTTTCCGGATGTCCGAAACCATTGGCAACGAGAGTCATTCAATATACGATTAACCGCTCAAGTCGGCATCTATATCGATATGCAAAAGGGACGAGCCCAATAAACTCTGACATCGGAAATGGGCCGTATTTTGTACACGGCCCACTACGACATAGAGTGGGCTCGAACGGTTCCGAATAACCATAAAATTCGGTGGCGACTCCAACTTCGATTTAAATTTCAATTTGATCATCTCATATGGAGATTCATTCGCCTCCCCAAAACCTGCGCGTGGCCGCGTCGGGGTGGACCTATGTCATGTCCACAATTTGGCGACTCCGTTGGGGATTTACTGATGAGTTAATAACCTTCGGTATCCTCAGGGTGAGACTCGAATAGAAATCGTTTGACTAGTACAATGCGCGTTTTAGTTTTACGGTTCATGCATAACACCATTTCTCCCGGGCCGGTACTGGTGACCGACGTCCCACTATACCATTGTGTAGACACCCACATTTTGACCGCCAGGTGTCTATAGTAGTTCCCGCCAAACACCCGATGATGATAGGACGTAAACGTGCTTTGACAGACTCGGATATGGGCTTGTAATCATGGACACTTGGTTTAGACATTTTAAGGAGTACAAATCTCACAAAACGGACCTCAAATCCAGGCCCAGTGGGTCGTTTCGAGTCAAATAACACTAATTTGGGTCGAAACCGTCACCAGGGGTAAAACCGTCTTTTAGCGACCGAGTCAAACCCGGTCAAAGATATTTTTTCCCGAGTCACACGAGCTGGCCGTGACACTACACGGTTTGATTCGGACTCAAACACCAAAAAATCAGCCATACAAAAATAATAAACAATTCCGTTTAAGTAGAGTTCGATCGCAAGTAGGAATTCTATCCGGAAACCGAAACGGAATACCACCCAAGCTCAGATACTCGGCTGAAACAGCCGAGATATCACCCCAAACCAGCCGAGTTTTTGGCTTTCCCACCAAGAAACGAGAAGTCTATTCCTTCACGAACTCTCATATTTCCTATCCAAACCGGTGTTTCTTGTCACACAAGTAAGATCACCTCGGTTCCTATAAATAGGACCCTCCCTTCAACCTCAAAAACACAGAAAATCGACCGATAAAACACGATTGGATACACGAAAAATCAGATCAAAAATCCTAAGTTTTCAGCAGCCAAAAAACGACACTCGAAGTCCCGACGTAATCCTGAAGTAATTCCAAAAAACCGACGAAACCGATCCCGTCTAAACCGGCCGATCCCACGCCACACACACACTCCAAACCGACACCTTAACTCACCCACATCATCTCGACGCTCCCGTGTCTAAGCCACCGTCCGACGAGCTCTATACCGAGAACACAAAGCATGTAGGTTGAGGGTGTAAATCAAACCCGTCTCTTCCCTTTTCTCTCTCCTTTCTCTCGTTTTTCATATGGGTCTTGCGTCGGTCTCTTTTTTATTTTCTAATATCGATACAATTAAAACTATTTTCTTATATCGAATATTCTTAAAATATGATATCGATTCTATATAATCGAATATCATATCGAAAAGAATTATATTAAGTTTTCGACGAAATCGTTACATCTTCTTACAACCTTTTCGTTCAAAATTCCTTTTTCTTATTTTTTCGTCCAAAACCCTTTTTTTCAAATTTTTTTTCGTTCAAAATAAACTTTTTTTCCAAAACCTTTTTAAAGTCATTCCGAATATTCGATATCGATTTCATAATCGAATATCGAATACGACGAATATCGAAAACATGGATCGAATACAAGTTAATTCATAACTTGTATACGATTCATCAAAAAATAATAATTTTCGAACAAAATCCAAAGGCCGGACAGCTCACGGTCCGGACCTTTTTTTTTACGGTTTTCGTTTGTTTTATTTTTATTATTCTTCGATCAATTTCTAAATTTACATCTTTTCCAAAACTATTCTAAATATTTGATAATCAATTATCGAATATATCGAGGATCGAGAATATTAAGTCGAGTACGAATTATGCAATATTCGTACGCGATTTAATCAAAATTTTCCGAAAAAACGTTTCAGGCCTCCACGCGACCCGCATTGATCTCGGGCGAGTCGCGCGGTTCTCGGCCGAGACCAACCCTTTTTCTTTTTTTTATTTTCTTTCTCGAACATCGTTTTTTATACAAAACAACGTTTTAAACAATATTTTTCAGATTTCGATTAATTTTTATTTTCTCGATTTCATATATTATTATTTCAATCATTACTAACTCGTTTTCTCGTGTTTGTAGCAAATTATTCTCATATTTTCTTTTTATCGTTTTATTAGACTAAAACGAACTCACATGCTAAATAACTTTGACGTTAGTAGTTTAATATGCATTAAACGACCTAGCAACCCATTTGTTCATTTTTCCTCACATGTCTTAGGAAAATAATCTCTGCATATCATTTCATCGTCGAACTAACGCGTGTACACAAAACCGAACGATATCTTAGTAAAGGCCGCTAAGTGCGGGCGGGGTTGGGTGTTCTCGCTGAACTTCCCAACACGTACCCTCACCCCTTACTCAGAACCGTGGTTTCCGGATGTCCGAAACCATTGGCAACGAGAGTCATTCAATATACGATTAACCGCCCAGTCGGCATCGGTATCGATATGCTAAGGGACGAACCCAATAAACTCTGACATCGGAAATGGGCCAGGCTTTAAGTATGGCCCACTACGACATAGAGTGGGTTCGAATGGTTCCGAATAACCATAAAATTCGGTGGCGACTCCTACTTCGATTTAAAATTCTATTCGATCCATCTCATATGGAAATTCTACGCCTCCCCAAAACCCGCGCTTCGCCGCGTCGGGGTGGACCTATGTCATGTCCACAATTTGGCGACTCCGCTGGGGATTAACTGATGTGTCACTTACCATCGGCATCCTCAGGGTGAGACTCGAAAAGAAATCGTTCGATTAGTAATGTACACGTTTTAGTTCAATGGTTCATGCATAACCCCGTTCTATCCCGGGCCGGTTACTTGTGACCGACGTCCCACTATACCACGGTGCATTCCCACTTGGATGCACTAAAGACTTCAATGGCGGAACTCGTTTAGACTTTGCGGCATGTCCTAAGACCAACTCGGCTTAGGGAGTCCGTCCTCAGTACGAGAAAGCCATCGTTGTTGGTATAGACCCTTTTAGACCGACCGAGACTTAGACTAAGAGCATACATGGCGTCGTTATACTGTTTCTATGACTACATGCTACTTGATCCTTTTCGGTCTTTTCAAAAAACCGCCTTTTTTTCAAAAAAAAAAAAAATTTACATCTTTTCAAACCATTCTTTTTTCAAAAAACCCGGAAAGCTGCCGAATTTAGGACTTATGATTTTGACTCAAAATAGCCTATTTTTAGCCGGTATGCTGTCCAAACCTTTTCAAAAAAAAAAGCCCGAAATCTCGGCCCGATACCCCTTTTCTCGGTTTTCAAAAAAAATCGGGCCTTCCAATCCGACTTTGCTCGGTTTTCAAATTCAAATTCTCTTTTCAAAACCCTCTTCCTCTTAGGACTTCCCGTATTTAGCAGTGTCGGGTCTTGTCATAGGTTGTAAGAGTCTATAGCGTCGAAACTCCGTCGATCTTATATCACGAGTTTCCACCCCATCCCAGTCCGCCTTACTTGTCAAGGCACGGCCCACCTTCGTAGGACTAACTCCTACAAAGGAAAGCCCGTTTACACACTCGAGTCCAAAGTCTGGGGAATTCTCACGTAGACCTTCCTTCAAACGGGACTAGGCCCACTTTGCCGAATCCTAAGGAAAGCCCACCGTCCACGAGTCACCCGTCTAGGTGTCTTTTCCGAGTCAACCTTTTACAAGGCATAGCCTTATAACAAAAGGTTCGTGATCCTTACATCTAAGGGTCACTCGTCCGACACTCGAGTCTTAACAAAATCTTCAGTCCCACTCGGGGGCTACCCTTCAGTAGAGCGATCAATCACGGTTGCTCTAAGGGTTTTGTCTTACACGTGTTGTCTCACGTATCCCACTTCCGAGTCACTTAGGTGTCACACCATCTGAGTCCTATCAGATTCTTTAGCCTCACTCGGGGGCTATCCCCCACCGAGCAGTCAACCACGGTCATTCTAAGGGCACCCCACGTTCATCATACACTGGCGTCCTTATGATGCCTTCTTCGAGTCGTACCTATGCTACAAATACTCGAGTCATCAAGGGTTAGGTCACCACGGTTGGTCCGAGCACGCGACGCGGTCAAACACGGTTGCCTCATTTTCGGACTCGCCCTCATACCCCGTCCGAGTCTCATGGTCGAGTCCAAGCCAGGGTCGTTACCTCGTCTAGATCAACGTTCGAGTATCCTGGTCCAAGAGTCTTTGTCGACCCGTCACCCCGGGCCATGTCTAGTTTGACTCCCTCTCTTGCACTTGCGCAAAGCCGAGTTTAGGCGAGTCGTGACACCCGTCGTTCTCTCCAATCAAAGACCTTACCAAAAAAAAACAACCAACCGAGCATCCGAGTCCGGATTTGATTCGAGTCTAAGTCTGAGTTCGAGTCTAGGATACCCTACATCCTCATTTCCAAGTCAGAGTCAGAGTCAATTGTATTCTGTCCTCTTTTTTCAAAATTCAATAAAATCAGCTTTTCTATTTCTCATACATACTTTCCTTATGTGTTTCCGAGAACATGATGAACACCATCATACACTGTGAGCACACGCACGTGACTATTATAGACACATCTATAATGACTGCAGGAAACCGAGCCCGCGTTTTCCTTTTACCTATTCCATGTCTGGTATAGAAAGTCACATAACTACCCGTAGCAGGAGCATATCGAATCCTATGACAAATCTGGGTAGTCTTCTAGTTTGGGTTCAAGACGGGTGATAAGTTAGTCGTGTACCTATCAAAAATAACCAACTACGGTCCAACTAAAAATATAGCTAGGGAAGTCGGGATCGATTTCACAGGGAGACAAATAAATCCTACTCGTAATTAAAGTCTATCTTAGTAACCAAATCGGGGGTTTTATGTTTGTTTTAACTAATCTAAAAGTAGTGAAGGAAAGAGAAAAAATAAAGGAGAAGAATAACTAAACTAAATAGGATGAATTAGGACGAATATATGGAGAGAAAACTAGGATTGTCGGTTCACTACGAATCTTATATGGTCACGGTCTAAGTAACAGGTCTGTCGCAGATATTGGTCTAAGGGGTAGTGAAAAGGTCCTTCCGGCCCACTATTCACCCTAGCATGCGTCTAAAAGCTTCCGATCTTATTAGGGCATACTAATGTGTTGTAGCAGGTCTAACTTTTACCAGGCTTCTGATCTTAGGTTCAAGTTTACCTGATTCAATTAATCAATCATGCGCATTAACTGACTAATCGCGATTATATGCTACAATTGACAACTCAGACACAATATCATTGACAGATCTATAAATTATTTAGCGACCACATTCAATTCGCAGATCCCCTAAATCCTAGCGAAGGAAATTAGCTACTCATGATTAATTTAAGAACAACAAGATTAATAAGAGATTTTACTAGGTTAAAGATGATGAATAATAATAAACTTGCGACAAGCATAAAATAATAATTAAGAATAATTAAATACGAAGAATAAGAACAATCAAGAATGAAGAAGAAGGAAGAAGGATTAAATAAAATTACCAAAAGGAATGAAGGCGATTCGAATCCGAAATTCTTACAATAACCGAGTTTTGGGAAGAAATTATACTAGAGAGAATAATGAAAGAGATGAAAGTCTAGGTGTAAAGAGTAAAAGTAGAGAAGAAGTCTAAAAGAAATCTAAAGAGAGGTAAAAGAGAATAAGGGAGAAGTTGTATATAAAATCTAGTCTAATAGTTTCTTAAATACTAAGTTAAAACAAAAGCCCAAAAGTCTTGTTAACCCTAAAAATCAAATTAGGAAAGTCTCGGTCTTCGTCCAGTCTCGAGAATAGTCGGTCGAGAATTTTGAATAGTCGGTCGACTATTTGGATAGTCGGTCGACTATTAGGATAGTCGTTCGACTATTAGGATAGTCGTTCGACTATTGTTCTCAGCACTGCGCGCTCAACTTCAAACGTTTGCCATTTCTTCGTTACTTCTTCAAATCGGGCGTGTAATATACCGTTGGAAAGCTACGAGAAAGAGCTTTCCAATGCAATTGGAATCAGATCGATTGGAGTTTTAGAACTCAAGATATTCACGTTTTAAGTAGACCTATTTGGAAACGATCATTCTCTTTTCTTATTTCGCAAAAGATTTCATCTTTAAGCATTAGTTTTGCCTTGTTTATGCGTCCACGAGTCCATTCCCTATATAAGATGCAACAAGACCACAAAGTATCAAATTCGGGGGAAAATAGTAGACAATGCTACTCGATATGCATGGAAATGCGTGCGTAAAAGACGGAATAATCATATATAAATTGCACGCATCAAACCTCCCCAAACCAAACCCTTGCTTGTCCTCAAGCAAGCACAAAACTATGGACTCAAATCTAATGGAATGTATATAACTCATAGCGGAGTATGCTTCAAAGTTACCCAAACCAATGCGCAACGATTAAAATTAATGTAAACAACCACATATAACAAGCTTGACCAATGACAACAATACTGAACCTTCAACCTTGCAAGACTCGTCTATGTCGGACTCTCACGGGTCGCTCATCACACAAAATGGGTGATATTGTGAGTTTATGTAAAAATGGAAAGACAAAGCACTCACCTAAACTGCGACCTACAAGAACATGCATGCAATCTAACATGAAATTAATCTCTACTAACCGTACATACGCATTCTATCGGATATAGACAAGTGCCAAGGACTTACATATGGTATAAAGTGAGGCTAATCGGGTAAGAAGGGGCAAAACGATATGGATATGAGGAGTTAAAAGCCAAGCTAGTATTCCTTACACCCATCAATAATAAATATTCCGTTCTTACCAAACTCCAGTCGAAGAAATTAGGCATAGCAACAAGCGCCTTATCAAAACCGCTTCCAACTAATAACTATGAAATGAGAGAGATCAATTCTTTTCTCATAGCAAAAACACATTCTTCTTCTAGTTTAACTTCATTTTTTCTTTTCTTTTCTTTCTTATTTCCTTTCTTTTCTTTTTTCATTCAATTTTTTCCATTCATTGATTTTTTTTTTCTTTTCATTTTTTTTCTCAATTCCCTTTTTTTCTTTTCCAATCATCATGGTACCAAAGTTAACCCGAAAAAACAATTCCATCTAATTAATCTACTAGCTTGACTAGGGTAGGCAATATATGGCATGTAGTTGATAAACGGGTCAAACAGGTTAATTTGGCTATGTGAGGCTCATGGGAATTAATTAAAAGAATGGATTTGCCTTTTTCGCACATGTCAAAATCACGAGTCAAAAGCGTACAGGTACATAAGAGACGAATGTCATGCTTATGCAGTTTGATGTTACATGTCTTATAAGGAGTACTACTCTCAACCTAAATGAAACTGATCATGAATGTCATCAGTTTAAGGCTCTAATTCCTTACAAATCTGAGTAGTTTGCCAACAATGAGTCAAGTTTATTCGTTCAGTAAAGTCAATCATTGACAAAAGAATGATGCATGTAATTATATACAAAAATGATAACGATGCAAGGTATAAGCAAGCTAATGAAGACATAAAAGCAATATCATCATTGTTAAATAACCATTCCGACTCGACTAACACACGACTATATGCAAAAACATATTTTTGATTTTTTTTGATTTTTTTATGCATGTGAAAATGCAAGAAATATGCAGATGGATGAAAACAACAGATGAATACCCTCCCCAAACCAAATCACACAATGCCCTCATTGTGTACAACAAATAATAAGAGGCATAAAATAATATGGGGAAAGATATGAAAGATGATGAAAGTGCAAAAGGAAAAAAAATGAAACTACTTACAAGATACATATAAAGAAGACTTCCCCAAACCGCATCGAAGCTTCCTCTTCATAATCGGAATTGTCGATGTCTCCGTCGCAAAAACGGTACCTACACACAAAAAAACAAAAAAAAAACACGAGAGAAGCAAAGAAAATATATAGAACACATCTTAGCAGCCTAATGAATCGCCTAAAAAACTAGTCAAGGACCGCATTAGCTTGTCAAACAAGCTAGACCAATCATTATCAAAGTGGTCATATTGAATCAACATCAATAAATATGACCAATAATAAACATGATAAGTAAGAAGACTAATGAGCAGTTTATGAGAAAAGACATACACACCAAATATCTCAAAATTATCCCAAGTCTTATCATTTGACTCAAATTGCACAAGAGGAGAGTCAAATAACTCAAAACTACTCAAAATATCAAACTTATATTTTTCACCTTCTTCGAAAAATTTGTTATGATCGCCATCTTCAATGTTCTTAAGCAAACAACCATCAAACGAGCAACCAAGAGCCAAAACAATCTCTTCTAAAAGAGTCTCACAATCCTCATCCATAATCATAGGCTCAAGCGAAGGTGTAAGGGAATCGAGATCAAGATAATCAATGGGTGAAGGAGATTCATCTTCAAAACAATGGGAAAAGTCAAATTTCTCAAAAATAGGTTTTTCAAAGAAATCAGATTCGCAATCCCAAGTATCCTCAATGCTGAAACTCTCTTCACTCAAAGTATCATTCAAAAGTGCATTCTCTTCCCGACTCTCGTCCGTTTGAACTTTCCTCACATGCTCACGGGCTTCTCTATTGTTCAACGCTCTTTCCAAAATCTCAAAATTGACATCAAATGACACACTCTCAAATTCACATGAATCAAAATACTCAATGTTATCCTCACGAAGAACATCAGTCAAAGCATCCAGACACGCATTTTCCTCAAATATAAAACTTTCCATCTCACAATCATTGTTTGCCACAACAACATTCAGAAAATGAGAAGAATATTTGACTAAAAGGTGTGAAAGTTGCTCCGAAGAAGAATAAGATGGTTCACAAGTATCCAAGGAATGCAAGTCATCATCCTGCATCATGTTAGAAATCATAGGAGTTTGGGGAACAAGATGAGATTGAACACTATACACATCATCAACATCTTCCTCAAATGGGCATATGTCCTGTCTAATAGATGCAACAGATTCAGTCATAACATAGTCAGTGGAATGTGAGAAATTAACTCTAGTATCTAACTTACATGAAGTATCATGCTCGTTTTCCTTTAAAGTTACCATATCTATAAGTTGTTGCATCATCGCCTTAAGCTCCGATATCTCAGCTTTCCTCTTTATCTCAGACTCCAAACTGTTTCGGATTAAATATTGGAGTAGCGCCCATCTTTTCACATAAGACATGTATTTAAACATGCCTTCACAGTTTCCCTCAATATAAGCCCGTGTCGCGTCATCGACACCATCATAAATCATATGACTCACCTCCCACACACTCACATGATAACCATTTTGAGTAATAAAAGAGTCAAGTCTATCAAAATAAATATGCAGTGGCTCGTGTTCAAACTGAGGGAAATAGAAGATAGTCATGATGGTGGAAAAAAAATTGAGAATAAAAATAAAAATAAAAATAATAAATAAATAAGAAAAATAAAACTAAATAATAATAATAATAATAATAATAATAAATAAATAAATAAATAAATAAAATAGAAATAATAAAAATAAAAATAATAATCGTCTCAAGAAACTGGAGTTCCCTGAGACAGAAGATAAACTAAAACGACAAGTAAAATTAACCGTCTCCCCGGCAACGGCGCCAAAATTTGATAAGTTAGTCGTGTACCTATCAAAAATAACCAACTACGGTCCAACTAAAAATATAGCTAGGGAAGTCGGGATCGATTTCACAGGGAGACAAATAAATCCTACTCGTAATTAAAGTCTATCTTAGTAACCAAATCGGGGGTTTTATGTTTGTTTTAACTAATCTAAAAGTAGTGAAGGAAAGAGAAAAAATAAAGGAGAAGAATAACTAAACTAAATAGGATGAATTAGGACGAATATATGGAGAGAAAACTAGGATTGTCGGTTCACTACGAATCTTATATGGTCACGGTCTAAGTAACAGGTCTGTCGCAGATATTGGTCTAAGGGGTAGTGAAAAGGTCCTTCCGGCCCACTATTCACCCTAGCATGCGTCTAAAAGCTTCCGATCTTATTAGGGCATACTAATGTGTTGTAGCAGGTCTAACTTTTACCAGGCTTCTGATCTTAGGTTCAAGTTTACCTGATTCAATTAATCAATCATGCGCATTAACTGACTAATCGCGATTATATGCTACAATTGACAACTCAGACACAATATCATTGACAGATCTATAAATTATTTAGCGACCACATTCAATTCGCAGATCCCCTAAATCCTAGCGAAGGAAATTAGCTACTCATGATTAATTTAAGAACAACAAGATTAATAAGAGATTTTACTAGGTTAAAGATGATGAATAATAATAAACTTGCGACAAGCATAAAATAATAATTAAGAATAATTAAATACGAAGAATAAGAACAATCAAGAATGAAGAAGAAGGAAGAAGGATTAAATAAAATTACCAAAAGGAATGAAGGCGATTCGAATCCGAAATTCTTACAATAACCGAGTTTTGGGAAGAAATTATACTAGAGAGAATAATGAAAGAGATGAAAGTCTAGGTGTAAAGAGTAAAAGTAGAGAAGAAGTCTAAAAGAAATCTAAAGAGAGGTAAAAGAGAATAAGGGAGAAGTTGTATATAAAATCTAGTCTAATAGTTTCTTAAATACTAAGTTAAAACAAAAGCCCAAAAGTCTTGTTAACCCTAAAAATCAAATTAGGAAAGTCTCGGTCTTCGTCCAGTCTCGAGAATAGTCGGTCGAGAATTTTGAATAGTCGGTCGACTATTTGGATAGTCGGTCGACTATTAGGCTAGTCGTTCGACTATTAGGATAGTCGTTCGACTATTGTTCTCAGCACTGCGCGCTCAACTTCAAACGTTTGCCATTTCTTCGTTACTTCTTCAAATCGGGCGTGTAATATACCGTTGGAAAGCTACGAGAAAGAGCTTTCCAATGCAATTGGAATCAGATCCAAGGAATGCAAGTCATCATCCTGCATCATGTTAGAAATCATAGGAGTTTGGGGAACAAGATGAGATTGAACACTATACACATCATCAACATCTTCCTCAAATGGGCATATGTCCTGTCTAATAGATGCAACAGATTCAGTCATAACATAGTCAGTGGAATGTGAGAAAGAGCTTTCCAATGCAATTGGAATCAGATCCAAGGAATGCAAGTCATCATCCTGCATCATGTTAGAAATCATAGGAGTTTGGGGAACAAGATGAGATTGAACACTATACACATCATCAACATCTTCCTCAAATGGGCATATGTCCTGTCTATTTCTAACGTTTGCCATTTCTTCGTTACTTCTTCAAATCGGGCGTGTAATATACCGTTGGAAAGCTACGAGAAAGAGCTTTCCAATGCAATTGGAATCAGATCGATTGGAGTTTTAGAACTCAAGATATTCACGTTTTAAGTAGACCTATTTGGAAACGATCATTCTCTTTTCTTATTTCGCAAAAGATTTCATCTTTAAGCATTAGTTTTGCCTTGTTTATGCGTCCACGAGTCCATTCCCTATATAAGATGCAACAAGACCACAAAGTATCAAATTCGGGGGAAAATAGTAGACAATGCTACTCGATATGCATGGAAATGCGTGCGTAAAAGACGGAATAATCATATATAAATTGCACGCATCAACGGGAGGCAAGCCCACTTCCCACAATAAACATCCATCCAATAAGACTAGCCAGTCCCTACTTTAGGTGTTAGTCTGACCGACAAAAAAAAAGCTGGACAAAAAAAAATCAAAAGTCCAACAGGAAAAAAAGCAAAAGGCCAAAACAAAAAAGCTGGCCATGATCAAAAAAGAATTATCAACATCTCTCGACCAGACACGGTCAACTCAAATGAAGAATCCCATGACCGGGGCTAAGAGGTCAACCCAAAGAATTCAAAAACCCATGACCGTGAAACGGTCAATTCAAAAATTATCAATACCCATACCATCCAATAGGAGAGAGACAGTCAAGCTGGTCAGCTAACACCACATCTAGCCTTCCCACATTACAACCCTCAAGACCTTCTCGAGACCTATTCTAGAGACAACCCAAAATTTTGAGGATTCAAGCTTCATAGGATACACCCTAACCTTTAGGGCCAGACATGGAAATCAGATCCCGCATTATCAAACCTGCCCAATCGAAGCTCGAGCCATTCTACTCGACTTCCCCTTTACACAACAGAATTCACAATCACCATATGCAAATCCGAGAGCAAAACTCGTTAAAATCCCCGAGAGCAAAACTCATCAAATCCCCGAGAGCAAAACTCGTCAAATCCCCGAGAGCAAACTCATCAAATCCCCGAGAGTAAAACTCATCAAATCCCCGAGAGCAAAACTCGTTAAAATCCCCGAGAGCAAAACTCATCAAATCCCCGAGAGCAGAACTCATTAAAATCCCCGAGAGCAGAACTCGTTAAAATCCCATCTCAATTCTCCTCATTCAAACCAGTTACCATCCGCAAACGCGGGAACTCAACTTGCAATCGGCATAGAACATGCCCAAATAGTTCACACCACCTCTGGGGGCTATCCCGGAGAATGCTCACAGTCACAGGATCAACATCCTAACTATTCTAGCCCTTTGATCAAGACATCACTGGGAATGCACCTAGCCCACACCATCGATGTGGCTAGTTACACACAAAGCCCTAATAAACTAGGCACCACAATACACTGAACTACGGCTTGGTTTGATTTCACTACACGTGAATACGTAGGCAGCCTTTCAACAGAGGCACAACCACCCACATTGACACACATTCAAAAAGCGCCATCATTCCGGTCACGACACTGTCATGTTCTCAACAGCTAGCTTTGTCATCCTGGGGGCTTCTCTTAGGCAGAAAACCTCCATCTACTCGCAAAATCCAGATAAATTCAAAAAATCTAGCCTTCTTTCTATAGTGTGTCCTAGTACTCGGCTCAGTCAAAGACGAGAATCTGTCAGGACTCGGAGCAATACCCACTTTGGAAATGTCCCAAAAATCCAAAATTCAAAAGGAGCACTGTACAGCATTGTTACTGCTAAAACAGTCTCATTACAGACTACTGGAATTCCCCTATAGCAGACCGTTCCCATTTCGATGTTCGAATGTGTTGTCACTCGCCTAGGCTACGGAATAGCGCAACTTAAGAATTTTGTCATCTTAGGTGGCCTACCCCCTACCGAGTCACGGTCTAACCCTTAGAGAGTCAAAGTCGTGTCTGTCAACTCGTCCTCTCGCGTCCAGAGTCGAGTCTGTCGGTATATCTCTCTCTTCAAATTCTCATTTTTTGCAAAACTTAGCCATTTGGGAAAATCCTTTTCCTGGTCACCACGGGAATAGGAATTTTTATCACACTTCATCTAGGCATACAGGCCTAACCAGAGACTTTAGGAGTCCGTGTCAGAATCGGATTAGGAATCAAAGTCATCCCAAGCATCCTTATTTCCAAACTTTTCAAACTAACCAAAAAAAAAATTCAGCTTTTTATTTTCAAAATTTTCGGAAAATCGTCTTTTTCCCCAGCACGAGTCAGTGTTTCACCTAAATGTTACATACAAATTATGTCAGCATACAGGTACACTCAAGACTCCCAAAAATTCTAAGTTCCCCAGTGGAAAAGCTCATGCAAGCTCCTGCGCAATTCTAAAACAGGATATATCTGCAAACAGGTATACCCATAGCTTCCTAGGCAAGCTCCCGCGACATTATCAACATCAACCCAGGTATGATTTCTATTCTATGGCTGGCGAGCCCTTCACGCAGGTCTAATGGACCCTAAACGACCCGATCGGAAGGCTGCCAGGTTTTAATCCTTGATTGACCTGGTAGCTACTCTGACTTTTGCCTTGTCCAAGCCTCAGTCAGAGTGGGGGCTCTGTAGACACCCACATTTTGACCGCCAGGTGTCTATAGTAGTTCCCGCCAAACACCCGATGATGATAGGACGTAAACGTGCTTTGACAGACTCGGATATGGGCTTGTAATCATGGACACTTGGTTTAGACATTTTAAGGAGTACAAATCTCACAAAACGGACCTCAAATCCAGGCCCAGTGGGTCGTTTCGAGTCAAATAACACTAATTTGGGTCGAAACCGTCACCAGGGGTAAAACCGTCTTTTAGCGACCGAGTCAAACCCGGTCAAAGATATTTTTTCCCGAGTCACACGAGCTGGCCGTGACACTACACGGTTTGATTCGGACTCAAACACCAAAAAATCAGCCATACAAAAATAATAAACAATTCCGTTTAAGTAGAGTTCGATCGCAAGTAGGAATTCTATCCGGAAACCGAAACGGAATACCACCCAAGCTCAGATACTCGGCTGAAACAGCCGAGATATCACCCCAAACCAGCCGAGTTTTTGGCTTTCCCACCAAGAAACGAGAAGTCTATTCCTTCACGAACTCTCATATTTCCTATCCAAACCGGTGTTTCTTGTCACACAAGTAAGATCACCTCGGTTCCTATAAATAGGACCCTCCCTTCAACCTCAAAAACACAGAAAATCGACCGATAAAACACGATTGGATACACGAAAAATCAGATCAAAAATCCTAAGTTTTCAGCAGCCAAAAAACGACACTCGAAGTCCCGACGTAATCCTGAAGTAATTCCAAAAAACCGACGAAACCGATCCCGTCTAAACCGGCCGATCCCACGCCACACACACACTCCAAACCGACACCTTAACTCACCCACATCATCTCGACGCTCCCGTGTCTAAGCCACCGTCCGACGAGCTCTATACCGAGAACACAAAGCATGTAGGTTGAGGGTGTAAATCAAACCCGTCTCTTCCCTTTTCTCTCTCCTTTCTCTCGTTTTTCATATGGGTCTTGCGTCGGTCTCTTTTTTATTTTCTAATATCGATACAATTAAAACTATTTTCTTATATCGAATATTCTTAAAATATGATATCGATTCTATATAATCGAATATCATATCGAAAAGAATTATATTAAGTTTTCGACGAAATCGTTACATCTTCTTACAACCTTTTCGTTCAAAATTCCTTTTTCTTATTTTTTCGTCCAAAACCCTTTTTTTCAAAATTTTTTTCGTTCAAAATAAACTTTTTTTCCAAAACCTTTTTAAAGTCATTCCGAATATTCGATATCGATTTCATAATCGAATATCGAATACGACGAATATCGAAAACATGGATCGAATACAAGTTAATTCATAACTTGTATACGATTCATCAAAAAATAATAATTTTCGAACAAAATCCAAAGGCCGGACAGCTCACGGTCCGGACCTTTTTTTTTACGGTTTTCGTTTGTTTTATTTTTATTATTCTTCGATCAATTTCTAAATTTACATCTTTTCCAAAACTATTCTAAATATTTGATAATCAATTATCGAATATATCGAGGATCGAGAATATTAAGTCGAGTACGAATTATGCAATATTCGTACGCGATTTAATCAAAATTTTCCGAAAAAACGTTTCAGGCCTCCACGCGACCCGCATTGATCTCGGGCGAGTCGCGCGGTTCTCGGCCGAGACCAACCCTTTTTCTTTTTTTTATTTTCTTTCTCGAACATCGTTTTTTATACAAAACAACGTTTTAAACAATATTTTTCAGATTTCGATTAATTTTTATTTTCTCGATTTCATATATTATTATTTCAATCATTACTAACTCGTTTTCTCGTGTTTGTAGCAAATTATTCTCATATTTTCTTTTTATCGTTTTATTAGACTAAAACGAACTCACATGCTAAATAACTTTGACGTTAGTAGTTTAATATGCATTAAACGACCTAGCAACCCATTTGTTCATTTTTCCTCACATGTCTTAGGAAAATAATCTCTGCATATCATTTCATCGTCGAACTAACGCGTGTACACAAAACCGAACGATATCTTAGTAAAGGCCGCTAAGTGCGGGCGGGGTTGGGTGTTCTCGCTGAACTTCCCAACACGTACCCTCACCCCTTACTCAGAACCGTGGTTTCCGGATGTCCGAAACCATTGGCAACGAGAGTCATTCAATATACGATTAACCGCCCAGTCGGCATCGGTATCGATATGCTAAGGGACGAACCCAATAAACTCTGACATCGGAAATGGGCCAGGCTTTAAGTATGGCCCACTACGACATAGAGTGGGTTCGAATGGTTCCGAATAACCATAAAATTCGGTGGCGACTCCTACTTCGATTTAAAATTCTATTCGATCCATCTCATATGGAAATTCTACGCCTCCCCAAAACCCGCGCTTCGCCGCGTCGGGGTGGACCTATGTCATGTCCACACATTGATATAGTCCAAATTGGTTATGTCAAAGGTGTCCATTAGCCGATTCGTATGGGTTTTACGGCATGTCCTAATCTCAACTCGAGTTAGGGAGTCCGCCCCGATTCTCGATAGGCTATGTACACTGGTATAGACCCTTATAGACTAACCGAGACTTAGCTTAAGAGCATACATGGTGTCATTATACTGTTTCCATGACTACGTGCTACTTGATCCACATCTTTTTCAAAAACCGTCATTTTCAAAAATTTGCATCATTTTCAAAATATCCAATTTCAAAACCTCGGGCATATACCGAATTTAGGACCTACGATTTTACTCAAAATAGCCCTTTTTCTAGCCGGTATTATGCCCAATTTAAAACTCGAAACTATTTTCGAACTTGCAAAACCGTCGCCCGGTTCGATTTCCGTTTTTCTCTTTCGAAAAAAAAAAACCGGGCCATCACCCGAATTTCTCTTCGGGCTTTCAAAAATTCAAATATCTGACTTTTCAAAAAAAATTCAAGCCCAATGACATTTTCGTCAATTTTAAAAGTCGGGATCCTTTTTTTTTTTTTTCAAATTTTCGGAAATTCATCTTCGACATTCAAAATTCCAAAACTCCAAAAATGCATCTTTTCGAAAATATTCAAATTTAAAAAGATCGGAAAGCTGCCGAAATTTAGACTTAAGATTTGACTCAAAACAAGCTTATTTTCTAGCCGGCATGCTGCCCATTTCAAAATTCAAATTTCCGATCCACCATTCGATTTTCGAATTTTCAAAATTCAATTTCGATTTTAAAATTTTCGAGATACCAGTTTCGATTTTCAAAATCTTCGAGATGCCATTTTTAATTTTCAAATCTTCGAGATGCCGTTTTTTCGATTTTCAAATCTTCGGGATCTCATCTTCAATTTTCAAATTCTCGAAATTCCTTTTTTCGATACTCAAGGTTCAAAATTCCAAATATTCAACTTTTCAAAACCTCGGAATGCTACCGAAATTAGGATTTACGATTTGACTCAAAGTAGCCTATTTTCCAGCCGGTATTCTGCCCATTTCAAAACTCGATTTTTTTTCGAACTTTCAAAATTATGGCCCGATGCACTTTTCCGTTTTTTTCGAAAAATTGGGCCATCCACCGAGACTTCTCGGATTTTCCAAAAGAATCCCTTTTTCAAAACCTTCCTCTTCTTAGGACTTCCCGTATTTAGCAGTGTCGGGTCGTGTTATAAGTCGTCAAAGTCTTTAGCGTCGAAACTCCGTCGATCTTATATCACGAGTTTCCTCCCTATCCCAGTCCGCCTTATTTGACTAAGGCAAAGCCCACCTACGTAGGACATACTCCTACGAAGGTTGGCCCGTTTACACAATCGAGTCCAAGGGTCTGGGGAATATCTCACGTGGGCCCTCCTTCGAACAGGACTCGGCCTACACGCCGAATCCTGAGGAAGGCCCACCTTTTCACAAGTCGCCCGTCTAGGTGTCTTTTCCGAGTCAACCTTTTACAAGGCATAGCCCTATAACAAAAGGTTCACGGTCCTTACGTCTAAGGATCACTCACTCGAGTCTTAACAAAGTCTTCAGTCCCAGTCGGGGGTTACCCTTCAGCAGAGCGATCAATCACGGTTGCTCTAAGGGTCATGTCTTGCACGTGTTGTCTCACGTATCCCACTTTCGAGTCACTTAGATGTCACATCATCTGAGTCTCTAGCCTTACTCAGGGGGCTGTCCTCCACCCGAGCAGTCAACCACGGTTACCCTAGAGAGTACCCTACGTTCATCCTACACTGGCATCCTTATGATGCCTTCTTCGAGTCGTACCCACGCTACGAATACTCGGGTCGCCTAGGGTTAGGTCACCACGGTTGGTCCAACCACGCGGCACGGTCAAATACGGTCACCCCATTTTCGGACTTATCCTTGTACAGCTCGAGTCTCGTGGTCGAGTCTAGGTCACAGTCGTTACTTTGTCTGGATTAACGTTTAAGTAGCTCGGTCATAGAATCTTAGTCATTCCCGCCCCCGGGCCGTACCTAGTTTGACTCTCTCTCTTGCATTTGCGCAAAACCGAGCTTAGGCGAGTTCTAACACCTGTCGTTTCTTCCGATCAGGGACCCTATGAACGAGACACTACCAAACCACAACAAATCTCGCACCGTCGAGAAAGGGGATATCCAAGGAAGCATGCTTATCCTATCTTGCTCCATTAACAATATTTTTTCGAAAATCAATA
This sequence comes from Agrostemma githago, assembly GCA_958450325.1. NCBI lineage: Eukaryota > Viridiplantae > Streptophyta > Magnoliopsida > Caryophyllales > Caryophyllaceae > Agrostemma > Agrostemma githago. Next base: position 74,480,575 of record OY288243.1, on the reverse strand, counting down.
CCGCCCTAGATAACCTAAATGCCAGGGTGACCACCATCGAAGAAGACCTTATAAGAACCTGAGCCCGTCTAACACAACTAGAGCGGGTAAGACAGCCTATCACCCAACTGAGCCATTTAAAGGGAGAACACTCTTACGAAACTGTCCGATACCCTCAAGATGGCAAGACCGAGAGAGGTAACCCTCAAGTCACCTCTCCAAAAATCAAGAACCAGTCAAAGGAAAGGACATTTACCCACTTGGATATGTCCTACACCGTCGCTTTCCAAATGTTGGTTCCGAAGGGCCTAATACTACCTATAGGCTCAACAGTCGACCCACCTTTGGAAAAACGCTCCAAAGCATGGAACGACGAGCATTACTGCAAATTCCACAAAGGGAGGGGACACGATACAGAACAGTGCTGGAAACTGAAACACCTCATTCAAGACTTCCTCGATGCCGGGAAGACTCCCGTTTTGGAAACATTGTCACTTGCAAGGCCCCTCATGAACTATACAGGGCCCGATGACCAAAGCATCCAATCTACCTCTCATGCATCCAAGAGTCCGGATTTGATTTAAGTCCAAGTCTGAGTCCGAGTCTAGGATATACTATTTATTTCAACTTCAAAGTCGGAGTCAGAGTCAATTTTATTCTGTCCTCTTTTTTCAAAATTCAATAAAATCAGCTTTTCTATTTCTCATATATACTTTCCTTATGTGTTTCCGAGAACATGATGAACACCATCATACACTGTGAGCACACACACGTGACTATTATAGGCACATCTATAATGACTGCAGGAAATGAGACCCGTGTTTTCCTTTACCTGTTCCATGTCTGGTATAGAAAGCCACATAACTACCCTTAGCAGGAGCGGTATCGAATCCTATGACAAATCTAGGTAATCTCCTAGTTTGGGTTAAAGACGGGAGGCAAGCCCATTTCCCACAATAAAACACCCATCCAATAAGACTAACCGATCCCTACCTTAGGTGTTAGTCTGACCAACAAAAAAAAAACTGGACAAAAAAGAAAAAAGTCCAATACAAGAAAAAGCAAAAGGCCAAAACAAAAAAGCAGGCCATTATAAAAAAAAAAGAGGCACCCATGACCAAGGTTAAGCGGTCAATCCAAATGAAGAATCCCGAGACCGGGGCTAAGAGGTCAACCAAAAAATATTCAAACAAACCATGACCGTAGTGAAAACGATCAATTCAAAATTATCAATACTCATACCATCCAATAAGGGAGAGACAATCAAGCTGGTCAGCTAACACCACATTTAGCCTTCCCACATTACAACCCTCAAGACTTTCCCGAGACCCAGGCTAGAGACGGCCCGAAATTTTGAGGATTCAAGCTCCATAGGATACCCCTAACCATTAGGGCCAGACATGGAAATCAGATCTCGCATTATCAAAACTTATCCCGATCAAAGTTCGAGCCATTTTACTTGACTTCCCCTTTACATAACAAAATTCACAATCACCATACAAAGACCCGAGAGCAAAACTCGTCAAATCCCCCCGAGAGCAAAACTCGTCAAATCCCCCGAGAGCAAAACTCGTCAAATCCCCCCGAGAGCAAAATTCGTCAAATCCTCCGAGAGCAAAACTCGTTAAAATCCCCGAGAGCAGAACTCGTTAAAATCCCCGAGAGCAAAACTCGTTAAAATCCCCGAGAGCAAAACTTGTCAAATCCTCCGAGAGCAAAACTCGTTAAAATCCCCGAGAGCAAAACTCGTTAAAATCCCCGAGAGCAAAACTCGTTAAAATCCCCGAGAGCAAAACTCGTTAAAATCCCCGAGAACAGAACTCGTTAAAATCCCCGAGAGCAGAACTCGTTAAAATCCCATCCCAATTCTTCTCATTCAAACCAGTTACCATCCCCAAACACGGGAACTCAACTTGCGGTCGGCATAGAACATGCCCAAATAGTGCACACCACCTCTGGGGGCTATCCCGGAGAACGCTCACAGTCACAGGATCAATATCCTAACCATTCTAGCCCTTTGATCAAGACATCACTGGGAATGCACCTAGCCTACACCATTGTTATGGCTAGTTACACACAAGGCCCTAATAAACTAGGCACCATAATCCACTGAACTACGGCTTGGTTTGATTTCACCACACGTGAATACGTAGGCAGCCTTTCAACAGAGGCACAACCACCCACATTGACACACATTCAAAAAGAACCATCATTCTGGTCACGACACTGTCGTGTTCTCGACAATTAGCTTTGTCATTCTGGGGGCTTCTTCTAGGCAGAAGTTCTCCATCCATTCACATAATCCAAATAATTTCAAAAATCTAGCCACCTTTCTACAGTGTGTCCTAGTACTCGGCTCACTCGAGGACAAGAATCTATCAGGACTCGAGGCAATGCCCACTTTGGAAATGTGCCCTAAAATAAAAAAGGATTCAAAAGAGCACTAGTCTACAACATTGCCACTGCCAAGGCCCTCAAAAAACAGTCTCATTACAGACTATTGCAATCCCCCCATAGCACAGCCTTCCTATTCCGAGGATTTGACCGTGTTGTCACTCGCCTAGGCTACGGAATAGCGCAACTTAAGAGTCTTGTCATCTTAGGTAGCCCACCTCCTTACCAAGTCACGGTCCAACCCTTAGAGAGTCCAAGTCGTGTCTGTCAACTCGTCCTGTCGCGTCCAGAGTCGAGTCTGTCGGTAGGCCTCTCTTTTCAAAGTCTCATTTTAAAATTTGCAAAAACTTTGCCATTTGAAAAAAAAAACTTTTCGACAAGGTCAAATTTCAATCTATTTAAACTGCAAATTTCTTTTCCACCTCTTTCAATTTTGGAAACCTATCTCCTAGCACGTGAGTTGCTTTCAGGACTTCGATTTCAAAATGCAGCAAAAATCATTTTTACTCCCCAGCGCGAGTCATATTTGTTTCGCCTACGTGTTGCATGCAAAATTTTATGTAACTTATACAGGTACAAATCACGACAGCGCAATTCACATAACTCCCCAGCGGCATTTAACAGGATGAGCCCATATATAGGCGCACCTAAGTCTTATACGACAAGTCCAATTCTCCACGGAGTTATCATCATCAGTTCAGGTACATTTCTAATCCATGGCCGGCGGGCCCTTCACGCAGGTCTAATGGACCTTAAACGACCCGACCGGAAGCTACCGGGTTTTAATCCTTGATTGACCTGGTAGCTACTCTAACTTTCGCCTTGTCCAAGCCTCAGTCAGAGTGGGGGCTCTGTAGACACCCACATTTTGACCGCCAAGTGTCTATAGTAGTTTCCGACAAACACCCGATGATGATCGGACGCAAACGTGCTTTAACGTACTCGGAAATGGGCTCGAAATCATGGATATTTGGCTTGGGCTTTTTACGGAGTACAAATTTCACAAAACCGACCTCAAATTCAGGCCCAGTGGGTCGTTTCGAGTCAAATAACACTAATTTGGGTCGAATCCGACACCAGGGGTAAAACCGTCTTTTAGCGACCGAGTCAAAACCCGGTCAAAGATATTTCCCGAGACTTGCGGACTGACTGTGGTGTCTCACGTGTCCAATTCTTACCCAAACTCTACAGAAAATCAGCTACACAAAATATTAAACAATTCCGTTTAAGGTAGAATTCGATCTCGAGTAGGAATCCTATCCGAGAACCGACTCAGACACTTAACCGAGTGCAATTACTCGGCCGAGTAACACACAACCAGCCTGGTTTTCTTACTTCTTCACCAAGAAAACAGAATCCTCGTTCTCCTCAGCTTCTTACTCAAGCGGTAATTCTAGCTCAAACAGGAATCCTATTCAAAAACCGATTCAAACACCTGACCGAGTGTAAAACACTCGGCCAAAACAGCACAAATCAGCCGAGTTTCCCTTTCTTCTCTGCCAAGAAAGTGGAATTCTCATACTTCACAAACTCCTACGTTTCCTATCCTATGCGGTAGTCAAACTCTCCTAAGCCAAGGTCGGGAACTCCCTATAAATAGCCCCTTGCATCCAACATAATAAACACAATTAATTCATACTATCCCCAACATACATAATTCCTGAAAAAACATAATTCTTTAGCATCGAGAAACCGATATTACAAACCCGAAGGAAACCGGTCCCGATATCCGACACCCTTCACACGTCCCACCTAGCCGAGCCACCCTAACCCAACCGACATCACCTCGACGCTCCCGTGCCTAGCCACATTCCGACGAGCCCTGATCCGAGTCAACAAAAGCATGTAGGTTGAGGGTGTAACCAAACCCGATTTCTCCTTTTCTTCTCTTCTTTTCCTTGTCGTTTTTTTTCCTTTTACGGGTCAAGCGTCGTCTTTTTTATTTCTAATATCGATATTAACGAAAAAACTATTTTCATAACAAACATTCTTAAAAATATGATATCGATTCTCTATAATCGAATATTGTATCGAAAAGAATTATATTAAGATCTCGACGATATTAAAAATCGTTACATCTTTTCTCGTTCAAATTCTTTTTTTTCAAACAATTTTACAAAACCTTTTTTAATTCATTCCGAACATCCGATATCGATTTCATAATCGAATATCGGATACGACGAATATCGAAAACATAAATCGAATACAAATTAATTCATATTTTGTACGCGATTTATCAAAATAACAATTTCGAACAAAAAATAAAAACCGGACAGACCCGCACGCGAGTTGCGCCACGCCCAGGCGACTCGCGCACGGGCCTGAAACCCTGATCTTTTTTTAGCTTTTCGTTCATTTTTTATTATTTATTCTACGAAACGATTTCTAAAATCTACATCTTTTCCAAAACTATTCCAAGTATTCGATATTGATTTCGTAGTCAACTATCGAATATAACGAATATCGAAAATATTAAGTCGAGTACGAATCATACAAGATTTAATAAAAAATCGAGTTTTCAGAAAACCGCGTCCAAAACCAGCCCGACGCGCGACCCGCCGGCATCCCGGGCGAGCCGCGCGGCCGGCTGTCCCGACGCCCCTTTTCGTTATTTTTTTAGTTTTTCTTCGAACATCGTTTTTTATACAAAACAACGTCTTTCCAACAATATTTTTCAGATTTCGATTAATATTTATTTTCTCGATCTCGCATATTTATATTTGCTATATTATTTCTTTACAAATCGATACTAACTCGTTTGTTCATCTTTTGTAGCAAATTCATCTTTTTTATCTCATTTGTTTTATTATACTAAAACGAATCTCACATGCTAAATTCAACTTTGACGTTAGTCAATTTTTCATGCATTAATCGACTTAGCAACCCATTCAATTCCTCACATGCTTAGGAAAACAATGTTTGCATATCATTCATCGTATTACTAACGCGCGCATTAAAACGTCATTCGATATCCTAGTAGAGGCCGCTAATGTGCGGGCGGGGTTGGGTGTTCTTAGTGAACTTCCCAACACGTACCCTCACCCCTTACTCAGAACCGTGGTTTCCGGATGTCCGAAACCATTGGCAACGAGAGTCATTCAATATACGATTAACCGCTCAAGTCGGCATCTATATCGATATGCAAAAGGGACGAGCCCAATAAACTCTGACATCGGAAATGGGCCGTATTTTGTACACGGCCCACTACGACATAGAGTGGGCTCGAACGGTAGTTCCGAATAACCATAAAATTCGGTGGCGACTCCAACTTCGATTTAAATTTCAATTTGATCATCTCATATGGAGATTCATTCGCCTCCCCAAAACCCGCGCGTGGCCGCGTCGGGGTGGACCTATGTCATGTCCACAGGTTGACGCAAAAGATTCAATTGGGATAAGCTCGAGATAAGAAAAGATTTCTCGAGAATCAAACATGACACTTTGATAGGTTCATTTGGTGTTTCAATGAGCCAAACTTGACAGGTAAGAGTATTGACGTTCCACTTTTTCATTTGCCATTTTAGGCACAAGTCTATCAATTTTGTGAAATATTATTTATTTTCATTTTTATTTTTGTCAGCCAAAACAGAAAGGATAGCCTAGCAACGAAGAGCCATAGCCGCTAGGCCATGAGCCTCCCTATTAAGGCTCCTAGTAACACAGAAAATCTTAATACAATGAAAATAATTAAAAACATCGAATAAACTGTCAATAATCCGCTTGATGTAAGGCAAGGTAGTGCTAGTATCTCTCATATGCTGTATGAGATTGAGGCAATCCGTAGAGATGTGGACGTGAACAAATCCATGTAGTCGAGCCCATTGAACCGCAGCAGAAAAAGCCAAAGCTTCCGCTTGGAGAGGAGAGGCCGCATGAAATTACCTGCAAACCTTAGTCAAACACTTGTTATGAGGATCAGTGACAGCCCATCCACCCGAGGCCTGAGCATGCCCTTTCCAGCTGCATATGTCATTATGTTGATACACGAACGGGAAGAGGCTGAGTCAATGATCTCAAGAGAGAAAAAAATATAAATATAAGGAAAAAGGGAATATGTGTACATTCATTCATTACCCTCAAGGCCTCAAATTATGACTTGATTCATAGATGTGTCATGTTATCTGTACTCGCGCATTACATGATGTCCGCCAAAATCAAAGGATAACAATCTACACTCTTCATCTTACAATTGACCCCTCATTTTTCTTCCTTTATCTTTGTGCCAAAATGGATAACAATCTACACTCGTCATCTTATAATTGGCCCCTCCTTTTCCACAGAGGACGTATATAAGTTTTCAATATGTCTTTGAAGAATGTGTATTCACTTGATTTAAGTGTCGAGCATTTAAGCGTACATACTCAATTACTCTTGAATTTGTGATACAAACTTATGTGCAAATCTGAATTCTAAACATCACGTCATGTTTTTTCGACTTACTGGGTATTTCATTTCAGTTCATTTGAATCCCCTTCATTTTAGTTCAATTCAATTCAACTACATAATATTTATTTTATCTCATTCAATCTAATTAATTCAATTAAAACATTCTTATTCACTTCAATATAACCCGGATCGAACGCACAAGACAGTCAAACATTTTGACCTTTGAGTCACCAACTCACAATCACGATTGAGGAAAACCATTTAAATACACACTTTTGAGTCGCCATTCATGACTCCTACAAGTACAACCAAAAGTCCAAAATATATCCTCCGAATTCAAAAAAAAAAGAAAAAGAAAAAGAAAATCAAAGAAAGATGATCCGCACATGTGCGCGACCATGGATTAACCCACTACCAGCAATTTCAATGCCCCACGCCACTCATCGCCACCCTTTGCTCCACCGTGTAAGCCACCGCCGTCAATTTCAAATCAGAATGTCATCGTCGTCGCCGCCGTCGCAGACGGTGGAGCACGTGGTATTATTCAACATCAAGCCGTCGGCGGATTCAACCCAGTTGGCTGCCATGGTTGATGGGCTTAACGGGCTCCGATCTTTGGACATGATTCTTCACCTTACAGCCGGCCCACTCCTCCGTAACTCATCTCCCTCACTTCACTTCACTCACTTGCTCCACAGCAGGTTCATTCCATTTCTCTATCCAATCCCATTAATTAATTTTATTTGATTAGAGTCACATCGTCGATTATGATGCTGACAAGGTTCGAGCCCCAAATTACGAGTATCAATCCCAATTTAATCAAGTTGCGCTGAACTTGGTTTTCGTCAGGTTGAAAGATGATAATGTCAATTCTGGAGTATATTTTAGGGTCAGTGGCCATGATTTTTGTGACTTGAATGTGTTTTTCTCAATGTGATTGATATCGGTGCAATGTTATAATGGATCAAATATCATATTTTCGTCTTAGACTCTAAATTACTCCGTATTTGTTTACCTTTATGAAAAAGATAACTAATGAAAAGGACGGAGGAAGTACTTTTGAAAAAAGTGAAGGCAATAAGTTGGTGTCAACCTCGGTTTTGATTGAGTTGGTTCCTCAGCTGTGATCAATAAGCACTAGGCATGAAATTTTCTCTGTCACTTCCTTAAGTTGTAGACAACTCATATTGAATTCGGGATTCTACTCATTTCCCAGGTACAAAACAAAGGAGGATCTTGCGACCTACTCGGCTTCAAACGAACATTTATCAGTGGTGCGAAGCAGCGTGCTTCCCATATGCCAAGACCTGTTGGCCATCGATTGGGTGGCAGAGGACCTAGAGGGTCCATTGGACGTAAATCCCGGGTCTGCGATGAGACTGAAACTAGTGAAGTTGAAGGAGGGGTTAGGAGACGAAGAAAAGGGGAAGGTGATTAAGGTGTTTGGTGGGTTAAAGGGGAAAGTAGAGGGGATTAAGCAGTTGAGCTTTGGGGAGAATTTTTCGCCCGAGAGGGCAAAAGGCTTCTCTCTTGCTTCCTTAGGGGTGTTTGATGGGGTCAAGGAGCTTGATCACTGGGATTCTGTTGGGGAGAATGAAGAGTTGAGTAAGGAGAAAGATGAAGTTAGAAGTTTTGTTGATAATCTTGTTGTTGTTGATTATGTTGTTCATTCAAGTTAGTCCCATTATTTTCTTTGATCATCATTGTTACATTGCTGATGATTTGCTATGTATGAATAAACTGTATCCTGGCTTGTATGAATGGAATGGAATGGAATGAACGGAATAGTCGATCAAACGTTCCTTTGCGGTTATTATTTCTATGATTGTTGAACATTCCGATTAAAGCAGCTAAGGGGGCGTTTGGTTCGCAGCGGGGAAAGGGAATGAGAGTAGGAAAGGGAAACAAGGGGAAAGGAAAGGGATTGCCCTCAATTTAACTTGTTGTTTGGTTCAGTCTTGGAAATGAATGACATTACCCCTTGTTTGTTTGTGGCCGTTTGGTTACAATCAGGAATCAATTTTTTTTTAACATGTTTTCTTTATTATATCGATTTACCTTGTTTATTCAATACTCCGTATTATTTTTCACCAACTTTTTCCTAATTTATTACCTTGTTTAACTTTTTAATTATAATGTTTATACTTAAAAAATATTAAAATCATTTTTTAAAATTATTTTAATAATTATTTTATTATTAATTGATTAAAAAATATTAAAATCATTTTTTAAAATTATTTTAATAATTATTTTGTTATTAAATGATTAAAAAAATTATTAAGTTGAATATTTTTCATCTTTGTAATTTAAAATATTAAAAGTTAATTTTTTTTAAATTATAAATACAAATATAATATTTAAATATTAATATTTTATTAATTTTGATAAATTCTCGTGGATCCAACGGGTCAACCCAGACGAGTCGGGTTTCACCCCTAAATTAACGGGTCATATTGGGTTCGGGTCAAATGGATTACCGGTCGAAAAAACGGGTTCACAATCCAAAAAAATGGGTCAGTCGGATCAGATTTCCGAGTCGGGTCGTTTGACAAGTCTAGTGACCCGTACACACAGTGAGATGTGGACGTTGGTGGTGGGAGATCGGAGGTGCGAGGTTGGAGGCGTAACGAGTATGAGAGCAACGTTATAGGACACGAGGAAGATATAGGAACGGGGTATGTAATGGGAGGGAAAGAGAATTCTAAACTCTTGGGGGGTGGGGTTTTCAACTTAGAGGGATATGGGGTTTAGTTAATAGGTGAAATGGGAAAAGGGTTTCATTCATTTGGCCAAACAAACATGTACAAAGGGAATCGGTAAATTTGTTTCCCTTACCCTTTCCTGAAACCCTCCAACCAAACGGCCCCTAACTAACCTTTACTTTCAGCGATCTATATTGTTGTTTAAGTGATTAAATGAATCCATAGTCGATTTTTACTTTTAGTGATCTATATTGCATGCGTGTTTCACATCGTATTTAGGTTAAAATGAGAATAAACATGTGATTCGAACTAATAATCACTTCTTTGATTGATCGTCACTTCTATCGTAATGCTTGTTTGTTCATGTTGTTTATATCGAATGAGACTCAATCGTGTGTATTGGGTTTTGATAATTAGGATATTTGATATCTCATTTCGAGTCACATAATACATAAACGGAGTTTGGAATTTGCATTCCTCGACAGTTTTTCTCAAAGTTAAAGCTAGCGATACTTATATATGATTGGTTTGCTTGTCAGATTGTTTGTTTATAATTCTTACTCCCTTCGTTCCAATGAATTGTCGGCCTTTGTTTTTGACACTAAGGGCAAGACACTAAGGGCAAGAGATCCAATGAGGAAGTGACATGTGTAGCCAAACACATGAAAATGGTCAAATTAAACAATTCATTGAGACAGAGGGAGTTTTTTAACCATCCAGGTTCACAATTTCATTGTTAAATCGATTTCTAGTTTGTTATCCAATTTATTTTCCCATGTTTAAACATTTATAATGGTTGATAATATATGAACTACTCCGATCATATAAATATTTTTATTCGAAAAATTACGAAGCGCATACTTAGTCGCAATACAATGGAAAAAAAAATACGGAGTACAAATCTGAAATCAATTATCTAAGATATCCCGTCTTGAACAATAAATTCAGACGTCTTCGATACGACATCTATAGACTCTAACTCATTCAATAGTACATCAAGGGTAGACCAAGATGACCCACCTTCATTAATGGCTTTGTTAGCCATCAAACCATACCTTGTAGCATTACCTCTAACAATCTCCCCCAACTCCCCCTCCATCAACTCTTTAACCATCTTACACAAACCTTCCCACTTAACAAACCCTTTAACACTACCATCACAACTCTCAACTCTCAAACCAACCTTGATCTCATCCACCACCAACCTCGCATTCAAGTATTGATCCGCCATCATCGGCCATGCTAGTATCGGTACACCCCTACTTACACCTTCTATCACCGAATTCCAACCACAGTGACTTAAAAACCCTTTCACACTCTCGTGTTCAAGTATTGCCTTTTGATCTACCCATCCTCGAACCACCATCCCTCTCTTTTTACTCACCCTTTCTTCCAACCCCTTTAAAATCTCCTCTTGACCCGGTTTCACCCTTAAGGCCCATATGAAATTCGCCTCCGAATTTTCCAACCCGAGTGCCATTTCCTTTAGTTGGTCGTTTGTTATTTCGGCTTGTGTCCCGAATGCTATGTATAAAACCGGTTTCCCTTCTTTTTCCCTTTCGTTTAGCCAATCCATCCAAAAGGGTTTCTCCTTCTCCTTCTCCTTCTCCATGTCGTTGATTTTCGGGTTCTCAGCTAAGCAAAATGGTCCAATACACTTGGACTTGGGATGATAATTGGAGTTGTAGTGTTTCACAAACCCTAATTCTAGCTCTTCAAAGCTGTTAACCAAGTAGGCATAGCTCATGGAGCAAGAATAGCTCACTTTCATGAGAAAATCTTGAACAATTCCGTTAGAGTCGGGCCCGTTAAACGAGCTATCAAAATCGTTCTTCGTCAGTCGAACACTATCAAAACCCGGGAGTTGGACCGCCTCATCACTCGACTCGACACCATCAAAGATTTTGTTAACGAACACAAGAATCGATGTAACCATGGCATAGACACTCATCCCACTAAAGCACAATCTAGGGATGTCGAACTTGGAAGTCACATCATGGGTCCAATACAGGAAAAAATCAGATATGAGAAAAGTAATAGGGTTTGGATCCGGGTTTTCAACATTTTGAAGCTTCTCTAGGGTTTCTTCAAACAAGGGTAAGAGCGACTCGGTTTCAAAAACAAATGAATGAAACAGAGACATGGATGGGAGCTGATCAGTGCTCTCGACTCCAATCGAGTTGTCGAAGGGTAAGGTGATAATGTTGACGAGGGTGGAAGGAAGGGAAGAGAGGGAGGTTGAGATGAAGGGTTGATTAGAGGGAGTGGTGAAGATAGTGAAGGTAGCATGAGGACGGTGTTGATGTATGAGTTTGGTTAAGTGTAGGAGAGGAATTGTATGGCCTTTTGACATGAAGGGAAATAATGCAATGTGTAGATTTTTTTGAGATTTTGCCATACTTTTTTTCTTAGCTTGGTTATCAACTTGAGATAGATTGTTGTTGCATGATATGATATGGTGGGTAGTTGATATAAGTACAGAGTAGCACATATGTTTGGCAAATTCTTGTTTGTGACGGTACTATTCGTTGTAACTTTAAGACGGGTCAAGTAATACACCAAATCACATGACAAGTGGCCTGGTAAGTGGCGAATGTTTTGTCTTTATTAGGCACATATGGTAGTATTTGACCCGTCTTAAGATTTACAACGGATACTCCATCTTAAACAAGACCAACTGTATATTATTTAAAGCATGTACATACTAGAGTAGGAGACCGACAATTGAAAACTGACTACTCCCTCCGATTCACAAAGATCTTCCCCTTTGTTTAATATATGTGAGGTATATTTTAATCAAAGGGGAAGATCTTTGTGAATCAGAGGGAGTATGATGTTTCATGAAGGGCCACTTTCTGTGTAAGTAAAACAAAAACAACTACTGATCTCCAATTAATTATTCCATGTTAAAACATTTCGGTGTTATATCAAAAATGTCTTAATCTCGTGATTAAGATGAATTTATTATTGATAATAGATTTTGGATTTAAGTTGAATCTCTCTTCCATATTATCGTAATGCCATTGTGTTTGACACCCAAGTCAAATTAAACATTAAAATTTGTGTACTTAAAGTGAGTTGTGACTCATGATTAATTAAGCCACGATTTGTGTATTTAATGCTATATACTCATCCGACCAAGGACTGTCGTAATGAAAGAATTTTATTTTTTAAAGTTCTTGATTAACAAATTTTGCTATTGCCCTTAGCTTGGGCCTTATGTACCACGTCATCGTCGTGCACTCACTCTCGTCAATAAAAAGTGTTTTTTTATGAATGAGGGAACCCGTAGCCGCTACCATTTTGGTGTCCTCTGGGTAAACCCTCGGGTGTACGAATAGTGATACGAGTAAGCTCGAACCTGACCCGATTGTGCTTGGACCGAACAAAGCCCACAATGAGACGATGCACTCACTCGGGGTATTCGAACCAAGCCCAATAAAGTTAGGCGTGTGCATGCTTACCCATGTCCCAAATATGGTCTAGGTGCATTAGAGAAAATAAAGATTATGGAAGATATGTGGATGATATCAAGCGTGATCCTTACTCCAAATAATCAGGAACAATCTTCTCATATTTGGCAACAAAATGAATGAGTATCAAGGTTGATTTGATATTTATTTCATGGGAGATATGCGTGAGATCTACCACCCAAATAAAGAGACAATCTTCTTTTAATTAGGAAGTAAGAATAATAATGATATCTTCAATATCATTTCAAGATATACCTAAGATAAAATATTATATTATCTAGATTAATTACTAGTTTTAATTTGATTAGTATCTCGTAAAATATATTCGAGATTATATTTGTGTAAGGCTATAAAAGCCACGTTCCATGTTAGCATAAGGCATTCAATGATTAAGCAATAAAAATTCAGCAAAGTTTTTGATTTATCAAACCTTGTGAAAACTCATTTCGAGAAAGTACTTCGAAATCGCGTCGAGGAATTGGTGCGCCAATCTCTACGTTATTAGTTTCGGATTCAAGGTCGAATTCGGGCTAAATATCTTTGGTTACGTTTGTCTTTTATTTCATCACAAAAATCCTTACGTAATTCAAAGTATTTTCTTTTCTAAAATAGACGTGGCACAAAACACAAAATCCAGGAAGACCTTAACCACGAACCAAGGTTATATTAACCTTAGTTCAATTTCACTCCAAAATCCACGTCATCACTCAAGGTTACATTAACCTTCGACCCAACTTTCATTTCTTATTCTAAACTGCTTCCGCATTCGCATCAAATAGCCTGCAAACCAAGGTAAACCGCCTGTGGGCGACAGACTCGAAGTCAAGAAGGCATAGTCTCATTCCATACAACTCCCACAAATTCGCGCTCTCAGGGGCTTGAACCTGAGACCCTTGGGCCAATGACCACAAGTTTTAACCACTAGACAACACCCTTATGGGTCAATAAAAAGTGTTGATAGATTATTTTCTTAACTTATTTACCGATAATTATGACCTCATTTGCATAATTCAACAATTTTCATTGGTTAAGGAGTAATATAAAATCGTAAACCCGATATATAAAAGAGTATATATATATACTCCGTAGTTGGTATGAATTAATGTATGACCCCCGATGGCGCTTTCCATAGTGAATTAGTGATTATAAGAGTAGTGGTTAAGAAAGTAAACGACACCAATAGCGATGCTAATAGATTCTTACAAGAATTCTCATGATACTGGCTGTCAGCTTTCAGTATGTAACCACGCATGCAATACGAAAAAGTTGGTATGAATATGAATATGAGAACATCTCCATTCGATCATCTCCACTACCTCTGGCCTTAATTGATTCCAAAATTGTCCAACCTTCTTGATTTGGAGGAGTCATTTGATGGTTTATATGAGCACTCAAATACTACGTACGTGTCATGCACTCGTTCGCAAAAAGGGTTCTGTCCACGGGTTGAATCTAGGTAGGATTGAAATTTTGGGTAGCGAGTTCATCATATTTACTTAATATATACGAAGTATATATAAAGTGGTGTCACGAAATTTGGGTAGCCAAAGTCGATAATCTTAACCACTTATGCAAGTTTGGGATATCAAATACGTACTATCTGATCCCCTTCTAACAGTGATCTTTGTCGATGTTCTTTATTTATTTTTTACAAATTTGTACTCAGTTCAATTTGATATCATTTATAAATGTCGAGTAACTTATTATTAATGATATTGATATTCACTTGAAAAACTAGATTCCTCCAATATATTAACGTGTTTTACGATTTGAGAATCTAGTCAAATCCTGTTTGGAGTGTTCAAATTTAGTTTGCTTTCTTATAATCTACTCTACTCTACTCTGTACTTCATTTGTAGTGTTTTTTAAGGACCATAACTTTCTGTAGATTACGACTTTTATTTGCAATTATTGTCTACAATGAGGCAGTCTACTCAAATAAATCAACTCAGTCCATCGTGCATGCTTAAACTATTACAGAGTACAAATTAAATTTTTGTTTCTTACTTACATTTATCTGTCGTAAATCTTAAGATAAAAGATGGAACATATAATACTAAATCACATGGTGAGCTATCTGAAAATGTCAAATATTTTGTCTTTATCATTCTAGTATTTGACTCATTTTAAGACTTAAGATAAGATCCGTCTTAAGCAAGATGAACTCTTAAATTAGTTTCTTGCCTGTGCGATACTTTCTTGAGAACAAAAGTTTCGACTTTCTAATTTATTTATTTTTTGAATATGGCTTTCTAATTTATGGATAGTGATAGGGCACCACCGGAATAAAATAATAAAAAAATAAAATCTTGAGAATCTTTATTTTGATTTTGGGTAAAATTCAAAAAGGGCATAGATGTAATTTTACCATTTATTATATTATAAATTATTTAATTAAGAATATTTTAAATAAAATAATCTTTACTGTATCTTTTAATTGATTCTTCATCATTACTTTACGTATTACTGATTATCATTATTTTTCAGGCGCGGATGCAGGGTTTCGATGTAGGGAGAACACAAATTTTTTTGCCTCGATTATTTAAATTTTGACTTATTTTTTCTTAATATTAGTATAATCTTTAATTTATATGATGATGATCAAGACACATATAAATAATTGATATTATAAAGGATAAATTGTAGTAATAAAATTTAATATGAATAAATAAAAGAATTAACATTCACGATTAAAATTAGTCAGATCGGATTTGCTATTGCGTACACCCGAGGGTGCACCAAAGGTAGTGACAACAAGTTCCGCGTCATCAAAAAAATAGTCAGGGTTATCAATAACAATAAAACAAGATAAAAATATTGGTTTATACTATTAAAATGGACAATGTTTAATTGTTTGGGTAAGCAATTTATATATTGTCTACATATTTGTTTTAGGAAAAAACCGAGAGATATTGAAACATTAAAATAAAAATGAAAATGAAAAAAAATATTTTTTTAGGAAAAAAAGTGAGAGATATTGAAACGTTAAAATAAAATTGAAAATGAAAAAAAAATAGTCTCTTAGGAAAAAAAAGCGAGGGATATTGAAACGTTAAAATAAAATTGAAAATGAAAAAATGGTTTCTGTGTGACTCGAACCCGAGCACAATTAAAACATAATCAATTTACCTCATAAATACCACTCATCCAAGTGCACTTCATTGCTTATAAATATGATAAAATTATATATGTAATACAGACAGATTTAATTTTTTCAATATATGTCTAACCTAACTAATTCCTACAATTAAGATACGATTTTTTTAATGATCTTCAATAGTAACTAACATATCTCTTTTGATTTTTTTTTTAAAATTATATAATTATTATATATATAATTTAACTTATTTTGTGAAGTACCAATTCTACCCTTGCCAACTAACTACTCTTGAAATAATATTTTTTTTTAAAAATAATATAATCATAGTAAATTACTAAAATATCCTCGGTGGCGCACAAATTCGGCGCCACCGGGTGGCGCCATCTCATTATTCCTAATTTATTGATCCACTTGATTTTGGTTTTTATTATGCCCCTGTTCGCCCCAATAAAGCTCATAATGATGTATTTATCTCCCATAAAGGTCATGTGTAGCTAGTGGAAAATACACTAAAATTGTTGTCCCAAAGCTAAGACCATTATCTGTTGTCAATCTTTTTTTCTTTTTTTCTTTTTTCTTTTTTTTTTTAAGAAAACCTCAAATTTGGGATTAAATCATAGCATTAAAATCATCAAAAATAACGGTTTCTACGTTTGCCGGACCTATGTTTTTCCAAATGCGCTTCTCGACAGAAAATGACATAGCACATGCTGACTCATGAGCGGCACGGTTACAATTACGCGGAACAAAAGACCCGCTAATATTATCAAACTAGATTAAAGCCCGTGCGCTGCACGGGTTAGTTGGCTTAATTGCATTGATAATGTACATTCGTTAAATAAGAAACTTAATCAAACTATGTCATTACAATAAATAAGATGATCACATGATATTAGTAATCAAACTTAATTTCAACTGAATTTATAGTCTTAAGAGCTAATTTTAAAACTCAAAAGAACACATGATTGCTCTTATTTATAATATAAAATTTCATCACCTTATTATGAATTTTCAATGTGGAAATAATTTTACGTTTGTAGTCTTATTAAGAGATTTTTTAAGACTCGAAAGTTTTTTATTAATATCTAAGAACGAATGAATTTTTTAATTGATATCTAAGAATGAAAGATTAGTCTCATTTATAATATAAGATTCTATCGTCTCATTATAATTTTTCGACGTGGGATAATTTAATTTAAGTTTATTTAAGTTTACATATAGTCTAATTAAGAACTTTTATTTATAGACGGATGCATGATTACTCTTATTTATAATACATAGAATTTCATCACACCATCTTAATTTCGATGCGGGATAATTATACATTAACTATATACTTTAATTATACTTTTTTTTAAGTTCAAAAGGTCGTTGGTTAATATCTAAGAATGAAAGATTACGTAGAATTATATCACCTTATTATAATTTTTTTGTTGACATCTAATGATGAATGATTAGTCTTGTTTATAATATATAAAATTTCATCACCTCATCATAGTTTGGAGAAATGATTACTTTTATTTACAATAGAATTTCATCGTCTTATTATGATCTTAAGAGTTTTTTGAAGACTCAAAAGATTTTGATTGATATCATATCTAAGAACAAATTATTAGTCTTATTTATAATATAGAACCATAATCATATTATAATTTGTCAATGTGGGATAATTTATAATTAGTCTTCTGTGTATAGTCTTAAGAACTTTTTTAAGACTCAAAAGATTTTTGTTTGATAAAACTTTATAATTTTTCGGATGTGGGATAGTTTTACTTAAGTTCCACCTTATTATAATTTTTCGATAGTTAAGTTTGTAGTCTTATTAAGAGACTTTTTATTAAGAGACTTAAATGTTTTTTTATTGATATTATTTAATAAGAACAAATGTTTTGTCTTATTTATAATATAGAATTCATTAACTTATCCTAACTTTTCGATACTTAAGTTAAAAAGATTGTTGGTTAATATTTAAGAACGAAAGATTACGTAGAATTATATCACCTGATAATTTTAATTTAACTTTATTTGTAGTCTTATTAATAGCTTTTTTTAAGACTAAAAGTTTTTTTTGTTGACATCTAAGGATGAATGATTAATCTTGTTTATGATATAGAATTTCATCACCATATAATTTCATCGTCTTATTATTGTCTTTAAGAGTTTTTTGAAGACTCGAAAGATTTTGATTGATATCATATCTAAGAATAAATAATTAGTCTTATTTATAATATAGAACCGTAACCATATTATAATTTGTCGATGTTGGATAATTTAAGTAAAATTTGTAGTCTTATTTATAATATAAAATCATCACCGTACATTATTTTAATTGTTTCAATGTGGGATAATTTTAATTTTGTAGTCTTATTGGGACTTTTTTAAACTCAAAATATTGTTGGTTGATGTCTAAGAAAAAAATTATAATTAGTCTTTTGTGTATAGTCTTAAGAACCTTTTTAAGACTCAAAAGATTTTTGTTTGATAAAACTTTATATTTCGGATGTGGGATAACTTTACTTAAGTTTCCCCTTATTATAATGTTTCGATGTGAGATTATTTTAATTAAGTTTGTAGTCTATTTAAGAGATTTTTTAAGACTTAAAAGTTTTTTTGATTGATATTTAATAACGAATGATTATTCTTATTTTGCTTAAGTTTGTAGTCTATTTAAGAGATTTTTTAAGACTTAAAAGTTTTTTTGATTGATATTTAATAACGAATGATTATTCTTATTTATAATATAAAATTTCATCATCTCGATGTAGGATAATTACTTAAGTTTATAGTCTTAGAAATTCTTTTTTGAGATTCAAAAGACTTTTGGTAGATATCGAAGAACGAATTATTACTCTTTATTTATAATATAGAATTTCATTATCATATTGTAATTTGTCAATGTGGGATAATTTTAAAACTGTTATATGTTATAAATTCATCACATAATGTGAAACAAATGATATGAAATTTATACTCTAATGAAAGCATTTTTTAACACGAATCTAATTATTTCATTTTTATAATTTATTTTACGATAATGTTTTTAAGAAAATGAACTCTAAAGGTTTTCACGTCAGAATTGTAAAATATCACATTAATATAATAGATTAAATATATATTGTAATAATCAAAAGATTCTCTAATTGATTTTTTATTATTATTTATGATACTTTCCTAATTTAAGGTTTGATTGAACGGACCAATGAGATCGCTCGAAAAAAGCCTAAAATATATATATATATATTAATATTGATTACCAGCAAAATCAAGAATATCATCAAGATTATTCAAGAATAAGAAACAGGTCACTTCTCCCTTTCCTCGCACTCCGCAAGTGGTCAATGACACTCTTGCAGTCGCTTTCCACAATTACATGTCTACGGTCCCATCTCCAAGCTTCCTTAATGCCTTCGAGAATCGCTTCCACTTCTGCAAAACTAGCATCGATCCGTTGTCCCGAGTCTCTTGATGCTCATCCCCCACACCATACTCCCGTCCTCGCCCCTCCCCACAATTCCCATGCATATCCTTCCTCCCCGCAGACCCGCATCACAGTTAATCGTCCCTGCAGACGGAGCTTGCCACCTCTGTACTCTTCCACCACCAGTCAACCACCGATCTCTCGTCGTCCACCTCGCCCCTCGTTCCCACCTCTCCATATTATATTTAACTGTAATATATTTAAAAAGAGAATTAATTTTTTTAAAATATTCTAAAAAAAAGTCAATTAACATAGGTAAACTTTTTTGGACTAATAAAATCGCTCGAGAAAACCTCAAACGAGTTACTTCGTAATATAGATGCATATATAACATATACGAAGTAGATATGAGTAGTAGACCTGGAAAACGGTCGGGTCGGGTCGAGTCGGGCCAGTTAGTTCGGGTAACGTTCGAGTTTAATTCGGAACGGGCCAGATCATTTCGAGTTCATGTCATTTTTCGGTTTTCTATTTTCAACTTTTTAATGAATATCGACTTGTTTTCTATAATACGGGTTAGGTCGGGTCAATTCAAATTATGATTCAAACTCGGATCGTCTTATGTTCGGGTTGACTTATTTCAATCGGGTCATTTTGTTAGGTTATGATTAGATAACACAATTACACAATCAAGTCATATGCCACATCAATTATTGTATTCCAGCTAGTTTGTAGGGGGACCTATCGATCTACTTTTTCTATATCAGTCATTTGTTTACCTTTTATATTATTTACGACAATTATTTTAATCGAATGTAAACAAGTGAGTGCGTTGATGGAGGGAGTATACGATGATAATTTAGTTATCATAGATTTATAACGGTTATACACATTAGGCCGAGACGGAGGCTCAGCAGGCAAACGGCTATTGAAATTTGAAACCCGGCCCATATCATAAACTAGGTACAAGGAGTAAGAGGAGCCCCACAAAGGCACTTATTATGAATGTAAGAGTACTTGTCGAACTGCTTTAATGATCCTCCCGTCGGTATCGCACCGCACAACCTATTATAACTCACATTAAAGAACCGCAAGTTTGGCAAATCTTCAAGTGATTTAGGTAGGCTCCCATATATCTTGTTATGGTTCAAATCGATCTGATCCAAATCCGATACAAATCCCAAGTTACTCATATCAAACGACAACATATTCCTCGATAAATCAATGTGATTCAACTCCTTATTCTTCGTAAACAAGAAGGACACATCCCCACTTAGCCGGTTACGTGAAAAGTCAAGCATCACGAACTTTGAGTTCGCTAGGGAACTAGGGATTGGACCGGATAACATGTTATGTGACAAAAAGATATAGAACGCAGACTGAACAAACGAACCGAAACTGTCTGGGATTGAACCGGTTAGTTGATTCCGGTCTAAGTGGAGTGTCCCTAGATTCGGGAGTTGTGACAGCGAAGGCGGGATGGACCCACTTAGTTGGTTGAAAGATAGATCAAGAGTAGTTAATTTTTTGAGCTGACTAAAAAAGGACGGGACTGGACCGGTTAAATTCAGGAAACTGAGCTCGACATAATTGAGATTAGTAAGTTTGGCTAGAGTGGACGGGATTGGACCGGTAATGTTGGTAAGGTGATGGAAGAGGAGTGTAGTGAGGTAAGGGAGGTCGCCCACGAGTGGGGAGATTTGTCCGGAAAGTGGACCGGCGAATAAAATTAGGTAATTGATGCGGTGAGACGTGGTGTCGCACTCGACTTGGTACCAATCGGAGCAACAATCAGTGTGGTTGGACCATGAGCTTAGGAATTCGGGTTTGCCGTAATATTGTTGGATTTGGAGTAAGACGTTTTTGTCACTTGGGTTACATAATTCGGCCGAGAAACACGGTGTTGTTAATATGGTAGGAATGATGATGAGTGTTAAGAGGAGTAGTGTTGTTTTGTTGGAATGGGTCATGATATTATTACAAAATACTCGCAATGGGATTCAATGCTTCAGAAAATATGATTTGATTATTGTGAAGTTAATCAGTTATGCATGGATTGTTTGTTTTTATAGGAAATTTGGAGGTCGGCAATGGCAATGCAAGGCGGCTTGCTTGTTGCTTGTAGGATGTAGGTGTAGGTGGATAAGATCATAAGAGTGTGTCAGTGTGATTACTCACTTCACACTTGACTCACAATTTGGGCACTGTTGAGAAATAAATATTGAAAGAGAAAGATTGAGAGTGATTGAGAGTAGAGATTGAGAGGAAGTATGTATCTTCTCATTAATCAGATCACATATTTATAGTACAAATATACTGTATACATAGTTGACGTTTGGAATGAAATTCTTCCATACATTTAATGTATGGAAGGAATTTCTTCCATAACTACTGTTGCAATATATGGGTGGAGGGTTGTTTTGCAGAAGAAACTATGGGCTGAGATTTTCACCCTAATGTTATTCAACACTCCCCCTTGAAAATATCACCCATATGGATCTAAACGTTGTATGATACTGCCTCATTAAAAACCTTGTCAGTAAAACCCTGTGGGATAAAACCTGACGAAGGGAAAAAGAGTGCAGCACATATAATACTCCCCCTTAATTCAACATTTGTCCTTCAATCGGCACATTCCGACCTGGCGAACGAGTTCTTGGAATTGCTTTGATGGCAATGATTTTGTTAATAAATCTGCTAGATTTTCATTCGAACGAATTTGTTGGATGTTAACTACGCCTTGTTCTTGCAGATCATGTGCGAAGAAGAACTTTGGTGCTATGTGTTTAGTCCTATCTCCTTTGATATAGCCTCCTTTCACTTGGGTAATGCATGCAGTATTGTCTTCATATATTGTGGTTGGTTGATCACTTGTCTTAATTTCACATTCGTTTTCGATGTGTTGTATCATGGATCTCAACCATACACATTCCCTAGAAGCCTCGTAGAGCGCAATTAGCTCTGCTTGATTTGATGATGTTGCAGTCAAAGTTTGCTTTGTTGACTTCCAAGAAATGGCCGTGCCACCATACGTGAAAACATACCCTGTTTGTGATTTTGCCTTATGTGGGTCTGATAAGTATCCAGCATCTGCATATCCAATCAGTGTAGCATCTTCCCTTCTAGGGTAGAACAAACCTAAGTCATGGGTTCCTTGGAGATATCTTAACAGATGTTTAACTCCATTCCAGTGCCTCTTAGTGGGTGATGCACTGAATCTTGCCAATAGGTTGACTGAAAAAGCCATGTCTGGTCGAGTGTTATTTGCCAAGTACATTAGCGCACCTATTGCACTAAGATATGGTACTTCAGCTCCTAGGATATCTTCATTTTCTTCTCGTGGTCGAAATTCATCCTTTTCAATGCTAAGAGTTCGAACGACCATTGGAGAGCTTAGGGGGTGCGATCTAGCCATTCCAAATCTTTGTATAACTCTCTGCGTGTAATTTTCTTGATGGATAAGGATCCCATCTTTGAGATGTTCAATTTGCAGGCCGAGGCAGAACTTTGTCAGTCCAAGGTCTTTCATTTCGAATTCTTTCATTAGGTATTTTGCAGCAGCTTCAAGCTCATCAGCCGTTCCGATGATATTTAAATCATCAACATATACCGCAATGATTGTAAAACCGTTCATTGTTTTTCTAATGAAAACGCATGGGGTTATGGGATCATTTTTGTAACCTTCTTTTGTAAGGTACTCTTTTAATCGATTATACCACATTCTTCCAGACTGTTTTAATCCATACAAGGATTTCTGAAGTTTTACACAAAACATCTCACGAGGTAGATTAGGATTGTGATCCTTTGACATTGTTACTCCCTCGGGAATTTTCATGTAGATATCAGTGTCAAGTGACCCATATAAATATGCTGTCACTACGTCCATAAGACGCATATGTAATCCTCTGGATACTGCAAGTCCAGTTAAGAATCTTAGGGTTGTTGCATCAACTACAGGCGAATATGTTTCTTCATAATCTATTCCTGGCTTCTGCGAAAAACCTTGTGCAACAAGTCTTGCTTTGTACCTTACAATTTCATTTTTCTCATTTCTTTTCCTGGTGAAAACCCACTTATGCCCTACAGGTTTTACGTTCTTTGGTATTCGACATACCGGGCCGAAAACTCCTCTTTTCTCAAAAGACTTTAATTCTGCCTTCATTGCTTCTTCCCATTTTGGCCAATCATGTCTTTTTCGACACTCGTTGACGGACTTTGGTTCAATATCGACTTTATCGTTCATGATTTCTGTCGCTATTGAGTGGACAAATATCTCGTTTATATCGACATTCATTCTGTTATATTCAATTCCTGTATGAACATAACTTATTGAGATTTCATGATTATCATTTATATTCTCTGGTGTGGGTTCTTCTTGAGATTTCATATTTTGTTCATCTTCTTCTGTATTTTTACCAGGTATTTTCTTTAATTTTTTTGGATTTTCTCGGCCTTAGGTCTTTTGAACCAGGTGGCCTCCCACGTTTCTTTCGTGTCGTAGATTGTTCGGCTATTGATTTCTCAGAACTATCTACGGGGATGTTAATTCTGGCTGGAGCATTTACCGCAGGTATATGGGATTTTGTGATTCCCTTTGAGTTTGTGAATGCATCGGGTAATTGATTTGCGATATTTTGTAAATGAATTATCTTTTGTACTTCTATATTACAAGAACCATTCCTTGGATCAGGATATGATATTAAATCTGCGTTCCATATGATTTCTGTAGGTCGTTGGTCCACCTTCTTTTCTCCTCCTAAGACTGGGAATGTATTCTCGTCAAAATGACAATCTGCAAATCGTGCATTAAATAAATCTCCAGTCATGGGTTCGAGGTATTTAATTATACTTGGGGAGACAAAACCCACATATATTCCCAGTCTTCGTTGTGGACCCATTTTGGTTCTCTGAGGAGGTGCAATCGGGACATACACTGAGCAACCAAAAGTTCTTAAATGAGAAATATTTGGTGGTTGACCGCTTACTAGTTGTAAGGGAGAAAACTTGTGATAAGCGGTTGGCCTTAATCTGGTTAAGGCTTCTGCATGTAAAATGGTATGTCCCCATGCGGACGTTGGTAATTTGGATTTCATCAGTAAAGGCCTAGCAGTGAGTTGCAACCTTTTAATCATTGCTTCTGCAAGTCCATTTTGGGTATGGACATGTGCTACTGGATGTTCAACATCTATGCCAATTGACATACAATATTCGTTAAATGCCTGGGATGTAAACTCCCTTGCATTGTCCAAACGAATTTTCTTGATATTTTGATCTGGGAATTGAGTTCTTAGTCTTATTATTTGGGCTAGTAATTTTGCGAAAGCAAAATTTCGTGTGGAAAGAAGAGTCACATATGACCATCTTGTAGATGCGTCAATTAATACCATGAAATATCTAAATGGTCCACATTGGGGGTTGATTGGTCCGCATATGTCCCCTTGAATTCTTTCAAGAAATGCGGGTGTCTCATCTTTTATTTTATTTATTGATGGTCGTATAATCAGTTTCCCCATTGAACATGCACTGCAAGGGAAATCGCTTGATTTTATAACTCTCACGTTTTTCATGGGATGTCCCAGTGCATTTCCAACGATTTTTGCCATCATTGCAGGACCTGGATGTCCTAACCTATCATGCCATAGAGCAAATGTGATTTTATCATGGATTTTGGATGATGTCATCATACTGGTTATAACGTGGGTTATTTTTGTAAAGTACAGGCCAGAAGAGTAAGATGACATTTTCTCAACGATGCATTTTGTGCCTGATTTAAATATTGTAAGGCATAAATATTCTTTATCATTTTCACTCATGGTTTCAATATGATAACCATTTTGTCGCATATCTTTGAAACTGATCAAGTTTCTTTGTGACTTACTTGAGTATAGCGCTTTATGAATTGTTAGGCAAGTTCCCATTGGGAGCATAATATTGGCTTGTCCGTTGCCTTCAATAATTTCAGCATTGCCACATATAGTATTCACATATGCCTTAACTGGCTTTATTTCAACGAAGTACTTCTTTTGTCTCAAAATAGTATGAGTTGTGCCGCTATCGATTAAGCATATTTCTTCTCCAGTGGTCATGTCTAGAAGACAAATAAGTGGAGATTATTAATAGAAAGTGAAACAACAACCAATATATTACATTTTATTTGAGATGCTAAGCAAACGGGACAAACATACAAAATACATAATGGAAATAAAGCAGCAGTGTGTGCGCGCGCGCACACACACACATATATATATAGTTGTACTTCATAGCGTAGATCATCTAGAATCCACTGCTCCCATCACCATCATCAAGGAAATAATTAGCTGTTTCAATCATTTCTGACTCGAGCGGGTCAGTTTCATCTAAATTTGATTCAGGCTTCTCAGAGTTTAATGGTACGGCATCTGTGACAAAATGTGTCTCCTCCCTCCTTTTCTTGATGGATGCTTGATAGAGGTCGACAAAATGTTTTGGGGTGCGACATGTGCGAGCCCAGTGACCCTCCATGCCACATTTATGACAAGTAGTCTTATATTTTTCCGAGGTATCAGAATTAACATTTTGTCTTTCCGAGCGCGTATATTTAAATGAATTTTGACCTCTGCTGGGGCCATAACCGCGTCCTCCTCGACCTCGTCCACGTCCGGATCCACGTCCGCGGTCACCGCCACGGCCCCGTCCGGGTCCGGCGAAATTCGCCTCTGGTATAGCAGCAGAGCCACTTGGCCTCAAATTGTCATTTCTTAATAGAACTTCGTCATGTTGTTCAGCAACTAAAAGTATTGCAATTAGTTCCGTGAATTTTTCAATTTTATTGATTCTGATACTTCTTTGAAAATCCATGTTTCTTTTACCCATGGTAGAGAATGTTTTCTCTATTTTACTGAAATCACTAACTTGTTCCCCACAATACTCTAGTTGTGATGCAATACGGAATAGAGCAGAATTATATTCGTTTACCGAAGCAAAATCTTGGAAACGCAAGTTTTGCCATTCATGTCGAAGTTTTGGGAGGAGGACATATTGCTGATGTCCGAACCGTTCCTCAAGAAGGGACCATAACTCAGATGGATCTCTGACCCTTAAATATTCATTTTTTAGGCCTTCATTCATATGATGTCGTATAAATATATGAGCCTTTTGTTTTTCCTGGTGAGTAGCCGAATTGCCTTTCTCAACCGTATGTTCAAGAGCTTTTGCCCCTAAATGGGCAATGACATCGTCTTTCCATTGTAAGAACTTTTCACCAGATAAGTCAAGGATGTCGAATTCCCTTTTTGCAATCTGAGTCATTTTCTTTCTATTTCTTTTAGATCTAACATGTATATGATTTTGCGGGTGTTAGTAAAATAATCATAGGTAATTTATAGCAGACTAATGTATATATATATATATCAATAATCACTAGGTACTAACATTAAAATTAACATATAAAAGTAAAATTAAAAATAAAAATAAAAAATAAAATAAAACAATGAAAATATATGGGCCGAATGCATAAAATAGGGGAAAGAAAGAAACGAAATGAACATAATTAACGAAGTTCACAATAGATTAGTGGTAATTAATTGATTTGTAAGGCATAATTTATTTATTGATATATAGAAATATGAAAAAGGCGACTAACATAACTATTAGAAACATGAGTACATTAAGTAGACCTTCCAACTCTCGAAGATTTTGCGTAATAGAGCGCATGGTGTCGTCGTCTTCTCCGTCTTTATCCATTTATTATTTGGATTTTTTTTTTAAATGTTTTTTTTTTTATGAATGATAAAGACGGAGAGGATAAGGAAAGTGAGTAAGGTGATAAGATTTTGTGGATTTTATAAGGGTTAAAAGTACTGTAGCGTCGGTGGGGGTTAAAATTATCATACTTATTTTACAAATTTTTACCATTCCGGAGAAGATTTAATGTGTATGAGTAGAAACAGTTGAATTCAGTAACTAAATATAAAACTTTAGAGATGATAAATGCAAGAGTATATCTGATAGGAGTACTAAAAGATCAAAAGAGTAATATACTTAAAACAGATGCTTACTATAAATCAAAGAGTAAGCCACGCATAGCATGCATACATTCTTAACATAGTCACATGCAAACTTTCATGCTTACTAATTCACATGCATGCACAATGTCATACTTTACATGCATGCACAATGTCATACTTTACATGCATGCACAATGTCATATTTCACATGCATGTACACTTCACATGCATACTACTATACTAGTGATACTAGCACTACAATAAAACCACACATCTACTTGAATAAAATCAACACAAACCACTACATCCTCATGCATTCTTCTCCCCATTCCTCCTTTATTTTTTTTTATTAAAAAAAGAAAAAGAAAAGTACATTATGTTATTGTTGTGATTAGCAAGATTATGTTTATTATCGTATTTCGACCGATATCACGGGTCTAGGTGAGATTAAAGGTCGTCGACGTTGAAAGTCGGGTCATTAATGTCTGTGTGGCGGCGCTTTGCGCCTGTGAGTTTGACTGACTCGGAGGATTCCGAGGACTCTACTATACCTTTCGCCTTCATAGGGCGAGATGGTCCTGCCATATGTCCGGGTAAGCAGTGATGAGTTTCGTGATGCTTTTCCGGTTGCTTCCTTGGTCGATTTTGGTTAAGATGGGGGACCGATGGTTCGCTAGGTTGTGGTTCGGGTTGGGGATGAAAGGGGGGGATAATCGGTAAATTATTAGGTAAGTTATTATTAGGTTCTCTAAGTATATATATATTACAATTTGTGATACAATTAAGGGTAATGGAGACTCCGAAATAGTGGTGATCCATTTTTTTCTTAATCCCTTTTAAAAGAGGTTAGTAACTATTGTTAACAAAATAATGATTTAAAATACTACCTTATAAACTTGGAGCAAATTCGTGCTGATAACGTGTTGAGAAATAAATATTGAAAGAGAAAGATTGAGAGTGATTGAGAGTAGAGATTGAGAGGAAAGATTGAGAGTAAGTGTGTATCTTCTCATTAATCAGATCACATATTTATGGTACAAATATACTGTATACATAGTTGACGTTTGGAATGAAATTCTTCCATACATTTAATGTATGGAAGAAATTTCTTCCATAACTACTGTTGCAATATATGGGTGGAGGGTTGTTTTGCAGAAGAAACTATGGGCTGAGATTTTCACCCTAATGTTATTCAACAGGCACTACAATATTGACTTTGAGAATTTTTAGTAACAATTTGTTCCCACTATCCCAATTTCTTCCGATCCTATGCTGTCAGTCTCAGTTATGTATTGCTATGCTCTCACGTCATAATTAATCCATAAGTTTACGAATTAGAATGACCTAATACACTAATACGATCGGTTGAGTTCAATCTCCCTTCATTGATGAAGTTCGAAGAAAAGGAAGCAGACGATGAATGAGAGAAAAACGGGAAACAGAACTGAGAGAAAGGAAAACAAACAACACAAAATAAAATTTGTGATACTATTGAATGAATGATAGTTACATCATTATTGAGTTCATATATATACACACACTGACACACGTATGAATCGTTATATACAATTGTAATAACCTCGTAACAATTTCTGTAACAACCTCAAGATGGTTGGGTAGCCAGTAGGTATGACACGATCTCTTCGTGTGACATTTGTTTGATAGTTGCTTGCACGAACAACTTGAGAAAAATAAAGTTTACTTGTTAAAACTTTGTACAAGTTAAAAAATATTCTCTCGATTATTTGGAATTGCGACATTTGCTTTTACGAAGAACAAGGTTATGAGTGTAAAACATCCTCACCAACAAAAATTTAATCGTACTCATTATAAAAATGAGACAATTCTAGTGAAACTATCCGGGAAAAAATATTCCAGTATGTTGCAATTTCAAAGAGTCAAGGAGTACTCCGTATTTGTTTTGCCTATGTTCATGCAAGCAACTATCGAACTAAAGTGTAACCAAGAAGAGTATGCGTATTTTTCTCAAAGATTTCAGGATCAGCACGCTAATCCTGATCGAAAAAGTATTACCAATCTCAATTAGCGCTCCCTCCATTCAATTCCATTTGTCAAAAACTTAAATGACAACTCTGACAAATGTAGTTGAATAGAGAAAATATCTGTTAGTTATATTACAATACGAACACGAGACCTACTTTTCCATAACACACATAGTCTGGTTGGTAAATGAATTATCGACAGGAGAAAGCAAAATGTTAAAAAAAACACGAGGTTAGCCAAGTTTATCTTATACTCGTACCAGTTAGTCTCTCTTGCGACGGATCAAGCTTAAGACGGGTCAAATAGAAACCAAAACAAATATTTATCTAGGTCTCACCAACTTTACTTTTGTCTCATCCCTGTTTGGTACCTATTTAACCCGTCATAGATTTGTGATGGATATCTCCGTCACAAACATGAATTTGTGTACTCCTACAAGTTAAACTTTTCACTGGTTCTTGCTAAAAAAAATTGCACACAATTGCCAGAAAAACGCGCAAAACCCTAAAAAAAATCCAAACAAAATTGAAGAATCGAAAGCTTCTGAAGCAACTGCATACCAATTTCTGGTAGTTCCTTCTTATATCTGTCTCCACACCCAGTTCTTATACAATAATCAATTTGGAGTAATTGTTTTCAATTAATTTGGGGATTTCCAATTTTTGAGAAGATGCTATTCCGCCAACATTGATCATACATAGTATGCAATTAGGGGTAATTCCATCCGATTTCTGCATATTGGTTTTAGGTAAAACATCATTACTTAAGAGCACTCACTACACTGGCTGAAGAAGATATTTTGATCGATTTCCGAGTATTACCCCCTCACCATGCCTGTGAAATGGTTCGCACTGATCTTCCCTGTTAAATTGATTCCTAATTATCTGTTTCTCTTGTTGGATTGATCTAATTGTTGCGACATTCGGGTTCGTATTGTGTAGGGTTCTACACTGGGTTCCGAGTGCTGGGGCGACGGCCAACACCCAAATTATGAATGAAATCTCGCAATGTGTCGAAAGCTTAAATGGTGTGAAGGAAGGAAGGTGGAAATCTATCATCACCTTCTATAAACCCATTACTCGAGGTGTGCCTGTCGAAAGCTTAAACTTTCTTGAGGTTTTTTTTTTACAAATTTTGATGAGTGTGTATTGTGTTTGCCTCTAAATGTTAACATTTGATGTTCTTATTAGAGCCGTCAATGGTATCTGAATTCGCACGTGATTTTCTTGGGATATCTATACCTGATCAACCCAACAAATATTACTTCATTATTCGCGGTCAACGAATCATTTTTGAGGCAGATTCGAATATACAGACAATCATGGAGAAGCTCCAATCATATAAATCAAGAGTATCTCTAAATTTTGAGGTAGCTTTTCCACTATGGTTTCTTATTATGCTAGCTGCTTAACCCGAAGAAACATAAGTGTATTGTCTCAAGGAGACATTGTAAGTTTGTAACCGTACTGTTCCCAGATGCATCCTTGCTTGTTCAGCTCGATTCACTTGCGCGGATAACATGCCAAGCAAGTCTTTAAATGCTAAGATCTCAGAATTATCCGTGCTAAGTGGAACAAATGTTCTGATTTAGTTGCAAATGTTGCCTGGGATGTTTTATGATCGATGGTTGTGTCATATAAAGTTTTTGCATCAATCATTTAGGTAGGAAGGGTTGTGATTTCCATCTTCTCTTGGAGCCTTGTATTTCATATAAAGAGTTACACTACATTGTTTTCGGTGCTAAGTGAAAGGACAACAAACTGCTCAAATTCCTTGAACTGTAGCCGGAAAGCCATTGAAGGTGTATGATGCCTCCTTGCCATGGCCTATGAGGGCATGAAGCAGTTGTTTCAAGTTTCAGCTAACTTATGTGAAACTCCAAGTTGGTGTTTAACTTTTCTTTTCCTTTTGTAAACTTGTAGGGGATCCAATACCAGGTTGGGGACTTCCAGATGAGAGTGGGGAAGGTTTCTCCGAGTCATTCAGAATCTATGAGGGGAATAGTAATGGAGGTACTTTATTTTAGTACCCAGCTTATCTCTCCTTTATTTTGTGTTTGACACCATCAAAGTTTGAAGCCGTGTTTACATGGGTGCTTGAAGTGACATTAATTATGCTGAATTGTAGTGAATAACTAGCTTTATGATATGTAGTCATTTAGTATTTCTTGTATATATCAGCTTGATATAAAGTATAAACTTGATTTTCCACATCACTCCTCAGTGTCTGTATAGTTTCTCTCACTCTAATTCAGGTAAGACTAAAGGGTTGTGCGTGACGTCTATACATGAAAAAGTTATAGACTTTTCATCCATATTTCTACTTGTCTCATTTTAATATGTGGATTTATTGGAAAAGAATAATAGCCACAAGACTCGCTACTCTCTGGATCTATGTCACAATTTCTAGTAGTCATTTCCTTCATTTTTGATGACAAGCCATTGAGGACCGTATTCCTTCTTCCATTGCAGCCTTAAAATGATCAATTCCCTCTGGACGTTGTTGATGTAGCAATACTGCTCCTATCTCAGTTTAACAGAGCAAAATTCGTGTTATATCTCTGACACCATGTTCTTCACAATTTCACATCAATCATAGTCTATTACTCTCATGGTTTCAATGGAAACTTTCGTATTGCGGGCTATTCATTTTCTCATTGAAACGTCGATAGTGTTAAGAATATCAAAGATAATACCAAAGATCCACCATAATATCTTTGATATTATGCTTGATATTATCTCCTGTTCATATCACATCTCCATTATACTGATTACAAAACTGATTGCAGTATAATGGAGATGTGATATGCACAGGAGATAATATCAAGCATAATATCAAAGATATTATGGTGGATCTTTGGTATTATCTTTGATATTCTTAACAGATAGCTTGTGCATGATAGTATGATACTGATGAATTCTTGATGATTTAAAATCCATCTTTGGGATGCATCAACCGCTCTTAGTCTCAATTAGTTATGAAACTAAGATCTAAATTCATTGTAATGATCTTCAAGTTTTGGGTTAGAATGTTAAATGGGAACATTTTGTACGTACAAGATTAGTTATTTGTTACACCGATGGAGTATTTGTTGTGCTCCTTTCTAACTTTAAGGATTAAGACATTGTCTTCCTCGGCCGTGTATACTAGTGATATGTGCTGTTCGCTTCCAGTTTTCTGCAAATATTGGCTGTCAAACTTATTTTACATCGCTTTATCCCTAAAAATGTACAGGTTGAATATCTTCCACTTTCGTCAATTGATAAAACCAGGCCAGTTCTCGAAGACTTTATTGACATATGGAAAGAGACCCTGTCGAAGAGGTCATTACCGGGTCAGTTCCTTCACATCGAACCCAACTACACAGAGTATGGTCTATTGGATCAGTATACTTCCCAACATACCGCTGTTCAATATGCGACAGTCATGGCGCAAATGATTGCAACTGTACAACCAAATCAACAAGTCAGAAATTAGATTATTAGACTTGTTATCCACTGTTTCAAGCTTGCTGCACTTGATTTGTGACCATCGGTCTTAATCCAGTCCCTTGAAAGCTTCTCCGAACACCACCTTAGGAAGATTAAAATTCTCAGAGGTGGACGTTCTTGTTGGAGGGTGTAATCGTGTTGTTGTCATGGGCGTAGGCCTGACCGACCTCCCAACAATGTATCTAGATTTGATGAGCGGGTTATTTGGGTTGGTTACTTTGGGTTTGAGCCAGACCACTTATGGTTTAAGTTGAATCATATTACTCGTAGTTTTCTATCGGGTTCTCTTGTAGTTATCCTTTTGTATACGTTAGAAAAACCATTTATTTAAAAAACACGATAGTATGAGAATCTTTCTACGTCATCGTCTAGGATTCTCTTTATTCCAATTTTAGATCGATA
Organism: Agrostemma githago; assembly: GCA_958450325.1. Taxonomy (NCBI): domain Eukaryota; kingdom Viridiplantae; phylum Streptophyta; class Magnoliopsida; order Caryophyllales; family Caryophyllaceae; genus Agrostemma; species Agrostemma githago. The sequence goes on along the minus strand of OY288243.1, from coordinate 74,447,241 downwards.
TATTTGACCCAATTCCAAATAATTTGCCTTTCTAGTAGGAGTAGTATATTCTTGATATTAGTAGAAGATCTTGATTCTGCGTTTGAAAATAGATTTCATGAATGCCCAAAATTAATTAGAAGATCTTGATTCCACGTTTGAAAATAGATTTCAGTAATCCCCAAAATCAAACTAATTAACGGAGATGTAGCTTGAAGTTAAGACTGTTTAAAGGTGACAAGATCACTAATCCACCAACTCACTCGGGGGTGTTTGGTTCGACACATCCATTCTAGCTTAGTTGTAACTCATGATAAACCAAACAGATATTAATAAGTATTGGGTTTCAATTCCGTAACTCTCTGTTTTAGAATCCAATCCATTCCATTCCTATTGTTTGAATCAAACGACCCCTCAATTTTTACGGAATAGTATAAATTGTCTCTTTTTCGACGAATCACCAATTTTGACGTGAATCGTTGAATGATTTGGCGTTTTAAACCAAATCAATTTTCTTATACAATTTGAAACCTCATTAGAATGGTAATTGGGATCAATCTTAAAGAACAATTATTTTGTCAAACGAAGCGTAACCTTTAGGCTCATTATAATAAAGGAGAGATTTGAACCTGGTTTCCGACTAAAATATCACACGAAAAATGTAACGTATAACAATTTTACTCATTTGTAATCACCAATTTGTCTATGAAATAATCTTACAATAAAAGTCGTATCACACGAAAAAAAGAGATTTTTGGTATCATCGTGTTTTTAGTTTTTCTATATGATACCCTACACTTTTATTATTATACATGATACTCTCACTTTTAGTGTACTATGTGACTATGTCGCTATAATCTTAATGACGGCTTGAGAGAAAATGAGTGATGATAAAATTAACTTAAACAACCAATTAAGCATGATTAAGTTTATAAAGACGTAATACACTAAAAGTGAGGGTACACGTGAGATTATAAAAATACAGGTACCATATAGAAAAATCAAAAATACTAAATAATATGTTTTTTTTTGTTCATCAAAGAGCACACTTAGTCGCATTACAATATAGGGGAAGGGATTCGAACCTGAAACCTACTGTCCCAGAGCACCTAGTCTTAACCACTGGGCTAACCAATCTCCGATTAAACATAAGGAGGATTAGGGTAGGGTAATTAAGGCGGGCGAGAGACAAAGCGACCAAAGTCTATAAATATGGGTTTCAGTTTTCACCATGCGTGTTTTTCTAGTACCCACTCCACTCCTCCCTTCCTCTGCTCATTTATCCTTCTCAATTAACTGGTCAGTCTGTCTGTCTGTCTGTCTGTCTTCTCCCATAAACTTCCTCTCCTTCTTCCATTCATTCATTCATTCATGTTACTGCTCTGATTGCTTCATCTTCATTCGCTGCTTTTATTTGCTTTCTACTCTTGTGTTTTTTTTTGCACCATTGATTCTAGTCTAAAGTTGTGATTTTTATGAGTTGTTTGACGGTTTCAATGACGACGATGATTCATGTTTGTCGACCCCAAATCATTCGAAGACTAATTAAAGCCCTGCTGTTATTGTTATTGTTGTTGTTGTTTTAGCAAATGGTTTTTTGTATGTTTTGGTTGAGGGGTAAAATAATCAGTATAAATGATACGAGTATTTTTCTGGTAATGCTTTTAGTTTTCGATTCGAATTCAGGGTTGATGTTGTAACTATTTTGATTGAGTATCAGATGTTGTAACTGATAAAGAGAGATATCAGCTCTTGATTTGCAGTTTCTCACAATTTATTGCTACTGTATTTCAAGTTAGCGGTTTTGATGCCATTTATCCTGTGATTTATGGAGTAATATGCTGCTGCAAATATGATTTTATTTATTTATTTATTTATTAGTGTGTAATACTAATAGGAAAAATATACAATGACGAATAATATCATGATACAATGCTTTGAGTAATTTGTTTGTTTCCTGAATGTTCGAGTATTTTGGTCAACAATTATAACCTTAGTAAGCAAACAACTTAGGTTTTCGGGGTATTGGAGGTCTAAATCCATGGATTCCATATACAGGGTTGAATGGTGGGATTTTGATTGATGAGATGTGTGCTTATTGTATTTCGAAAGTAGCAAATTGGTTGATATCAGATGCTATTTGTTCTTTGTTGATATTGTACATGTGGTGGTTCATGTTGATCAGCTAGCAAATGTAGTTGCAGATTGATGTGCATCCGATTATTATACTCCTATTCGTTCTATTTCCTTACATCTGGTTAAAAAATTTCACACATATTTTTAACAACTGTATGGAAATAGAATGAATGGAGGAAGCACTAGTTATTGATAATGAAAACAAGTTCGATGTATTGTTAAAGGGGTAAACGATCAAAGTTTAGCTGGTTTTGCTGTATCATGTTGTCTGATTGAAATCTGCAGTGTGAGCTCTGTGAAACGTCGTTTCTCCTACTTGCTTTTCGCTGAGCATTGCTATCTGGGTTGCACTCTTATACTTAGATAACAAGCTCTTGTTTAAGCTATGGATCAAGATAATTCTGACCGGAAACCAGCTCCTACGAAGGTTTGCATTTGACATATCTTCTTGTTCCTTCTCATACTGAAACTTCATCATCGTTAACTCTTGTTAAATCATCATCATTGATCTTATTTTTAGCTGAGATTCAAGCCAAAACGTCAAGCACCAAGAGTAATCAAGCATGTTGCACCGAAAATGTGAGATATTATTTTCTTTTGCAATATATGGTTCCAGTTGCATCATGTTATCTCAGTCAGTATAGATAAACCTCTATGAATACCATTTATTTTAATTTACAGAGAGGAAGCTGATGATGCTGAAACTGCTGAAGCCGAGGAGTTGAGGCGACGTTTTCAGGTTTTTGACAGTCCATTTTTTTTATTCTCCCATTCTTTTGGTATCAATTTGTGTCGTAATCAGTTTGCCTGTGGTTTGCTTCCATGACACAGGAGCGCTTATCAACAAAGCCTAGGGCTGTGAAGAAAGGTAAAACAAAACCGTTTGAATCTTGTACTCTAGCTTGTGAGTCGTGTTTGAATGAATGATTAGCATTGCTTTAAAATACTTGCGGTAATTTGTAGTTTGTTGCTTAGAAACATTGTACATTCATACCAAGTACAAAAGTATATGTAGCTTATACTGTTGGTGCAATTTACATGATCTCTTGGTCTCTTTCCTCATTTCTAGCCAAAGAGTGGATCTCTAGCAACTCAATGATGCACCAAGCAAGGGGGTTATGCTAGGGAGGGAAATTGGTTATCCTTTAGCGGGGTAGCAATTATAGGAATGACTTGTGATGGAGGCTGTTTTCAGCCTTTCAGGTGAGCCTATCATACTTGAGCTCCACGCTGTTGGCCACCGATCTCAGTTCAAAATATTAATTACTGGTCAGGGACAATTTTTGATGGCATATTGAATTAGAAATGACGCGTCCTAAACCATTTGTGTTTAGTACGGTGTAGTAATCACGATATGCAAAGTAGAGATTTATCCTCGTCTAACCTTTTTTATAATTTTTTAATTGCAGCGGAGGCGCAGCAAGTTGCCTTTGGCTATGGCTCGGCTATCCCTAGTCATCATAGTTATGGAAACTATGAAGGTGTACTTTCTTAAGGGTGATATGACTTTGATACTGTCAGTTTTCAGATTTATTAAAGAACCTTACATAAGACTACTGTCTATAACTCAGATAAAGCTCGTGTTTCCAGTCTGAAGGACGATAAAGATTTTCAAGAGCCATGGGTATGTTGTTTGATTCTGATCACGGGTTGAAATGAATAATCATCCCAACTCTAGTTGATTTTCTTTTCAGCCCTGTTACTTTGCAATCAAACATTAATAACATTTGAATCCTTTTGCAGAATTATTACACCTATTATCCTACAACATTGCCTCTTCGGAGGCCTTATTCTGGAAATCCAGGTTTGTCGAGGTCCTTTTTTGTTTGCTTCAGAATATTATCAATATACTTTCTGTTGGAGCAATGCTGTAAAGCCGAAATGAAAAGACATTTTAATGTGCGGTTTTTCCTCTGTTCGTTTGTTTACCTTTGCTTTTGCCAAAAAGATTAGGGAGGAAGAGAGGGAGGATCACATTTTGGATTTGTTTTAGGAAGACAAGTAGGATAGATTGTGCTTATGTGCATGTAGACACGCAAACTACGATCAGTTTTCCCATCAAAACAAATGGTAAAGCGGAAAGCTAAAAATATAACCGAGAAATCCCAACATGCAATAGGTTAACTATTGACAGCGATATCCGGTGTAGGGCCTTGTTCTTTCCGGCCGAAAGTGGCTAAACTTAACTTAGTTCAAGTGAATGGGGCTGAACTGAAGTTAACTTAATTTAAGTGAATGGGACTGTACATAATTGAAACGAAGTGTATGAGGTGAAATTGACCGGGACAAGTTGAACTTAATGTGGCTGAACTTAACTTAATTGAACTGAATGAGACTGAATCGAATTGAAAGGGGCAAGACTTTACTGATGTGAGCGGAAAATAAGTTGGAAAACCAGGGAGTTGTGGAGTTTTTATGTCTTGGAATCTAAATGTTGTGCATCTGGGTACACCCTTGTTACCTCTGTGGTAACTGATTTTTGCTAACAAGTTATTCATGGAAGTGAATGTTATCATCTTGTTTCACTTGCAGAAACACTCGACAAGAAGGAATTTGGAGGGCTCCCTACCTTCGACGAAAGTAATGCCACCCTAATCACGGAGTTGGGTTTTACGGTGATAATTCTATATCAAAAAGTTAATTTTCTGTTTAAATAAGAAATGAAATGCCATAATCAACTGTCTAATGTAATTTATATGATATGCTAGTGCGATGGTGGAATACTGTATATCTTGTATAAAAAATTTCTGATTATATGTTTGTGACAGGAAGAAAGCTCAGAGCCTAGAATGTTGTTTTTCCAACTACCAAGGGCTTTTCCGATGACAAAACGAGCAACTTCTGCAGCAGGCGATGCATCAGCTAGCAACTCAAAATCTGCAAGTGGTGCAAATGTTACCGACAGGCCCTGTGGATTAAGCGAGTTAAAAGCAGGCTTAATGGGCAAATTACGGGTTTACAAGAGTGGCGCTGTTAAGCTCAAGCTTGGGGATATCGAATATGATGTGAGTGTCACACTCTCACCATACTTTCTTGATGATTTATGACGTTCTTGAGAATTATTCATGGTATGACTACCATTTGATGACAGGTAACCCCTGGTTCAGACAGCGGGTTTGCTCAGGATGTTGTAGCTGTTAGTGCCGAGAAGAAGCACTGCTGTGTCGTCGGGGAGATAAGCAAGCACGCCATTCTAACACCGAATGTGGACTCCATTTTGGATAGTTTTGCTGATATAAAAGTGGTTGACAATGGGAGCAAGTTTTGACATTATAGCAGCAAAAAAGCAGTATATTGGATTACCTCTACTGTATTTTGCTTGCGATATTTATGCTCAAATTTTGTCGATTTTGAGCTAGTTTTGCTCTCAGTTACATAGTTTTACATAGTTAGACATTATTATATTCGTACAACACTGAAGGAAGATCACTCAAAGGTTTTTTTTTTTTTTTTATAGAAAACAACTGGAAAAAACTGTGATGTCGTAGAAGTAGGTTATTTTCAGCTCGGATCAATAACGTTCATCGTTATTTAGTATGCTTAAGTCAACTCAACTCACCTAGTTCATTTTAGTTTTACCCCAACACCATCAAACGAAACAAATTAAAGTTACGTATAAACCTCTATCATTCAAATTAACTTCAGCCAGAAAAAGCATGGCCGACATACTATTTGAGTATTTTCATGGTAAAACTTGTACAAGAGTTGTGGTGGCAATTCGACAGGTCAGGTTGGGATGAGTCTTGTGATGACCAGTCTTCAACGTTCCAAATGGCACGGCAAATGACAATTTGTCATGCCGATCCGTGCCATATATATAATTATATACTCGTATTTATATTGATTTTACAGAATGAAAATATCATGTGCTAAAACATAAACGATATAGTCCGTATTAGGTTTCTTGAAAGATCAAATTGTACGAGGTAGCTAATTAAACAACTCAAAAACTTATATGAGACGTTCCCTCAAATCTCTGACATGATGGAGGGTGTAAGACGTGAAATGTCACGGTAACATTGCCGTGAAACTGACCCATTTAAAATGAAAAATAAATAAAAGTCAAAATATTGTAATAAAAAAAGGTGAGCAAGTAATTAGTTATTAGAATGTCAAAGACATATACAAGCTCGTCACTACTAGGCATAGGCAACACATATTAGAAACCACTTGAATTAATTTGACGATGTTCGTCATATTCATTGAATTCTACTTCACAAATCGTGCATTCATGTATACATACTTCTTGCTCCTATTCTTGTGCTAAGTCATCTGATTCCCTTATTTGCTTCAATATAAATAGAGACATTCTTTTGTGTTAATCTCATAAAACAAAAACATAAAAAAAAGCTTTAGTACTTTTCCATTTGTAACATTTTTGCTTGTTCACTGAGGAAATATGGCCAGGGTTAAGTCTAGTTGTTCTTCGTCCCCAATGGCGGCGATTCTAGCCATTGTTGTTTTGTTAATGGGTCTTGTGGGTCAGTCATATGGTCAGTTGAGTGTCGGGTATTACAAAGGCAAGTGTAACAGCTCTGATGTCGAAAACGAAATCTATACTGTTGTCAAAGGTTATTATGATGCTGATAAAACCATTGTTGCTGCTCTTCTTCGCATGTTATTCCATGATTCATACGGGGTACTAACTTTAATTTATTCTTCTTCTTAGCATATAATTTGAATTACATGGCTAAGTATGTAACAATTACGAGTATAAGTTTAAATGATTACTAACAAACTGGCCTGGTGTTTAGGGATGTGATGCATCACTCTTATTAGACGGACCTGAGAAAAGTCAAGACAATAACCTAAGTGTAAGAGGATACAACATCATTGATTCTGCCAAGAGTGTTTTGGAGCAAAAGTGTCCAGGAATTGTTTCTTGTACCGATATCATGGTTATTGCTACAAGAGTTTCTGTTTACCTGGTATGATGGATAAAATAAAAGATTCGAGGACATTTCTCAAAATGATCATCTAAAAAAAGTGGATTATTCATAAGTTTTTTGTATGTACAGGCCGGTGGAACTTGGTACAATGTTGAAACAGGAAGAAGAGATGGTCTAGCCTCGCTCGCTCAAACTGCTTCCAATCTTCCATCACCTACAACCCCAGTCAGTCAATTTGTCAACAACATGGCAGTAAGAGGACTAAGTGCAGCTGACACAGTACTTCTCCTAGGTAATAACACGTCGATGATTTCTGAATGTTATTGTAAGAGTCCTTAGAAACAACGTGTTTAACGATTAATATTGACATCATTTGTAGCCGGAGGTCACACAGTTGGAATCCTTCATTGCAAGTTCTTCTTACCCCGTCTCTACAACTTCCAAGCCACCGGACTACCTGACCCGAGCATCAACAAAACCACTCTCGTAACCCTACAAAAGACATGCCCGAGTGGGGGTTCCAACAACTTTGTGTACGCAGACCAAACCCCAGAAAGCGGGCTGAGATTTGACTCAGGTTTTTTCAAAGCAATAAGGATGGGCCAAGGCATCCTTGAAGTTGATCAAAGGTTGGCATCAGACCCCGCCACTCGAGACATTGTCAAGTACTTTGCAACCTCGAGTGATTTCACTACTCTATTTGTCGGCGCTGTTAACAAACTCACTAGGTATGGAGCACTTACTGGCACCAAAGGCCAAATCAGGAAGAACTGTCACCGTGTTAACTACTAAACCATCAAATGCATTGCCAATGTTTCTAATACAGAGTATTACCGTTTTGATACATATATCTACCTTTTCCAATTCAAGAAGTTTATTTATTTATTTAGTTCATTTTTAACATCAAACTCGAGATATTCAAGTCTGAATATCATTGTGTACTTATGATATCATCTGAATGAAAATGTATTATTTGTGCCACATCTATGTTATGAGTATTTAAGTAAGAAATTAATGTTACTCGTACCGAATTAACGATTAAGAAATAAGTAATGTATCATCATGACAGATCTCAGCTTTTAATCTCGATTTCTTAGATATAACTTCTCCATGTGTTAAAACTTACTAAAACGAGAATTCATCTTACTTACAAATTACAATAATACGGGTGTAAACACCAAATTAATGAATTACTGTACCTTTTTGTTTACCGATTCATTCCCTATATATTACTCTGTATAATTTATTATGAAAATACGAAAAATATCATTGAGAAGACTAAAGATAAATTTTGGGACGATTGAGTAAAAGTATAGAATGAAAAAGTAATTCGGTAAAATTTGAAGGTGAAAAATCCTTAATTAATCATGGGACAGTGTTAAGTCTTTATAAAGTCCCCGCCCTCAGGCTCAGCTGTTGAAGCAAAACACTAGAATAACCAACACACAACTTCCTCCCTTTCTCCTCAATCATCAATTCATCAACCATTGATCTTATACTCCGTATATATCTACAGAAGAACAAATCATTAATCTATATACATTGTTCATGCACATCCGATTTCGTAGAATCGAGGAAAAATTGATTGAAGAGAGTGGCTAGGTTAATTGATTAACCTCAAATTGGCGAATTAGGGTTTTCTGATTTCCGAAGAGAGTGCAACAATGGCGTCCGTGTATATTCCGGTGCAGAATTCCGAGGAAGAAGTACGAGTTGCGCTTGATCAATTGCCCCGCGACGCTACCGATATTCTCGACATTCTTAAAGCCGAACAAGCTCCTCTCGACCTCTGGCTCGTCATTGCTGTTCGTTTTCTTCCTCTCCCTCTCTCTTTGTTTTAGTAATTTTGTTTACTGCTATTGTTATACTATTGAGGTATAATCATGTATCATGTATGGAGTTTATGCTCTTCAAATTAATCGCCCAAGTTCAGTAATAGAATCACTATATGTAGGTATGTAACTAGCGTGTAGTGAAGTTAATGGGTAGTCATAGAATTTCATATGAGACGGTCTCGTGATGAGGTTAATGTATGGAGTTTATGCAATTTGGATTTGTTACCCTTGTTGTCAAATCACTAGGTATAGTTAGTTGTTATTAGTGTATGGTTAAGTTACTTGGGAATCACAAATTCTTGTATGACACGGTTTCATGATAAAATACATGTTTTATTTGGATGTAGGTTTTTACTTGAATGGTTGGTTTTTGTTTGCCAGCATCTTTGTTCTATCACTCACGCATGTTGTTGATCGGAGTTAAGTTTGTAACTTGGGTTTGCTGGCAGCAAATTCGGAAGAAAAGTTTGATCTCTGCTTGTTTTATGCTGGGTATTTGATAATGGAGCTTGTAATTGATTACTTTGTGCTGATATGAAAATCAAGTAGTAATAGCCAAAAGGGGCATCTAGAGTAAACGGAATGTATAGTCAAGCTAACATAATATTGAGTTTGCAATTAATTCAGGAGATCATCTAATTTGTTCAAGTGGAATAAATTTGACGGGAAAGTTTCACAGAAGTTACACATTCGATTGATCGACTGTCCTGCCAAAGATTTTGTGAGAAATTGAATTTGTAACACGGATTTGATGATAAATACATATGAAGCTTTAAACTTTCTCTAGTTTGTTGTATAACTTATTAAAAATCAGTGGTTTACTTCGCGCTTATATAGAACAATGCGTCATGAAACCCCCATCTCATTATGTCCCCCTGCTGTTTTTTTTTGGAATGTTTATTTCATGGCTCTGTATTCTTGCAGTTCATAAAGAAACTTTAATTTTTTCCTTGACATAACCTGTTTGTATATGAACAAGAGATTATTATCACACTTCCAGTACTGAACTATCGCTCAATACTTTTAATGATGAAGTTCAGTATGCAAAATTGTTGGGGGACTCATCTATGAATATTCAGTTTGGGATAGAGATAACGACATGACTTTTTTTTTTTGAAAGACCCATGCCGCCACTTCTCGTGTTGCCTTTGGTTGCATGGTTCATTTGGTTAATGATTTTTTTGTTGTCCAGAGGGAGTATTTTAAGCAAGGGAAGGTTACACAATTTCGTCAAATTTTGGAAGAAGGGTCTGGTGCAGGTCTGTTTTGTATTGCTATTGCTATTTGGTTATTTTTTGTGTCATCAATATACATTGTTTGTCGGATGTACATATCATATGTTACTTAGTTTGTGGATTAAGCACACTCTTATATTTTTCAGAAATTGATGAGTATTATTCGGATGTGAAATATGAGAGGATTGCAATTTTGAATGCGTTGGGGGCTTATTATAGTTATCTCGGAAAGATTGAGACTAATCTTAAGGAAAAGGAACACCATTTTATTCAAGCAACCCAGTTCTACAATAAGGCCTCAAGAATTGACATGCATGAACCGTCTACCTGGGTTGGAAAAGGTCAGTATTTAATGTTATCTTGTTCCATTATATTGCATTGTTAGAATAAAACACTAGATATGTCTAAACTTGAGTGGTATGAGCGTAATGCGACATAATAAATTTGGTGTAATACCTCGGTTGGTAAAGGTCAGTATTTAATGTTATCTTGTTCCATTATATTGCATTGTTAGAATAAAACACTAGAAATGTCTAAACAAGAGTGGTATGAGCGTAATGTGACATAATTTTGGTGTAATACTCGGGCATCTTGGTCCAGAATTCCAGATTTTCCTTATGGCTTATGCGAGTCGTTTGTTATCTAATATCCAACCTTGCAATTGATAATGCTCTGGAATATGCTGGTTTTACTCTTTTGTTAAGGAGCTGTAACCATTTTCCATGAAAAGGATATGAGAGTATTGAGTCCATACTCGACTCTTTACTTAAAAGTCCAATACTTGTAACAGAAAAGATTAGATAGTGCGGAATAGTGATGGTTGACATGTGTTAATGACATGGTTTATAAGTAAAGTAAGAGGGAGAAGACTCTATGTTTTCTTTTTTATCACAATCATTTGGATCCGGTATTCAGTTCATTGAACTGTTCGACTTATAGATCAAGTAATTTTGTGATCAACTTTACTTCAAAATTTGTTGCGATTTGTGACTGATGTGAAATAAAGAATTAAATTGATTTTTTTGAAGATTTAAGGCCAGAGTCTCATTCGAGTTCAACGCTTTGTTCTAATCTATATGGACATGCTTCTGCAATCAGTTCCATGTAACTATGCGCTGATCATATCATCATGGGTTAACACTAAGTTTTTGTCGATACTGTATATTATGCAGAAAAGTAGCTGTTCATTTACGAATGCTCAAAGTAATTTTCATTATGGGTTATCGGCAAAGAGGTCTCATTGTGTTTTCTGTACAAGGGCTGTGTAAATTTGTGTACACCCAACTTTGGTGCCTCGTCTAAGACGAGGCGGTAGCTCAATTTTACTGTCCCCGTGTCCTATTTCCAGTCCCAGTGGGTTCTCCAGGAGTTCTATTCTTTCTCTAAGTAGTTATAAAGTTTCATCATATGTGATTTGCTTTGAAGTTTCATGATATTTGAGAGTTGTGCATACTACTTGTGCTACTGTGACTGATTTTACAAGTTTTTCTTTGTAAGGCGGAAAATGAGTGAACATTATTTATTTATTTTAGGCCAGCTTTTACTTGCCAAGGGCGATGTTGAACAGGCATTCAATTCATTCAAGATTGTACTAGATGGCTATCCTGACAATATTCCTGCTCTCCTTGGTCAGGTATTTCTGGTTTTTACTTAACAAGATGTGGAGGGATATTCCCCTTCGTGCGCTTCTAATAGATATTCTCTATTACTTATAAAAAAATGATTGTAGAGAGATATCCTTTGGACCGCTTGTGACTTGTTTGGTAATGCACCGTTTTTTATTCATACTCTTTCCTTCTTTGCCATGTAAATTGTGATAAGTCATTGTCTTTTTCTGTTAAGTGGTACTAGCTTGTCCTTTAATATTAAATTTGGACTGTGATACGACATCATGACCATTTATAAAGGTATTTTGGAATGCGCTGACCTCATTCATAATTGTAAAGCAATAAGGTCAGGTAAGCTATTCTGCGATCAAGGCTCAACCTCATATTTAATACCATTGCTCAAACTTCGTTCTGTTGCTACATGTACCATAGCTCGAGATATGGCTATAACTCTAGTCTATCTACGACAGCTACTAGACAATTGTGTACATCATCTTACACTACCACATGTATTTAGACTGCATCTATCACTGCTTAATACTTTAATTTACATGTGAAAGAGCAATGGTTTCACTCAAGGTGGTAAGAATATCTCTCAAACACACAAGGGTAGAGGTCATGACTAGTGGACAACTTCGAAGAAACTTTATGTCCTGCCAGTCCTCCTTACCTTTCTGTCTCTTCAGCCCATAAACCCACTTGCGCACCTATTTCCTTCTCTCAACCCTTTGTATGCATTCCCACTCACTTTGGTCTACATGAACACCTCAGCCCCTCTTCCCGACTTGTATTTCACTGTGCCTTGTGCCTATGAGCACCCGATGTGATGTTTTCAAATATGTCTTCAGATTGGTAGGCTGCTTTGTTACTCTGATTCTCCGACACAGTGTCGTGTATGACATGTTTTGGAGTGTCAGATACGACTATTTTGGGGGAAATTTTCAATTTTGGTCTAGAACGATGTGTTCAAGTGCCGAACACACGACACGGCACCCAAGTGAAGTGTTGGAATAACATAGGTAGGCTGATATCGTCTGGTACTTCAGCGGTTTGGTGAGTGGTGAGTGATGGTGGGTATGGTGCGCATGAGTTGGAGATTTCCTATAATATGCAGAACATATATGCAGTCATAAGATGTGCTGAATGTATTTTAATAGTTAGAAAAAAGAAGATAGAATTCTGAATTATCCTTTGTAATCACTCAATTGAAATTAGAATTCTGTACAGGTGGCAACCGTTTATGTATTGTTTCCCATGGGTAGGAAGGAGTGAAATTGGAAGGTATGGTTGTGCATGCGTGGGGCAATTTCTATAATATGCTGAACATATACGCTGACATTAGATGTGGAGTTTGTGTTAATAAATAGTTAGAAAAAAGAACATAGAATTGTGAATTCTCCATTGTAATCATTTAGTTGAAATTAGAATTCTGTACAGGTGGCAACAGTTTATGTACTGTGTCCCGTGGGTAGATTTGTGAAATCAAAATCCTTCGGGCGAAATGTTAAAAGAATAGTGATGGCCCCTTGGAGGTTCTCCAGTTTACCCAACTGAATAAACCTAGTTTACCCAGTACATAAACTGTTGTTTACCTTTTGAATATTAGCTGAATGTTTCTTCATCAAATTTTTGAGTATCAACTAATAGAGTGTTAAACATGGCAATGTTTGTATGCTTTATTAAACTCTAGGACTGCTTACTAGTAGAAAGATTTATGACTTCTGGGGCCAATTCAGTCTAGTTGTGCTATGATGACATTTTTTATATTATGTTAATTTTTTTAGTTTTGGGCCGTGAATGCTTTTCTAATATGCACTTGTGGTCGTGTGCAAGTGCTATCTTTCCAGTGCTACTCTTCTTTATTCTGTTCCGTTCTTAAAAATTCATTCTATACAATTGCAGGCATCAGTCCAGTTTAACCGTGGACGCTATTCTGAGTCATTGGAATTGTATAAGGTATGGCATTTCATTCACCTAATTGATGTTTGAGTTTTCAAGGAAGACTCGCTGCACTAAATGGTGCTTCCAACCATATTTTATTAGCTTGCACAAATTGCGTTAATATTGAAAATGTATTGACATGCTTTGAAAAATTGTAGAGAGCTCTAAGAGTATATCCGGATTGTCCTGCTGCAGTCAGACTTGGAATTGGTTTATGTCGCTACAAGTTGGGTCACTTTGAAAAGGCTCGTCAGGCCTTTGAACGGGTGTTGCAGGTAAACCTTATTTATTAACTTGTGTACATACATCTATTTATTTTGTTATGAAATATTGCACATTGATGCTACAATTCTTGTATATAACACGATTCTTTATTTTAAGCCAGTATGTGTATTTTATCACAAGATAGCTGAGTTGAACCCTCCAACTCACATTTCCTCCAACACGCACAATCCACGTCCAGCAGTACGAGCCTAGTGCACTTAACTTAGGATGAAACAGTTCTTGAGGACTAGCTTGTAAATTGTGATCAGACACAAGAAAATAAGGTTTCTGAAAAGAATCTATTTTCACTGCTTATTACTCTTTGTCAAAGGAGAATGGGAAAATACATCGCTATTACACATTAAGTAGTGGAAAGCAGAGGAAATTAAAGTAAACGCTTCCGCATCATGCTATTCTTATGACTCACTAAATTCTTATGAAGCTGGTAGTCATTTGGTGCAATTCTCAATACACTTTTCATTTTGAATCATTTCAAAATTGTCATTTTTTTTTTGCTAACAACACAAGGGCAAGGCTTCATACATTTGATACCCTTACCCGTCACTATTTGAAGAAGCTGTTGAGGCACTGGTAATGTTGTTATATTAGTGTGCCTATTTACACATATTTTCATATTAATATATATTCAGTTTGAATGATAAAAATTTATGCATTGTATCTTTTTTAAGTGCTAAATCCCTTCACTGATTTCATATATTGACACTTATGTGTGTGGAAGCATGCCGTAGTTTACCATAAATATTCATATCCTTCCTTTCCTGATGCTGCTTCCCAGAAGTTGTTTTCTGATTTCTTTAATGGTTAAGGAGGTGCTGTTATGGGAAGACAAAAACTAAAGGACGGTTATTGAGTGCATCAATTAGGTATCTCATACTGTTGGTCAGGTGTATGGAAGGGTATGAGGAGGTGCTCCACCGTCGCTTATGTGTTTTTCTTTCGCATTTCATAACTGTGCATCTATTTGTATATTTAGAATTTAGATGGTAATGGAAATATGTAAAGATCCCATACTGTATTACTTGGTGGGAGCTCCATGTTAATCTGATAATCCAATTTGAATGCTTATCCAATTTAATCCTAAATGGCTATATGCATCAACATTTAGTCTGCTTATGGCCATTTGCCAATTATTCCATCGCTGTATACTGTTACTACTGCTTTGATACGATACTTTTTTTGTTCTCTAACTTGGTTTTTGAAATGGCAGTTAGATCCAGATAATGTTGAAGCTCTGGTGGCTTTAGGTGTTATGGAATTGCATGGAAATGATGGTGTGTGACTAGTAAAGTAGTATGCGAATTACTGTCATGTTTGTGTATATGAGGACATACTTTATATATTAAGCTGCTTTCTTTTTTCTTTTCAAATATACATAACAGCTGGTGGGATCAAAAGAGGGATGGAGAGAATGCAGCTTGCTTTTGAAGTATATCCCTACAATCCTTTGTCATTGAATTATCTGGCGAATCACTTCTTTTTCACCGGTCAACACTTTCTAGTCGAGCAATTGACAGAAACTGCCTTGGCTGTCACAAATCATGGACCAACAAAAGCTCATTCATACTATAATTTAGCTAGATCTTATCATAGCAAGGTTAGACAATTTTTTCTTTTTTCTATGAGTAGTTTGCATGTTTAGATAATTACAAATGTTTTAAGGGCTCTGTATGGGGCCCAAAGTAAAATAGGACAAGGCATTCTCTCTGCTCCCTCTCATCAGTTTGGAGTCTTTGAACTTTCTTGTATGAGTCTGGTTTTCCTGTTGCCATCTAGATACTATCTCCATAAAATGATTTAGTTTGTGATTAGCTTTTCTATCTGCTTTATCTAGAATTTTGTATGATCAAATGTTTTATCGTACTTTGATAATTCTTAGCTTTCAAGGTTGTTCTGCACCTATCTGGATAGTCTGGTCTCTGGTAGCTCATCGGTGAAATTTGGGTTGTTTTCATTTTCAGTTTGTGTATTTTATTTGGAAAGTTGGACGTGAATGACACAACTCTCATAGTAATATGCAAATTTTCCGGTGAATACATTTTTGCAGGGAGACTATGAAAAGGCGGGGAGATACTATATGGCCTCAGTTAAAGAAAGTAGCAAGCCTCAGGAGTTTGTGCTTCCATATTATGGTATGCCTGTGATGAGTTGTCATGCTTGTTTCTGAGACTCTAAGAGTTTATTGGTAAAAACACTTGGAGAAAAGAAGTTTAGTCGGTCGCAATTTTAGTTAGTTCTGGTCAAATCTAGTTATATAAATTTTCTAAAGCTGGGAACTCACATAAAGTTGATGCGTTTGTCTTGATGACCCATGATTACATCGATGCTTGTGTGGTGCCAAGTGTATTCTGGTGGATAAGGAATGAAGTTAAACATATTTTTGTTGTAAAATGCCTCTTCTGATCAAACCAATAAGGCGTCAAAAGCTTTAAGTTTCTAAATTTTGCGTAGTCCATGTGGAGTCATATTCAAGTGGAAGACCATTGTCATTCTGTAGTCCCGTGGATGAATTGCTTTACAATCATGGTATTTGTTGCCATTATATATATACAGTATTTCATAAGGTTTGTCTTAATGAAAGATGCAAATACTCCTTAATCCACTTAGATGGAGGAAGTGAAGAGATATATAAGTGAACTGTATGCTTAATTGATACTCCCCCCATTCAATTATTTCTATACATTTATGGAAAATATGTGAGTTATATTTTAATCAAATGTATAAAATTGATTGGAATAGAGGGTAATGCTCTATACTATGACTGATTTCTTGTTGCAAAGTGGTTTTTCTTTTGTGTTAGGTGTGATGATGTTAACTTTAGTTACTTGCTTGCTGATTTTGTCTGTGGTTTCCTACTAATTTACTCGTACATGTTTTTCGCAGGCTTGGGACAAGTACAGCTTAAGTTGGGGGACTATAGAAGTGCTCTAGCAAACTTTGAGAAAGTGCTGGAGGTCTACCCTGATAACTGTGAAACATTGAAGGTGACTTTTGACTTTCAATCAAGTGTTACTGAAAATGCTTTTTGTGTATTCTTTCTCTTGCACTAAGATTTTTTTTATTGTTTTATTTGATAATTAACTGGCAAAACACCATGTGAGGCTTGTGGGGAAGTAGAAGTATCCTAGCATACAAGGAAACCCCAACGTATAAGCTGGAAACTTAGCCATGTAGAAGGCTCATCAAGGGCCCTTCCCTTGGATTATGTTGACTTTGATGGGTTTAAATCCTGAGTTCCTGACCTCTTGTTTACTATGTAGGACCTCAGGCAACTTGTAGGCTAAGTTGTAACTTTTTTGTTGATCTGCTCAGTTACTCTGTATTTTCAATTGCTTCTATGTGTGTAGGCTCTTGGACATGTTCACGGCATTCTTCACCAGACGGAGAAAGCTGTGGAAGCCTTGAGGAAAGTTACTAGAATTGACCCGCGTGATGCAGAGGTTAGATACTATTTCGTCTTATACAGAAGCAGAACTACGTAGTACGGAGTATTATTTTCTGACTGCATGCTACATCTATGTTGGTCATGCTTTAAAGATATTTTTCTTTTTGGCTGATAGGAGACTATTATATTTGGGAAGAAACTTTCTATTTTTTTTGTGGACACACACACATGACATTGACGGATTACATTGATGTTCGGATCGTACTTTATTTAATGTTGCTGCAGGCATTTCTGGATTTGGGTGAGTTGTTGATATCATACGACTCTGGTGCTGCTCTTGACGCCTGTAGAACTGTATGTACCACCTCCTTTTCTTCTCTCTTGCTTTGGTGTCTTTCACTTTAATCGCAATTTTATGCATCTTTATAGGCACGTGGCCTTCTGAGGAGATGTGGTGAAGACATACCTATTGAACTTCTCAACAACATTGGGATCCTTCACTTCGAAAGAGGAGAATATGAGGTGGGCTTATTTCCTATATCTCTCAAACGTACGCAGGGGCTGGGATTTTGGGCTTTTGATGCTGTTTCTCTTTCTTCTAGTAGTCACTACTCTTATACTCAACAAGCCACAAATTTGTGGTGTGTTTTAACAGGTTGCAGAACAGACTTTCAAAGATGCTTTAGGTGATGGTGTGTGGCTCTCATTAATCAGCGAGAAAGGAGATGGTTATACTGTAGATGCAGTTACAGCTTTGTTGCAGTACAAAGATGTACATATATTTCATCGTCTAGAGGAAAAAGGGATTTCTGTGGAACTACCATGGGATAAAGTTCCAATAATCTTTAACCTGGCCAGATTGCTTGAGGAGTTACATAAAACATCAAGCGCCATTTTGTTGCATCGCTTGATTTTGTTTAAGGTATTTGATATTATGATGATTACCTTATCTTGGATTTTCTTGTATTATAGGCTATAAATAAATCTGCGGATGTTGTGTCGTTTCAACATGTCTTGGCCTCTTGGGTAAGTTGTTTATAAACTATACTTTGGAAGGGGTGAGCGCTTGAGGTTTTGTTAAGAGTTTTATACTTGGAGATTGAATGGAAACCTTATCCTACGACCTTAGTCCTTGCCTTGCCCTCCCCTACTTAAGTAGTTTCTTTATCAGAGTTTTGCCATTTCTATGTTACATCGTAGGCTTTATGTTGATGGTGGTAATGTAGTTCTATGTTACCATATGTCGGTTCTGTCTTGATGTAAACATTCTTTGTCGTGATGCACAGCAGCACAGCTGATACCTTCTTGCAATGTGGCTAAGAACACTTTCAAAACCCTTGTGGTGTGGTTGCAGTTCTGTGTTGCTTTCCCATTCAGTGTCATGTTTAAGAGTGAATATATAGGTCTTTGTTGTTAAGGAGGCACATTAAAAGGCAACTATTCTTTGTTAGTGCTGCTTGCCAGATACTTCTATACCAGTTAGTTACTTGTCTGAATGAGATGGGCACCCTCATTTCTCTGTATTTTTAGTAACCTACAATTGGTACCTTTATAAAATGGTTGAACCGCTGAATCATTTGCAGCTCCAAGCTTTGAGTTTCTTTTGTTTGCTGCCTATTCTTCTTGTTGACTACTCAATTGTTTCTATCTGGTTTGTTGCACAGCATCCAGAATATGTGGATTCTCTTCTGAGGTTAGCTGGTATTGCGAAGGCGCGTAACAATATACGATTGAGTATTGAATTGGTAAGTTTCTTTTATATGACTGTTTCTATTATATGAATGTGTTTCTCAATTTGAATTATGGAAAAAGATGGATTTAGCATAAACGCGTATGCTAAGATGTGAGAAGTGATCAACTTAGAAATGATGTGATTGGGGAACAAGTACGAGTGACCCTTATAGAGGATAAGTTGATGGAGAACCGGTTGCGATAAGTTGGGCATGTGAGACAAAGGCCGATGGATGCACCGGAGGCTTCAAGAATGGAGAGCACATAGATTGGTGAGGGGGTAGAGGAAGACCTAAGCGGACATGAATAAGAGTGATTAGGACAATATGAGATTTTTTGGGATTGGAGAAGTTATGGCGTTGGATATGACTATGTGGAGGGACAGAATTCGGGTGGTTGATGATATTTAAGGATTACTCCGTATCTCTCAATCTTTTTTCATCATTATTATTAGCACTACTATTATTTTTATTTACTGTAACTTTTCTCCTTTACTTATATTTAAGGATATTTAAGGATTACTCCGTATCTCTCAATCTTTTTTCATCATTATTATTAGCACTACTATTATTTTTATTTACTGTAACTTTTCTCCTTTACTTGTATAACTCTTCAATTTTTTACTAAACTTTTTAACTTCATATTAACCTTGAAACTATGTGTAGTTTAATTATTATTCTACTTATTGCCATCACTATGACTGTTTTTTGGAGGCGACTTGACGGTTTCAGAGAATGATCCGTGTTAGCCAACTTCATATGTTTTTTTGGGACTAAGGCTCTGATGTTGTTGATGGGTTTTATGAAAATCTAGATGCTGGAGGTGGATCTATCAATAGGAATTGTTAATCAACCAAATTGATTTATGATTTATGGTTTCGTTGTACCCTCATTTCTAACGTTCTTTGTGTTTTTTCTTTGCTATTGATTGTATAATTTGGGCTCTCTCTTACTACAGGTTGGTGAAGCATTGAAGATCAATGATAAGTGTCCAAATGCTCTTACGATACTTGGGTGCCTGGAACTAAAGAACGATGAATGGGTCAAAGCTAAAGACACTTTCCGTGCTGCTAGTGAAGCCGCCGACGGGAAGGATTTTTATGCATCTGTTTGTCTGGTACGTGCCAAGGGCTAAGTTTGAAATTTTTGGTACCTGCTGTTCTATAGAAATTTCAGTTCAGCCATTTCTCGTGTCTCATAGTAGTGATAATACATATTTTCTAGAGAATATTTATTTTATGGGATTTCAGAAACAACTTCTTGTTTGTTTGTTTGTTTGTTTGTGCAAGATCATTGATTGTATGCATGAGGCTTTTTTATATCATGCTTCATGTGTATCCTTGTTATGTTAGCGTTTGGTTGCCTTTGTTTAACAGTTGATTTTCAGTGTCTTATGCAATATTCTCTTTTTGGCTAAAATAGGGAAATTGGAACTACTTTGCTGCACTTGTGAGCGAATTGAAAAAGCAAGTCAAGCATATCCCTGTCCACCTGGAGAAAGCTAAGGAAATCTTTTCAAATGTAATGTTCTATCTTTCACCAGATGCTTAATTAGCTCATTAGCCTTTTTTTTTCTGATTTATAGTTTATGTTTTTTTCAACAATTTAGGCCTTTTGTTTATTTTACGTCGCTTATATACTCTTCCAGTAAGCCTAACAGACCTATTTTTGCAAAGGTTGAGGGAAATGATGGACATTGGAAATATGGCTGTACGCAAATCCACCCATTTAGTCTCTAGAAATATAGGGTAGAGCGGTCTTAGACTTACATTGTATATCTCCACCTTTGTGCCTGTCTCTAGAAATATGGTTGTTTGTTGCTGAATTCTTTTTATTTTTGATAATCCTTTTATGCTCTTTATAGGTGTTGAAAAAATGCCCAACGAACTTTTATGCTGCCAATGGACTGGGAATGATCCTTGCAGAAAAGGGGCAATTCGAAGTTTCAAAAGAAATACTCACACAGGTTTGTGGTGGTTGAGTTTATTAATTTTTGGGGCAATGTGGATGGCTCTTATGTTCACTGCTAAAGTCTGCTGTGTATCTCTTCCAGGTCCAAGAAGCTGTCAGTGGAACTGTTTTTGCTCAGATGCCTGATGTCTGGATAAATTTGGCACATATTTATTTTGCACAGGGAAATTTTTCACTGGCTTTGAAAATGGTGCTTATCAGTGCTTTTACTTTCTCATCTTCAAACACTTCCTTTATTTGTTCATATCCATGATGACATATTTTATGCTCTGACTATCCTGCAGTATCAGAATTGTATGCGAAAATTTTTCTACAACACGGACAGTCAGGTTCTTTTGTATCTTGCGCGGACGTACTATGAAGCTGAACAGTGGCAGGATAGCAAGCGAGCTCTTCTTCGTGCCATTCATTTATCACCTTCAAATTACACTCTCAGATTTAATCTTGGTGCTGTAATGCAGAAGTTTTCAGCATCATTGCTGAACAAGGAGAAGAGGTCTGCAGACGAGGTGAGATTTTTTTACTCTGATTCGTTCAAGAATTATCTGCATGAATTTCTCACTGTGGTCACTATGGTTTGTGACAACACGTCTTTAATTAGCTTGCATTTTCATCGACATCTTAACATGCTCCTTTATTGTCATGTAAAATTAATCAGGGTTTTTTGCATGGACAGAGGTAGCGCAGGTGAGGTAACAGAGAGATAGTCATAGTCATAGTATGCAAATAAAGGATATAATTTGCACTTGACTTCTATAAGGTTGCTAGGGGCTATTATTGAAAGTTTTTTTTGGCTTGAACTTTACAGTACATATCTGTTCCATTATAGACACAACTTAATGACAACATCCAATTTTTCTGTTTGACTTAACTATAAGTTGTTATTGAGGGTAGAATTTGGTAATCTAGATCACAAATACCGAGGCCTGCTTCTTGAAGCATGGCCTTCTTTGGCCTACTTCTCACGTGAACTGTAAGGTGCTGGAGATGCACAAACTTTATAGAAGTCACGTTTCAATCAGTTTGAGTAAATTTGTCACATCAGTGGCCTCTGTAAGCTGATACTCACACTGCTGACCTTTGTCTGGGGCTGTTGAGCCTTGTTTTATCGCAAAAAAAATTGAATTAAATCTTTATTTCATTTCAGCTCAGCTTTGTAGTTTACTAGTTGTGTAGTAAATATCAAATTCACAGCAGTAAATCGCCAACTTAAGCCTTACGCGCAAGTTTGCAATAGTTTATCTATCATATTATTATACTTGAAGGGTTTAACTGGGTTGTATATAGTATGCGTCTCGCCTAAAATTTCATCTCAGCACATTCCAATTGAGTTCAGATCAATTGGCATAGCAAAAGTCAGCTATAGAGAAAGGATAGTACTCATGTATTCTTACATCCCCCAAGTTCCCAATAGCTCGACAATATGAGTTTCAATCATAAAATTTCTTAATTGTGCTGATGTGGCTCCTTGCTCTGGATGTAAATTCATGTAATATTGATGTTGGATTCCTCATTCCAAAAGAAAATACAGATCTATTTTCTTCCTATGCTAAAAATTGTTAATATCTAGAGTGGTTGTAGTGCTTAACCATTATACTTGTTTTTGCAAAATCATAGCTCAAACTGACTTTCATTTTTGTGCTCATGTGACAGATGCGTACTACGGTTTCTGAGCTGGAGATTGCTATTAGTGTGTTTGAAAAGCTGGCTGCTGGATTTAATCAAAATATTCATGGAATTGATGAGAAGAAAATTGATACACATGTCGGCTACTGTAAGCACTTGCTGGGCGTTGCCAAAGTTTATAAGGAGGCTGCTGAGCTGGAGGAGCAGCAGAGCCGACAGAAACAAGAACTTGCTCGTCAGGTCACGTTAGCTGAAGAAGCCAGTCGTAAAGCTGAAGAGCAGAAGAAGCTTCAGGTTAGTCACCTTTCTGTGTGCTTTTAAAGTCACATTTTTTTTTATCGTTGCTATTCTTGCTAATATTGGTGATGCAGATGGAAAGGAGAAAGCAAGAAGAAGAGCTGAAAAGAGTGAGGGAAATGGAAGCGCGGTTTGAACGTGTCAAGGCAAGTAGTTTTACCTTCATCATGTTTCTTGGGAAGTAATCATTTGACTTCTCAGGCAAAATTAACGTGTTCATCGTATTTTTTATTTCTTGAAGAGGCTTTATTATTCTTTGATGCGGTGATGTGTCCAAAGACTATTCAGTGTAGTGTAAGGAGTGATAATCCTGAGCTCTTTAGTATCTGGGGGTAATGTGTCCAATGATTATTCATTGTCGGAAGATGGAATAATACAACAAGATGGTATGCAAGTATGCATCTATACTAGGACACCTCTGTGGTTGGGAGTTCCTGAATAAGTAGCAAACCACTTGAAACTTGAAAGTATAGCACCTAAGCAATATGTCATGCAGATGCCAATATCAGCTGGCCCCATCTAGCTCCTCAAATACTCTCTACCTTTGCTTCTCTGATATTGATTTGTGCTCACTATGAAGAGTTACAGACTAAGGAAGAGCATTTCTCTTAACTCCGTTACCACCCAAACTCTCTCGAAAAGTAGTCCTTGATAGTAAAATGTTTCACTAAACTGGATGCACTTTTTATTTGTAATTAGGTCATTCAGTGCAATTTTTGATGTTATTTTCATCATGGGTCATCCTACTTGTCCCACTTTGAAATCTTCATGCAAAGCTGTAGAATTTGGTCAAAACTATTCAGCTAGTAAATTTACTTCAAAATTAGTACTCCCTATATGATAGGTTTACAGAGAAAATAAAGGTTTTTGGTTGTCTACTATGTAAATCTGGTAAGTATGGTGTTACAGGAGCAACTTAAAAGCAGTAGCCAACCCTCAAAGCGAAAGGACAGGGCCCACAGTGAAGATGAGGAGGGTGAGCACAGCGAGAAGAAGAGGAGGAAAGGGGGGAAGAAGAGAAGGGACAAGGGTGGTAAGTCACATTATGAGCTTGAAGAGGTTGATGATGGACGTGGATATCATGAGGATATGGATGAGCCACGAAACGAGTATGGGGAACATATTGATCAGCAAAATACAGCATATGACGACGAGGAAGATAAAACTCAGGATCCTCTTGCTGCAGCTGGGCTTGAAGATTCAGATGCAGAAGACAATATTGTAAGCTTAACGATACTATTTCTCTCTATCCATGCATTGCCTTATCTATATAATTCTATCTTATTCAAATTTGGTTTTAGATTCCGTGATCCCAGTTTCATCCTCTTTTGATTTTGATGGTCAATTTTGAACATTATTATCTATGCATTTATGCAAAGCTCTACTACGATTCAAATTTGTTGCATTTGATTTATTAAACCAACTATTTCGTACTCGTATTATCTTTTTGATAAAAGTTTTGAACCTTTGTATGTGAGAAAATAGTTTTCATAGTTAATTACTAAAGTCAAGGGGTAGAATGTGAGAGTGGGACTGAAGAAGAGCAATCTTTTTTACCGGAGTCTTAGTGTCATCCTGCAATTTTAATTGTCATAAAGAAAAGCCATGCGTTGTAATCATAACACATGAGTAACGTTGTGTCCATGCGGTTCCTTACGGGTGGAGCTGTTGAAGCACTTGGGTAATATTGCTCCTGTAGCGGTAATATACGGAGTGTATAGCTTCATAAATGTGAACATGATGATGCCTTAATGATAGATATGGTGTGAGTGGTGGTTTCTCTTCTTACCATTGTTTTGACTCGTTCTGAAGGGAGCTGCTGCAACTGCAAGTCGGAGGAGACAGGCATGGGCGGAATCAGACGAGGATGAACCAATGTATAGGCCGGAGGATCCCGGTCTGTTTGATCAGCAGGACGATATGGGAAATGTTGGAGACGATCAAAGCGAACCAAATATTGAGGCTGACGAGGATGTAGATTAATTTAAACTCGAGCCAGCGTTTGGGTTCTGTAGAATTCGTGGAGGGTTTTTAGCCCTTTGTGGTAGGAAGGAAAGGATGTTTGTACAAATTTTGGTATACTGTCTCTTGTAGTTTCATCTCTTCAATTATGTCATGTATCCAAATACTGTTCCAATCTAGAGTTGATTAAATGCAAATTTGTTGGCTAGGGGGCATATAAAATGGTGTCTTAACTGGTCAATTTGTTTCTCTCTCCATTACTTTCTTTCTTCATTATCTTTCAACGGTCTGGATATTATCGTGAAACGAATGAACGATCACAACATTAAGTAATGGATGGTGAAAGGAACCGTTTTTGAATAAGATCAAAATATTAACTATTCAAATTATTTCGAGCTGCTCGAGCCGAGCTGATGGTTGCTTGGCTTGACTCGTTAAGTTTTTGAGCCGATCTCGAACCTGAGCCGAGCTTTGACCTGTTAAATCGGGAATGAAATACATTAGTAGTTTAGATATATACGGTAAATAGTAGTAGGTGGTAATTTGCAAAAACTTAAATAATACTCTTCTCATCCATTCAATTCTTTACATGGGAGCTGTTTTTGTAAGAAGAAATGGTGAACCTATGTAAAGAACATTGGAGCCGTTTTTGTGAGGAGAAATGATGAGTCTATATAAAGAATTGAAAATATGGGGCGATAATTTGTAAAACTTTTTATCAATTATTAGTATATTTTACAATTTATGTTACAAATCATAATACTCCTAATATAAAATATAATCACGTGGAATCTTGTTTAAATTGTCTAATCGAGTACGTTATATATATCGAGTTTTTATAATTTTAGATATAGATAAAAGAAAGCGTGCGTTGATAAGTGTGAAAAAACAAATATAAACTATACTCCCTCCGTCCCAATGGATTGTTTGCCTATTCCATATTGGGGCGTCTCAATGAATTGTTTGCCTTTCTATTTTAGAAATGTTTTTTATATGCAATTTGACCATTCTGATTAGTTTTGCTCCACGTGTCACTTACTCATTGGAGATTTTACCCTTGGTGCCAAAAATAAAGGCAAACAATTCATTGGAACGGAGGGAGTATCATTTAGCATGAGACGGTGAGTTATACAAGAAGTTAGCAGGATGTAAAATGTGTAATGTTAAGGCGCAGGAGCAATATAAAGGCGATGTTATTGGTTAAGAATTGAGATTATGCTTTCTGACACTACAGTGTTTGGTATGTCTACTGTTTACTGTTTACTGTTTACTGTTTACTGTTTAAGCATGGCATATCTTTGGCCCACCGCACTACAAACACAAACACAATCAAAACACCACACTATTCACCATGTCTCTCAATCTCTATCTATCTATACGACTATACACAAAAAACACATGCACTTTGGATTTAAATATAGAAAATCCGGAGTACTCCCTCCCCCACATTGATGTTCCCACTTTGACTTGGCACATGGATTAAGAAATAGATAATGAAAGGTGGTAATTGTTTAGTGGGGTTCAAGATGTCAAATCACAAAAAGTAACCAATTGGAAGAGAGTATGATGGATGAATAAGGAAAATTTTGAAGTGGGAAAATCTTAATGGAGTTTTCTTTTAAGGAAAGTGGGAAGATCTTAGTGGGGG
The DNA here is from genome assembly GCA_958450325.1 of Agrostemma githago. NCBI lineage: Eukaryota > Viridiplantae > Streptophyta > Magnoliopsida > Caryophyllales > Caryophyllaceae > Agrostemma > Agrostemma githago. The sequence goes on along the minus strand of OY288243.1, from coordinate 74,420,718 downwards.
GAGAGAGTAGTATTTTATATGAGTACATCATAGGTGTTCTATATTCTATATGGTGCATTCAATGACACATGTTAACTAATTACCTACAAAAATAAGGAAGAATTTTCTTTTATATTCCGTATGTTGTTAAGAAATACACATAAAATATAATCCTAAACTTCAAGATGAAAGAAAAAAAGAAAGAAACATCGTAAAAAGCAACCGGGTAAAGATAAGTCTCCGTGTTTCTCAAACGCTCAAAACTGGAGTTATGGTATGAGTATTAGGGTAACATTATCAGACAGACTTTCCAAAGTCTTAAGACTCTGCCACCTCAGCTTTCCACTCACTTTAATTATTTGTTTATTGCTCAGACTCTCCTCAGACTCACCTCGGGCTTTATACATTATCATTCAGACTTTGCTCAGACTCACCTTACCTTTTTTTGGTAAAGAAGTTAATTAATTTGGTTTACTTTGTGATTAAACAATTAAAATTTGCTTGTTCGGTACAAATTACTACTTACTTTACTATTTAATTTAATTAAAAAATTTAACTTGTTTTATTTTAGTGTTGTTTGTTTTTGTGTGACATACAAAAATACGGGTAGACGATATTAAGGACTTCGTTCAGATTATAGGTCCGGATGATTTATGATAATTTAATTATGCCTTGCTTATATTAATTTACGATATTTTAATATTATTTTTTCGTAAATAGCCTTAGGTATATCGATTTAGGTTATTGACTTATGATTCCACTCGTAATTGTTATTTTGCAAAAAAAAAAAAAACGTCAGTGGCCGGACGGTCATCCGTTTTTTCATTTTCAAAATAACGAATACATTAAAATTGTTAATTTTGTGTTTAATTAGTTTACGTATAATTAGTTAATTGCATTTCTATTTGTTAAACAAGTGTTTAATTATGTTAACCCAGTTAATTAAGTGAAACTGTATTTTTATTTGTTAAATAAGTGTGTAATTAAGTAATTAAGTGAAATTAGTTGATCAAGTGTTTAATTAAGCAATTATTTCGTACGTTAAATTGATTAATTATGTGTTTTATTAGTTAAATATGTACTTCGTATTAAAAAGTTTATTAAGGGTCGAGGGTTAATTGATTTTATACTCCCTCTGTCTTGTTCATTTATTTACCTTTGATTAAAAAAATTCTCTTAAATAATATAAAAGGTAAACAAATGACCGAGACGGAAAAAAAAGTTTTGAATAGATTGACAATTAAACAAAGAAGTGAGACTTTAAAACAATTGAAAATAAAAAATTGTATAAATACGAGTAATTTATCGGATAATATGTCGAGAAATACAGAACATGAGTCATGACCCCACAAAAGTCTTAAGTTGAGTCTTTAAAATTCAAGACTCAACTTAAGACTTTGGTACTTTATTAGTAGACCTCACACGAGTCTTGATACAAGACTCACCTCAAGACTACCAATAATCTTCTCAAGACTACCAAAAATCTTAAGACTTCCTCAAGACTACCAAAAATCTTAAAGACTTTCCTCAAGACTTTGCAACGTTATTGGTAAGACTCACATGAGTCTTGAGACAAGACTCCCTCAAGACTCACCTCAAGACTACCAATAATCTTACCCTTAAGTGTTGATTGAAAACTCGATAAAATCCTGATTCGGCCATTGAAATGAGTTGTGGATAACGGAGTATTGTTTAGCTATCGATCACTACTACGATCCTATCAACAGACATCATAACCTCACAATTCTCAAACAAACGGTCTGTCTGTCTGTCTAGTAACAAGTCCATTAAAACAACATACACACACATACACATACACATACACATACACATACACATACAATAGTAGAACAAAACAACATTGAACACAAATTGTTTGTTTTTTCCTTTGAGGGAGAAAATAAAGAGAAATACAACATACTGTAAGTACATTACATGACCTAAGAAAAAACAACACAGGAAATGAATAAAAAAGTCAAAAAAGAAAGGAAGAGGAGCAGCCAACTGACAGGCCACGCAGCAGCAGCAGGTATCAGCAGCAGCAGCAGCAGCAGCAGCAGCAGCATCAGCAGCTGCAGCTCTCTTTTTCTGGTCACCTTTGATTCAGAGTCCCACACTTTTCTCTTGAAATACTCAATCACCTGCACATCTCCCATTCATTACTTCTTCCTACTCCATTATTATATTCACACTACTCAAACACACAACACCCTTCTTCTCTCTCTAACATACATGACATAATATGACAAAATTATGTTTGTCACATTGAAACCCAACACCTATCCCCTGCCTCCATCATTTACTAACCCCAATCCACCTATGCCCTAACCCGAATGTTATTATAGAAAATGAGTTGATATCCCTAAAAATGAAAACAACAAACTCAAAAATGATCCGATCAGTCTGACCCGACCTGGTTGACCCATTTGCCCTAGTCTACCTTTTATACCCCCGGCAAGTCTTGTCTATGATGGATCGACAAAATAAAATGCCTACGAATGTGAGTAATATTTGATTTGATCTCGTCATAGAATTTGTGACGAATATGTTCGTCATAGACAAGATATAAGAAACAAATGTTTGTCACATGTGTGTACTATGTTATTTGTTGGTTCAAACTCAAAGTGAAAAGAGTTTGTTGTGACTTGTGAGTATATCTCCCAAAGTTATTACTCACTCACCCTGTCACCCATGTGGTATTTGACTCGCCACAAACAAGAATGTGTGAAGCGAAAGTGTAGTGAATCAGATTAATAGCAAGTAGTACAAGTACAACGCTCGTATTAAACATTACCCTACTGTCTTAAGAGCTCCGAGGTGAGAATTGAAAGACGAATGACATAAACACACAAGTAATTTAATTTAATACGGAGTAATTTTTACCTTGAAAAATCTCAAGGGTTCCTAGAATTGGAGAGGAAAAAGTCATGATGATGAGAAGCAGAGCTAGGAATAGAGATGGAAAGTTGAGTAGTTGATGAAGAATCATCCCTAAGTCCTCCACCTCCTGTCTTAATAGGCCATTCATCAAAGAAATGATGTGTTGTTTTCTCACTTAAATTCGACCTTTCTTCTTCATCAACCTTCATCGACAACTCGCAGTTGAAATCTCTTCCCCAAATGTAGCATTGTTTATCCTGCTGTTGCTCCTCCTGCTGCCTTGCTGCTGAACCATTATTGTTATTGTTGTATTGATTGTTTGAGAAATTAGGCCAACTTTCGTCCATGGATGACCCCGAAAACCCTCTCATGCTTGATCCCGAGCTTTCTGTTGTGAAGAACGCATGCTCTCCCACCTCTTCCTTCAGTCCTTGATAATACCTATCCCTACATGGGTTTAAGACTCAGCCATTTCATATAAAAGATTCAATCTTTTCGCGTCACACGACTTCATTCTCTAGTATCATAACATGGGTTTATTGCCATCATTAAGATTCGAGCATTTCGCAAAAAAAAGATTCAATCTTTTCGCGACTGGCTATCACCGTAAACAGATGAATGCATGATGGAGTATAAATCTACATTTGTTAGCTCAGTTGATTCATTTTAATGCTAAGCAGAACAAGAAAACAGAGTGTAAATCATATCAATATGTCATGGAGTAATACATACACTTTGAATATTTATATGGAAGGCCATACAGAAAAGTTTCAAGGATCCCACACTTGACACTAGTCACTACTGCAACACTGGTCAGCAGACATGATATACTCATTGTGCTCCTTCTAACAGTTAAATCATGCACTCTCCCAAGAAAAGACCAAAAAGTAAGCACCTTTAATGTTGTCTCCTCAAATACAAGACTATATGACACACAATATTTGCCCAACCATAAATATACGATATCTGTCATAAATCTGTGATGGGTCGACTATAGATAACACAAAATCATAATGTCTAGTTTATCTAGGCACGTGAATCTTTATTTGGCCCGTCACAAACAGTTAATAACAGGGAAGAATAAAAAAAAGCAGGAAAAAGGAGGGGAAAGGGACAAACCTATAATCCTTGTTAGTGTAAGAAGGAGCATGAGGGTACAAGAGATTGGCATTGGATGAATTATAGAAAGAATCAGAGGAAGGGAAAGAATATAGAGAAGTATTAGAAGAGGGTTTATTGTTATGAGTGGGAAGTGATGAATGATGGGTGAAATTGTTGGAAGAAACAGTAGAGGGATTATTTGGTGAAGCAGAAATGATAGGGGAAATGTTTGAAGTAGTAGAAGTGGTAGTGCTCATCATGTTACTGTTGTTACTGTTACTGTTACTGTTACTGTTGGTGGTGGTGTTGTTGGTCAAAGAGGGGTTAGTTGATTCCACAGGCTTTCTTGAACGGTTTTTGCCTCTATGCATGTGCCTCTCACAGTACTTGGAATCAGGGTATGCCTCTTTTGAACACCTCCACTTTTTCCCATCTGTTCTTCTGCACCTTCCTGGCTCTGGGTCTATCTTTTTCCCATACCCCATTTGATATGGATTCCACCCCACTGCACCACCAATAACAACATTATCGTATGTAACACAAGCTAGGACGATTATGATTATGATTACATGGTCATCCATCCCGAGTCCCGACTTGACTTCGAAAAGTCGAGTCGGGGCAAGGATTAAATAAAGAAGAGTGTTTGACTTACAGGGGGTGGATTGGTAGGGGAAGAGCTTGTTAGAAAGAGAGGAGTCAAGGCTTCTTTTGATGGAGAAGAGAAGATCAGGAGGAATGGGGATGCCAGCAGCCATGTACTTGTAGATGAGTGCTTGATGCTCAAGCTCTTGCCATTGTGTTGTAGTAAAAGGGAACTTGCTTCTCCCTCCAGACCCACTCACTGCTACTGTTGCTGCACTCATCTTCTTGATGAAGAAGAGAAATGATGTGTCTTGTGTTGTGTTGTGTATGGAATAGGAGGTGTAGGAGTCCAAGTAGTGAGTGAGTGAGTGAGTGAGTGTGAGAATAGGAGGAGTATATTTATTGAGAGTGGACCATTGAGAAAGAGAGAGGTGATGATGCTTAAGATTTCTGCACAAAAAATATGACACAACCCTTTCTGTAAGCTTCTGCCCTGCACCAGCATGTGTGCAGGCTCTTTGTCTCTCTCTCTCCCTCACCCTCATCCTATCTTTTCTTTGCAAACTCCCATTCAACTTCTTCCTCTCATCTTTTTTTGATTCTTTCTTTCCTTTTGGCATTCCCATCTTTCTTTAACGTTATAACGGATCAAATATTAATATTTTACCTCGTATTTACTAGTTGTATAAGCGAAGCAGTGGGATACGTTTCTTTTGTTATCGTCTACATATACATGAAGATTGCTGTCTACCTTCTTCCACAAACCTTCTCTCTTTCCTCTCTAGCTTAGTCTCTCACAACAGCTAAACTAAATATATATCGGGTGAGGTCGAAAGGTAAGTGAAAGAGGCAAAATATACTCGTACTATTTAAGCAAATGTGAAAGGAGAAGGTAGATAGCAATTCTCATACAGTACTTATATATACTACTCGTACATACTACACCATACTTTTCATCTTATTCATACTACTGTATCTGATTGTCATGATGGACAAGAATGTGTGTACTACATGATTTAAGCGGATATAAACGCAGGATCAAGATCACATGTGACTTTTAGATTTATATATAGACTGAAAATCAGTCATAAATAAGACGATAACCTTGTTAGACGCGAGAAAATAATCAATATCGACTTTATATGATGCTTTCTCATTTAAAAACATAATACTATAAGAAATTACTTCATACCGGTACGAGTAGTTGTTTAAAGAGTTAATAATGTTAAGATGAGTTAAAGTTTGAGAATATAATACAAAGGCTTAAGATAATATACTCCTATTGATATCATATGGCAAGTGGAAAGTATGAAGTGAGTAGCTAGGGAGGCAGTAAAGTCGTAGATCACGTGACATTCCAAGCAAATAGTGAAGAACTATTCTAGGATTCCATTTCTGCCTGACCTGTAGGCTGTAGTGTAGTAGATCACATCCTCTTCCCCTTAGAAGCTAAGATGAGTCAAACTTTCGTCTGTTCCCTTTTTAATTCAATCTGACTTGAGTTGTTACTTGTTAGGAAAGAGTCCTACATACACTCACAGATCACTTAATGTCTTTGTTGCTTCTTGAACTCGAACTCTCACTCGTTACTTTAGTTGTATGCTGGTAAACGGTATCATACTTGAATCAATCATTGTATCAAAGTATGTTATTTTGAAGCTAACATATTTAAATTAAGGTTAATGTGATAGATTAGGTATTTAGGTACAATAAGAGTTACTAGATCATGAATGAGTCTCATTTACTCGCTTGTGAGTTGTGATCAATAACCCATTCAGTTTGTTCCACTCGTGTACTTTATGGTAAGTTGTAGGGTGTTTCCCCTTAGATTAGGACGATTCACTTCTAGATCCATATTTACTGAACGAACAACAAAAGACAAGAGATCGTGTAGGGTTGGGTCATTTGAAAAAGGAGGGCAAATTGATTGAAGCATGAAAGTTTTTAGTTTATAAAGTAGGGGAACTTCCTTCTGATTTTGTCAAAGTTGGAACACCCTCACACACCCACATGTAAACTTGATAAAATTATGAACATGATAGAAGGAAGGCAAGTATGTCTTGCTTCATTTTTTCGAGATATGTCGAATATTGTTTAATTTCGATCCAGCTAATCATAAAAAAGGATTTCGAGTGTGATTTGGGCAATAATTAATCTTACTTGAGACAGAATGTCCGTCTTAAACCTTAAAATTTGTCAAATACTAGTAACATATTATGATGTTGATAAAGACAAGACATTTGACATTTTCTAGGCAATAATATGTGATTTGATATATATTTGACTCGTTTTATGATTTATGACGGATATAGGATTTGTTTTGGGATAATTGGGATATTTTTTTGGATGCATTTGTGAAGGTACAAAATTGTGTCACAAGTTGATGGAAGGTGAAGCGTACAAAGTGAGGAGGGGTGTCATGCATTTACTCAAATATTGCTGCATAACCTCAAACAGTAGGAGACCCACCTCAAATATGACTTGTTTAGCAGTTTGGGGAATTCAGAGCTGAGAACGTACTGTTCTCAACTCAGTCTGTGGACTGACCTCACCCTCTTCTTCCCCTCCCCTCACCAATCTTCTTTTATGTTTAGGTTGGTATGTATGTTTCCTTCTCATACCGGTATATCCGTCACAAAATTATATATATATACTCCGTCAGGTTAAGTAAGACAAAATCAGAATGACTGGAAAATAGGAGCGCAAATGTAAAATGTTTTTTACTATTCATTAACCTATCACAAGTTTATAACAGATATGTTTACACAAGTACAATTATATTCAAACTTTGTTAGGCATGTCTTATTATAAACTTTCGTAAAGCACATGTAAACAGTAGTGTATATTTATATATATGGATGAGCTGTTTTTTTGGTAATGTGACCTGAACACGTACAAATGTAAAATCAAGCCAGTAAAAATATCACAGTCCAGCCACTTACAACTTACAAGCATGCCCCTTTAGCTTGCATACGTATCAGCGTATTTACACAACGGTTTCCATCTTTATTCTACAAACAAATACCCTGTACTATTTTTACCCTATTTCTTCTTTTTGACTGATTTTTACCGTAATCATGTGTTGAGAGTTATGAGAATTCGAGATATTGGGGTTGACAGGATTCAAACTCATGACTTCTAACTTTGATATCATTGTTAGATGAAACAACTCAACCAAAATTAAGACCGCGGTTGAGACACAACTATTACAATTATATTGTATTACCGATTGGTAAAAAAGAGCAAGTTGCATTGATAAAATAATACTTTACTCCGTAGTAGTGGTAAGGTTTAAAAGAAAGAATAAAAGGTAAGGTTGGCAGAAATATAAAAAAGAGATGGTACAATAATTACAAAAGTCCAGTTCTCATTTTCCTCTTCTTCCTTCAAACCTTGTCAGTCTCTCTACTGATTCTGAATCACACACACATGCAAAAGCAACAATTTCTGCACCCCCCAACAAACCCCCTTTTTTATACCACTATTTATTATTTTTACTTAATTGCTCATAATAATATTAATAATTATTAAAAATGAAGGAGGGGGAGGGGGAGGGGGAGGGGGGAATATAATGAGAATAAAGCCAAAATTCCAAATCTTTGAATAAATCTCAACTATTTTGTGGAGCTTTATACAACAGAGGGGGTCAGTGTGGAGTCAGAATGGCATTTACTAACAGGGATTCAGAACTTCAGACTTCAGACTTCAGACTTCACAGTAGTCAGAGTTTCAGAGGCGCATCACTATTATTTTCCCCCCTGCCTACCTATTCCTACTTGATTCCAAATACTCTCCTCAATCCCCGACTATTTCTTTTACTTTTAACCAAATTCTTGACGGGTCAAATATTACTCCTATATTATCAACGTGAATGGACGGAAACAGAGCATTTGATACTTCCTTACCATGATTTTGTGACGGATAACGTTTAACATGTTACTCCCTCCTCTTACTCAATAAACTTTGTATGGACTTACCACAAAAGTTAATGAAAAAATAAGAGAATAATGTTTGATATGATGCATGTGATCAGAGAAAAATAGAGATGAAAATATTTTTTTTACTCAAGAGAAAGTGAGACTAACTCAGAAAAAAAATTCATAAAAAGAATATGACACTGAAACTTACTCAAGAAGAAGAGAGGAGTACTCCCTCCCTTCAAAACCAAACACACCAAAACAAATTTTGACATTATTCATAAGTTAAGAGAATCTTCGATATTCTCGACAATCTACCAGAGAAAATATAATCACGTGGGATCTTGTTTGATTCGTCTATATGAGTAGATTAAAAATATCATATTTTTACAATTTTTTATAATGTAAAATGAAAGATATCGATGGTGTAAAACGCGTATCGACAAATGTGAAAAAGCAAATGGTGTGTTTGGTTATGAAGGGAGGGAGTATAATTTTGTGACGAATATTCCTATTAGTTTGTCATAGGACTAGCCAACTGTACATTTAATACTCCTATATGTTGCAAAAATTCAAATGCAACCCTTTTGTTCTTAATAATAACATACTCATCTCATATTCTCATGTTATGAATCTTACCCAATAAACTATTGATAAATTAATGGCTTCTCACACCCAAGTTTTACAATGGCATTATTGGAGTGTACTTTGTCTCGTGACTTTCAATAATGTTTCAAAGTCTTGGTAAAGTAGTAAGTTGAGTCTTTGAAATACTACTCCGTACAAGACTTAACTTAAGAGTTAAGACTGTATTTAAGTCTTGTCGAAATGAAAATGTAAACTATTAAACCTTACATTCAAAAAATCAAAGGATAAATTATTGATCAGAGGACGGAGTGGTAAAAAGTTAATGAGCGAGTTAGGGAGAATAAGTTAAGAGGTAAAAATGAGTGATTTACCATATGTCCATATCTGACGATTGTTTGTAGCCTTGCCCTGTAGTATTGTAGGTACTCTCTCTGACTTACTGGAAACTCTGAATATAAATCCCTACCACCACAGGTACACACTACACACTACACACTACAAAGATACACCCTAAATCCTTAATCCCCCACCTCACATATATTAGTAGTAGTAATGCCCACTTTAAATTAGGTTTACTAAAATTTTCTGGAAAACGACGCAACGTTTTCGTCCACATCGTACTTCATACTTTTATTATGACGTAAAACTTGGACCGAAATATAGCTTTCAAATGGAAGACAATGGACAAATAATCGAAAATACGGAGTACTTTCTCCTATTATTAAATCAAAACTTTAATTGGATGGGAGGAAGTACGAAGGGGTGTATATCTTCGTTTAATGATTAAGATGAAATTATTGTGTATTGAGTATAAGAACCATCACAATGGTAGAACTTAAAATATTTAGTTCTATCATTGCCATGTAATATACTCCGTATTGACAATTTCATACTCCCTCCGTTCCAATGAATTGTTTGCCTTTCGTTTTGGTACGAAGGGTAAGGGATCCAATGAGTAAGTGACATGTTGTAACGGAGGCGTCCCGTTACCTATGGTTTGTTGATTACGCGAGAAGAACAAAACAAATAGCAAACAATAATAAACTGACACACAGATTTACGTGGTTCACCAGCAAAATCACTGGCTACGTCCACACCGACAAGGAGACCAAATTCACTATTGTGGAGATAATAGTACAACAGTAGACCGTAATACACGTGCTTAATAGCTCACAGCTAAAGCCAGAAGTACTACCAATTCTACCAACCAGATAGTAATCTCAAACTGGAAAGAGACTACCCAGACTGAGTCGACCTGCGACGAACTCACCGACGAGACGAAGGACAAACGATCTTGCGGCCAACCAAGATCCGGACAAACTCCAACGGTCTCCAACGAAGACGAGATCAATAGAACCACCAAATAATAGACTCGGAACAAACGGAGTTTTTCCCTCAAGAAAACCCTCACAAATCAGCCCTCTATATTGTGCTCTCAAATCATCTCTCTGTCCTAATTAACCTAGAAACTAGTCAGGTCTTTATATAGTATTATTCCACCTAAACTAGTTACCTAAACTAATTAGGAAACACGGTTCAATCTTTCCTAAAACCAAACAATCTTATGTTACCAAAACAAGAAGATCAACTTTAGGAAAAATATCAGCAACAAATCAATTCAAGGTCCAAAAGGACAATTGCTAGGCACTTATTTCCTAACATGACATGTGGAGCAAAATTCATGAGAATGGTCAAATTGCATACAAAAGACATGCAAACAATTCATTGAAACGTCTCAATATGAAATAGACAAACAATTCATTGGGACGGAGGGGGTATTTAAGAACTTTTAACTCTAAAGAACGAACTTATTATTTTGTATTGGATGGACCCATTCTTATTTGCCTTCTCCAAACAAATTGTTTTATTTTCTTTGAAAAATGTAGAAACCTAGTTCTTAAATAAGAACACGTTCTTGTTTTTACAAACTCAAGGTCATTCACAATGAAAGAACTTTACAATATAAAGTTCTTGATGACAAATTCAAGACTAAGAACCACCATTGTGGTTGCTCTAAGTTTTAGATTCGAATTTTCACTCTCATTTCATTGGACTAAAAAATTGCTCTCAAATATTACAACAATGTCATTTAAATCATTTAATTAAATAGGAGTATGAGTTACCTTTTCAGCTATTTTATCAAGCATTTTTTATCGATTTCAATAAGTTTATAAGGTAATTTATAATTTTTTAACCGACTTTTCAATTTTCGGCTAGTTTATCATATAATTTTATCAAATGGAGCCTTGGTGGGAAAAGTGGTTATCATGTAGTATTGGAATATTGTTTAATCCAAAACAACCATTTTGCAGTCCAATTGAGACCCCTCACTGGCGTAGTTAACTTTTTTTTATTACACGAAATGGTAAGAAACTCCAAAGGAAAACGCAAAGAAGAAAAACTAAAGCTACTAAATCAAAAACGGGACAACTCGAAGCCAAGGCACACCCTGTTGAAAACAGGGCAACATGGTGTACTTTAGAAAGGAGAGTGGTTGAGATTCGAACCTGTAATCTTTTGTTGCACTGACTCTGATACTATGTTATTGAACCAACCAACTCATTCAAAATCTTAAGTCGATGGTTGGTTGGAGGTTTAAAAATGTTTATATATACTCTAACATGAAAGATGATAGGAAAACAAAAGAAGTAACTCTCCCATGTGATGGATATATTCGTCACAAATTGATGACGGATCAAATAACATGGGGTTAGAAAAGACAAACTTAGATAATGACAACTTATTTATCTTTTATCTACTCCAAGTGAATATTATTTGACCCGATTCTCATCACAGACAAGGATCTGCAAAAAAAAAGCGAGTCTCTATTCATGTTTAGCTATTCGAATGTCACAATTAAGGAGCCTACTTGATGAATAATGAGTATGTTGGTTCTCACCTACCAATTGTCCCTCAGATACCAAGTAATGCCAAAGATATGCTGAGCACAAAATAATTACAAGTGCCCAGTAGTCGATCGAGTACTAACCTATATTGACACTACTTGAGACCTTCAACTAATTTTTCAGCCGAAATTAATGTTGTTATATACTCATATGATTTGTTTTTGGTACGCATAATATACATATGATAGAGTTTTTCACAACTTGTTCTATCCACTGAATCTATCATGCCATGTCGATAACACGATTATCCACGACAGTGAGTTGGGGTGTTCAAAATGTGGTATGCATCAGTAAATTGGATCGATTTGCACCGTTTAGTCTCGTCTCAGGGTCTCCAAAAAATTGATGACCGACCTCTGGACCCCGTCCACAATTTTATTTTTCTTTTCAAATTTATTCTATTTTTTTCGGACCAATCCACTCCAAACCCTGAAAGCCTGGTCCTAAGGAGTCCGTCTGGCTCCTTGCATACCGGTTTGGACTGGTCTGGATTTGGACCGGTGAATACCTTTAACTGTGAGAACGATTTAGGTTATGTTCGACCTAAAACTTCATTTGATCACCTAAAGTGCATCATCCCACACAATTCTGTTATAACGGAAGAGAAAGACAAACAAATAAGAACGTAAAATCGAGAGACAGACAGATTTGGTTCACTAACAACCTGTTAGCTACATCCACGGGCAAAAGAAGGGGATAGTTTTATTAATTTGAGGAGAGGTTACAGATTTCAGACTGATATCATAATTCTTAGGGTAAGGATATGAGAGTTTATATAATACTCTCAACCTAAACAGAAACCCTAAACAGATCAGGAAACCCTATACAATAGCAAAACCTAGGTCAGATACTCTGATTAGGAAACTCTAATCAATAAGATATTAATTAGGAAAGATTCAGGTCGGAAACCAATTCGAGATCCAAAAGGACAATTGTAAGGCACTTATTTCCTAACAATCTCCACCTTGACTTGAATTGTCTCACAATCAGATCAGACAGATGCACTCCAGCGAATGCTAGATCAGATTACCAGATGCACTCCAAAGAATGCCAGATCATATGTATTAGAAATCTCCTCAATTAGACAGATGTACCAGATGCACTCCAACGAATGCTAGATGTACCAGAAATAAAACTCATCTCCCCCTCCTGCCTCAGATATTGCCCAACAAAGGGCACGCAATCAGATACTTCCAAACTGTAGCAAGTCCAAACTATGTTGGAACTTGCTATACGGAGCCAGATCAGACAAAGTTTGCATCCCTCTTTCACCATAAGAGGATGCACCAGCAACAGAACCAGACAGTGTAGATCCTTGAAGAAGATATAAAGTACCGCGCTTGGTACCTTTCAGAACCACGTTTGAACCCTTGCAGACTTTCAGAACTCCACATTTTCCTTGAAAGCTGAAACCTTTCTTGTCTAACCGACTCAAGGATATCAGATTCTTTGTCATCAGTGGAACATGTCTAACTCCATTCAACGTGCAGAATTTACCATCATTTGTCCTAATCTTGATTGAGCCAATTCAAACTACTTTACAGACAGCATTACCGGCCATAGAAATATTGCCCCCGTCTATCTGTTCATACGTTGAAAATCACTTCCTGCACGGACATATATGGTAAGAAGCTCCCGAATCTAGGATCCACGAATCAGTGTGATCTGTGACCCTCTCAGCAACTAGAGCATAATCATCTTCCTCAGAGTCTACATTTGCTACACCAGCAGCACCAGATGTGTTATGTTCTTTCTTTTTCTTGGGACAATCGAATTTCCAATGTCCCTTCTCTTTACAGTAATTACAGATATCATTGGGTTGTGGACCTTTAGAAACATGAGTACCAGAACCAGATTTATTCTTCCTCGATTTTTCCTGTCCCTGACCCCCACTGGCTACTAACCCTGCAGCCTGATCATCTATAATTGTACCAGCCGCCTTATGGCGCAGTTCTCTAGAATGGAGGGACGATCTGACATCCTCTAAAGTAATTGTATCTTTACCAACAATAAAAGATTGCACAAAATTCTCATACGACAGAGGTAAAGATACTAACAGAATTAATGCGGCATCCTCGTCTTCTACTTTAACATCAATATTACGCAATTCTAATAATATTGTGTTTAACTGATCGAGATGATCTCGAAGAGGCATACCTTCCTGCATTCTCAGACTGAACAGACGTTGCTTCAAAAGCAACTTGTTGGTTAAAGACTTCGTCATGTATAGACTTTCAAGCCTTCCCCACAAACCCGCCGCGGTTTCTTCCTCCGCGATTTCAGTGATGATATCATCAGACAGACACAACAATATTGTTGAATTTGTCTTCTCCTCCAGAACGGTCATCTCAGCGGTGACTGTGTCGTCTTTTTTCTTCACGAGTGGCGCCCACAGTCCCTGTTGTTTTAACAACATCCGCATCTTGATTTGCCACAGACTAAAACTATTTCTCCCATTAAATATCTCGATTTTAAAGCTCATCACAGACATCTTTCTCACAGATCAAATTAACCTGAAGCTCGGATACCGATTTGTTATAACGGAAGAGAAAGACAAACAAATAAGAACGTATAAAATCGAGAGACAGACAGATTTACGTGGTTCACTAACAACCTGTTAGCTACATCCACGGGCAGAAGGAGGGGGTAGTTTTATTAATTTGAGGAGAGGTTATAGATTTCAGACTGATATCATAATTCTTAGGGTAAGGATATGAGAGTTTATATAATACTCTCAACCTAAACAAAAACCCTAAACAGATTAGGAAACCCTATACAATAGCAAAACCGACAGAAGGAGGGGATAGTTTTATTAATTTGAGGAGAGATTACAGATTTCAGACTGATATCATAATTCTTAGGGTAAGGGTATGAGAGTTTATATAATACTCTCAACCTAAACAGAAACCCTAAACAGATTAGGAAACCCTATACAATAGCAAAACCTAGGTCAGATACTCTGATTAGGAAACTCTAATCAATCAGATATTAATTAGGAAACTTTCCTAATTAAACATATTCAAGTCGGAAATCAATTCAAGATCCAAAAGGACTATTGCAAGGCACTTATTTCTTAACAAATTCTTATTCGATTAAAATCTTATTAGCATTAGATCAAAATATGAAAGAGGGTGTATAAATATAAAAATTGAGTTGATTTGAAACGAGACCCGATATGTGCTCCCGAGCACCTCGATTTGTAATGTATAATACACGTTTTACAAAGTTTCAGGGTCCGAAATAAAAACGACAAGAAATTATATGAAGTTTTCATCGGGTTGGTAGTAACGTCCACACAAAATTTGAGGAGCAACGGAGAATTTTTGGGTGTTCCGGTATGTGTTAAACTACCACTCACTGAAAATCGATTTATCGTGTAAAAACGACTTATTCTTGTCTTATAACGTGAAATCGAGCAGAGTACATCATGAAGACACCCTAGTCACGTGGTATTAAAGTTAGGTTGATTTGAAACGTGACCTAATATAAGTTTCTGAGTAGCTCGATTTGTAGTGTATAATACACGTTTTTCAAAGATTTTGAGTCCGGAATAAAAATGACTGAAAATTATACAAAGTTTTCATCGGATTGGTATGAACGTCCACACAAAATATGAGGAGCAACAGAGAACGTTTTGGAGTTCCAGCATTTGGTTAACTACCCTTCGCTAAAAATCATTATATGGTGTGAAAGCGACTTATTCCAGTTCCAAGGGCGTGAAATCGAGCAAGGTACATCCTGAAGACACTCTACTCACGTGTATGAAAAATCATGTCGATTTGAAACATGACAAATTATGAAAGTTAATATCCACGATTTTTCAGCCTTTTCGGTCCCAGAAAAAAATGAATCCATATTTGCACCGAACAAACTCTACACCAAATACAATGCTCTAGTTTAAAACGAGGATCATTTAGATTTTATTGGAGTCTTTAAAAAGCCATAAAAGCCATAATTGTCTTTTGACACGTGTCAGAATCCGTCAAAACAAGTTATATATATTCTATTTTATATCGTATATGAGAGTTTTAATTATCATTATTAGACATTTTAATCCTATCGACAAGTTTTCATCAAAAAAACATTCGCATTTTAGAACAACTTTTACCGCTTAAGAAATTAGTTAAAAACGACCAATTTTGGAAGATATTATCCACGTTTTTTGGCCTTTTTGGTCACAGAAAAAAATGAATCCATACTTGCGCTAAAAAAACTCCACACCAAGTCCCTTTGTGATATGAGGGTCATTTAGATTTTGTTAGACTCTTTAGAAAGACAATAGATTACCTTTTGATACGTCTCGGAATCCGTCGAAACAAATTCTATCTCATTTATATCGTGTTAGAGGGTTATACTAATCATTGTTAGGCATTCCATTCATGTCAACAAGTTTTCGTCAAAAAACATGCGCGCTTTAGATCAACCATCACCGCTATCGAAAAAATCCAAAAAACGACCAATTTTGAAGGTTATTTATCTACGTTTTTGGGTCTTTTCGGTCCCAGGAAAAAATGAAATCATATTTGCGCTGAACCAATAACTCCGCACCAAATTTAATGTCCCGCTTTAATATGCGGGTCGTTTGGATTTCAATCAAGTCTTTTAAAAGCCATAAGATTGTATTTTGAGACGTGTCGGAATTCGTCAAAAACAAGTTTTATATTTCATTTATACCATGTCAGAGAGTTCTAATAAACATCATTAGGCATTCTGTTCATGTCAACAAGTTTTCGTCAAAAAACATGCGCACTTTAAATCAAACTTCACGGCTATCGAAAATATCCAAAAAAATAACCGATTTTGAAGGTTTTTTTTTTGGTAAAAGGTAAGTATGTATTAAAAAATGTGGATCAATGTACAGTTGAATGGCTACATCAAATTATGTAACCATCTAGCATCTCTAGCACGTAACGGGTATTTAATCTTGGACATAATTCTATCCCGTACATCCATTTTGATCAATTTAACGATAATTTGTGGCCGCTGCACCGATCCTTCAATTCTACATAAGTTCTGTTGCCTCCAAACATGATAAATCATGGCATTGAACATAGCACGAATGATGTTGCATTGCAACTTCGATCCCCGCATCTTGCTTGCCCAAAGTAAAGTATAGTTACTCGGTATTTGTTTCTTCACCCACACGCTCAAACTATCCACAATCTGGGAGCTCCACCCACACCCAAAGAACAGGTGCTCCAAGCTCTCTTCCTGAGCTTTACATAAATAACAACGGTCTGATTCAGCAACACCAAACCTCAATAGTTTTATCCTAGTGTTTAAAGCCCTCCTAAACACAAGCCAAGATATAAAGTTATGTTTAGGAACACTCCAACCACTCTACACGAGGCGAGCCCAAGGAACCTTCGGCTTGTGAGTCCGAATGCCCTCGTAACCCCCCGATATCGCATAATAGGAGCACGATCCATGCCATAGGCCATTCACATATATATGTTTAATTTTGTCCTTAGCCTGACAAATCTTTCACCATGCCCAGGTGACAGATTTTGAAGGTTATTATCCACGTTTTTTCGTCCTTTTTGGTCTCAGAAAAAATGAATCCATATTTGCGGTGAACAAATTTTACACCAAATACAATGCCCAATTTAATATGAGGGGCATTTGGATTTCATTGTAGTCTTTAAAACGCCATAAGATTGTCTTTTGACACGTGTCGGAATCCGTCGAAACAAGTTTTATATTCCATTTATATCGTGTCAGAATATTCTAATAATCATTATTAGACATTTTATTCATCTCAACAATTTTTCGTCAAAAAACATGCGCGCTTTAGATCAACCATCACCGTTACAGAAAAAAAAAAAAAAACGACCAATTTTGAAGACTATTATCCACGTTTTTCGGCATTTTCGGTCCCAGGAAAAAATGAATTCATATTTGCGCTGAACAAACTCCACACCAAATGCAATTGCCCTATGTAATACGAGGGTAATTTGGATTTCGTTAGACTCTTTAAAAAGACAATAGATTACATTTTGACATGTCTCAGAATCCGTCGAAACAAGTTCTATCTCATTTATATCGTGTTAGAGAGTTCTAATAATCATTATTTGACATTTTATTCACATCGACATGTTTTCATCCAAAAGCATTCAAACTTTAGAACAACTTTCACCGCGTAAGAAAATAGTTAAAAATAACCGATTTTAAAGGTTATTAACCACATTTTTTCAATCTTTTTGTCCCAAAATAAAATGGATCTACATTCGTGCTGAACAAACTTCACACCAAATACAGTGTGTGCCGATGTAATATGAGGATCATTTGGATTATAGTGGACTCTTTAAAAAGACAAGATTACCTTTTGATGCGTGTCGGAATCTGTCGAAACAAGTTTTATATTCTATCTATATCGTGTCAGAGAGTTCTAATAATCGTTATTAGTAGGCATTCTATTATTTGATTCTTGCTGATTCGTAACGGATAACATTTGACCCGTTTTAAGAATTGTGACGTATAGCTCGTCTTAAGGGAAGACTTTCTGAAATTAGTTTAGTGGTTGCAGTCTAGTAGATTCTTGCTGATTCTCGTCTAACATGTACGACACATGACCGGTGTTGCAAATGCCACTGAAAACTATACCTGCAACTTCATACCACATAAATTGAAGCTTCGAATAGCATAGCAATCCAGATTACTGCAAAACATGAAACAGTAGAGTCGAAAATTTGAACCGTTCAAATATTATTTGTATATTGAATAAACACTCAAATCTCAGAGCAACAATGAAAATTCGCCTCAGTCATGAAAACCAAAATACAAAAGGAAAAACAGGAGACGGTATGATGAGCAGGACAGTAGTGTCACAGCATAAAAGAATAAGCACTGGAAAGACGGACCAGAAATCAGCAAACGAAAGGAGCTTCAACATAGTCATCAGAGCAGTAAAGTCCGGGCCTCTGAGTAAACCCTTGTCGCTTGAGCAACTTCCTGGCCTTGAGCACAATCTCTTGGTTGCTGATCTCTCCTCTCGACTCCCTCAGTATGCTCTGAATTGCATTGCTAAAAGCCCCATATGCTTCGCTAGTGTTCCCTGATGGGCTTGCATCAGCAGATGTCTGATCAGTTTGACACCCACTGAGAAGTATCCCATTTCTTGGTAAACCCCTCCTGCCTTTACCAGCATATACCTCCTCTGCCCTCTCCACCTTCGTATCCGTCGCAGGTTTTGCATAGTCCTCATCATTGTCCTCCAGCTTATGCTTCATGAACTCCATTGCTAGACCTCCTACTGCAGATATTAGTCCTCCCGAACCTGATCCTGATCCTGAACCTTCACCGTCTCCGCCATGGTGAAGGTGAAGTTTGTTAAAGATCACATTCATAAACTTCTTGACCTTCATAAACAACGGTGATTGTGTTGGGAATCAGTCATTAATAGGAGTATCAAGTATCGAATGGGGGTATTCTTGAATGATGTTACAGTACATACCTTGGGACTTGAATCATCACCAAAGACATCAAAAAGAGTAGGCCGGATTTTGCCAACATCAATATCATCCTTCCCAGTCTTTTCCTTGAGCATCTCGATGAGAGTTGAGAGGGGGAGCGACTTGCTCTTGACATAGCCCGCGTGACCCTCGTATTCGTTCTCATCGACCACATCGTATTCAGGCTCAGAGTGATGACTGTGGGACGAAGGGATGTGGATCCCACGAGACTCAAATTTATCCCTGAATTTGTCCTTCACCGTCTGCTTAAGAAAGCCTGATAAGCTGGATTCCGATGATGTGTTCTGGTGGCCTTGTGCATGGGAAGCCGTGCTTTCACCGATTTGTTCTTTGGCCCCACTAATCAGGCCACCACTGTGGCATGAATCTGAGACTATTGTGATGCGGCAACCATCATGGACTTGACACACCAGGTCCTTGAAATCTTCATCTGTTACAAGTTACAACCCCAACCACAGAGAATTCGAGAATTAGCTGCTACTCAAGAATTTAGTTCAAAAGGAATGCTAACAAAGTATTTTTGTAGTGCCATCACCAATTGAACCACAAGATAACATAACTTAGATCATTGATCGAGTAGGACTTTATTCCAATTATAATAATGCAATCCGCTAAGGAACTGCAACCCAACTAGGCAGGACAAAGGGTCATTCTCATTTGTACCAACTACATAATTACGAATTCAGATTATTTTGGTCGCCCTATATGATCATATCATTCCACAAATGGGTTTATTTGGTTATTTTGGATTCAATCATTTTGGGCGATATATTAAGGTTTACTCAGCAATGTAGTCGCTCTAGATGAGTCAATTTTGAGTAAGGTATTTTAGGATCGAGTCCATTTTGGCTCGGGTCAACTTTGGTTGTACATTCAGGCACCATACGGATTTAACACACCAGGAATCTTCATACTTTTGAAGCCAACTACAGGACCGGAATAGCCTTCAGAAGCCCTTATAAAAAGGCCTAGTGTCACAAAATAGGCTCAATATTTGAACTTTTCCAGCAGTTCTTGTAATCATGTAAACGTTCATAAAAAGTTACAACTTTCATCAAGTTTAGCTATTCGACTAACCAATCGTCCATCTACTGAACATCCCGAATGTGAATATTATGTTTCTAAGAGTACAACATCAGTTCCAATTTCAGTGAATGTAATGCAGGTTCTCCCCTATGTAAACATGACTTGGCCGAGTATTTCAACAGGATCCTTAACGAAAACTGTCTGATTAGAAAGCATTTGTCCATAAAAACAATGGAATCAAGCATACATGTCTTGGTCTAGTGGTTAGATGGAGGAATCCTCGACAATAAATCGCGGGTTCGATTCCTCCCCCTTTATTGTAAGACAAAAAACAATGTACTTCTATCTTTCTTGTTTGAAAAAGCGTGTAGTAAGTCATGGATAAGAATCAAATCTCTAATAAAGATCTCTTACTACTTGAGTTAAGACTTATTCTTTCACAATAGATTGTAATTGTTCGGATAATCAGATAGCTCTAGTGCTTCTGAGATCTTATGAATTCTCACATGAAACGAAATCAAAATAATTTTATCGTGAAGGGTCACAGGTAAGAGCAGTTAAATTTTGATTTTTATTGTATTGATTAGATGTCCTGCACTAACTTTCTGAAAAATAATGAAAATTGGGATGATCAGATCACAGATTCAGACTAGTCAAAGTTAGTCAACCTTCCATGTCAGCTTCCTTACACTTCTAATCTAATACAGTACTAAGAAGAAGAAAACCATACTCTAGAAAACAAAACAAAACCAAAACCAAAACACCTGGATCTCAATCTGGGTTGATGAACATTTATTGAAATCTATTTCTAAATTTCATTTCAAAACTAAACCACTAGCTCATCCTTACTCAGTTCACTTGAATTCCATAATATAACGTAAAGATATCAAATTCAAGTTAACGGACAGTATATGTAACGCGATCACACAATCGTACTACTCGATTTCAGTTCCACCAATCTAATTTAGACACGGACCATCAAAACTGGCCCATAAAAATAAATAAGTCAACGCAAAATTACAAATACTAGCAGAAATTTAAAAAAAAAAACAATTTTTAATTGAACCCAGCTTTTACGGATTCCAAGACTTCTCGTGATTGGTAAATTCCCCTGGAATCAAATAAATTTTCCCTCCAACCCATAAAATAATCAATCAAATCAATTAATTCAACGAATTCAGCATTATTTTGTTTACCTGTGATTAGATTCATGTCACAAGGGACAATGCACTCATCAAACCCGGTATCATCAGCGTCCCCGGTCTCAGCCGGCAATCGAGTACCATGACCGCTGTAATGAACGAAAAGCTCATCACCGGGTCGGGCGGACCGGACAAGGGTATTGAGGGCAGCCCGGATGTTTTTACCGGTGGGTTGGGTGTAAGACCGATCGGTGTCGATCAAGACGGTGATATCCCGTTCATCGAAATCGTAACGTTCGAGCAGACAGCTGTGCATACGTTTGACGTCGTTGATGCAGCCTTGGAGTTCGGCTTTTGTTCCTGGGTAGTTTATTCCGATTAATACGGCTTTTTTCACCATTTTTTTGGGTTTTTTTGGGGGGGATTGTGTGTATGACTTTCTTGGAAGAATGGTTGATTGATTGAGGGAGGGGGGTGGGGTTTGGTGGGTGCTTGGAAATGGAGGGTGGCCTGGTGTTTTTATTGTAGTATGATAAGAGGGCAATTATTGGGTGGATTATATTGATAAACAAGGAAAAGATTGGTTGACCCTTTTACTGTCAATTTTTATAATGTATTTTGTTCCTTTTGCTAGCTTTTACTCCATATTAAGACTGAATCAAAAACTATGGATTAGATGTAAAACTATCTTTGTGTCGTCTCAGGTCCCGTTCTTTTTGGTTGAAATGGATTAAGGTAGCGTTTGAAAATTCATATTTCATTTTAAATATCATTTTCAATTTAGAAAAGTGAAATTATGAATTTTATAATGACGTGAGGTAGGGTGTCATTTGGAAATGAGTTATTTTACTAAGGGTTGAGATTTAGTTGTATTTGACAAAATTTCAAAATCCAAATTCATTTCATCTCCCAAGCAAAGTATTTAGATCAAATCCAAATTTCAAAATGAAATCATTTTTTTCAAACGGACCATAATTGAATTTAAATATAAAGGGATTAATGCAATTTTATTTTACTTAACGAGACTAAAAGAAAATAAATTGAATCAGGTGGAGTGAATTGATCAAAATAAACTAAAATTAATGAGGTTAAACCAACTTATTTATAGTACTTCATTTGTTCATATCCAAATGATACATTTCATTTTTTCACAAAGATTAAAAAAGATTTAAAATACTAATATTAAAGATACAATAATTTGGGACAAATTAATATTTAATTATCCAAAGTTGAGTATTACAATGTTATATAATGATATGTTAGTAAGTTAGAGATAGTTTGGTCCAAAAAATGGACTAAAAAGGAAAGAGATCATTTGGATTTAAACGACCCAAAAAAGGGATGTACACTCTTTGGATATGAATGGAGGGAGTACTTCGTAAGGATGAATTTCGTCGTCGGCATTTCAGCCACGTCATCGGCGCTTTTTAATGTAAAAGACGATCTTGCCCTTGCCTTAATTAGATTAGTTAACTAATGTTATGTAATTTTAGAAGTTAGATTAGTTATTAAAACTCGTTAATGAAGCGGTTTTTAATTTTTCAAACCGTTCCTTTATTATCTTGTCCTTATTATATATCCAATCAAACTCCACTCACCATATTTAATTTTATTTTCTCTCACTTAAAAAAAGCGTCTTTTCTGTAGAGAAATCCGACTTTTCTAGAAACCCAACTTTTCTAGAAATTAGGTTGTCGGCGGTTTTTAATGTGAAAAGACAACAACGTCCTTCCCTAATTACATTCACTAACTTTGTTAATAAAATTAAAAAGTTTAATCATGTTAATGAAACTCGATAATAAAACGTTTTTTTTTTGAAAACCGTCATTTTATTATGTTACGGATTATGTTCGCAACTACTTTTTACCGTCGGCGCTTTACTTCTTACCGTCGGCGTTAATTACGTGAAATGACGACTTTGCCCTTACTATTTATTCTCAAAATAATATTACTTTTACATTTTATAGATTATCGATTTATTAAAACTCGATAACAAAACCGTCTTTTTCGATTATCGTAATAAACCAAAACCGACTTCCTATATAGTTAATTACGCAAAATGACGAATTCTCCTTTGCAATTAATTCTCGAAATATTATCACATTTACATTTTATAGAGTATCGGTTTATTAGAACTCGATAATAAAACCGTTTTTTCGATTATTGTTACGCCTCCGATTTTAAACAGTTAATTAGATTAATGAACGACTTAATACAATTTCATAAACGTAATTAACAAATACGAGTAATATGCAAATTAAATCCTAATTAATCTACGACAAGTCGACAATCAAGATTTATTATACAGATCGATGCAAATTAAAATAAAAAAAATCCGGAAATGGGTAGAGTGGGTTTTTCGACCCACCTAAGGGTCGTATTATTTTCTCTATAATACTTGAAAATTTTGAGAAATAATGTAAGTATAATGTAAATCTTCCAATGGTATGAGACAAGAAGTATAAGGTGGTGAAAGGTTACATTTCATACAAAAGGCCTGGGTTCGAATCCTCTTTAAAATTTACAAAATTCTGCAACTAACAAGGATCGAACCCTAGACCTCTTGGTTAGGAGGCTAATTACCAAACCACTACACCACCATCAACAAACTGATATTTCAAGTTGCTGAAAACTATCTTAAAAGAGAAAAAAAAACCGAAAAAATGGGGGAGTCGAAGAATTTCTTCGACTCGCGGATGGGGGATTCGAAGAATTTCTTCGACTCGTGGATGGGGGAGTCGAAGAATTTTTTCGACTCCCCCATCCGCGAGTCGAAGAAATTTTTCGACTCCCCCAACCACGAGTCGAAGAAATTCTTCGACTCCCCCCCATTTTCCGGTTTTTTTTCTCTTTTAATATAGTTTTCAGCCACTTAGAATATCAGTTTGTTGATAGTGGTGTAGTGGTTTGGTCATTGACCTCCTAATTAAGAGGTCTGGGGTTCGATCCTTGTTAATTGCATAATTTTGTAAATTTTAATTATTTTTTCAAAAGGCAAATGCGCGAACAAGATAATTCGAACCCCGGGTCGTTTGTATGACATGTTATCAATGTAACCAATTTCACCACCTTATGCTTCATGTCTCATACCATTAATTTTCAAGTATTATAGAGAAAATAATACGACCCTTAGGTGGGTCGAAAAACCCACTCTACCCATTTCCGGATTTTTTTTATTTTAATTTGCATCGATCTGTATAATAAATCTTGATTGTCGACTTGTCGTAGATTAATTAGGATTTAATTTGCATATTACTCGTATTTGTTAATTACGTTTATGAAATTGTATTAAGTCGTTCATTAATCTAATTAACTGTTTAAAATCGGAGGCGTAACAATAATCGAAAAAACGGTTTTATTATCGAGTTCTAATAAACCGATACTCTATAAAATGTAAATGTGATAATATTTCGAGAATTAATTGCAAAGGAGAATTCGTCATTTTGCGTAATTAACTATATAGGAAGTCGGTTTTGGTTTATTACGATAATCGAAAAAGACGGTTTTGTTATCGAGTTTTAATAAATCGATAATCTATAAAATGTAAAAGTAATATTATTTTGAGAATAAATATTAAGGGCAAAGTCGTCATTTCACGTAATTAACGCCGACGGTAAGAAGTAAAGCGCCGACGGTAAAAAGTAGTCCCCATTATGTTATATTATATATCCTCCCCACCCACAACAACACTAATATTATTAATAATATTAAAATTGTATTAATAGGCGATTTTAGGGGGTTTTAGAATCAAATATATATAATATTTTAGTAAAAATTATCAACAATGTTCAATTGGTTCAGTGGTAAAGAGGCTCATTTGTGTTTGAGAGGTTGTGGGTTCGAGGACGCCCAAGAGGCCTCTCAGGCGCCAAATTTGGACGCCCGTCCTGGTTTTCAGCGAAAAAAACCCAGAATTCGCCCCCTTCTTCGCGATTTTCAATCAATAAATCACAAAAACCGACACCAACATCGAACATAGCATACTTTAAGCATATAAATCACAAAAACCGTCATTCTAAATTAGTCGGGAAAATAATAATTACATTAATCCCGAAACTTAATTAAATTCATTAATCAATATTAAAGAAGGGTAAAAGAGTTACGTTGAGACACGTGCCTCAAAAACCGTTCAAAAGTACAAAAATCGTAATTTTAATTTACTCGGAAATATTAATTAGATTAATTAAGGGTAAAAGAGTAAATTCACGTATAAAGCGTCGACGACGTGGCTGAAACGTCGACGACGAAATGTAGTAGTGCTTAATTTGTTCGAACTCAAAAAAAGTTGAAAAGGACCATATTTTAGTAAGTTGTACTCCCTCGTTTCCTTTTAATTCTTTACGTTTGTTTTTTACACTTGTCAATACATGTTTTCTTTTATCCGTATATTTGATTACATATTTCTAAAAAAATATAAAAATGATACTCCCTCCAATAGGAATTGTCCCGTTATTTATGCATATGTGAGGCACAGAGTATATTGGGGCAATTCCAAGGAGTAGAAGGAAGTATTTAATAACGTACTCGATTAGACAATTTAATAAAATCTTACATGAGTATATTTTAATTTACATATTACAAAGTAGAAATTATATCGACAGTTTTCTCTACTTATGAATAGTACCCAAAAAGCGAAACGTAAAGAATTTATTGAAATGGAGGAAATAATCATTTGATATCCCTGTTACCATCTCTCGGTAAATCTACTCCTGGTATTTATTTATTCATTCTTGTACAAACAAACCATACGAAAGTTCTGAGAGATTCATGGATCCATCCATCGGAGTACAACAAAGGAGATTGATGAGTAGATGTAGATGTAGATGGTTAGGTTTCTGTCAACCAGGTTCTCGCTTCTCAGGTCCCAGCCTACGCATCCAATAATTCTTGCCAATTGGCATTCAAAACAATACTCTATTACTCAAAACTCCGTCCATTTTTGAAGAACGTGGCAATTGGGGTCCTTTTCCAATCAAAATGCGTTGAGTTATGACCGTGTGTGAATCAAGACTTGAAGACAGATCGGGAGATAAGTGGGCCACGTACAACCCGACACAATAATCCAATCTAAGCCTGAGTTGCTCATTCCAGTTTTACTTATAATCTCAGTTTAATGTTCTAACCATGAACTGACTTTAATGTTGACTAACTATTATATCGTACGAATCTCTAAAGAATTGAAAACAACAAACCCAAAAAATGACTTGGCCTGACTTGAACTTGATCTAATTTTTATTGACTAAAAAATAACCTGGCCCGAAACGGATGCGGTTGAGCCATTTTCCAAGTCTAGCTAGGGTAGTCTTCAATATTTTCAACAAGTCGATCTCACGCTCTTATTTAACCTCCATTTTTCTAAATCATCTCTCACTATCCCTAATGCAAAAAAAAAAAAAAATCATTTTTTTAAAACTCGGAAAAAACCCTCTTCTAAAAGACTCAGGATTTAACATTCTACATCTTCAACAATCTCTAATCAAGTTTAATTTATCTTCATCGATTTCAATAATTTTATTTTTTCTACCTATATTTTAGGTAGAAGATTTTTAGGATTATAGGTTTAGGTAGACGGTATCCCTCAAGTTCTCTTAGTGAAATTAGGATTATTATTTTTTAAAAAGTACCATGATACACGCCTAACCCATGGGTTAGACATGGTAGGCCCAAAGTCTAAACCATGAGTGTTTTTGACCGAAAAAAAAGTCTGAACAATGGATTAGACGTGTGGGCACAACGTTTGAAATATGCGTTAGATGTTGAGAATTCAATAAGCACATAAAGAATCACGTAGTTTAATAATTTAACAACAAAATGAGTATGTAAATAATTACTCTTAATTAAACAATAAATCGAAAAATAAATACATAATTAATTAAACAATTAAAAATAAATCAGATAATAAACTCATAAATTATGTTTTTTTAATTTTTTTTGAAATAGACAGACATTAATGTCCAAGACAAATGGTTGGACGTGGACCTCCAACGCTTGGAGCATTGGTCAATGGTCAGACATAGGAGACCCACGTCTAGCCATGGTCTCGACATAGGTTGACCCTTACCAAAGCATGACTCAAATCCATATCCCAAAGGCCCAGCTAACATAGATTCATTCATCTAACTTCTCCGAGTCTCGGAAGCATACCAAAGACTTCAAACTGTCCACCAGCAACCATCGGCCAGTCAAGACCAACTACTCTACTTCATTGTGATTACAATTATAACTATTCTTATTATCATCATCATCGCTTATTATTGCTATTAAAAAAAGTACTCTCCCCGTTCCAATGCAAGAGATTCAATTAGAAGGTGACATGTGGAGCCAACAGTCAAATTACATATAAAAAAACATTCTTAAAATAGAAAGACAAACAATTTATTGAGAGACTCCAATATAAAATAGGCAAACAATTTATTGGAACGGAGGGAGTAATTAATTAAGCCAACAATAAAAAAAACACTATTACTTTATCGACGAATTACGATCCATAGTCTAAGTTGCGAGGGAGATTCGATTGAACTTTAAGGAAAAAAAGAGAAGGCTAATTGGGGAGGGTTAAAATAAATAAATAAATAAAGGACAAAAATTATGAAAATTTTGTTATAATTGAGTTAATTCCCATAATAAACAATGAATCAACAATTTTAAAAAAAAGGTTGGTAATTGGTACAAATGAAATGAAACAAGAATTATTAGAATTGGCAATATGAGAGAAAAATTGAAGATGTTGATCAACAAGTTTTCATCTTCAAACCCATTCGCTGAAGTTTAAGATCATATTCCATGTAATAATTCTGCTGCTGATAATTCCCCACTATTATACCCGGTCCACTCCCATCTCCTCCAACATCCAACGTCATATTCACCAACGGCAAGCACACGTAATCCGGTCCCGCGCTTATGTAACTCGCCACCGTCATTTCCATGGTGGCCCCGCCTCTGTACCGGAACACCATCTTCGGGAAACTCGGTTTCTTCTCTCCCTTCACATTCATGCACAGTATATTCCCTGATGCCAGTTCTGCAAGGACGGCCTGATTCTGCTGCGAAACCGACAGTTGACCCACAAACTCATCCACAATCGGGTTAAATACAATTGAAGCCATTGCTGTTAGGGTCGACCCGGAATCCATTATCGTCCCCCCGCCCCCACTCGAGCTCGGCCTCTGTATTTCGATTGGTAGTTTAATTGTTTCAGTTCCGATACTGATTGCAACCAATTGGACGTAGTAGTATTGATCGAAGGGGAACACGTTTGGGTTTTTGAGTAAAGGAGTGTACCTAACACTTGGAATTACGACCCCTGTTTCTCCTAGTGTCAATCTGCTGCTCTTTTGTGTGTCGTCGAATTTGTGTGAGACGAGACAGTACGCGAATTTATTGACTCCGAGTTGGTTGGGTAGCGACATGGGGTGTCGTCCAAACCCGACAATCCCCACCGGGATCACATCCGTTGCTAATGAACACCCTAGGAAAAAATTACGAACCACCTTCCCCTGTAAATTGATGTTCTCGAAAATGGCGTTTCCGAAGGTATCACCCGACCCGTAAAACTGAACGTATTGGCAAGGTCTACCGCAGCTGTTTCCGGGTTGGGATCGGGAGCAAGTGGGACAGCTAGACATTACACCAGATTGGTCCAGCCAAGCGCATTTTTTGTTGCTGCATTTAACAGAGTGTTTCGAAGAGGATTTGTTAGGGAGGAAGGTGACGATCTTTTCGTTGTTATCGGTGCAGTTTGGGCAGATGTAGTGGTTGGTGCAGGGGACCCAGACGAGGCTACTTCCCGTGTCGAAAAAAGAAGGGATTTTCTGAGAGGGTGTGCCTACGGCGAGATTGATGATGTAATCGCCAGAATGGGCGGCGATTACAGGGGTAGTGTAACTGGGTAGTTTGGACGGTTTTACAATGTCGAGATTCTTCAAGTGATAGGCTCTTTGAAGGGTTGATTTTGCGATGTTGGAGATGGTGTCTATTGGGTTGTCGGATGAAGGTCGGGTTTGGGTTCGGCGTGAGAGTTCGAGAGTGATTGGTTTTGAAGATGAAGGTTTGATGAATGTGGAAGAGAGCAAAAGGGATAGTAACAGATATATGAAATTTGAAGGCGCCATTTTTTCAGATTTAAGTTTGTGTGTTAATATGTTTGTGTTTAGATGAGACTGTTAACCTTTTCTTTTATAGTGACTGAAATGTTGGAAGAAGGATAATAATGTTGATAATTAACAATCATTAGCCATTAGCATAGGACATGCATGTATTACTCTAGCCGTCTAGTTGTTAAGACGAAGGTATTATGGACGGTATCAGTATGTAGTTCATAGGTTAGGTTCGAAATCAATTCCCCTTTAGTATTTGTAATGCGCCTATATCATTGGTTAGAGTAGACTACACTGTAAGAATAAGAGTTAGCTCAGGTGGAAAGAGCAAGAACTCTCTTACTTTAACCGTGAGATTGTGGGTTCAATTCTTACTTGCAATATTGTGCACTCATTAGAAAACAAAAGGAAGTAGATAATTGTGCTATGGTATCCTTCTAGGCTTCTATATTTTGAAAGAGATTATTTCAAGCGATTACAAATAATTTATTTTGCGTGGAAGGCGATTTGAGATGATGAGAACAAATAAGCAAACAATAAAGAACGCTGATAATCATGTGATTCACTATCAATTTGATAGCTATCTGCACAGCATCACATGGCGAAGGAAAATATTTCGCTTCGTTGGGAGAATTACATATTAATCTGTACAAAAGATGAACACATAGTTTTTCTAAATTTGCCTCTTAAAACTCTCAAATGCTTGTCTCACAAACTCCGATTTTCCGTAAGAGCATATGAGTCACGTACTAACAATGCTCCACCTTGACTCGAACAGTCGCATTTAGCAAATGACTACTTTGAAGAGAACTCGACTTCTTGTACAAGTCACTCATAGATTCTACCCTGAGTTTATAACACCATAGATTCCACCCTGAGTCTATAATAACCATCCAATATATCCTGGACTGGGTGTATTTCCAATATATTTTGGACTGGTCTGTGTCCACATAGCCCTAGACCGACCGCTCAAGGCTCCACCCTTGAGCTCAACACTCCGAAGGGTTTAGACATAATTGTCGATATTCAACAAGTCCAAGCAATGTCTGAATTTGTTGAATGGAATCGACTTAGTGAAACAGTTCCTAGGATTATAATATGTCCCCACTTTCTGCACCTTAATTCTCTTCTCGTTTCTCATACTATAATAATCTCACATCAATGTACTTAGTTCTGATCTATCATGGTGTACCTGATCCTTCGCTAAACAAATACTCCAGCACTCAAGCTAAGCTATCACAATATGCCAAAGCGCTTTTGATGTAGACCAAGCTAAGGCTTACTTAATTACGAGCCATTTTAACCAAATATATAGCCTCCTTAGTAGCAGTAGTTAAAGTCATATACTCCGCCTCCCTGGTTGAAAAAAGTTACCCAAAATTGTAACATGGACTTCCAACTAACAACAAGATATACCCAGTTATGGACCTCCTGTTATCTACATCTACGTTAACCAATGTTCTTTACCATGTCGAACCCTTCGTGATACAAAGTTTTACCTGCGACATATTGCACTCAATCGAATATGCTTAATCTCGTGTATATTATGATGCTTTAATATATTTTTGTAAATATGAAAGTCAAATAATATTGTAGTGGATAAACAAAGACTTTTATACATACGATAATAGGAGTATACTCGTATATAATGGAGTGGAGGGTGATCATGAGTTGGTTTTGATAAGTGGGAGTGATGAGCGCCTAAGAATAAGGTGTCACATGGTGAATTATTGATGGATTAGTGTTTTCACGATTATTAGAGGCTCTATTATAGACTTACAGTGTGCTTCTAATTGGGTACAGAAGCATATTATGATCATGCTTCAACAATTTATATATACAAGTACGGAGTATAGTAGTAATATTGGATGAAACAAGGAATGGAATGAATGTATTATTAGTTAAACGCGTATTATCACCACTCAATCAATCAATTAATCATTGTAATATTGTAATATATAATTGAAGCATCGTCAAGTCAAGCTAATTACATAAGCGTTTCTTGGAATATCATATGGATTACTAACGTGATCGAGCACAGTCGCCAAGTAGCAATCAGATTTATGTAACCGTTCACCTAAAACATAACCAATGTGCATGTATATCATGAGAGATGTAACTTTAATAAAATTATGATCATCCTTACAAAAGTACGGTTTTTCTAAAATGTGCACCTGAGCACATGTTAAGAGATCAATTAAGGTATGATTTACAAGGTTAATCATCCAAATAAGGTAATTATGGCTTTAGATATCAAGTTTTCATGATATATTGTTGCAAATATTGCCTTAATTGATCTCTTAACATGTACTCCCTCGGTTCGAATCCAAATGATACGTTTGTTTTTTCACATATGTCGAGACAGTTTTACACCGTCAATTTTGATATTCTTAATCTACTCCTAAATACGAATCAAACAAGATCTCACCTGACAATATTTTCTCTTATAAACTTTTGGAAATATTAACGATTATCTTGAGTTGTGAATAATGTCCAAAATAAAAAAAGTACCTTTAGATACGAATGGAGGGAGTATCTCTGAAGCACATTTCAGAGAAATCGATAAATGTATAATAACAATTTTGTTAGGCCCAATTTTGTGCTAAAGTGTCAACCACGGTCAGGCCCACATCAAGGCAGCCATAGCAGATGGAAAGAAAAAGCAGCCCAAGCAACCCAGCCAAGTTTGAGTAGCACTGTCTTTTCTAATAGCCTCGCCCACCATACCAATGAAAGATTAACGGCTCCTTATGAAGAGTTGTGTCCATTTGTTTGAAAAGTTGCGTTCCTTCAAATGTAACTGTCTTATGTGTATCTATAAATAAACACACTATGTATTCAATAAATGTTAAGTTAATTCAAGATTGTTATTTTCTTTATTTCTAACATTATGGTATCAGAGCCACAAAAATAAAATAAAAATAATAATAAGATAGAAACTTGAGAGATTAAGAGAGAAAATGGCAGAGGCAAATAGCAATTTTGCCAACCTGCTATTCCTAAGTTTGATGGTGATTATGACCATTGGAGCATGGTCATGGAAAATCTCCTTCGGTCCAAAGAGTATTGGACGGTCGTGGAATCAGGTTTTGTACAACCGAGCGATACAGAGACATTGACGGATGCACAAATGAAAGCATTTGAAGAGTCAAAATTGAAAGATTTGAAGGCTAAGAACTATTTGTTCCAGTCTCTTGACAGGACGATTCTAAAAACAATCACACAAAAGGAGACATCCAAACAACTTTGGGACTCTATGAAGATGAAATGTCAAGGAAATGCTCGGGTACAAAGGGCTCAACTCAACCGTCTTCGTCGAAACTTTGAAATACTTGCGATGAAAAGAGATGAGTCTATCACTGACTATTTTAGTAGAGTGATGATTGTTGCAAACGATATGAGAAATTGTGGAGAAGACATTACCGATGTCAAAATTGTGGAGAAGATCTTGAGAACTCTGACAGATAGATGGAATTATATTGTATGCTCCATTGAAGAGTCAAAGGATATTGATAGCCTCTCTGTAGATGCCTTGCAAAGCTCACTACTTGTTCATGAGCAAAAGTTCAAGAACGTAGAGGAAGAGGAACAAGCACTCAGGGTCACTCATGGGGAAGAATATAGTCCAAGAGACCATGGAAGAACACCATCTCGAGGAGGTAGGGGTAGAGGACAAGGTCGGCAATCCTACGATAAATCTACAATTGAATGTTACAAATGTCATAGTCTTGGGCATTTTCAGTATGAATGTCCCAAATGGGAAAAGAAAGCAAATTATGTGGAATTTGATGAGTCGGAAGAAGTATTGCTTATGGCGCTTGAAGGAGGCAATCACAATAACGTTTGGTTTCTTGATTCGGGTTGTAGTAATCATATGTGCGGCGATCGCTCCTTATTTTGTGATTTTGACGATAATTTCAAACAAACAGTAAGATTAGGAAATAATATGAAGATGAATGTTGCTGGGAAAGGGAACGTAAGGTTATTTTTGAAAGCTACTAGTTATGTGGTGACAGATGTTTTTTATGTGCCGGAATTGAAGAATAATTTGCTTAGCATAGGTCAATTACAAGAAAAAGGAATGACTGTGTTATTCAAATCAAAGCAATGTCAAATTTATCATCCTCTAAAAGGTTTGATTATTCAAGCAGACATGACAGCAAATAGAGTATATGTGTTGCAGTGTGAAAAACGAGCAGAAAATTTGATGTCGAAGGTTTGTCTACAAACGACAACTCAAAGTATCACTAATCTTTGGCATAAGAGGTATGGTCATCTAGGGTATAAAGGCCTCAAAGCATTACAACAAAAAGGAATGGTAAGGGGACTGCCAAATATCAATGAAAGCAAGATTGTATGCACTAGTTGTTTGAAAGGCAAGCAACATCATGACTCTTTTCCCAAGCAGAGTACATGGAGAGCATCTCAGAAACTTGAACTCATTCATGCTGACATTTGTGGACCGATTACTCCCATATCAAATAGCCACAAGAGGTATCTCATTTGTTTTATTGATGATTACACCAGAAAAGCATGGGTTTATTTCCTGAATAACAAATCTGATGCCTTTGCTTATTTTAAGTTCTTTAAGAGTCGGGTAGAGAAAGAAACAAATCTTCCTATTAAAACTTTGAGGACAGATCGTGGCGGAGAATTTACTTCGGATGAATTTAATCTTTTTTGCCAAGAAAATGGAATTCAGAGGCAATTAACTGCAGCATACACACCACAGCAAAACGGCGTCGCGGAAAGAAAAAACCGGACAATGATGAATATGGTACGAAGTATGTTATCGGAGAAAAGTGTGCCGAAGACATTCTGGCCTGAAGCGGTCAACTGGAGTATTCATGTATTAAATAGGTCTCCTACTTATTCTATCAAAAATAAGACACCGGAAGAAGCATGGAACGGAATCAAACCTTCAGTGTTTCACTTTAGAGTATTTGGATGTGTTGGTCACGCACATATTCCAGATGCTCAAAGAAGAAAATTAGAAGACAAAAGTCGAAGTTGCATTCTTCTAGGAGTAAGTGAAGAGTCGAAGGCTTATCGACTTTACGATCCGATTAATAAAAGGATAGTAATAAGTCGAGATGTTATTTTTGAAGAAGACAAGAGTTGGAATTGGAATGAATGTTTTGAGAAGGAAATTGCGATTGATTTGGAGTGGGGCGATGATGAGGGGCTCTATGAATCTGGTGAAGTAAAGAATTCAGTTAACAATGAAGATGAACAAATAATTGGGAATTCAGGGGTTTCTAATGGCAATAATTTAGCAAATAATGAAGATGAAATTGAAGATAATGATAATCTAAATGCTTCTGGTGTAAGATCGACTCGAAGAATTAAAAGAACTCCGACATGGATGAACGATTATGTCTCCGGAGAAGGGATTTCTGATGATGAAGAGTTTCCTGTTAATTGGGCACTTTCTGTTGACACAAGTCCAACAAGTTATGAAGAAGCGGTGACTGACCCAAAATGGGTAGAAGCAATGGACTCAGAAATAGCATCAATTGAGAGAAACAATACTTGGTATTTAACTGAGCTACCTGCAGGGGCAAAAATAATTGGGGTTAAATGGGTATTCAAGACAAAGGTTAATGAGAAAGGGGAAGTAGATAAATACAAAGTCCGCTTGGTCGCTAAGGGGTATGCGCAAGAATATGGGATCGATTATGAAGAAGTATATGCACTTGTGTCACGTATGGATACAGTTAAAATGATTCTTGCGTTGGCTGCACAACGAGGCTGGTATGTTTATCAACGAGCCCGCTTGGTCGCTAAGGGGTATGCGCAAGAATATGGGATCGATTATGAAGAAGTATATGCACCTGTGTCACGTATGGATACAGTTAGAATGATTCTTGCGTTGGCTGCACAACGAGGCTGGTATGTTTATCAACTAGATGTTAAATCTGCCTTTCTTCATGAAAATCTTACCGAGGATGTATATGTTAATCAACCAAAGGGTTACGAGGTGAAAAATGAAATGCACAAAGTTTATAAGCTTAACAAAGCCTTATACGGACTGAAGCAGGCACCTAGAGCGTGGTTCACTTGCATTGAAGCATATTTTATGAAAGAAGGATTTGAAAAATGTGATAGCGAACCTACTCTCTTTACAAAAGTCAGCAAAGAAGGTAAATTGTTGGTGGTAAGTCTTTATGTTGATGATTTGATTTATGCGGGAGACGATGAAAATATGGTTCTTAAGTTTAAGAAATCAATGATGGAAGAATTTGATATGTCAGACCTTGGCAAAATGAAATATTTTCTCGGGATAGAAGTATCGCAACTAAGCGAAGGAATTTTCATTAATCAAAGGAAATATGTGCTCGATATTTTAAAGAAGTTCGGGATGGAGGAATGTAACCCTGTTCAAAATCCAATTGTCCCGGGATCAAAAATCTCCGGAGACGATGATGAAGAGAAGGTGGATGAAACCTTTTATAGGCAATTGGTAGGAAGCATGATGTATATCACAGCAACAAGGCCAGATATCATGTATGTTGTGAGTTTGATCAGTAGATATGTGTCGAGACCTACACAACTTCATTTATTGGCTGCCAAAAGAACTTTGCGTTATTTGAAGGGAACTTCGGATTTTGGATTATTTTATAAGAAAACTGGCAACAAGGAGTTGATTGGATTCACGGATAGTGATTACGCTGGCGATATTGATGACAGAAAAAGTACATCCGGCTATGCATTTATCTTAAGTTCCGCTGCTGTAGCTTGGTCATCCCGTAAACAACCAATTGTTACTTTAAGCACAACGGAAGTGGAGTATGTAGCTGCTGCCGCATCTTCAACTCAAGCAATATGGATGAAAAGAGTTTTAAAAAAACTTGGATATGAAGAAAGTGAAAACACGGTCATTTATTGTGATAATAGCTCAACCATCAAGTTATCAAAGAATCCCGTCTTTCATGGAAGAAGTAAGCATATTGATGTACGTTTTCATTTTCTACGTGATCTGGCAAATGACGGGATTATTCACGTGAAGCATTGTGGTACAAAAGATCAAGTGGCTGATGTGTTCACAAAGCCATTAAAGTTGGAATCATTCCAAAAATTGAGAAAAGAGCTTGGAGTCTGCACTATACATGAAGTAAACTAACTGTAAACATACAGTTTAGTTTAAGGGAGGAAATGAAAGATTAACTGCTCCGTATGAAGAGTTGTGTCCATTTGTTTGAAAAGTTGTGTTCCTTCAAATGTAACTGTCTTATGTGTATCTATAAATAAGCACACTATGTATTCAATAAATGTTAAGTTAATTCAAGATTGTTATTTTCTTTATTTCTAACAACCAACACTTTTCAACAAAATATCTCTTAGAATTTAATACGCAGTCCATCAAACCAAATCCATACTGGAACTATATCAATGTACTTACGGTTTGCTTGAGATAAGGTAATATATTAAGGGATAATGGAACCCAAAATAGAAAGAAAATGAAGAAGAGTGGTGGTTAATGATGATGTTTCATGGTGTAATAATAGGACTATAGGTAGGGATGTCAATGGATCTCGGATCCTGATCCTGGGATCCAATACCTTTAAGGGTAGGATATGGATCGCAATATTTTTGGATCCTGAGGATAAGGATCGGACCCTAATCCTTTTAAAAATAAAAAGGTCGGATAAGGATCCCGTCTATAAGATCCTGATCCGACCCTTATCCTACTCTTTTATTTTATTTTTGCATAATATTGCAATTTTTAAATTTAGGCCCAAGCCCAAATGTCTAAATTGATGATGATGACATAGCTGATGATGATATGGAACATAAATCATCAAATTGATGAATAATGAAGAAATAGTAGCGGTGAACTTGTGTTTCTTGTGGTCTTGTGGAGTTAGTTTCTGTTGAGTAATGTATTTTGGATAATTGATCTTTGTGGTTGTATGGACTAGTGTAGTAGCGTTAGTCTACACTCTAAACTCCATTTAACTTTGTTTGAACATTGTATAATTATTGGTTGTTTAAACCCTTTAAATGGTCTAAATTTAAATGATTACATAAGGTGAGAATATAATATAGAACCATAAATAAACTTAAAAATGAAAAGATCCTGATCCGATCCTGGTCCGATCCTGATCCTTAGGATTCGGATAAGGATCCTATAATTTCGGACCCTTAGGATAAGGATCGGATCCGGATCCAAGGGGAGAAATAAGGATAAGGATCTGGATCCTATAGGATCCGATCATAGGATCCGATCCAGATCCTACCCTTTGACATCCCTAACTATAGGAGTAACACAATTACTACTTAGGGCTCGCTTGGAATGAGGCTAATTATTCCGGGGGTAATGGAGCAAAAATGAACTAGAAAATGACGGAAAATAGTGATGATACTAAGCGAAAATGCAGAAAATTAAGGAAATCTAGCTTATTTGGGGAATTATTACTCCACTCTCCCCCCAAGTAATGCATTACCCCCAATGGGGTAATTATTCTCCTCTCATATCCATTTTACACTATAAAATGTCACAACCAGGCAACAAGCTCATTCAATTTTAGTTCATTTTTGCTTTATTATCCCGGAATAATTACCCTCATTCCAAGCGAACCCTTAGGGAAAGTCTGGGAGAGAATTCAAATATGGGAGTTATTATCCACCGACCATACTACTTAGTCTTAACTTGGGAATTCTTGATTTTATTAAGAACAAATTTCAACGGATAAAGCGATAGAATATCATCTAGTGTAATAAGAATTGTAATGTACCTAAGCAAGCAGATCATAATATAAACATACCCGAGGAACTACAATTTGATACATCTACTAATATGATAACTCATCTTACACCGTTACAAGTAAATGATTCGATACCGTAATATCTTTGATACTATTGGTATATAGGTACAAAGTAAATGCCAAATCAAGAACGACAATATCTCGTACTCTTCCATCACCGCGATTCACTCGTCACTTCATCAGTCGTCAACTTGGAAACTTCCACATGAGGAGTTCTACTTTACGTCTTTACTCTTTACCTACACCACTCCAAAAACACATCACTATTCATTACTACTACCATTTAATTTAGACTAAAATTCCAACTACCCAAAACACAACACAACACAAGCCTAGTTTCCTTCACAAATGTTACTGTAAGTAGATCAAACTTGAACAGAGGTAGATGAGAAGGGACGATATGGAGGAGGGAGATAATGATGAAATTGAAAGGCCATTGATAAAGTCCCATGAAAGAAAAGGGCAGCCATGGATGGTTTATTTAAGCACCTTTGTTGCTGTCTGTGGTTCCTATGAATTTGGAGCTTGTGTATGTGCTTTATTTCTTCACCATCCCTGTTCTCATCGTGTTAGTCGACCCCAAATCTTTTCGTAACTAATGCTCTGATGTCGTTGCCATTGCTTTCAGGCAGGCTACTCTTCTCCAACTCAATCTGCCATTACTTCTGAACTTGGTCTTTCCACAGCCGAGGTTTGCGCTTTGCTATCCCCATTCATTTTTTGTGTTTCGGGTTTGTTAATTACTCATCATCGTTTGCCATGCGACTGATATTTGACTCGTCTCAAGTTATGGGTACGACAATGCTTGCACAACTTCTTCTTCATGTTTCAAGTTCGTGTTGGTGCAGTTCTCACTTTTTGGTTCTATTCTGACGTTTGGAGCGATGATTGGGGCTATCACAAGCGGACCGATAGCAGATTTCCTAGGCCGAAAAGGGGTATGTGCCTGTGAAGAAGCTTGAACTCAAACTATGTTACAAATGCATTAATTCAAGTAGATAAACTCGGGTTTTCTAAACAAATTTGCAGGCAATGAGAGTCTACTCTGCTTTCTGTATTGCTGGATGGTTGGCTATCTACTTTGCCAAGGTTTAAATATTCCACTTTATATATATAACCGTGTCAATCTCAATCATTTGTTTACATTTGATTATATGAACCAGGGTTCTATAACCTTATTCACTAATATCAATGTCGGAAAACCAGGGTTCTATAGCCTTAGATTTCGGAAGGCTGGCAGGGGGATACGGAATGGGAGCATTCTCCTACGTCGTATGTAACATTCTCTATTCATCAATGCTACTTTTTTTCTTCTTATTACTCATTGTTATCCTGATTATGAACTTAATCTACAGGCACCTGTCTACATTGCTGAAATCGCGCCTGTAGACCTTCGCGGAGCACTGACAACATTAAACCAAGTAATTAAGTTTAC
Source organism: Agrostemma githago (assembly GCA_958450325.1). Classification (NCBI taxonomy): domain Eukaryota; kingdom Viridiplantae; phylum Streptophyta; class Magnoliopsida; order Caryophyllales; family Caryophyllaceae; genus Agrostemma; species Agrostemma githago. Next base: position 74,380,826 of record OY288243.1, on the reverse strand, counting down.
GATATGGCTCGGACACATAATCTAGTATAATGTGTATGTGAATTTGGTCTGATATGACAGTCCACAGGTCATGATCTGCACTGGAGTTTCAGTTGCATTTATAATAGGGATAGTCTTGCCGTGGAGGGTACTAGCATTAACAGGTAATCATCAGGAAACATGTCATTTCAATTTATTGACGTTTTTGTTGATGGATATGATATGATGTTACTATTGGAGTAGGATTGAGAAAGTTGAGTCAATGTTGCAGGACTTGTACCTTGTGCTATTCTGCTTGTAGGCCTTTTTTTCATTCCAGAATCGCCGAGATGGCTGGTATGAGTATTACCTTCAAACTGAAACGCCCTCAGAAAACTTGAAATGTGACTCGTAAACTCTGATACAGGCAAAAGCAGGAGCTCATCAGGAATTTGAAGTTGCACTTCAGAAACTCAGGGGAAATGATTCAGATATAACCCGCGAGGCAGCTGAGATCCAAGTAATTTACGAGCCTTTCGTTATATGAGAATTAAGATGCAAGTTTTCGAAGAAGGGTGTTTGAGCATCATTTTATATCTTACTGCAGAACTACATAGAAGAGCTTGAGAGGCTACCAAAAGCTAATATCTTTGATTTGTTTCAGAAGAGATATCTACGTTCTGTGACGGTAAGCTAGATGTATCTATGGTTTTAGCCTCCTCAAACAAAACATATGATACTAATCCAACTGTTGTGATGCCAGATAGGAGTTGGATTGATGGTGTTTCAGCAGTTTGGAGGAATCAATGGGATCTGCTTCTATGTAAGCAACATTTTCGAGACAGCAGGTAACAGTTTATAATTTCAGGTTTAGATCGAGAACAATAATTCTTTCCGAATCTGACATAGCTAAAATAACATCTACGTACACAGGATTTTCACCTAGCATTGGGACTGTAACATATGCTCTTCTTCAGGTTAGCATCAGAAATTTAACCCCTTCTTCAGTCCGTTGTTCATAGAATCAATCAGTAGCTTTTCATATCCCGCTGCAGATAGTAATCACTACTGCAGGAGCAACTTTGATTGACAAAGCCGGAAGGAAGCCACTTCTTTTGGTAAATATCAATCATAACTAAGATTATTGTGTACATTCAGTCCCGTTAATCCTCCTTTAACTCATTGTTGCATTGGTGGTGACAGGTGTCCGCTTCTGGACTAGTTATAGGTTGCCTGTTAACAGCAGTTGCATTCTTTCTAAAGGTGAAGTATCTACAAATTAAATAAAACCTACACAAGTAAGGCTATATACAGAAAGTTGATCATACATACGCTCGCTGATACACACGTGCATGTTTTCTTAAATGTTATAGGCTCGACAGTTATCAGAGAAAGCGGCAGCAATACTTGCAGTCGTCGGTATACTGGTAACAAAAAAAAACACTCCCTAGTCCCTAGTCCCTAGTCCAATGATGTTCAGAAAACGGGATTTTAAAGATGTCGATGTATGTATGTTTTAGGTGTATATATCCTCGTTCTCAGTTGGAATGGGAGCTGTTCCTTGGGTCGTAATGTCGGAGGTATGTAACATAACAACTTCAGATGTCATATCGTGTCGTGTTAGTCACTGAGCCAGTGTTGTTCATCTGTATGTTGCAGATTTTCCCTATAAATGTAAAAGGAGCGGCCGGAGGGCTGGCAACACTAGTGAACTGGTTTGGAGCTTGGGTCATATCTTATACCTTCAATTTTTTGATGCAATGGAGCTCATACGGTACACATTTTTATCGTCCCACTTTCTATTTAAGAAACGAGTTTGTTTTACGATGTGTTGCTTGTGTACTACATTGTTCAGGTACTTTCATCATCTACGCAGCGATAAACGCAGGCGCAATAATCTTTGTGATTAAAGTGGTACCTGAAACAAAGGGCAGAAGTTTAGAGGAAATCCAGGCAACTGTGAATGCATAGTAGAACTAGAGACAAGAGATGAATCAATTTATCTCCATCACTTTGTAACCTTCCTTGAGGATTAAAGGGAGTCATCACTCATCAAACGATACCGAGTTTGGGTACCACCATGTCCATACTCACAACAAAATAAAATAAAATAATACTCCGTTCATCCCATTTTTATTGTCTTCATTTCTTTATTTGTCCATCTAATTTTATTGTCTCGTTTCCATATACATGAAGTAATAAATAATTCCTTGTTTTACACCTAGGTAAATGAGTTAATTCTAGAAGATTTTCAGTTATTTTGGGCTTTGTTGTATCCTGGTTGACTTGGATGACCGAGGTTTAACCATGCATTTATTGTTTGATTTGAGTCCCGAAGTCGGAGTGACAACACAATCGTTTTGACTAGAATTGAACATTTTAGATGTTGAATTAATATTTCCATATGCGTTAAGAATCGAACTATAGAAACATGGGTTTAGTGTACGCAGAATCGCAACATATCGCACTCTAACCATCATCGAGTGTTGGCGGCAACTCATAGATACCATGTAGAAAACTACCCCTCTGTAGGAGGGAGTAAATCTTTGTAGATCGAAGGCCTCATTTTGATTGAGGCTTGGACGAAGTGAAAATTAGAAGTATACTGTAGTACCTAACACTACAAAAATCCAGTCGGAATTGGGTCGGACAAATCCGACGCAAATGGCGAAAATCCGACGCAAATTGTAGATTGCGTCGGATTAGTCGACGGAAAGGGCCGCCATTATAAGTTGACGCAAATATTTTTTTTTTCATCGGCTAGTCCGACGCATGCCATTTGCGTGGGCTTTGCGTCGGCTAATCTGACGCGAAGCACTTGGGGTTAACCCCTCGGTCAATGACTGTTGCGTCGGATTAGCCGACGCAACGGGTCCGGGTCAATGACCTCTGCGTCGGATTAGCCGATGCAGAGGCGAATCCTCCGACAAGGTTGCGTCGGCTAATCCGATGCAGAGGTAATTGACCCGGACCCTTTGCGTCGGAATAGCCGACGCAACCTTGCCGGAGGATTCGTCTTTGCATCGGTTAATCCGACGCAGACTGGGTATAAATTTACGTCGTCTCTTTGTTTTTAGCTCCCTATATGCGCGAAATTAAACGACCTGCAATTACACCCCACTGCTACAACAAATAACAACAGGAGCACACCCCACACATAACATCAAATGACTCAATAACTCCAATCTAAGCGCCCGTACATGTCTTCTTTGGTAAACTTCACAAAACACAACAATACTTCACAAAATTCCACAAAACTCCACAAATCTCCACAAAACTCAACAAAACTCAAAACTCCACGAAACTCACCCGAACTCCACAAAAGTCAACAATTCTAAACCAGTGAACTGTTATAGAAAATGAAAATATATTACAAAGAAAATCAGTGGTGGTGGGTTCACAATTCTATCTAGGAGTTGGAGAAATATCTGGGTTCACAACCATAGTCTAAGCAAGTACCATAAAAATAGATGAACTACCTACGAAAGGGACTCATTCTGCTCCGACCCATGGGGATGACCATCGTTGTTGTCGTCATCGTCGCGCCTACTCATGCGTGGTCCTCCGCTGCATCTCTCGTTCTGCATGGCGAACCGTTCTCTCATCATCTGAATAAACTCGTCCTGCTCTTCATACCTCTTCTCTAATGTCTTCAGGCGCTCTTCTTGTCTTTGGAATTTATCTTCCATACGCTCGTTAAGTGTGCGTTCCTGCGAGGAGGCGGTAGGGAGGTATGTGTCCCCAGATGGCTCCTTACCACGGTTCAAGCATGGGCGAAAGAGATCTTTCGCCGCGTTACCTATCCCCCAGAACCTTCTCTTCTGGTTGTAGCCACCCGTGACATCGTGGAAGATCTTCAAGGTGTTGGGTGCCTGATCAGAAGCTCGTGCCTCCTCCACCGCTTTCTCGTAGCTCTCCTGAAACAGCAACATGAAAGAGTGTTATAACTTTTAGAATAACACATACTATCACATCGTACTTTTCATGCCTAGTATATTTTTGAAAAACATTACTACTACTCACAACGATCTGCGGTCCTCGAGGGTCAATCCACTTGCCATCTTTCTCCTTCTTCGTCTTCTCCAAGAGTTGGACCGGGGATGCAGATGGGCCCTTCATATAACAGTGTTAAAACTTTCAGCATTTATTTACCAATAGTATATATTCAATTATACTCAAATTGTTTACTTGGGTTATAAGCACTTACCATTTGCGCGAAGGCTGTTGCTGCGCTCCTACTCCCAAGGCAGCCGGTGGGTTTGGCCACCCCGTCCACTTGCTCACCTCTCCTGTTCGACGACTTAATCGCCGATTTTTTCTTGAAGTTTGGGTCGGCAGCGTTCCTCTTTAGTGCCTCCCAAATTAGTAGTAGTAGTAATAGAAAATTATTAGTATTAGTAGATTAGTAGTTGTGAAGTAGAAGAAGAAAATTGGTAGTTATGTAGTAGTAGAGTAGAATAGTAGTAAATTAGTATAGTATTAGATTAGTAGTAATAGTAGTGTTAGTAGATTTGTTGTACTAGATTAGTAGTAGTATATTAGTATTACATGAATTAGTAGTATTAGTATTACATGAATTAGTAGTAGGTTATTAGTATTAGTAATAATATTAGTAGTAGATTAGTAATATTAGTAGCAGCATTAATAGTACTAATGAAGTATTTTATTACTACTACTAATAATAATCTAATAACACAATTTCTAACCTAATACAATAATCACTAATACCTAATTAACATACTAACTACCTAATTCACATACTACGATTACCGTCTAACAATAAAACGAAATCTAACCTAATTCACATACTAATTAACCTAATTCACATACTAATTAACATAATTAACCTAATTACTAAACTAACTAACCTAATTAACATAATCACCCTACAATCTAATTAACTAATTAACCATACATAATCACCATTTATCTAATCACCATAATTATTAAACTAATTACATAATTAACATAATCACCATAACAAAACTTAATCTAACATAATGAACCTAATTAATCTAATTAACTAACAATTAATCTAATTAACTAACAATTAACCTAATCAAAACAATGAAACCATAACTATCATACCTGAGATTTGGGGGTCGGGTTAGGGTTTTTCGGGGCTGATTTGGGTGCGCCGGGATTCGGGCTTGCCGGAGGGTCGTTCGCCGGCAGGGGTCGTCGGGCGTGGGGGCGGGTTCTGCTCGCCGGTATGGGGTTCGTCGGGTTTATGGGAGGGAGTCGGGTATGGGTTCGCCGGAAGTGGAGGGAGTCGCCGGAAAAGTTGGGGTCGACCTAGGATTCGTTTTTTGGGTCGATGTAGGGCGGCGTCGTCGGATCTGGGCAGGGTGGTGGTCGTCGGAGGAAGGAGAGTCGTCGGAGAGCGGAGAGTCGTCGGAGAGCGGAGTTTCGCCGGAAGTTGGTGGGGTTGGGGGTGCGCGCGCGTCGTCGCCGAATCGCCAAGAGAGAGAAGGAGTTTGGGGTGTCGGGTTTGGGGTTTTGTTCGTTCTCGATCTATTTTTTTTTATATATTAAAAGAGTTGCGTGGGATTAGCCGACGCAAACCAGACGCAGTATTCAACATTGCGTCGGCTAATCCCACGCAACACATATATTTCCAATGACCAACAACGCTGAGTCAACACTATTGCGTGGGAATAGCCGACGCAATGTTGAATACTGCGTCTGGTTTGCGTCGGCTAATCCCACGCAACGCTTTTAGTATTAAAAAAAATTAGATTGAGAACGAACCATTCTTTTGACTGTAGAGTTGAGTCAACACGTTTGCGTGGGATTAGCCGACGCAACACCGACCCAATAGAAAAGATCTGCGTCGGCTAATCCCACGCAAACCTCTTCACATGGTGTTACCTTGGTGTGTTGACTCGACGCCTTTGCGTGGGATTAGCCGACACAATCCAACACTATTGGGTCGGCTAATCCCACGCAACCCTTTCACATAGTGGCGTCAACACAAATTTATTGGCGCCTGTTTCATGGAGGTGGATTGCGTCGGCTAATCCCACGCAATATAACTACGTCGGAATAACCGACGCAACTCGACACGAATACCACACTTGCGTGGGATTTTAAATCCGACGCAATCAATTTGCCGCAATTTCATCTGTTTTTTTGTAGTGTTAAGGTCAATAAAAATTAGAACTTGGTTACTATTTGAACGAGTCTAAGAACTTGGTTACTATTTGAACGAGTCTGTTATAATCCATTACGTAACAAATTTTGCTAGTTATAAGAGGAAAGCGTATCTAATACGAGGTACATCTTGATTCGTGTGATCGAGTAATTAATTAACATGTATCCAATTTCATTTTATTTTTCTTTTGAAGTTGGGAAAAAAGTAGCGTAAAAAGAAAAACCCGAGCTAAATCCTAGGATAATATATGAATCTTACCGGATAATATATAGCTTTAACGCGAGTATTAACTCTTAAGTAAGTTTGAACCATAGTCTGATAAAAATGAAAATAATACTCCGTACTTGGTCCGTAAGCCAAGTTGGGTTAATTCATTAAGACGGAGTATGAGGTGACATAGTGAGATTCCCAAATTTGTTTAGCAATCGGGGATTTGGAGGTTTTGAAGATAGAATTTGAGTCTCCTTCCTCCCACTTTCACACTCCACTTTCAAGCTTTGGTGTCTTTGCAAATGCACTCTACCAGTTCGACAAATTGCCTGAACCAAGCTCACACTATTCAACCTCATTCTTTCCCAAATGGATTGCTTGTCATCATCATCATCATCATCTACATATGCTTCAACATGTTGGTTGGAGCTCAAATCTCACCCCATTTCATCAATGGTGTCTTTTGGGAGTAATTCAGCACATTATCCTTCTTCCTCCAATGCTCATGCTCATGCTCATGCTCGCTATTGTCGGTTGTCGACTTTTAAGAGAATTCATCCGACCAGAGCTGTGGCGACTGATGCTTGTATAGCCACAGCTGACGACCCAACATCACCCATTGCTGCCCCTCTTAAAAAGGTAAAGGTAACCCCTTTTCTGCCCATATTCATGCTATACTTACTATACTGTTGCTAATGGTTAGATGATTTTGATGTGTACCAAGGAAACAATTATGTCCAATGTCCATTAGCCTGCTTAAATTTATGTGTATCTCTTGCTAGAAACGACATCGCTCAGGTTTGACATGCAAATGAGTTACGTGTGTTGGTAGATGGCAAGAGGAGTATTGGTTGTTACTTCTTTTTCCTCCATCCCACATAGGAAGAGTAGTGAGCTTTTGAGGTCTTTATAAAGCCTCTCCTCCCTTGGGCTTACAAGAGTGTAGTGGAGTGGGCCTTTTAGGGTGGTGGGTGTTGTTGGGCTGGTATGGACAACACGCGCGCGCGTGCGGCCCGGCTCGGGCTCGGGTTTGGGTTTGGGTGGAGCACCTGCGGTGCGGGCACAGCCCGACTTTTACCCTTTTGGGCCTTCTTTTGTTTTGAGTGTCTACATTCTTTGGCCCTTGTCCAGATTCATTTGTGTGTGTGAATTGGTTTAGTCAAAGGAGCTGTTACAGGTCTTAATGGTGTGATTAAGGCCTTGATCACGTTTTAATGGCCTTAATTGCTGTTGATGGTTTTTGATCCTGCCAGGCTCCTCTGCTGCCTATTTATACCAAGCTGTTGTTAGCTTCCAAAACACACAAAAATATACACAGCTTACAGTATTCATCCTTTCTTTCCTCTACTGTTATTTCTCCTCTCATTCCTGGGTACAGTTGTTTTCGTTCCAAAGTTCCGAACCTTGAGTGGTCGAGATTCTGAACTGCAGTGTTCACCTTGGGAAACTGCCGGCACTGTAGGCGATTACCACCGGAGTCGCGCCGATATAGTTTTCAAGTCAGTGGCCTCCATACCACGACACTGCTGCCTGTTTTCACTTTCGTTCCTGTCCGTCCGTGTTGCCTCGGTTCTGTCTCTCTGTCGCCAGTTGCCTCCTTTGTCATAGTCGCTTGTTGCCTCGGTTCTTGCCCGATTTCAGTTGCCATCTCGGTTTAGTCCCTCGCTTTTGTGTTTTAATTGTTGTCCCGGTTTTCGTCACTCCAACAACGTGTTGGTAGCCTCATTGCATCACAGATGTTATGTAAGTACATGATTGTCGTTAATATACTCTTATACTCCCTCCCAGTTCTCATTCTCTTTTACCCTTTCTTTAACGGAAACAATAAAAAAGGAAAGAGGTAAGAAGAGCAAACTAAGTCCAATTAAGGAAAGAAATAAGACAACAGAATGAGTAATTGTAATTAAATTTACGAGGCAGCCTAATATTAGTGTTATGGAAATAACCCGTCTTCTTTCTAATTATATAAGGAGGTTCATGGAACAAAACAAAACACACAATTCTCAATATTGACTTATATATACTGTATTGTATTAGAGAGAATTTTGTGACAAGTTCTGTACCGATGTGGATATGGGAATAGGGCATCACATCTCGTCTGCTAGTCTGTCTGTGAGAATTATTATACTCTACTTCTTATTAACGTCTTCATTATCCTGTGAAAGGTATAATTGTTATACTTCTGTTTTTTTGTGTTTGGTTAATACATGTAAGGAGTAATAGATACAGAGTAGTTGGTTTAAGGGTTGTAAACTTGTACTCCGTAATAGATTTTCTCCGTTCCAATCAATAGTATACTCTTGCTTTTTGCGGTGAGGAAGAAAAAAACAAGGGAGTTCGATTGGATCATTAGATAAGGAAATTAATGAAAATATAAGGAAACAATGTAACGGACTTAAAAAAAGAATACGTATGCTATTGATTGAAATGGAGGGCGTATATCTTACGGTTAACATTAACTTACGAATTTAAATTATTAGATTGTGAAATTGATACAGTATTAAAATTGATTTAAGACCTAATATCGCATGGTTTGATATAATTTTGCCCTAAATTGAAGCTATAATCTCCAATTTCATTGTTGATGACGAGTCTAATATGTTTAGGGCAAGACTCAATTGGAATTGTTAATCCAAAACTGATAGAACTTATTGTTGACGGAGGCCTAATAAGATTAGGAAACGACTCTGAATCATAAGATTAGGAAACTAATAGATGTAATTAAAGAATAATTGTGATTATAAATCAATTGGATGCACATGCATTCTTCAACGTGCTTGGTTCCAAGTCTTGATTGCTTGTTCGGCTCACTTACGAGCTCATCATAATTTGTTTTGCTTGGTCCATAAATGCTGTTGTTTATGAAGTAACAGCCTTTTGGTTGTTTACGTTTTAGTTTAGGTGAATATTATGCGAATCTTATGATAGTTTGTATGATTCTTGTCTTGTTTAAGGTATTTGTTACATTTTCAGCATATTAATTAGTTTGCTTTTTTTGTTCGTAGATATGTCTTCAAACAATTTTTCGCTCCGTTTAATGCTTGAGAAATAAAAATTGGAAAGATTCAAATTTCTTTGAATAGTATCACTCTCTTAGAATTATTCTCAAACAGCAAAGAAAAGAATAATTCCTTGAGAAGGAATTTCCTACAAAACCGAAAGCCGATGTTGAAGAGGATATAATGATATTTTACATCACTCACGAGAGTGACAATATTGACGTTTTCCGTCTCATGCTTACTACTATGAATTTTGAGCTTCAGAAGCAATATGAAAACACTAAGTTGGTATATAAGATCATTGAGAGCCTGAAATCAGGTGCAGGTTAGGACTGAAAGATATAATACTGTCATTGTAATATTTGATTGCAAAATGGGTGAAAGAGACCCAGTTAGCCTGCATGTGATGAAAATGATAGGTTATTTTGATAACCTTGATAGGCTTGACGCGAGTCTAAAAGACAAAATGAAGACATACATTATACTTCGGTCCTTATAATTCAGTTTGAAAGATTTTTGATTTTGTGCTAAACTATAATATGCATGATATACAAAGATCTATGCCAAAGTTGCACGGAATGCTTAAGATTGCTGAGCCAAACGTCATGAAGTGTCTAACCCCTGAAGTACTTATGGTATAAATGGGTAAGGACTTTAAGGGTAATTGCAATGGCAAATGATGCCAAGGATAATTCTAAGTCTAAAAACTTGCCTAAGATAGGCTGTTGAGGCCCTTAATCACTATTGTAGAAAAGGGGCATTGGATGATGGACAATTCCTCCTCTGATTCCGCTTCTTAGGCTAGTTTTTAGACCTAGAATTATCCTTGGTATCACTTGCCTTACCCTTGCCTTTGCACTTACCTTTACCCTTCAAGCCTTTACCCTTTTGCATCATAAGTACTTTAGGGGTTAGACCCTTCCGATATTTGGCTTAACAGTCTTAAGCATTTTGTGCAACATTTGTATAAATTTCCGTAGATCATGCATATTATAGTTCAGCACAAAATCAAAAATCTTAAGGACCGAAATATAATGTCTGTCTTCATTTGGTCTTTCATAAGCCTCTCAAGGTTATCAAAATCACCTATCATTTTCATGGCATGCGGGCTAACCAGGTCTTTTTCACCCATTTTGCAATCAGATATTGCAACGACAGTATTATATCTTTCAGTCCTAGCTGCTCCTGAAACATTGCTTTAGGGCTCTCGATGATCTCATATGCCGACTTAGTGTTTTCATATTGCTTCTGAAGCTCAGAATTCATAGTGGCAAGCATGAGACCGCAAACGTCAATATTGTCACTCTCTTGAGTGATGTCGAATATCATTATATCCTCTTCAACATCGGCTTTCGGTTTTGTAGGAAATTCCTTCTCAAGGAATTATTCTTTTCTCTGCTGTTTGAGAATAATTCTCAGAGAGTGATACTATTCAGTGAAATTTGAACCTTTCAATTTTACCTTCTCAAGGATTGAACGGAGCGAAAAATTGTTTGAAGATATATCTACAAACAGAAAATGAAAACTAATTAATATGCTGAAAATGTAATAAATATCTTAAACAATTTAAGACAAGAATTATAGAAATTACCCTCAAATTTGCATAATATTCCAACTTTCCATGATCCTAGACTTTTTGTCACTTAAGTGAACTTGGACCCACCGTTGAAACTCCAAAAGTAAAGTAGACAGCATTTCCAGTTATACCACTAAGTAATTCTTGGTTCATCGGTTTTAATCATCATATAACACCAACTATTTGACTCATAGGAGAACTACAAGAACTTACGCGAGACAGTAGCATGCATACAATATTGCAATCACACGATTATATCTTTTACTTCTTGTTGAGTCAATGGCTTGGTCGTATGCATTCAGCTGTCTTACACAAGACTGACCCTACGAGAATAAATTAATGTCTATCCTCGCATTGGCTTCAGTACTGGTGCTTGAAAATTCTATGAATTCAGCTGTCTTCAGTACTTGTGCTTTGTGATTCTGATTTTATGATTTAGATCAGATGATGAATAATTAAATGATTTAGGTGCTTGAAAATTGTTGTTTAGTTTGTTACCTCTGTGGTTGAATAAGTTTGTGTTTATAATAGGTACTAGTTCCGATAGGGTATGGAACAGAAGAACTTGAAGCTGTGATTCTGGTGCACGTATTGAGGCAGGCTGGAGCTCATGTAACTGTGGCTTCTGTTGAGTCACAGCTGCTGGTTGAGGCGTCTAGCAGTGTCAAACTTGTTGCTGATACCTTAATAAACTCTTGTACTGATGAGATATACGATCTAATTGCCCTACCTGTAAGTTTTGGAAATTCTCACTACGATGTGTTATCTATCTTACATTTTGTTCCCAGATCAGAAGTGTGTGTCAACTCGTGAAATAATTTACTTGTGCGCTTTAAGTGCTGTGTTGTAGACTTGTAGGCTATATCAAATTGCCAATGATACCTATTTGGCCTGAGTGCACACATGCGTCGTTGCTCTAACATCTGTGATTCACAATGGCATTAGCAACCTCACCTCAAATATTTTTAGGAAGTTAGATCAGCCATTCTTATGTCACCACTTATGTTTCTTGGACATACTTAGAAGTATGCGACTTGGGATTCAGCTATTTGTATGGAAATGGGCAAGTTTTTGGTTTGAAGTATCAAAGTTTCGAGTGTGAGACATGGGTGAATGAGGTAATTTGCAGGTCAGGGTTGCAATGGGTGCTGATGATAACTTCTGAAGTCTGTTGTCAAATACTCAGCAAATATAAAGGGTGGTTATATAGAGGCAGAACTTCTAGCAAGTTTATGCTTTATAGGTCTCGGTACCACTGCTTTGAGGAAGACAATTGGACTTAAATATCTACACTTGAAATTTCTTCTCTTTGTTTCCAAATCCACCTCACTGTCCATACATGAAATCACAGTAGTTACAAGCATGAACTGCAGGGAGGAATGCCTGGTTCTGTACGACTGAGAGATTGTGAGGTTCTTCGCACAATTACTAGCAAACACGTGGAAGAGAAAAGGTTATATGGTGCTATATGTGCTGCTCCAGCTGTTACACTCCTACCCTGGGGACTACTAAGGAGAAAACGGGTATTGACATGTGTTATCCTTTCTTGTACTGTATTATTTAGTTTACACTTACCATATCATCTTGATTGATTTAGCATGCTTTGCTTGTTGCTACAAGACTACTTGTCATCCTGCATTTATGGACAAACTGTCAAGTTTTTGGGCTGTAAAATCCAACATCCAAGTCTCGGGCGAGCTTACAACAAGCCGTGGACCTGGAACTACCTTTGAGTTTGCTCTTTCATTAGTAGAACAATTATTTGGTGAATCTGTTGCTGAAGAAGTGAAGAAAACAGTGGTATGTTTTTCAGGATAACGTCTCTATCACTGCATGTCATGATGTCTGCCTTTAGTTTTAGCTTATCGTCTTTGTGTACAAGTAATGAAGGAAATATGGATTCTGAAGTCCACAGGCTTTTCAGAGGGGTGCATATCGAACTACTGAAAGAGGAGACATAAGGGGAACGAGCTGAGTGTAATTGTTAGGACAGTGTATTTAGCCTATCCAAAACTGTAATGTGTGTCGAAGTGGATCTACACCACTATGATGTCTTCCTCTTCTTCTCAAATTACAATAAGCTACTTGTCTTAGAAATTATCGTGTCAGAGAAAATCCTACAATGGCTATTATGACATCATAAATGAGGCATATATTTGTCTACTAGCTGGAATCAGTTTCTTTAACTTGGAACTCTATCCTGTTAATTAGTTTTTGATGATTAATCAGGGATTCCTTCCTACATAATTACTTTTGCTGGTTAAAGTACACAATTTTACTAATGACTTACATTCTTTTGATTCAGCTTCCAAATACCGAAAAATGTATCAGGAAAGAAGAAATCAATGGAGTAGAATGGCGGCTTGATCAGCCTCCTCTGGTAAGCAGTTGCTTTAAGTAGTGATGTTATTTATAGTGAAAGAACCTCACTGCGCTGACAACATGGGAATAAGGGCGTACACTTCTGATTCCTCTATCCTACCACTTACACGAGCCTTAAGGCGTTGGGGTAATGTTGTGCAGCATGGCCTCATGTACTTGAGCTTAGTAACCTGTAGGTGTTTTTTCTGCTCTCAGATCTTGAATGCCTATTGTTTCTTATACTAATCCTTTTTAATATATGTATTTTACCATCATAGTACCGGCACCTGTTTGAGCTGTACAAAAATTGTTGAAATTCTACTCCCTCCATTCCAATCAATTTTATACATTTGATTGAATATAACTCGTACTTATTCCACAAAATTATACTCAGTATTATTGAATGGAGGGAGTATTTTTTGAGCATTGGGACCATTGTTGAATATTTACCAAGTATTTTTACTTGTCTGGCCTTTTGTGTTTTTTATTTTTATTTTTATTAATGTTTACTCACAATTTATCGAGATTCATACTCCAGCATCTATATATAGTGAATTATTGGCTAATTTCGTAGAAAGATACAAGCAGATGAACTGTAGAGTCAGTAACAGAGGATTTCTAGGTCATTGTGAGCAGTTTATGTAATCTATGAGTACTTGTCATATATGTGCTTTGCAGGTGCTCGTTCCGGTTGCAGATGGATGTGAAGAGATAGAGATTGTAGCAATAGTTGATATCCTTAGGAGAGCAAATGCCAGTGTTGTGGTTGCATCAGTTGAGAAGTCTCGACAAATAGTGGCATCTCAGGGAACCAAAATTATGGCAGACAAATTGATTGATTTAGCAGCTGAGTCAACTTATGACTTGATTGTTCTCCCGGTAAGATCAAAGCTACCTAAACCCTTTGCAACGCTAAAACGTACTCGTACATAACTGCAAAATATATTTTCAAAGTGCCATCTTGGAGATCTTGTAAACTCAAATGGGAATGACATTGTGAGTCATAGGAAATAACAGAGGTGGAAGCTTAATGTTTACAGGGTGGATGTAAAGGTCCGAAGGGATTGAGCAAGTCGAAAGTTCTGAAGAAGCTACTGAAAGAACAGGTATCAGGTGGTAGAATGTATGGGGCAGTAAGCTCCTCAATACCACTGCTGCAAAAACACGGGCTGCTTAAGGTGACGAAACTTATATCAGTCGTGGTAATATAAACATCCTGTTACTGTTCACCTCACTCACTCAATATTTATGTACACAGGGCAAAATAATCACGACATGCTCCTCCATGTCGGATATGTCAACAAGCAAGGTGGTTGAGGATGTGAAAGTCGTGATTGATGGTAAACTTATTACTTCAATAGGACTTGGTAGCACGATGGATTTTGCTCTAGCTATTGTGAGCAAGCTTTTTGGGCACTCAAGGGCAAGAAGTGTTGCAGAAGGTCTCGTTTTTGAATTTCCTAGAAGCTAGTAAGCGAGTGTCAGAAATGCTGGATGCAGTACCGAGATATGATGTGAAAAAGTATCGTAGCCTCAAATGGTGATCACTGATCAGTAATGCTGATACAGTGATACATGTCATACAACATCATCATCAACAACAGGAGTAATATATGCTCCATACTTTTTGAGGAAAAAAAGTCGATTAACTGCACTCAACAGTAGCGGCGATGTCTTCATCACTTGTCAGCAATGTTGTTCAGATGGATAGAGAATGCAATTTGGAGTTTTGGCATCTGTATTCAGATAGCCCGTGTTCATCCCCCGTGAGGCCATGACCCCATTCTCTTTCGACCTTCATGTTATCGACGACTGTCACTGAAGTCTGTGTTTGCCTGCCAGCTACTCGTATGTTGTGACTATGTCTTCCCTTTCATTCGTATTGCGAGTGGGCCATTGTACAAAACTGACTTCAAAGTTCAAACTAGGTTACTGATCTCCACAGACATTCAAACTGTGTAACGGATGCGGTTAGTGGTGGACCCAGAGAATTTTCGTTCTGAAAACCCTAGGTAAAATTTATAAACTACTTTTATGAAACGGAGGGAGTATTTATACATATAATTATTTTTAGTTTTTTTATCTTAAAAATTGGACAAAATACACAGAAAAAATTTGTTACGGGATTCTGAGACCTTGTAACACCAACAATAGATCCCAGCTAATAGTAGTACGTACAATTGTACAAACAAAATATGATGTCGAGTGGATATATAATTGAATCACAATGCAAGTTGAAATTGCTTTCCTTACAGAGTAACCTGATCCTTGCTAAAGCCCTTGAGTTAAAACGAAATATCTTCACGATAAGACAATCACTTTCACATTTCACAATGCTTTACCTGTTGAGTTAAATTTCTTTACCTCATAAGTGTAAGATTGTCGTTGTAATACTTGGAGAATCATATCAATGTGGTACAATAGAAGAGTTTTTAAGCTCGATAATTTAGATTATTAACAATGACAAGTATATATGTATGTATACAACTCTAATTGTAAGCAATAACACAAAATGCAAGTATGTGATGTTGACTACTGTGTCTGTGTATGTGCACCCAGCTAGCTAGTTTCTTGTAGGACTGACTGTCACTGTGAACCTTTGTTGTAATGAACCAAACTCATGTGAGTGAAGGAGAGACATTTCGTCGTCCTATCTTTCTGTGCAGAATTCATTACATATTTGTATGCCATTGGCTCTCCGATCCTTAGCTATAACCTTATCCTCAGCTGTTCTTACTTAATTGGCATCATGTATGCGTCCCTTCCATCATTTTATTATTCCTCATCCACCTTCTTCAAAATATCTTCATTCTAATGAGACGATTCTATAGTTATTTTCCTAATTTAGTGTGTGTATATTACTCCCTCCGTTCCAATGAATTGTTTGCCTTTGGTTTTGGCACCAAGGCTAAGGGATCCAACGAGGGAGTGACATGTAGAACAAAATTCATGAGAAGAGTCAAATTACCTATAAAAAGCATTCCTAAAATAGAAAGGCAAACAATTCATTGAGACACCCAAATATGGAATAGGCAAACAATTCATTGGAACGGAGGGAGTATAAATTAATAAAAAGACAACCTTCTTGCCGTGGAGGATATTCACGCGTCTATCGTGGGTAAGAATTGAACCTCAATCTTTTGATCGGACTTTCGAGTAAGAGCAGGGACGATTTCATACGTTGTAAGGGTTTAGGCTTTGCTCTTTCTGAATGAAAGAGGTTTAACTCAATTTAAATGTAAGAGACTTGATATAAACTTACCTAGCTAATTTAATGGAATTGAGATAAATTGAAATGAACTACTCGTATAGTCGTATGTAAATAAGATGAATGTGGCTGGCCTTGACTTAACTATATCGAATAGCTAAATCGACAACGCCTACCTCTCTATTCTCAGAATTTTGGAGAATAATCTTCAACCGCTGCTCTCCTCGGTTCATTGTTCCTCTATTTCTTTTTTAGCTAGGGAGATCAGATGAACACTAATGCCCACCCTCTAGTTAGGGTGACGCTTGATTCATAATTCTCTCTTCGACTTCATGACTAAATATATAATTGATGCCAGTTTGGCTCTAGATACTTCTGATTCCTAAATCCGTTCTTACCAATTAATCTAACTTTTGTTCTTAGAATGAATATATATATCCAAATAATTTTGAAAAGTGTTATCATAATTGAAGATAGGAGCTTAGCCAGTTAGCCTTATGGTTATCAGAAATAGAAATGTATCATAATCAGCATGATCAAAACTGATGACGAGTTCGAATTCTGGTAGCCTCCAATATCTCGGAGGAACGATAAGACGTGAAGGAATGAAATTATAATAATCCGTCGACCGGAATTGAATGTGTATAATTATGATGATGTAATGATGCAACTACAATGTCATCAATTAATGTGACCCCTTAGCTTTAGTGCAAAGGAGGGCTGTTAGTGTTGTCGAAGAAACAAATTAGGAAGAACATACATACATATCTTAGCTTCTTGTACTGTTGTTGTATATAGGAGATAAGTAGGTTGATATTTTGATAGATAGGAGTATATATGAACCTTATAAATCGGGTAATTCACAATATCCACTCATTTCAGAATGCATGGTCACAATTTGGAAGTTCATTCAAGACGACTCTCACAAATTAGAAGACTTGTTGAGAGAGCTGGCATTATGGCTTCTTCTACTTTATTGGAATACTATGTCCATGTGATTATAATGGACCACCATCGACCATCTTCCCTGATACGAATAATCATGAGTCAATTCATTGGCCTAGCTTAGCTAGCTCCTTAATTAGTCCTTAGCTTCTTCACTATTACACCCAAGCATATTCTCTTATTCTCTAGCACGGTACGTATTACACAGTGTATTTACATGAACCTCTAACATCGACACTAGACACTAGACACTAGTGAAAGACTTAACCTGCAAGGAGGCGTAAACAAGTCCGTCTTAGACAACTTAATTATTTGTGCTTGCAACTTGGTATGGGGTTCGACATATATTGCATTGTTTCAAACTAATCGAAACTCGGACCTTCAATCTAGCTAATTGGATCAAAGGCACTTCTTACAAGATTGTCTAAGTTAGTAAGTTATCAAAGGTTTAATTAGTTAATGTGTCATTTCTAATTTCTATATTTAAGAGAAACGATATGATATTATTCACTCAAAATACTCAAGATATATACGGAGTATATAATATTAGAATGAAATTAATACTCCGTATGTATAAGGTTGAGTCAACAATTTTAAAAACGTAATTACGTCCTTTTACTATGAGATCGGGAACATATATGATTTCAATTCCTACTTTCAAGGAACTTTGTTAGATACATAAAGCCGAGACTAAGTACTATTCCAATGTTATCCATGCAAACTACTTGCATTGCTTTGTATTAATTGAGTATTAACCATAACATAACGGCATAACTATATACTCCACTAATCCTAGTACTCCTATATTATTATGAGTAAATGAGTGCACTGTTCGTAAAAGTTACATTTAAAAACGGATCTTTGCGTTGACATTCCGACAAAAAGAGATCATTTGTCGTTACTCGGTGAATAGGGTCAAGTAATCACATGCACAACCTTTTCACGTACAACCCATACAAAATCGTCTCATCTAAGCCCTAACCCCAATGGCCAATGGACCCAACTTATGCAGCAACTTGACCTATTTCCTTCCTATATATAGCCTCCTAAATCCGTGATATTAGTAATTAAGTACGAGATCCTACCTTAACATTCTAACACAACAAATCCAAACTTCAAAATTTTCTAAACATGATGATTCCTATCTTCATCTTTTCCCTTCTCCTTACCCTCGCCAATGCAAGTGTCTCCGACTTCTGTGTCGCAGACACAAACCTACCCGACACCCCATCGGGCTACCCATGCAAAAGTGTCAGCAAGGTCACAGTCAATGACTTTGTGTACTCCGGCCTAGGCAAAGCCGGAAACACCTCCAACATCATCAATGCGGCCGTGACACCGGCCTTTGACTCCCAGTTCCCAGGCCTGAACGGCCTGGGAATCTCCCTCGCCAGGCTAGACATAGCCGTGGGTGGGGTCGTGCCAATGCACACCCACCCTGGGGCCAGCGAGGTCCTCATTGTCATCCAAGGGACCATTTGCGCCGGGTTTGTTTCATCGGCCAACGGTGTGTACTTCAAGACCCTCAACAAAGGTGATATCATGGTTTTCCCACAAGGGCTTCTTCATTTTCAGATTAATTCAGGGAAGTCGAGTGCGCTTGCATTTGTCGGGTTCAGCAGCCAGAGCCCCGGCCTTCAGATCCTTGACTTTGCATTGTTTGCTAACTCGTTGCCTTCTGCGTTGGTTGAGAAGACAACTTTCTTGGATGATGCCACAGTGAAGAAGCTCAAGGGTGTGTTGGGTGGTACAAACTGATTATTTTCCTACTAAAACTGGCCTAGTTTAGTCGGATAATTTATGTGTTTTTTTTGTGTTCTTCTCAATTGAATTGTTATTTTCCATATAGAGAAACCAAGTGGGGAAATGGTGTTACATGAAAATCATGGAGAGATTTCCCCAGCCAAGAAAATATGATTTATTTGTGGTTTGTTTTGTATAATTTGGATGTTATATTTCAAGTAAAATGTGTTTTTTTAAGATGGTGGTGTATTATGAATGTGTGCATGAAATATTGAAGCTCGTAGGGTAAAAACTAAAAACTCCTCATTTTCAAAGGGATCGTTTGGTTTAATGTAGAGCAAGCCCGTCAAATACGGGTCAACTCGTTTAGCCCACTTACTAGCGGACTTGCTTTATCATGAAATTTCAAAAATTAAATGGACAACTTATGATAAATTAGGCCGGCTAAAATAAATGAACGGACTTGGATTATAGAAAATTATCCATTAATGGCCCGCTAGGCGTGCTATTGAAGACATAATTTTTGCAAAAAAAAAAATTAATATAAATAAACATATACTCCAAACTACAATATAAAGTTGAGGAATCTGATCATACCGTTGTTGTCCAATGAAAATAAATATTTATATTAGTACTTTGAATTCTATAAATCTCAAAATTTGGAATTTTTGCCTACAAAACATTGTTGACAAGGTTTTTTTTTTCATTGTTTAGTATAATTATTTTTTGAATTTTTCTACATTCTAACTAAGAGTAATGAGGATTACTTTTTTATTTTATTTTATTTGTAAATTAAGTGAAGATAGACACTATTTTGAGAGTAAAAAAATTTAAAATAATTTTATTTAGGCCCGTTGGCTGGCCCACTTTCTTGTAGTGCATGGGCGGGCTTGGACAATGGCAAGTGACATGTTTTAGTGGACACGGGCTACAAAATATGGCCCGTCGGACACTTTTTTTTGTAGATTGATCTGAACCGGTCTCTTTTTTGTGGTAGCGCATGATCGGAAGACGAGTACTATAACGTTACAAGCTTAGCTTGTAGCAGTGAGTCACAGACATACTCTAAATATATATGGAGTATGAGTCATTTATACTCGCACAACAAGTCCATCAAGTACATTTTACTTCTTATCTGAGCACGAAGAATATTAATGATAGAAATCAAAAACAATGGTGCGTGGACAATCTTTATAATAATATCACCGTCATAAATTGATGATACTAATACTATTTTTCAAGAAGAAGTAGTTGCAAAGGAAACGCAACTATCTCAATTAACGAAATCATTTATGAAAATGAGAATGAGGAGGATGGGGAGGACTTGGAAGATGATGAAGTGGATTGAGGTGGTCGAGGAGGAAGAAGAAGACGACGATGAGGAGGAGAATGTGTTTGACTGAGGAGAGGACGATGATTAATTGGAGAAGCCGGTCGGACCAACTTCAGGGTTGCCCAACTCTTTAAGGATTGTCATAGTTGTGATTTTTTGTTCTTCGAGGGACAATTTTATTTCCACAGATAACGCCACATTGTTTGGGTACCAAACAATTGAACGAAAACTAAATAAAATAGATCTAGAGTTTCAACCTAATTAAGCTTAGCTTTCTTGATTAATTCTTCGCCTTGCCTCCGGAAGACTGGACGTTTCATTGTTCAGTGGATGCGTGCGGTTGTCCCTGCACATGGAAAACACAGGGCCTCGGAGGGTGTCTGAGCGAGGGGGCCTCCTTATGCGTGCCTAAGTAAGTCTTTTGCCTTGATTCGACTTTTCTCGTGAGGAGACATGTGACCTAATTTTTTATAGAGAGATTGATGAGTGGTTATATTTTGATTACCTTTTTAGGAAGAATTTAGTGGGATATTTATAGTCATTGACCTTCACTCGAAACTTAAACAATTTTTTTTTTAAAGACTTTGGATCTTCTAGTACCGTATAGATAGATGGATTGACCTTTACCTGAAATTTAAACTAAAATTATTTTAAAAATTTGGATCATCTCATGTAGGACTATATGGATGAATGAATTGAAATTTACCTGAATTTTACCGAAACTTAAATTAAATTTTTTATGTATCTTTAATTCATTTAATTTGGTATTAGTAGTATCAAAGAAGTTGTAGTAATGACATGCACATCATGCTCATGTACAACCCATGAAGTTGTCTGCTTAAGTGCTACCACCTACATTTAGGTAATTAGGTCACTATCTATTACTTCCTCCGTTTCAATGAATTGTTTGCCTTTGATTTTGACACCAAGGGCAAGGGAGACAATGAGAGAGTGCCATGTGGAGCAAAACTCATGAGATTGGTCAAATTACATATAAAAAGCATTCCTAAAATAGAAAGGTAAACAATTCATTGAGACGTCCCAATATGGAATAGACAAACAATTCATTGGGACGGAAGGAGTAGGTTATATATATATATGGCATAATGCATTCATAGTAGTACTACGTACACATACAAGGCTCATAGTTGTTTCAAAGATGATGCTCCCAATAATCTTCTTCATCTTTTCCCTCCTCATTGGCCTCTCCAATGCGGCCATTATTCCCGACTTTTGCATCGCTGACAAAACCCTACCCGAGACGCCATCGGGTTACCCATGCAAGAACATGTCCAAAGTCACCATCGACGACTTCATCTACTCCGGCTTTGGCCTTACCAGCTACACCATCACAAACAACATTTCCAACTCAAATTCGACCCCCGTATTCGACACACAGTTCCCAGCCCTGAACGGGCTGGGAGTAGCCACAACGCGGATAGACATAGCCGTTGGTGGGTTCGTGCTCCTTCACTCCCACCCTCGCGCCCATGAAGTAGTTACAGTTTTTCAAGGGCAGGTTATAGCCGGTTTTGTAGCGTCGACTAGTGTGGCCTATTATCGGACCCTTAACAAAGGCGACGTCATTCTTTTCCCGCAAGGGCTTAATCATTTTCTGATCAACACGGGAAATACGAGTGCAATCTCTTTTTCTGCGTTTAGTAACTCAAACCCGGGTCTTCAGACCGTTAATTATGTCATGTTTTCTAACTCTTTGCCTTCGGACTTGATCGACAAGATATCTATGTTGGATGATGCTCAAGTCAAGAAGTTAAAGCGTATCTTTGGTGGCACTAACTAGCTGGTCGTTTTACAAGTTATTACGGTTTGTGGTCGAAATCTTAAGGCAAAATATGTCTATTTCGTAACTTTTAATAAAACTAGTATGAATCACGTGCATATTTGAATGGATTTTTACTTTTGAACTTATGATATATATCAATAAAGAAATATTAAGAAGATTAATAATTCGTACATTTTAATGACTAAAGCATCATCAAATAATTCTTAAGACGATAATGCGATAACCAATACAATATGAAATGCCAAACCGGCTACAAGATGATTTACACGCCAACTCACACGCACTAGCTTAGTAGGAAACACCCCTATAGCGTGGGTTCTAAATGGTCATTCTAGTTATAACCGACGCGAAAAATCATCTTAAATGCGTCGATTGCAATAATTAACCGACGCAAAAGCCCTTTTGCGTCGTTTATTTTTAGAATTGACATAATTCAGTTGACGTTGGTAACGAGACGCCTCCGTTACAACACAGTTCATTAAAGTAATAGTTGAGCATGCTATATATAGACAATTTTGATACCAATACACAATCACAATAATACAATCATACCATAATCAGGATCTCAATGATCTTAATCTCAATTCAAATCTCCATGTCCACAATAGTAATCACAATAGTAACTGGGTCCCGTATTCATTAATGTGCACATCTCTAAAGGGCAACCCATACGAGACGAATGAATAACTGGGCAGGTTCAAGATTAACCGACCTAGGTTAATTACTCCTCTGGTAACCTTCAATTTCACATACACGTTTTGGGCCTGTTGGCACCAACGAGGACGTAGCCCCCATTCTCAACCTCAATAGTTGCGATCCATCACAATGTCTCGCTCATCATAATGCATATTGTACATGTTATCACAATGTCATTCATATCAACATGCTCAACGTATCATCCAATAGATATTGGTATCACAATAATAAGGGTTACACCTTACGTAATTAGCAATAATTCACCGTAGCGTCAGTAGTAGTATTCACCAAACAAATTCCACGAATTCCAATCCTAATAAAATATTAGATAATTAAGTTATTAATATAGACCATAACGTAGCTAAGTTGTAAAAAAAATTGACACCGACTTAACTAAATTATAAAATGACACTGACACTGACACTGACCTAACTTAATTATAAAATGAAACCGACACCGAACTGCAGCTGTGAGTCGTGCCTTGGCCGACCCAAGCAACAACCAACTGCGATACAAGCGAGACCCGGACACCACGCCACTAGCAGCCTCACGACAACAATAAATTCCAACAACAACAGTAGCAGGCTAGCAACCCCATCAACAACCACGACAACACTAACACTGGTCCTAATCTGGTGGTGATCGTTCTCGTTTATGTGCATATTGTTGTAAGTTTTGTGAGGTTTTAACTGAAAACAAGAACATAATGAAGAGAAAGGAGAATTGCTTGCATTAACTCAATGAAACTACAATGCTTAAATAGGGAAATTAAATTGTTAGCAAACTAACCCCATTATTCACATCTAATGTAGCGCCTATGTATAAACTAGGATCACTACTTACATAATGTATCAAAAAAACAAGGAAACTAACCCTCTAACCAATCAAACCACTAACAAACTGAAATGAGAAACATGTCATGATCTAAGGCCTTGACTTAGCTAGTTCCTACATTGTAGGATCAACTTCTACTTGCTTGAGATATTTGAAGTATATTCCAACACCTCCCTTAATTCAAATATTGTAGATCCCAAGCAATCCTTTCAACGAATATCTGATGCTTGGCCCGAGTCAAACTTTTAGTGAACAAGTTTGCATTCTGATCATTTGTGTTGTAGAACTTCTGTTTAACTTTCCCTTAATTGACTAGCTAGCCCTCTAATGAAGTGGTGTTATTGTGTCTATATATGCTTGGTCTTGGCGTGATATGCAGGGTTCTTAGTCATAGCTATAGCAAACCTGTTATCACACCATATCACATACAGTAGCTT
Organism: Agrostemma githago; assembly: GCA_958450325.1. Classification (NCBI taxonomy): domain Eukaryota; kingdom Viridiplantae; phylum Streptophyta; class Magnoliopsida; order Caryophyllales; family Caryophyllaceae; genus Agrostemma; species Agrostemma githago. Next base: position 74,356,568 of record OY288243.1, on the reverse strand, counting down.
CACTTTGCTCATTCCCTAAATAATCTGCCAGTAGTTTTCTTAGCCAGGCAGTTTATCTTCCTACGTACTGCACTTGCTGCCACATACTCTGCCTCACTTGATGACAATGCTACTGTGTCCCGTTTCTTTGAACTCCATGTTATAGCACCTAAACCCAATGTGAATATTGATCCACATGTGCTTTTCTTGTCATCAAGACTTCCTGCCTAGTCACTATCAGTATAGTCAACTAGAGTGAAGTTTTCAGAGTGTTCATACCAGAATTCCTTCTCTGTTGTTTCTGCAATGTACCAAAAGATCGTCTTTGCAGCTCCAAAATGCTGCTTAATTTGTTGGACTGTGTAGGAACCTTGAGACCATACTCACACTATATATGTCCAATGTCTAGCCTAGTGTGAGTGAGATAGTTCAGACCACCCACCATGCTTCTGAACTTTTTCTCATCGGCTTTACTAGTGTCATCCTCTCTTTGTAGCTACATAAGGAGTATTTCCCTTCCCTGAAACTTTTGAACCCAAAAGCAATAGGAAGATCATAGTGATCAAAAAAGAAGTTAAAAGTTTGATATCTTGTAGTCCCGTATAGATGGATGAATTGACATTACTAGGGGTGTGCAAAATTCGGTCCGGACCAGAAAAATGGACCGGATCGGACCGGAATCTACCGGACCAGACATGGAATAAAAAAATTTCGGTCCAGTCTCAGGTCCATCATTTTGGCGATTCAGGGTTCCAGTCCGGTCCGGTCCTGACCCGATTTTTTCCGGTCCGGACCGGTTTGGACCGGAATTATATTTATTTGATAAAAATTTCGGTCTAACCGGTCTGAAATTTTGGACCGGAATTTCAAAAAAAATTGAAAATTCATGTACAACCGGTCCGGACCCGAATTTTTCAGGGTCGGTCCAGGTCCAATGTTTATCGATTCAGGGTCAGGGAAATTTGTCATTCCGGTTCAGGTCCGGTCCGGGTCTGGACTGGCGCACAACCCTAGACATTACCTTAAACTTGAACTGAAATTATGTTAAAAGTTGGGCTCATCTAGCACCGTATAGATGGATAGATTGAAATTTACCTAAAACTTAAACCCAAAATTGTGTCGTTAATTCGTTTAATCTGGTATTAGTATCAAAGAAGTTGTAGTAATGACATGCACATCATGCTCACTAACAACCCATGAAATTGTCTGCTTAAGTGCTACCACCTACATTTAGGTAATTAGGTCACTATCTATTAGGTAATGAAAGATCAGACTATGAGCTGATGAGCACTTCATGAGCCTATATATATAGTACGAGAGCAGATGCATAATGCATTCAATCCATAGTAATACTACACATTACATACATACATTATACATACATACATAGAAGCTCATAATTTTGAAAGATGATGCTCCCTATTACCTTCATCTTTTCCCTCATTGTTGGCCTCTCCAACGCGGAACTTCTATCCGACTTTTGTGTGGCTGACACAAGCCTACCCGAGACACCATCAGGTTACCAATGCAAGAGCACGTCCAAAGTCACCATCGATGACTTCGTCTACTCAGGCTTTGGCGCAGCGGCCAACACCTCAACCAATAACATCCTCAAGTCGGCCGGGATAATTGCATTTGACACAAAATGGCCGGCCCTGAACGGGATAGGGATGGGCACAGTGCGCTTAGACGTGGCCGTGGGTGGGTTCATACCCTTTCAGATCCACCCTCGCGGCTCTGAAATCCTTAATGTTATTGAAGGCAAGGTTTTGGCCGGTTTTATATCGACGACTAACGTGCCCTATTATCGGACCCTTAACAAAGGCGACGTCATCCTTTTCCCCCAAGGGCTTATTCATTTTCTGATCAACATTGGAAATACAAGTGCGAGCTCTTTTTCGGTGTTTAGTAGCGCAAACCCGGGAATTCAGACCGTTAATTATGCTGTGTTTGGTAACTCTTTGCCTTCTGAGTTGATCGAAAAGATAACTCTGATGGATAATGCTCAAGTCAAGAAGTTAAAGGCTCTCTTTGGCGGCACCAACTAGCTTAGTCGTTTTAATTTGTGGGTCCAATTATTTAATAAGGCTAAATATATATGCCAATTTCGTAACTTTTAAATAGAATAAAATTAATGTGAACCCCGTGCATATTAGCACGGATGTACTACTTTTAAACTTATGATATATCAATAAAAGAAATATTATGAAGTACAGTACTCCATGTATACATTTTAGTTCCTAAAGTACCGAGTATCATGCTAAAATTTAACACATAGTACGGAGTATATGGTTAATATTTCATTCAGTTATGTTTCTTACCGGATGAATTATTTGTTTAGTGAACGAATTTAGCTAAGAAACGTAAAGAGTAGAAGATAACAACGTATTGTATTATTGTATACTACGTACGAGTATTATTCATCAAATCAACCACACCTTATATAGGTTATCGTTAGACTTGGCAAAATAAAATCGACCTCAAAAAATCGATCGAAAATATCTGATGAATTGTTAACTGATTGACATCTGATATGAATAAATTAAATAGTATCCGAAACCCGATTCCATCCGAATCAAACCGAAACTAAATGAATCCCATAATAACCCGATAAACCCCGAACCAGAATACTCCCTCCGTCCCAATGAATTGTTTGTCTATTCCTTATTGGGGCGTCTCAATGAATTGTTTGTCTTTCTATTTTAGGAATGTTTTTTATATGCAATTTGACCATTCTTATGAGTTTTGCTCCAAATGTCACTTTCTCATTGGATCCCTTACCCTTGGTGCCAAAAGAAAAGACAAACAATTCATTGAAACGGAGGGAGTATATCTTAATCGATGGACCTGAATGAAAAATGCTTATTTTCTCATTAATACACTCAAATTTAGGTGTTTTTCATTGATTATTTATATATTAATAGTATTATGAATTATTACATTCAAATTGAAAAGTGTAAGGTCCATTTAAGCCATTTTTTTACAATCAATTCGGAAAACTATGACCCGAAACTCATTTGAACTGAAATAACCCAACCCTCGAAATAGGACAAACCGATTAAATAAAGTTGCTAACTGTAATGAACCAGATTAAATCAAACTGAAATCGAAATTAAGTTCAACACGAGTTCAATTGAACCGATTTATTAACCCGATCTGAAATTGAATCGAATGACCCGTTTGTCAGGTCTAGTTACAACTTACAGTTTCCTTAAACTAATCCGATCAACTACGATTACATCAAACATGCATCTTGAGAGCATATTTTATGCTAAATATAATCTAGCAAATACCCTCTCAAATTGGAGCATGAAGGTCGAGAATGCCCAACTTGAAAAGAAAAACACAAAACTGCTGCTAAACTTTTAGGGGGGCGTTTGGTTGGTGAAGGGGAAAGGGAATGAAATCAAGAAAGGGTATGGAAAGGAAAGGAAAAGGTTATCCTTTGATGGTACTCGTTGTTTGTTTGCAAAAGTAAGAGAATCATATGAATACGAGTTGAGTCAAAATTTGGTCGAGTTATGAGTAATAATTCGGGTTATGGTTAGAAATAATTTTTGATGTCTTTCTTTTTACCAATTAAAAAGTTGGATTTTTTTTCCTATTGAGTATGCTGTTATTATATTAATTACACCGTATTTAAAATTTAAAAATTGTAAGAAAAAACTACTCGTATAATATTTTACAATTATTTTATTGATAAATGATACTTTTATAAATTTTATTTTTTTTAATTATTTTTATAATTTATCATGTTAACGTTAATAACTTTTTAATTATTATTTTAAATATAATAAATTAATGGGTCAGGTTTCAAATGAGTCATCTCAAGTTTGGATCAAATGGGTCATGGGTCAAAAAATATAGGTCTTGACTCTAAAATAAATGAGTCAAGTGGGTCGAGTCAAAATTTAACGGGTTTGGTGGCGATGATGGTGAGATTAGGTAATGAGTAATGATCCAAACCATGGGGATGAGGGTAATGGGGATAGAAGGGTTAGGGGTAATGAGGAGGATTGAAGGAGAGAAAGATAATGGAAAAAATGATGAAACAAACCAGAACAAAGGGAATGAGAAAGATTGTTTCTCTTTCCTTTTCCTGTAGACCCAAACCAAACGTCCCCTTAGTTAATTAAAATATCGGCAAGTTGCTCATCAGTACAATATATATAATTCGATATATATGAAAATAGAAGATATATGACCCCTTGTTTATATATGTAAAATCTAGGATAAACTCGTCTTAGATCAGAAAAGAAACACCGACCATAGGATAAACATCCATGGAATTTCGATACATGCCAAAGAATTACTCGGTAGCAAACAAGCTAAGCCTTCTCAAATTCTACTAAATTGAACTAAGAAATTAGAAATAGACAAATTAGAATGAGGAAACAACAACTACTCCGTACTAAATTAGAAAATAAACAATACGAGTAATACACTCAATAAATTAAACCGTGTGTTTTGTTTAACAAACACGGTTAGTTGCTCTGATCTTGCCTTGGGCGCTTACTTTCGAATTTTGATTGGCGTTACGTGCCTGGACTGCTAACTAACTTTGTCATTAGAGTATGTTTAAGTAGCTTTTGTACGTGACATTCCTTCTTGGATGATTATGCCATTTTGCCTTGCTATTTAGATATCAAACTCAATTTTATCATTTTGGCTTAAAATCTTATTATCCTCTAAATCTCTAATGATCTTAATTGGATGTCAATCATTTATTAAATGATCCGGAGTACTACTCTTCTACAAAAATCTTGGTAGTCTTACTTTTTAAAGTTAAGATCGATTATTGGTAGTTTTGATTGAGTTTTATGCTAGGTTTTTAATGTTTGACTCGAGAATTTTATGACATGAAACTCACCTGATCGAACTGATGTTGACCCGACCCAACACGATCCAACGCGAATAACACAAATAGATACAAGTGTTTTACTGAAATGAACTCGATTATTGAAATTGAAGTGAAACTAAAAGTAAGGTTACTCCGATCATAATCGAAACATTTTAAGTTTACTTTTAACCCAATCTAAAATCGAACCAAATGACCAATTTATCAGCTCCATAAATTATTGATAATCGTGAGGTAAGATTCACCCAATACTCGAATAGTCAAATTACGTACATACATACTGTACAATCTTACCTTGCCTCCCAAGCCACAAGGATAAAGGTTGTTTCGACTTTCGAGGAAACGTCTAATAAATGACCCAAATTTCCTGTCGTAGGACATATCAAGAAAGAAAAAACCCTATTTGTCATACAGAAACGGGCATGTTCCGATCCTTACAAGGGAAAGCAGTCAACATAATACAACTCAGAAAATACCCTCAAGCAATGATATAATTGGGGAGTTGATTAATTAATTAATTAAAAACTCCATTATTACCTTACTTTTCCCATGCACCCATCTTTTTGCTTCAACGGGTCGCATTTTGCTTCAATTATTTTTATAATATATAATCATTCATCATTCATTATCAATATCTGAACTCCCTTGTCGTAGAATTATCTGTCACTTTATTATAACGGGTCAAATACTACTGACTTGTATAAAATAGATAAAGGATTGATTTGATAGAATTTTGTCTCTTTTTATGCAAATGAATTGTATTTGACTCGTTATAAGAAAGTGACAGACAACTCAGTTACAAACAAGAATTTTTGCATTATCAATACTTTCCTATGACTTTCATCAACCAACTACCCATACATGAAACTCCCTATATATACACATACACAAATCCTGAACACTCATTCACTCAATATAATTACATAAAAACAAACCAAACAATACATTCAAATTTCAAATTAAAATCACCATGGAGCAAACAAAAACAATGCTAGTATTATTCACCGTATGTTTTTCCATGATATCGCTCTCTTCAGCTAGCGTAGTTGATTTCTGCGTAGCAGACTTCACCTACCCAGTCGGACCATCAGGCTACCCATGCAAAAACCCAGCCAACTTGACCGCAGACGACTTTTCCTCCTCAATCCTAAGCACCCCGGGCAACACAACAACCCAATTCAATCTCGGGGTGACTCAAGCGATCGACCTGACATTCCCCGCTTTGAACGGGCTGGACCTGTCCATGCTGCGACTAGACATCGGCGTGGGAGGAGTTGTCCCGTTGCACTCACACCGTGCCTCTGAGCTGATCATTGTCATCGAGGGTAAGATCATTGCCGGTTTCATTGCGTCCGATGACACCCCGTTTTATAAGACGCTGAACAAGGGTGATATCATGATATTTCCTCAGAGTTTGCTTCATTTCCAAGCTAATGTTGGCAAAGTTCCTGCTCTTGCTTTCGTTAGCTTGAACAGTGCTTCACCTGGATTCCAGACTACTTCTTTTGCTTTGGGAGCTAATGATTTGCCTACTGATATTATTCATAGGATCACTTTGTTGGATTCTCAACAAGTCAAGAAATTGAAGGCTGTGTTCGGTGGCACCAACTAAATTAACGGTCACACGTGTGACATGATCCGGTTATAGTTTCAACATTATTGCTACTATTTATTTTAACCATGCAATTATGCAAATAAAAAAGTGCCTTGATATAGTATGGGGTGTATTGTATGTCCATTACTTAATTAGGGTTTGAGGTGAGACAGGTTAAATAATCTCATTTCGAAAACTTTATTCATCATTTCAATATTGTAACGTGTAAGATTGTCGTGTAAAATGAATTATTGTTATAAATTTCCATATTTTTTTCTCATACTTCCTAAATAAATTGTTTATATGTACTTTCCGTCACACACATTATGTTCTTTATCTATTCCATTTTATCATGTTTCAATCATTTATTTAACTTTTTATTCTAGGAATAGTCCAGAAATTTATTATGGATCGGAGTAGTAAAAATGACATGAATGTTCTACAAATCCCAGGTTCAAATCCCTGCAAGTTATGGTTTATAGGTTTCGAGTATGTCGTTCATGGGCGATTTACCAGGTATAGTCCGTGGTTTTCAAGCTATACGTACATCCGAAGGTTTATCCATAGCGTATCAAAAGTAACGACCGCGGATTTCCTAGTTATCAAAAAAAATGTTCTACAAATCAGAAGTGGTTAAGTGTCTCGAGACATAGAGTGGTAAAAGTGTGTGCATAGAGATAAGTCAAGGATTGTGGGGATACATGATTGGTAATTGATTGCTTATAGTGCTTGCGAAACAGTAGTAAAACTCAAGTCCTCAACCCATGATAGAGTACGTTGACCATGCAACTTCGATCATCCTCTTCTCATGGGTTTGGCGTCAAAGAGTGATTCATGTCAAGGGACTAAAACTCAATCATATCTATATCTTTACATATCTTTACATATTAAAAGAGAAATTGTATCCAAAAGATTACCTTAGGAATAGTAAATTTCTTATGAATAGTAAATTTCTTATGAATAGTGCCCTCCTTAGGAACAGTAAATTTCTTATGAATAGTGCGCTCTTCAGCTCTACCTTTCTCGTTTTCCTCCCTAGATTTGCCTTTCTCCTTTGCTTTCATTTCCTCACTTCATCTCTTTCGCTCTACCTTTCTTTTTTGTGCTTTTTGATTTTGAAATCCTGCTATTCGTTATGTTGCTGATTAATTTCTAAAAGTTCCTTGTGATTTTGTCTGATCACAGTTGTTTAGTCGGATTTTGTTAGTGTGATTCGTTTACTTTGTTGGATTTCGGTTTAATCGGATTGTGTTAGGAGGGCCAGAGAGGGACAGGAAAGTGGAGGAGGAGAGCACGATGCGATTAATCGGAAGGAAGCAGCCACCAAAGTCCCATTTAGAGACACTAGGAAGAAGGACGAAAACAGAGATGAAGATCTCGTAGCTTGTTCTCTCTGAACCTAATTGTTTTGATTTGATTTCTATTGTACGATTGATTTGGGGTTTTTTTGCGACTGTGATCGTGATGTCTGATATTTTGGGGCCTTTTGTTGTGTAGTCGGAAGAGGATCTGACATTGAAGCAGCAGTTGGAATTGTAAGTGGAAAGAGCTCAGGATTCGGATCCTGGATTGTAGCGTACTGCTCTTGAGAGTATGAGGTGACTGATTTTTAGTATAGTCTGTATCTTCTACGATTTTGAGTTTGTGTAGTTTAGGGGTGTAATTTGATCCTAAACAATGTGTGATTGCGATTCTTCGATTGAATTTTCACGAGTTTGATTTGATTAGAGAGTTCCAATGCAATGAAGAGCGTTGATACTTTTAGGTAGCGATTGCCCGTTTTTTTCTTTTTTCCTTTGGTTTTGGCTAAGCTAATCGGTTCAGGTATTTTGATATTGAATTGCGCAGTGTTTGCTAAGGGCTGCCATGTTTATGGATTAGCTACACGATAAAGTGGATTTCGGACTGATTAGGGGGCGTGTGAAGTCGGTAACCCAGCTGTTAGTTCCAGGCCACTATTTCATGGAGCTGCATGATGTTCTGGAAAGTTTTTTTTTCGCTATCTACGTTCTGAAGTGAAACTTAGGGAGTTTTGCATCGATCTTTGTGAGGTAGCTTGCCCTCGGTGTTTTTTTTTCTTCTTCCTTTGGTTTTGGGTAAGCTGATCGAGTCTGGTATTTTGATCGATGCAGGTGGATTGTCCTCAACTTGCCTTCGTTTTCAGATCTTTTCCTTTTCTTTGCCTTGCCTTCGTTCTTTGTTTTTTTTGGTCCTCCTTTGGTCAGCTCCCCCACTTACTTGGTCATGTGTCTTACAGTCCCTTCTGTTACTGTGTTGGCGCAGGTGGGCCCTCGACATGAACGAGACCAGAATGCGATGTAGCACCAACCCGCGGACACTGTGACTGCAGCTGCGCATGTAGCTGCACTTGATCCTACTGTATCACCTATTTTGATATTGAATTGCGCAGTGTTTACTAAGGGCCGGCATGTTTACGGATTAGCTACACGATAAAGTGGATTTTGGTCTGATTCGCTGATTAGGGGGCCTGTGAAACCGATAACCCAGATGTTAGCTCCAGGCCACTATTTCATGTAGCTGCATGATGTTATGTAATTTTTTTTCGCTATCTACGTTCTGAAGTGAAACTTAGGGAGTTTTGCATTGATCTTTGTGAGGTGGCTTGCCCTCGTCTTGCCTTCGATATTTTTCTTTTCTACTTCCTTTGGTTTTGGGTCAGCTGATCGAGACTGAGATCTTGATCGATGCAGGTGGATTGTCCTCATCTTGCCTTTGTTTTCATTTCTTTTCCTTTTCCTCGTCCTGCCTTCGTCCTTTGTTTTTTTCGCTCCTCCTTTCGGTTCAGGTCAGCTCCCCCACTTACTTGGTCAGGTGGGCCCTTGACATGAACGAGACCAGAATGCGGTGTAGCATCAACCCGCGGACTCTGAGACTGCAGCTGCGCATGTAGCTGCACTTGATCCTGCACTGTACGTATCACCTATTTTGGAGTGCGCGCCCAGGAACTGCTACTCTGCAGAATTCTCTATACTTTGCTATTCTGAAAACCCCTTGTTTTAGTGTAATCCTGGGCGCAGTGTTTTGTGTTTGTTGGCATGAGGATGTCTTGGTGGAAATCTAATCCAGTTACCAATAAGATAACTGCTCTGGCCTGTCTATGATGCGTCAGACACGCAGTCAATCTAACATCATTAAAATTTTACGTCGGTAGCTTAGAGGCTCCCACAAATGACAAATTGTGGAGTGGTTTGTTAGACACGTACTGACCTTTGTGGAGTGGTCTGTTCATTTATACTTTTTCTATGTGCCTGTGATTCTTTATACATGCTTGAGTGGGCATTGGAGCCGCAGGCACAAAACTTTGGCTTGAGCATGGAAGATCTCTTAGGAAGCGTTGTATCCTCTTATGCTCTCTGTGCATTTCACTCTAACCGTGTTATTGTGATTAGTGAGATATTAACATTTTTGGCATTTGTTTTGTGAAATAAAGTCCGCGACAGGTTTACTATCTTGATTAACTTTATTAACTACGGATTATCATATGGTGTTGGATATTAGCCGATGAGAGAAACTTTGATTTTGTTTTTGGAGTTGCGACTAATTTTGCCCTATTTTCTCAGAACTTATCGTCTCCTTCTATCTTCTTCTGCCCATTTCTTTTTTTTCCTTCCCAGGTAAATGTATACATTACTCAAAACCATTCGTTGAGTAGATTTTGGTTTTCCTGTTATGATGGATTAGTCAGTTAGCTATTATTCATTTTCATATCTGATATACTCCGTTAATTATTTCCTATACAAAATTTGGTTTGTATTATTTGACTTTTCTAAAACTGGATTGATGGTTGGCTTGAGGTGGATACGAGTAATTGGTTATTTTACTAGGTCAATATATATCAGCGCAGACAAAAAAACTACATAGCCCGTATATGTGAGGGTGTGTGCAGAAGCCCTTTGTGAGAATCAGCAAGTAAGCCTACTGAAACTGTTTCGGAAGGAATGCACTTACACTTTGATGGTAAGTTAGGGTCAAATGCACTCTTTTACATACAGCCTCATCAGTTTTGAGTTCTATAGAGATGAACTATTTACTTGTGGATAGTATGAATTTGTTGCAGGTCCGAATGGGTATTTCAGTATTTTCGATGCTTAGTGGAATAAATGCGATCATAGGTTACTCAAGGTTTATTTTGGCAAAAGAACTATACATGAAAACTATAAAATGTGTTTCTTCACTTTTGAATAGGGGTTTAAGAGATTACAAGAATGGAGGCACTAGCCATTTTCCGGGTGCTAGCTCAATTTCAACCGTATGATTCACTTTACCATATGTATAATCTACACATTTTGTGGCCTTCTGATCTGATCGATTGTAAACTGTCTTCCTAGACACAGCTTCCAAGTGTAGTTTTGAATATATATTTTTGACTGATAAATGTGGAAGACGCCCACTTATAATGGTTACAACCTGAGCTATGCAGTTTGTTTTCAATTTGTATGTTTTTTTTCAATTTGTCCTTTATGAAGGTTGATGCATGTTAATGCCAAGGTTGATCCAGTCTTTGAGATGATACATTGTGTGATTTTAAAAAAACACAAAGTTGAGTTAGGGTTATTTGGCCCATGTTGAGCGCATGAAAAAACCCACTTGCATTTTTTGTTCGTGCTTTCATTTGACATCGAGGCATCAGACCAGCTATTCTGTTATACGGACTAACATACATGCACACCATTGAAAACATTACACCAATTAAATGATGTCATATTGATATCAGACAGTCAGACCCATTTTTCAATTGGCAAAAGAATAAGATTGAAATGACAATTAAAGTTGAGGGGTTTTAGGGTCAAGAGAATTCTTTGTCTACGGCCATAACCGTGTCTCTTTAGTTTTTATCGTGACCTTTCCCGTTTTGTAGGCATATGATTTGGTGTTTTTGATGAGCATTAGAGTAATACATGCAAATAGATATAAATGAATGCTATATTTAAGGATGAATCTTAGTATAAAGGGAAAGAAGAACAAGAAGAGGAGGATCATTGAGGGGAGAAGTGAGGGAGGAGAAGCTGAAGAGAGCGGAAAAACATGAATAAGAGGAGCATTAGAGGGGAAGAGAAGGAAGAGAGCGAACCGTGTCTCTTTAGTTTTTATCGTGAACTTTCCCATTTTGGAGGCATATGATTTGGTGTTTTTGATGAGCATTAGAGTGTAGCATTAGAGTAATACACGCAAATAGATATAAATGAATGTTATATTTAAGGATGAATCTTAGTATAAAGGGAAAGAAGAACATGAAGAGGAGGATCATTGAGGGGAGTAGAAGGTGAAGAGAGCAAAAAATATGAATAAGAGGAGCATTAGAGGGGAAGAGAAGGAAGAGAGCGAGATTGGAGGGGTGAAAATGTATAAGGAGATGCTTATTGAAGTAGATGCAAAGAAGTACGGAGTAAGATACATCAACCTCCCAAACAAATATGCAGTTTACTAAATCTTGGGGGGATGGCAAATGTTGAGGGTATGAGAGATATGGAGGACATGGGAAATGAGGAAATAGTGGAGGTTATGGAAGATGAGGGAGACGATGTAATCTCGACAGCTGAGTATATGTACCCTACGCGGTGCATTGTGGCTCGATCACCATTTGGAATCGGGTTGCGTGGCAGCAAAGAGTTTCACGTGCGTCAAGAACAACCTGAGCCTCGGCTACCCAATAGCGCATTTGAAGCATGTGTGAAGGCACCCAGGCCCTTCTTTTAGAAGAGCGGTCGTTTTGCGGTTTGCCAGGGAGGGAAGTGGCTACAAATTGCCTTTTAAACTCTAACATGTATTCGAGACCAGGGGAAGGGGGGCTGGATGATTTAGCTGACCAGGAAGATCGAGCGTCGGGCCTCACTTGTTGCTTGCGATCCGTGCAGACCTACAATATCTGACCCAAATGACTGAATATGCCATGGTTCCATTATCCATGAAGACTATTGGAGTTGCTGAGGCGGATAGGTTGCAAGTGTGTCAGTATAACCCTGTCAAGGAAGTGTTGGTGCGATTATACCCAGAGTTCTACGCATATTAAGAAACTACTACGTCATCCAAATTAACTACTAAAGTTTGAGGGTCTCTAAGCGATTTATTGTCGAATATGTTTGTTGTATTAATGTTTGCTCGGTGAAGTGCTAAGTATTATGTTTTGGTTTTCTAATGAAAAATGTTCACGTACTGATCAATTGAAATTAATAAATAAAGTATGTGGAAGGTAAGGGTTTGACGGAGGAAGGTGAAAGATGGACATAGTAGAAGAGGAAGGATTGAATGAGTATTAGGGGGGAGGGGGGAGAAAGAGAGAGAAGGAGCAAGGGAAGGAGAAAAAGATGTAGATGAGAAATAAATTAATCTTAGTAACAGAGAATGAGAATAGATAGAGGAGGAGCATTAATGGAGATAAATCGGGGAGGGCCAAGGAATGAGGTGAATAATGGGAAGGGTTGGAAGGAATTGAAGGATAATACTCTCACTATACTAAATGATAAAAAAAATTATATTTAGAAACAAACCTTAGATGATATGGAGGAGAAGAGGAGTGAGAACGTAATTTGAAAGAGGATGAAAATTGTTCTTAGTAAAGGAGGAAGAAAGAATAAAAAGTGGAGTGTTAGGGAGGAGGGTTGTGCTGATAAGGAGAAGGGACCGTGCGAGAGGAGGGGTTAGGAATCATATGGGTATAAAGACTTCAAGAGATCACATGCTCGCTAAAATAGATGATAAAAGCAATCATATTTAGGATTGAATCTTAGATGATGAGAGACTGTAAAATTTGGACGTAAGAACAGGGTCGCCCGAGAGAGTTTTTCTTGTAGTGGAAGGAGGAGAAAGGGAATAAGAAAGTAGAGAGTTGGAGAAGACAAGAAAATGATCTTAGTAGAAGGAAAATGAGCAATAAGAAGAGGCGTAGCATTAGTGGAACAAGGATACAGAGGAGTGAGAGAAAATGATGTGATGAACAAAAGAAAGTCATATGTAAGAATGCATCTTGGATGACGATGGGGAGTAGAAAGAGAAGCAAAGGAGAACAAAGGGAAATGAAAGAGAAGAAAATGTGAGGAAGTGAAGGATGAAGAAAGCTGGTCTTAGTAAACAGGAAATGAGGAACGTGAAGAGGAGGAGCACCAAGGAGGAAAGAGAAGAATGTTATGAGATGAGGTAGCAAAAAACGAAAGATTGGAAGGATTTAAAGAACCGACACTCTCACTTAGCGAGATGACAAGAGAGAGTCGTATTACTTAGATGAGGAGAAAGGGGAGGGGAGAAGATAAGAAGAAAGAGGCGAAGGAGAAGGAGAAGAAGATATAAAGGAGATAAATGAGGAGGGAAGCTGATCTTAGTAGAGGGCAATGAGAAACGTCAAAAAGATGAGCATTAGGGAGAGAGTAAGGGGGTGGGGGAGGGGGATGGGAGAGAATGCAAAGGGTAGAATAAGTTGAAGGAACGAATCCTCGTTAAACTACATGCCAAAAGACTGACATATTTAAGGATGAAACTTAGATTATGAAAAGAGGGAACATGCCCAAAGAGGGATGAGAGGAGAAGGGGAAGCAGATGTAGATGAGGAAAATTGATGGACGAGAAAATGGAGCCCGAAGAGGTTGTGGACATAAATCTGCCGCTTTTGACAACTATACTGAGCAGGAACACATTATGGAATGTTGGCTTGAGGGTTACATACTCATGAAAGGGTTACATTTGGTGACGTCTTAGCGCTCAGCCTATTATTATTACCCCGTATTCCTTATATGTCATACTCTTACTCTTGAATAGTGTTCATAGGGTTGTGTCTTGTAAGGGCTTCTACGGTTTCCTGCTTCAAATTAAGGTCAGGGTCTTAAGTAATCGAACTAGATAATCCTACATTGGTTGCCCGCATCACATTACAGATAACACAGCCCAAATTGCACCACTTTTAGTCAGATAACAGCACGTCATATGTTGTTATCGGTATTGTTTAGGGCAGGCTTACTTCATCCATATATCCATCCATTTATATTCGTAAAATAAAAGATTCATCGATGGTACATGAATGTTTTCTTAGAACGAAGATGTATCAACCAACTATTTATATATACCCCACATAGCGTTCATTTTCCAACTTTGACACCCTGTTTTAGAAAAAAAAAAAACCTAACAAATTGAACTCCTTTATTTCTTTACCTATTAAAAGAAAAATTCTTCAAAAAATGACCCTTAGGAATAGTGTTCCTTATGAACAGTACTGCCTCTTAGGAACAGTGTACTGCTTAGGAATAGTGCCTCCTTTGCCTCCACCTTCTTCTTCCACCTCCTACAATCTTCCATTTTTTCCACTACCTCCACCCCAAAAACCACTTCTTCCATGGCAAGAACCACCAATGAGACGATCTCACCCTTTTCGTTTCCCCGAAACAACTAACTCATCAATATTACCCGACCCGTTTACCCATTTTACCCCTGAACTTACCTCATCACCATTACCCACAAACTCCTTCCAAAACTTCGTCCTCAAAAATGGCGACCAACCCGAATTCATCCACCCATATCTCATCAAACTCTCGAATTCTTCACTTTCCATCTCCTACCCATCTCGATTCGCTAACAATGCATTCATTTACCAAGTTTTTAATCCCGATTTCACCGTGTCTGGGTCGAATTCGGTAAACCCTAATCGAAATCGTCGTAAAGTTTCGGATTTTAGTGATCTTAGTGTTACGATTGATTTCCCTTCATCAATCCTCCATCTCCAGATCTCAGGTATCAATCTCACTCTCTAAACACCTCAATTAATCACTAATAATCTATGTATCTATACCTAATTCTGTGATTTGTAACTTACGTTCTTAGTTTTGAATCGATTTTACTGACTTTTGGTAGCAAATTGATTTGGGTAAAAAAGTGGAGTAATAATGTTGAAGAAATTCGAGACGAAGAGTAATAGAGGGAAGGGATTGAGTTTTCATCTGAAGCGGCCATGGATTTTGGCGAGTTTACACAGCGGAGTTATTCAATTATTATCTCTGAGTGCCATGGTCATATTACTTCTCTTGTTGTTCTTCGTACTGATCCGAGATCAGGGTTGGCTTCTAAGCTCATGTCCGCTGCTCAAGCCGCCATGCATCAGGTTAATTGAAATTGTAATTAGTTTGATTTTATTCTATGTTTTGGGCGAATCGGTGATTCCAATTTAGTAATATTTTCGATTTAATTTGCCTGTTTTATTTGATTTCTATATGGGTTTTTGTTACTCCCTCCAACCCACTATGATTTACCCACTTATTATTTGGGTAAATCATTGTGGGGCGGAGGGAGTACTAATTTGAGTTCACACGATTTTTGTTCGGTTAAATTAACGTGTTGCATTACTATTATGATGTTCCTGGAATTTTCAATTCACCATTTATGTCGTATTTGATTGTGTTGCATTGCTATTTCTGAAGTTCCTGGAATTTTCAATTGATTATTTCTTCGTATTAGTTGGATTTTATTCTGTGTTAGGGTGAATCGATGATTCCAATTCAGTAACATTTTCAATTAAATTTCCCTGCTTTATTTAATTCCGTGGGCTTTTGTTACTAATTTTACGTTACGATCTCCGCTTATTACAATCTTGGAAATTTAGCGTTTGAGCTAGCTATAGTAACATTGATTATTCCCTGATATTCTGAAGTTGATCGGTCTTTAGATCAATTTTAATGTATGTTATGATGTTCTGCTTGACGAGAATCTGACTTTAATATCATGTACTTCCTCAGTTTCAATTGATTGTATACAAGTCGTAAGTCTCTTATCTACACTTATCAGATCAGCAGAGAAAGGAGAAGCAATAAGCTGCATCTGCACTTGCTAAAGTTCAGCTTTGAGACCGGCCGCTTTCTTACTCATCCCTGAGAAATGCAATCTGTCAGATCCCACAATGATATACTCGAGTGGGCTAAGGTCTGTAGTTTATCTGCTCTCAAAGCTATACCTATATGTGCGTGTCCATTATTTACTGCCGTTTGTTTGCGAATGAAAAAATGACAGGCAACCAACAACGGATCGCTACAAATTTTATGCAAATATTACAAGTTAGATACGCCTCCTACGGGTTCGCCCATCACTTTTCATCCGTTGGAGCATTTACACCCTTTGAAGTTCCACCGTACTGGTGAAAGAATGCTACAAATTTCTGGCTCCCCGGTTGATCTAGGATTATGCAAGACCAGCCTTGAAAGAGCCGAGGTATCTTTGACCGTTCCTTGTTTGATTAATTCTAAAACATGTTTTACTTAAAATCTGATTTGCTAAGCTGTAAATATTGTCATCTAAGAGGTTTTTACCGTTCCACCAGTTATTGAGTGCATTAGCAACCGAGGAAGAGGCCGCGTCTCTATCAACAGCAGCTGTTGCATGTGTCTGCGGTTCTTTGAGGCTCGAGAATGTAAGTTTTTTGCCAAACAGAAATCTAAGGTCGTTTTACTTAGGCTTACGCCCTTCTAATTGGTTGTTTGACGATCGACCTTAGCCTGATGTCTAATACTCTCACTAAAAGGTGACCAGTCAAGTCGTTTTAAACTTTTTGAGCCTGCCTATTAAATGATGTAGTTACTTAAATCTGCGGCTTCTTTAATGCAGCAACGTACATCTTTATACTTCAGTTTTAGCTTAGTTTGTCCATGTTCATGCAGGTGTTGACGTTGTTTACAGGAGCCCTACTCGAGAGGCAAATCGTGTTTCTTTGCTCTAATTTGGTACGTTTGTGCCTATTATCAAGCTTCTTCTTACATCTGAGATAATGTATCAGTTTCAGTGAGTTACTGTAAGACGATATACATATTGCATAGGTGTATTACTGTACTATATAAGTTCACAGACTCTAAAATTGGCGATATTGCGCACCACTTGATTCTTTTTCCTTTTCTATTAGCGTGAATCAGTTTTATTCTTGACTTCTCCATGGAAGTGATATAGTTCTTGACGGGGTACGTACAGGGAATCCTATCGGCCTCAGTTCTATCCCTTCTTCCATTGATGCGCCCCTATCAATGCCAGAGCTTGTTAATGTCTGTACGTTTCATTTCTCCATGAATGTTTTTTTTTTCTGCGGCATTATCTTAATTTCAAATATTATACTCCGTATTCATTTGATGATAATTTTTTCATGTACATCTAGATTTAACCCAATGATATGCTGCATTTCCTTGACGCACCCGTACCATACATAGTAAGATGCCTTTCATTTTTTTGTGTATTGTTCTCTTGTAAATCTGTGCTGAAGATTTGCTCGTTAGAAATACTCCACCCTTTACTTATCTTATGTTTTCATGTCGAATGTGTGGACATCTTCTAGCTTTCGCGCTCCTCATTGATCCGAGGTTTGGGTGAAATTCGTTTGATATCAGATTTATTGATATGACAATGTGCCATTTCACACTGTAAGAAAGAATGAGCAGTTGTTGATAGTGTGTTGTTATTTATCTTCTTTGTTGTCATTTTTACTCTGATAGTATACCATGCAGCTTTTTTTTATCATTATAGACAACTCTTCTATCATTTTTTTCCTCAAATAATTTAGTAGCATAGCACCTCAGAAGCTCTTAGTAGAAGGATTAGCTACAAATCACTGTAACGTTTTTTTCGTTAGCTAATACCTCTTCTTTATCCCTCAGAAATTCCTATCTATCCTCTCCGTTGTAGATCTCGCACCATGTGTTGGATGTGTTGTGGTGCTTTAGTTGGCGCTTTCATACATATATTGAACTGACATGTTGTGCAAGATCAAGATGCTTCGTTATCTCCCATTTAGATAATAAATTAATAATGCATTTTTTTTGTTTTTCCTTATTCAACCATTGTCAAATTGTTGCGTTTTCTTGAGTTTGTTTGATTTGATCCATAGTTTTTATTTATTTATAAGTTTAGTTGTGATATTTTATTATGCTCTCAGATTATTGAATGTTTGGAATTGTTGGAGCTTGTGTTATTTGGTGTTGAATTCTGTGTTGTGTTATTATTCATTTGGAATTTGATGGTTTCCGGGTTGATTAAGTTGGAATTTGATGACATTTCTGTTAACTAAGTTGGAACTTGATGGCATTTCTGTTAATTAGGTTGGAGTTTCATGTTTTTTTTGGTTGATTAAGTTAGAGACTGATTGGATTTGTGTTAGTTAAGTTGGGGTTTGATAAATTTGGGGTTGATTATGTTGGAATTTGATGGAAATTAAGTTGGAGCTTGATGACTTCCGGGCTGATTAGTTGTACCTTGATGGGATTTATGTTTATTATGTTGTAGTTGCATGATTTTTTGGGTTGATTATGTTGGAGATTGACGGGATTTGTGTTAATTAAGTTGGAGTTTCATCAATCTCGGTTGACCCTTTTGCCAGGTCAAAGCGGAAGTGAACTCTAACTGAGGCAAATCAAACCGAACTAAACTCAACTGACGCGAGCGGAAAATAAGTTGAAAAGAACAAAGTCCGTCATCATTCTGAACATGCACCACTAGCAAGAGTCAAACACCCATCCGATTCAATTCAGCCACCGCAATCTCGATTGCAAAGTCCAAACAACACCGCTAATCCACCACATGCCACCCCAATCTCGATTGATGTTATTTGATAGCTCAACTCCGAACTACTTGTTCTACTTTACAAGTATATAAAGACGACCCTGATTTCAGGAAATCTCTCTACCATCTTGGACTTCTCGCTCCTCCTCAGGTCTCCTCTCTGCTTTTCGATTTATCTCTACCCCCGCCTGCTTTAGGGTTTCTTTATTGTGCTTTCTATTTTATTCGTTTTCCGATTATGTTTAATTTAGTTGATTCCGGAAAAAAAAATTGTTTGAAGCCTGGCATCTAATCAATCTATTAGTTGAATAGTTTTGAATTATCTCAACCTATATTCCTATTGTGTTAGCTTTAATTAAGACACGTTATTAATTGCATTTTTGTTGGAAATCCATGGAACTCCGTTACAGCTAGGAGTTGGATGTATTCCCGAATTTATCACTTTGGAGTTGATATCATGTAATTGGAGGATAGTCATGGTCTATGTTGCTCGAAAGCATTTACACGTGTTCGACACGGCTAATTTTTTAACATTCGGCATATTTTGGCTTACAATGAAGAGTCCGAGTGTCAAGTATCATACTCATGTCAAATGTCATAGCCATATTTTGGCTTATAATTTTCGGGAATTACGGCACGAGCTGACGACAACCATGCACCATCTGTCCGACACGGGTACACGAGGAAATTACAAGAGTCGGAGTAACATAGGTACTTATGATTTTCGAACTCATATGTCGTCTCGCATAACATACCCAAAACATCGCTTTGGGTATCTAACCTATTACAACTAAATTAGATGGTGATTTGTGTTCTATGTCTAAACGGCCTTTCTTCATAAATCATAATAAATAAATGAGTTCAGCTTACTTAAGTTTATGTTTCATGTAAACAATTTGACATTCCTTTCAACGCAGGCTGCAAAATGCATAAGAGTACAGTTACCTTAGGTAATCGATTGCTACTCTTAGAAGGCTCCCTACCAATACCACCACCAAACGAACCAGATCACCTCCTGCTACTTTTGGGCAAGCCTTTATAGGAACACTCCCTCCACTGATGATACGGAAAAATATTCAGAAGCTTATATACTCGAGCAGTCCTGCAATTTATTTTCATGAATCTATAAACTGAAACTCACTAACATTTTGTGGTTACACCCTGTGTTTGCAGAGAAGAACATGCTAAGGCTAAGAGATTAGCTCGCTTTAAAACTGAGCTGTTCTCGTTCAACGTGGTTCATATATTCCTCAGAATAAGAAGTTTATTACTTCCATGGAATCCACGGAGAATAAGAGACCAAGGGGTGTGGGAACACAAGGGTCTGACTGAGTCCACCTTTTGTAGGAAACATGATCAGCGAGCCATTTTTCAGATTAGGTTTCGCTCGCCCCTAGGGCTGAAGTTTGGTGGTCAATGTTGACGGGTACTGCTCGAGCAAGCAAGCAAGCAGCAAACTTTTGTAACTGGGTTGAGCTCCAGAGTTGAACTGATTACTTCTTTTGATTAATTCATATCCTAAACTCCACAATCCAAAACCCATTAGCATACTTTTAATATAATCTATATCCAAACTCTATCCAAAATATGATCCAAAACTTCAATTAAAATTGTATTTGATCTGGGATGGAAATTTATTCTGTGTGATCTTTTGTTGTAGTAATTTTGTATCGAATTAGGTTATTTAGGAGTAAGATTTGGGAAAAAATTGAAGTAGAGGAGTATGATTCGCTGTTCAAGTTCAACCTCACGTAATTTGATTTTGTTCGATATTTGGAGTTTGGTGATTGTAGCTGGAATGGGCGGGATAATTTCAGGTCTGTACTCCACACTACAATCAATTGAACCACTGAAAGCATCAGTAAACATCAGTGGCTTTTTCGACATTGTCAAGACCTACCTAACAACAAAATCACAACTATTCAGGTACAAAAACTTGAATTTGGGAAAAAATTGAAGTAGAGGAGTATGATTCGCTGTTCAAGTTCAAGCTCACGTAATTCGATTTTGTTCGATATTTGGAATTTGGTGATTGTAGCTGGAATGGGCGGGATAATTTCAGGTCTGTACTCCACACTACAATCAATTGAACCACTGAAAGCATCAGTAAACATCAGTGGCTTTTTCGACATTGTCAAGACCTACCTAACAACAAAATCACAACTATTCAGGTACAAAAACAGTTTTATCACTTTGTAGCCTCGCAGCAAAACCCCAAAAATTGATGAGTTACTCTATTACGTACAGAAGTCAACCAAATATTTCAGGGTTTTTGCCGCGCTCCTCCCCACCACTATCTTCCATCTATGACATCCCATAGAATGGCTACAACTTCGAGGTCTCTAGCGCATTTGTTGTCTGTATTTTGTTTGTCACATTAATGTTTGTTTTGTAAAGAGTGTGTCTTATGTTGAATGTCAGGTCAAACATTATTTTGAATTTGTAAGCGAACATTCACGCAACAAAGAATTTTCTATGTTGTCCTGTTTTGAACTCAACTTCTTTTGATTCTGGTATGTTTGTTGATGTCTGATTTCGGTTTCATCTAAGCTCAGGTTCTATTTTTTGCGGGGTTTTTTTAGCCCTTTTCGGGTGATCGCTGTTCGGCATTTGCTTTTATTGGATAGTTTTGGGGTTTCACGCTGATGGTTTGATTCACCTGTTTGCTGCCAAAGTAATAAGTGTTTTGGAATATATATTTCCACATTTTTCAGGGAGTGGGGGGGAGAGGGAGGGGGGGAGAGGGTGAAGGAGTTGTAGGGACGACACCTCACTGACCTAGATTAAAAAAAACATATTTAAAAATGGATTTAAGATGAGGAGGATGATGAGAGGAAGGAGGAGAGGGGGGACGGAGAGGTGGGGAGATAGGGAGAGAGAGAGAGAGAGCGGGAGGAGGAGAGGGAGGGAGAAGAAGAGAGGGGGAGAGGTGGGGAGATAGGGAGAGAGAGAGAGCGGGAGGAGGAGAGGGAGGGAGAAGGAGAGAGGAAGGTAAGGAGAGGGGGAAGAGAGAGAGAGAGAGAGAGGAAGAGAGGGGGAGGAGGACAGAGAGGGGGGAGGGAGAAGGAGAGAGAGGAGGGGAGGAAGGAAGGAAAGGAGAGAGGGATGAAGGAGAGGGAGAAGGAAAGGGGGAGAGAGAGAGGGAATAAGAGGGGGAGAGAGATAGAGAGAGAGAGAAGAAGAGAGAGAGAGCGAGAGGGAGAGGTGGAGAGGGAGAGAGAGCGGGAGGGAGAGCGGGAGGGGGGGGAGAGAGTGGGAGAGAAAGGAAGAGAGGGAGAGGGGGGGAAGAGAGAAGGGGAAGGGGAGAAGGGGAGAGGGAGATAAGGAAAGAGAGAGAGAGACAGAGACAGAGAGAGAGAGAGAGAGAGAGAGAGAGAGAGAGAGAGCGGGAGGGGGAGGGAGAGGGGGAGAGGAAGATAGAGAGAGAGAGAGAGAGAGAGAGAGAGAGAGAGGGAGGAAGTGGGGAGAGAGGGATGAGGGAGAGGGAGAAGGAGAGGAGGAGGGGAGAGAAGGAGAGAAGGAGGGGAGAGGTGAAGAGAGAGAGTGGGGAAGAGAGGAGATAAGGAGAGAGGGGGAGGGGGGGAGAGGGAGAGGGGGAGAGAGAGAGGGGGAAGGGGAGGAGGAAGGAGAGGGGGAGAGAGGGAGGGAGGGACGACACCTCACTGACCTAGATAAAAAAATCATAGGGGGGGAGGGAGAGGGAGGGGGGGAGAGGGCGAAAGAGTTGTAGAGACGACACCTCACTGACCTAGATAAAAAAAATAAAATCATATTTAAAAATGGATTTAAGATGAGGAGGATGATGAGAGGAAGGAGGAGAGGGGGGAGGGAGAGGGGGAAGATAGAGAGGAGGGAGATAGGGAGAAAGTGCAGAAGGAGGAGGGGGAGGGAGAAGAAGAGAGGGAGGGAAGAAGAGGGGAAAGAGAGAGAGAGAGAGAGAGAGAGAGGGGGGGGGGAGGAGAGAGACGGGGGGAGGGAGAAGGAGAAGGGGAGAGGGAGATAGGGGGAGAGGGAGATAGGGGGAGAGAGAGGGGGGAGGAAGAAAAGGAAGGAGAGAGAGATGGGGGAGAGGGAGAAGGAGAAGGGGAGAAGGGGGAGAGAGAGAGAGAGGGAAGGAGACGGGGAAGAGAGAGATGGGGAGAGAGAGAGCGGGAGGGAGAGATAGCGGGAGGGGGAGGGGGGAGAGAGTGGGAGGGAGAGGGGGAGAGAGAGCGGGAGGGAGAGGGGGAAGAAAGAGAGAGAGAGAGCGGGAGGGAGGGAGAGAGAGATAAGGAGAAGGAGAATGAGAGGGGGAGAGGGGGGTGAGGAAGATAGGGGAAGAGAGAGAGTGAGAGTGAGAGAGAGTGAGAGTGAGAGAGAGAGGGGGGGGGGAGAGGGAGAAGGAGATGAGGAGGGGAGAGAAGGAGAGAAGGAGAGAAGAAGGGGAGAGGTGAAGAGAGAGGGGGGGAAGAGAGGAGATAAGGAGAGAGGGGGAGGGGGAGGGGGAGGGGGAGAGAGAGGGGGGAAGGGGAGAGAAAGAGAGAGCGGGAAGGGGAGGAGGAGGGAGAGGGGGAGAGAGGGAGGGAGGGACGACACCTCACTGACCTAGATAAAAAAATCATAGGGGGGGAGGGAGAGGGAGAGGGAGATGGGGGGAGGGCGAAAGAGTTGTAGAGACGACACCTCACTGACCTAGATAAAAAAAATAAAATCGTATTTAAAAATAGATTTAAGATGAGGAGTATGATGAGAGGAAGGAGGAGAGAGGGGGAGGGAGAGGGAGGGAAGATAGAAAGGAGGGGAGATAGGGAGAGAGAGAGAGAGAGAGAGAGCAGAAGGAGGAGGGGGAGGGAGAAGGAGAGAAGGAGGGAAGGAGAGGGGGAAGAGAGAGAGGGAGAGAGGGGGATGAGGAGAGAGGGAGAGGAGGAGAGAGGGGGAAGGGAGAAGGAGAAGGGGAGAGGGGGATAGCAGGGGGAGAGAGAGAGGGGGGGGAGGAATGAAGGGAGAGAGAGAGAGAGGGATGAGGGAGACGGAGAAGGAGAAGGGGAGAGGGGGGAGAGAGAGAGGGAAGGAGAGGGGGAAGAGAGAGAGATGGAGAGAGGGAGAGAGAGCAAGAGGGAGGGGGGGAGAGAAAGCGGGAGAGGGAGAGGAGAGAGAGAGAGCGGGAGAGAGAGAGAGAGCGGGAGGGGGAGGGGGGAGAGAGAGAGCGGGAGGGGGAGGGGGGGAGAGAGAGAGCGGGAGGGGGAGGGAGAGGGAGAGAGGAAGGGAGAAGGAGAGGGAGAGAGGGAAGAGAGAGAGGGCGGGAGAGAGAAGGAGAAGGAGATGGGGAGAGAGGGAGAGGGGGGGTGAGGAAGATAGAGGAAGAGAGAGAGAGAGAGCGGGAGGGGGAGGGGGGGAAGAGGGATGGAAGAGAGAGCAGGAGGGAGAGAGAGCGGGAGGGAGAGAGAGCGGGAGGGGGAGGGGGGGAGAGAGAGAGCGGGAGGGGGAGGGGGGGAGAGAGAGAGCGGGAGGGGGAGGGGGGGAGAGAGAGAGCGGGAGGGGGAAGTGAGAGAGAGGGCGGGAGGGAGGGAGGGGGAGGGGGAGGGGGAGAAAGAGATAAGGAGAAGGAGAAGAAGAAGGAGAAGGGGAGAGAGGGAGATGGGGGGTGAGGAAGATAGGGGGAGAGAGAGAAAGCGGGAGGGGGAGGGGAAGGGGGAGAAGAGGGAGAAGGAGAGGAGGAGGGGAGAGAATGAGAGAAGGAGGAGAGAGAGAGGGGGGAAGAGAGGAGATAAGGAGAGAGGGGGGAGGGGGGGAGAGAGGGGGAAGGGGAGAGAAAGAGAGAGCGGGAAGGGGAGGAAGAGGGAGAGGGGGAAAGAGAGATGGAGAGGGGGAGGGAGGGAGGGACGACATCTCACTGACCTAGATAAAAAAATCATAGGGGGGAGGGAGAGGGAGAGGGAGGTGGAGGGGAGGGAAAGGGGGAGAGAGAGCAGGAGGGAGAGGGGGAAACGAGAGAGAGAGAGCGGGAGGGAGGGAGAAAGGGGGAGAGGGAGAGATAGATATGGAGAAGGGGAGAGGGGGTGAGGAAGATAGAGGGAGAGAGAGAGAGAGGGAGAGGGGGAGGGGAAGAGAGGGATGGGGGAGAGGGAGAAGGAGAGGATGAGGGGAGAGAAGGAGAGAAGGAGAGAAGGAGGGGAGAGAAGGAGAGAAGGAGAGAAGGAGGGGAGAGGTGAAGAGAGAGAGATGGGGGAAGAGAGGAGATAAGGAGAGTGGGGGAGGGGGAGAGAAAGAGAGGCGAGGAAGGAGAGAGAAAGAGAGAGCGGGAAGGGGAGGAGGAGGGAGAGGGAGGGAGGGGCGACACCTCACTGAGCTAGATAAAAAAAATCATAGGGGGGAGAGGGAGAGGGAGAGGGGGGCGAAAGAGTTGTAGGGACGACACCTCACTGACCTAGATAAAAAAATAAAATCGTATTTAAAAATGGATTTAAGATGAGGAGGATGATGAGAGGAAGGAGTAGAGGGGGGGGGGGAGGGAGAGGAGGGGAAGATAGAGAGGAGGGGAGATAGGGGGAGAGAGAGAGAGAGCAGATGGAGGAGGGGGAGGGAGAAGGAGAGAGGGAGGGAAGGGGAGGGGGAAGAGAGAGAGAGGGGGAGGA
Source organism: Agrostemma githago (assembly GCA_958450325.1). Taxonomy (NCBI): domain Eukaryota; kingdom Viridiplantae; phylum Streptophyta; class Magnoliopsida; order Caryophyllales; family Caryophyllaceae; genus Agrostemma; species Agrostemma githago. Next base: position 74,330,992 of record OY288243.1, on the reverse strand, counting down.
GGAGAGAGGGGGGGAGGGAGAAGGAGATAGCAGGGGGGAGAGAGAGGGGGACGACACCTCACTGACCTAGATAAAAAAATCATAGGGGGAGGGAGAGGGAGAGGGAGGTGGGGGAAGGGAGAGGGGGGGAAGGGCGAAAGAGTTGTAGGGACGACACCTCACTGACCTAGATAAAAAAAATAAAATCATATTTAAAAATGGATTTAGGATGAGGAGGATGATGAGAGGGGGGGGGGAGAGGGGGGGAAGATAGAGAGGGGGGAGATAGGGAGAGAGAGAGAGAGAGTGGAAGGAGGAGGGGGAGGGAGAAGGAGAGAGGGAGGGAAGGAGAGGGGGAAGAGAGAGAGAGGAAGAGAGGGAGAGGAGGAGAGAGAGGAGGGAGGGAGAAGGAGAAGGGGAAAGGGAGATAAGGGGAGAGAGAGCGGGGGAGAAGAAGGACGGGAGGGAGAGAGGGATGAGGGAGAAGGAGAAGGAGAAGGGGAGAGGGAGAGGGAGAGAGAGGGGAAGAGAGGGAGATGGGGAGAGAGAGATGGGGAGAGAGAGATAGAAAGGAAGTGAGAGAGAGCGGGAGGGAGAGAGAGAGCGGGATAGAGAGGGGGAGAGGGAGAGAGAGCGGGAGGGAGAGCGGGAGGGGGAGGGGGGGAGAGGGCTGGAGGGGGAGGGAGAGAGCGGGAGGGAGGGAGAAAGGGGGAGGGGGAGAGAGAGATAAGGAGAAGGAGAAGGGGAGAGGGGGAGAGGGAGATAAGGGAAGAGGGAGAGCGGGAGGGAGAGAGAGAGCGGGAGGGGGAGGGAGAGGGAGGAAGGAAGGGAGAGAGAGAGAGATGGGGGAGAAGGAGAAGGAGAGGAGGAGGGGGAGAGGAAGAGAAGGAGAGAATGAGGGGAGAGGTGAAGAGAGAGAGGGGGGAAGAGAGAAGATAAAGAGAGAGGGGGGAGAGGGAGAGGGGGAGAGGGAGAGAGAGAGAGGGAGAGGTGGAAGGGGAGAGAAAGAGAGAGCAGGAAGGGGAGGAGGAGGGAGAGAGAGATGGAGAGGGGGAGGGAGGGAGGGACGACACTTCACTGACCTAGATAAAAAAATCATAGGGGGGGAGGGAGAGGGAGGTGGGGGAGAGGGTGAAAGAGTTGTAGAGACGACAACTCACTGACCTAGATAAAAAAATAAATTCATATTTAAAAATGGATTTAAGATGAGGAGGATGATGAGAGGAAGGAGGAGAGGGGGGGAGGGAGATGGGGGGAAGATAGAGAGGGGGGAGATAGAGAGAAAGAAAGAGAGCGGGAGGAGGGGGAGGGAGAAGGAGAGATGGAGGGAAGGAGAGGGGGAGAGAGAGAGAGGGAGAGAGGGGGAGAAGGAGAGATAAAGGGGAGGGAGAAGAAGAAGGGGAGAGGGGGGAGAGGGAGATAGGGGGAGAGAGATGGGGGGAAGGAAGGGAGGGAGGGAGAGAGGGATGAGGGAGAGGGAGAAGGAGAGGGGGGAGAGAGAGGGAAGGAGAGGGGGAAGAGAGAGAGAGGAAGAGAGAGAGAGAAAACAGGAGGGAGAGAGAGAGAGAGGGTGGGGGGGAGAGAGAGCGGGAGGGAGAGGGGGAAGAGAGAGAGAGAGAGAGAAAGAGGGAGAGGGAGGGCGAAACAGTTGAAGGGACGACACCTCACTTACCTAGATAAAAAAATAAAATCATATTTAAAAATGGATTTAAGATGAGCAGGAAGATGAGAGGAAGGAGGGGGAGGGGGAGGTGAAGGGGATGGAGAATAAAGGGTGGAGAATAAGAGGGGTAGAAGGAGTTGAAGGGATTACACGTTCATTAACCTTAAAAAAGGAAAATAATTCATATTTATGCACTGATCTTAGATCTATGCACGATTTCTGCCTAGCACTTCGCGCGCATCGCGCAATCCTAAACAGTCATTCGAATTATGCCAACAATTTGACAATCAATGACAACAATATGCGCCTTCAAAATATATACACAAATCGTACCTAACCATACGCGCGCATCGCGCGCGATCAGAAACCCATCCGGAGCCGATGCATTTTGCTGCTCTTAAGTACTTTCGGATGCCCAGCTATTCACAGCCTCCTTCTTCCCACTATGCTTGGTCCAGCACAGCTTCTCTAATTTTCGGTTTACGTATGCTATTTCTCTTTCCTAAGACCGCAATCTTGGTGGTCTGGCTACTGATCATAATCAAGTAAGCTTGTATTCCGGTTGTCTCAAACCTCAATTGACATCATTTGGTGACTTTATAATCATAAGAAAAATTGTATTTAATGAACTGAATTGATGCATAGTGTTGATTATAAGAGGGATGATCGTTGAAATGATGGTGTATCAAAATAATTGAAATTTTGTTAGTCCAAAGAGGAGACGAAGGAAGAAAGGAGGGAAGGAAACCGACGTTAGAGTTGGGGATGAATGTCATCGATCTCTAATCTCTTGTCTGTTTCAATGTTTTTTTTTCTTGTAATTTTGGTTATGGGTTGTTTCAATGCGAAAATATGTTACATTGACAGGAACTCACTATTTTATTAGCACGTAGATTAGCATATGAACACAAACATATGGAAACCCACCGCGTTACGAACAATTACAGAAACCTAATTGAGCACCTACGTTGGCACATGCGAAACAACTCCTGCCCTAATAATCACAATCATAAAACTAACACCATAAAGATTACAGTTTCCTAATCTCGGACGCTAACTCCTGCCCGTTAGAGCAAATGGACAACGTGCATGACTGCAGCACCATTACAGTTTCCTAATCTCGGACGCTTTAGCTACACTTCCGACTTACGACGGTGGTTCGCGGAGCAATCATACAGCGATATTATAATACTTAATCCAAATCTAAATTCCAAGATATATTGACGACCATAAACCAACACAGCTATAAACTTGTGCAGCCGCCTACTCGAACACAATCTCAGCCAACGGGCACGGTGAAGTTTTTTAAAAAAGGCAAAACACATAAAACAAAAAAAAAAACGGCATATCGCCATTGCAGTCTGTGGCTAACCACACGCTGATCCACACCTTGCGACTGACGACGGCCTTCCACAGAGCGCTGATACAACGGTTTTACAATCCGTGAATCATATCTAATTTCCAAGATGTATGGCTAATCACAAGCAGTGCATATATAAAATTGTGCATCCGACTGCTCCCACAGAATCTCAGGCAACGACCACAAGTTAGCCAAACAATTCTGCATACCCAAAACAAACACAACCACCGTCAAATCGCATAAACAGATTGTACATAACCATACGCGCGCATCGCGCGCGGTCTTCAACTAGTATATATATAATGGTTGAAGTTATAAAATGGCTATTTTATACCTACTCTATCAACTTAGTTACAAGAATGTCAAATATTTCACTAAAACTAGTGAAATGAACTAAAAATAATCTGCATAAATACAAAGTGAATTAAACAAGCTTGGTTGACTTATAATCCATAGTAAATAAATGAATTGGGTTAGAAATGGTTGAGTCAATCAACACAAATACACAATTATATAAAGAGTTATTTCATGGGAATAATATCAACTATGGTCTATGGGTGTGCTTCTTAAGTTAATCCAAACTATTTTAATACGAACTACGCCTTCATTAACCTCATTTTGCTATGGGTGACCGGCTACCTGTTGAACCTCCCTTATTCAACTCTTTCTCTAACTCTTCTTCATCTGATTCACATTTCGTGTTCATTTTCGGTCATTGATAAAAAAATATTAAATTTTCCGAAAATTTATCTTCCATTTCATTTTCAATTAGTCTTATAGAAATTATGAAAAAAAATATTTTTATTGTAATTTTGGCTTTCACGCTGACTGCAACGGACCTAATAAAACCCTAGAAAGTTACAACCAGTCACTGTGACCGGCAATAGTAAGTCATAATTTCATACATAGCAAGGCGAGATTAATGAATGCGTAGTTTATATTAAAATGAAAATGAGATTACGTATAGTTTAGATTATTTTAAGAAGCACACACGCATAGTTAGTATTATTCCTATATATAAAATAACCCTTATATAAATGGGTCGGCTTTGGGTTGGGAGGATCGGACAATGACCATTTAACATTGACGCAAACAAAAACCCGGCCTGAGCTAATGTATATACCGTTATACTTTTACAAGCCGGAGAAAATATACTTTTCAATAACCTTCTTTTAAAACAAATCCAAATTATGTACTACTTCATATATATCTTCTTAAAGTATCATATCGTGACCATTCTTTTTTATGAGAAAACTCGTGGTCACTACCTAATTAGACGATACATGTATATTGGGTTATCTCTAGGCATACGTAATAGCGGAATCACCGACATTCATACAAATCACGCATACCAAATAAACGACGACACTTCTAAATTAAAGCAAGGAGTTGAGAACAAGCTAGATCAAAAGCGAGAAGCGTAGCCTCAAACCATACAGCTCTCATAAGCTAAGATTGCTTTTGATGAAGAGGCTTGAGCTTAAGAACCTCTTGTACAGAGTCCACCCAAGCTTTTCACCATCGGACTCCCCGTGTACAAACATTAGTGATGAACAAATTGCATCTTCTAACTCAAATATGATAATTTTTCTGTCTCGGACATTTGTTTATCTTTTATCTTTTATATTATTTATGAAAAATGTTATAATCAAAATTAATAAATACTCCGCAACTTAGATGAGGAAGGATAAAATAAATTAAAGTACATTCTCATATTAAAAAAACCCCATTTTATTACTCGTATTTCTATAACAAATTAGCTGGATGACAAAATACACAATACTAGTAAACATAGACATATAATCTATTCATTATTGGTATATTTATTACACAATGAATTTAATCGGAAGTCGTAACCCTAAAGTGCAATTATTAGGCCATGCATGCATGCATGAGAAACATGCATCATGCATGGTCGATCAACCTTTTCAACAAAGTATTTATTTATTTAATTAGTTATTCCCAAATATTTTCCTGAGCTTAATAACTTCAGAATGATCAAGAAGCACGGTCTTCTCAACAATCTCAGCTGGTAAATTTCCTGCAAATAAAGAAGTGGAAACAGTCTGAAGCCCAGGGTTTGCACTATTCAAGCTAACAAACGCAAGAGCAGGTTTCTTCCCGACATTAACTTGAAAGTGAAGCAACCCCTGAGGAAATATCATTACATCACCCACTTCTAGGGTTTTATAATGTGCAACGTCGGTGTCGTCGATAAATCCAGCCATTATTCTCCCCTTAACGACAATGATAACCTCCGAGGTCCTGTGTGTGTGCATGGGTATAACCCCACCCACTGCGAAGTCTAGCCTCGCCATGGAAATGCCTAACCCGTTTAGACCCGGGTACACGTCAGCAAATGCAAGGTTCACGTTGTTTTTGAAGATGTTATTTGTCGGTCCACCTACACGGAATCCCGTGTAGATGAAATCGTCGACTGTGACGTTATTAGGGTTTTTGCATGCGTAGCCTGAAGGTCCCATGGGGAGATTCGGATCTGCCACACAAAAGTCTGAGACGATTGCATGAGATATTGAAGCGAGAAGCGAACAAGCTATGAAAAACGTGAGATGATTCATATTGATTTGGTACGTAAGAGTTTTGTACTTGTGTTTTGTTTTGTTTTCTTTATGTTGTAGTATTGCTATTTGTAAAAAATTGTGGCATTATATATAGGATTGGATCGTGCTGTGAATACGTAGAGAAATTGCATGCAAATATACTTAGCTTGAGACTTTTCGGAACATTGTGAGAGTGAACGGAATTGTTTTGGTCAATTCAAGCAGTCGATATGACACTTCCCAGTTCCCATTATTAAATCTAGATGTCTGCATGTGTATTTTATTATTTACTTTTCTTCATAAATGCAGTGGTTTTTCAATTAGTATAGTAAGATAAGTTAGAATAATAAAAATGAATGTCATTTGGACCATTACTCTGATCTACTAATTTGTTATCAAACCATTAACCATCCGTCAGATTGGGTTTGATATCGAGTCATGCAATGGGACAGTTCGATTATATGATCGATTAAGGTTGAGTTCAAGTAGGAACAAATAAGGTTTGTTATTCTGATCTCTATCAGTTTAACCCAGGGTTGAGTTAATCGTTAATCGATCCCTTTTAGATCACCACTTTTTTTTTAGTTTTGTCGGATTTGGGGCGGGACGGAGCCGCGTTTCCTAAATAGCTCTATTCACGACCAATTACATCACAAAAATAACTAAAATGTAACGAAGATGTTTTAACCTAGTGGTTAGGACTAGGTGCTCTGGGACAGTAGGTCTCAGGTTCGAATCCGACTAAGTGTCCTCTTCGTTGAACCAAAAAAAATAACTAAAACGTGAAATAAGAATACTCTAACAAACGAATACTAAAAATATACTCGTACTATTTTGCGATTTTTGCCATACCCGTAGATTGTATGAGTATGTAGTTTAAAACATTTTTCTATTTTGTATGGCTTACAAATACGTACAATGATTATAGTTCGTAAGATTGGAGTCTAATGTTTATAATATGGATGAGATTCCCAAGGATTCAAGTTCAAACCTTCCGAGAACACTTTTGTAGGAATTATATATGAATATATGACCTAAGGATATGAGCGTATGTATTAAAGTATCCATTCAAGTGTGTCACCCTCTTAGAAAAAATGATTTAGTGTACATAGTTTGTATCCTATTATGCATGTGTAAAAATTTATCAGAGTCGTAGATTCTCTCGTAAACATTTTGAAAAAAAATATACAGTACTTTCGTCTATATATTGGTCACATCACTTACATGCCTTAACATGATGAAACGTCAACAACACAAAATGGTCAACGAAAGACGCCTTGCTTAATGGCTTTATCTTGGAAACTCACGACCATAGACTTTTACATAATGACGTCTTTGCTTACCTTCAATCCACCGTGAATGTTTATTTGTTACCGCGCGCGGGTTAAAAAAGTTATTCTCCATACAACAAAACATTGCTCCCTCCACCAACATGATTTATCCACTTACGGAGTACTTCTTCCATATTCTTGAATTAGTTCCATAAGGATTGGACACGGAGTTTAAGAAAAAGTGAAAAAGTAAGAGGATAATGTTGACATGATGAATGTGATGAGAGAAAAATAGAGATGAAATTATTTTCTTAAAAGAAAATGGGCTAACTCAAAAAAAAATTCATAAAAGAAATATGGAGCTAATTAAAAAAGATGGAGAAAGTATTATTTTAATCTCTCACATTTTAATAAAGGTGGATAAATCATAGTGGTTTGGATGGAATACTTTTTTTGGGTTACAACTTTAAATTGAATAAATTACTTATACTATTCCCTCCGCTTCTTTTATACTCCCTTTGTGCCAAAATGTTTGTCCAATTTACTTTTGTACAATAACTACAAAAATGGTGGTGAGTTGTTGTGTGAGTTGACGTGAGTTAATAGATTGGTAAAATGTTAAATACTTTAACTTGGTGGGAACGAAGTTGTAAAAATGATAAGCTAAAAAGAAAGGTTGAGAAATGAGACAATCTTTAAGAACTTATTCAAAGAGGAATACGGGACAATCTTAATGGGACGGGGGAGTATCTTCTGATATCACGGTAGTAGTAGAAGTAGGGAGAGAAAAGGGTTAGATCTTATCTGAAACCAAGAACAGAAGATGTGTCGCGAGCGACAAGAACGTCACTGTCCTAAAGTTGATTTATGCCCCGTCTGCTACACACGGCCTCAATGGCACTCAACTCCCAGGATTCCACAACTATACCGTAACTTCAGTGTAAGTGAAGAACGGTTGAATACAGCCAAGAACGTTTGCCAAAAACTTAACCGGAACAGAGATAAAGTATGAGAGTGTATGAGTGGTTGAGTATGTTTGATGTGTATCTGAAGTGAAGAGAAAGGGCAGTATATATAGTGGAGCAAGGGCAAGAGTTCAATGTACAACAGTAAATGCACACTGGAAACTTGCAGCAATCAACATAGTAATCAACCTCGAAAATGCACACAATCAGTCTCGGAAATGACAGAGGACTGACTGAGTTTGAAAGGAAAGAAAAAGGTGCTTCTGGAATAAAACAGTAATCCGAGTACTAAAAATTACCCGCAAGCGGTGCGCCGCAGGCGCTCTACCAAAGCCCGAGCCCGGCCCAATCCGGCGCGCGCGCGCGTGTGTGTGGTGTACGTAGTTCTCTCTTGTACACAACTAGTAGAGCATTTTGGTGAGTCATATATAAACACAATGTAGAAGCAATAAATGTTCCATGTGGGATAGTTAATTCCACTAAGTGTGCTTCTTTTGAAGCATTAACTCTAACAATCCCCCACATGATTCAAAAGAAGAAGGAAAAAAAGGAGAAATTATTGGCAAACGGAGTTTTAGTGTTTAGATGTTCAGTGTCTTGTGGACTTTAACTGACACCCAGTGCGTACAAAAACCTAGAACCATCATTTAGAGGTGGATCGAAGCCTTTAACCTCTAACGATATTGGTAAAAGGTTAGTTGCGCACTTACCGTACTCAAATTAGGGCTAGTATTCGCACCATCCATGAACTCATCATGAACGCCAACTGTATATCATAAGTATTTTACTTGGACTTCCCAAGTGCTCTCCAAATGAATCCTGGTATTTCATGAATGCCTCTAGAGATCCTAAAGCCTAAGGATCTCTTGGGGTTTAGAGCAATAACCCTCACATTCACATAGGTAAATTCATCAGGTTTGACTGTCACAAACCATCCATTTAGGACTATGAATTTATTAAGAGCAGAAGCTCAACCTTACAACACAAGACAGTAAAACTCGAAATAAAGCGTATGTCACGCAAAACAGTTACAAAAGAAAATGGTTGTGACATTATGATTCGAGTTCACTGTGACTTCGTTTGACCGCATTTGACCTTAGCTGAGCTAAGTTGGGTATCAATCACAGTTTACTCCTTTACAGGCTTTAAAACCATTTCCCGTGCTGTCTTCAGCACCATCTTTCTACCAAGGCCTTTGGTGAAAGGATCCGCTATGTTCCTCTCGGATCTTACAAACTCAATTGAGATTACATTTTCTATGATCAGATTCCTCACTATTCCATGCCTTAGGCGTATGTGTCTCCTTTTCCCATTGTATGTTTGGCTGTGAGCTACCCCAATTGCAGCTTGATTATCACAATGCATGGAGACTGATGGAGTCGGCTTCCCCCACAATGGAATGTCAGCTAGCAGACTCTTAAGCCACTTTGCTTCCTGTCCTGCCAATTCTAGAGCAATAAATTCAGATTTCATTGTCGATTTGGCAATGCAAGTTTGTTTAGACGATTTCCATGAAATAGCGCCACTAGCAAGTGTAAACACATAACCACTAGTAGATAAGATATCAGGAGAATCGGCTATCCAATTAGCATCAGTATAACCTTCTAGGACAGTAGGTGTTCTCTCATAATGTAAACCCCAATCTATAGTACCCCTCAAGTATCTCAACAAACGAATAAGGGTCGTCCAATGGTCTTGTCCGGGGTTATGAGTGTACCTACTAAGTCTGCTTACTGCGTAGGCAATATCGGGTTTAGTATAATTCATTAGGTACATGACACTACCCATAATCTTGGCATATTCCTCTTGTCCCACACTGTTCCCGGGGTTTTTAGCCAGATCTATACTAGAGTCATAGGGTGAGGATAGAGGTGAACTATCAAATTGATTGAACTTTCTTAGAATTTTTTCCGTGTAGTGAGCCTGACTCAAACATAATCTTGTTTTAGTTCTAGTGATTTTCACCCCAAGTATAACATCAGCCTCCCCTAAGTCTTTCATGTCAAAACATGAATTTAGAAAATTCTTGGTACCATTTACCACATGCATGTTTGTTCCAAATATGAGCATATCATCCACATACAAACATATTATCACACAACCAGAGTCATCATATTTAGAATACACACATGCATCAGAATCGTTTACCGTGAAACCATTCGATCCGATAGTTTTGTCAAATTTGTCATATCATTGCTTTGGTGCCTGTTTCAGACCGTACAAGGACCTGATGAGCTTGCATACCTTGTTCTCCTGACCAGGAGCCAGAAAGTCTTCTGGTTGTTTCATGTAAATCTCTTCATCAAGGTCGCCATTTAGAAAAGCAGTCTTTACATTCATCTGATGGATGACTAAATCATGTATAGATGCAAGTGCAATTAAAGCCCTAATGGTAGACACTTTAGTAACAGGTGAGTAAGTATCAAAGAAATCCAAACCTTTCGTTTGACGATTACCACATACAACAAGTATGGCCTTAAATTTATCAACTGAGCCATCGGGTTTGAGTTTATTTTTAAACACCCACTTATTACTTAGGGGTTTACAACCCCTAGGTAAATTTGTTAACACCTAAGTGTTATTACTCATAATAGACTCTATTTCACTATTAATGGCTTGAAGCCAAAAGGTGGAATCAATGGAACTCATAGCCTCTTTATAAGTTCTAGGATCTGTTTCGAGCATAAAAACATTTACAACATACTCATCAACTAAACTCGTTTCGGCAAGGAAAGCGGTCACGAAATCTGGACCAAAACTGGTTTCTGGTTTCGGTCCTGGATCGTTTGCTCCTTCGAGGTTCCTCGGGAACTATCGCAGGAGTAGAGGGACGCGTTGTAACAACAGGAGCCAAAGAGTTAGTTTTCATAGGAAAAATATGCTCAAAAAATTCTCCATCTCTAGATTCCTTTATGGCCCCAAAACCGGACGAATCTTTAAGAATAAAGCGGTAAGCAGCACTATTCATGGCTTTCCCGATGAAAATTCCGTCTACGGTCTTCGGTCCGATTTTGCTTCTTTGAAACGTTGGAATCCCGATCTTCGCCAGACACCCCCACACTTTAAGGTATTTGAGATTGGGCTTGTATCCTTTCCATAGCTCATAAGGAGTCTTACCTGTTTTCTTATGAGGTACACGGTTCAGAACATGACATGCATAAAGAAGTGCTTCACCCCACATATTAGAAGGCATTCCAGAACTCAACAACATTGCACTCATCATATTCTGTAGTGATCGGTTTTTGCGTTCGGCAACACCGTTTTGTTGGAGTGAATAGGGGGCAGTCCTTTCATGTATAATCCCATGGGTCTTACAATAGTCACTAAGTGGATTACCGTCGTATTCACCTCCCCGGTCAGATCTTACTTGTTTTATTTTAAGGTCTAATTGATTTTCAACCTCGGCTTTGAACTTTTCTTCTGCCTCATCTTTGGTTGTTAATAAATAGACCCTAGTGTAACGAGAAAAATCATCCACAAATGTGATATAGTAATGTTTCCCACCCCTACTTGTGGTGTTCTTAAAGTCAGCTAGGTCCGAGTGAATCAGCTCAAGACGCGTAGTAGAACGTTCCACACATTTATTAAAGGGTGTTTTAGCATGCTTGGCTTCGACACATATTTCACATTTATCAAAATTTGTGTCGCTAAAGTCAGGAATAAGATCATGTTTTTTCATGTTTTTAATCGAGGTCACATTCACATGTCCTAGTCTAGCATGCCATAAAGAAACAGACTCAGCAATATAAACAGAAGAGGACGAATTCTTATTAATAACTTCTATATCTAATACAAATAATCCTCTATTACAAAAGCCTTTACCAACAAAATTTCCATTTCTAGTGAGCACAAGTTTATCCGATTCAAAAGATAGTTTGATACCTGCTTTGTTTAGTAAAGCCCCAGAAATAAGATTTCTTCGAATATCAGGAACATGTAGCACGTTATTAAGTTCAAGGGTCTTACCGGAAGTGAGCTTCAAAGTGACTTTCCCTTTACCAAGTACTTTCACGGTGCTAAAGTTCCCCATAAATACGTATTCCCCACTCGGTACTTGAGAGTAATCCGTGAAGACATCCCGACTGGAGCAAATGTGCCTTGTAGCACCGGTATCAACCACCCATTCGGAAAAATTGCTTACTAAATTAACTTCTGACACAACAGCAGCAATAATATCGTCATCTTGTTCAGTAAGATTAACATGGGATTTATTGGGGTTCCTTTTACCAGCAGGAGAAAAGCCTTCGGGACAAAATCTAGCTGAGTGACCCGGTTTACCACATGTGAAACAATTTCCCTTGAATTCCCATTTACCTTCACCTTTAGAATCCCCTTTGTCATCCCGTTTGAAGGTATTATGATTTCTAGTCCCATGAACCTGATTAGACGACTTATTACCCCGTTTTTGACTCTTGTAATGATTCTTAGACTCGATCAGGTTGGCCATGGAAGAGGAGTGTTCGACTTGCTTACCTAAAGTCTGTATACGGTTTTGTTCCTCAATTTTTATATGAGACACTAGTTCTAAAAGAGTAAAATCCTTTTGTTTGTGTTTCATACTGCGAACATAATTTTCCCAAGAAACCGGAAGTTTGTCTAATAAACAATTAGCCTGAAAAACCTCACAAATTTTCATACCTTCCGCCATTACCTCTGCACAAAGATTTTCGTATTCATGAACTTGATCTAAGATGGGTTTGTCATCGACTAACTTGAAATTTAACCAACAACTGCAAGCATACTTTTTCGTTCCATAATCATCAGAACCATACTTGGTTTTGAGAGCATCCCAAATTTCAGTAGCCTTCTTAAACTTACTGTAAATCAAGTACAAAGAAGAAGTCATATAGTGCAGTAACATCCCCCTACAAGTAACATTATCCGTTTCAAAATCTCTACCCGACTTTTCTGGAGCCTCAGATTTTGTAAGTGTATAAACGACCCTCAATTAAGTTAGAAAAAATTTCATTTTATCTGACCACATTCGATAATTCTTTCCATCAAAAAGTTCTAATCTGGACATGTCGGGTATGAATGGGTTATGAACAACAACAGTAGGAACGGAAGTGAAAACAGGAGGAGGAGGAGTAGAAGGAACAACATTAACAGGACTACCAACCATGATGAAAAACGAAAATATATAAATCAACTTTAGATTGATATCACGGTAGTAGTAGAAGTAAGGAGAGAAAAGAGTTAGATCTTATCTGAAACCAAGAACAGAAGATGTGTCGCGACAAGAACGTTACTGTTCTAAAGTTGATTTATGCCCCATCTGCTACACACGGCCTCAATGCCACTCAACTCCCAGGATTCCACAACTATACCGTAACTTCATTGTAGGTGAAGAACGGTTGAATACAGCCAAGAACGTTTGCCAAAAACTTAACCGGAACAGAGATGAAGTATGAGAGTGGTTGAGTGGTTGAGTATGTTTGATGTGTATCTGAAGTGAAGAGAAAGGGCAGTATATATAGTGGAGCAAGGGCAAGAGTTCAATGTACAACAGTAAATGCACACTGGAAACTTGCAGCAATCAGCATAGTAATCAACCTCGAAAATGCACACAATCAGTCTCGGAAATGACAGAGGACTGACTGAGTATGAAAGAAAAGAAAAAGGTGCTTCTGGAATAAAATAGTAATCCGACCACTAAAAATTACCCGCAAGCGGTGCGCCGCAAGCGCTCTACCAAAGCCCGAGCCCGGCCCGGTCCAGCGCGCGCGCGTGTGGTGTACGTAGTCCTCTCTTGTACACAACTAGTAGGGTATTTTGGTGAGTCATATATAAACACAATGTAGAAGCAATAAATGTTCCATGTGGGATAGTTAATTCCACTAAGTGTGCTTCTTTTGAAGCATTAACTCTAACATCTTCCACAATGATTTTGGGAATAAAATTAAGAATGGTGGAATATGTGGATGAAAATGAAAGTGAGAAAATAAAATGGGGTCACAAATAATAAAAACCACATAAAATATATTTAAAAAAAAGTGGAACATAATAGAGAAGTTATCAAAATAGAAAATGTGGAAGACTATTAGAGGAAGTGGAGGGAATATAAACTTCTTATGAAGTACTCCGTAATAGTCCTTCAATAGAGTTCTCGAGCTAATTTTTTATCTTACGTCATTTAGAAATTGTTTCTTTAAATATTACTACTCCATGCTCTGTACTCAATAATATAAAGGTAAGGTATGTAACCAATGATGCGTGTCTCTTTAAATTCAGTTGTCGACTTCGTTGTTATACCTAACTTGACCCGACCCGATCCTTGAATAAACTCAATTCAAAATTAAAGTTATTGATCAGACTCGCGAAAGACTACCCTAAACTGAAGTGGTCGGAAATAGTGGAACCTAATAATACATTGACCAAGCATAACTCGATTCATTCTCGAACCGCCTCCTTACAATCATCTACTTGAGTCACCTATCTAAACCCAAACCCCAGTTGACCCGAGCGGCCTTAACCCAACCCATAACCAACCCGACTAGTTTGACTAGTTCACCCTTTTTATTTTGTTAATAATGCCGGAGCCTACGTGATCCCTTGTTCGATTATTCCCTTCTATCAATGTACCAGTAGACCATACATCTCTTGGTGCGACTGCGTAGGACAAAGAAACAACACATCAAGCTCAAGTTTTGTTTTTGCCATCTTTTTTCATGCCACTGATATGAGCCCTAATCCCAGGTATGAGCTTTTCCAATACTACTGTAATTGTTACTCGATGATGTTGTTAGAGCTTTTCTTTTGTTGATTAGAATGCCGGCGAATTTGTTACGATCATCTCTTTTTTTGAAATTTATGTGACCATGATGATTTCTGTACGAGTATGTTATGTTTATAACATTTGAAATTCAAAGCTGTTATGAAAATTGGAGAAATTTTGAATTTTGATCACTTTTAATCATCCCTCTGATTCTATAGAATTGCCCCCATTTCCCAAAATTCGTTCAAATTCTCGCAAATTTCGAAAAATGTGCAATTCCAAGTAATCGAGGGGTACTGACTTGTGATTATTAATTGTTGATAGTTGCTGACTTGCTTCATCTAATCAATTGGTGGAACAGTTTGGAATGTTCAATGTTTTTGTAATTTTTGTCATGGCAGATCTAATTGTGTTTTAGGGTCAATTCTGGCATTTTTTTGTGCGGTTCATGGGTTTGTGCTTCTTGTATTTGTTGGAAATCAAGTTTGATTTGGTGTCATTTTCGGTACTTTAAGGCTTTAAGCATGAAATTTGGTGTTAGTTTCGGATCTTCAATTTCGCATTAAAGCTAATTTATTGGATCTCTCTCGGGTTTATAGCTAAGAATGATGAAAAATGTACACTTGCTTGGGAAAATTTCAATGAATAAAATTATTTTGTGTGTTCCGATATTGCGAGTAGAATTCTATGTGTTTCTTACATTGTGAAATAGCGCTTGGTTGATGAATGTTTATGATACGAGTCACTCAGTAATAGCTTCCGTGTTTTGAATTTACATGGGCGTTACTGGGTAAGGTTGCGTATATCCAACCCTCTTGCCATGCCAGAGACGGAAACTTGGAAAGCGTAGGAGACTAGGAGTCACCGGCATACTGCATACTGCATACTGTTATTGCTGAATGTTAAATGCAGTTAGATTATGGCCATTCACGAACACTGTTATGTGTGAATTTAAGCTTTGATGTTACTTTTCTGAGGCTCTACATTAACTTGCATTCTATTTATAGGTGGGATTTGCTGATGCGATCGTTTTTATAGCTGTAAAAGGCTGATGAGAGCGAGCTTGATTCTTATATTCTTCATAGAAGTCATTCACTACATCCGATTTTGGGTCTAGTTATTATGGAAAAAGATACTGGTACTTCTTTCACAGAGGTTGATCTGACACAAGAGAAATTTGAAGATGTTAATGAGGAGAGTGAGAAGTTCCACTGTGACCTATCGGATAAGGAAATGGTTCATAAGATTGCTCTGATATTACTTGAAGGTTTATCAACCGCATGTATTGATAACACAACAGGAGATATGTTTAGGAGTCCTGGCACAGTGGCTTCTGAAATAAGAAAAGAGATGTTGGGGTATCTCTCCGAGAGAAGTCAGTCTTTTGTTTCGGAGTCTCTTTTCTTAGAGGGTCGTCCTGAGGAAGAAATTTCTGATCAGCCTTCTGACATAATTTCCGACTTCATCGAGGATTTCACGGACCTTAAGAGGAATTTACTAAGCCGGGTTTCTGGATGGCTTCTTAGTGAAACGAGAGATGACAAAATTGACGATTTTGTGCAAGAAATGGAGAGGAACAGCTTTTGGTTGTTGGACCGAAGGGAATTTATTGCACAAAATTTACTAAAAAACGTTGATTTTAAGAACGAATTTCATTGTAAGATGAAATTCAAATCCGAGGTTGAACTTGAACATCACCGCCTTCAATGTGGTTTCAGGACATTGTTATGTGAAAACGAGGGTTGCTGTAGCACTTACAGTGCGGCTCATGCTGAAGAGCATGATTTAGTCTGCCCTTTTAAGATGCTTCCTTGTGAGCAGAAGTGCCCGGAGATACTCATTAGACAGGAAATGGACAAGCATTGTATTACCGTCTGCCCAATGAAGCCGATTAACTGCCCATTTTACTCAATCGGTTGTAAAACTACTGTCCCCAGTTCCAATATTAAACAGCACTTCTTAGAGGACGTCCGCTCTCACTTACTACTAGCTCTTAAGTATCATCACAAGGGAGCATCAGCCGAGGATTTGGGTCTGCGTGCAGAACGTATAGAACAGGTCAGTTGAAAGGAACCTTCTTTTCAAAAAGTTGCAAATTAGGGAATAATTTGATTCCGTATTCCTTACTCCCTTTGATTGGGCTGCGATTCACTGTCTCTGTTTAAACAAAGAAAGTAACTGTTATTTTTGATGAGATTTGGTATGCAGTTTTGCATGGCTGTCTGCTTTATTTCATCAGAAAACTCCGTTTTATTTACACATCTTTTTTTTTCTCTGCAGGAATCTATTGATCGGCTTATCAGCATGCAAGGTGCACGGGCTTTCACAAATGCAGTCAAGGACCTTGACTCAAAGCTCGGGTCACTCAAGATTGAAAAGAAGCTCGACATGATTAGCGAAGACTCAACAAACTCAGATTCCGAAAAACCCTTGAAAGAAAACAACCTTGAAGGTTCTCCAGCGAAAAACACTGAAAATCAGAATCTTGAAAACATCCAGCTGAACTAAAGAAATCAGAGACCCACTGGGACAACACCGTGAAAGCTAAAAGGGTACATTCTTCTGCCAAGATTGAGTTGATTTTATCATAGGCTGCCTGACTGCCTGGTATGGTTAAGTATTTATGTCGTCTTCAGCATTTCGTTGTTGATATGAATAGCACTTGATGATTCTGTTCGTTGATTTTGTTTATGGCGACTCCACATCATTTTGGTAC
This sequence comes from Agrostemma githago, assembly GCA_958450325.1. NCBI lineage: Eukaryota > Viridiplantae > Streptophyta > Magnoliopsida > Caryophyllales > Caryophyllaceae > Agrostemma > Agrostemma githago. The sequence goes on along the minus strand of OY288243.1, from coordinate 74,313,762 downwards.
CGAGGGTAATGCTATAACTCTGAAATAGAGATGGTACATTTGTATATGATACTCGAAAAACATTGTTTCTTATAAAGATATACCGTACTACTTTGATTTTCCAAAGGAATATACCATCATTCTCTCATCATATTTACTCTATTCATATGATTATACTTGGAAACTTGTACGAGTAGTTTTTTTTCCTTTTGTGTGTGTTTGAAGGCTTGAAGAAATCCCCAAGTCATTTAAGTTCACATTCGGACAGTAACCTTGTGAGAGTCTGTAGCTGTACGACATTCATTGTCGGTCTCAAGACTAATTGTAGTTGGATAATTGTAGTAGGTTTGAATTCGCCGATGTAAAACAGGTCATATTTTATAGACATGAGTAGTTGGATACCTGTATAGATCTTTCATTTATTACACAGACACCACAGTATTTTCACAGAAACTAAGCACACTGTGGACAAGTATACATTAAGATGCACACATACGGTAAAATAACAGAGACCGATTTATTGTTATCTTCTTCCTCATAGAGACCCTAATTAGTACCACCAAGGACCTTCTTGAGCTTCCTCACTTGCTTGGGGTCGAGGAGCGTGATCTTCTCAACAAGCTCTGACGGCAAATTCCCAGCAAACAACGACTGAGAGACGACCTGAAGGCCGGGGTTTGGGCTGTTCAAGCTCACAAAAGCAAGAGCAGGAGTGTCCCCTGCATTCACTTGAAAGTGCAGTAATGCTTGAGGAAATATCATAACATCACCCACCTCAAGCGTCTTATAATACGCGGTGTTATTTGTGTCGATAATTCCGGCAATTATTCTGCCTTTTACACAAAGGAACACCTCTGAGGTTCTGTGTGTGTGTATGGGGACGACTCCTCCGACACCAATGTCTATTCGGGCTATGGAGATGCCTAGCCCGTTTAGACCGGGGAACGCGTTGGCAAATGCTAGGTTAAGATGGTTTTTGTAGATGTTTGTGGTGGCTCCGGCGACACGGAAACCGGTGTAGATGAAGTCATCCAAGGTGACATTACTAGGGTCTTTGCAAGCGTAGCCGGCGGGTGTTTTGGGAAGAGTTAGATCTCCTATGCAGTAGTCTTCGACTATTGCGTAGGAGATCAGAGGCGTGACCACGAGTGAAGATAAAGTGAAGAGAAGAATTGCAATATTCATTATATTAGGAATTAGAGAAGTATGTATGTGAATGTGATCACTTGAATGGCTATGGCCTATGGGTGAGGTTGCCTTTATGATTGTTCTTAAGAACATAGTACGTACTATATATAGGGTTGAGGGAGGTTGAGTAGTCTTACCAAGTATGATTTGGTAGTTGATATTTTGTTTTATTTCACTCTAAAAATGATTAAAAATAACAACACACATACAATGATAGTAATACAATTGTCCGTTTCATATTGACTTTCCAAAATACACTTTAGGGAGTATGAATACAAGGAACGAGGATCATATATAATGATGTAAATGTGTGACAAAAATGAAATGCAGATAGATTATCAAAAGGTAATTCGAAAACAATCGAATAATTAAAAGTGAAGGATTATTATGAGACGGGGAAGTATATCTTTCTACTCCGTATCTGTCAATCCCCTATCCATTAAAAGAATAACTCCCTATGAAAATTTTCCCTCCAAATGTTCAATCTTATTTATGGAAACAATTAATAATAGTATTTCCTATAACATTATATACAAATTAAATGCAAATAATTCAAATACTACAGTATTAATATTTTACAATTGTACGACATGGTAAACAACTACGCAGTATAAGTATTATTAGCTTCGTAACGATATAATCATTAAGATTTATAAACTTATACTTGCTTCTCCGTTCAAGTCCAAGCTACTCATATTCATTTTTTCAGAAGTTAAGTCAAAACTTACCATTTCCATTTTACTCATTATTTTAATATTAACAAATACTTTAAACCTTACCTATTATATTTAAAAAATGTCATTAATTATTTACATTACATTTAATAAAAAGCAAATAATTAACCTTTACATATTTGTATCTTTAATACAGTAATAAACAATCAATTTTTTAAAACTTGTGCTAAAAACAAATGGGTAACTTCGACTTAATTGAACAAAGTGAGTATTACTATTCGCTTCATGATCATGAAAGAATAAACAAAAATATACGTATATTTCATTACATTACTAATTTCTCTCAATTGGTTTCAAGTTTCAATTTTATTTCTCAAATTAAAAGTTGGAATAGACGTTCTCCCCATGACCTACTAGCTTTGTGCGTGTTTATATTTTTGTCAAAAAAAATATCATGATATAAATTGCATACTTGTTCTCAAAAAAATATTTGTTTTGAAAATTCGATATGATTAAATCGTAATCTAAAAATGAAAAATGAAATGTAGTGCTCGTTTCAGATAGATTTTCATTTATTATTATTCTTATATATATATATATATCACATTGGAATAAAAGTATGATCATTTTAATGATTGAGAGAGTAATAATTATGGGAAAGTTGGATCGGTTGGATTTACAAGTTGATGAAAATAAGCAATGCAAAGAGTAGTAGGTTGTCCACTTTGGCTGAACCAAGGGTCAAAATTGTTAGTCATTTCATATTAGGAATTAGGATGTTGATTTTGTTTAACAATGAAGGCAATCAAAGGGCGATGTACTTGACAAAAATAATTCAAGCATTTGCTTATGATTTTACAAATAAATTATTATAATGTTGACGCTAATTTATATAGATATATGCACGATATATATACAGGGATGAATCTACAATAAGAATTACTCGTTACAATTTACAAGATTTTTCACCTTAAAACTAGTTCGTAATATTGAAGATGTTTTAGCCTAGTAGTTATGTTAAGACTAGTGGTGAAAATTTCTTATTCCAAAAAAAAGGATGGAAGATTATTTGTAAGAGGGGGAGTACTTATTTTCCAATGTAAGAAATCATTGCACGTTGGGATGACATTTTTACCCTTACCCTATAGATCTGCATCTATTCGAAATGTAAACGAGTTGGATAATGGATATGCATGATTTATATGAACATATATTTCTTTTTGAATTTAGGGAGGGATATGGATCATCGTTTGTCATCCGCTTAGCCACCTAATGGATATTCTTAATTCCTCAGTAATATTTAGTGTAATTTTTTTTTTGCGTTGATTGATTATTTTTTATGAAATTCAAAATATATTTGAAAAATATATTCAAATCTTATTTGAATTACTCACTCATTTCCTCAAATTGTAATACTGTTACGGTACCATATTACCGACCACTGAAGAATATAGTTGGTTATAGCTGGTGTAACAACCTCCAAGGTTGTTACATACATTAGTATAAATACTACACTTGTGTAATGATAACTATACGATAATACAACAATATTCAGATATTATTTCACACTAATCTCTTCTCCTCTAAGCTTCATAACTGCAACAATGGTGATTAAGTAGCTGGTTCAATATGGTATCAGAGCTACCGGTAATCCGATCATCTCCATTGTTGTTTTAGCTTGTTCATCAACTGGTAACGCTTCTAAAACAGAATTCTTCTCTGTCTTCTATACAATTTCGCTAAATCTTCTTCAATTTCTGTTACATTTCTGCTGTATGCTGCAAATCTTCGTTGTGATTATGCAACTGCATTAGAATTTCTGGTGATTTTGATTCAAATTGACTAAATCGTGTTTCAATTTCAATTCTATCAAATCTGATTCTGTAATGGGAACTGACGTAGAGTCTTCTGATTCTTCTCATGATTATGATGCATATGATGATCCACTTTACCTCACTAGTAATGATCAACCTAACCTTCAACTCGTTAGCAATATATTTGATGGTACTGGTTTTCTGATGTGGAAAAGAGATGTTCTCATGGCATTAGCTTCGAAAAACAAAGAAGGTTTCGTCAGAGGAACTTGCATTCAACCTAATAAAACTGACAAAAAGCACCAACAGTGGTTGAGATGTGATCTGTTAGTTCGCAAATGGATCCTAAATTCACTAAAGAAAACAATTAGACAGAACATGATGTACACTGCTACTGCTAAGCAGTTATGGACTGAGTTGGTTGAAGGATACGGTCAGGCAAATAGCTTAGAATTGTACCAATTAAAGAAAGATCTTAGTAATCTCACTCAGGATAATCAACCCCTAGTTGACTACTATGGTCAAATTAAGTGTACCTGGGAGGAGATAAATGATTTAGATCCAATTCCAGTCTGTTCTTGTGGAGCTATAGATTCTTGCACCTGTCAGTTGTTAAAAAGATTACTGGAGAGGGAGACTCAATCTAAGCTAATTCATCTGTTGATGGGATTAAATTCCACTTATGAACATGTTAAGTCAAATGTTCTAACCATGGATATTCTTTCTTCTCTGAGTAAGGTCTTAGGTCTCTTGCAAAAGGTAGAAAAACAAAGATAAATCAGTGAAAATACTGATGCATTGGCTGAAACTAATGCTTATAATGCACACACTGAGACACCTTCTAAGCGACCTAGGGTTGATAAAGGGGATGACAGAGAGTCTAAGAGATGTACACACTGTACTAAAGTTGGCCATACTGTAGATGAATGTTGGAAGTTACAGACCTGCACCTATTGTAACACCTATGGACATGTCAGGGAAATTTGTTACAAGCTTAAGAGAATTAATGCTCTTAACAAAGAACAACACCTGCAAAATCTTACAGAGGTGGTAGAGGTGGTCACAAAAGGAGAGCCAACAATGCATCAAATGTTTCTTATGATGGTGAAGGAGAATTTGACACTGCTCTTGCTCCAATTGAGGATTATACTCAGGAAGATGATGATCCTTTAGTTAATGAATTGGTTGATTCTATTACTACTAAAGTTCCTAAGAATATCTCTATGAAGTTTCCAGGGAATTCCAATGGTGGAAGTGTCAACAATGCACATGCCAGTGCGAGCACAGTTCAAACCATGCAGTTTGCAGGTAACCTTGAAACTTCACAGACACTTGCAGTAACAGAACAGAGTAATAGGATTACCTGGATAATAGACACAGGGGCGTCAGACCATATGACAACAAATATGGATCTGTTGTGTAAAATTTCTACTTTAAAAAAACCTGTAGGAGTTTGCTTACCAGATGGTACGGTCAGATATGTCACCTAAGTAGGAACTATTGTGTTGACCAAAGATATAACATTGCAGATTGTTCTGGTTGTGCCAGGATTCACACAAAATCTCTTGTCTATAGGATCACTACTACAACATACAAATTTAAGAGTAATATTTTACCCTAATGAGTGCCTCTTTCAGGACCTTTCAAGTAAAGTCATAAAGGCACAAGGAAAGAGGCAAGGAGGTCTTTACAAACTCACACAAGAAAGGGAGAGGGTGGCCGCTGGAGTGAAGAACCCAGTGTCAGGATTTAAAAAGGAACTTCTTCCTCAAATAAATAGTTGTATATAGTTGTATAAGAAGAGAGGATGTAATGCTACTTCACCAAAGATTAGGACATACATCCTTAGAGAAAGTAAAACATGTGCCTGGTTTTTCCTCTTGTGTTGATCAGAACCTTGGTTGTGAGATTTGTATCATGGCTAAACAACATTCTACTTCGTTTAATTTGAGTACTTCTTATGCTGATGAGTGTTTTAAGTTACTGCATATGGATGTTTGGGGTCCATATAAAGTTCAAACACTTACAGGAGCAAGATCCTTCTTAAGTATCTTAGATGACCACTTTAGGAGTACCTGGACATACTTGATTCAGACCAAACAACAGGTCCCTGATATAATCAAGATGTTTCTTCTGCATATTGAGAGACAGTTTAATGCTAAGGTGCACATTGTAAGGACAGATAATGGCACTGAGTTTGTACAGGGTGTTTGTGATGAGTTGTTTAGTAGTAGAGGAATTATCCATCAAAAATCAATACCTGGAACCCCACAGCAGAATGGTAGGGTTGAGAGGAAACACAGGCACCTTTTGGATACAGCTCGGGCATTAAAGATACAATCAGGACTACCCTTGAAATTTTGGGGTGACTGTTTGCTTACATCGACTTACTTGATAAACAAAATGCCAGTATCTAAACTTAAGTGGAAGTCACCACATGAGATTCTGTTCAAAGAGAAACCCAGATATGATGACCTAAGAGTGTTTGGGTCGTTGTGTTATGCAGCTGTTCCAAATAAATATAGGGATAAGTTGGGTCTTAGGTCCAGAAAATGCATTTTTCTGGGTTATCCCTATGGTGTTAAAGGCTATATGACATTGATAAACATGTTATTTTCATCAGCAGGGATGTCATCTTCAAGGAATCCATTTTCCCTTATAATTCACTTCAATCTCAGGCTATAGCACCTGCTCCAGAACCAATCCTTGAACTTATTAATCCAACTGATGTCCCCTGTAAATTTTTTGTTCAGGAGTTACAGTAGAACTCTGGTTCAGAAATGATTGATGAAGAGACTAATGATCTCACCAGTGATGCATAAATACATAATAATGAGACATCTGTAGAGAATGAAGATAACACTACAGTTGTTGAAAAAGAAGTTGAGGTACCTGTAATCAGGAGATCTGTCAGGACTAAGCAACCCTCAACAAAATTGAGAGATTTCATCTGCTCTGCTAAGCATTCTGCACTACAGGCTACTGTTATTGCATAATTGCCCATGTTTGATACTGATTTTGTAACCTCCCTGAACAATGTATTTCAGGAAAATGAACCTGCAACTTTTGATTAGGCAGCACAAGATCAAAGGTGGATTGAAGCCATGACAACAGAGTTAAATGCCTTGGAAGCTAACAAAACCTGGGTCATGGCTGATCTCCCTGCAGGTAAGAAAGCAATAGGATGTAAATGGGTGCTTAAGATAAAGCATAAACCTGATGGTTCTGTGGAGAGGTTTAAGGCAAGATTGGTGGCAAAAGGTTATAATCAGATCAAGAACAAGGATTATAAACACACCTTTTCCTCAGTTGCTAAGCTCACTACAGTTAGAGCCTTGATTGCATTAGCAGCAGCTAACAGTTGGTTATTATTCCAATTGGACATAAATAATGCTTTCTTACACGGGTTTTTAGATGAAGAGGTATATATGGTTCCTCCTCAAGGGTATCAAGGTCATAAAAATGGCCAAGTTTGCAAGTTACAAAGGTCACTATATGGATTAAAGCAAGCATCTACAATGGAACATAGAACTTACTAAGCATCTAGTGAGTTTGGGTTTTGTTCAGTCTAAGCATGATTATTCTCTATTCACCAGACGAAATTCAGAATCTCATTCTTTTTTGGTTGCTCTAGTGTATGTTGATGACATACTATTGACTGGAGACAATCAATCTGAAATCCAGAAGGTTAAACTTAGACTGGATCAGACATTCACTATTAAAGATCTTGGCTTGATGAGATACTTCCTAGGTCTTGAAGTGGCTATGAATGAATCAGGTATCACAATCAACCAGAGAAAGTATTGTTTAGACATTGTTAAGGATCTGAAAATGGAAGACTTCCTGCCAGTAAGCTTTCCATTACCGAAAGGATTAAAGTTGAGCACAGATCAGGAAGAAATACTGTCAGATCCTGAGGTTTATAGAAGATTGGTTGGTAGACTACTGTATCTCAATTTAAGCAGACCCGATGTGTCTTATGTTGTTCAGCACCTGAGTCAGTTTATGACAGAACCAAGGGAACCACACTTACAGGCAGCAATTGATAAATCGATATTTATGCGTATTTTTACCCCATTATTATTATATTTTCTATGTCGTCTTTGTATATTTGAGCTAAAACGTATAACTTTAGTAACTTTTGATTTATTATCGGCCTTATATTATTCTTGGTGCTAAATTGAGTATTTGATATATATTTTAATTATTTAATATGGATACATGGAAAGACTACTAAAATCGTATGTATGTTTACAGGTCTAATTCCATCATTTAATGGGATCAAAATCAAGCTTGAAAACATCAACCCATTATGGAAAGCAAGCAATAAATTTCAGGACAAAAAAAAAAGGAAAGAAGAAGATTTGGAATTATAAGAGCAAGATCAATTAATTTAGGAAAGAAATAATTTCAACAGAAGCAAATCAACACTATAAAAGAAGTCCTAAGGCTTTTAATGGAGGGGAGAGGAAAAAAAGGAGAGAACAAGGAAGAACACACATAAAGGAGTACGTAATAGGGCGAAGGCCTTGGCCTTCATGGCCAAGGTCGGTATTCAACCGGATTGTAATGCGGGACGCGATCAATTCAACTCCTTACTTACCTAATGGTTGTATCTATCTATTTTATTTAGTTTATTTATCGTTTAATTAGTTATTTAGTTTAATCTTTCAGTTATTTGAACATGTAATGTATCGATTATTGTCAATGAGTTATGAGATTACGTTATTGTTTTAACGTTTAATTAGTACTTTGATATTCATATGAAATTCACAATTTGACTATTGTTTTCATGTTTATTGATTTAGCCTGATCACCTAGATTATTTACATGAGTCGATTGTTAAATTAATAGTGTTTTAAATTAGGTTGCAGCGTTCTGGTCTAATTTAAGTGCTAGAATTTTGTATGATAATTGAGTTATATTTAATTGCAGCGTTCTGGTTATATATAATTCGATTGATTGGTGTTCTTAATGCGACTGAATTTGTTAAGTTAATTCGTGCGTTCATGGTTAATTTGATAAATTTGGTTAGGATTAAACTTGCGTGCGTTCACGGGGTTTAACAAGTCAAAACGATAAAACTGGTAATTTGCGTGCGTTCATGGGATTAACTGGTTACCGATCTATTTGAGTCTAATTAATTAAATCGATGATTAACCCGACTATATCATATATTGCATGTCTCGAATATTGTTAGGATTAATTACTTATTTATTGTTATATTTTTATTTTATTATTATTAATTTCAAACGTAACAAACCCCCCCCCTATATATATCTATATCTATAATATTAAATAATAAATCGTCTTAGATAATAACGTCAGTCTCTGTGGGATCGACCTCTACTTACCCTATCTACCGTAGAGTTAGTAGTGTTTATAAATTTAATTTTGACTGCGGAAACGACACGCATCAAATTTTGGCGCCGTTGCCGGGGACTGATTGTTTATTGTCTTAGACGTTATCTACTTATTATTATTATTATTATTATTACCCTTATTATTTCTAGTTTTATTAGTTGAGTCGGCTTAAGTGCCTCCCTGAGTTTCGCAACCTTTGTAAAGGGGATGTTAATAGTGTCGGTTGCCCAAAAAAAAATTGTTAGTTTATTAATCTGCTTATTATAGTTTTTTTTGTTTTTTTTCCCTATCGATGTTATGTGTGTTTTGTTTCCTTTGTACTTCACTTCCTTGGTCAATGTTATATTTTGCAGATTGTAAAAGAACTTTTGAGTTGGTGTCGGGTTAATTATTTTGCTTGAAACATGGAAAAACAGTGGAACAATGATATTTTTGTGTCCAAGTAACATGAGATCACTAACTACCGAATAATTGGAATCCGCTAAGTCCCTTCACCCTCTTATTTTTTCTATATGCTTAAAGTTTAAGTTCTCAATGTCTATTTTTGACATCGAGGACGATGTCGAGTTTAAGTGTGGGGGAGTGGTTAATTCTTACGGAAAAAATGCAAAATTTAATTCTTGCGGAAAAAAAAGTGAAATTTTTTGAATAAATGGAGCTTATTGTTAAAAAAAATCCTTTGTTTTTATTCGACTAACTAGAATAGGGGAGTCGACGACAAATTCTAATCTAACATTTTAAAAATAAATAAAAAATAAATTAACTAACTTTAACTTTTACTAACTTAAAAATTCGTTTTTGTGTATGCATTTATTTTTCCTCCCGATTAGACTTGGATTAATTAATTTGATAATAGATGATATTTTAAGTCTCTTTTAAATTTAAGTTACAAATAAATTATAAAGAATACCACTTGTTTTAGCTACCTTAATTTTTTTTTTCGTTGACTCCGGAGGTACGAGCGGTAAGCCGGTCTTGTTTCAATTAATTTACTTTCGTAGGTGACTCCTAATTAGGGCTATAAGAAAGATTAGATGCCTCAAAAGTGAGTGAGTCGGTCTTGTGACTCGAGTTAGTAAATCTGAGGGGAACCTAGTCCTAATGGGATTGGGAGAATGCCTAATGCCTTGTCCGGAAGGGCGGGAGTCATTGGTTGAAAGCTCGCTACATGGGTCACTTGATTGGAAAAAAAAATGAAAAAACGAAAACGATCATACGAAGAAAATTAAAAAAAGAAAAAAAAAGAAAAAAAAATTAAAAAAAAAATTAAAAAAAGAAAAAAAATAGAGAAAAAAATAAAATAAATAAGAGCGGAAAAAGTGAGACGAGGTGTCTAGTTTGCCTTATGTGCTCGGGAGAACGATCCTCGTACTAAACTGGTAATAGGAATGTACCGAAAGTAGATCCCCTTCCCCTAAGACCTTAAACTGCTGAAACCCGTCTTCTTGAGTCAATTCTTACCCAATTTTTTGAAGGTAGTTAGATAAGTGGGAAGGATAATGAGTTTATTTCTACTTTAGATTTAAAAGCGATTTAAAATATTATATGTTGTTAAATTAATTAATTGAATAGTTTATAGTGGAGGAGAAATTTATGTATATATTACTTGCTAATCTAACTCGTAATTTGTTTCTTAACTTTACTAACTTACTAACTTATAAAATATTTTTAGTTTGTCGTCGATCGTACCTAGTTTGGTTAGTCTAAAATATTTTTAAGGTTAATGTTTTGGTTCTTTGTTTTAGCTCGTGAGTTCTCATTGTCGAAGATGACAATGAACTAAGTGTGGGGGAATTTGATAAATCGATATTTATGCGTATTTTTACCCCATTATTATTATATTTTCTATGTCGTCTTTGTATATTTGAGCTAAAACGTATAACTTTAGTAACTTTTGATTTATTATCGGCCTTATATTATTCTTGGTGCTAAATTGAGTATTTGATATATATTTTAATTATTTAATATGGATACATGAAAAGACTACTAAAATCGTATGTATGTTTACAGGTCTAATTCCATCATTTAATGGGATCAAAATCAAGCTTGAAAACATCAACCCATTATGGAAAGCAAGCAATAAATTTCAGGACAAAAAAAAAGGAAAGAAGAAGATTTGGAATTATAAGAGCAAGATCAATTAATTTAGGAAAGAAATAATTTCAACAAAAGCAAATCACCACTATAAAAGAAGTCCTAAGGCTTTTAATGGAGGGGAGAGGAAAAAAAAGGAGAGAACAAGGAAGAGCACACATAAAGGAGTATGTAATAGGGCGAAGGCCTTGGCCTTCATGGCCAAGGTCGGTATTCAACCGGATTGTAATGTGGGACGCGATCAATTCAACTCCTTACTTACCTAATGGTTGTATCTATCTATCTTATTTAGTTTATTTATCGTTTAATTAGTTATTTAGTTTAATCTTTCAGTTATTTGAACATGTAATGTATCGATTATTGGCAATGAGTTATGAGATTACGTTATTGTTTTAACGTTTAATTAGTACTTTGATATTCATATGAAATTCACAATTTGACTATTGTTTTCATGTTTATTGATTTAGCCTGATCACCTAGATTATTTACATGAGTCGATTGTTAAATTAATAGTGTTTTAAATTAGGTTGCAGCGTTTTGGTCTAATTTAAGTGCTAGAATTTTGTATGATAATTGAGTTATATTTAATTGCAGCGTTTTGGTTATATATAATTCGATTGATTGGTGTTCTTAATGCGACTGAATTTGTTAAGTTAATTCGTGCGTTCATGGTTAATTTGATAAATTTGGTTAGGATTAAACTTGCGTGCGTTCACGGGGTTTAACAAGTCAAAACGATAGAACTGGTAATTTGCGTGCGTTCATGGGATTAACTGGTTACCGATCTATTTGAGTCTAATTAATTAAATCGATGATTAACCCGACTATATCATATATTGCATGTCTCGAATATTGTTAGGATTAATTACTTATTTATTGTTATATTTTTATTTTATTATAATTAATTTCAAACGTAACAAACCCCCCTATATATATCTATATCTATAATATTAAATAATAAATCGTCTTAGATAATAACGTCAGTCTCTGTGGGATCGACCTCTACTTACCCTATCTACCGTAGAGTTAGTAGTGTTTATAAATTTAATTTTGACTGCGGAAACGACACGCATCAGCAATCCGGCCATGTGGTGAGATATCTCAGGCACACCGTTAATGCTGGTCTATTCTATCCTGCAAGTAGCAATCTTACACTGAAAGGATACAGTGATGCAGATTGGGGTCGCTGTGTATTCAGTGGAAGGTCATTAAGCGGATATTGTGTATTTCTGGGTAGATCGCTCATCAGTTGGAAAACTAAGAAGCAAAAAACGGTGAGCAAGAGTTCCACAGAAGCTGAGTATAGAAGTATGTCATACACTACCAGTGAATTGGTTTAGACAAGCAATTTGTTACGAGATTTGGGAGTAGAAGTGCAGCTACCAATTGAGCTTGTGTGTGATAACAAGGCAGCACAACACATTGCCCAGAATCCTGTCTTTCATGAAAGGACGAAACACCTAGATCTTGACTGTCACTATATTAGGGACAAGGTACAGGAAGGTTTCATTTTCACTTCTCATATCAGTTCAAATAGACAACTAGCAGACATCATGACAAAGCCTTTAGGGCCGCAGCAACACAGCTACATTTCTGATATGTTGGGGATGAAATTCATCAACACTCACCCAGTTTGAAGAAATTGTTGGATGAAGGCTATAACATTTGTGATTTTCTTATTGCAATTCTGAAATGTTTCATTTTTTCTTTACTTTTCAATCTGGTATTCCAGCTTGAGAGGGGGATGAAGAATATAGTTGGTTATAGCTGGTGTAACAACCTCCAAGGTTGTTACATACATTAGTATAAATACGACACTTGTGTAATGATAACTATACGATAATACAACAATATTCAGATATTATTTCACACTAATCTCTTCTCCTCTAAGCTTCATAACTGCAACAATGGTGATTAAGTAGCTGGTTCAATAACCACAATCCTTAATCAATTAGTCTTCTCTCTAGATCAAAGTTGTCACATTTTCCATGTGTCGTCGCATCCCTCATTGTACCAGTCATCCATTTCATGTTTTGACCTCCGCCTAACCAAGGTTCATCATATTGAGCACTTCACTCTATCCATGTTCATTGATGAACTTCACATTTTACACTTAAGCTTTACTTGGCAAAACTAACTAAAAATCTACTATTCTGATTAAATAAGTTAGTTAAGACGTTCGATCAAATACTTCGTCTCTATGTCAGTTATTTTTTTTATCTTTCATTAAAATACTCAACACAAATAATATAAAAGGTAAAACAAACTATCTAGAAGCTTAGATGAATGAAATAATGTTAAATAAAGTAGGATATATAGCATGACATTGCATTTTCAATAATTCAAAGAGACAATCATGAGTCATTTAACTGGTAAGTCTCCCTTGTGACGGAATATCCGTCATTTCGTTATAACAGGTCAAGTATCGGTCATTTAATTAGATAACGATAAAATCATTGTTCCTCCTGAATATGATTGTTTTTGTCTCGTCTTATCAAAGTGATAATTATTTAATCTGTTGATAATATATATATGATGGATATTTCTATCAGAAACGAGAATTTGGCTCACATCAACATTTATCTTAAAAATCAAGAAATAATAGTCTTATGATGTGAAAGTTGGATATAGTTTTATAACATGGTTTTATTTTGCTCAAGCTAAGTCGTACTAACTTGTTGAGGATTCAGCCCCCTTTCTAACAAAACACATAAATCATGATCGACATAATACCTAAACCCGCTGAAAATAATGCCACCTAAAACATCACTCACTCATTCAAACATTTATCCATTTAAAGCTCGTGTCAACAAATCTCTTGTTACAATAATCTTGGATTCAACGTTCTACCCTCTCTCTTTTTTTAATTGTAATTTCTCATTTTTCGAAACACTCATTTCTTTCGATATCTCTCAAATAATCTTGGATTTGAACCTGGGTCTCTCCTTAGCAAATTGAACCTTCTACCACTACACCACTATTAGAATTAATAATTAAAAGAGTACTAATAAAAATACGAAATTACTTTTTCCTAACGAGCCTTTACTCAATCCTAACGACATTTTACCGCTTTACCCCTCCCATTTCATCCCATTGAAAATTTAGTAATGTTTTCTCTCTCTAAATAAATCTCAATATTCAACCATCCATAAACCCACCATGAACGACCACCACGAATATCGAAACCATCCGGGGTCGTGGCTGAGATGGTTGGAGTCCGGTTGACACGGGCTGTCGGGTCGACAGAGGCTAAGGTCGGCGGCGGGCTGGGTGGGTGGGGTCGGATTGGAGCCGGTGTAGGTCGGGTGGTGGGCGGTGGAGAGATTGTTGAAGTTGTATGTGAGTTTTATGTAAAGATGGAAAGGGAAATTCTGCTTAATTAATTGATAAAGCTTGACTCGATACATGATTTAAATAGGATAATTCAAAGCAACTAACTCCACTAATGCATCATCTAAGTAGTGCCTTAAACATAGGCATTTGACTCTAACTAAACAACTGAAGTAAATAAACTGACTCCGTACTTGACTCCAGTACTTGACTCTACTAACATAATGCTCCTATCTTTAAGGAAGACAGGTGCTTGAGTGTTGAATCATACTTTCAACACCTCCCCTTGATTCAACCTCTCTTCATGCCAATTCTGTCCATGAAGTACATTTGCTTTTCCTGTGACATAGCTTTAGTGAACAAGTCTGCACTTTGTTCACTTGTTCCACAAAATTTGAGTTGGACTGTCTCATCATTAACTAGCTTCCTGATGTAATGATGTTGAACATCAATGTGCTTGGTCCTTGAATGAAACGCTGGATTCTTGGTCATGGCGATTGCAGACTTATTATCACACCATAACTCAGTAGCTTCACCTTGCTTTTTTCCCAAATCAGCCAACAATTTTCGTAGCCAGACTGCCTGTCTCCCAGCTGCACCTGAGGCTATGTACTCGGCTTCTGTGGATGATAGAGCCACTGTATCTTGCTTCTTGGCACTCCATGTGATTGCTCCTGTTCCAAGCATGAACACTGAGCCTGATGTGCTCCTTCTATCATCCGGACATCCTGCCCAATCACTATCAGTAAAGCCCACAAGTTTGAAATCTTCAACACTTTCATACCAAATTCCTTGATCTGCTGTTACTGCAACATATTTGAGGATTCTTTTTGCTGCCCCAAGTTGCTGTTTGGTTGGGTTATTCAAGTATCTTGACACAACACTCACACTATAGGCAATGTCAGGCCTAGTATGTGTGAGATAGTTCAAGCTTCCCACTCTAAACAGCTTTTCATTAGCCATACCGGTGCCATCATCTTTCTGCAGCTTCTCATTGGTGTTCATTGGTGTAATTGCCTTTGCACAATTTTCCATCTTGAACTTCTTCAGCATATCCTGAGCATACTTTTTCTGGCATACAAAAATTCCATCTTTGTTTTGCTTCACTTCCAATCCAAGAAAGTAATTCAACTTTCCCAGATCTGTCATTTCAAACTCGCACTTCATTGATGTTTTGAACTCTTCAAGCAGCTTTTGTGATGAACTCATGTAGATGATATCATCCACATATAGACACACCACTATGAAATCTTGTTCAGTACCATTCTTGATGTACAGCGTGGGCTCGCTTTCACTTCTGGTGAATCCATCCTGCAAAAAGAACTCATCAATTTTGCTATACCAAGCTCTAGGAGCTTGTTTCAGGCCATATAACGCCTTTTTTAGCCTGTACACTTTATCTTCTTCACCCTTTTTGACAAAGCCCTGTGGTTGCTCTACATACACCTCCTCCTGTAGCTCTCCATTCAGGAAGGCTGACTTAATCGAACTAATGCACAGCGAGTCTTAGTTGTGCTGCTAGGGCCAGTACTACCCTCACAGTTTCAAATCTGGCTACAGGTGAGAATGTTTCTTCAAAATCGATCCCCTCAAGTTGTGCATACCCTTTTGCTACCAGTCTAGCCTTATGTTTCTGAATGCTTCCATCAGTATTGAACTTAGTTCTAAACACCCACTTCAACCCAATCACATTCTTGCCTTCTGGAGGTTCAACTAATTCCCATGTCCTATTCTTCTGAATTGACATGATTTCTTCTTCCATAGCAACTTGCCAAACAGCCTTGTTTGCAGCTTCATTGAAGGAGGTTGGTTCAGCCGCCATAAGTGCAAACCCACATGTACTGTAAATATCCTCCAAAGCCCTCATTTTCCTTGGAGTTGAGTCATCTGATGACTCATGAGATGATGATGAAGAGTGACTTGATTAAGGTGAAACAGGTGGACTTTCTTCACCTTCATTCTGCACTCCTTCCTCTTGTAATGGATCAGTCACCTCCTCAAATGTGAGTGTCTTTTGGACCTCAGTTTCTTGTGACCAATCCCATACAGCATTCTCATCAAACACAACATTTCTGCTTATTATGACCTTCCCTATCACTGGGTTATACAGCCTATATGCCTTGGACTAGACTGCATACCCTATAAATATGCATTTTACTGATTTCTCATCCAGTTTTGTTCTTAAATCAACTAGAGCATAAGCTGTACACCCAAAGATCCTAAGATGGCCTACTTGTGGTACTTTTCCTCTCCAAGCTTCATAAGGTGTCTTATTCTGAACTGCTCTTGTGGGAGATATGTTCAGAATATAGACTGCAGTTGACACTGCTTCACTCCACAAATCATTTGGTAGACCTCTTCCTTTTAACATGCTTCTAGCCATTTCTACGACAGTTCTATTTTTCCTTTCTGCCACCCCATTTTGCTCA
Organism: Agrostemma githago; assembly: GCA_958450325.1. Lineage (NCBI taxonomy): Eukaryota > Viridiplantae > Streptophyta > Magnoliopsida > Caryophyllales > Caryophyllaceae > Agrostemma > Agrostemma githago. The sequence continues at coordinate 74,296,890 of OY288243.1, read as the reverse complement.
GGTGTGTATGGGGCAGTTAACTCTCTCTTAACACCTTGTTCCTCACAGAACTCATTAAATGCTCTAGAAGTGAACTCTCCACCCCTATCTGTTCTAAGCCCCTTTAAAAATTTTCCACTTTGATTTTCCACCATGGCTTTGAATTTTTTGAAACATTCAAAGGCCTCAGACTTATTTTGCAGAAAATATACCCAACTTAGCCTACTGTAATCATCAGTGAAGAGTAAAAAATATCTACTACCACCTAATGACTCAGTTTGCATAGGACCACAAATGTCAGCGTGGACTAACTCTAGAGACTCATTTGCTCTCCAAACTTTCCCAACTGGAAAGGGATTTTTTGACTGCTTTCCATAAATGCAACCCTCACAGACTCCTATTTCTCCAATACTAGGCAAACCATTCACCATACTCTTGCTACTTAAAAGCCTTAGACCTTGTATATTTAGATGTGCAAAGCGTAAATGCCATAGTTTAGCTTTGTCATCCTCTTTGACAGTTAGTGCCTTGCTAACATTTTTGACTAAATCCAAAGAAAACATCTTATTTCTCCCCATTGTAGTAGTGGCTACTATTTCATTTGACTTCTTGTCTTTAATGACACAAGACTCATCATCAAATAACAGTGAGAAACCACAACTTATTAATTGACCAACACTTAGTAAATTGTATGCTAGCATAGGCACAAACTGAACATTGTGGAGGAGTTTTGTATTACCTTTCTCAGTTTTGATTGCCACAGTTCCAATTCCTTCCACACTTAACTGCTTATCATCACCCAATCTTACTTTGCTTTTACTAGACTCATCCAGTTCCTTGAATATGGATCTGGTGCTGGACATATGATTAGAACACCCGCTATCAATGTACCACACACCAACTTGATTTTCCTGTGTTCCTCCCCTTGTTAGGAACAACCTTTCCTCTTTTTCAACCACTGTTGCCTTCTGCTCCGGGTTCTGATCAGCCTGGTCTTGTTCTTTTTTCCAACATTGAGCAATTTTATGGCCTGGTTTTGTACAGTAATAGCATTTTACTGTACTTTTACCAGCCTGTGACTGATTTTTCTCATCAGTCGACTGACCTCTTCCACCACTCCATTGATTTCTTCCACGACCTCCTCTGCCTCTGTGACCACCTCTTCCTCTATGGCCACCTCTCCCTTGATGTTGCCCACCTTTTTCATTGGTTGGCTCATTCTTCACCTGAAAAGCCTTCTCTTCTTTCTTTTCAGTAGCCCTGTTCAACCTTTCTTCGTGAGCTTGAAGGGAACCCATCAATTCTTCAAAGGTATATGATGACATATCCTTTGATTCCTCTATAGCTGCTACCACATGGTCGTACTTGCTGGTAAGACTTCTTAACACCTTACCAACAATGTGTTCCTCTCCCATTTTCTCACGATACGACTTCATTTGCTGCACTACTCCAGAGACTCTTGACAGATAATCTTGCACTGATTCCTTGTCTTTCATGAGAGTCGTTTCGAACTCTCTTCTTAAGGATTGTAGTCTGACTGCTACAACCTTTTTATCTCCAAGATACTCTTGCTTTAGAGTATCCCACGCCTTCCTGGATGTAGTGGCTGATGCAATTCGCGGAAAAACTTCGTCATCTAAAGCCTGTTGGATGAGGAACAGTGCCTTAGAATCCTTCTTTCTCTTTTCTTTGAGCTGCTGGTCTGCATCAGCAGCATTGTTGTCAACAAACCCATCTTCCACAAGTTCCCATAGATCTTGAGACCTGAACAGAGTTTGCATTTTCAAACTCCAAAAATGGTACTTGACACCTTTGAAGATAGGCAGCTGATTTGCACTTCCTCCATTGTTCTGCATTTTGAGCAGTATTTGTTCAACACCACAGATCCTGAATTTCGAACCTGGTGGCTCTGATACCAATTGTTGAAGTTGTATGTGAGTTTTATGTAAAGATGGAAAGGGAAATTCTGCTTAATTAATTGATAAAGCTTGACTCGATACATGATTTAAATAGGATAATTCAAAGCAACTAACTCCACTAATGCATCATCTAAGTAGTGCCTTAAACATAGGCATTTGACTCTAACTAAACAACTGAAGTAAATAAACTGACTCCGTACTTGACTCCAGTACTTGACTCCAGTACTTGACTCTACTAACATAATGCTCCTATCTTTAAGGAAGACAGGTGCTTGAGTGTTGAATCATACTTTCAACAGAGATGGTTGGGGTAACGACCTGGGGTACGGGTTGGTGTCGGGTGGTGTGCGGTGGATGGGTGGGGGTGGGGTGGGTTGAGTGGGTGGTGGCTCTGGTGGGGTGGGTCCTGGGATGGGGGTCGGGGGAGGGAGATGGCAGTTGTAAATTGTTTTTTTTTTAAATTATTTTATTTATTTAAATTTTTCTTTTTTTCTTTGTTATGTGTTCTTTTCATTTTTTTGTTATTTTTTTTTCTTTTTTTGTTTGTTCTGATGTAAATCTTGCGGAGTAATAAATTAATAATTAATAATTTGGTAATAAATTAATAATTTGGTAAATTAATAATTAATTTTGCATCTATCAGTAATTGAATTAGAATTGATGGAATAAATAAATCGATAAAAGCTTCCTTGAATCCCAACTTAAAGGTAAGAGTTTGTAGAGGGTATAATGGGAAGAATTTAGGAAAATTCGTTAGGATTGAGTAAAGTCTCGTTAGGAAAAAGTACGGCCCTAAAAATATGATTCTGGAACTTGGGGTAGGCACTTGCCCACCTAGGTCTAACCCCAGATCCACCCCTGAATTTTATGACGTAATCCCCCTTCCACTAACCAAATAACACAACTCATATATTTTCCCGCCTAAAGTTATACACAACAAAAATAAAAATAAAAAGACCAAATGAGCTAGGTGTGAATCGAACCCTTCATGTGTGTCACTCTTCTCCTCTCCAACTACACTCTAACATCTTACCGATTTAAATATCACTACATCACATATAAAGCTATACACCACAGAGAGTATGTAATTAAGGAAATTTGATTGATTACATTGATTACGAAAATCACATACAATATTTAATATGGAATGTATGATCAATTTTTTTTTTAAAAAGTACAAACATATTGTATTCCGTTTTAACCAAATAGTTGCATTATTTTTGTTAATAGGAGATTGCACTATCCAATACAATATTTTAGATAGAATATAAAATAGTTATGATTATTATTCTATATCTTTCTGAACATATTCGAAAATCATATTCTTAACATCGATATAAAATTTAGTAACTATATAAAAATGGAATATATATATTCAGATTGCTCTTACAAATCCTGATACATAGTAAAAGCTCACCGAAAATTCTCTATATACTACTCTAAGACAATAACAGTTACTAACATTTTCCTCAAAAATACACTAATTTTAATTGAGAAGTAAAAGAACATTTCATTAATAAATTCGCAAACCATTCATTTTTATTAATGTTAAAGAAATTGACAAAAAAATATTTCTTTTTATGAAAATAATTAGATAAATTTTAAGATATGATGTCATTAACCTTGAGAAAAAAATCAGTTATCTAAAAAATTTATTTTTGAAATGAGCTATTTACTTTAACTTTTACAAAGATATACTCTCCCCGTCCCAATGAATTCTTTGTCTATTCCATATTGGGTCGTCTCAATGAATTCTTTGCCTTTCTATTTTAGGAATGTTATATACTCCCTCCGAGTTTCTATCATTTACCCATATTTCTTTTTGGGCTGAGTTTGATCTTTTACCCACTTTCCATTTTAGAACATAAATGCGTGGTTCATATTTACCCATCCATTTCTCTCTCTTCCCCTTTCTTTTTTAACCACTCATTTTTTCTTCCTTATTTTTCACCCCAAAACCAAATGGGGCAATCATAAGAACTCGGAGGGAGTATATATATATATATATATATATATATATATATATATATATATATATATATAGAGTAAGGCTCTTATGAGTCCTTCTCTATATATGAGTCCATAAGTCCTCATCCCATCCATTGGATGAGATGAGGATGGATGGACATGATTCATTCTACAATTTGCATTAAAAAAAAAAGAAAAAAAAGAAAAAAAAAAGGGAGATACTGCTTCCTAAAATAACTCCCATAATTTTAGGAAACAATAATATCACATTCATTCACCCATTCATTCACCCATTCATTCATTCACTTTACCACATTCATCAAACCTAAAAAAAACGCTTCCAACATCATCACGTTCATCCATCCATTCATTCAAAATATGTGCTCGACATCACGTTACTATGGATTCAATGATCGCGAGATCATCATCAACTGTTGATAAGCAATTCGTGGAGTACAACAATGGTGAATTTCGATATTACTATCATGTTTTGCGTCAATTTTATTCATTTCATTCATCATATAGTCATATAAACGATTCATTGCTCTTGTGTTAGTATAGATTGCAGATTGTTAGGTTTATTATTTAGGTTTTTTTTCATAATCTTCACTGATTATTATTTAGGTTTTTCATAATCTTCATCAATTGTTATGCTTTCATTGCCATGGAAGTCATTAAAATGCTCCATATTATTAGATTTTACGTTCATAGTATTATTTTTAAAGATCTGATCATTATATGATTTTTTCGCACAAACATATATATGGAGTTATTGTAATGCACATAATGTGTTACTTTAATATAGACCATCTGTTATTTTAATGTCTAACCCTGTGTATAGACATCTTCTGTTAATTGAATCTCGTGTTACTTTAATGCACTTCATCTGTTACTTTAATTCTTGTCATCTGTTACTGTAATGCATTGGAGTAACAAAGGATTTAAAATACTGCCATATTAAAAAAATACTGCTTCCTATAATGATGGAACATGATTGTCATCAAAATAGGAAACAATATCAAAGTATAACGTTCTCATTCATACTCTTATTCATAGCAGTATACATGTTTATACTGTCATTCATACTCTCATTCATACCTAATGTATTACAGTAACACGTTTGAAGCATTAGAGTAACATGTCATCGGATTTAGTTATTAATGTTTTGGTTAGAATACCGCCATGTTTCAAGTTCTGATTGTTTGTTTGTCGCCACGTTTATTGACATTGTTCTTGTTTTTGTAGTAGACGTAAAAGCAGAGGAATGGTGCAAGGATGTGGGTGAGAGTTTCACTCCATACATAGAGCAGATCTTCAAAGATGTAGATGATAAGAAGAAGAAGAAGAAGAAGAAGAAGAAGAAGAAGAAGAAAGAATCATTAGGAAACGTCATGTAAGTCATCGTTTGACGATGAAGAAGGAGAATAAGAAGAAGAAGAAGAAGAAGAAGAAGAAGAGGAAGAAGAAGAACAATTCTGAGTAGGACAATATATTGTTAGAGTAACATACATTATTCATTAGAGTAACATACTAAATAAGTTACAGTAATACAGTTTATGAGTTTGATTGATTTTCCAATATCTAGTCCTTAGAGTACCATCCTTTATTGGAGTAAAATGAGTTAGAATAACACACATTATGCGTTATAGTAACATACTTAATGAGTTACAGTAACATAGTTTATGAGTGTAATTTGATTTCCAATATCCAGTTCTTAGAGTAACATGTGTGAAACATTGGAATTATAATGGAGTTTTATAATTTTTGTTTTGGAGTATCCTTAATAGAAACATACATTATTCTTTTGGTTGATTGGAAGTCATGTTTTTGCAAAAGACTATTATGCAACGTAACAGATTTTATGAGTTAAAGTAACACAGTTCATGAATTAGAGTAACACATTATATGAGTTAAAGTAACAGTTTTTGCAAGAGACTATTATACAACGTAACAAATTTTATGAGTTAAAATAACATAGTTTTATGAGTTAAAGTAACACAGTTCATGAATTAAAGTAACACATTGTATGAGTTAAAGTAACATAGTTTATGGATTATGGCAGTAACATAGTAACATACGTACAATGACAGTAGAAAAATGATGATTTTTTGGTGAAGATGAAAAAAAACTTAATTTTGAAGAAACTTGTTGTGTGAGAGAAAGAGGCAATTAAAAGATTGATATGAGAGAGAGAAGATTTGCATTGGGATAATTAAGGAAGGGAGAGAAATGATATATTTACCAAGATTTGTTAGTTATTTCCTTATTTCATCTCAAGCAATCACAACCATCCATCTTCCATTTGATCAATGGTCCAAGATTGGACTCATGGACTCAATATATATAGGAGGACTCACTTGATCCTTCCTCTATATATATATATATATATATACATACACACGTATATATATATATATATATATATATATATATATATATATATATATATGTGTGTGTGTGTGTGTGTGTGTGTGTGTGTAATTTGACCTCCTCATGAATTTGGCTTCACATGTCACTTAATCATTGGACCTTTTCCTCTTTGTGCCAAAAGTAAAGACAAACAATTCATCGGGACGGAAGGAATATATACTCACTCAATACCACTAAGATCTTCTCATTTATTCAAATGTGAGGATTATAATTATCATATAGAATGATTATTTTGGTAGGTGAGACTACAAAATAGGGAATATACTATTGAAATTCATATAAAAAAAGTTTCACAGATTACATAATATAAGTCTTACACCTGAGACGGTTCATTTTTAATTTTTTTTTTAATTTTCTAATGAAAAACTGAATAGTTTTTTACACAAAGAGAACGTATTACGGCGTGCTAACCATTAAAAAAAGTACATTATTATACAATTTTTTATAAATATTTATGTATTTTATGGTATGTAAAAGAGAGAAGTGGGTACCTCGAGATGTGAGATGATATAAACCGAGTATATAAAAAATACTCCGTCTGTTTCAATGAAAGCTTCCACCTAAAAAATGGCACATTTTTTAAGGATAATAATAAAATATTCAAAAGTAGAGAGGGGTCACCTAGGTAAGAGTGAAGAGTTATACCAAAAAAGAAAGTGAAGAAATTTACGAAAAAGGAAAAGTGGAAGCTTTCAATGAAACGAAGGGAGTATAAACAATATTTTCATTAATTACACGTTATTTAATACTCCGTGCATTTCAAGACATTACTCAAATATTTTGATTAGTTTTGCGATTTAAAAAATATTTTCCTATTTCTAAATTATACAGTCGATAAATAGTAAAAATTAAATAATAAATTTTTTATTTTAAATCTTAAATGAAATATTCTATAAGATAAATATAATATAAATACCGTGCATTGCACGGGGTCTATACTAGTTGATACTTTAATCATCTATGATCTCCACAAGGTTCAACACTCCCAAACGGTGAATATTAAGGACGAGAAAACGTATGGTGTAAAATGAAATGTGAGAAATATATGGGTCACAATTTATAGTAATAAAAAAAAACTGTAAGTGATGTAATGGCTTGATTATTTCATTCAATTAGCTCGATTTATATACCGAGAGCTTACAACGAGATACATCGAATGTGTCTCTGGAATAACATAAACTAAATGACATATTAATGACGGAATGTCATGAGACTCTACTAATTATTGTCTAATACACCCCCTCAGTCAAAATGACAGTTTACGGACGCTTTGATTGGATCAACAAATAATTGTAGATGTCACTGAAGATGAACCAAGTTAACCTTTCGACGCCGGAACCGCAGCTATGTGCCTTGAACGTATGTCTCGAATTTGCTCGAATGCCGAAAATAAAATAAAATACGCTAACAAAGCTAATGGTGCACGAGGCCGAAGCGGCAGGTCGTGACACGCTTTAAAAAAAATGGTGTGCGGGAGCGTGACAACCCATAAAACACCAGTAAGAGGATTATACACCTGGTTGTATAATGCTTATATACAACCGGGGTTAATTATGTCATTTCACTACTATATTTTAATTAACCTAACCAAATACTAATGTACGTAATCTTCAGTTCTTCCCCATTCTTTCTCTAACTCTGTAACTGCCAACATATTTTTCTCTTTTTCTCATGTTTCTCCATTAAATCAGTATAGTAAATCCATTTTTCAATGGATATTGAAGAATTCAACTTGGAAATGATCAATTCTAGAAGACAATAACAAGTTAATTCTCCTTGTCAAGGTAATATTAGTATGAACGGTTGACATTATTACTCCGTACATATTTCTAGACTTTGTTTTGCATATTGTAAATTTTCATGGTTAATTGGTTGTATTTTATGATATGCAATAAGTAAACGTAATTTTTTTTTCACAGATTGATTTAATATTGTCGAATGTTAATTACGGATTGAAAAGTTTTTTACGGTAGCATAGCTCAATTTATTTACGACGAAACTCAAAAAGTTATACTCGATTAACTATTTAATGAGAAAATTTGGACCATTATATTAAAATGGTAGTAGTTATATTGATATGCTCAAAAAGTATGACAATTAGCTCGAAATTTAACTATTATATTACATTTTAATTATAGCTCGTATTATAGTCATGATAGCTCAGTAAATTTATTCATATGCTCAACAATTTCTACAGTTAGCTCAGATTTTCAATACTACATTCTAATCAATTTCTGGCTCGAGTTATTTTCATAATAGCTCGAAACGTTTAAGAATTGATAATGTACCTAAAAATTAATTGTATCTCGGCTTACAAAAAAAATCGTGTAATTTGTCGGATAATGTTTTATCTTTTATCTTGAACTACCAATGGTGTTGTGAAGATTCAACTGCAAAGGGAACTATTAATTTATCATCGCCAACGGATAATGAAATTCCTAAGGAAAATGAAATTTCTTTGGAAATTGTAACTTCGAAAGCATTATCATTGGCTCCGGGACAATAAGTAGAGGATGCATCTCATTGTGAAGGTAATTGTCAATAGTATCACTAATTTTTTATGTTACTAAAATTTGGTACTGAAACTCTAGAAATATTAGTGATGTTCCGGTTACGGAAACGATTTACCCGGCTTGGAATTCGGGTAATGTAATTGAATTGATAACGAATAACTAATCGCTTGATTCCCTTGATCTCCCCTTCCTCTCACTCCTGGAATCGGACTTCCCCGGCGGAAAGCGGCCTGCTCCCTGCACAGTGAACGCACAGGGCCTCGGAGGTTGTCCGAGGAAACCCTCTCCGATGCCTAAGTCAGTCCGTGAAATGCCTTTACGAACCTAGCTCGTGAGGAACTAGGCGGCGTTTTAAGAGTAAGAGTCTAGAGAGAGAAAATCCAACCCCTCTCATGTGGGAAATGGGGAGGTATTTATACCTTCCCACAAGAGAGAGAAGAGAAAGAGGAATGGTTGGATGGGAAAGTGACAAGTGGCGGCTTCCCCTCCATCCATTCCCAATTACCTTAGGCAAAATGACAAGAGGGCCCCTGGGGATCCTGGCCCTGCCGGCCGGGGATTTCCTCAGGGCAGACAGTCTCCAAGTAGGGGGCTGCCAAGCTCTGGCAGGCTGCATCGGCCGGCACTCTTGGCGGCTGACGGCCTACCCCTAGCGTTTTTCATGCTTTGTTCCCGGTCCTTGCCGGGGGCTGGTCTTTCGACTCTCCGACAGGAATTGTCCCGGGGCCTGCATAGCAGGCGGTTGATTGTCAGGCGGCCCACCCCCAATCAATTGGCCCTCGTCAGTAGGAGGGAAGTGGGACTTCTCCTCTGCTGGCGACTCTTGCTTGGAGGGGGGTTGACTTCCATGTCTGTTGTGGCATTTAATGCTCCGCGCCTTCCCAATGGAACTTTGTACTGTTCCTGTCAGGAATGTAAAGAGGCAAGAATACTTCCGTAATGATTGCTCTTTTCTTCTGGGCGGATTTTGGGGAACTGTGAGGAGTTCCTGATTGGTGGCTCTCCTCCCAGGGTGGTTGGAGCGCTCATTAATGCGGAGTTCACCTTGGTATAAAATCTTCAGCTTCCTTGATCACTTGTGCTTCATTTCACTTTCAATCTCTCCATTTTCTTCACTTTAAACATGGCTTGGATCAAGAAAAGCGTAGTTCGCCGTGGAGTCAAACATGTTTCCTTTATCTTCAGAGGGTTTTGGCGACTTAGATATGCAGGAGCTGCTTATTCAACTGTTCGCCGGAGCCGTTGCTCACGTCTTCGCCTTTGCCGGAGGAGAGGGAAGACCTCTATCAGGATGGGCAAACGCCCCAGGAGGTCTTCTCCCCCTGCCGCGCCTAGATTTAGGCGTTGCTCCCAGGGAGGGGACTGCTATGATAGGGGGTGCCATGAGTGTTTTCCATGGCTGCACCCTGAACAATTCGGCCCTAACTCTGACACCGACTCCTCCCTGGAGTCGGGCCCTTCTTCGCCTGTAAAGAAAACAGGCTGTCGTACTTGCGACGAGTTCCGAGCTGTCCCTTTTGGAAGGGATTGGGAAGACAGCAGCCATGATTCTGACGACAGTGAAGGTCTCGGCTGCCTGAGCGATAGGGACGAGGACGGGGCTGCAACTGACCCCTTTCAGGATTCCCCAAGCTGGGACTGGGGTTCGGCTCTCGGGAGCCCAGGCAGTCCTGGAGATTATTCTCCAGATTTGGGGGACGACTAGGCCTGCGTGGCAGGGCTTTTAATTTCTGTCAGGCTGGAATTTTCCGAGCCTTATGTAATTTTTCTTTCATGCCTGTCTCACGATGTATCTTCCCCTTGCGGGGTTTTCAATGAAATGAATATTTTGCGTATTTGAATTTTTTTTTTTTTTTTTTTGAATGAGGTCGTTGATTGACCTTTCTTTCTGACGTTTCCGTTTACCGAGGCCCTTCTTGAAAAAGGTGAGCAGTCGGTGTTCAGCGTGCGACACGTGGAAAGTCTTCGCAGATTTTGTCAGGGGTTCAACCTTTCGAACTTCTTTGGGCCCTTATATAAAAACCCCTCTCTCCCTTCATTATTTTCTTTTACTCTTCTTGATATTCTTACTCCCCCTAACACTTTTTGAATTCCCTTCATTGATCGAGCGTTTCTTTCTTGGAGGAGCAAGGATCATCTCTTGTCGCCATCTTTGATAACTTCACCGGCGTTTTTTAGGTTAGAACCCTTTTTTCCTTTTTTGAATCTTTCGCTTCTTTTCTTCCCTTCTATAGCCTAAATGTCGCGAGCCCGCCCCCTTTCCTTCGATTCTTTGCTCGGAGGGACTAGCGGCGGCGACGGTGGTCGCCGTGACGTAGCTTCTTCCTCCAGGGTTGGCCCCCGGGAGGGAGATGATTATAGGGGAGAGGGGGCTGAGTCACCCGACCCAGCTCCCTTCGATGTGATCGATTCTGACGATGAAGCCCTGGAGGTGGACCCTGCCAGGGTGGCCGGTCCTCTCATCCGCAGGGAGAGAGGGAGGACCTATTTTTTAGACAAGGAGAAGTACGTGATTCCCTTACAGACCTACCCCGAGGCCAAAAATAGGGACCTGCTCTTGGAATGCGACGCAGCTAGAGCCATCGAGCAGTTTTATAACTTTGGGGAGGGGTACACTGTGGTGATCCCTGGGGAAAAAGACACAGTATGTTGTCCCCCAGATGGGTGTGTAGCTGTCTTTCATAAGGCCCTAGAGTTTGGCCTGCGATTTCCGTTGCATCCCTTCCTGGAAGATACTTTCAGGAGGATGAACGTCGCCATCGCTCAGCTGACTGCAACAGCCATTAGGGCTTTAGTGGCCTACACTTGGACCTGCCTGTTCCATGGTGAGGGGCCCTACATCGACGCCCTTCGCTTCATGGTTGGCCTCCAAATGGTGTCTTCATCAGGGGGGGATGGCTCCCCTGGCTACTGGTCTCTGCTGAGACAGAAAAAATACGCCCTGGTATGGCCACCCCTGAGCAGTCTCAAGGATTGGAAAAACAACTTCATATATGTCCACAGTGCGTTGGGGTGGAAAATTCCCAGACACTTTAGGAATCATGTCCACACTCGCATGGAGACGCGTGAGGAGTATCATCCTCGCGTCGGGGGGAAGGCTCTGGAAGTCAGGCTGACCGAAAAGGAGAAGATTTTGATTAAAAAATTTGAGATCGTGACGGACAAACATGGGAACTTTTGCCCTGTTTTCTGGCTCCCTCACGCGGAGCTTATCACTACTGACGAGTACCTGCTTCCCATGGGCCTGATTCGTGGCCTTGAAGGTAGTTCTAGGGTTTTCTTGTTGTCGCGGTTTTCCAGGGATTTTATCTCTCCCTGCTTTTTAAATGACCGCCTCTCCTTTTCTGCAGATTCCTACTCTTGGACCTGGACCAAGAAGCAGGTCAGAAGGTTAGGCCTGAGCGAGGAATTGCACGTTCTTTCAAAGCGCCCTTCTCTTCCGCCAAACTTTAAGAAAGGAAGTAAGGCCCTGATGAAGCTTGTGAAAGACTTCGCCGCAGGTCGAAGATTGCCTCTTCCTCCCCGGCTGCCTTCGTCGAAGCCGGCGACTCCTACTCCCAGCACTCATGAGGGGGAAGCGGAGGTTACCTCAGGGGCTACTCCTTCCCCTGGCCAGAAGCAGGGTGCTTCTTCAGCTGGCCCTCGGATCTCGCAGGGAACGCAGCCTGGAGATTCGGAGGGGACCGGGGAGAGTACTCCCTTGGAAGCGAGGAGAAAAAGGGAGAGGGAGCCCCCCAGCGCTGATGTGGTGGATTTGGAGGCGGATGTCCCTACCCCGGATGCAAAACGCCCTGCTCGTGAGCCTTCGAGCATTCCCTTCCCAGAGGAGAATGTGGAGTTTCACTACACGGCTGGGGATAGCGTGGACGTTTCGGGCCTACTTTCTGACTCTGGGGCTGTCTTGGCTGACCGCCTTACAAAGATGGTAACTTCTACTTCCCACCAAGTGCTTCAATATATCCAACGCACCTCCAAGGTTATGTTGGCCTCTGCAGAACTGGCGGCTCTCAGCCGTCTGAGCGATGAGGAGCTAACAGTTACCCCCGGGGCTCCTCCTCCTGACCGCCTGGCCATGGTAGAGAGGGACGCCGCCTTGATAAGCTCCTTGAAAGACAAACTGGAGGAGGCCAAGAGGCAGGCTGATAACTGGAGGGTGCAGGGGGAGATGGCTGTGAAGGAAGTTGCCAAGCTGGGGGCCGATCTGCAGGAGAGCCGACAATCGTTGGACCGTGCTAACATATCTTTGGCTGAGATGGGGCATTTGAAGGGAAGGGTGACTGTTTTGGAGGAGCAGCTGTTACAGGCAAAGTCGGCTTTTGACCAGGCAACGTCGGCTTTTGACCAGGCCAAGGGAGAATGGGCGAAGGAGAAAGAGTCCTTGGCTGCGGAGAACGAGGAAGCAGTGGGTGCCAGCTTTGTGAGTGGCGCCAACTCTTCTCTGGAGTTGGTCATGGAAGTGATAGGGGAGATGTTCCCTTCTTTTGACGAGGACACTTTCCGGAGCCTTTATTCTGCTAAGGACGAAGCCCGGGTGACTAGGCAGCCTGAAGCAGACGCCAACGCCCGCCAGGATGCCGCATGATGCCCCTTTTCTTTTATAAAAACTTTGCATTTTCTTGTGCTGAACCGGTGTTTCATGGTTTTTCTTGTAATATTTTGCTACTCGATTTTTTCTTTGTAAAATTTTTCCACCCTCCACGGGTTGTTTGTAGGATATTTTCCTTTACTTTCTATGACGTTGCTGTTTTAAGGATCTTCTTCCCGTATGTTTGATTGCGCCTGTCATGGCCTATCTCTGGTTTTTCGCTCAAAGTCCAGGGGGCTTGCCCCCTGCCTGCCCAGAGGCAATCAAGGTAGCTTTTTGTGTTGTTTATACAAGGTTGGGGGGCTTGCCCCCAGTCCTTGTTCGTCTGGCCTATCCCTGGCTTTTGTTCAAAGTCCAGGGGGTTCGCCCTCTGCTTGCCCAGAGGTAAGCAGGGTGGTTTTTGCGTTTTTTATACAAGGTTGGGGGGCCTGCCCCCAGTCCTTGTTAGCCTGGCCTGTCCCTGGCTTTTCGTTCAAAGTCCAGGGGGCCTGCCCCCTGCCTGCCCAGAGGTAAGCAGGGTGGCCTTTGCGTTTTTTATACAAGGTTGGGGGGCCTGCCCCCAGTCCTTGTTAGCCTGGCCTGTCCCTGGCTTTTCGTTCAAAGTCCAGGGGGCCTGCCCCCTGCCTGCCCAGAGGTAAGCAGGGTGGCCTTTGCGTTTTTTGTACAAGGTTGGGGGGCCTGCCCCAGTCCTTGTTGGTATGGCCGGTTCCTGGCTTTTCGTTCAAAGTCCAGGGGGCCTGCCCCCTGTCTGCGCGGAGGCAAGCAGGGTGGCTTTTGGGTTTGCGTTGGGGGGTTCACTTTTCCTGATTTTGGCAACAGGGGGGCCTCCCCCTATTGCCCCCTGCTCGTTTGTTTGTGAAAGAGTGAACAGACAACGAGTATAAACCTGTATCTTCTCATTTCTTTAAAAATTCTTTTGACATTGGGGTGGTCGGAGCCGTCGACATTTTTTGATCGTCCTCCGCCTTTTTACTGTAAAAGTGAAAACTGCCTACGTTTCTGCTCAGACGTAGTATTTCTTCAGCGTATCTGCATTCCAATGAGCGCTCAGCTCCTGTCCCTCCAGATTGGATATCCTGTACGTGCCTGGACCCAAAACCTGAGTTATTTGGTATGGGCCCTCCCAATTGGCACTTAGTTTTCCATGCTCTCTTGACTTTCCAGTTGCCTGTGTTTTTCTCAGGACTAGCTCGCCCGCCTGAAAGCTCCTCCGCCGGACTTTGCTATTGAAGGCTTTCCTCATTCGCTGCTGGTAGGCAGCGATATTTGTACCGGCTTCCTCTCTTAGCTCACTTACCAGGTCCAGGGCCTCGACCATCGCAGCTTCATTCTCAGCCTGATTGTACTGTAGGGAACGCAGAGAGGGAATCCTTGTCTCAATCGGCAATAAAGCCTCTGCTCCATACACCAAGCCAAATGGGGTCTGGCCTGTAGACTCCTTCCTGGTAGTTCGGATGGACCAGAGTATGCTGGGGAGTTCATCAGCCCACCTACCTTTGCAGTCATCCACCATTTTCTTCAGGCCATTCAGAATTTGTTTGTTGGCTGCTTCTGCCTGTCCATTGGTTTGAGGGTGACAGACTGCTGAGTAGGCGACTGAGATGTTATGGCTTTCTAGCCAGATCCTTAGTGGGTCATTATCGAACTGCCTGCCGTGGTCGAACACTAGCATCTTTGGTACACCGAACCGGGTAATGACATTTCGCCAGATTACCTTCCGGACAGCCGGTTCAGTGATGTTGGGCACTGCTTCAGCCTCCACCCATTTGGTGAAGTAGTCTATGGCGACTATCAAAAATCTTCTGCCCCCTGTGGCCACTGTGAAGGGCCCTAGAATGTCCATCCCCCATTGAGCAAAGGGGATGGGAGATAGGATTGGCCTGAGCTCCTGGGCCGGGGCATGGATTGACGGGGCAAAGAGTTGACATTTTCTGCATTTCTGGGTCAGGCTCCTGGCATCTGCCAGCATGGTAGGCCAGTAGTAGCCTGCCCTGAGGGCCTTGTGGGCTAGTGACCTCCCGCCAATGTGATGTCCACAAATCCCTGAGTGGATATCGTCCAATACCTCAGTGGCCTGATCCGCCCGCAGGCATTTAAGCAGGGGATAAGTAAAAGATTTTTTGTAGAGTTCTCCATTAATGAATATGAACCAGGCTGCTTTAGCCTGTACCTTCCTTCTTTGCAATGGATCTGGTGGTAAGACACTGTGCCTCTTGTATTGGATGAAAGGGGTCATCCAGCTTTCTGGCTCTTCTTCCATGGCATTAATTTCTTGGCCAGGATTAGTAGACCTTTCGTGTAAAACGTCAACCCATACCGACCTCCGGATGTCCTGCAGACTGGAGCTTGCCAGTTTTGACAGGGCATCTGCTCTGTTGTTCTGTGATCGGGGAACTTGTTTGATCTCGTATGATTTCAGGCTGGATAGCTCTCCTTTTACCATCTCTAGGTATGCGGCCATCGCTTGGTCTCTTGCTTCGTACTCTCCATTAATCTGGTTGGCGATGAGTTGGGAATCCGTCGCCAAGATAATTCGTTCTGCCCCTGCAGCTTTAGCTAACCTGATGCCTGCGAGTACTGCTTCGTACTCTGCTTCATTGTTTGATGCTGGGAAGACGAATCTGAGATCATGCTCAAAGTCGGTCCCTTCTGGGCTGGTTAATACAACGCCTGCGCCTGCGCCGTTGGCCGTTGAGGACCCATCAGTGTGTACGACCCACTCCTGGGCAGGGGCTTCCTCTTCCCCTGAATGGGAGCACTCAGCCAAAAAGTCTGCCAGGGCCTGGGCTTTGATGGCTGTTCTCGGCTGGTAAGATATACCCAGCCCACTCAGCTCAATTGCCCATTTCAACAATCTTCCCGATTTTTCGAATTTTTCCAACACCTTTTCCAGGGGTTGGTCGGTGAGGACTATGACTGGATGCGCGTCAAAATAAGGTCTGAGCTTCCGGGCTGCAATTATGACCGCGTAGGCAGCTTTTTCAACCATAGGATAATTCTTCTCAGCTGCCCCCAGCGCATGACTCACAAAGTATATGGGTTGCTGGGTGCCTGCCTCTTCCCGTAGGATGACCGCGCTGACAGTTATGTTAGTTACTGCGATGTAGAGAAAAAGCTTCTCTCCTGCTACTGGTCTTGCCAGGGTAGGGAGCCTCTTAAGATGGTCCTTCAGTTGCTCGAAGGCTTCTCTCTGCTCGTTTTCCCATTTGAACTGTTTGTTTCCTTTCAGAATTTTGAAAAAAGGAGTGGCTCTGTCTGCTGATCGGGCAATAAATCGTGCCAAGGCGGCCATTCGTCCCGTCAGGCGCTGGATGTCCCTGATGGTCTTGGGCTCAGGGAGGTCTAGAACCGCCTGAATTTTTTCCGGGTTGGCATCAATACCCCGAGAACTGACCAAGAATCCTAGGAATTTTCCGGAGCGGACTCCGAACGTGCACTTTTTCGGATTCAGTTTCATTTTGTAAGTGCGCAGAGAACTGAAGGTTTCCTGCAAGTCTGTCAGGTGTTCCTTGTCTTCCCTGCTTTTTACGATGGCATCGTCAACATAAGCCTCGATGTTTCTACCTTTTTGCTTCTCAAACACTTTATCAACCAGACGCTGGTACGTAGCTCCCGCATTTTTGAGCCCGAAGGGCATCATCTTGTACATGTACGTGCCCGAACTAGTGATGAACGCACACTTCACCCTGTCCGGCTGCCATAAGTACACTTGATGGTAGCCTGAAAAGGCGTCCAAGAAGCTTAGCATGGTGTAGCCACTAGTGGCGTCTACCAATTGATCGATCCGAGGGAGCGGATAGCAGTCCTTCGGGCAGGCTTTGTTCAGGTTCGTAAAGTCGACGCACATTCTCCATGCTCCAGACGACTTTTTGACCATAACAACATTTGCCAGCCATTCTGGGTAGTCGCAGACTTCGATAAAGTCTGCTTTCAAGAGTTTGTTGATTTCTTCCTTGATTGCTGCGTCTTTTTCTGCAGACATGTTTCGTTTCTTCTGTTTTACAGGGCGAGCATCCGTGTTTACGTTCAGCTTGTGAACGATGCACGAGGGATCGACGCCGGGCATTTCGTCTGCGGAATAGGCAAACACGTCCTTGTTTTCTCTCAGAAGTTTGACCAGTTCGGCCTGGTAGGATTCCTCCAAGCCTGTTCCTACCAGGACCTGTCTTCCTGGTTCTAAGTCCACCAGCATGCTGTCGCCTCCCGGTTCCAGGCGGTCGGGAATCGGGTGCTCAACTGGGACTTCGCCTTCCCTGCAGGGGGAACTGTCAGCTTTTCTTTTTCCTTTCCTGTCCTTCTCATGCTCCCGTAGGGCCACGGAGTAGCATTGTCTAGCTGACTCCTGGTCCCCACGTATCTTTCCTTCCAGCCCGAAGTCTGTGACATAAGCAATGGTGAGAGCCCTGATGGAGATTGCGGCCTCGATTTCATCCAGCGTGGCCCTGCCAATCAGGGCATAATAGGCAGACCTTGCGTCCACAACAACAAAGGTTGCCCTGACATTTCTGGCTGCGGAACCTTCCCCGAAGGTGACGGGCAAGTCGATGACGCCCATGGGCAGCACGCCGGCCCCACTGAATCCATACAGGGATCCGGGAGCAGGCCGTAGATGCCTTTTTTCCAGGCCCATTTTTTCGAAAGCATCCTTGTACAAAAGATTTGTGTATGCACCTGTGTCTACCATACATCTTCGCACAATATGGTTGCTGATTTCTAAAGACAGCACCAGAGGATCACTATGCGGATATATCACCCGCCCTGCATCATCAGGGGTGATGCTTAGTGTCACTCCCTTTGGGCTCCCTTCTTTCTCAGCGTAGCAGATCTGGTTTCTCAGCTCGCGCATTTGCCTTTTTTGACTTCTTCGACTGAGCTGGCCCTCAGTGCCCCCTGAAATCACGTGGATTACCATCCGGTTCTGCACTGACCCCTCGGGTTTCTCAGACACTTCCTTCTGAGACTTGTTTTTAGCTGCGTAGTTGGCCAACCATCCGTTCCTGATTAGTTTCTCAATTTCATCCTTCAGGTGACGGCATTCTTCAGTGGTGTGGCCAATACAGTCGTGGAAAGTGCAGAATTTCTTTGGGTCGCCCTTTGGGCTGCGAGGTTTGCTTGGACGGTTCCATTTGGCAGTTTCTTTTTCCAGTTCGAAGATTTCCGCCCTGGACTTGTTCAGAGCGGTGTAACTATCGAATCTGGGTTGGTAGACTGGGCGCTCTCTCTTGGGAGTGTCTCCCTCCTCTTTTTGCTTACCTGGTTCACCTCTGGACCTTCCACCCTACGGTCCCCCTTGAGGCTTTGTTTGGCCTGCTGGGGTGTCCGTCAGGCCGTGGAACTCCTCCTGCAAAATGAACCCCTCAGCAATCTTTCTGGCCATGGCCAAGTTTTCTGGCTGGGCCCTGATCATCTGGTTTTTCATTTCCCCTGGAAGTAGGGAGATTGTCAGGGCGTAGGCGGCGGTGGAATCGTCGATCTCCCTAACCTGCTGGTAGGATAGATCGAATCTTCTCATGTACTCTCTCACACTTTCGCCCTTCTTTTGTTTCAAGGTCATGAGATCGAAACGGGTAAGACGTCTTCTCTTATTTCCGGCATACTGCTCAAGGAAGATTTCAGCCAGCTCAATGAAGAATCTGATTGACCCCTGGCGGAGATCTCTGAACCACCCCTGCGCAAGCCCCACCAAGGTGGTAGGGAAAACTTTGCACCAGATGGCGTCATCTACATCATACATGCCCATGTGACTCTCAAAGGCTGCCAGGTGGTCTTCAGGGTCCGTCGTCCCGTCAAATTTGATGGTGGGCATTTTGATTTTTGGAATGGGGTACTCTTGTACCTCAGGGTGCAACGGGGTTTTCGTAGGCCTGCCCACCAGTCGTGACCTGCTCTCCCCAGACTGGTTACCATGAGATTCCCATTGTTTATGGGTTGGTTTCCTCGTACTGGGGGAGCGGTGCCTCGGTGGCGGCCTGCTAGCTGCTTCGTCCTCTGTTCCCGAGGAGGTCTGCCTGGGCCTCTTCCTCTGGGAGTGGCAGAGGTTTTCACCCTGATGGTACCTGGACTCGAGCGGTTGTCCTCGGTTGAGTCTGGATTGCAAGCTTTGCGATAAGCCGGGGGCTGACTGTTCCTTGGCCGCAGGTGTTAACCTGGAGAAAACTCCGCCTGGCCTCTCTCCTAGGCGTTTTGACACAGGCTCTCTGGGCCTCATGCGCTCCTGTAGTCCTTGAGATAAGCCTCCCTGCCTTCCAGACGCCGATTCTGTCGTGTGAATAGAGACCGCCTGCTGGGCAGGTGATCCTGGTTTGTCAGTGGTAACGCGCCTCTGCACATGCGTATACACTTGGGCTGTTCTTCTCGCCTTCCTCTGAGCGTTTCTGGCGGCGGTCCGCCTCGTGCCCCCGGCCTCGTCCCTGCTGCCTGGGGACGGTTGCCTAGGAGCCGATGCGACCCTGCCCACCAGGTCCTCCGGCGTGAACTCCTGATCCAGCATTGCAGAGAAGAACGCGGCTGCCTGTGCCATCTGAGCTGGGGTCAGATTAAGAGCACGTCCAGGGCGTGCCCCCAGCTCGGGTGTCACAGTAGTGTTGGGTCCACCGAAGGGATTGGTTCCCTCAACCCCAAGGATTGTGGCAGGAGGAAACTTCTCCAACAGCGGCATTCCGTACAGGGGGGTCACCGGAGGGACCGTCGGACCCGCTCCTGCACTGTCATCAACAATTTCTGGCATGATTGTGTTTAATTTTTGTGGTTACGAGTGGTTGATTTTAGTGGGTAACTCGTGGGCACAACCGTAAGCTCCCCACAGACGGCGCCAAATTGTTCCGGTTACGGAAACGATTTACCCGGCTTGGAATTCGGGTAATGTAATTGAATTGATAACGAATAACTAATCGCTTGATTCCCTTGATCTCCCCTTCCTCTCACTCCTGGAATCGGACTTCCCCGGCGGAAAGCGGCCTGCTCCCTGCACAGTGAACGCACAGGGCCTCGGAGGTTGTCCGAGGAAACCCTCTCCGATGCCTAAGTCAGTCTGTGAAATGCCTTTACGAACCTAGCTCGTGAGGAACTAGGCGGCGTTTTAAGAGTAAGAGTCTAGAGAGAGAAAATCCAACCCCTCTCATGTGGGAAATGGGGAGGTATTTATACCTTCCCACAAGAGAGAGAAGAGAAAGAGGAATGGTTGGATGGGAAAGTGACAAGTGGCGGCTTCCCCTCCATCCATTCCCAATTACCTTAGGCAAAATGACAAGAGGGCCCCTGGGGATCCTGGCCCTGCCGGCCGGGGATTTCCTCAGGGCAGACAGTCTCCAAGTAGGGGGCTGCCAAGCTCTGGCAGGCTGCATCGGCCGGCACTCTTGGCGGCTGACGGCCTACCCCTAGCGTTTTTCATGCTTTGTTCCCGGTCCTTGCCGGGGGCTGGTCTTTCGACTCTCCGACAGGAATTGTCCCGGGGCCTGCATAGCAGGCGGTTGATTGTCAGGCGGCCCACCCCCAATCAAGTGATATCTCATATTAAAAATATGCATGGAAAGTAATTATATTTACTAACTCAAAAGTATAACAACTAGCTCGGATTTTAAATATTACATTATGTTTTAATGTTAGCTCGAATTATGGACATGATAGCTCAAAATGTTTCTTCACTAGCTCAATAATTTCTCACGAGTATTACAATTATCCCGAATTTTAGATATTAAATTGTAATTTATTCCTAACTTGAGTTGTTTTCCTTGTAGCTCTTTTTTTTTAATTGAATACTTGAAAATTGACTAGGAAGAGGAGTTTGATGGATATTGAAAGTAGTCGAGCTCGTGGGAGATTTAAGGTTGCCGAGACTTGGGCACGTAAACGGGCATTGAGTAATGTAGGAAGGTGTCGGATACTGCACGAACTACGTCTACTATTAATAATCTTGGTGATAGTCACGTAGGTCTTTGTGAAATTTTCACGACGCCGGGCGCCGGAGGATTATCGACATAGTTTGCACCAGATTGTCTGTAGTTGGAGTCATTTTTTAATTTATAGTTTGTCATTTTTTTCGTTAGTGGATCCTCATATTAAAGGAGTAGTATGTATATTTATTAGCTCAAGAAGTATTACAAGTACCTCGAATTTTAAATATAATATTACATTTTATTTACAGCTCGTATTATAATCATGATAGCTGAGAAAGTTTATTTATATGGTCAATAATTTCTTACGAGTATTATAGTTAGCTCGGATTTTAAATATTACATTATAATCAATTCATAGCTCGAGTTGATTTCATTATAGCTCAAAAAGTTTTAGAATTGATAGTTTTCATCATCTTAAAGTTTGTTGCACCTCTACAAAAGATGGAAAATGCACTAGTTCGTACTAAGCTCGGATACAAGAATTAAAAGCTCATAAAAATAATATGAAGATCGAAAAGTTTGAAATGTTTGTCACAGAAACTCATACTCGAAAAATTATTTTGAAAGCTCGAGAACTTTACTTGTTAGCTCATAATTTTTGCACACATACTCGGAATTTTTAGTGAATGTATTTTGACCTCACGAAAATATATTTATTGATTACAAGTTAGTGGACCCTCATATCATACGAAGCTCGGATACAAAAATTAAAAGCTCGTAAAAATTAATATGAAGCTCGAAAAATTTGAAATTTTTGTCACAGAAACTCATACTCAAAAAAGTATTTTGAAATCTCGAGAACTTTACTTGTTAGCTCATAATTTTTGCACACATACTCAGAATTTTTAGTGAACGTATTTTGACATCACGAAAACATATGAGAAATTGAAGAGGGAGTGTTTTTAAGAAAGCAGGAGACTACAAGAAAAAAAAAAAGGAAAAGGAGGAGTTTAAATGTGATTGAAGTTAGAGGGAAAGAGGAGAAGTTTAAATTGAAGAGGAGGAGTATATATATATAACCACCTGGTTGTACAATCCTACCATACAACCAGGTGTATAATATTATGAAAAGAAAAGAAAAAAACAAAAGACTAAACCGAAACATAAAACATACGATCGGGCTCTTCGATCCGGTTTGACCATCATAGTCGACAAAGTCAGACCACTCAACCCATGGGACAAGGGTGGTTGCTGGGGCGAATCTAAGTCCTAACTTCGCATAATCAGATACGTATATTGGTTGTTGGTTGTTTGTTAGGAAAGTTAGTTACAAACTTACAACGTGTAACTAACTTCTCATCTCATAATCAGAGTACTATATACATGATGTACCTGATATACATTATGTACTTATAAATTTACAATACACATTAATATACAACAGATTACATTGCTCTCTTCACATCTCCTCGTCTCTCCTCTCCAACTTCTTCTATCTCACAAACCATCACACATATCAAGGTTCATTATTCATGGTGAAATTTACCCACATCGTCTTCCCTGGCCCAAAATTCAAGCAGATTTTAGGCCCAAACAAGAATTACTTGTACCGGTTTTAAAAAAGCTCAATTAACTAATTACAAGTTGAATGCATATTCAATAATAAACAAATAAATACAGAGAAAATGGATAAAGTTATTAGAATATAATTAAGTATACTGCCAGCATTGACGGTATACTTATTTATATTCTAATAAAAGTGACAAATCAAATATTAAAAGCAATATACTCGACGTGAGACAAATCAGTTAAATTTTTTCATGAAAAAAATGTCTTGGTAGTTGGTACTATATTTGAGTAATTAGTCTTCTTTCTGGGTTGTCGACTGGAAATATCGTTTTCCTGAATCTCAACCTATGTTCGTGTTTTGGTCAATTGAACTGTAAAAGGAGCTAAATCCAGGCTTTCCACCATCATTGAGATCGGCCAGACCAAGGTTCCCTTTAAGAGCCCGCGCCACCTGTTCATAGGTGACGTAGTGAACATTGTGAGAATACCTTTACTTTTGTCCCTGATTTTCATTGTCTTTCTATTAGATTTATCGCTGGCAAAAAAGAAAATAGAGTAATAGATATCAAAGATATCGTAATCATATTGTTGCCTAGTTTACAGTAGATTGTATATACGGTAGTTATATTGTTACCTCGGTATTAGGATGAGATTCCTTATTCTGTGAATATGTTGTATCTGTATGATTCTTGTAATCTCTGTAAACATTATATATTGAATGCAATACCAATCACCCTTTTCAGGGGATTACATTAACTTACATAGTATCAGAGCTCTGGTTTTCGAACCAAGCACTAAAATCCCAAAAACACTCATCTCTCACGTGTGCCAATGGCAGGAGATGACTCTTCCTCGTCCAAAAACTCGAAAAACAGCCTTCACCCTATTTATAGCATCACAAATATTCAACACAAAGTTCGTGTCCTTGACGGCACGAAGATAACCTATAATCACTGGGTTAAATTATTCACACTACACGCACGAGCGTACCAAGTTCTCAAACATATCGATGGAACGGCTGCACCTGCGGAAACCGATCCGTCTTACGGAAATTGGCTCGAAATCGATGCGGTTGTGGTCCAATGGATCTACGGATCCATCTTCGAAGACCTTTTACTGCGTATTCTTGAGGAACCGACCACGGCTCATGAAGCGTGGAATCGCCTCAAGAATCATTTTTTGAATTAATAACAAGGGCTCTCGGGCTGCCGCCCTAGAACACGAGTTTGTGAATCTCTCGCTGGAGTCCATGCCCACCCTGGAGGATTATTGCCAGAAATTGAAAGACGTCGCTGCTCAATTAACCAATGTCGGAGGGAAAGTTGATGACCAAAGGCTCGTTCTGCAACTCGTTCGCGGACTACAAAGTGCATGCATACGACACCGTCGGTGCATACATCAACCAAACCCTACCTGATTTCGAGACAGCCCGGAGTATGCTACAATTGGAAGCCCAACGTCAGACCACCAAATCTGACTCTCCGCCGCCAGCAGCAGCAATGGTGGC
The DNA here is from genome assembly GCA_958450325.1 of Agrostemma githago. Taxonomy (NCBI): domain Eukaryota; kingdom Viridiplantae; phylum Streptophyta; class Magnoliopsida; order Caryophyllales; family Caryophyllaceae; genus Agrostemma; species Agrostemma githago. The sequence goes on along the minus strand of OY288243.1, from coordinate 74,272,585 downwards.
TCCAGGGACCGATATCAGCGACCCCGATGACTAGCCACCACCTGCGACGCGTGCCTCTGCTCCTAGATCTGGTAACCGTGGAAACCTGCGACGCGGACGTGGTGGGCGTGGGAATGGTGGCCGTCACAACCACAATCGCCGGCAGCAGCAGTCGTCGTCGGCCCACACATTGTCGGACCTGCACCCTACTGGGTTCCTTAGCCGTATTATTGGGCTCCTCCGCCCTGTCCGTACCCGACGCAGGCGGGATGGGCTCCTCACTGGCGCTCTCCTCACGGTTTCTCTCCGGCAATCGCGTCTGGTGGCCGTGGAAATGGACGCACACAGCCTTCTCGGTTCGCAGGTCAAGCTAATTTGGTGGAGAATTCTGACTTAGAGTTTACTCAAATGGGGTCCGCTTACCAGGCTATTAATCTTCCAAACCCGGAGGATAATCAGTGGTATATGGATACGGGTGCCACATCTCACTTAACTTCCGATCTCGGTATGTTATCTCCTCCTTTTAATTTAAGCTCGGTTCGCTCCATCTACGTAGGTAATGGTAATTCAATTCCGATTCACCGATCCGGCATGACCCAAATTAAATTACCCAATAATAACCTTCACCTACGTAATGTATTATATACTCCCCAAATAATTAAAAACTTAATTTCCGTGCGTCAATTCACCAAAGATAACAATGTTTCTGTTGAATTTGATCCTGATGGCTTTTCTGTGAAGGACCTCAAGACTGGCCGTACGATTATGAGGAGCAGTAGTCGGGGAGATCTTTATCTTGTGTCCACCCCAACAAAACAGTCCAGCCTTCATTTGCACGTCACCCGTCAGCTTTTATTTCTGTCTCTGCGTTTGCCCCGTGGCACGACCGCCTCGGTCACCCGGGCGCTAATGTCCTTAGTTTACTTAATCGTCAGAGTCGTATTTCATGTAATAATGCACCTCCGTCTCATTTATGCTCGTCATGTCAATTAAGCAAACACAAACACTTACCATTTTATGCATCTACTTCTGAGTCCATTGCCCCGTTCGATATAATTCACGCTGATCTTTGGACATCACCCATACATAGTAAAAGTGGTTATAAGTATTATCTCGTCCTCGTAGATGACTTCTCGAATTTTGTGTGGGTCTTCCCCCTTAAGTTTAAATCTGACACTCACCTAAAATTCTTGCAGTTCACGAAACTCATTAAAACGCAATTCAGTCGAGATATTAAAAGCTTTCAGTGTGATATGGGTCGTGAGTTTGATAACACTCCATTTCACAATTTTGCCACACAAAATGGGCTTGTCTTTCGCTTTTCATGTCCAAAAACGTCCAAAAAAAATGGTAAAGCCGAGAGAATGCTACGACGACTAAATGAAATCGTTCTTGTCCTCCTATGTCACGCGTCTCTCCTACCTTCTGGGTCGACACCCTTCATGCTTCCGCCTATCTTCATAATATCCTTCCGTCCACCTCTATACAAAACCATACCCTTACATCGATCCTCTTTCTCCGACATCCATCTTATGCGCACTTACGAGTGTTCGGATGTCTCTGCTTCCCAAATCTTTCCGCCAATCGCACCCATAAACTTCAAACTCGGTCCGCTCGATGTGTTTTCCTTGGCTATCCACCAAGTCATCGTGGGTATCGGTGTCTTGATCTCACTACGAAAAACTCATTATTTCCCGTCATGTCACGTTTGACGAGTCGGTCTTTCCCTTCGCGTCTTCCCCGTCCCGTCCACGTCCACCTCCCCTGACTACTCGTTCCTCGATCCTGATCCAAATCCCCTTTTATCCGTTTCATTCCCGTCCCCCGACCCACCTACACCCACCGAACCCACCACTCCCACCCCACCTACGCCCCCGACCCCCTCGACCGGACCCGCCTCCACATCTCACACCCTCACATCGACACCCCCACCTCCACCACCTCCACCTATACCACCGTCTCATCGCATGATTACCCGAGCCCAATACGGTATTTTCAAGCCCAAAACTCACATGAACCTCCACACCACCACCTCACTCATTTCACCTCTTCTTAAATCTCACTTGACTGCCTTACGGGATTCGAATTGGAAAGTCGCCATGGTAGATGAGTATCGAGATTTGATTAATAATAATACCTGGGAACTAGTACCTCGACCAACTAACCAATCTATTGTTCGGTGTATGTGCCTTTGAAGAGTTTATGGATCCCTAAGTACCTAAGAGGGGGAGGGGGTGAATTAGGTACCTTTTAAAAATTCAACTTAATCTTTATTGATTAAAGTAAGTTGAGTGGAAGTAGAAAGTAATTAGGTGAAGAAGTACTAGACTCAACATACAACGGACAGTCAGACTGTTACGCTCTGTCTTAGCAAGGAGTACGGCTACAGAACAGAGACACAGTATATCGACCGTTGTCAAACTGTATTCGATTCGCTTAGCAGAATGAGAAGCTACAGACGAATGTCACAGTATGGGCGACTGTTGTATGAAAAGAAATAGCACGACTAAAACTAAGTTTGAAGTTTGAGCAAATAAAAGAAAAACAAAATAACATGCTTTTATCGAAAGATGCAGCGGAAAAGTAAAGAACACGATATTTTTGAATTGGTTCGGCCAACACTCTAAGGGCCTACGTCCAATGCTTTTCTTTAGAAATCTACTCCGAAATCAAAAGACCCTTACAATGAAAAGCGACCCATAACCTACTCCGGTTACGACCAACAACCTACTCCGGTTGCGATTTGAGTTTACAAGACTACTCCGTCTCTAACTCACCAATGACCTACTCCGGTCACGACCAATAGCCTACTCCGGCTACGACTCTTAATAACTTAGAAAGTTACAAAGATTACAATTGAAAACCAAGTTAGACAAGAGTGTGTATGATTCTGTGTGACAGTGTGTTCGACTGTGACTATGAAATTACTGAAGACTTTCTCTTTTGAAATACTTTGCAAAATGCTTTTAAGATAAAAACCTTTGAAAACAAAATGCAATAAATGAAGTTTTAGTTTGAAAGTCTTGAGAAATAAATGAGGCAAATGAGTTTCTTTTATAGTAGATGTGAAAATGGGTAAAAGAATGTGCCTCATTGGAAAATCCAAAGGTTAAAAGGAAACCCTTGACTTAGTTAAAAAGGAAAGCTTTTTCAAAAAGAAAGGGAAGCATGCTTAAGGTTTACCAAAATTGAAGGGAAGGTGTTTACTTGAAAGGTGTTACTTGAAAGAAGAAACATTTCAAATTCACTTTCAAAAGTGAAGAGCCATTTTTGGAAAACCTTGGAGAAGAGGTGCATTGTTTTACAAGAAACCAAACCATCCCTTTTTCTTAAAGAAATCAGATTTTTTCAAAGTCAATTTAAATTTGTAAAAAGATTTTTCTGAAGATTTAACTTTTGAAATCAAAATCTTTTTGAATCTTTAAGAGTTGTCGAACGATGTAACAGTCAGTCCGACTGTTACATACTGCTGTACCGAAAAACACACACTTTGTCATTCTTAGTGACTATGGACTTAGACTCGATTTTATTCTCTTCACTTGAATTTCTTGATCTTTATCTTGGGTAACTTTGGCTTGTCTTGATATCATCATTCTTGAATTAGCACATTTGATAATTATCACACTAATGACGATTAACCTATAAGATTAAACTAGAGCACAAGTTAAATAGGCATTGTCATCATCAACAAACCCAACAGCCTTTTTTGCCACAAGTTTCATTCTGACGGTTCTTTGCAGCGTTATAAGGCTCGTTTAGTGGCCAATGGTAATTCTCAACAGGTTGGTATTGACAGTGATGAAACATTTAGTCCTGTTGTGAAACCAACCACGATTCGCACAGTCCACAGTATTATTGTTGTCTCCCGACAATGGTCTATTCACCAGCTTGATGTGAAAAATGCCTTCCTCCATGGTGATTTAGCTGAAACAGTTTATATGCATCAACCTCCGGGCTTTCGTGATCCACAAAAACCGGGGTATGTTTGTCGGCTCCGTAAGTCGCTCTATGGCTTAAAGCAAGCACCTCGTGCTTGGTATCAGTGATTTACGTCCTACATTTTATCAAAGGGATTTCGAGGTAGTATTGTGATCCGTCCTTATTTATTCATCAAACTGTTTATTTGTTACTATATGTTGATGATATTATTCTCACGGCTTCCTCTACGACCCTTCTCCGGTCTATTATATCAACGCTCTCGCATGAATTTCTATGTCTGATCTTGGAGCGTTACATCAGTTCCTTGGCATTACAGTGACCCGTAACAGCAATGATTTATTTTTATGTCAGTGTCAGTATGCCTTGGATATACTTGCTCGTGCTTCCATGTCTGACTGTAACCCGACTACCACTCCTGTCGAGCCTGGATCTAAATTGAGTCCGTCGTCTGGCCCCGCTGTATCTGATGCCTCTCTTTATCGCAGTCTTGCCGGTGCCCTACAATACTTAACTTTTACTCGACATGACATCTCGTATGCAGTACAGCAGGTATGTTTATTTATGCATGACCCTCGAGAGCCACATCTAGCCTTCCTTAAACGTGTTCTCCGATACGTGAAAGGTACGCTTGATCATGGTCTTCATATAGGCATCTCGAAGTCATTTCATCTTACTGCCTACTCCGACGCTGACTGGGCCGGTTGCCCTGATTCTCGTCGCTTGACATCCGGTTATTGTGTATTCCTTGGAGACAACCTTATTTCATGGTCGTCCAAACGACAGTCAATTGTCTCTCGCTCCACCGCCGAGTCCGAGTACAGAGGCGTTGCCAATGCAGTTGCCGAGACTAGCTGGCTTCGTAATCTCCTACTCGAGTTGCATCTCCCAATGCGGCGTGCTACTACTGTGACAATATTCCGGCTGTCTATCTTTCTGATAATCCGGTTCAACACCAGCGCACTAAACACATTGAACTTGATATTCATTTTGTGCGCGAAAAAGTTCAGGTTGGCCTTGTCCGTGTTTTGCATGTTCCGTCAGAATATCAATATGCCGATATATTTACGAAAGGTCTACCCCGGTACCTATTTGATCGGTTCAGGACCAGCCTGAGCGTCCGTCCTCCTCCCGCTCCGACTGTGGGGGCCTAATAGATATCAAAGATATCGTAATCATATTGTTGCCTAGTTTACAGTAGATTGTATATACGGTAGTTATATTGTTACCTCGGTATTAGGATTAGATTCCTTATTCTGTGAATATGTTGTATCTGTATGATTCTTGTAATTTCTGTAAACGCTATATATTGAATGCAATATCAATGACCCTTTTCAGGGGATTACATTAACTTACATAGAGTGTTACCTGACTCAATCGGGGTCTACGTTTGGCAGAAGGACGTACACAAGAAGCAGCACAAGTAATCATCATATCGCGCCCATATCATCAGGATTATAATTCTTTTCTAATCGTGGATCCACCAGAAGATCGTAGATCCCATCTCGAAGAGCTATTGTCAAAAGAGGCATGGCCTAAATTGTCATCAAAAAATTGAAGCCTTTAGCAATCGAAATGTTGATGTTCAAGTGTATCAGTATGTCCATTAATTTGTAGACAAATTCATTACCCAGTGCACCAAACTTTCCATCTGAGCACGCGATGTCAAGTAAACTGCGCGACGTCCACTAATTAACTCTAGAAGTAATACTCCAAATGAGTAGACGTCGCTCTTATCACTAAGCTGTCCACTGGAAGCATATTCCGGAGCAATGTACCTGAAAGCATTCAAGTGAGTTAAGCTCTGAAAATCATACTTCGTATTGCAGCAAGATCATCATCATCGTAAAGCAGTGGGTATTTAAAGTTCGAAACTACATCAACTCTGTCCCAAGAAATTGTACAGATTATAAGATACTACATCGTAGATCTTTACCCAAAAGTTCCCTTGACTTCGGTTGATATATGTGTGTGACCAGGTAAACAGAACTTTGCCAGTCCAAAACCAGCAACCTGAAGTAACAATCAGAAATTATCATACACCTCACTGTGGTTAGTACAGCAAAGAATAATTAAGACTTGAGTTGGTTTAAACAAGCTAAGAGCATACTTGTGCCTCAAATGCATGATCCAGAAGTATGTTAGCTGCTTTGATATCCCGATGAATAACATAAGGATAACCTAACAAAGAAATAGAACTATTTTCAGTTTACGGGTCATCACTGTCACTGAAGAGGGAACAAAACGGTTTACACTTGACAGCCATATAGAAAGAAAGGCTTACAGTCCTCGTGCAGATATGCCAATCCTTTTGCAGAACCAATTGCAATCTTCATCCTTGATGGCCAATCCATCACAGGTTGTCCCTCCCCTGCAACATCAGTGTAATCATTGTTAGTACGCAAGCGTGTAACAATGAATCAGAGATAGACAGAAACGAACCGTGCAAATGGAAGTCCAAGGTTTTATTGTGAACAAATCCATATACAAGCAGCTTCTGTGAATCAGTGATGCAGTAGCCAACCAATTCCACAAGATGTTTATGATGCAGCCGACTCATGGTCTGCACTTCTGCCTGAAATTCATCTTCTCCCTTCCCACCATCAGCTTTGAGCGACTTGACAGCTACTAGTCTCCCATTTGGAAGCATCCCTTTATGAACATATCCAAAACTGCCTTGTCCTAGGAGATTAACTCTTGCAAAGTCATTCGTAGCCATTGTCAGCTCGTCATAAGTAAATGAAAATGTCCCACCACGTCCTAAAACCATTTCTTTATCTGGCCGGGAACTGTAGTCAGACCATAATCCCCGAGCTTTATTTGTAGACAGAGGTTGTGGTGGTAATGAAGAATGACCCACAGAATGTGACATTATTGATTTTGGAGAACCATTCGTTGACGAAGGATATTCTGTTTGTCCAGGTTGAGTCGTAATAAAGGCTCAAACCTCCAGGATTGTAGTCACTCTCTGTTGTTCCTGGTTGATGTTGTTGTCTCTTTTTCCTAAAATGGAGAAAGCAGAAAAGGCCAAACACAGCCAGCAACAAACTGAATAATTCCTCTTATATCAAAGTTTCTCTGAAGAATTCCCGTGTTAACGTTAAACAATTATTACACCTAGCTACATCATCGCTAGCCGTCAATCCTTCTCTGCTACGGCGTAACTAATAGAATATAAACGGTCATCAACCATCACATTAAGGATGGTTAGTTAACATGGTATCGCTCATTGGAGATTCGAGTGAGGGGCGTAATAGAATATTAACGGGCCTCAACCATCACCTTAAAATACGATTGCAATATTGAAGCCATTGAAGACTAGTTCAAACACATAAAAATACAATATACACTTGTGACTTTTATTGTGTTACTAACTTACAATTAAGCAAATGTGACCAAGGCAACGGAAACGATAAAGATAAACGACTAAGTAATTTTAAAATAGCGGGAGAGGGTGACCAAGCTTATGGTGCCGAGGGTGGGACGGAAGTGCACCATTCATATAAGCCGACCTTAATTCCCCCGTGGAGAAGCGTCTTGTCCGTGAGTCGGTCCTGCAAAAAAACACGAGGAAGAAGAAAAAATACAGTAGCAAATTATTTACACCAATAACAATGAGTAGTTCTTGTCCTTGAAGAATTTATTTGAAAGAAATAGTCCTTTAGGGCAAGTGCAATGGGAAGTTTTTGGCATTGAGATTGTAAAAAAACACTCAAAAAAAAAGTTTTTCCCATTGTATAATAAAGTTTGTTAATAAAGTTGCAACTTGAGTTTGAAAATAAGAACTGAGTTCTTCCAAAAATCAAGAAGAATTATACATTAAATGAATTGTACAACAAACTCACACTTGCATTGAAAATAAATTAAATATTTGGTGGGATCCACACCATTATTTGCACCACACCATTATTTACACCACACCATTATTTGCATGGGAAATGTTCCATGCTCAACGTCTTTATTTTCATTCCAGTTCAAAGTTTTAACGTCTATATTGCATCAGTTTTTTTAACGTTTAATTTTTAAATTTGATTTGATTTGAGTTGTTTATTTTTTGAGTTTATCACTAATTACCCCCTTTATGTTACCCATTTTTCAAATTACCCCAAAAAAATGGTTTGCGTTAAAATTACCCCCGTGAAGTTGTAAAAAAATTAGATTTTACCCCCAGGTGTCCTTTTCTCCTCTTTCCGGTGAGTTATGCCCTTTTTCTTCCCATTTTGCCCCTCCCCTCACTAACACCCTCTCTCCTCTATTTAACCCTCTTTTACTCACTCTAACTCACTCAACCCTACCAAAACCCTTAAATTCCCCCAAATTCCCAGAACCCTAACCCTAATTTCAAAGATCGACCCAGAATCGAGCGCGAGACCAAATTGCAGACAATCGAACCACTTCTAAAGGTAATTTCTCTTCCTTCCTCTTCCCATTTTTCGTTTTTTCTTTTTTCGCGGTTTTGCAAAATCTGATTAGGGTTTAGTGTTCGAAATTGAATTGAATACTACTGTTTATTGTTTGGGGGCACCTGTGTTTATGTCGTGGTTCAATTGAAAACTATTTCAGTTGGGTTTATTTTGCACTTTCAATGTCCGGTTGTGTTTTGTCATGAAGGAAATGTTAATTGAAGTAATTTTGTTTATATTCTGATTAGGATGGAGTTCCATGTGGAGTTCAATCTGCGAACATTCTTTGGTGGTGAGTTTGCTCTAGTCAATGGTAGAAGTGAATATGTTGGGGGTGGTATGCATCTAGAATGTGGGTTAAATACTCGAAATCTGAATGTCCAATACATTAGAAATCTAGGAGAGCGTTTGATGGGAAAAAGAGACTTCGAAATTTACTATACTAGAGCCGATCCTAGACTTGCTCAAATCATGGGGAAGGCAATGATTACATGTCCACATGATGTGGACTGTTTGTTGAGGACAATGACAAAAGAGAGGTCAATTACGGTGTTCATGGCGATAAGGAAAAAGTTGAATTACGTGCCCCTTCAAAGGACCAAACGTCTAACTGAGGACCAAGTGGAAAAAAATCAGCAGCACATGCCAAGGGACCACTTCCCCATAAGGGAATCTTCCACATTGAAAGCACCCTCAACAAAGCCACCCACTCACAATAAACAACTCTCTTCACCTTCACAGTTGAGAAGAAGCCCTAGGATAAGTAAGGCTGCCTCTTCCACCTCTGCTCACCTCTCCATTCCAACTACAGAGCAACCACTTTGCTCACCTGAAGCAGCCAAAAAATATCCCCATTTAATTGGCGTCAATAAGCCGTTGGAGCATTTACTTGGGATAAATGAAGGCAAAAGAGGGCAGAAATTACCATTCAAGAGGAAGTTAGTGTTTCGAGAGTCCAGTGAATCTTTGGTCGTGGCCTTAGATAAGGCCGATCAAGGCACAGATCTAGGTGGTGGACAGTGTTTGAAAGAACAACATCACAGGAGAAATGTTGGTGACGATGATGAAGATATTTTGTTGAGCTTCTTAAAGAAAAGAGGTAAAAGAAAAAGTACGAAGGGGGTGGTTGAGGACGAAGTTGAGGAAATCATTGCAGACACTTTGAGAAGCTTGAGAAGTGGTGGTCAGAGGAAGGGGAAGCAGGTTGTGGCTGAGACAGAGTCCAGTGGTGACGACGAAGTAAGTGATGAAGACTTTGTTCCAACTGAGGACGGCTTACGTGGAGTACATGTTGGTGAGGATGAGGTCGATGGTATTGTACCTGTGAGGGGTACGAGAAAGAAGAGTAACACAGGTAAGGGTAGTGTAGGTAAGGCGAGTAAAAATATGGGGAGTAAAAGTAAGGGGAGTAGAAGTAAGGGGAAGAAAAGGAAGGGGAAACAAGTCGATGAGGATGATGATGAGTTCAGTGATTCTGAAATCAGCAGTATGAATCAGATCACGGTTTGAATGAATTTGATTTGGGTGTGAACCTTGATGAGCAGTTTTTAGGAGTAAGTTCAGAACTTGAAGCCAGAAACTCTGAAGAGGAGGCAGTTGGTGGAACCTCCAATCAGAACAAGGATAGAGAGATATTTGGTCTCGACAACTTGACTGTATTTGCTGGTGAGGACACTGTGTGTGACGATGATGAGGTACGCAGTTTGGCTGATAGTGATGTTGATGAGGGATGCATTTACCCTACATTCAACCCCAAAACAGACTTCGATAAACCGATTCAGTTAAAGGTTGGTTTGCAATTTCGTAGTGTTGACATTTTTAGGAAAGCATTAAGAGAGCATAGCGTTTCCAATTCCTATGATTTTTACTACACTCACAACGAAAGGGAGAGGGTTACTGCTAAGTGTAGGAACAGGTGCAATTGCGAGTGGAACAAGAAGAAGTCTAAGCTCGGTAAGTGTTCCTGTGGTGTAAAGAACCCTTGTCTTTTTCATGTTCATGCTAGAAAACTACTCGACTCTAGCACATTTCAAATTAAATCCGTACAATTAAAACACAATTGTATCATGAGTAGCTACAATAGGAAAGTGTCTGTAGAGTACTTAGCCGAGAAATACATTGAGTTCTGGAAAGAAAACATTGATTGGAAGTTGAGATCTTTTCAGAGGCATGTGACTAAGGATTTAGGTGTTTTCGTAAGCTACAGCAAGTGTTGGTACGCAAGGTGTAGAGCAAAATTGATAATATATGGGAATGCAGATGATCAGTATGCTAGGGTTTGGGACTATGCAGCAGCAATTAGGAAGTACAACCAAGGATCATCATCCTTTGTCGTTTGCGATGGTATTGACAGACCCCCACCACTCTTCAAGAGGCTTTATATTTGTCTCCAAGCTTGCAAAGAGGGTTACAATAAAGGTTGTAGGCCTATCTTGGGTGTTGATGGCTGCCATTTGAGAGGTGCGTACCCCGGAATGATCCTCACTGCAGTTGGGATTGATGGTAACAACAACATCTACCCAATTGCTTGGGCAGTGGTGGAGGTTGAGAACAAGGAATCCTGGACATGGTTTCTAGAGCTACTCATTTCTGACTTGGGGAAGCCTGACGGTGAAGGGCTAACCATAATGTCTGATAGGCAGAAGGGCTTGGTTGATGCTCTTTCTGATGTGGTCCCAAAGAGCAACGTCAGGTACTGTGTGAAACATATTTGGGAAAACTTCAAAGCAAGGTGGGGTGGTCCGTTGTACGAGGCTGCCTTCTGGAATGCTGCAAGGGCCTTAACTAAGGTGACATGACATTAAATTTACATTTACTCTTACTGTATCACTAGAAATGCTAACGTATTGGATTGTTTGCAGGGAGAATTCAACAAAGAACTGTTGGGGCTGAAGTTGTTTGATGAAGAAGCATGGTCTTACTTGGAAAAATTCCTGCGAGAAACTGGTCGAGACATGCATTCGACACCCAATGTAAGTCTGATATACTATTGAACAACATATGTGAGGTGTTCAATAGTGTTCTCAAGGAGTGCAGGGACAAACCAATTATTACACAAATGGAGTGGATGAGGAAATATGTGATGAACAGATTCTGTCAGAGGAGGGAAATGGGGGAGATGTATGAGGGAAGGATGATGTCATATGTCACGAAGTACCTCGAGTTTACTAAGAATGAGGCTAGGTTTTGCACTGTCGTTCAGTCATGTGTTGGTCAGTTTGAAGTCGACTACAAGAACGACACTGCAGCTGTGAGCTTGAATGCTAGAACATGTTCCTCCAACCATTGGAGTCTGACTAGGCTGTCTTGTGTTCATGCCTTGAGCTGCATGCTAGTGAAGAGGATGGACCCATACGACTACGTCGACGACGTTTACTCAATAGGGAGGTACACTTTGGCTTACTCAACCCCTGTCTCACCTATGCCCGGTGTCAAACATTGGGAGGACACTGGTATGCCAGAGCCACTCCCACCACCACACAGAAGGTTACCTGGAAGGCCTAAGTCCAAGAAAAGAAGAAGAGGAGTTGGGGAAGTCGAAGAGCGACGGGTTAGAAGGGGGACAAAGGTGAACAAATGCAGCAACTGTGGCGGCCGTGGACACACTAAAAGAACATGCAAGAACCCAACTGCACCCTCTACATCTACAGCAGAGAGGGCTTCTGGAGGTAGGCCTTTGGGAGGTAGTGAGTGGGTTGTAGAGACAAGGAGGAAGAGGCAGGCAAGGAATGTCCAGAGAGGACGTTTGACTTTAGAGAATCAAGCTCAATCTACTCAAGCTCAACCTGCAGCGACTGCAGAAGCTTCCACCTCGAGCGTCAACCCTTCAACATCAAAAGTACCCAGTGGACAAGCTCAGACACCAACAAGCTTTGTCGAACTTCTTAGTCAAGCTTCGACTTTAACTGGAAATATGATTTAGAACTCTTGGATGTATGACTTTGGATCTATTTTCTTGTGGTTGTATGACTTTGGATCTATTTGGACTTCTTAGGCAAGCTTATGAAACCTACTTTGCTTTTGATTTAGAACTCTACTTTGCTTGTGGTTGTATGGCTTGTGGATCTATTTTATTTGTAGTACTGCGCATTTGGTTATCAGGTGACCAATTCCAGATCAGTTATTTGAAATTTGTTCCTTGTCTTTGTATACAAATTGGTGACAATTCCTCTGTATAATGGGGGTAAAATGAAATATTTTTACACCACTCTGGGGGTTAATTTTATGTATACGTAGTCTTTGGGGGTTAATTTTATGTATATGTAGTCTTTGGGGGTTAATTTTATGTATACGTAGTCTTTGGGGGTAATATTAAAGAAAAAAAGAATTTAAGGGGGAAAACAGGGATACTGAAACATAGGCTAATGTTACTCCTCCATCAGTACACTGACATCATTCGACATTAATTAGTTAGGGATTCATGAAGTCATTTAATTTGCTGCCTAACAACCACACAGTCAACCTTGCTACTTACCAATTGAAGTTGTAGATTAGATTGACCAATGAAAGAGGTGGTTGGTAAGGACAATTAATGCTTCCCTAAACCTTAAACCTATGAAACCCTATAAATAGACCCTCAATTGCATCCTCAACAACCACAACTCCACATATTGAAAACCCTAAACTCTAACCTAAATATGGCAATGAATGAAGTGTACTACACCGGTCCTTGTACGGTTGTGCTTGCAGGGATGCCATCTAATGTGAGGAATCGCCAACTTGTGAGTAGAACATTCAGTAGGGTCAAGGACTATCTCCAAGGCAGGGGGTTCGAAGTGAAGAAGATTAAATCCCTCTGGAATCAGGCTGAGTTTCGTGGGATTGTGTTGCTCACTTTTGGGAGCTCTGGAGATGACTGCGTGTCGGCATTCAAGATGGCGACAATGTTTAAGCAGAAGTCAAGGGGTAAGGAGGAATGGAACAACGGGGTGGGTGAGCACGGACCGTATGTATGGGTGGCTACACATGCCGACAATGCCATGTTTGATAGGTATGCTACTTACGGACCCGTACCATACATGTACCAACGTGTAGGGGAGTTGGAAGCTGCAAACGACTCAGTCGATGTATGCGTCGCAATAGACAGTATAGTAAGGCCATTGTACACCTAGACGGGACGACTTTGCAAATGTTGGTTTGAATGTAAGAACTAACGTAATGGCGACGACTAAAATTTCTAATAAAATCATCATTTCATTATCTTGCAAAATGGCTCTATTATATAGAGCTTACATACAATCCACAATTTTAGGGCATTAGTAGAACGTACATTACAATACATTACGCTACAATACGCTACAATACTACACATTACGCTACATTACGACACATAACTGAATAGTCACTTCACTAAGCAAATGCGATACCGAGTACAAGCGTCAAACAAACCACCGACAACAAAATGACAGCCTTCTTCAAAAGAGCATCCCTCTTAGCTGCTGACCTCAACATTGCAGAGAGGTTATCATTCCTCACATCAGTTAACCTCACAGCATTTGAGAAAGTGTCCTTCGTGACTTCCAGAAGGGACTTCTGCAATTCCAACAAGTCCTTATCCATCTTCAATTGGTTAATTACATCCCTTTGCCATTCAGTTGGACATTTGTCGACCCATTTGAAGTACGTACAGCCACGAGTATCAAGCATCCTGTTATACTCTTTGCAACACTTGAAGCGTCGACCGGGATTCCTATGTGTCCAAGAGGTGAGCACCGCAATTTCATTGCCGCAGTGACATGTTTCGCGCCCAGGTGATGACTGCACCCCGCTATGGACGGACATGGCTGCAATTTACAGAAGTCACTATATCGAAGAACCCAGAAACAATGACATTAACACAAAACCCTGAAACAACGATGACATTAACACAACCCAGAAACAACGATGACATTAACACAACCCAGAAACAACAACATTTACATAGATTGAAGTTCGAATCACTACCATTGAAAACAACAACCCTAAACCCTAAATATAAACCCAGAAATTGGAAATGATTTTAATGAACCCAGATATTCGAGTCACGTACTTCTATTGAAAACAACAGCCCTAAACCCTAAATGTAAACCCAAAAATTGGGAATGGTTTTTAATGAACCTAGAAAATCGAGATAAATTTCGATTTCGAAAACCCTAACCGCGAAAAAAGAAAAAACGAAAATGGGAAGAGGAAGGAAGAGAAATTACCTTTAGAAGTGGATCGATTGTCTGCAATTTGGTCTCGCGCTCGATTCTGGGTCGATTTTGGGTCGATCTTCGAAATTAGGGTTAGGGTTTTGGGAATTTGGGAGAATTTGGGGGAATTTGGGGGTTTTGGTAGGGTTGAGTGAGTTAGAGTGAGTAAAAGAGGATTAAGGAGAGGAGAGAGGGTGTTAGTGAGGGGAGGGGCAAAATGGGAAGAAAAAGGGCATAACTCACCGGAAAGAGGAGAAAAGGACACCTGGGGGTAAAATCTAATTTTTTTACAACTTCACGGGGGTAATTTTAACGGAAACTATTTTTGAGGGTAATTTGAAAAATGGGTAACATAAAAGGGGTAATTAGTGATAAACTCTTATTTTTTTTAGTAGATTTTATTATATTTATATATATATATATATACATTATATCTTGTATTTGTATTTGTATTATATACATTTCAATATTTGGCTTTTCGTCGTATTTGAAGTTTCATTATCATTATGTTGTCTTGTATTTTAAAATTAATAAATTTAGTTTTTCTTTTTTAATCATGTAAAACTTATATCAACTTGGTGCAAACCAATATAATGTAAAATAAACTATAAGATAATATCCAAATTCAAATAATATATAAAATGTAAAAAAAATCTATAAAATAATAAAGAAATTAAAATTAAAATTCACAATTAAATGAAATACATCAATATGTAATGTGGGTCCCATTGAAAAACTTTATTTAAAGTTCTCCCATTGTGTGTGAATGTTCTTCATTTTTGAGTTTGTCAAAATATGACGTGGCAAAGGAAGAACTTTTTAAAAAGTTCTCCCATTGCACTTGCTCTTATAGAATAAAAAAATCTTCATTTTGACAAATTTGATTGGATTACAAGAATCACTTTATTCACAAAACAAGAATATACCGATTACCGAGGTCAATCAAATGTTTTTGTTTATTTAATTCATCAATGACCATCTAAGAATCACAATAGTGGTTTTTTTCTTGGTTTGTCACCAAGAACTCTATATTATAAAGTTCTTCTATTATGTGTTGCATTGGGTTTGTAAAAATAAGAATTTGGTTATTATTTAAGAACCAAGTTCTTGCATTTTTCAAGGAAAATAAAATAATTTGAATGGAAAACAAATAAAAATGGGTCCCATTTAAGAACAAAATAACAAGTTTTTTCATTGTAATTAAGGCCCTGTTTGGTAAACAACGGAATGATATTAGTAGAAGCAGATTTAGAAAGCATATTTGACTAGCAAAATCAATTGACAGGTTTGACTGACAGATTATTTAGTAGAAATTTTTAATAGTGTTTGGCTATTAGCTGTTTTAGATTAACGGATTGTTTAACTATTTTGTAAAATGAGAAAAAAGGACATAAACAATTTTTTAATTAAATATACGTTAATATATATCATACCAACAATTTCAATAATTAATATCGTCGATTTCTTCTAATATCAATTAAAGTTGAACAAATATTAACACAGAAAGTTGATATTTTTTGAGTTTATAAAGTCTCAACCGAAGCTTGCGAGTCGTGAATTAATTACTGCAACAAATAATAGTTTATCAAATTTATGTACTTCTTCCATTTAATTTTTATCTTCTCATTTTAATATAATACTAAACCTATATATTAATGAGAAGATAACAAAATAGGGGAAGCTAAGTATAAAAAAAATCGAAGAGAGGAAAACGTACTTAGAATGATAGAATTTTGTGGAAGAGTTTAGAATAATGAAAACAGGAATAATGAAAGTATGGTTTAAATTGTTTTTTTTTTTTTTTTTTTTTTTTGGTACGAATGAGGAGCTAAGCTCCAAAAATTAAGTATTAGCTATTACACGGGGAATAGCTACCCCAAAAATGTCCTCCCGAAGGATGGGACGCAGCTCTGTAAATGGAGAATCAAGATGCGTAGGTATAGTGCTTGAGTTAATTCCTCGATTTGCTAACGAATCGGCTACTCTATTCGCTTCTCTATAAGTATGTTCCAGCTTGACAGTCCATTGGGTTTCCCTGATTAAATCTCGGCAACGTTTCACTATAATCTTCAATTGGTTGCTTACCAACTGGTCTTCATTAATTATTTTGACACATGATGAATTATCCATATGAATAATAAGCTTCGTCAAACGCAACGATCTTGCTCTTTCTAACCCGGCTAGTAAGGCGAGTAATTCAGCTTTCATAGACGAACAAATTCCGCAAGAAAAATAATAAGCAGTAGTAAAGTTACCCGTTTCATCTCGGAATATACCACCACCACCTGCTGGCCCTGGGTTGCCTTTTGAAGCTCCGTCGGTATTTAGTTGCATCCAACCGTGGGGGGGAGGGAGCCATCGAATGAAAATCTCAGTGCTCGGGGGACGTGGCTGCGGGATAAAGATATCAAATCTATCAAAGGCCATTTTGGTATTCTCGAATTGTTGGTAGAGAAATGCACGTGGCTCCAATGGATTATCATTTTCTCTTCCAAGTATGGTTTAAATTGTAAAAAGGTAAAGTTGTAAATAAAGAAGAAAAGTAATCCGCTAAGCTCAATATGCAGCATATTGCAAAACGGCATATTCGTCCTCAATATGCCATTACAATCCACCATTTACCAAACACTGCTATTAACATATTTTGTGGTCAAACCCGCCATTTGCTCTCAATATGCCGATTTTTGGCAGATCTGCCGTTTACCAAACACCCCCTAAAAGTTCTTAAATATGGAGATTGTCAATATATTACGTGGAAATGAAAAAACTTATTTTTGAGTTCTTCTATTGCAATTGCTCTAAGAACTTTAGTAAAAACAAATTTAAAAAATCTTCCGATAAAAAATTGTATACTTGGGAAATGGCAAAAAAAATGACTTTGAAAAGGAATAACTTGATACTAGAAAGTTTCACCACTGTTTATTGCTCTTTGTTCTGAGAAATGTAATACTCCCTCCGGTCATTAATTATTGCCCCATAGGGTGATGCACAAAAAATAAGAAATTCTCTTAATAATCTTAAAATAAGAAGTGGTGGGCCATAAATTAAATGTTTTACATTTATAAGAATAGGTGGCACAATTTGGTTGGTTAAGACAATGGCACAATTTGTAATAAAGAGTGTCCATAAGGATAGATGGGTAATTAGTATGTGACAAATAAGGAAAGTGGAGAAATGGGGCAAAAAATAATAAACTGCCATAAAAGGAAAGCGGGGCAATAATTTGTGACCGGAGGGAGTAATAGTCTACGATGATGAGTGATGACAATAAAAATGAGATAACATAATTTATCTTTCTTTCTTGTTAGAAAAAGTGAACACTTCATTGTGGTTTTTTCAATCAAAAGGCTAAAACCCAAATTTACCATTTAGTTGCTTTCGATAAAACTAGTTTTGAATCTGTGCAATGTCGTAAGGATATGTTATTTAAAACATACTCCGTAGTTATTATGAAAGAAACAAAATTTTAGTATCAACCCATATATTTACTATTCTAAGTTCATTCCAAAAGAAATCAACCAAACAATAGAATGGATCAACAATTCCAATTAATTCCAAATATTTCAACCAAACAACCTCTTAATCTCTCACTAGCTTTAAAGGTAACTAACTTTAAATTAAGATCGGATCAGGAGTCAGAGTAACTAGAGGGATAAATCATTTAACATGGGTGGACGAAATAAAAACAAGGATTAGCATACGTGGTTAAAGTTGTCTTACGGCATTCATAGGATTGAGAATTCGATTCTTACACGCGACGTCGTACGTTCATTGGAAAAGAAAAAGAAAAAAAAGGCTTCCTGGTATTCATGGGTAAAACGAATATAATAGCTAGATACCTCTGCTTACTGATAGCAGATAATCTAGCTAAGTATAAAAAATATTTGTCACGTTCTTCTGCTGTTCAGACAAACTGATACATGAATAGTCAATGCAGCTCTATCTTTGTTGCCTGAGAAAATATACCCACAAACAAAAATATAAGTACAACCAAAATTTTGCTCACAGAACATTTCCTTCCTTGACCAAGCCTTGTATGACAGATTTGCCATCTATCATCGGCCATTCAAGCAGCAACATGAGGGAACGAGGGTACGGTTGATCACAGTCACAGGTATATGTTGTTGTATTCACACGTCGGCCAGTCACGGGAACCTCAAGTCCAGCGAGTTACAGCCTTTGATCTATTAAGTCTGTGGCTTCCTTCCAGTATCTCCTACAACAATGCAAATGAATCTCGAGAACAAACATTTAGTAGATTCGGTTATTTCTTCCCAGTTTCACAGATGCATCCTGGAAGTGGGTTTGAGTAGAAACTTTCCTCCAACTTGGGGAACTCTCCAGGCTCCCTGTAATACGGACCTCCTATTCTGGATTTGTGCAGTTTCTGAACTTTTGAGCTAAATTTAATCCAGTTTATTTTGCCTTCGTCATATTCATCAATAATCCTCACCAGATTCGTCCTGCAAATGGGGATTGGGTTACAAATCATGCTCTACGCGGATTCAGCATTATAACTCAGGAAACAACTTTATCGCTCTAATGATCCTAACTGACGAACAAAAAATATACAATGTGACATTTCAAAGAGACGCTAGCTAGTCACACTACCTGTCCGGGCTGATGGTTTTCTTAAACCCATCAAAACGTCGATGACCTTTCACCGCCTTTGCCATATTCCCATCATAGGTATAGACAAATACATCACTCTGAAGGGCAACAACATAGTCAAGACCAGCCAACATATTCTGATGGTTTTTGAAAGGTTCCAGCTCTTCTTCCGTGGCTAGAGTTGAGTGTGAGAAGATATTAGGAAAGTCGTCAGTGAGATAGCGCATGCTTCCGTTACCAAAGGCTTCTCCAGCAACCAAATAAATCCTTGTGTTAAATGGGAACCCCAGCCCCTTCAATAGAAGGGAAGTCTCCCTTGGGGTTAATGGGCATCCACCAAGCTTCCTACGCTCTGACCCATCAATTTCCTTTTCCTTCCAATGACTGACCTCGTATCGCATCTTACGAAGCTCATCGTCTTCCTCTGCAGTCAGATTATGACTGCAGCCAGTGAAGGCAAGCATATCTTTCTCATACCTATACATTTCAAGCGACCAGAGTAAACTGTAAGAAAAGACGCAGAAACCAGAACACGTTGACATAGACTGTAATGGGTCGGTTCGGTCAGGTAGATGCCGGGTCATTACAGGGTTGGGTCCATCGAGTCAGATTTGGGACATACTGAGTACGGATTACCAAGGTTTTTGTTTCGAATGAGTCGCTTCGCACTAGTCCTTTAGATTTCAGTCTGTTGCGGGTTAATGTTTTAGAGTTTTAGTTGGGTAAGTCGGTCTAAATATACACAATGGCTTGTCTAGTATAGTAAGTGGAATGAGGACTGACCTCAGATGGAGGGCAAGGTAGGGGCTTCCATTTTCCTTCATTCTTTCAACCATGATATTTCCAAGTTTTTCTATGGGGGATGAATACTTGAGTGCCTTATAATTGACCCGGCATCTCAGCTTTTGTATGGAATTAGGAAGACCATTGTTAGCAATGCGGGAATCAGTATGAGTGAAGTAGATTACTTTGTGCTCCTTGAGAAGGGGGAGGACTTCTTGCTTGTAATAGCTAACCTGACCAATAACATATCTAATCAGTCAACCTATATGATAGCGTATAAATTTCAATGCTAGATACATATAAAATTTTAAAAAATGGCTTTAGTTTTACAAACACGAGAATTATGCATGAACTAATACGGAAGATATGTTATATAGCAGGTCATGAAAGTTGCTATTATCAACATTTAGAGGATTTCATACCTTGGACCAAGATATTGGTGTCTTTTTAAAAGGTTCGATATTTGCAAATTCAGGAGGTAAGTTTTCAACAACATGAACGTAGTCCTTCAGTACTTCCATAAAATGCTGCCAATCAAACAAGTCCTTGAAACCACTGTAAATGCAGAAGATATCGGTTAAATATAATCAAAGAACCACAGTTATCATGCACTATACTTACCTTATGAACTTTGAACTAGAATGTATCACTTAACGACTCAGCAGATCCGAATCAGCCACATAAAATTATACTCCCTCCTTTTCATCATCATACTAAAACATCACTTCGTATTATTTACAGAAGTAAAAAAAATCTTTGACAAAATTATATTTTCAACCCAAAGAAAGTAATAATCCGTATATAGATGCAACAAAATAAGGTCAAAGTATTGTCTTGGAGATGATACAAAGTCAAATAGGAAATTATGAGTAATGGAGAATAATACAAGCTCAAACACTGTGAGCCAATTACACCAATATGCAACATTCAATTTGTGATATTTGTTACTACTAAGCAAAAAAAAACGGATATGGGTTACCTTTCATCAGCCCAGTAGGAAGTGTGATCTAGAGAAGGAAGAACAAGCGTAGCCTTCATAATTTTAGCAACAGCAACCATATCACAGATCTGCACTCTAAAATTATTGCTTCATCAGATCACAGATGTTAATAGTTCGAAAATTGTGTGGATAGATAAAAATTTAGAATGGAAATCAAACAGCCACCAGACCCCAAATCTCATCTGATTTAAGCCACCATTAGCGTTTATTAGAATATACCCATTTGTCATTTCATCGAGTCCTGCCAAGACAATAAAATAGAAGTGGGTAAGAAGATGTAACACAAAGAAGCCATTCAAGATTCAAACAATTCAAGTTTTTCGGATTCTTACTTTTATGACTTTTTGACAGATCAATGCACTGACTGAAATTATCGCTGTTTGATTTGGCCCATATCTGAGAATACTGAAAGACAATCCATTATGAGCAGTTAAACATATGACACTATGTTTCAAATCTCACAATTATATGTTTATAGGACTTACTTTAGTCCTTCTATTAGATTTATCCACTACACCAGAGGCCACCATCATTAGTGTCTGCTCAAAATTACTGTCATCATCCCGTGTATCAACTCCATCTCTATAGCCATAATCATGAGACAAGTGATCTGTATGATATTGGCGAGAGAAGTGGGAGCCAGAATGAACCTACCATCAAATATTACTTGAGGTCAGCTGATTATGGGAGACAAAAACAGGGAAAGAAGGGGGAAAGCTCCAAGAAACCGAACACTCAGATGCAAGTCTTGGGTCAGAGTGTAAGACAAACCTGTGGGCCGTAGGCCCGTGGTAGTTGAGATGAACTTTCAAGGCTTGGGGTGAAACATAACTACAACAAGAAATTTCAAAACATCCACCTTGTCTATCCATATAAGGTATAACTATCTTACTCAAGTTTGCAAGACAATCTAAGAGATCGTGTAACATCACATTGTTATGCTACACGATACATATATGCTATGTTACTTGGATTTTTGGTACAGGCACCACATACAGAGCTTGGCATGATGCGCAAGCAGTCAAAACACAGGTGATTTTCATAACTAATAGACTACTGACCAAATTCTGAATACCAACTAATATGGACAAGCCCTTCCAACATCAATTGATACACCTTACACTTGAAGACTTCAAAATAGCATGAGAGAAATCTAATGCGATCTAATATTGCACAATCAATTCTAGAGCCATCAAAACTTGCAAAACTATATTTCCCGTCTAAATAACGTTAGGTTCCGGACAAGGGTTGCCTCCCCTGGAAACGGACGACTCACAGTAATTCAATTTCAACTTGATATCATGATCTTGGATACACCCAAAGCAGTAAAAGATAACAGAGTATTAACTACGAGTCTTCCCTATCTCTGTCCCAAGTTATAGAAATGGATGGGACAAGGATCTAAGGATACTGTTGATACATGGACATGAGGTACCCTATAAAAAAATATAGGCACCCTTTGTTCTTAAAAAACACTAAACAAAATAAGGCAATGCAAACCTTTAACCCGCATCAGTGGCATATCAATTTTCAGAACCCTTTGGCATACATTTGGTCCCGTGTAAACCAGTTGCAGCCTTACAGAAAATAAATTTAATGACAACTACCAGCATTTCTCCTTACATGCTCAGTAGTCAGTTCAGCAATCACAGTGATCATAAAAATGCCTATCTCTCACCAGCTTCTTACTATGAATTTGTATCACTGATAGGAAAACTTCCAACTAGAGTTTAAGAAAGAATACTAGTAAAGTCTAAGACAACCCACCTACATCCAATCAAGTACCTTCCCATCCCCTAGTTTAAAAAGCAGGCCTAAGGCGCGCCTTGAATGAGGCACTAACCAAAAAGCCTTGGTTCATTTTAAGTGTGCCTTTTGACAAGGATCCCTTAACAAGACTCATTAGTACTCCGTATGCACTTTCCAAATCTTTTCAAGCTATATCGTTAATTATGTCATTGCTTTTCCCCATTATTCCCAACATCTACTCCTTTACATGTTTGCCAACTAGAAAACTCCTAAGAAAAGGTATTGTTGCCCAAAATTTCATTTGTAAAATACAAATTCGTAACTAAAAATAGGGTGCCTCACATCCAAAAGGCGCGTACCTTCGCCTTGTCGCCTTAGCGCCTCGATGCACCTTACATCTTTTCAAACTAAGTCCCATCCGCAACAAACCACACTCAAACAACTACAGAGTAGCAGATATCATTCGAAGAAATTACTAGACCTATCAAACTGCTGTTGAGAGAGCTCAACCATCAAACAGCGCCAAACGCTTTGTTCAATAGCCCATCCAACTTAGCCTACCATGAGTACAATCGCTTACAATCATTTCTTCAGGTTAAGTTGAACTGATTGACTTCCACTGAACTTAAATCAACTGCATTCTCTCTGTACCAAACTTATCTAGACTGACTGACTGACTTACTTGAGGGAAAATATGTTGACTAAGGTGGTGAAAAAATATGCTCACTAGTTACTTAAGAGTACTTAAAACCCATCATTTTGAAACTAACTAACAGATGCAATCATTGTGCATACTGTCTTAATTTTGAAAACACCATATGATTATGCAGGAATGATACAGCAGCAAAATAATCACCTTCAACTCAAAACAAAATATTGCTAATACTACAAACATGCTGCATTAACATTTAACACCATATCCCTTTATAGTTTTTCCTTAAAAGGGAATATTGATAACTTCAATTTGTCTCCTGAATTAATGAAGTAACACACACAAAGTCAACACTATACAATTTCCCACCTCACAATCAATCCCATCTACTAACTACCGAAGTTATCTTAGTCTAATTGGTCCCATGTTCGAAGCACCCTTACCCTCTATTATAATCATGGCTACTGAAATTCCTCGTGTACCTAGAAAATCGTGAATCATTAAAATCAAAAGGTATAATGTTGCATAACAAAAATACACATTACAGGTACTCTAAAGGAGCGAATCAGGAATTGTACAATTGATAAAAAACCATATTGATAGCGAATCCCAATCCGGTAACCATGATAAGAAAATGTAGTAACTAAAGTCCACAAGTAATCAAACAAGGAAAACAAGCCAAAATCAGAGCAAACCATCAATTAATAGGAAAAATCCAAAGTTAAAAGGAGCATTCATTACACATGTGAGACAAGAAACAAAAATAGGAAATAAAGTGCATGAATTTAGCATGAATGAATGAGGATTTTACCTGATGGATTGAGTGAGGAATTGAAGGAGGATGATCAAGAGTAGATCCAAAAAACTTAAAAAGACCCAAAAACACACAAAATCCACAAAACAAATACAACATCCATTGACCCAAAAACTTCTTCCTCTCCCTCATCATAAACCCGACTTCAACCAGTGAACCCTTCCCTTTATTAATCTCATTGTTATTATTACTGTTACTGTTGATAGCATTAGCAGCAGCAGCCATGAACTTATTAGGACCAAATCTGTGATTAAGGAAGCTGAAGTGGGAAGATGATTTAGTGGCGGCGGGTGTGGTGGAGTCAGATCTTGGGGAGGTGAGGACGAGGTCGATCTCGTGGTGGTGGGAGGTGGAGTCCATGGTGGTGGTGGGGGTTGGGTCGAGGGTGGTGGTGCTGGTGGTGGTGGTTTTGAAGGAGGGAGCGCGGCGGGTGACGGAGGTTGAGAAACGAGGGCTGTTGTTCACCATTTGAGGAACTGGGTTTCCTCCACCTCCTCCTCCTCCATTGGTGTCTGTTGAGCTGCTTCGTTTGTGCTGGTACCCCATACGACGGCGATGGCGATGGCGATGGCGGCGGTGGTGGAATAATAGTGTGTGATGATGGAATAGTGAAGACGAAGTGGTGGAGAGTGACAGGGGGGGAAGGGCGAATTCGTGATTGGGTGGGGTGATTGTGATTCACTGATTACTCTTCATTCATCATGCTGTCTTTCTCAATTTCTGGATTTTTTGTTACTTTCCGCGTTTTTTAAGATTCATAATAATGGAGTGGTCCGTGTTTTTTATTTTTGTATACTTTTTGCCGTAAAAGTTACGAGTAAATTCGGTGCAATTTGGATTTGAGTCTCGGTTTTAATCCTTATGGATATATGCATATAGAGATGTTCTCCTTCCTGAGTTTTAACATTGTTGTTGCTTAACCTCCTATTGTTGTAATTTTATACGGAGTAAATTTTTCAAGTTTACCAATTTTATTATTTTATTGCTGATAAATGATGGTTACTGTAGTTAATCCCTTATGAAGATAATTATTCTATCGTTGATAGGGGATCATTCATGAAGCTAATTTAGGATGGGTTGTTTTGTTTTACTATTTTCTTCTATATATATATTTGATTTTATTTTACTCTAGAGTCAAATGGATTATGCGATACTTGCTTGACTTGCCCCTTGACTTGCAATTTGTGGGCTTTTGACTTTTCCATCAAATCTAGTTCTTTGTGCTTCTTTTGGCCCATGTCACCATCAAAGTCTCACCTTACTTAACGAGTCCATTACAAGTTACACCTTATCTCAAAATAACACAGAACTCAATATAAATACCGTTGAAGATAAGTTATACATGAACGTTCTCAAACTAGCAACAAAACTAGCCCAAAATATATCATATTACACCATACCGAACATGTCTCATCAAGGGTACCCTCCTTGTATTGAAGAAACTTGTTTGGAACATCGTAGTCGAATACATCAATTTTAATAGGCTAACCTTCACCCACGAAAACCAATCCAACATGAAATCTTAAGAGCAAGTAAGCCATAAATAGCCCATGAGGCACATTAAGAAAGGTACCTATCATTCAACTATGATGAATTTTGGGTTTTAATTAATTTATACTCCCTCCCATTGTTTGGATTCCTACCATTTGATTAAAATACTATTCACATATAATCAACTTATGGTAGGAATCCAAAGAATGGGAGGGAGTATTATCTAATTTTTTTCCACAAATTCTCGTATGAGACAGTTTTAAAAGTGAATCCCTCTCTTGAATTTCTGGGTCCGTCACTGCTAAAAAAAACGTGTATTGATAAATGCGAAAGATAAATGTAAAAAATTAAATGAAACCGTAATAACTAAGCCAAAATGATTACCGGGAGGCGGCGGGCTATCATCTGTTAAAGTGTTTAATGCGTGTATCCATGGAGTAACCTGACTGACTGACTGTCGTAACTGGTACAGTGGTGAGTGGGTAGGTAGTACACTGCACACCGTACCATATTGGCGGGAAACCCCATACATTGAGTTAAGCTTCCTCCGTAAGTTTCTCTTTCTTCGCTTCTCTCCATACTCCATACTCCATACTCCTTACTCCATTACTTCCCATAACCGCCCGCATTTACACACACATACATTAAAACTCCTCCGCCGTCGTCTACAATGCCGCTTCTCCGCTCCCGCCTCATCCCCTCCCCTTCTCCGCCGCCCTCCAAACCCATGTCGCCTCCTTCATCTTCCCCCCTCCTTCAACCCCCCACTCCCGCTAAAACCGCCCACCCTCCCTCTCCCTCTCCCTCTCCCTCTCATCCGCCTCCGCCTCCTCCTCCTCGCCGCCGCAGCCTCCGCCTCTCCCCCCTCGCTTCCGCCTCCAACGGTAACTTTACTCAACCTACTTCCTCTACTCTTAGGGTTTCTCACGATGTTTATGATTTCAATCAATTAGGGATTAGTAGTAGTAGTAGTAGTCGTAGTAGTAATCATCAAATTCAAGGGAATCGGGTTGCCACAATGCTGCCTGTTGCTGTTGATGCTTCTGATGTCAAATTGAATAGGATAGATGATGTTGATGTTGATGTTAATGATGATGTTAAACCGTTAATTGGAGGGGTTAAGGAGAAGACAGTTGCTGGTGTAGTTGAGGATAGTAATTACGTTGCTTATTTGAATGGGATTGTCCACACTGACGAGATTAAGGCGGAAGGTACTACATTGAATCGCAGCGGAAGCAAACGGAAAGCGAGGGATAGTAGTATTAGTGAGGAGACAATTGCTGGTGTAGATGGAGATACTAATTACATTGCTTATTTGAATGGGATTGTCCACACTGACGAGATTAAGGCGGAAGGTACGTTGAATCTCAGTGGAAGCAAACGGAAAGCGAGGGATAGTAGTATTAGTGAGGAGGAAGGGAACGCAAGGTTGGGGGTTGCTGTTGGGAACCGTGTGGAGGAGAATGATGTGTCAAGTTCGGTAAGAGTCAAGGAGGAGGAGGGTGTGACGAGTCCGAAGAAGTTTACGAGGGAAGAGAAGGGTAAGGGCGTGTTGAGCAGTGATGATCAGCATGTGGCTGGGACTAAGATGGAGGAAGATGAATGGGTGGGGAGCCCCAGGAGGTATACGAGAGAGGAGAAGGGGAAAGGGATAGATCCTAT
This sequence comes from Agrostemma githago, assembly GCA_958450325.1. Lineage (NCBI taxonomy): Eukaryota > Viridiplantae > Streptophyta > Magnoliopsida > Caryophyllales > Caryophyllaceae > Agrostemma > Agrostemma githago. The sequence continues at coordinate 74,245,332 of OY288243.1, read as the reverse complement.
TTTGATAGATGAGAATGGAATTGTTCATGATGATGATGATGATTATGGTTACGATGTAGATTTGGAATATGGGTTGTATTTGTCGCGTGAGGCTTTGAATGCTGACATGGAACCGGGTCAAGGGGTGAATGTGGGCGATGGAACTAATGTAGGTGTGAATGGTGAGCAGACGGATTATGTACCTTCACGTTCACGGCTAGCGCATATGAAGGACCAACATAAGAATATTGCAAAGCTTATAGCTCATAAATATGCTCATTTTAGCATGGATGACGACGAGGGAATTCCAAGTGACCAAGCGAACAGGGAAGGTGCCGGAGGTGGCGAAGATTTTGGGGATGGATCTGAAAATGGGGATACAGGTAATAATGTTGAAGATTGGCCTGGACCATTTTCGACTGCTATGAAGATCATAAGAGATAGGGAAAAGAACTTGGGAAAGCAAGCTCAGAAATCGAATTTAGAAAAGGGAGGGATGCCGTTAATTTCTTGGACTCCTAGAAATGAAAGAGATGCTGACATGAAAAGGCCATGTGTTCCTTCGTTGCAGAGCATGTGTATGAAAGGTCTCGCTGAGAATGTCGATGCTATTGGTTCCCTTAATTATGTGCCTGATGTTTTGAGACATAGACTTTCTCAGATGCTTTGCGATTCTAGGAGGATGAATGCACATTTCTTCAGCCTTCTTCTTCAAGGTTCCCCTTCAGAGGTTCGCGTTGCTGATTGTTCGTGGTTGGAAGAGGAAGATTTTGAGAGTTCAATCAAGGCCTGTGACACAAGCAACCTAACGGTAATACTGCTGGAATCGTACCCTGTTATACAGTTACTGGAAACGACGTCTTTATAGTAAAATACTTCCATAGTAAAGTTTCAAGTTCTTCAACGTACCCAATTTCCCGCCTTTTTTCCTCTGTGAATATGCAATTTTCATTGTGGGACTGCAAGCGTTTTTATCTTTTTGATGTGAATTTCTTCCACTTAATGATGTCATAGCATGATTACTGTCTTCTGTAGTGCAAAGAAGTGTTGTATACATCCATAATGTTTGACTGTAGCATCAACTGATCCTTATTATAGAGCGAGCTCCTTGGGAATTTTTTTGGTGAACCCTTCTTCTTTAGGAGTATGTCCTTTCTTATGAAGTTGCTTCTTTGGTTTTGGAGTGGAGAATCAGCGAGAATGTTAGACCCTTTTCGTCATTTGATGTTTTCTATAGATATGTGTAGGTTTCAGGTGAATTAGTTTTTATATGATGTGGAATGATGTGTTAATGGTAGGATCTCATCAAAAGTACCTACCATTGCGATTTGTGGAGTCCGTTAAGTCATGCTATATGAGGCTTATTTAGTACTTTGTGGAGTAGCAATTATTCTTTCTCTCAAGGCTTGAGGCATTCCGTTTACCCTTGCCAAGTGAGTAGCCTATGTGATAGTTTCCTGTCCTTGAGAGATGTGGAAGATCTTTCATAGTTATCATTTCAAGCACAATAATTTTGACGTATACTCTTTTCTTAGTGCATTCTTTTGGATAATATGGTTGGTGGTTGTGTTTAACCTTGACTAAATTTTTACATGTAATCTCTATTCAGGTTCTTCAGCTTGACTTATCTGGACATTGCATATCAGATGCTTCTTTGCTTAAGGCCGTAGCGTCGAAAGGGCTGCCTGTGTTGACAACTATCTCACTAAAGGGTGCTTGCCGTATCTCGGATGCTGGATTGAAAGTGATTGTTTCTGCTGCCCCTGTACTAAGATCTTTAAACCTAAGCCAATGCTCCCTTTTGACCGATGTCGGCATCAATACTCTTGCTGATTTACTCGGTTCAATTTTGCATGAACTGTATCTTGATGATTGCGACACTTTAAAGGCCATGAGCATTCTTCCGTCTTTAAAAAGATTAGTTCACCTGGAGGTACTATCGCTTAGGGGAATAAGTAGTGTTTCTGACAAATTTATCAAAGAGCTCATTACTTCAAATGGTAAAAACATGAAGGAGCTTATTTTGGCTAACTGTGTGTAAGTCTTTATTTTTTCACCTGGTCATAGTCAGATTATGATTATTCTTTTTATTTTTTTATATTTAGTTCATTACTGTCATCTATTGCAGAAACTTGAGGGATTCTTCTCTGAAGATTATTGCTGAAACATGCTCTCAGTTATGCGTGCTTGATCTTAGCTATTTGAGAAAGTTAACCGATATTGGCATGGCATATCTTGGTAATGGTTGTCATGGAATTCAAGATCTGCGATTATGCCGCAATGCATTCAGGTTCTTTCTAGATTGTTTACTTCACCTTGCTGTCTCTTCTTAAAATTTGTCCAGGAGCTGATGTACTATTTTGTCAAGGGGTTCTCTCTTTAAAGCCTGCAACATAGTTTCAATGTTAAACTTGCTTCTTTTTTTCAATAGTTTATGCGGTTAAGTGTCAATTATTGCCCCATTTCATGATTATATGTGAGGTATATTATAATGAAATGGGGCAATAAATTGTGACCGGAGGGAGTATATGAATTATGGAGTAACATCCATATTTTGTGATTATCAACTGTTGGAGTGGCATTCATGTGTCTTCTTACCTAATTCTTTAAGGTCGGTGAGCGGGAAACCAAAACAGTTTAATTGCCCTGTCGTTCCACCTTTGTTTTTGCCGTCCAAGTAGATTTTATGATTAAAATTTCAAGATAAATCGTACTACTATCTTAATGTAAATATAGAGAAATGGTGATTGAGCATTGAATTGACTGAACTTATTGAATTACAAGGTAACTAGGACTAGACATTTGAGACTATGAACTTCAGTATGATATTTTTTATGATCTTTAGATTTGTAGGTTTATTCAGTGATTTTTGTTGTGGGTCTTAGTTGCCTCAGTTGCAAACTTTAGTTGATCGCCCTGCTTGCTGAGAATTAGGGTCAAAACTTGACTTTATAATAATTGTTTTGACAGTGATGATGCTATTGCTGCATTTCTTGAGACTTGTGGTGAATCTTTGAAAGAGCTCTCGCTTAATAATGTCACCAAGGTATCAAGCAACTTTTTCGCACTGACCAATGATCCCCCCTTATCTTGTTTTAGGAGAGCTTACCGTTATCAGTGTGTAGCTTGGATTCTTAAAATTTGTTATGTGTACAGGTTGGCCAGCATACAGTTATTTCCCTTGCTTGCCGATGCAAGAATTTAGAGAGCTTGGATCTTTCTTGGTGTCGCAGTCTTACGGATGAAGCACTGGGACTGATTGCAGACAGCTGCGTCTCCTTGAAGTTGCTTAAAATTTTTGGTTGCACACAGGTATGCGCCCACCTTCTCTGATGTAATGCACCTATATGGGCCTAGTAAGGTCATTATTCGTTGTCTGCTACAAGAAGTGTCCAAATTTTTTCTGTAATATGTCCATGATATGTTTTTGGCAGGTAACGGAGATATTCGTAGATGGTCATTCAAATCCTCATTTACATATTGTTGGGATGAAGTTGACGCCAATTCTAGAGAATATCAAGAGGCCAGATTTCCAACAAGGCCCCTTGTACTATTCTGCAGTGCCCTCACCTTGATTTCAGGGGATTGGTTCTTCAATTCCGTACTCTTTTTGCTGGCAACCTTTGTCATTGAACAACAAAATTGTCCTCGGAACGAAGAAAACTTCAGTTAGGTTTAACCGTCTTCTGCTGCCCCTTTTTTTGAAGTGAAGTCTAAGGGATGGTAGCTTGTAGATAAATTTTAACCGAACATTCGCAGCTTGCTACATTTTTTGTCAATGGTAAATGAGAGCGCCATCTGCGCTACATTTACTTAGCAAGCTTTATTTTCTCTGTATATGGATCAGTTTGATGTACCGAATAGAAACTGGCTTAATGACTTGATATTTTTTGCTCGGATTCGACTGAACAGCGATAGTCACTAACTCTGTTATTGCCTGCCTTGTGCACATATTGTGTTCAACTGTTTTTTCCCCTAGCGAGTTTAGATATAAAATTGTGGTATTATTGGAGTTGGCAAAATGTCAACACAATGTGAATGGTTCAGACTTCGACTGGTTTGATGTTCGATAATGACTTGAGATGAAATTGCCTTGCCTAGAAATTATTGAGTTCATGTAAATTAAAACTGATGATTAGACCCATGTTAACTGAACAATCAATCAGTCAATCACCCATCTCAAAATGCTAAGAAAGAAAGAAGAGGGTGAAAGGGAAACGGCAAGGGAAACATGATATCCAACAGCATCCTGATTCCTCATTTACAGTGGTGATACCAGGATATGATACCTAACGTCGTTCATCTTTTACATATGATGTCGGATCTTAAATTGAGTCAGTAGACTCAATAGGCTCGGTACACTCAGCAACGCCTTTCAGTGGATCATTTTGGTTCGAATCATTTGTATGAGTAAAGATCGTCTCAACTCTGTCAAGCGATGCATGTAAACGGCCCGACTTCATGTTGAACAGAGGTTCACCAGTGCCTAGAGCCCTGGCAATGGAAAACAATCCCAAAAAATGTATATTAGCACCTGAAAACTGAGGCATGCAACATAATGAGACTGTCAGCTGAAGATCATTCACAATTGAAGCATACAGTAAATAGATAGTCAGTCATTGAGTTGAATGAGACAGTAACGAAAACACAGTCGAGCATTCCTAAATTAATTGTTTGGTTTATGGATGTTTTTGCTCCCGAATAAGATTAGCGAGTAAAGTTATAGCAGCTCATGCTCACCCAGTGATCTCAGGAAGAACATAGTCAGCCTTCCAACTAAACCGGAAATCCACACCATCACATAATCCAACCAATGTCTTATTCCGGATGCTAGAGAAACCGTCTCCCCCAAAACATGTATTAAGCTTCCATTTCCATCCAATTGCATTGAGTGCAAAGTTATGACCAATACCAACCTGCATATTTGAAGGGCACGAATGTCATAAAGCAAACACACCGCCTTCCAACTGATGTTCTTCGTATGGTATGAGATTGATGCGGAGTTTCTTTTGAGTTCCAAAGGGATAAGCAGAGTTTTGAAGCAGCACTAAGCACTAAGAATTACCTGTAAATTAAGGAAGCTGGTAACAGGAATTTTCTTGGAGACGACGCGCACCTCTTGACGAATAGGTTCATATATGAACTTCCATCTTTGCTCATGTGATAAAGGCTTTAACACTAGCTTTGTCTGGAAATCGTTGATGGGTGCATTATAGAGCTGCAGCAGCACAGACGTCAGTGCATCAAACTCTGCTCCTTCACGTAAGCTTTAGTCTAACACTCATGTAACGCTTTTATTTCTCTAGACACTAACCATTTACTCTGCCCTAAAAATGAGGATATATGTATTGTCGCATTGGGCCACGCCTTCAAAACAAAGATCACAATGTAGCAAAGGGTCTTACAAAAGCAGCATCAATTATACCACAAAGATCATAATTCAGCCGATTCCATTGTCATATCCTAAAGAAAAACTAACTTAGTTGCCATGTTTTGCCCCGTAAATACCCATCGACGACTAACAAAGCAACTTATCATCAAATATCAAAATTCAAGAACATAGATACTCGTACTCCCTAACTAAGAACACACCACTAAAGCACCCACCAATCACAAAACTATATTCTCATCTCATGTGAGCCACATCTACATCTACAACATAATCCCAAAAAACAGAGGTATACAATCGATTGAGAAGGAGGAATTATCAAATTTTCACAAACATCTACCCTTCAAAATTCAAATGAAGACAACTAAAAGAAAACCCATTTCCTACTTTCAATTCAAAACACTGCCCATATTGGGAATTTAACTGGTAGCTAGGGATTGCACCCGCTGCTCCCAAACTTTAAAAAAAAAATGGTTAAAATTATCGAGTTTTGGTACCCTAAAATTCGTAAATATGAAACCTTAACGTCCGTCCATTGAAATTGAAATTGAAATTGAATTCCTCAAAAAAGCAATACAAATATGGCAACATAATGATTACAATTTCAAAGATAGAAAGTGGTATCAATTAGCATAATTAACATGCAAAGCTGATATCTTTGATGAATTAAGAAGGAGAAGAAGAAGATGGGCAGTGGAGTACCTCAAAATTAACACCGAGTCTGAAGCCTTCAAATTCTTTGCGAAACTTGAAAAAGAGTTGAGAGGGAAGGAAGTCTATCTTGTAAAGTTCATCCCATGAATCCGGTTCTTCCCCATTTACACCTGAATTGGTGTCCATTCTATGAATACCAAACCTTTTCTTTCAACTATGGAACATCGGATGACATGAAAATCAAAACTAACCTCATGTAAGTAATTGTATAGATAAAAAAGTCTCTCGTACCACAACCTTTTGTATAAATACGGTTTCAATGAGCAGGTATATTAAGAGTCGGTTTCTAATAAAAATTAAATTTATTGGGAGACCGATTATACATAAATGTAACAATAATACCAAAATTAATAAATAGGTACGATGTACTGTATGTCTGTATATAAAAGAACAAAGGATACAACTAGAGCAAACACCTCGACATGTCGGATCGTACTTCGTGTCGGCTCGTTGTGCATGACCCATCACCAAGCCCGACTCGGAACTAATTCTTTAGCCGAGGCACAACCTCGGCCATGTCGTTCCGCGGGCTTAGGTCGTGCTTGATCAGGTTTCAGTTATTTTTCTTTTTTTGGGGATTTAGGGTCGTGCCTACTGTCAAGGCACGAGCTTTTCTTCAATTTGATGTCACAGCCTGACTATGAGCCGGGCTCGCAACTGTCCCCATCTCCCCTTCGGGTCGTACCTCCACGGCTCCACCCTAGGCCCGGCCCTGATTTGCGAGTTCTAGATACGAGATACTCTCATAATTAGGGTATCTCGTAGTCAATCCTAAAACATAAAATCACTTTTTGAACGTCCCTAACCAAATCATCGACCAAACTAAACCGAATTAAGCTGAGCTGAGACCAATTCGGAGCCCGTGGGCCCTCGTTTTGGGTTTCGGGTATCCGCAGTCACAAATGTTTATCACTCCCGAAGCGCCGGCACAATCACATAGCAGAAGCAGAAGCAGAAGCAGACAAAAATGGTGAGCATAGAAAACTATGAAGATTTCCTAAAAGTTCATGCCATCCTTCTTACTGCAACTGGCTTACCCGACTCACTCTACCCTCACCTCTTTCGCAAGCTCACCTCTGAAACCTTCGATGCCGGAGATTCCTTCCTCATCGACCCTTGTCAGCTTGAGAATGGCCTTCAAAGGCGCCTCCTTTTCACCTCTGATTTCATGCCTAACCACTCTGATGTCTTCCTCGTTGATCATGCCTGGACTTTCAGGCTTTCTGATGCACCCAACCATGTATGCACCGCTTCTTTCACTCTTCTTTCTTTCGTTTTTCTCTCTTTTTTTAGTTGAATACCGTCTCGTTATAGAATCAATGTCAATTCACGTAATGCGTATTTATCTGGAAAGTTCTCAATTTGAAGACACAACCATGAGATACTGGAGTTGAGTCCTCTGCATTTGGGTTTTCTTTGAATAGTGACGGAATTGAAATGACGGCCAATTCCAAATTTTAAGGGTTTTCGAACGCTTAATATCTCTCAATTTCGGAATTCAATTCCAATTTCAAGTTGCCAAACACGCCATAAGGGAAATTAGGAGGGGAGGGGAAGGAGGGAAGGGAAAGGGAGGAGGAATGGGGATTGGGGAATGAGGGATTAATTCATACAACTTCGACTCGTGCAAGTATGCACTCTCTGTTGAGTAAGCTTTATGATTACTAGGACTGGTGGTTTCTAACAAAGACAGCATTCATTACAATCTACCGAACTTGCTCATTCATTCCACTCTGTGTGATTGCAGCTCGAGGAAGTGCCGGGCTTGACCAAGAGAATGGCATCATTGATGTGTGTTGACATCGACCAAGATGAATGCATCACTAGCAATGTAAATGATGATACTGCAAAAGTTTCTGCAGAAGAATTGCTGGAAAACGAAATATGCAGGGTGGAAGAGCCTAATAATGTCGGGCTGCAATGGTTGGAGCTTGAAGAGCTCGATTTAAGTGATGACGAGCTTTGCTCATTGGCTTTACCCACTAGATGTCCGGTTTGTTCAATCGTGTCGTTGTTTAATATCTACTGATTGTCTGTCAATGGCATATGTAAATTCTTATTCAGCGTTTTTGTTTCCAGAATTTAGTTGCTCTTAGCCTACTTGGAAACAAGATCAACAAGATGGAAACCATTTTGGAAGAAATCGGAAAACTAAAACATTTACGTGCCCTTTGGATAACTGATAATCCTTGCTTAAAGAATTGGTCAGCTTTATTATCTTTTGTACTCTTGGTCATTGTTTTTGAAGTTCATTTCCGATGTCACTAGTTGAGTTAATTTGATGCCGCGTGTTGAGTCGATATGCGTTTTGATTGTTCAGCTCAAGCAATGTAGAAGATGCAGTTCTTCGGGCATTTCCAGAGCTAGAGATCTTTAACTCACAATTTACACGTAATTATGGTGGCTGGGCGCTGGGATTTTGTGGAGAAATATATTGCAAGGATAATCCTGGGTTTGATGGTGATCATCAATTTCAGAATGTTACTTCTCTGGACCTTTCTGATAGACATATTCACAATTTGAACAATGAGGTTATATAACACGCCGCCTTCTATGCTGTTTGTTCTCTTTTGCTTTATCTTTATTCTTTATTTGTTCTGGAGTTGATAGCGATTTTCTTCGCAATTTATTTTTGATTCTATGTTCAGGCATTTTCTCCCGTTGAATTTCCGCATCTTACTTCTATAAACTTGCGCGGAAATCCATTAGAGGAAAATTCTTCTCGCGAGTTATTGGACATTTTGAAAAGATTTCCTTTTCTGGTATCTTTAGAGGTAATATACTGGCTGAACTGTCTGCCAAATTTCTTACTTGTCATTTACTAATTTGAATTATAAAAAAATTATTTGCAGGTTGATATACCTGGTGCCTTTGGAGAAAGTGCTGTGGAGATTCTTGAATACCTTCCTAATCTATTCTTGCTAAATGGGGTCGAAGCGTCAAAGATATTAGAAGCTGAGAAGCACGTGGTTGATGCAGCTGTTCAACCGCGTCTTCCTGAATGGAGGTCCGATGATTCCCTTGAAGACCGTGTTCTCAGTGCTATGTGGTTATATCTGATGACTTACAGACTTGCTAATGAGGAAAAGATCGATGAAACCTCTGTTTGGTAGCTACTATCTCTTATTATTGGTCTCTTTTATTTCATTTTCTTAAGAAGCTTTCAGATCTCTATGAGGGTAGTCCAGTGAAGGGGATTCTACAATTCTTGGTGCAGTAAAAACCGGTAATTTTAAGAACCAATTGAAAACAGCCCCTTCACATTTAAGGATTGGCAGTCCATTCCATCTTGCTATTTGTTAGGCAGTGTTGCTTCAAAGGAGATATATTCGTCTGGTGATTTTTATATAGATACTATGCATCTGTATCCTACAAGGCTACAATGACAGCATTTGTGTTTAACAATTATCTCTAGGTATGTCATGGATGAACTGGGTTCTGCTTTGCGACATAGTGATGAGCCCAATTTTCGGGTAGCGCCTTTTCTGTACATGCGTGATGGGAATCTCTCGTCTGCTATCAGGTAAGCTGCTATTTGTTCATCATTAGATTACCTCGGGGCTATATATATTGGCCTTGTTGCTTAAGCAGTCTCATCCAAATATTTTTCTTTGTGTACAGGTCTCTTTGTATTAAACCTCATGAACTTTACCATCAAACCACATATACATTAATGACATTTTTCTAATCTGCTTTGAACTTTCAGCTACACCATTTTATGGCCAACTCAAAACGTGCATAAAGGAGATGAGTGCACTCGTGATTTTTTGTTTGGTATCGGAGAGGACAAGCAGCGATCCTCCAGACTGACTGCTTGGTTTCATACACCAAAGAATTACTTTATCAAAGTAAGTGTACTATGAAGATCAATAGTTTAGTAATTGCGGATGGTGTTGGTCATCAATTAGTCCCCCTATAATGTGCAGGCATATGAGAGACGTCTTCAGAAGCTTCAGTTAAAGTGTTTTACTCGTCCTTTGATGAAATCATTAAGCCCTTCAGATGCACTTCATCATCAAAATCCGTTGCGCGTCTATACAGATATACCTCAAGTAGAGGAATTCTTAACTCGCCCTGAATTTGCAATAAGTAAGTGTCGTCTCTCTGATTCTTGTCTGGAGTTTGACGTGCAAGTTTTATTTTTCGATGTGAAAATACTTTTGTAGCATTATTTCCATCTCAATGGAGCCAAATATTCATTGTTTGTTGTTTTTGGATTATGCTTAATATACCTGCGTCTTTCTCTCCCTACACTAAATGAAATTTGTTGTAGTATTTTTTGAATGCATGTCATGCTGATCTTCCCGCTGCTTTTTTGTCCCTAAAAATTTATTATTTTAACTTGCAGCGAGTGAGCCAAAGGAAGCCGATATCATATGGACTTGCATGCAGGTGGATGAGGAAACAAAAAAGGCCGTTGGAATAAGAGATGACCAATACGTAAATCAATTTCCTGTTGAAGCTTGTCTTGTGATGAAACATCATTTGGCTGATACCATCCAACAGGTTCTGGATTATTTTTCGAATTTAGTAGCTCAATGTAACATACCCTTCAATTTTGTTGAGTGGCAGTTAACCTGCACTCAAGTTTCTCTGCTTTATTAGGCTTTATTATAATCTCTATAAAGAACTTGTAACGCATGTTACTCTGACGTGACGCTGTTTGAGTGTCAGTCAGGGACACATACTGTGAAAATCTTTTGCATTGTTATTTAAAAGTGAAGTGTTGAAGTCCAGTGTCATGTGTTAAATGTTGGATTGTCGAACACATTACACACATCAAAGTGGTGAGTCGCTGTAACGTTGCTGTAATCATGTATATACTCCTGGCATGATGGTTTTATACTTCTATTTTATGTCAGGCACATGGCGCTCCCGAGTGGTTACAGCCCACTTATGATTTAGAAAAGCATTTGGCTGAGCTTATTGGAGATTACCATATACGTGAGAGAGACGGACTAGATAATCTTTGGATATTGAAACCTTGGAATATGGCACGAACTATAGATACAACAGTCACCAGTAACTTATCTGCCATCATCCGTCTCATGGAGACTGGTCCAAAAATATGCCAGAAGTACATTGAGCACCCTGCTTTGTTCCGTGGCAAGAAGTTTGATCTTCGCTACATTGTTCTTGTTCGCAGTATGAAACCTTTGGAAATCTTCCTTTGTGATGTCTTTTGGGTATGCTTCTTCCTATAATGGCTTTTTTAAAAATTTAATAGCTATTCGAGATAATCTTTTCTTCTTTGTACTTGTTCCAGGCAAGGTTGGCAAATAATCCCTATTCTCTTGATAAGCGGAGTTTGTACGAGTATGAGACCCATTTCACTGTCATGGTAATTTCATGCTCCCATTACTCGAATATGTTCAACTTACTGTAGTCTCTTACTCTCTTTGACCAACAGGAATTGTAGTCTGTGTTATTTACGGCCTGCGTAAAACTGTAAAAAGTATCCGACACAGATCAAGTGCATGGGTCGGCTACTTATATGTTTTTTTTTTCTCGTTTTGGAACTGAAATCTCCACGTGTCATGTCTCTCCCTTTTGTTTTTACTCTTTGTGGGATATAGTACTGATTGCGTCATCACCCATGTAGAACTACCGTGGAACGCTGAATCATATGCAAACACCGGAGTTTGTGAGGGAGTTTGAGCACGAACACCAAGGTTTGTGCCTTAGCTTGACTTTGTTGAGTGTCTTTATCCTGTAGTACCCCATCTTTCCGGTATCTTTTTCATCTTAAGCCAAGGCTAATACTACAACAACAACAACAGCAACAGTATCGGGTTAATTTCTAGAGAGATTTGGGTCAGCTAACATTTACTCTACTACGTATTATATATTGATTTAATTATCGCAGTAAAATGGGACGGTATTCACGAAAGAATCCAAGGCATGATCAAATCTGTATTCGAGGCGGCAATTGCAGTCCATCCAGAGATGCACAGTCCGAAATCCAGGGCTATCTATGGCGTAGATGTCATGCTCGATGCATCTCTCTGTCCTAAGCTACTAGAGGTATGACATGCACAAAGTTGCCAAAAATAGTGTTGATGCTGTTAGCATAGAATACTTGTGATCGTGTTTAGTAGGGAGTATGATATAATTGGGGTGGTTGTGTACAGGTGACGTATTGCCCAGACTGTACAAGGGCATGTAAATACGACTCAGAGTCGTTGTTTGGGGAGGGAGAAGTACTCAAAGGCGGTGATTTCTTCAATACTGTTTTCGGCTGTCTCTTTCTCAATGAAACCAAATATGTAACACCACTCTAGTCTCAACTTTCAAGTTTGAAGGAACAGTCTTGGTGAAGAATGTATGTTAAAAGTTAAAATTCCAACGTCCTTAATTTGTCTCAGTTTTGTGCTCCGGCGAACAAAAGAGCAAGTGTTTTTTCTGTTAGAACTTTTAACACAATCGTTAATATTTTTAGTTTTTTTTATGGAGATGACTTGACGATTTCAGATAATGATTCGGGTTAGCCGAGATTAAGTCTATATTGTTGTTGTTGTCGTCTTTGTTGTATAAGTGTGTTAAGAACCAAATTGAAGAGGGAAAGCGGTCCTCCAACATGGGGACGGTGGCCCATTAGATTTGAATTTGTAAAGAAGGATTGAGTTAGGTTGTGGGATCGACCACTAGGCTCGATCTCGACTAAACATCGTTGTGGGGATCCTCGATTCCTCGTCTCATTGTATATATTCAGGGACAGTAAGCTAAAAAATGAATCATATACATCAGCAAAACAACAGAAAAATACAAGAGAAATGACAAATCTATTATTACGTACCAGTACCATTGACATTTTTAAAATTCTAGATCCAGGTGACGGTAGAAGATACGTCATGTATACTTGTACGGAGTAGTTGATAAGAAGACCAACCAACTTTACAAGTTAGAAGCAGAAGCAGAAGGAGCAACTCCACCACAACACAGTTTCACGCTCTACACAAGAATTAACTGATTCGGCCCATTACGCCAGCACACTCACTCACTCACTCACTCACTCTTGAGTCTTTCACCTAACACATTTCCGTCTTTTTCACTTACTTCTCCATACCTTACCACTTACGCCAATAAACTTTGCATGGACAAGCGGGTTTGACTTGGACCTTTTTATCTTTATGAAAATGTTGTTTACCTCGGAGCTATACTTGGCAAACGGGTCAGCCGTGTCAGGTTTGGGTCGGTTAGGTTTAGGCCGGGTCATTTTCAGTTTTTATAATAATCGTCGGATTAGTTTCGGGTTACCCCGAGTCATTTCGAATTGTGGGTCAACCTTAGGTCTTCAGTTTGAATTAACTTATTCGGGTTAGGGCATTCGGATTGAGTCAGTTTTGTCAAGTCTAATTGGACCTGATTTGATAGACATCCTGCCCTTGAAAACCTCATTTCGAGGTCTTACATTTCACACATGCGTCAATCCAATTTTACGAAAAGATAACTTATTTATTATCGATAAAAAAACGTAAATGAAGAAGTCTCATTTGCTGAGAATCAATGCAAGATTAGGACGTTCCAACCTTAATGAAGATGAGGACATGCATTCTTGAGAATCTTGCATTTCTTAGTGGGACAATGGAGTTGGTTATTCTCACTAGGGATGATACTGTTGTGGGAGAGCATTTTCGGAGACCCTTTTAGTTAACTTTTATTCTCGTAATACACTAGAGTGATTTAGTTCGTGTATCTGATAAAGATTAAAGGATTGAATTGTCAAAACAAAATATAAAGTCTTGTTATTTATTTGTATTGGCTGACGTATCATCATAAGACAATAACGTATACATGAAATTTGGGTCTGGTCGTAAATAGCACGATCGAGTACGTGACGTCTCATATATAACGATCAGTTGCAAGGTGGTGGACATGGCGGTTGATTCCAAGTCTCGATGTTACATTGGCACCATTGTGACGAGTGTTTATCGTCTGCCGGATTACAATTAGCTTCTATAGTATGGATCTCACTGCCTCTCTGCAAATAACAATTGCACAATTCAAAGCACTTGTTTATATCCGGGCATCCCCCTCCGATCCTCTCGTAAATAATGCATTCGTTCGTTCCTCCACCTGTCATATCATATCAATATTAACGTCACTATATCCGCTTTATATAATTAAATTATATCAATTTTTCTGATATGTCGCCATTAACATAATTAAGGAAGCATATTCTCAAGAGAAATTGAAATGTTAATTTATATTATATTGCGGACTATAATATCATATCACTCAATAATATTAGTGCCTCTAATTTTCGGTTTTCTTGTCTTTTTACGGTTTTTGATCAATATTATTCCCTCCGTTTTTTAATATTGACCTAATTTCAATAAATATTTCTCACAAATTATCCCATTAAAAAAAAGGAGAAAGTATAATATTTTTTTCTTGTTAAAATACAACTTAGTATAGTACTCCCTCCCATTTACTGGAATCCTACCATTTGATTAAAATATACCTCACATATATTCAATCTTTGGTAGGTTTCCAGTGAATGGGAGGTAGTATCATATATGACAATTCATGCATATTCATTGTAACTTTCAAATGAAAATATAAATATATGTATATGTGTAACAAATAATGTATGTATTAATAATACCATCTAACTCGATTTTTAATGATACTAGCTAAAATATAAACGAACTTATTAATGTAATTAAAACATAATTAAAATTTAAAATCATACTATAATAATCTGAATGGGCAGTAGCAAAGAGAACAAAGAGAATGACAATTGATGATTTAAACATTTTGATTTAATTACTTCCTACGTACCAGGGAGAGGACATACCGCCTTTTTTATACTTAATAATTAAATTAAATAGGTTAGAAATTAAAATCTTGAAATAATATCAATATCACCTGATTTGATTCCGGAAGATTTATTATCCCGTTAAATTTTTAACCATCTACAAACCATACTTGGTATTAAAATTACAAAATTGCACAAAGTTCTCTTTAAATAAATAATAATCCCATTTTATTTAAAAATATTAAAACATTTTTATATTCCTTTCTTCTTGCATGCATGTCAGATTTATCATAGATTATAAATTCTCTCTCGATAAATATACTCTTTTTTGAGTCCGTCTTTATACTGTAGTAAAATAGGCGTAACGAGAGGTAACCAAAATAAATGATACTACCTTCATTCACTATTTTTTGTCTCATTTCATTAAAATATTTTCACATATATTCATAAAATGATGAAAAAAAATGATAGTCAGAGGTAGTAGTAAAATAAAATAAAATAAATGATACTGTACTTAAATTTATACTCCCTCCGGTTTTATATGTTTGCCCCATATCGATTTGCATATAAATTAAGAAATTAAAAAATTGTGTATGGAAAGTACAATGATGAAGAAATAAAGGTGGACTAATAGGTATAAAGTAGTGATTAAAGTGTAAATATAGTGGCAAAATAGGTAAATAATAGAAATTCATAGGGACAATATGGTAATATATATATAAGACCAATATGGAAAGTGGAGAAATGGGGCAAACAATTAAAATTTGCCAAATAAGGAATACGGAGCAAACATAAAAAAACCGGAGGGAATAGTTTTATACTCCTATACTCCATACAACCAACCTTAAAACAATTGATACTTTAGAAATTATACAACCTTATAACAAATTGATAACCTTATGTATAAGTTATAACTACTACGGAGTACTTTGTATTAATTTATACTACGTACTCCGTAGTATTTTAATAATTTTCCTTAACGTTCGGTTCAAAGTCTTGGAATGAATTTGAATGGATTCTGATGATTAATTATTCCATGAAGGTATGGAATTAGATACCCATAATTGTATGTTTACAGTTTTTGGGTTCGATATTGGAATGTATGAATAATAATTGTAATTGGAGTAAGGTGAAACGAAACTTGTGGTCGGAGTCTGAGATGAGATTCCAAGTGATTGGGATAGAGTTAGAATCCATTTCAAAATGCTAATCAAATTAAAGTAGCCATCATACTTTGGCCAAGCTACTCAACCTAGCTCAAGTGTGTATTCTAACGATCTAACATTCAAACCTATAACATGGTCATCATCAGTTGAGAAACTAAGGGGGTGTGTGGATAATACGGTTATTGTGAGACCTCTCACATAGGAGTATTTTATTATTTTAATAACTTCCCCCCATGTGAGAGGTCTCACAATAATCATATCGTGAGACCGTCTCATATGAGAATTTGTGGGATAATAAAATGAGAGGGAGGAGGAGGGAAGAGAAAAGGAAGGAAGGGGAGGGGAGGGGAGGGAGAATGAAAATGAACCATTTTTCCTTCAAATCTTGCCTATTTTAGAGGATAAATATTTTGTCTTGGAGGAGAGAAATGGAGAGATACCTTTTCCCTCCCCCTCCAAATCACTCCATCCCATTTTTTCAACCAAGCAATGAAACTTGCTCTCTCCCCTTTCCCTTCCCTCCAAATCCTCCTATCCAAACACACCCTAAAAAATTGAAGTTAAAAAACCGTAATAAATTTGAATAGTTAAATAGTTCGTAGAATAGGTGGTGGTTGGGGCACTTGTGGGAGTTTGGCGAAACTCCATTAATTAAAGAATGCAAACTAAGATATAGGTAGTTGTGGTTAGATAATAGATATGCTAGTTTATCCCGAATGATTTGACTAAATATAACCATGCACGCATGTACGCACCACGCGGGTACATAACATAGCATAGCCATATATATAGGAATAGAAGTAAGGTAAGGAGTAGTACGTAGGATTATGGATGCAATATAATACGTGGATGTGGGTGACACATCCAATAATGTGCAACTTACTCCACAATATTGACTTCACCAGGCCATCCAATTGCTAGCTACTTGTATGTTGTATCATCGTAGGTATGTAGACCTGTCAAACGGGTCGGGCGGTCGGGTTTCGGGTTCGGTCATTTCGGGTTCGGGTAAAATACGGGTCGGGTGTATTTCGGGTTTAAAAAATATGAGTTTTATACGGGTCGGGTTTATACGGGTTTCGGGTCGGGTTCGGGTCATATACGGGTTATTAACGCACTTTAAAAACATTAATTTTCTTTACATTTTTTTATCATAAATACAATTTTATTCTTAATTTTCTTAATGAACTCATTCTATTGTCAAGTATTTAACATGTGCCAATACATGTAAAATTCAGTATTTTTCAAATAGTGTTAAAATTTTAAATATTTATTTAAACCAAGTTTTACGTTGGAAAAATTATTTTCGTAAATAAAATATTTTATTTTCATTAAATTAAAAATTATTATTCCGTTATAAAAAGATGAAAATTTATTTATCGAATTATTAAAAAAATTATCTTTCGTTAAATAAAGTTTAAAATTCGAAAATGTTTTTAATATTGACCTGTCGTTTTAACATTTTCTCGTCTCATAAAATTTAGAAATAATTTATTGAATTTTTAAAATAATGATTTCTCATAGCTATTGTCTCAAATTACTATTTACCGTCTATTTTACTTACTGTCTCACAAATTATTTTTTTAAAAATAAATTTTACGGTTTTCATTATTTTAATTTCGTAATCTTATATTTCAACTTTTTAAGCAAGAAATAAAGATGCTTGTACGAGAAACGGACTGGAACTCGGGAAACTGGTCTCCTAATAAAATCCCACGTTTCCTAGCTACTAATACTCTCCTATAGTCCTACTCACACATAGTCTCTCCTATAACTACACTAATCTATTCCTACACTCTCCACATATATATACCTATACCTACATACCTACTACTAAAACTACTACGAGTATAAATGAGTACTACCCTACATTACCTTACTACTACTTCTACGTAATATTACTCCATTAATCATAATGACACTTTGGCTTGTTGGTTATGATATTCTCCCATTTGTTTCTAAGGTAAGGGGTTCAAATCCCCTTCCCTATGCAATCATAGTTTTTTTTGTTTTTTTAATAATTTCTTAGACAAGTTAAGGGCTTAAACTATGCAAACAGCAGGAGTCGAACCCAAAATCTTTTGTGCCAAAATGATTTACAACTACACTAGTGAACCAATGAATCACATGAATTTGTCGTTTAATTATGTAGAAATATTATACTTGATACAAGTTCATTTGTTTACCTTCTAGATAATTATGGAGAAGAGAGAATTTTTTAATCAAATACAAATAAATAATTTAGACGGAGGGAGCATATATTTACTAGTTGCTCAACCGCCTTATACATACTCCGTACAAAGTATTTTTTTGTAAGTTTTCTTAAACGAAACAAAAAAAAAATCAAAACTAACATCAATTTATAAAATAAAAATTGGTTTTCAAACAATTATTTTTATTGTATAAATTCACTTATAATCTTTTTTTCAAAATACAAACCGTAAAATTTCAAAATGCCCCCCATAACGGCAAATCCTGGATCCAGCCCTGACTACTAGTACATATTACTACTACTTACTACTCTCTCTCTCTCTCTCTCTCTATATATATATATATATATATATATATATATATATATATATATATTCTACTATACTACGTATTCCGTAATATATATTTACTTCTTCGTCATTCTCTATATAATTGGAGCATCGGGAATGAGGAGACGACCTTTCTTACGTAGACAATATTATCGACCTGACGACCTTTATTTCTTAATAACGTTAATAAATACTCCGTAATATTTATTAAGGTAACCAAATTTTTCTTCTAACAACATTTCTTATATATAAGTATATTATGTTAGTAATTTAATAAATTGCTTATTTAAATATTTAGAGTTGTTTGTACGACTAAATTATTTATGTATATAAAAAAAATGTTACGCGATATTTTATTTATGTTATGTACGTATTTATGACTAAATTGAACTTAACTAAACTATCACTTGTTTAATTTATTTATCACCTTTACATTTCTGTTGGTATGAGAAAATGAATAAAAGAACTCAAAATGATAAAATTTATCATTTCATTGTATTTTATTTATTTAATTCTATTTACTGTGTTTATTTATTCTGTGTATTTTATATTTTGTATGTATATTATATAATTGTAATTTTGGTCGTATTTAATTTTCTGTAGTACTTTTACATTTGTTTATATATTATAAAAATGAAGTAGATTAGTAACCTACTGTTTGGGGTACAAACATGATTCCCGGCTCGAGCAGCGGTTCGGCTCTTCTCGGGATCCGGATGCGAGTCGTCGGCGTTCCTGCAAGGTGAACTCCGGCCCCAAGGGATTGCCCCCGGGGCGGAGCCTCCGACGCCCAAGTCAGTATATTGTGTTTGTTTATGTGTTTTGGGTATAAGTCGTATCGTAGTTAAGACCGAGATAGTGGAGGGAGTAGTAATGAATTGGCCTCCCCTTCCTCTCTACCAAAATGGGGTATTTATAGAGGAGGGGAGAGGTGGTGACATCGTCGTAGTGATGTCGCCCGGGTGATGTCGTCCGATGACATCATCTGGGTGATGTCATGAGGAGTCTATTTCGGGTCGACTAGTGGCGACTCGTAAGGACGGTCAGCCGGTACGAGGGTCCGGCCGACCCGAGGTTTGGCCGGCGCGGGGGCCGGCCGACCCGGAGTTCGGTCTACGCGGGGTCCGGCTAGATCGTGGATCGGTCGAGCCGGGATCGGGGTCCGGTGCCTAAGGACGACCTCTATTCCCGAGGTCGGACCTACATGTCTGTCTAAGTCGGCCTACACGTCTGGGGGATTTATCCCCCATCACCTACAAAATCTTATTTTAATAAAATTTCACTTATTATTTTATATAGGTAGAAATTTATAAATTTCATTTTTCTAAAATGAATGGATTTGTTTTATTCCGAAATTTTTACACGACATTCATAAATATTTTTAAAAATAATTTTACGTAAAATTTTGTAAATCAATTAAGTACGACTTAATTTATATTTTTCATGAACTTTTATATTTTTTAGAAATTATAAATTTTAAAATAATATTTTATTAATATTATACCTTAAATTTTATTTTTATATAAAACTTCATTTAAAGATTTACTATTTTAAAAGAAGTTATACGATATTTGGGATATAATGTTTCGGGTGACACTTGAGGATTAAAGTATAACGTTGTCACACTGAAGTAAGAATTTGAGGATTTGACTGTTTCAAATGAGTCCGACCAATTATTGAAGGTCACCAAATAATGTACTACTTGTTCACGGGCGACTTTTATATAAGGTTTACGATGCGAGTCTGGGACGAATAGCTTGTGTTGGGTTCTACCATGCGTGGTGTTTCGACTGCACTTGTAATGAAAAGCAGACTCGGAGGCTGCGGTTCGAGAGTCGACCTAGTGTTTAAGGTAGTCGTCCTACGACAGTGAGAGTTGCGGTTCAAGAGTCTGCGTAGGGTATGTGGCGCACATATAGACAAGTACTTGATCAGTATTACCACTTAGGTAGCGGGGGCAGAACAAGATTCTGAAAACTGCGGGTTTCCTCTTGGTGATGCGGAGAATGTAATCATCAACTTTTATTTCAGTCCAGAGCTCCGTTTGAATAAACGTATAATATAATAAAAGTTCGGGCCCAATTGAGCCTTATGGGTGAGATGTAAACCTCATAAGATTGGTTCGGTCTACGAGTCGGTACTACGGTTACTTCCATTAGTGAGATGCAAGCCAATAGGATGTAGCGGTGATACTAGGAGCCACGACTCGCGTATTTATTCTCTGTTTACGTGAAAAATGATTTTAAAATCATAGCTGCCAATGTCCCATCTTTTAAACTTTATCGTTTTCATCACCTCACATGTTGATTAGTTGAATTAAAGGAAACTATCTGTTACGTGATATCCTTTAATAATTTTTGTAAGCGTATTATTTATTATTCACATGATTGTCTTATGTGTTCGAGGTGATGTTAGATGAACGACTTGGTTGCTGTCATGCTCAGCGTCCACTGTATTATTTTTTTTTGCAGGTCTAAGACGTTGGGAAATCGAGCGCGAGAGATTTAATAATATGTTTGTATAAAATACAATCTATATTATGTACTAAGTGAATCAAGACTATGTAATTAATAGTCGTTTATTGTAAGGATTCGTAGCGATCCGGATTTATTTACACTCTGATATAATTTTAATTAAATGACTGAGATAATTTTCCGCATTATCTATTAATTTAAGTCATCGAAAATTTGGATTGTTACAATACATACATACACATTAATACATTATTGCCCTCCACAGTTACGGCTGCTTAAGACTTTAAGGCATGCAATACACATTATTGCCCTCCACAGTTACGGCTGCTCAAATTCGAATTTAATTAGACTTACGGGGATAATACACAATCTTACATACAGTTAGCATGAAGTGATGAACTAATTATATCGTATAAACCCTTCTCCCTCCTCCCAACAAAAACCCTAGCCTCCAAAAAAAAAAAACCTTGGGGCTACCACCATTAATGGTGGTAAGCCCCCAATTTTTAATTAATTATATCGTTTTAATATTAATACTATTAGTATTTTAGTTATAATAATAAGTCCTCTCCTTTTGGAGAGTTTCGCCCCCATCAATTGATGGGTTTCGCTCTCTCTTTGAGGAGAGATGTTAAATCTATTATAGTGGAGAGGACGCGGAAGATCATCAGTGCTATAATCGTTCATCACGTGGTATCTCAATTGATGTCAGACCGGCGGCTACGATCTATTGGATTAGATGAAATTGATTCTCGTCAAAACCTTGGAAGATCCGAAGACCCTCTTGTGAAAAGTTGTATCATTACACAGCGATGTGTTGAAAGAGGATGTGCAGAAGCGGAGATCAAAATCTTAGTGAGAGATCTTTGTTTTAACGAGAATTTATTTTACTCAAATTTTATAGTATTGTATCCGTTCAATTTTGATATAAGTTGTAGATGTCGTATGACTTCTTATTAATGAAATGATCTATTCGCTCAAAAAAAAAAAAAAAAAAAGTGATGAACTAATTATCCGTATATATTAGGAATAGGATATGAATGTGAATTAATGTCATGAGAAGAGTTAATGAAACATTGAATATCGTAATTCATGTTCGATGTATTCATCTATGTCATGTACGGAGTACTATATATAAACTACATTCATATGAATAAGAACAACACAATTCACCCAAATACACTTCTCTTAATTGATATCTTACCGATTTGAAATCTAGTGACTCTGTGAGATTGGAACAATTTTTTTTTTTCAAAATTTTAGTCCCCACTAGTCCTCTAAAACCGTCACTTTTAGGAAAGAAATGCTAATATTGAGTGATACTATATAATAATAATTTTCTGATCAAAGAGTTACACAAAGTAATAAGAAATGTCTAATATTACTTGTTCTTCTTAGTTGAGTTCTAAGACCAAACTCAAAGTATTCCACTCCACAAATTTGAATTCCACCCACTCGACAAATTGGAAGAACGCAACAACAAAAATGATTATTTGATAGGCAAGTACACCGACACATGCACTATAAAATGCAACAATTTTACTATATAAACACTCTATTTGTCTATTCACTCCTTTTAACAACATGATGCAGACGTTGTTGGCTTCCTGAAAACGATCGAGGAGAAAAGGGAGGTGCTAACAAAAAAATGGTCGGACACATTTACGTCATATACAAATACAAGATGAAAGGTACCTTCACCACCTTCACCACGCATATAGCTATGTGTAAAGTAATTAACTTACCACAATATAATGACTACATGCAGGGAAAAAATAGTGAACGTGACTTTATGGGCCGGGGTGATGCGTCTGACTACATTACAGAAGAAATTAGCGGGCAAAATGGACATGACATGGTCGTAGTCATCACATCTGCAAGGGTCATAAATTATGAAGGTAATAAACTTTTGTTTATCAACTTTTATCGTTCATCTTTTTGAATATATGTAAATTTACATGATCGAGTCTGTCACATATGATTATAAAAACCATGATTTTCAAAAAAGTTGTTCACTACTCCGTATTGTGTGATATGAGAAAATAAGGCAACATAAAGCTACGCCACTTCAATGCCAAGGAAAATGTACATGGAACATGTAACATGTGTATTAACAGTACTTCTCTTTTCTCCTCTTTCAACCTCACTCCTACTCATCTACTACTACTGATACTTCTGATTTCTACGCATTTCGGCTTAGCACTAAACAGTATTTCTCCATTCGTCTCGATTGTTTATAAACCTGTGGTTTAGTACGACTATACAAAGTCGAAAGAACAATAAAAAGGGGACGTAGGCTTAATATTATGTTATTAACTTAGTTAAAGTGTATAATAAAACCAAATATTATAATGTCACTTAATATTATGTAGGTATTATGTTAACGGTTTTTCTAACATGTGTCTAATGGACACGCGTTAATGTGTTATTAACATAAATATTAGGTACCCGTTGAATCTTGATTTGCAGTCACATAGGAACCATTTTAAACTAATTGGTTTTAAGTTTTTTATTGTTACAAATCATATTAGTTAAATTGCTTTGATTTAATTACGGTTAGTCTAATCACGTTTGACTGATCTTTTTACCTATAATAATGCTGTACATATCATACTTATTAACAAAGACTACAACACTGATGTAGGAGATTACCAATTACAATCCACATATGGGACCAAGGTCTTCCTCGACTTGGACCTGCCAGAGACTAGAATATTACTGCAAAGGTAACCGTTTGCCCTCACAATAAAAAAAACGCATATGAACCATGTCCCCGATCTCACATATACTAGATTAGCCACATATTATTATTTGCGTTGTCATACCACCCTACAGGAACCAGGAACCCGTTCAAATAAGAGTCCTCGATGCTGAGGTCGCAGAAGATATGGTCACTTCAACCATTGCAGAGCTTCTACAAGCAGATGTCGACGATCAGATAATGTCGCCAGACATCGCATACCTACTGATATAATATACCATTGATCATTTTCGATTAAATGAAACAATTGGAACAGAATGAGGTATACAAATGCCACGGAACGATAACAGAAGTAAGAACAGATGTTGACTGGCGGTATCAGTCTTGCACATCATGCCCCGCTGGAATCGACGAGGACGGAAAGTGTCGCCAATGTAACGAACCAATACCCTACCCCAAACAAAGGTAAGAAAAAACACACAAAAAAAAAAATAACTCACCGTACGGTATGTTAAACCTATCTATTGCTCCTAGACAATATCACAAATATGTTAATACCTACAACACAGGCACAAATTAATCACTACAATAGCGGACGAAATAGCATACACATTATCTTTGGTGATTTTTGGGAGAGAAGTTGAGAAGATAGTCGGGAGACTAATCGAAGCATTACTAACCCAATATGAAAAGGTACGCACAACAAATAACACACCAACTACTCGAACAAATTTTAACCGTTTTGTCCTAACAAGAGAACAAAAAACAGGACGGGGGAAAGGAGAAAGTATGTCTTACATACTCCAACAATGTATCGGGAGAGAATACACCATGAAAGTCAAGATTGAGATTACCAAATACAACTCCGAACGGGAACTAAAGTGTCAAAAGGTATTGCCGACGCCAAAGACCCTCCAACTCCAACCACAGTGGAAAGGGGGGACAAAAAAACAGAGGTAACAACAACAATTCTTACCCAAAAACACCAGCATCTTTTTACACACGAGACCATATACCCAAACAACTCCAATGTTTTCGCAGGAGCAACCACAACAAGACAACTTAGAAAGTCAGCCTACAACAAAGTCTGACCCATCGGTGAACACCTCAGCTAAAAATGAGAAGAGAAAGATAGACAAGGAGTAAGTTAATTATTATTACGTACACCAACTACAAGCAATTTTCACTTATATTTCAGTAACAAAATTTCCACACCAAAAATGACTTACAGCTTCGAAGTGACGACGAAAGAAGCATCCGTAGCGAAGGAAACAATAGAGAAAAAGAAGCCAAAAGTTGAAAAGACAAAATAGACCTCAACAGAGAAAAACACAAAAGAACAAGGGCATAATTTATGCAGATTACATATTGCAATTATTTTATAGTATACAAATTTTTTAATGTCTGTTTTTTCCTTAGACTGGATCATGTCAACTTTTTTCGTTCTTTATATTTACATGTCATGCGTCTTTTAGCAGCTTTGATGATTCGATCTTTGCAACATCTGCCCTATTCACAATTACGACATCCTCTACATGCACGCGCTGTGACAACCACATGGAAGTTAGACAAGTAAATTAGTAATCTAGTGCGGTGCACGGGCATGACGACTAGTTGATAAAAAAACGTAAATCAAGAAGTCTCATTTCCTGAGAATCAATGCCAGATAAGGACGTTCCAACCTTAATCAATCAAGACGAGGACATGCATTCTTGAGAATCTTGCATTTCTTAGTGGGACAATTGAGTTGGTTATTCTCACTGGGGATGATATTGTTATGGGAGAGCATTTTCGGAGACCCTTTTAGTTAACTTTTATTCTCATAATTCACTAGAGTGATTTAGTTCGTATCTGATAAAGATTGAAGGATTGGATGGATTGTCAAAACAAAATATAAAGTCTTATTATTTGTATTGGCTGGCGTATCATCATAAGACAATAACGTATACATGAAATTTGGTCTGATCATAAATAGCACGAGTACGTCTCATATCGATCAATTGCAAGGTGGAGGACATGGCGGTTTAGTCCAACCCTCGACGCTACACTCGCACCATTGCGACGAGTGTTTATCGTCCGCCGGATTACAACTAGCTTCTATAGTATGGATCTGACTACCTCTCTGCAAATAACAAATGCACAATTCAAAGCACTTGTTTACATCCGGGCATCCCCCTCCGATCCTCTCGTAAATGCATTCATCCGTTCCCGGACCTGTGATATCATATCAATATTAAAGTCAATATATCCGATTTATATAATTATATATATATATATATATATATATCAGTTTTTCTAATATATGCCCACTAACATAATTAAAGATTCTCAAACATATTATCATGAGAAATTAAAATATTAATTTATATTTATCATATAATAATACTTAAATAATATACTTGAAAATATTTCCTTAATTATGTTATTAACCTGTTTCCGCTTACATATGTTAGAAAAGCATAAGACTTATGTATTTATGTCCACCGGACACATGTATTTCACCATGGTATATTGTGGACTATAAATCTATAATATTATACGGAGTATCACTTAACAATATTAGTGCCTCTAATTTCCTATTTTCTTGTCATTTTATGGTTTTTGATCAATATTAATTCCTCCTTTTTTTTTAATGTTGACCTAATTTCAATCAATGTTTCTCACATATTATCCCCTTAAAAACGGAGAGAGTACAATATTTTTTCATAAAATACAACTTAATATCATGTGACAATATAAATATATTTCTCCCTCCACTTTGTTTAATATATATGAACCTTGAAGGATATTTTAATAAAAATGGACGGACATATAGATACAGAGGAAGGGAGGAATATCAAATATAAATACTGTATAAAAATATATTGGTATCATACATGACAATATTCATATTCATCGTAGCTTTCATTGAAAATATAAATATATGTTTATGTGTAACAAATAATGCATATTGATACCATCTAACTCGATTTTTAATGATACTAAAATATAAATGAACTTATTAATGTTATTAAAACATAATTAAAATCATACTATAATAATCTGAATGGGCAGTAGCAAAGAGAACAAAGAGAATGACAATTGATGATGGTTTAAACATTTTGATTTAATTACTCTGTACTTTTTTTTTTTCGAAGTGAATTTAATTACTCCGTATTAGGGAGAGGACATACCGCCTTTTTTATACTAATAATAATTAAATTAAGAGTAGGTCTCCTGAGAGACAGTCTCTCATTAACTTTATTGAGAGACTAAGTACAAATGGAAGTAACAATGGTACCAAAGCTAATAGAAGTAAGTACGATTATCATAAAATAGTATACAAATATAAAGAGGGTACACTTCTTATAAAAACAGGTACAAAACAAAGTTGTCATTTAAAGGTACGAATAAGACATAGAGTGGTATCGAAGAGTGGTTTCTCAATAAGTTATTGAGAGACCGTCTTTCCCAAGAATTTGTGTTAAATTAAATAGGTTAGAAATTGAAATCTTGAAATAATATCAATATCACCTGATTTGATTTCGGAAGATTTATTATCCCGTCAAATTTTTAACCATCTACAAACAATACTTGGTATTAAAATTACAAAATTGCACAAAGATCTCTTTAAATAAATAATAATCCAATTTTATTTAAAAATATTAGAACATTTTTTAAATTCCTTTCTTACCGCATGCATGTCAAATTTATCATAAATTATAAATTCTCTCCCGATAGAGATACGAGTATTCCTTTTTTGAGTATGTTTTAAAGTAAAACAGGGTAATAAGAGGTAACCAATAACAAATGATACTCCCTTCAATTCATTTACTACCCTTTGCATAATTGTATTAAAATACTTGTCATATACAGAGTATATTGATAAAATGAAACAAAAAAATGATAATATAACCGGAGGTAGTAGTTGCTTCAAAATAAAATACTCCGTAAAATAAATGATACTCCTCATATACATTGGAGTAAGGCGGAATGAAGTTGGAAACGTGTGGTCAGAGTTTGGGATGAGATTTCAAGGATTTGGATAGAGTTAGATCGAATCCATTCCGAAATACTTCAACCAACTAGCATAACATTGAAATGGATTGAAGCCTGGGAATCAAATTAAACTAAGTAGGTGACTAGCTAGCTAGCCATCATACTTTGGCCAAACTCAACTTCAGTGTGTACTCTAACGGTATAACATTCAAACCTACAACATTATCGGTAACAATAATAGAGTAAACACAAATGGTCATCATCAATATAATCGATTGAGCAAACCAAATGATTGAAGTTAAAAGTCCGTAGTAAATTTGAATAATAATTAAATAGTCCGTAGAATAAGTGAGGATGGTTGGTTGTAGAAGTTTGGCGAAACTCCATCAATTAAAGAATGCAAAGCTAAGGTAGTTGATAATAGATATGGTAGATAGTTTATCCAAAATGATTTGACTGAATTTAACCATGCATGTATGTATGTACGCACCACGCGGGTACATAACATAACATGACATAACATAGCCATATACGGAGTATATAGGAATAGAAGTAAAGAGTAGTACGTAGGATTATGGATGCAATACGTGGATCTGGGTGACACATCCAATAATAATGCACAATATATTGACTTCACCACCATCCAATCGCTAGCTACTTGTATGCATGCATGAGGTATGTATGTATGTATGTATGTATTCATGCACATTTTATTGTTAAGTATTTAACATGTGCCAATACATACACACACATTATTGCCCTATACTAGCTCCACACTTAGTTATGGCTGCTCAAGACTTTAAGGCATGCACTGTAGTGCTCAAATTCCAATTTAGACTTACGGGGATACTGAATCTTACATACACTTGATCTGAGGTGATGAACTAATTATCCGCATATATTAGAAATATGATATGAATGTGACTTAATGTCATGAGAAGAGTTAGATGTAGAGGAGAATCTAGCTAATAGTAAAGGGTAGCATTCGCTACTCCAAATTTGAAAAAAAATGGTTAAAATTATCGACTTTTGTTACTCCAAATTTCGTAAAAATGATACATTTTCATATAAATTAAGCAAATATGATGAAATCGCTACCCAAAATTTGAACTCTGGATTCGCCCCTGGTTAGATGAAACACATTGAATATCGTAATTCATGTTCGATGTATTCATCTATATCATGTACGAAGTACTATATGGAGTACATTCATATGAATAAGATCAGAACAACACGTACAATTCACCCAAATATACTTCTCTTAACAGTATATCTTACAATTTTTAAATCTAGTGACTCTGTGATGAGATTGGAACAATTTTTTTTCAAAATTTTAGTCCCCACCAGTCCTCTAAAACGGTCACTTTTAGGAAGAAATGCTAATACCGATCGAGTGATATGTAATAATTTTCTGATCAAAGAGTTACACAAAGTAATAAGAAATATCTAATATTACTTGTCTTCTCAGTCAAGTTCTCATGTAGATTGAGACGGAGTAATACACTTCAACTATTCGTATTATCATGTACCCCACCGCCTTTGTTGTTTGTTTACCTTTGATTTACATTTAGTTTCCAAGCAAGCGCAGTATACCGAACTTGGAGATGAAACTTGGATTATGACCACTTTGCTACATAATTTATTGTCTTTTTTTATTCTTCTTAAAATATGTTTTTATGATACGGAGTAGATTATCTACTATTAGGGCTCGCTTGGGATAGGAGTAATGTATTAAAGGGGTAATGAAGCTAAAATGAACTAGAAAATGGAGGGAATGAGTGATTAGTGTTTCTATTTTATGGTGTAAAGTGGGAGAAGGGAGTAACAATTACCCTTATATGGGAGTAATAAATTACTTATGGGGGGAGGGGAGTAATGTATTACCCCAAAAGAGGTCATATTAGTCTCATTTTGATCTTTTTTTCTCCATTTCCGCTTAGCACCATCACTAGTCTCCTCCATTTTCTAGTTCAATTTAGCTCTATTACCCCCTTAATACATTACTCTCATCCCAAGCGAGCCCTTAATAGAAAAATTAAACTCCCTGAAAAATCTAACTGTACTTAACAATTAAACTCCTAATAAAAGTACACTACCAGCCATATCTATGATTTATCATTTTAGTTACTGAATGACATTAATCTATTGTATATTACTCGTACTAAGTATATAATACTCCGTAGTAATTTTGAAAGGATTTATTATGTAAAACGATTCCTTTGTATAATTTGTTTAAAACTTGTTTAATTAATCAATAAATGAAATTATATTTTCAGAAAAGTGAGTCATCTCATGCTAAGAACACTTTCCATTACAGTATGATTTGTAATTTTTTTAATCACTTGTAGACATCATTCAGGTATGAGTTATGACAATAATAACATTGAATATTTATTTTTGCCAATCCACGCAATCTCATACCGAGTAGTATAACTTTATTTTAACACTAGATCTCCTAAATAAAGAGTTTATCTCCTTTATGTCGTATATATATCCGTCACAAATTGATAACAGGTAAAATAATATCAATTGATTAGAAAAGATAAGGCTAGTGAATAGTATATGACTTTGTCTTTATCTACTCAAATGAATATTCTTTGACTCGTGACACATTTATTACGAGTAGTTCCGTCACAAACAAGAATTTATCGTAAATAAAACAAGAAAAATAGTTCTAGAAACTAAAAAAACAAAAGAAAAGAGACAATGATGCACAACCTACCAACACAACACACACATCTTACTCAGTCAGACATTTATACCCATTTTGCCCTCTGACTGACTTCGCCCTTCTCTTCGGCCAGCCACACAAACCGTGTTTTTTATTTTGATTCGTTCAGATTATAGACTACAAAATTACGAGCACTTCATAATATTATAATCATAATCATAATAATAATAATAATAATAATAATAATAATAATAATAACAAAAGTAATAAACCAAAAAGTTTGTGTGTTTCAACTATGGTAGGGCGTACATACATACAACATACATGTCAATTGTCAAGTGTCAACCCCTTTGACATCTATCTCTCCTTCTCTAATTTTCACCTTAATTCAACTTCCTAATCTTAATCTAAGTCTAGTTGTTATATAATTACCATGGACTTACGACTAATTGTGGTCTACTTGTTATAAATGTACATGCATGGAACCGATGATGTCATCACCTTATTATTCAACTTATTAGACTCGACAATAACTGTATATAAGTATTCTGTCAAGTATAACTTAAACTTCACTTCATCTATTTCTGATCGAACAAAGCTTTGAATTGTAGCGTGACCTTATCAACTAAGACGTTTAATAACATGTTATAATCTAAAAGGTTCTCACAATCGATTCCAACAACCTAGCGCATATGCTATGCATGCTATGTCATTTGAAACTGATCGAGTCTGACCTCTCAAATTCATTCAACAACCGCATTCTATTTTATCAAATGTGTAATTAATTCTACTTATTATTATTATTAATTACAACACTATGCTATGCTAATGCTATACGTATTGTAGGCTAAGGTGTGTATGTGAAACTTGATGGAGAAGCAAGAATGCAGAACACAATGAAGTTTTAAATTAAGTAGAACACTAGCTCGTAAAAATCAAAGTCAAGGGCTTTGTTAAGAATTAAAAACACCAAAGTCAAGAGATGGTGAAGCAAGTAGCTAGCAAGCAAGTCGTCATGAATAATCTCTCTTTTTAACCAAATACGTAGACTTATGAACTCCCCTTACATATTGCCTTATCCCAAATCCCATCCACCCTTTCCATCCCTATTACTAGATACACTAAAATCCTCTATCCTTTTAATTAATTAACAAAATCTTCAAATAATAATGATATAATTATTATGTCATCACATTTTCCACCAATGATATTCGGAATGAAAACAACAATAATATTACTCGTATTTCATAAATTATTGGATATGTCGTGCATATCGGTCATAAGTTTTTGAAGGGTCAAGTAGTCTAGATAGGGCGTACAAAAAGAACAATGTTTAGGTAGATAATACAAATCTGTCATAAGTTTGTGACGGATATACCCGTCATACAGGAGATTCACTGATAATACTATTTATTTGAATAGATTTATTACAATAATTGTAGGTGTGAGTTCCCTTAACTTCAATTCCCTCCTCTTTTAAAAGTCATCTCTACTACCATTTCTCTTTCTCAAAAAACACCCTAACACAAATATATACATACCTCCCTCCTCTTTCCCTCTCTTAACTAATCCCTCTCATTTCTCATTTTATTAAGCCAAACACCATTATTAACAAAGAAAAAAACGTTACATATATTACATCAAACAAATAAAAACAAATGACGGTCGATAGTAAAAAATTGTCATGGAGAGCATTATGGCCATGTTGCGGAATATTGGACGACCCGGATATTCCAAGGAAACGGGTTGCGGATCAACCCCCGAGTCCAATGGGATTCCAACGCTTTCGATTTGGTGATTTGAGCGATCCAAAATCGCTTACGTTTAACGAGGATCTATCCATTTCACTAGCGGGTACAAATCTCCATTCCTTTAACCTTAACGAGCTTAGGTTAATCACTCAAAATTTCTCTTCTAGCAACTTCCTTGGTGAAGGTGGGTTCGGTCCGGTTCATAAAGGGTTCATTGATGATCGTGTTCGACCCGGGTTGAGGGCTCAACCCGTTGCCGTTAAGATCCTTGACCTTGATGGCACACAAGGTCATCGTGAGTGGTTGGTAAGTCTCATCACCATCATATATAATATCACATCCAAACATGGTCATTCACGTAATTATTTTTTCAAAAGTTTTATTGACTCTACTCTTGTACTTACGGTCTGACAATAAGATATCGTAACATGATATATTATACTCCCTCCGAGTTTCTATTATTGTCCCATAAGGTTTTGGGGTGAAAAATAAGGAAGGGGAAATGAGTGGTTGAAAAAAGAAGGAGGAAGAGAGAGAAATGGGAGAGTAATTGTGAACCACACATTGATGGCCTAAAAAGGAAAGTGGGACAAAAATCAAACTCACCCCAAAAAGGAAAGTGGGACAATAATAGGAACTCGGAGGGAGTACTTAATTAAGTCGAGTTGTCACTGATTAATACTTTGTATGTATGTCCTCTATTTTATTTATTTTAATTAAAGATAAATAAATTATTAAAAAAAAAGCATATGATTTGTATATATGATGATTACTAGTACGAGTACTATATGTATGGGGATTTGTAGCGTATGAAGAAGTCAAAAATATGACATAAAATTTGGGTTGTACTATATGCAAGATTGGTGTGACTTTGTAGTATATGATTGAGATGGGAATAGTTCTTTTTAATTGATTTGAAAATAATAATAATAATGATAATGCAGTCGGAGGTGCTAGTGCTAGGACAGCTAAGGCACGCCCACTTGGTGAAGTTGATAGGATATTGTTGCGAAGATGAGCATCGAGTTCTTGTTTACGAGTACTTGCCTCGGGGTAGTCTCGAAAATCAACTCTTCCGAAGTAAGTTCACCAAACCCATTTACCTTATTATTATTCAAATTATGTATTTGAGACGGTTTCACGTTACAATAACCTTCTCTATTGATAGAAAATCGAAAGTAGTGTGTATGAGTGTTTGTATTCAAAAGTGGTACTACATGCATGTGTTTGATGAGTAGCTAGTTTTAGGTGTACTTTAGTTATCGAAGTTGACGTACTATTTTTTGAGCTGGAATGATAAAGAAAGATGAACCATTTGGTGGTTGTTATCAATTCTGTGAAGATTATATTACCACTTCAATTTCATTTTCGTAGATATAGCATGACAATTGACACATGCATGAGGATTAAACGTACAAATAATTAGTAGTACAAGATGTATGTGTTTGAATTGAGTTTTAGTATTGAAATCGTTTTTTCAAGCTTGTCGTGCAAGAATCGTCGTCCTTGTTAATCAATAGATCTATCTTGTGTAACTATGTAAGATCATTATAATCGTTTTGTATTGTGAAACTTTTACATAGGAGATAGTTACAGATTACTGTGAGATCATAAACATAGGAGTTAACTCAAGTGTAACAACTCACTCTTTTACTCTTACCCCACCCATAAGATGAGGGATTCGATTCTCATGTGGACATCAGTCATTTGAAATTCAATTTTTTGTTGTTACCGATAGAAAAATTAGATGTATTGTTTTTTTTATAGTTTTTAAATAAGCTGATAGATTTTTAATAATATATCTCATATACAAAAACTACTATATTATTCAGGATTTTCGGCTTCGCTTCCATGGTTAACAAGACTTAAGATCGCGCTTGGAGCAGCCAAAGGGTTGGCCTTCCTCCACGAAGCAGAAAAACCGATCATCTACCGTGATTTCAAAGCTTCAAACATCTTGCTAGATTCAGTAAGTTCATCATACATTTAGCTAATTAATATCTACTTGAATTGCTATTAATTGTATTATTGTGTGTGATTAAGGATTAAAGATGCATGCATGTTTCTAATTAATTGAGGTTTTTAAAATTATGAAGGACTTCACACCAAAGTTATCTGATTTTGGACTGGCAAAGGATGGCCCAGAGGGAGACGACACACATGTTTCTACTAGGGTTATGGGCACTCAAGGTTATGCAGCTCCTGAATACATAATGACAGGTATCTACTCATCATTGCCTCGATATTAGTATTTATTGTATGAGACGGTCTCAAATCGTGAAACAGTCCAATTTCAATTGAAAAGGTTCACTCGTATATCAATTATAAATAAATTGTCACATCACAAGATCAGTGGATCATCTCACTGACTCATGCGTGAGACGGTCTTACTTCATACTTCGATCTAGAAGTTGTGACTCAATAATTATTTTGAATCACTATCATTAGTAGCTAGTCATGACCTTGTTTACGCTAGTACTTTGTTTTACCAATTTAGTAAAAATTTATTACTTGCACAACTCAAATTTATCATCCATAATGTGCACGTTTGGACAAATTTACTTATCATCACATTGAAAGCTGAATATTTAATCTCATTACTAATTTGAGCTCACTGGCAATTTGAAGAAAGATATAGCTCAGTGCCAGTAAGTCGCAGATGAGAATGAAACTCTTATTAGAACATTAGAACTAACAGATGTTTGTTATTGTTTTAGGTCATTTAACGACTGCGAGCGACGTCTATAGTTTTGGAGTAGTACTTTTGGAGCTCCTAACAGGGAGAAAATCGATGGACAAAACCCGCCCACAAAGAGAACAAAACCTAGCCGATTGGGCAAGACCTCAACTACAGAGCCCACGACGACTAACCCGTTTAATGGACCCGAGGTTAGAGGGTCAATACTCGGAAACAGGAGCCCAAAAGGCCGCGTTACTAGCCTACAATTGCCTGAGCCACCGGCCCAAGAGCCGGCCAACGATAAGCGTTGTGGTGCAAACCCTGACCGAATTGCTAGAGTTGGTCCATGACATACCAAATGGAACCTTTGTGTACACGGCTCCAAGTGAACACGGGTCACCCAACACTAGTATCGATAAAGACGGGAGAAGAGAGAATGGGACCAACCAAAGTCCAAACCAAGAGCGGCCCAAGCGTCGGAGTGACATCAACCGGTTAAGAGCACCCAAACCGACGAACTTGGTACCTTCCGATCCTACTATCCAACGAAATCTCAGGAACGGCGGCGGCCCTGGTCATCATATGGGAAGAGGGGCATAAATAATACTACATTATTATAATCATTAATCAGTACATGTTAATTAGAGCAAAGATTTACCTACCTAAAAAATAACTTTGATATTTGTAAATAGAGGCGTAATTAATTACAAGCTAAGATGATAATGTCAAATTGTCAACATTTCTATGACATTATTATAGAATAGGGGATTGAGTATACAACATTAGTATTGTTTTGTTCATATATTCTTTGGATTTTGAGGTTGTATATCACATTATTTTTTAGTTACATACGTCAAATTTGTACGTAGTTGTTAGATCAAACGAAAATTAATAACATACACGATTCAAGTAATTTAAAGACAAATGGATTTACAATTTACATGTTTTTTTCTTTAGTACTAATTGTTGAAGCTAAGTAGCTCTACCTTTTTTATTCTTTTGTACGTATAACTATGGTTGAAATTTCTTTTCATCATTTGTATTTTGAACAATGTTGTCCTACATTAACAAAATTAGTAGCATGAGACCGATGTAAAAAATACATCACTTGAGAATCAGGCTGAGTATGTAGCAACGTATGTCTTGATTGATCTGTTCTACTTTTATATCAACTTTTTTCAGTTGGGTCGTCAGTTATGAAAGACCATACAAGTTTATGGCATATATAGTCGATAATGT
The DNA here is from genome assembly GCA_958450325.1 of Agrostemma githago. Lineage (NCBI taxonomy): Eukaryota > Viridiplantae > Streptophyta > Magnoliopsida > Caryophyllales > Caryophyllaceae > Agrostemma > Agrostemma githago. Next base: position 74,209,289 of record OY288243.1, on the reverse strand, counting down.
TACGGTTGACAATGGAATTGAATGCGAATAAATACTTTTCCAATTTATTAGGGTACAATTTTGAGCAACATTTTAGTCGTATGTTATTGAGTATATCGATCTAGATAGGATAAAATCGGCATATGACAAGTTGTAGTAATGTCTATATCTAATTCCAAAATTAAGCAGTTAGCTAGATCCTTGTCATATACGCCGCCTACGATGTAACCCGACTTTGAAGTAACAAGATTTGAGTATTGATTCTATGTACTATCGTCCCTGGCCTAGACAACATAGTTTTTATTTCAGTTCACTTCAATTTAGTTAAACTATATACTCTCTTTATTTCAATGAAAGCTTTCACTTTTTCTTTTTTTGTAAATTTATGTGAAAACTTTCACTTTTTTTTCTGATATCACTCTTCTCTCTTACATATATAAATGGCCCACCAACTTTACCCTCTCTACACTTTTGAATATTTTATTATTGTCCTTAAAAAATGTGCCATTTTTTAGGTGTAATCTTTCATTGAAATGGAGGGAGTATTTTAGTTCAGCATAATTCAGTAAAAAAGAATCGGACCTAATTTCCTTTTGAAAATGCATGGATGTTGCATACGTCAAAAACTACGTACTCGTAACTTAGTTGTTAAGATAATAAGAGATTAATTATACTTATGATTTGAGATTCAAACCCCGTGTCATTCCCATAAACATGCATCATGATCGTTATTATGACTCTTGTTAAAAAAAATGCATGGACGTCGACGAGATTTTGATTAACCAAGAGAATAGGAAGTAAGGGATCATTTTCTTAAATGGGGCTCAAACTTAACGAAATTACAAAAATAGGGTTGAAATCAAACTTATTACAAAAATAGGGTCCACGTCATCGCTTTTGTTTTTTTGTTTCTTGTCAGCAACCCCTCGCTATCCCGGACAGCGAGGGGTCAGCTAGTAGAATAGAAGTTCCATCCCTCGCTATCCCGGACAGCGAGGGGCATAGTGCCCTGAACCAGAACGCTCCTGTTTTGTATGAAGTAGCCCCTCGCTGTCTGGAAGAGCGAGGGGTCGACTGGGCCACAATTACAACTTCCACCATTTTCTGCTCAACCAAACCACCAAGCACCCCCTTGCCAACTGCAAACATCAACAATTAACAACCTATTGTCAAGCCACAAAAAGCCTCCCCAAGCCATCATGCATTTTGCAAACAATGCATAATCCATATAAGTTGTAGCTCATAATGCTACACCAAATGTCAAATGTCATGCGAATTCATACATCATCCTTAACATCAAATTGAACATTCTTAATTGTTTCTCAAAACACCTAAATATGTCATAATATCCAAAGGAAAAACTACATCAACGACATTTTATCGACAATGCTATTGTCCCCGTCGACCCTTCCCTTTCTTGCGTTGTCTTGCCGTTGATTCTGCTTCTTCGGTTTCATCTTGTTCGGCATATTGTACGCGCCTTTCAAAGTTGCGAAAGTTGTATCTTGGCGGAGTTGGAACATGCTCTTCTTCTTCTTCTTTATACCCAACAAGATGCCCTTGTCTTGTGCTTATTAAGGTATTCAAGGACATATCTCTCATTTGTTCAATAATCTTGTAGACGTCAGCAGGTTTGTTCGACAGCATGTCATTACACTTGTTATAATTAAACATGTTGGATTGAGTGTGCAAAATGTAACGTACGTTATTAACTTCCAATCGTAAGAAAAAACATTTAAACACGGACAAGTATATCAAAAATAAAACAATACTTACAAGAGCCTGATAGTCAGCTGTAGTGGGAATGTACGTGTGGTAGTTGTAATAGTCCTCATTGACACCGCTACTATGAGGACCAATGATCCGTCGGGTGATGGAGTAATACCACTGGTAATAGTCATCCTCAAGATCCATCAAACCCTCATAAGGGTTTCCTGGTACCACCCTATTTTCCATGCGGTTGTTCCACCTAACTATTTCAGGGCCCAATTTGGTTGCATAGTCTCTTGTATGATCACCTGTCCTACTAATCGAATGCAACCTAACCTCGGTGTCAACGTTTTCGGGGATAGGTTGACACCACCCAAACTGCCGCATACATCGTTGTGGGTAATGTCACTCCGCCATCTCAAAACAAATAAGAGAGGCAATTACAGTCCACTCATCTGGATTTTCCCGACAATACGATGATAAGTATGGTAAGATGGTTTATGGACTATATGGTTGCCATACAAATTGAATCTCAGCCATTGAGTCGAATAGATCCCTCATCACATTAAGGCCTAATCGATGGTCCTTATATGAACGGTCCATCCTCAACCATTTAGCCCCTAATGCATCAATCCCAACCTCCATCGAACCACCAAAAGCGTATTGTCGTCCAGCCACCGGCACTACATGTGATCTACCTAGTGTCGGACTACTAATGGTGATCCTCTCCCAACTCCCAACGCCATACCTCCTAACTTATCAGGAAACAACACCGCACCAAACAAATACAAAAGGTATGCTCTTACATGACAGTGCAATTCTTCATCATTAGGGTTTGGGCCTAAGTTCCCAAAGTTATCATGTAACCAAGTTAATTTAAGTTTTCCACCCAACCTAGCAACATTAGATGGGGTTGCTCCTAATAATTGAGCACATAGGTTGCCCCAATTATGTTCACATGTCCCCGTTACCGCTCTACCGTTTACTCTAAGCCCCAAAAGTACCGCCACATCTTGTAATGTGACGGTTGCCTCTCCAAATGCAAGGTGGAATGTATGCGTCTCCTCCCTCCACCGCTCTACTCAGGCTGAGATCAGGTCAGGGTCTAATGGTAGGTATTTCATTCTCATAATCGCACCAAATTGTGTATTGCTGAGGTAGTTCTGCACAGGTTCGGGTATCCTAAAAGATGATAGGGCCTTCATATGATGTCGAATCTTAAAGGGCTCATACTCCTAAGTATTTCATTGAAAAACAAAGTTTAGTGTACTAAAACAAAATAAACTCAAATAAATTGAACAAACAGATATTTCTTACCAATCCTTCCCATATGTCTGTGCTCCGGTGACTGTCTTGCTGGTTCAATTGCTCAGTGTCAATTGGTCCTGGTTCCATCTACAAAATTTAAAACAGTGAAATAATCTAATGCAAAAGTGAAATTCCAAACGTAAAAGGCCAAACTTGAATACTTGATGAAATTGTCATATTAAAAACGTAAAACAGCAAACGTGAATGTCACATTACAAATTTGTATCCATTCCCGAATTACAAACATAAATAGTGTTTCTCTAAGAATCCGAAGAGCTCGCTTTTCTAGGACATGTTCGCTTGTTATGACCTTCCACTCCGCATGAGCTACAACGAACCTTCCACTTTTTATCCATTTCATTATGAATTCTTGAGGACTTTGATCGGCCAACTTCTCTTCTTTTCTGGTTGTCGCATGGAATTAGTGTGGCTCCCACCCAAGGCATCCAATTGGACTCGTCCGGCACAGGATGAAAACTCGATCGATATGCGTACTCTGTGCTAGAATAATAGCGGTCCACATATTGATTTGAACTAATGTTGAATGATCGACACACCGCCATTACATGGGAGCATGGATAATGGAAAATTTGCCATTTGTTACATGTACATGTCCTCTGAGAAAGGATCACTGAAACACCCCACATTGATTGAAGATGTCCTATTTATGAGCTTTGCTTAAAGGGATTGAAAGTACTGCCCATATCAACAAAGTGCACTTTCTTTTCTGGTTTGCCCATGATAAGAACTCTGCAGTTAAGCGTGCTTGACTGGGAGCAATCTTAGGTTAGGATGGGTGACCTCCTGGGAAGGTTTCCGGGATGCGCATGAGTGAGGACAAAATGCGCTGGAAAGGACTCGTGTTGGTCGGTGGGACCAGTACAAAGCTTGACGGGCTACCGCAGTTAACATTTCCGGTCCTAGGATTGGGCCGAGGTGTTACAATCACTATATGTGAGACGTTACCTCCACTTGATAGCCTACCACTTCTGGTGCGAACTTCATATTCACCGATTGGTGCATTAAAACAAGTAACTATGTATTTAGCTGCACGAGTTACATTTTCCTCAAGTTTTGGAGCTACCTTCGCCGACCACATATAACCTTCCCTTACCATACTACTAGCAACCTCACGCCTTTGGACAAAATAACAGTTTAGTCTAAAAAATGTAGCCTTCACAAGAGCGGTAATTGGCAAAAATCTAACATTTCTCAATACTCCATTGAAACATTCTGAATTGTTAGTTGTCTTGATCCCATATCTACGCCCTCCATCGTGGCATAAAGACCACTTCTCAAATTTTGAAGACTCCAAAACCACTTTCGCACCAAGATTCAACTCTCATAACATGACTTAACATGCTACTGAATGAAGCATTTTCGTGAAGAAGAGATACATTTGATGTTCCATTTATTTGTTGTATGGGAATCAATTCAACATATAAATCCATAGAGGCGGCATTTGAATGGTATACACTAGCCCACATAGCTTTCAAAGCTCGATCATTGTTCAATGATACCACCTTATATCCTCTAATACTAGGATATTTCATCTTAATTTTTAACTCAAATTGAGTCAAATTAACTTCCAACTCTTTGCAAATTAATTCACTAAGTTCCAAGAAATTATTACTACTACCCACAAATACAAAAAAATTGTTCTCCATCCTTATAAGCTACATTCTCCCCTTCCACAACTATTTCACCATTAGAGTAACAACACAATGGGAAATTGTATTTCTCCATCTCAAAATTTCCAAAAAGAATCAATCCAAATAATACCTAGAGCAAATATTCAACCACCTAAACTAAAAACTTAAGCTAAATAAACAACAAGTTGAAACAATAACACCACCTAAAACAATACTTAATCACAAATTTGCTACCCAATAACCAAATTTGCTAACAAATTAACAATATATATATGTTAAGATTCAAAATTTCATACCTTTTAAATGTGGTGTGTAGAAATTTGGGTAGAAAATTGATGATTTGTGGAAGAATCAAGTGATTTGAACAAGGAATTGATGAAAGAGGGGTTAGGGTTTAGTTAGAGTAATTTTTTTCTTTTTACTGAGGAGGGTAAATGAATGCGGGGTAGGGGGTTGTTTCTTAAGGGAGTACAAATTAAATTGTTTTTTTTACTAGTCGACCCCTCGCTCTCCCGGACAGCGAGGGGCTACTTCACAAAAACTGCAGCGTTCTGGTTCAGGGCACTATGCCCCTCGCTGTCCGGGATAGCAAGGGGTTGAACTTCTATTTTAGCAGTTCACCCCTCGCTGTCCGGGATAGCGAGGGGTTGCTGACAAGAAACAAAAACCAAAAGCGATGACGTGGACCCTATTTTTGTAATAAGTTTGATTTCAACCCTATTTTTGTAATTTCATTAAGTTTGAGCTCCATTTAAGAAAATGATCTAGGAAGTAAGAGTAGATGGAGAGAAGTGGGCATGAGTGAAGGATGTCCAACATATCAACAACAATAACATGCATGCATGATTGCATGCAAACAAAACTGCCAGCATTTTCGAATAAGATTGATAGCCTTACTTTCTTTAGGGGATTCTTTAGTGGTCCGACTGACTCTTTCCTTTTTTATTTTCTACTTTTCACAAAAATTAAAGTTTAGGTTATACAATAGGCTAAGCTAACAGTGCAAATAAATTTTTGGTATTCCAAAAATATCTTAGTTTTATGTTTTAGTGGTGGTTAAGACAATGATATTGTACTGTGAATAATACTCGTAGAATGAAGGAGCTGAATTTAGAATTGTTTAAGAATTCTATAAATCCGTTGTCCATTCTATTATGTGAGACCGGCCAATATAAATACTGAGAAATTACAACTTGATACATCGAATGTGTATAGGTAATATGAAAGACTAAATTAATGACAACATTAATAACTACAATAGAAAGAAAGCTACAGGTGAATTATGACATACATCGAATCCCAACGGATTCGATTAATGGTGACGATATATATTGAGTAATATGCTCACATTTACATACAGAGTATTTCATACTCTTTCCGTCTCAACAAAATATTAATGTTCCGATTGGGAACAAAGATTTCATTTTGAAATTTGGATTTGACCCAAATACATTGTTTCAGAGACAAGGTGAATTTGGATTTAGATTTTTGTCAAATTCAACTAAATCCTAACGTTTGGTAAAACTCTTCATTTCCAAATAACACCTTAACGACCCATATCATTGTTAAATCCATCATTTCATTTTTCTAATTTGATAATTATGATTTGAAATGAAATATGAGTTCTAAAATACTACCTAACTTTAATTCAAACTACAGTAAACAAGATAATAGTTCGAAATTTTTTTGCTTTCTCTGATTTACTTTTATCTTCTTATTTTAATATGATGCTTCACTCATATATTGAACAAATGGGAAGATAGAAAAAAAAAACGGGTGGAAATATATACGTATATTGGTGTAGCATCAACAAACAAAAGTTTTGGTAATCAATTCAACGTTTTATGAAAAAACATTGAAGAGAATATAGCTTACTGCCCTCCCTTCAACCCAACACAAACACATGTAATAAGAGACTAAAATCGAGAAACTGTCTTTTTAAAAATTTATGAGATTTACGATCAAGTTATTTATTTACTTATTGTTATCTCCATGTCTTTTCTAATCAGTACCAACGATACATATTTTAACCAATGCTCGTATTTTACTTCGTATTACTCCTTTCATCTTAATCATTTACGGAGTATTTTTTTATTAAAAAATAACATAATATTAAATACAAAAAAAGCGACATAAAAGAGTACAATTCTGTAGATGTCAAAGATGATACTTGGAATTAGGGTTTATGCTATATATGTGGATTTTAATTTACACTTTATTTAGTCCAAATTTGACCATATATGCATGCCGACGATAAAAACTGAGTGAGTATAGCAGCGAATAAGGATTTAAAGTTCATTAATTAACATCTAAATTGTCTTTATGTGACCTAGAATAAATATCTGGTTATTACAAATAGTTATGTATTTGGCACGTTCATATAATAATTGTGTCTCTCAATATTAAGAGATATGTCGTGTCAGTTGTCACCAATACTCGTATCAATATAGATGCGGTCCTGTCTTTTGAAAAAACTTAGAAACTTAGAAGACTTAAAATCCAACGTCCAATTATCAGATTTTATGAACAAACGAATTGAATGCCGTCTTGTTTGTATAATTGTTTTTAAGGAAGGTTGTATGGATGTCAGCATGTGAATGCATGTTTACCAATAAAGGCCAAAACTTTCAAAATACATCTCCATCTCCATCCACCATCGTATCATCCCAAAACATAGTCGGTTCGACGGTTAGTGATAGTCTCCTCCTGCTAAATTAGTATCGAGTATTAGAATAATACGGAGTACGCCGTATTAATTAACTAAAATTAAATAAGTTATTAATAGAATAACACAAATTTTTTGTTAGTAAATGAGAAATGTCTCATGACATTCCGTCATTAGTGTCTACCTTTACATATTCTTGTCATTAGTATTACTCCGTATATGTCTAGATTCGTTGTATCTAGTTGTAAGCTTTCGGTATTTATACCGAACTAATTCAATAACATAATCAAGGCATTATATTATCTTATTACATGGTATCAGCCTAAATCGATCCCCTCAAAATTCCTTCCGCTTGCTACAACTTCGTGACTTAGCCACCGGCCGGAGATGGCCATCTTCTTTCCATCTCCGACGGGTACTTATTGGCGTCATGCATGTATATTAGTGTATTGCCAGTTGCTACCCTACTATTTAATATCCAATAAAACTTTTGCATATCATGCTAATTGCATTCTCCATCATAGCAATTAGCCATGTATTTGCATCTCACACGGTGATACTCCGTTTTGTTTTGTTTTTTCCCCTTTTCCTTCCATTACACCACCATAAATAATATTATTAGCCATAAATAATAATACTCTTTGTACCGATTGTCATATTATGTTGTCGCCGACGTGTTCTCTGTTGATTCGATCCTCGCCAATACCGCTCTCACCCTTGTCGTTGTTTCGACAAACGCCGCCGCACTAAACCTCCACCCCGTCCCATCATCGCCTTATCCGTGTCCGTCTCAGGTTCGCCCCAGCAACCACTCCTGCCCCACGGGCCGGGTGGTCTGACTCCGCCGGCTACGACCCGCATGGCCAACCAGCCGACACTGGATCGAAGAGCCCGGTCGGGTGTTTTATGTTTCGGTTTAGTCGTTTTTTTTTCCTTTTATTTTATACTGTTGAGCTTTGCTCCAGTTTGTGGTGCTTTACGGGTTGTCACGCTCCCGTACGCCTTTTTTTTCTTTTCTTTTTAATTTATACTGTTGAGCTTTGCTCCAGTTTGTGGTGCCTTACGGGTTGCCACGCGCCCGTACACCGTTTCCTTTTATTTGTGTCACGACCTACCGTTTCGGCCTCGTGAACCTTTAGATTTGTTAGCGTTTTTATTTTATTTTCGGCATGCACGAAAGTTCGAGACATAGGTTCAAGGCACATAGTTGCGGTTTCGGCGTCGAAAGGTCGACTTGGTTCATCTTCAGCGGCATCTACAATTATCTTTTGGTCCAGTCAAAGCGTCCGCAAACTACGGTTTTGACTGAGGGGGTGTGTTAGTAAATGAGGAATGTCTCATGACATTCCGTCATTAGTGTCTACCTTTACATATTCTTGTCATTAGTATTACTCCGTATATGTCTAGATTCGTTGTATCTAGTTGTAAGCCTTCGGTATTTATACCGAACTAATTCAATAACATAATCAAGGCATTATGTTATCTTACATTTTTATATGAGACGGTTTTACGGTAAATTTATCATGAGTATGTCTTACGATAGGTTATCCTAAGACAATCTCACAAGATAATTACTAATAGAATAATGATTGATGATTGAACGAATGATGCATGATTTATTGATTTGATTACATGCTACTCCAATATATACTCCTTCCGTCTCGTAGTGGACATGTGCATGGGTGTTGCACCACTGACAACGTTCCTTGAACGAGGTGGTGGAGGTGTTATGGGTGGTGGGTCTAGGGGTGAAGGATCGCTTGTAGGTGTCATGAGCCACGACAGGGGTCGGATTTTATACTGCTATCCCCACTCCCATAAAAAAATCCCTCGAAAAACTGAACGCAGACATTGTAAGCTCGTTATTGGCAATCCCCTATATACTAAAAGGATAGAGGGACTAGAAAAATGATGATGTGTCATTATTCCCTACTTCCCTCCTTCATCCATTTTCCCGCCAAATACTATCACTACTATATAATTGGCTACTTAAAGCATGAGTTACCTAAACAATGGAAAAAATGTAAATCTCATTATACTTCATAGCTCATATGAGACCCAATGTCAAATGTAAATCTTATACGAGGCCTAATGGAAAATAGATGTGTTCTTCACTTAAAATTTCTCGATTGAATCAGCGATGATCATCACAACTATATTCGATATCCAACGTTATAAACATACGATCTTCTATAAATACTTTCTCGGAATGATCGATACCTACCCTTAGCAATACACGATACTCCTTATTAAAAATAATCACTAAAATAATAGGACGTACTCCGTATATATTTCAAACTCAAACTTATTTTGTATAATGCGTAATAAAAATCTAATTGTTACCACCTACATAAACCTCATTTCTCGAACACTGTGCAATTGGTAATTATAGATATCTCATCTATTAAAAGTAACAAACTAAATTTACCGCGTATTTACGTGGGTGCTATACTAGTGACATGTAACTGACTAACTGAGCATATACACGCCAATATCAGTGCCAGGTTTGTGAGGTAATTTTTTTTCGGCGTTTTAAACCTCCAAGCTTGACTTATGTTCTCTCTTTCTTTTTCGGGCGGAGTCATTCTTTCTTTACTCTTTTCTTTTGAAGTCGTGAATATGTGACTCATATTCACTCATTCATTTCTCTTTCTTTCTCTTTCATTTTTGAGGCAGAAATATTTTATACTCGGAGGGAGTAATATATAGATCCGTCATTCCTAATGGCAGATTTACTAGAGCCGGATGACACGACGCGAACCTGACGCGAAGTAAATGGGTTTGGGTTGAGGGTTGAGGACCCATTTGTGTAAGTGGATCGACACGAACACGACACGAGATTTAATTGGGTCGGGTTTGGGTTGGGGTCCCAAATCACGAACCTGACACGAATAACCTGTTTATTAAATTAGTCTAAATATTTTTAATTATTTTTAACATAAATATGTTAATACTTTCTAAATATAGACATGACACGAAAACAGACACGAACCTGACACGAAATAAATGAGTTTGGGTTGAGGCTTAATGACCCATTTATGTAAGTGGGTCAACACGAACACGACATGAAACTTAAATGGGTCGGGATTGGGTTGAGTGGCTCGTGACCCGTTTACCAATGACACGAACACGCCAAGACCTGATCTGTTTGCCAGGTCTAAGATTTACTCCGTCGTCCAACGACCCTAAATTCAAGTCCCAAAAAAAAAAAAAAGGGTCTTATACTCCGTATGAGAATTTAGTGTGAACTTAAAACAACCCAATACCTCACAAACTCTCCGAGGATCCAACCCAAAAAGCCCAAATTGACAACCCATTAACAGCCCGATGAAGTCCGTAATGGGCCAACTAACTTCCTTCATAAAACATTAAAACCATATTTCTCTGTTAAAGTAATCGTGACAAACAAACTCTCTGTATTTTCAAGCGAAAGAGAGAAAAGAGAGCTCGTCAATGGATACCGACGTAACCATGGTTCCCGCTGACGAGTTTCCCAACCCTACCGCACCTTCTTCTTCTACCGCCATGGTCGCCTCCTCTTCCAAGAAAAACAAGCGTTTTGAGATCAAGAAGTGGAACGCCGTCGCTCTCTGGGCTTGGGGTATGCATTACAGCACTTTCCCCCAATTTCTGTAAACCTAATTTTTTTTAATTTCGTTATAAACCCTAAACCTAGGGTTTACGATTGTGTTTTTCTTTGTCTGATTGTTGTTCTTTTGTGTGTGAATTGTGATTGATGTTGTTGTGCAGATATTGTCGTCGATAATTGTGCTATTTGTAGGAATCACATCATGGATCTCTGTATGTTTACGATTCTTTTGATTTTTTTGGATGATGTTTGCTGTGATCAGTTATCCATGAAGATTGTGATTGTGATTTTGGTGATTGATTAGGTATTGAGTGTCAAGCTAACCAGGCTAGTGCTACTAGCGAGGAGTGTACTGTTGCTTGGGGTATGCTATTCGCTTCTTCGTCTTCGTCTTCTTTAACCTGTTATTTATCGTTTAAAATTGTACTAGACTGTGTTAGAATCTCTTTCTTTATTTTTGTCATGCAAGCTTCAGTCGTGTTCGTAACTGAGTATGACCCAGGAGAGTGTTGAATGTTGATCAATGGCAGTGTATGACCCTAATTATTGAGTATGACCCAATGGTGCTCGTAGTTCCGTGTGTTTGATTAATGACAGTGCTATGAATCATAGGTAGTACCTAGCAATGATTATTTATTAATAGAAGTAACTGACTAACTGCCCACGGTCGTTTTATTACAAGGCAGTCGCCGGACAATGCGAATCACGATACAGTTGTCATATGAGAAACAACCTCTTTGTGCTTTAATCGATGAGGTTACTTCCAACACTGTCCTTATCTTTGCCATGGGTGAGAGCCTTTGAGATTGCGAGGTTTGTTGTTGTTGGAGACAATAAGTTTACAGCATTGTATTGTAGTATTTACTGGTGTCGGTGCTTCTATAAAAAAACTTATTGAGGATAGGACCATAGGTGGTGTGAGTTATAGGGAATTGACTAACTGCACACGGACATTTTATTACAAGGCAGTAGCTGGACGATGCAAATCATGACACAGTTCTCATATGAGAAACTTTGTGCTTTAATCGAAGAGGTTACTTCCAACATTTTCCTGAATTTTGCCATGGGTGAGAGCCTTTGAGATTGTGGGCTTTGTTATTGGAGACAACAAGTTTACGGTATTGACTAATTGATACGGAGTAAAAAAGAAACTCCCAAGTGACAAATTGATGATAAAAAAAGATGTTGGTGGCATTAGGCTATGGACAATAGGATAAGTTTATTTTATTTTACTCTTTGACAGATTCTTGTCTTTTGGACTTTGGATTAGTTTGATAATAATACAAATGGGTAGGCATTGCTATCCAGAGAATATCGCTGGAATGGGAGAAACCAAGGTGACCAAGAGGGTCGTGGAAAGAAGGCATCATGAGAGTCGTGGTTCAGTTGATGAGTCAGGCTGGCAGGGCTGGAGTGGAGTGGAGGAGTGAGGTATCCGTTGGAAGATGTGAGTGTTGAATATCGGAAGTAGAGGGTGGGGAGTCACCATTTCAGTGACGGGCTTGCTAGTGGTAGAGGGTGTGAATAGTTTTGTAGGTGGTTGAGGGTAATAGTGGTTTGGAACTGTGGATTGTCGATTTGTAGTGGCTTGGTAGGAGGTGGATGTTGAGATAGCCATTGTGATTGATGGCTGGGTGAGGAGAAAGAAGAGGATGGAAAGGGGTATGGACGAAGGGTACCATTGTTAGTTTAACACTTAAAACTTACCTAATGGGAACATGTATGCAAATATAGCGAACAACTTAGCTAGGTTAACGTGTATTATATGATGGAACACAGTTAGGCATTGTATTTGTTTTCCCTAGATAGCATGAGTTGGGAGAGTTAACTCTTGCTGGGTGATGTAATGACGGCGAAATTAGGTTAGGGTTTATGCGGTTTACTCTACAGCTCCAAATCTCCAATAGTAGAAATTTGTATGTTTCTAGCCTTCTTATTCATGCAACTGCCTCTGGTTCTCTTATTCTGCGATCAGAAAACGTATGCGCGGGCGCCGCGGGGTCTGCAGACCTCAGTACCCGTTATGTTTTCTTTTATTCTAAGAGAATTTTGTTTGAAATCGGAATAATATGTTTTGTTTATGATTTACCTAGATTGAAAAATCCCACATGTGCTGGTAAACTTGTATTTGCTGTACAATTGTAATGGGATATTACGCTCTATATTTCTTGTATTCATGAATTTCCCTGTCTGACTCTTATTAACTCTAAATGTGTAGAAGATGGCTCAAGATAATCTCATCAAAGGATTTTTTAAATTTTGTGTGCATATTTACCAATGTTCACATGAATGAAACTTGTGTTTTTCAGGAGTGTGCAATCATGCATTTCATTTTCACTGCATTAGCCGGTGGCTAAAAACCCGTCAAGTGTGCCCTCTAGGTATGCAAATGTGTCTCAGCTGTTGATTCCGCTTTGTCTTATTTGTTTGATTTTGCGCACAAACCCACGTTTGTTTTTGTATCGTTGTATCAGACAACAGTGAATGGGAGTTTCAGAAGTATGGGCACTAAAACTGTCGTGCTGGAGTCTGACTGCTGGAATCTATCTCATCTGGAGATGGAGATATTCAATATCATCTACTTTCTGAGTGAACCAACACAAGCGCTATTATTGTCAATTTCTGTGGAACATCTTATGTTTTGAACTCCGGGTTCTGAGTGTGAACTTCTTGATAGGGTGGACATTTTGTTTATGAGTATTGTTTTCATTTTTTTCTGCCTGTTGCTTGTTATATAGGATCCATGAATATTTGTAAGTAAATCTAAGGAGAGACCTTACTCCCTCTTGTCGCTTTTCTACGTGGTTTACTGCTTTTGGATTGCAAGGACTGCGTAGAAATGTTTCGTTCTTGACTTTCAGTAGAGTCAAATAAGACACTACTACATCCCTGAATTCACTCACCTGTACGTATATCTTCCACATTAGTACTGTAACAATCAAGGGCATCTGTCATTTGTGTTTTATTTCGGCATTGAATTCAAATCAATCCAATTTCCTGGAACATAATGTAGTCATGACAAAAAATAGTGTCTATGAGATTTTTCTGAATCGTCTTAACGTGAATCATATGAATTTTAGAGAGAGTAACAATATAATGAGCACTATATCGAGTAATGTGTAGATAGCAAATTTCGGAACAATTATCATATACCCCTCCATATCTAGTAAAATACTGGCAGTTAGTAATATTAAGAAGTATCGAAAAGCTGGGATAATTTTTTATTTTTTTTGGTGATTCGACCAAAACTTTGTAAATGGTATAATGACCCAAGTATTGGAATCAAAGCTGAGAAGATGATGAAACTATCTGATAGGTCCATGCCGTGCGTGCATCAAAGTATATTTGTAAGTATACCACTCTGCATCATACTACAGTATTTGTTTTACTGTTTACTTGTTTAGCATCATTGGTGTTGTATGACCAAACATCTCCCTTTATTCCTCATACCACACTGCCAAATTAGACGTACTTATCCATAACATACAACGCCATTCTATAAAGCCCTACCTCCAGATTTTATACTTATAAACTCAAAAAAACAAAACCCCAAGTAATATTAATAGAGAAGATGGCAATAAGTTCAAAGACAAACTTGTTAACGCCATTGATAAGCAGGACGTATTGTTCATCGTCCGAAGTTTTACTGGTGGTTAGGCGACGTCCACATACCGTCAATGGGGGTGGATTTGTGGTCACTACTTGTTCCCAAAACGGCCTTAAGGTTGTTTTTCAGGTCGATGGTTGTGCAACTCTTGGTCGTAAGGGCGAGTTGATTCTCCGTGATGCTGCTGGTCATCCCATTATCCTCATTCGTCAACAGGTAATAATAAACCACTTTTCGGCCCAAGTGGTCTTAAGAATTGAACAAATGAACCTAACGAGGCTGAAATGAACTAAACAGGCATTGAGCATTCACAAGAAATGGAACGGATTTAATGTAAGTGGAGGGTCACAAAAGTTGGTATTTAGCACGAAAGAGCCAACAAAGGCGGCGGCATGCTTCTTTAGAAACAAGGTTTTAAAGATATCAATGGAGCCTAAGAGTCATAGGCATGGCTATGATTTCGAGGTCCAAGGCTATTTCCCTAGTCGGAATTGTCGCATTCTTGACTCCCTCGGAAACACTGTCGCTCAGGTATAATCAACTCACTATCTTTCTATAGAATGCGCGCACCCGGTAAACCCTCACACATTCGAGGTAGCACGTACATGGTCGAAGTTTAGAAGATATATATAGTCTTGAACCATGCAAATTTCACAAGATCGCTCTCAAAGGGGCATGAACATGTTATCCTTGGGAATTTCCCCGAAGTTTGACCTACTAAACTCCACCGTGTGATATTTTTGGGTATTACATGTCACAATGATTGGTATGATTAAAGGGGCCGGGCCGGGGGCCTTTGCATTTATTCCATCACCACCATGAAATGTTGTTGATAAAGTAATTAAGTACTCATATAGATGTGGAATTAACTTTTTGATTATCCTGCTTTTCCCCTATTAAATTCAATTCATTATATTACATAAAGCGAGCTCGGATTTGACCGACAGTAGAGTATGGTGAGATAGATAATAATGAAGCATATTCATTCTAATAAGTGATACGACGGTGTTGATAGGTTGGCGTAAAGGAAGAAATAGAGAAGGTAATGAAGAAGAAAGATGTGTATCATGTGGTGATACAACCAGGCATTGATCAAGCCTTTGTTCTTGCTGTCATCGCAGTCCTCGACTACATCTACAACGAGTCCACCGTTTGCTAGTTCTTTCTTTTTCGAATGTTTCTTTTCATTTGAGGTTCTGTGACTGGTTCGTGAAGTGCGCGTGCGTACCAGTGAATCGAACTTACAGTCTAAAGACGATTTGCAATCTTACTATGTATAGTAATAATCGCGCTACTCAGGTTAATGATGCTTTGATTCCTGTATTTCTTTAATAAGCGAAAAAAGAAAAAGGATGGCCTATACAGGTCTCGAACCTGTGACCTTCGCGTTATTAGCACGACGCTCTAACCAACTGAGCTAATAGGCCAACTTATTTAAATGCTCACATATAAATTATTTGATAATTAGTGTATGTAAATGGTCTTTCTTATCTTCGTCACTCATGGTAGTCATGGATGGTAAATTTAAGAGTAAATTGCAGGCCTTCTGGGTAATTTAAATGTGAAACAGCATACCCATATTCAGTACTGTGATGTGTCGGACATGCGACACCACGTTTTGGACACCTGTAAAGTCGTATCTGATTTTTTAAATTTATTAGTGTAAATCATGTGCCTATGCATCGTTTTTAAAATTAATAGTTTTTCTCGCTTGTATCCCTCACGGATTGGCTAATCTCACTTGTGTCCCTGTGTTTCGAAAAGCACACATGTACCCTCTAACTTTTCTGAAAAGATCACTTGTAAGTTGTACCCCTTAAGTATAAGTTAATCCCCCTCGTACCCTTGTTTTTCCGAAAAGCACACATATGTACCCTCTAACATTTATGAAAAGTCCACTTATTTAATTTATACCCTCAAACTCCGTATTTACATAACAATTGTGACCATAATCTAAAGATTGGTCAAATATAACATCTAAGATCGCTAGAGGAGGTTATTGACTTAGCTTGGAATACAAGTTACTTGAACGAGAAGATTACTATCCGGATTTAAGAGGCATATATGTGAGGAGTATTATAATAAAGTAGGTTTGAAAAAAAATCGGAGGGAGTAACTTATACATTCAAATATATACTCTCCATTAAAGTTAGTCATGTTTTCTGATTTAGTCCAAAAACCAAACTTAAGGAAGTTCGGATCTATTCTGATCTCCAAATCTAATTAAAAAAATATGGCCTATACAGGTCTCGAACCTGTGACCTTCGCGTTATTAGCACGACGCTCTAACCAACTGAGCTAATAGGCCAGAATATTCAGAGTGTTACGTAGCCGATTAATAATAGTACATGTAACGTGGAAGAGTAAAAGTTATACTCTATTTAAGAGTTCTACTCGTACTATTTTACCTAAACGACCAGGAAATTGACTTAAACAAACTACATAAATCTAAAATTTCATACGTTATAATAATCATTGGATATCTGAGATTATTAATCGAATTCGGATATGAATATTTGAACACAGATTTGTTCTCATATACTTTCACATGTTACATCCCATGGCGAGTCCTCTGTATCAAGGGGACCATCAAACACGACATCTTCAGTTCCAAATCCGATCACTTATCAATTACACGAAAAAATGATTTCTCATTAACATTAATCAAAAATCTATAACATGACAAAGATATGTTTTGATTAATTGTCGGAAGATTTATTCAAAATATAAACTTTATCATTATTTTGCCAATATCTGTCATCCAAATTACATGAATCATACACAAAATAACAAGCAAAATACAAAGAAATTGAACATACAAAAACAGCAATTACATTTATAAAACATTAAAAATGGGATCAAGAACAAGCACAAGCATCTTCAACAATCAAAGCCTCGTATTCCTTTGCCCTAAACACGAAATACCCAACTCCAAAACCCAGCGACACCGCAATCAAAACCCCTCCATTGAAGGACATCACACCAAGCATCAACATGTACGCTAACCCCGAGTTCACCACGGTTAGACTCGCCGTAGCGAACCGGGCCGCTAGGGAAACCGGTTTAGGGATGAAGGGAGTGTTGATCGATTGAGGTGAGCGGGTGATTCCCATGGCCAGGAAGCTCAGCCGTCGATCTTCCATGTACTGGTAGAACACGGCGAAGAGGAAGCAGGCGAGTAGGGTGAGGGTGTAACTCAGTAGTGAATCGGTTTTCCAGAAATCGAATAGTAGGGTCACTTTTGTGCCCCAGTAGAAGGTCATGTGCATCATTTTTTGGGGTTTGATTGGATTAGATTAGGGATTTGGAATTGAATTGAATTGAATTGGGGGAGAATTGTTGATGAAACGGATTGGAAGATGAATGTTGAAATAAACATGGGCTTGGGATTTTGTCATAATTGTCAACAGCGATGAGATGATGTAGATGTAGTACAAATTGAAGTTGACGTACAACTAATATAATGGCAGTACAATTTTTTGTTTTATTTTGGTTCGTATAAACCTTAGCTCCCTCTCCACTGAACAATCCGTGTGGTTTTCTACCATTTTAGTTTCGGATCCCCGAATTTTTCAAAACGGTGTTTTATGAGTACATTCTAATTTCAACCTTTTGAAAGGCTGGACAAGGGAACGTATCATTTTCTTTCGTTTTTTATACCACGTGTCTCTGCGCGCTTCACGAGGAAACCTGTTCGATTTTAAGCCCAAGCAACAACGTCACGTCGCGTTGCGTTTGCACGACTAATCGATTTTTTACCGGCGTTGGTAAATCACATTCCGGCTCCCTCAAATTGTCGGTTGTTGTTGGTCATATAATCAGACCCAGTGAACCGACTGTGCGATTTTCGATCATTTTTGTCTAGACATCGAATCCCCGGAAATCAAGTATTATACACTTCAATTGAACCATTCAGGAGATCGGACATGACAACGTTTCATTGGGTCCGATAATATGACTACACAAAATTTGAGCAGCATCAAACCCCATTTGAGCTTCAAATCGTTGTGTAATCGTTGTTTGGGCTTCAAATCGCGCAGGGTTACCTCATTAAGCACCCTGAGATACGTGGTATAAAAATCGGTAAAATAAAATGAAACGTTGCCTTGTATGACCTCCCGAACGGCTCAAATTGAAGTGTATAATACACGATTTTTGGGAATTTTGACTGGATCTTCCCCCCTTGACTCTGTCTGTAATGTCTGACTTCATGTCCGAACGCGACCGAGAGGGAGTATAATTCTATAATAACCCAAGTTGCAAGCTAATGGGCATTAATAATTGAATCCGTGAGGGGCATCACTCTCACACAGTTGTGTCTCCGACTCCTAAAAAATGTGAAGGAAGCACAAAATTGCAGGAGAATGCAATACAACATGACAAAAAAAACTGGTTAGTGGTCTTACTAAAAGTTGATGAGCTTCCCATAAATTATGCTTTCATTTTCCCAAAAAATAAAGGAGGACATATATGGCAATCTATTAGTGCATCAGGTAAAGATTCATCAACTAATTTTATTTAAAGCATTTCTACTGAGAGATGACATCTCACTAAATTTATTGAGAGATCAATTATAAATGGTGGTAATGATGATAGCTAACCTAATAAAAATAGATACAATTAACCAAAAAGAATATATACATATATATAAATACAAAGAAGGTACGCTTATCGCTTGTTATAATAACAAGTACAAACAAAGTTGTTATTTAAATGTACGAATAAGATATAAAGTGATCTCAATCAATTATTGAGAGACATCCTTCCTAGATTTAGTGTTTTATTTCATATTTGTTGTAGTTAGTTAGTGTTCGTAATTAAGGGGTAATGAATCTATTAATTAAGCCAACAAAAAAAAAGGTTATCTTGTAAATTAGCATTTGAGATGCGTTACCAAAACTTACGTCTTAAATCGAGTTTATGTCCATGTCAATATAAACAAGTCACGCTTTCTAAATCTAATCCTACCTACTCATCGGTTGAATTAATCACTCGATCATGTTTACGATGTCCATTTCAATAACTAAATTAAATTAACGTATATATCCACTGAATATTGAGTTAGTCTTCTATCTTTCATAGGTTTTTTGCAAAATATTTTGGCTGAAATTAAGAAATGAGCCTTATTTTAACTTGGATTTGGTCAGAAATTCGTGTCGTTGAAAAATAAGCAATTGACAGAGACTCCTCATCAAGAGATAATGCATGAATTTTATACTACGTATGAATTAATAAAAAATGGAAGTGAGTGTCAAATGACTTAACAATAGGAACAAGATCTTATTCATTAATCACATATTGTGGTAGTGTGGTTTGTTGAATTTGTGATCAGATGATGTGTATAAATATAGACAAATACGGAGTAGTATGTTACTATGGAATATTTCTTTATTTTCCTAGATATCGTGAATTTGTCTTACATATTCATATAGATTCATGTATATAGATGATATATCTATTATAGATTTGTGATGGATATACTCTTTTCAAGCACAAACTTGAAACTTACACTTGAAAACAAAATTTATGCAACAAGTGGTTTGAAAAGTTAGAAGCAAGATAACATTAAGTAAAAACACTTTATTAGGTTGCATAAAGAGTGGCAATTGGCAAATCATATTCATATTTTCTGGGACCAATGCAAGCTAATGAAAACAAAAGGCCAATTTTTTAGCATTTCAAAACACACTAATTTCATCAATGTAGATAGCATTTCTACACATACTCCACAAGCAATTAAGCATGCATGCACCTATCTTCAATATACTCGTTTGGGCAAACAAAAATGTGCTTTCCAAAGCATTCACCTAAATTTGATGCATCATCAAATACTCGGTATATATTAATTTCATTATTAGATTATACTCTGTATTACGATTTCTATTTTTTCACTTGGACTATATATATATAAAGACATCACAAATTCTGATGATTATGAAAGTTCTTCGTATGAGACTATGAGTAGTTTTGGTTTTCCAAGATGATGAAATCCCGCTATCCTGTTGCGTGACTAGCATAAAGAGTCGTAGAAGTGTGATATTAACTCCATTGGAGGATAAACTAGAACGTGAGTACGTCACTGATCTAACAAAGAGTCGTTCATGTGAAGCTAATTAAATTGATTTAACGAAGAATATTAGCATAATACGTAACTAAATAGTCAAGATAGCTAAGGTTGTCGCCTACACCGATGAGTATACTCATCCAGTCATCCAACAACCGATTTTCTTTAGCTTTGATTAAAATACGTCTTACCAATAATATAAAAGGTAAACAAATGACTGAGACGTGAAGAGTATAAGATGGACCAATTTGTAAGTATGAATGAATTGCTTCTTACTATTCACATATTGAAGGTACAAAGAAGTAAAATGATCTAATTATATAGTAACTGTACATATATAGGAGTATTGAACATGTGTGTACATTGATTATACTGAAACTGTATATCTATCCTTTTTGATTCTTAACAACTAAGTAGTAAGTACATTAAGGTGAACCAATTCTTATGGCCATGCTAATCCTGATAGAAAGAAACAGGACATAAATTACAATTAGGCCTATACCCAAAACCTTATTCGGCCTCATATCGCTTTGAGGCAATACAATGAGCGACCACACGACACCAGTCATCAGAAACGCCAGTGTGACGAACAAACCCATGTCTCTAGGGATAACGTATGGTTCAGAACCCACGGAGCAGGCTCCGAACACCAAAGACATGCCCAACCCGACTAACGTGTTGAACATGGGTCCTGCAAAACATCCCGACATTGCGATCTGTACACCGTCCCTTTCATTCATCGCAAAAGCTGTATTCGACATCAGATCATTCATGGAATTCCCCCATGCTAACACTGTCAAGGCCAGCATTGATGGGTTAATCCCCAAAATAGTTCCCAATGAGACCAGCAAAGAAACTAGCTCACTGGCTATGATGTAGAACCATATGATACTCATGAAAAACCCACCAAAGATCCATGGGAACAAGAATTTACGAGGCGGGTGCTCCATTTTGGTGTACAATGATGCTAGAACACTGAGAACAAGTCCAATCCCAAACCCTACAAAATACGCGATTTTCCCATTCAAAGGGCTTATTCTCTTTTGAGTGTTCCATAGAAATGCTAGCAGCACAGGAGCCAGTAACGCACTGGCTACCGCGTACATTTTAGACCAACGGTCCTCCTCAACTATCGGGATTGTCAACCGTCTAGGAACACTTAATGGCATCTCAAGCCATGAGCATAGTTGAGAGAGCGAAAGTGACGGCTGCTCTTCCTGATTATCAGACCAACCCCACAAAGCCCTTGGGCAATAATCCTCTGTTGTGGATTTAACATAGTCGGAATACATGGCGAAATTAATATCCCACATACAATGGTTATGCCCTTGTTTACCTGAGATTTCCTCAGGTCCATGACTAAGTAGTAATGGTTCATTATCGATTGGCTCCTCCCCGGCCACAGGAAGCAATGGCGTGAAATCGCTAGATTTCAAACCCTTGCCCTTCCTATTAAGCATCTCACTCACAGAAACATATCCAATGTAAACCAAGTATATCGACAGAAAAGCGAGGGCACCCCAAACTGTAATCTTGCCTATACCTATGATCAATGTAAGACACAGTATGGTGAAAATAAGGAAACAAAGGTCTCTAATGAAGGATGTTTTATCAATTTTCACCCTTTTACTTGATACACTTAGAGAAACAACACCGGCAACAATACAGGTTATGAAAACAGCCCCACCCAAAACACCATTCATTCCGACAGCGCTGGAACCCGTCCCCATGAAAGCAGCAATGCTGGCAAACACATCAGATGCTCCATTCCCTAGAGGGAGCAATGTGACACCAGCAATTGTGGGTGACATATTGAGAAAAGCTGAGAGATTCTCTAATGAACAGCAGAAATAATCAGCTGCTGTGTTACCCAATAGGTAGAAGAGTAGAGCTAGCCATACAGCAAGAACAAAGTAGGCTAAAAGGGTGTGATTCTGACAGGAACAGGAGAAGAATTTGATGTAATTGAAAAAACCAGCTGAACTACAGTCTGGGTTTGCAATCAGGAAATCACAGCTGGTGTTATAACCTTTATGATCAAGGAAATCAGAGCATATTTGGAGGTCCAATAACAACTTACCATCTTTCATATTGTTGGAAGTAGCAGTATTATTTAATGAAGGGAGATGAAGTTGTTGCAGAATGATTCTCCTGTTTTTCACATGGACAATACTTCTGGTACTCCATTTCTGAAATAGTGGGGAATCATAGAGTAATGTGAAGAACACTATGGTAGAGATTATAGTGAAGAAAAGCCGGAATCGCGGGTTTGGTTTTCTCATCACAACCAAAAGGGATTGATTGATTGATTGAGAAAAAAGAGTGAAGGTATTGAAAAGGGTGATAGTATAGTAAGATGGAAAGTTTGATGGGAGGGAAAGTGAAGGGAAGAAAATAAATAGAAGAAGAATAAAGAAAGGAGAGGGACAAGAAAGACTAGAAGATAAAAGAGGAGGTTCTGGGTAGTTTCTGTTTCTGAGGAGTAAAATTGAAGCTTCAATGCTACTCTTCTACTGGAGCTATAGGTGGGTTATGAATTTGGTGTTATATGCAGAAAATAAATACAGTGTCCTTGTTACTGTAATTAATTCCAGGAAGATGGAGAAGGAGAGGAAGAGGTGAAAAGAATTCCAGGAAGATGGGAGAGTTCATTGATTTGGGAAGAGGAGGTGTGAAAGTGTTGAGGAGGATGAGGATGTACATCGGGATTTATACACAGTTTTGACATTCTACCGTATGAATGACTGAATGTAATTTTATATGAGATGAGATGAGATGAGATGAGATGAGATGAAGATGAACCAACCGGCTACTACCTTGAACCGCCGACTTATTATAATCTGTTTATGTTACTCCTCCTACTAGCAAGTAAACTGTAAAGACTAAAGACCAAGTTGTGTTGTTGCCCACTTCCACTTGGTGAATGGTCGTGCTCGTGCAGGTCACAACTCACAAAAGCTCACCCATCCGTCAAAAGCCCCCGGCCCAATCCTTATGTGACCCCACACTCGTTATAACCCGATAATCAATGATCCGAATCTAATTTGATAAGATTGATGCTACACAATTAGAGTATTAATCTTTTATATTGATCCTCACGAAAGTGATTTATTGTTTGGACTTAATAACAAACTACATTAATCTAATAATACGGAGTAATAGTAAAAAACTAAACTTGTTACCAAATTAGTGAAATAATGAGTTGATTCAAAACCTGACTTGACACGCCAGGTCGATTGACATGAAATGACTTGACCTATTAGTGACCCTACCCTAACCCGACTTAATCCGAAAGGGATGTTGACTCAATAAAACCAGAAACCCGTTATGACCCGACCCGCCTGATTGCCAACTTTAGTTGTGCTCTCTAAACCTTGCACAATTGATTCAATCAAAATTCAATTTAACATCTGAATTTTGACATGTCCCCCAAAATTGGTCTCAATATTTATTACTCTTGCTAATAAATGACATTTTAGTGGAAAAGTACTCGTGATCTAGATGCTTATTCGACTCAATGCTTGCGTGCTTAAATGCTTTAACAGCTCAATTTAAGTTATTGTATGGAGTAGTAATTAGGGCTAGTGCAACGGTGAAGCTAACTGCTACTAGCTTGACTTTGTCACCTCACTTTTAAAGCTACAAAAGTCTCCAATGGTTTAGCTTATTTACTTTTAGCTTAGCTAGACCCACATTTGATGCATTATATTTTTTTTATTGGTTGATTTCTCCTTTTGGGTCCATTCAAGGCAGAGGGGAATCTAGCTAGTAGCATTCGCTACCCCAAACTTACATAAAATGATTAAAATTATCGACTTTTGCTGCCCCAAATTTCGTAAAGTTGAGACATTTTCATATATCGCAAGCAAATGTAATGAACACGTTACCTCAAAATTTTAAGTCTAGATTCACCCCTGATTCAAGCTACTAGCTCCATGGGACAACAAACTCAAAATCTTTGTGAATCCATTTAAGGAAAGTTAATCTACATGGACAAGTCCAATGGTTAAGCTACTAACTAGCTTACAATTCTTAAAAACTGCAACTGCAAGGTAGTCTTTAAGTTAAATCATTGAACTTGCTCTTAGTGTGTTTAACTTACTTATTACGAGTAGTTATTATCGTTGTTCTTGAGATATGTGGTGCTACTTTGTCTCGTTTTTATATTGTAGGTATCATATTGGGGATAATTGATTCGGGATCAACAATTCAAGCTTATGTTGGGCCAATAAGAAAGCCATGAGGTGAAAGGAAGGCCCAAAAGCTTAGAAGAGGGGAAAGAGGAGCGGATCCACAAAGTGAGAAAAGTGTCGGGCCGTTGAGTCAGATTGACCGACCGGTCAGAATTGACCTGTCTAGCCACTTCTCGAACTGACCGGTCAGTCACTTTACTCGTGGACAATCGACCGACCGGTCACTGATCAACATAATAGTCATAAAAGATAGGGATATTGGAAATCTATCAACATAATAATATCATATTTATCCGGGGGGGGGGGGGGGGGTGGCAGTGGGCAGTGGCATGTCTTGAGAAAAAATGAAGGCAGCATCAATTTACGATGGTTAGCTAAAGATGATCAATTTGTATAAGAAATGTTTCACAAATTCCTAGTTTTCCTGCCAAATATTGTCTTGAGTGTGTATGTGTTGTTTATCTCATGTCCCCTTTTGACAAAAATGGATGAAATAACGGTTGATCTTCTTTGTGACTGGTATATTCGTCGTAATATTAGAATGCTTCAAACATAACTACGAAGAAAATATCAAAAATCTTTTCCTTGCTATATCCTAGGTACATAGGTTTGTCTTATCGCACATATTTAACCCGTCAAGAAAAGGACAATGTTGCTCAATTGGATCAAGGAGTGTGCATTATTAGTAAAAGCTTTAGTGATTTGTTTGGATAACATACGAAATCAATTAATCAAGTCACAACATGTCATTTTTTTCCATGTTTAACTAAACTCTTACTGATCCTTTCTTTTCTAATTACAGTCATCCCCATCGTTTGGGAATTCTTTTATTGATCAACTCATTAATGTTTAAGTTTGGGAATTCTTTTATCTTACATACGGTATGTTTTATTATTGTATTACACATGACATGACCGAGAACTATGTATGTCATAAGAAAGAGGTATTATGGACAATAGGTTCTCGGTTTGAATCTTCTCCCCCATTATTATAATATACGGAGTATACGATTAAAATACATGCTTCTATGGACCAGAAGAAATACAAATACTCCATATGTATGTATTACAAGGCGGAAGCAATAAAAGATCCCCCACCTATTATCTTTGAGTTATAAGTAACTCTAGGAAAGCAGTTGTCTTATTCAATTAAATGAGATGTTATTTGATCTGTTTTAATCTTAAGACGAATATACCCGTGTTAAGAGATCATATAAATAATCCAAGACTTGCACATTATATTGAAGAACTCCACGTGCAAAAGATTTATGTATTCTATTCAATTGAAGATTGCGATTTTATGCTTTGATTTGACAAGATGCATGGTGTCCAAACACTCACCGAATCAATATTTTAGTTGTGTTGTTTACTTATTGCTACAACTTTGAGGCATCTTTGTTTTCTGCCCTCCTACTTTATTTTTAGACGTTGGAGAAGGGGTCATGTATAAATCCGATCACATGTGATACTCTACAAACCACGTATATTAAGCATTTGGTTTAACTTAATAAGCCATAATAATCTTCAACGAGATGACTTTATCACTCCCACGAGGTTTAATTTGATCCTAAAATTCTTAGATCACCTTGTTCAGCATACCGAGGATAATCAATCATGTTACTTGGTTGTAAACTTTCGCTTCATGTGTCACACGAGAATCATGACGGTGTTTAAATGGACTTGTATGTTAAGGAGCACGACATAGCTAGCAACAAACTCAATGATTGTTACTTAGTGACTGCGTGGCTTCTCACTTGCTCTCGCTAGACATTACAAACGTCATTCCAAAAGTGTCATCTTCGCAAATACAGATCAACTTAGCTTAATTAATGAAGTCTTGATTGGAGTACAATGATCTTAGCCTGGGCACAAACCTCGTCATTATCATAATCATCCTCGTGACTCCATTTATACCAAAAGAAAAACTGTTTAAATGTCACTTAGCTTTAACTCGGTTAGTATATTATACTCGTAGATTGTATTTTCCGGTATTCCACCACGCGATATTCATTTGGTTGTCACTAAACCAAGGGATCATACAGAGAACAGGTTACGCTACAATGCTACATCAGTACATCGACCTCGATCTCTCAGCAGTCGATTCCAAATGCACAGTGAAAAGAATCTAAGCATTGAAACAAACATTGATTCAGGCAAGAAGTTGCTGGGTGTCTTTATCAAATCGCATTCAGGTCAGTGTCGTTTTAGTTGATAAGAAATCTGGCAATTTTGGCTGCTCTCTAACTCCAATTATTTCACACCCATAACACATGTACTGTATGTTATATTTCATGTCATTAAGTAATCTAATGTAACATATCCAGTTACAACCTTTCACAAGCTTTCTTTGTTTTGTTTTTTAAAAGCAACTGCAAGCTTTCTTTCCTGGCATACACCACAGAATGCCGGCTTCATGCTCAAGTTACTAGGACTAAGATTACTAGTCGAATTTCTCATCCGTCTTAAAACTTCGTCACGTCAACTTTCAACAAACTTTTATTCTTTTTATATTGTTTGGATTCATTTCAGCTTACATCAGAGTCTATATATTATGCTTCAGACTTTATTTTTACGTTCTCTTAACTTTTAAAGAAGTAGAAATACGAAAAACAAAAATGAATCAAGACTCCGGTAGAGTCTTAAAAATTAAAGTCTTACTTGGATTGTAAAGATTCAAATTAAGACTTTCTCAATATTTTGATAGATTATTGGGAGTCTCGAAAACTCTCTTAATCATCATAAAAAAAATACGATTGGCAAGAGCTTGACAAAGACGGTCAGATGATGTGACGAGATAAATTAAAATCGAGTTGTCAAAAAATGACAAGTTAAAAGCTCACACATACCGCAAGCTTTACTTAAATGAGACGTTTTAGCTAAATTATTAACCAAAGTAGTAATTTATTTAGGCAAATTTTCAACCAACTTATTTTTAATGTAAGCATTTGTTCCATAATTTATTCTCAGATAACCTAATTGAAATACAAACGGTGCACGAAATAAAATGTGAAAATAAACTAAGATTATTTGACCAAAAGTATAAGCATTTGGCAAAAGAATTTATTTCTTTTTTACCGTTGTAGTTGATAAAACAATGTCCATGTTTACGTCATTTTATCAAATACTCAACTTTTTAGCAAATTTGCAAAACATTTTCAATAATTTTCAAATATCAACTAGCTCCTCAGTCGTTTAAATTTGATTAAAACATTAATACTCTTCGTATAAAAGATAAACAAATGACTGAGATGAGAGAAATAATTCTTAATACTCCGTATTCAGCTTGCTTAAAAGGCATCCGCTAGCTTTTCACCTAGCTTTGTCAAATAGAGCCTAATTGTAGGAATGTCGAAAGCAACACCCGATGGATGAAGTTATAGCCATCTTCAAAGAAAACACTTGAATTTGAATCTACGCACGAATAATCAAAAGTTGCCTCCAAACAGTCTTTATAGATGAAGAATTACTCGAAAACAATTCTTTAAAAGTACAAAATGAGTCGTACAGCTAACATTCAGAGTCAAACCAGAAACTGGGTTGTCAATCAGCACAATAACACCGAACCTGCGTGAGATCAATCACGCTCACTTATGGCAGTCAAATGCTCATCGATCTCCTCAGTTGAGAGCGCTCTGAAAGCTGGCTCTTCCGTCCGAACAACTCCCACCTTGAAATAATGAAGAATTTCACATCGTCATCGACTAAATTTCATGATCAAGCCGTGCCTTCCGTACACAAGAATACAGAGACCAAAAATAGTTTCAAGGAAACCAATACTTAATTATGACGACGCATAGTTCCAGGCCAACTAAATATACACGTGATACACCAAGAATAAAACATAGAACACCGCGCATGTTAATCATCATCAAATTACAAGAAATGCCAAGTAAAGCATGTTGGATGGTTAGAATGATATTTTAGCTAATGCAAATTTTCTATGAAATGAAGAAGCCATACTTTGTTCCTGGCAAAACCGGGGTTACATGGCTAAAACACCATAGTAATATGTATACACAAGGACAAGAAGCAATTATAGACAGATAGGAGAAAAAAGAGCACAAGCATGAATAATGAAATTCTAAAAAGAACGGATGAAAAGGCACAAATAACTGAACATACCTCTATCTCAGTAGCCTTGAAGTCTTCCTGCAGAACAGACTGGAGAGCTGATATTGCAGTCTGCCAGCGAGAGAAACATCACGCATCAACATCAATCCGCACAAAAAAAATCATATAGTCCGTATGATACCAACATGGAAATGAGTCATTTCCAATGGGAGCAAAAGGCTCATTGTGGAATATGATGAGACTTGCATAGTCAATGCATTTTTCATCGGGTCATCTGAAAGACTCTTCAAATTTCTTACACAATGGTACAATTGGGTCACCCAAAAATAGGTAATTTTTTTTTTTTTGGTGGTGGACACTGGTGGTGTTATCGGTAATGATATGAACCTGAAAGCATCTCCTAAGAAAAACTAGCAACAGCCCAATGGCTAAGCAGTAAGCACACTTAAATTTTGAGGTTGGGGTTCAAATCTCACCTCCCCAAACCTCTCAAATGGTGAGAACTTAAGTTGTGATATAACCATGACCTACTTGAGCCACAGTTAACTTTCAATCACTGACCATGATGAGAAAGTTGTATATGCAATTATGTGCCAAAGTATTTATAGCCAATAACTGTCAGTTTAATTAAAGAGCACTGTTGAGAGTTAACAACACCAGAACCAATGCCAGTTGACTATATTTCATTTTCAAGAATAATGAAAAGCATATTTTTAGGTTATCGAGAAAATAGGGGGGTGGAAATTTCATGTTTTAGAGCCTAAATCAGTAGTATTTCTTCATTGTCGAAAAGGAGAAATAAGTAGCTGGCTAAAATACCTGTACGGTTTCCTCATAAGAAAAAGCAGGATCGTTTTTCATTTTCTTCTCAAGAAAGTTGATTGCTTCTTGATCCTTTGAACCAGCACTAGTAGCCTACAACAAGGAAGCAAATATCAGTGAACATGTGTAACAAGTAGCGCTAGCCGCAATGAGGGTAAGAGAAATTTCAGTTTACAAGTTAAGCACTAAACTTTGAAAACAATTTATTCGAACTAAACCTATTGCCGAAATATCAAATACTCTATTTTAATTCAGTCACATCCATCCCAAGGTTACCAAGGCTTTCACTTTCTACTTAATAGACGTCAGTTTCAGGTGCCAATGTCATATGCTAACCATACTTGATTGGCAAAGGATTGGTCTAAACAGACTTCAGAATGTAACAACAAAATAAATGACATGGCCTCCCCTAATCAGCTTACACAGAAAAGGGGTGAGTATCCACAAAAGAAATGACATGGAAGTTTTTTAAACAGGATTAGCTGAATCCTTGAACATAAGGAACTGATGTAGTCTGTCAACCACAAGATCCACCTTCAATGAACCACAACTTCAAACACAATAGTGAGCTTACGAAAGTGACAAAGAAAAATATAATATACCTTGTGGCCAAAAAAGTGACCAGCGGGATCACATTTAAACAATTGAGGCCCCCTCTCTTCATCAATACCAATAACAATTGCCACAACTCCAAGGGGTCTCATGTAGGCATGTTGGGTATAAACTTGAGACTTATCGGCAATCCTGTGCACATAAAGTTTATAGGCAACATTTCAAGAACCAAATAGTTGAATTGTTTTAGAAAACAAAAACATACATATACAAAAGAGAAAGCAACACTACAAGGGACAAAGATAATGGAGATGATCATAATAACTTGATAAATTTACCAAAAAAAATACCCAACACCGTTGCTAGCCGAAAGGGTAAGACATCTCAATTATTACCACGAAAAGGAAAAAACACATTCAAAACGTCGAAGAAACAGAACATATGCTTTAATTTCAGTCCATAATACTTACTACACTAACGTGCAAGGTCGTATTTTACTTACCTCCAAAACTATGATCCTAACAAATTGCTGTGGGTTTGGCCACATCCAAAATGAGACAAATGAGGGAACATAAACCAGACCAAACTGAATGACATGACTTACTAAGATCAAGAAGATAGTGCGGTAACATCCAAGAAGATAAGCACCAACATGAAAAATTCAACCAAAAACGTCTTGTTAAAAAACACGCCCTCAGTTGTATCCAACAGAACAGGTGTCTGTTTACACATTCCATTAAAACCGATTCCCTCCAGAGCAGCAACAGGAGTGTAATAGTTGGCAGTACAACAACAACAACATCAAAGCCTTAGTCTCAAAAAGATTTGGGGTCCGCTAACATGAACCATTATCCGAAATCGTCGTTGTTTCCAAAAAAAATGATCATATAAAAAGGCATAATAGTAGCAATATTAGGGAGGAGGAGGAGGAGGATTTTAGTGGCAGAAGTACAGCCAATTACAAGCCCCGTTGCAGCTCAATGGAAGGAGACTTATATGAAAATCAATGAACAATAAAACGGTTTCCATCATCGGGCATGTTAAAGATATACTTCCTCCCCTTTCCAATGATTTTCTACATTTCCCTTCTGCGAAAACTTCACAAAAATGCTCCACTATCCTTTTATGTCTATAGTTTGTGGTTCATATGGCTTGTAACCCGCATTCATTTTCTCCTTCTATTATCCGCCACATATTATGCGCTACTTGTTTTTTTTTGTGCAGAAATGAAAGTCGAAAATCATTTAGAACGGGGGATACTTTTAATAGTGATAATTTCTTATTGGTCTATTAGAAAAAAAAATTGAACAAAAACATTGAAAATTACTTAGGATGGCACAAGGGTTACGTCAAATCGCTTTGATAAACAAGCGGACTAAGAATATGAAAAAGGGATATGGTTTGGATCAAAAAATAAGCCACAATTGATTTTTTTTTCCATCAGTCTAAATATGTTACTCTGTATAAACAAGAAAACTATAACATCAAAGTCGTGTCAGGTTTGGGAATCAATCCTTCTCAAAGAATAAAGTGCCTTTATCGTTTACGCCACTGACATGAGGAGCTAAACTAAGTTGATATCATCACTTAGGTCCTTTCCCGATTGATCAAACAGAAGTACATTTCGACGATTAATGCAAAATAAGAGTCAGCAAGCTTAGGTCTTGCTCAAGAGTACAAGATAGAGGTTCAACTATGAAGAACAACAGTCACAAAGTTAACAGGTAATACCACTAACTTATTCCATAACATAAACATATCACATAAGCGAATAAGCTCACATAAATATACTCCCTGTTATTGTTAAGAGCTTTTGTGTGCGCAGAAAGAAGGAGACCATGACCATGGACAACTATTAAGGAGAAGGTTGCATAAGAAGAAAGGCCCAAGAACATATTCATTTCACCTTACTTTAGTTCAGTTCCGCTCAACTCCTTTTAACTTAAGTTAAGAACGGACTGAGGCTAAACATGAACTCTATAGTACTACAGCGCACTTTAACTCCATTAAGTTTCAGCTACATTCAGTTTCCTTAAGTTCACTTCAACTCCATTAAGTTAAGTTCAGATTTTCAACGCAGTTAAACTTGTTCAGTTTCATTAAGTTCACTTCAACTTCATTAAGTACAGTTTATCCCCACCTCTTCTGCCCTCCCACTACCACAGTAGCACCCCTCCCTACCCTCGAACCAGCATCACAGCGGATATTTTACCACAGTTCTCCACTTCTCCTCCTTATACCACAACCTCTCCTAAACAACATGCGACCACCTTTTCCACTTTTGTCATCCCGTCCTCCAAGTCTCCAACCTAGCAGGTCAGATCTGGCCTCACTTCACCATCCATATTATCTTCCAATCCCAGATCTGAAATCCGGTTGGGTCATGCTGATGGGTAAGGAGCGTTGAGTGTTGCCTGCGCTGTTGAGGTGAAGGAGATAACGAGCAATGGTGGCTGAGGTTGGAGTGCTGGCCAAGTGAGCCTTGTGAGGCCAAATCATGGTGTCGGACAGGAGTAAATGCATCTTAGAAAGAAGATTCTTTTAATTTCACTTATTATTCCCAAGACGGAAATCCAAAGAATGTAAAATAATAGGCCACATATGGCAGTTAACAGGGCAAAATTCACACAGTTTTTCACCGTTCGTTCACCTAAAGATGTAAAGGAAACATACCATCTTGCCAAAACATCCACTGGCATTTCATAACCGTACTTGTGGCGAAACTCGGCAGCTTGTTGTCTTGCTTGTTGGACCAAATTCCTTGAATCGGCTGAGAAAAAAATGCTATATCAATAACACACGTTTCTCTCAAACATTCAAAAACTGATAGAAAGTATATACATGTTGAATTGCTTCAATCATGGTCACACTAATCGGCCCAGAACTAGATCAACTTAGACTGTTGTTAATAGCCCTGATCCAAACTATCAGTGATATGAATTACAACGAGAAATAACATTCATCGAACGAATCCCGAAACAGCGGACAATCTCATCAGTAAACTACAATTAGAAGCAGTCGAAGCACGCATCAAATACAAGATTAAACATCATCAAATGGATACCTGTCATTCCAGTAGCAAGCAATCCGATGAACTTGGTAATCTTAAAGAGGTGAGTCACACTAGTCTGATCCAATAGTTTGTCCTGTTAATCAAATCCAAAAAGCCCAAACATTGATGAAATAATCAAATCAAAGATGAAATGAAGTGAAAACCCTAATAAGTGGAATGACGTACGGGAACTTTCTTCTGGGTGACGACGCAAACGCAATCTTTACCGCGAACAGCAATGGATGTAATCCCAGAAGACTTGACCGCCTTGAAGGCATACTCTAATCGACAAAACAATCAAATCAATTGAAAATAAGAACCCTAGAAAAGGGGGGGGGTGAGATGTAGGAGTACATACCAACTTGGAAGAGGCGGCCTTCGGGAGAGAAGATGGTGATGTGACGATCGTAACCTGCTCCGCTTCCTCGACTCATGATTCTTCTTCTGATTTGTGTAGTGTGGAGTTTGGAGTTTGGAGTTTGGAGTTTGGGATTTAGGTGAAGACTGTGTGTGTGTGTGTGGTTTCTTCCTTTTATTGTCTTTGTGTTTCTTGAGTGGCTTTGTCCCCAAGACACCTCTTTTCTCTTTTCTCTTTTCTCTTTTCTTCCTTCCTTTTATTTACGGGGTGTACTTATTTTAAGGGCATTTCTCATAAGTAATCCATAACTTTGTACGAGACAAGTTCAACTTAGTTTATTGCAAGACTTAAAGATGTTTGCGTACTTGTGTGGAATGGAAAGAATGAACATTCCATTGTGCCTAGAGCAGACAACTCGGGTCGTGTCATGTGCTGGTCCACCGTGCCATGGCACAGGCATGGATAGTCAGCATGTGGTGTCGTGAATGGGCCCAGTGAGGATACCCTCCTCCAACAAAACCTTTACTAGCAATTATATCACGGTAATAACTGAACCGTCAACCTCATGGTGGTTGAAGTAAAGGACCTTTGTTACTAAAACCCTCAACAACAACAAAAAAACATTTTTCATCCTCGTCTTTAGCAGTTGCCATCAACCACTTCGGGTAGTGGGAGGCCCCTAATTTAATATTATTATTGAGTTTAGGTTATCAATAATTCTTGCATCTCCATTTAGAGGAGTTTTGTATCCATCAATTGATGGATTTGTTCCCATATTTTGGTGGGTTTATTTGCTCTCTTTTTGTGGGAGGGTCGAGAACCATGTGAAACACTATGAGAGCTTGTGTCATATGTGTAAGACTTCAAGAGCCAGAGCCGTGACTTTTTTACCCATGGTGATGCAGTCGAGGTCAGATTTCAATGTACTATTTTGCAAACTAGAGAAAGTTCATTCTTTTGGAGATTATATCATCAAATATATAGATTTCTTCGCGAGAGTTTGTGTCAATAAACAACGGTATAATGAAAACTATGCAGAGACGTGTTATTCTAATAACAATTCATGTCTCATGGATGTTCTTTCTTTATTTGTTACAGATTGTATTTAGTTCAATTTGATATCATCTATAGAGGTCGTATGACCTTTGTTTTGGTACCAGACAATTGGATTTAGATCTTGTTGATTGCTTTTTGGGTTCTTGCTTGAATTGGTTCTACTCTTTCTCTTCTCTAGTGCTTATGGGCTTCCTTGATCGGGTGAGCGCCAAGATCCTACGCATGTAACAAATAAGGTCTGGGAAGGTGTTTGAGAGGGCCTCTCCTATGACTAGGTCTAGATCGAATAACCTCGGAGGTTGGACCATCCCAAAACCCAATCTCAGAGACCGTACCAGTTAGCAGGCCAAGGTCCCAATTCGAACCAAACAGATTCTCTTAGGCATGATTTTGTTCGGGTTTGGATTGCACCACAAAATAAATTACATACTTGTATTTAATAATATTTTTTCTAATCAAATCACAAGTATCGACAACAACACTTTGGGTAATTTAATTACAAACGGGAAGTGATGATTCAGATAGGCCGAGCGTGGGTAGATGCTACTTGAGGCGACAATTAGATCAATCGTGTTAAGGTTAATAAGGTCAATTCATAATTCGCGTTTGGGTAGAGTTCAAGTGAAGCCATCATGGTAGATTCTTCGGATCTAATAGATTTGGGTCGGGTCGGGTCAGGTCGGGTCGGTCCGAGGTGTGAAGTCTTGTAGACCCACAGTCTAATACTATTGACTAGGGTGGTTCACCACTCAAGAGTCACGACGTCGTACTACACAATTATTCCGTACAGGCAGAGGCAGGCGTACTGCGCACATGATCATTCCTATTTGTTTCACTTCCCGCGCATTATTTCCCTGCTCCTGAATCGGTGAATCAATCCTGATCTTCCTCCTCCGATCTGATCTCCCCCTTTTCGGCATCCATACATGCAACATTATTACTCACAGGTAAACATATTAAGTTTCCATCATCTTTTACCATTTCCCATTTCCCATTTCATTCACCTGCAAATCGCAATGCAATTCTGATTGATTCAACAATGCTCGATTATCACGATTCTCTAAGTTCAAATTTATCAAGCATCTGCATTAGACATGGAGTGATCTATGGATTAACCCAATTGCTGTTGATTCTGAATTATATACAACTATGTATGTATGCTGTATTATTGCTGCTTCCCTTTGTTCAAATGTAGAGCATTCTATTGTCCCAATATGAGTTCATCCTTCGGATTCCACACACTGTAAAACGTAAACGTCGTTGTTTTCTTCCAATTCTCAGTTTTCAGGTAGTCATTCCCGGAAGCTCATGCTCTGATTAAATTGATTTTGGTCTTGAATCAAGCGTAACAGAGGGAAAGGAGGTGAGGAGGAGGAGGAGGAGAGGATGAATGGGGGTGTTTTGGCAAGAAATCGCGCAAAATTTGCCGTTATTCCTATTACTTTGTTCTTCACTGCAATCATGATTTGGGGATGGGCCAAAACTCCCTTCATTGTCTCATTAATCCCCCTCAACCGACCCTTCAAAATATCTCCAGGTTCGCTTCACATACTTCTTGTTTCCTTGTTTTCGAATCATGTTTTTCCGTTTTCTTCTGTTTTTATGGATGTCTTTCAAATCCTATGTTTTCAACAAATGAGACACGGAGGTCTTCCGTTTGGAGGATCATGGTAGCTCTCCAATGAAAGATTCTTCGGTTAAAGCTGCAAACAATCACTTTAACATGCCAAGAGTTTGTTAGAATAGGATATTAGGAGAATGAAGAGGGATGAAATTGTGTGTTTTGCTTTGCGAGTTTTCTCAGGTTGCAGCTAAAATAATAATGTTGTGATTGAAGGATGAATTGCCACATTCTGTCCATTTATATTTTATATACTGCAGCAGATTGTACTGAAGTAAGAAATGATCATGAATCAAAATGAATTCGATCACAATTGTTCACCTTCCTCGTTAAACTGCAATAAGGTTTCAGTGATCTCGTACAAACCTCTACACACCTCAGATGTAGATTGATGTTTTATTCCCGTTTCATTATTGGCTGTATCAAGTTAATTAAACTGGAACATTATTTGAAGGATGCCTCAAAGGCTCCTTTCGGATGCACAAACTTGACCCTAAATGCAAAGAGTTTGTTTTGAG
Source organism: Agrostemma githago (assembly GCA_958450325.1). Taxonomy (NCBI): domain Eukaryota; kingdom Viridiplantae; phylum Streptophyta; class Magnoliopsida; order Caryophyllales; family Caryophyllaceae; genus Agrostemma; species Agrostemma githago. The sequence continues at coordinate 74,172,473 of OY288243.1, read as the reverse complement.
AAGGCTGGTAGTGAATTTCGTGTGCTGTCCACTTCATAGCAAAAGAAGCAGTCAACTTTATCGTCATTTTGCCAGTATGGTACAAAGCACCTAAGTATATAGTTCATATTTTGGCTTCATTGGAAATGAGAGTACAAAATTCCATTATTATGTGAGTGAAATTGTATGCAGAGAGTTTGTTTTGAGAAGGGTGGTAGTGAATTTGTTTTAAGGGGGTTTTCAAAATCTGGAATTACTTGGTATGTACTACTCCGTATGTAGTGGTAAAGACGTGTTCTGTTCTTGTCTTTCTTCTCTTGCGCCTTACTTAGTATCACTGTTATTTTCCAAAGAACTACAGGGAAGCCGAGTTACACCTTAGAAAAGAACAGTTGCAAAAGTTTTCTTTTTTTCTTTTATTTGGCATTTAGTGACAAGATCAATTAGATCCTGATCTCCTTTTGTTTGTATTTCAGGCTGCAACTATGCCAAAGGGAAATGGGTAGCAGATGAGCACCGGCCTTTCTATCCTGGGGCTCGCTGTCAGGAATGGCTTTCAGAACCATGGGCATGTAGAGTATCAGACCGTACTGATTTTTCCTATGAAAAGTTTAGATGGGTGCCAAATGAATGTGAAATGGATGAGTTTAGTGGATCCAAATTCCTGAGAAGGTAGTCCATTTCCCCTTAGTTTGTTAATCATTTGTTTGCCGTTAAATTGTACTAATTACTCTACATGCTGAATGAATATTGATGGCTTAGGTTTATGGTCCATGATGCTTTTTTACTAGGGGCTATACGTACAAGACATGAACTCTATCTTAGGAATGCTTTGTACCCTTAAATCTTCATGTCGAGGATCTGCTGGTTTTCATGACCTCCCTCTAAGTGGCTAATCCCAAAACTGAAACTAGTAAAAAAAATACCCCGGAATTTACAAATAGTGTTGCATCTATAGCTGAAACCGTAACCCTTTCTTCAAGAAATTGGGTAAAAACTTCTCATAATGCGTGCTTTCGTCACTTGTTCCACGCCTCAATTGTTTAAGTGTCATAACTCATAACCATGTCCAAGTGTGGGTTGTGAGACAGGGTTACGCGCACTGCAACGTAGCTTAAACTAACAAGATATTTCTATAATTCTATGATTACTAGGTTTCTTATGCCTTGTTCTGAAGCTTATCTAAATTTATATTCCAGGATGCGGTATAAAACCGTGGCTTTCATTGGAGACTCGCTTGGGCGACAACAATTCCAATCCTTAATGTGCATGGTAAGTGGCGGTAAAGTGAGGCGTGACGTGATTGACGTGGGATGGGAGTATGGCCTAGTTAAAGAACCGGGTGCTAGACGTCCTGATGGTTGGGCTTATCGTTTCACCCGGACCAACACAACAATCCTTTTTTACTGGTCAGCAAGCCTGTGTGACCTGGAAAAGCTTAACCTATCTGATCCCAACTCCGAAATCGCTATGCACCTTGATAGGCCTCCATCATTCCTTCGCCATTTCCTTCATAAATTTGATGTCCTAGTTCTTAACACCGGCCATCACTGGAATTCAGAAAAAATCGACAAAAACCACTGGGTCATGCACACAAGTGGGATGCCTACCCGGGACAAGAGCATCTTGGAAGCAAAGAAACTGGCAACGCTTAGTACTGTTAAATGGGTAAATTATCAACTCCCCAAGTATCCGAACCTATTAGCCTTTTATCGGTCCATTTCACCCAGTCATTTCTTTAATGGACAGTGGAATAGTGGTGGGACTTGTGATAATTTACACCCATTGTCTAGAGGGAGAGAAGTTGTAAAAGAAGAGAGTGTAGATCATGATGCTGCTATGATAGTAAAAGGTACAAATTTGAGATTTTTGGATATTACGGCTCTTTCTGAGCTTAGAGACGAAGGTCATATAGCAAACTCCTCCATTAGACCGTCACCTGGATCGGAAGATTGCTTGCATTGGTGTTTGCCAGGGATTCCTGATACTTGGAATGAAATTCTTTTTGCTCAGCTGTCAGCTCTTAGAAACAGATCGCAAGGTTAACGAGGAAAGAAAGGTTTCTACGCAGAGTGGTAACTACCAGGTCATGCTAGTGCGTCATGAACTCATGATCCATGTATAATTTAACCTGTGGGTTTTAGCGTAGTGATGCAGCAGAGTACCTCTTGCTCGTTTTGTTGTTCCTGAGTTTGATTTATTCTCTCCCTTTGTTGAATCACAAGTGCACATTTTAGGATGAAACATCAAACATTTGGGCGATAGGAATGTCAAGAGTTATGAGGAAGAAACTCGGTTATCGGAGTAGAGGATCAACTGATCAAGTGCAGGTAAATGGCCTAGTACTCTTAACTCTGAAAGAGTCAAGATAGACTTTCATTTAGTCCTCCCCTTCTTTGTTTTGATTTTTGCTATCTCAGTGTTCCTGAGTTCTGCTATTTGCCGTTCATTCGTCGCCTATTTTCTCCAAACATTTACCTGTCAATGTTGTAATTGAGTCATGTATCACTTCAGTGCCTTGTTTTTGTAATGGCATCTATATTGAAACTAGTTTCCTTCTGTGTTTGCCTCAATCAGTACTGCTTCTGTGTTTAGGTTGAACTATTGGCCTTTGGTTACTGTCGTTGCTGACGTTGCATGAGATATGCCCGAAAAGAGATGAAGGTTAGGATCAGGATCCTAATACCTTGAATAAACACGTTTTACCAACAAAGTCAGCTCCATATGCACAATGCTATCGAGAATGTATCGAACCAGTGAAACCGTTATAATCCATATGAATGTTAATCCATTTGAATTGGTAAAATATTTCATAACTGGAAATTTGTAAGAACAGACGAGCTTGTCTCTCGTTAGACAGGCATATCCAACTTCACAAAAACATGACCCTAAAAGAACATAGCATTAACTATGAAGACATCCGACATATCTATTTAAAGGTGCCGAACACACTTTTAAGCAGCGTTTCAAATATAACCACTTCAATTACACCAGTCACGAGGTTGGGGTTTGATCCTTACCCCCGACTTAGTGTGTTCATTTGAAAAAGAAAAAAATAAATATATAACCAGTTCAAGAAAAGATGGCATTTTAAGGCATGCCGGACAGAAGTTTCTGATAATACATCACATTCTTGCATCCCATATACTTGGTAAAAAAGGCATTTAGACGCTGCCAATAATAAAGCGAAACCTTAGAAGTGGAGCCTGTAGAAAGATCAAGCATCATAGGTGAGTAGAGAGATAAGCGACTGGTATTTGGGAAATAGCGATATGAGATGGCTTTGCTTTGCCAACTCAAAGTCTTCAAATTGGAAAGCAGGGGCGCAAGTACAGCCCACGAGAGAGTAGTTGCTCTCACTATCCCTTGTTGGAGCTTTAGTTGCCACGCCCTCTGGGGATATGTCGATATCCTTGGTTGGGAATGAACCGAACCAAACATTTGGGGTTACTGTGTACTGTGGTCGCTGGTTTCCCATCAAATCTGGACCAAGGCATGTTAGTTTCACGCTTCCGTCATCTTCATTTAGCTCCATGATCTGAAAATTGAACAGCTTGCATAAGTGCTTACCCTAAAATGAAAAGAGATAGCCATAGCCATAGCCATAGCCATAGAAGGAAATCATGAGCAGTGTTACCGTGATTGGTTCTCCCAAATAGAAATGCCAGGTTTCTGCACAAGGAATCCGGTGAATTGTTGACACACATCCTGATGGCAACAGGAAATAAATCGCAGTACTGACAGGTCGATCGACCTTGACTGCAAATAAGCCACAACATCAAAGGTACAATATCAGTAAAATGATTACCAACAAAAGTCAAAACTCAAAAGCAGTACAAAATCCAATATCCATTTGGCTGCAAACACAGTATCTCAGATGTAAATTCTGAGGTCAAGCACATACATATAGGAAGCTTCAACTTGAACCCCTATAATTCTAAAGCATACAAGCATTAATATTAATACTGTAATGAACATCCAAAATTCCAAACTGTTTCAGGAGTCCTATAACCAAATTCACGAAATCTTATAAGAGACGGTCTGTGGCTACTGTCAATTGACGGAGGTGCCTCATGCAAACCATGGAAACCCCAATGCCCAAGTCATGAAATCACCCAATTATTCGGCAACTTGAAAAATAACAAAAGAAAAGAGGCACTAAGATGAGATCTTAAAATGGGTAATCAGAGAATGAATTGAATTAGAGATGAAATGAAGAAGTAATAGAGAAAGATGAACAAGATTGATTACAGTGAGGAGGTAATTGGGGTTTGGAAAGGGTAATGGAATGATCCCTGAAAGTCTCAGAGTAGAATCCACCTTCCACGTGGGGTTGAAGATTCAGCTTCTTGGCTATCTCTGTTGCTCCCAACATTTTCTCTGTTGTCATTACAACAAGATGCTTTCTTTGAATTGAAACCTGGACATCACATTCTTCGTCTTTATTACGAGTAGCATTGTGTTTCAATGGTCAAGATCAATGTTGTCTTTATGAGCAACTAAAGCACTTTGGGTGGCAATGAATCACCTACTACTCTACTAGGCTACTATCATTCCTAATAATTGGACTCAAGTGAATACGGAAACGAGGGGAATTCAACTCGATGTGACTCAATACGATACCAAGTAGAGTACTCCGTATCAAACTGAACCGAATTAAAATTCTGATTAAAGACGGCATCCTTTATCTCCACGAAGGTGGATTAAGCGATGGTTGGCGATAAACAAGATGGAAATGTCGTTTGCTGCCCAATTTGACCAATCACATTAAGGTGGATGTTACTCGTCCAATATCAGTAGTGACGCTATTAAAGTCACGTAGTTGATGAGTTAAATATTTGTTTAATTCTCATATTAAGTAGGCTATTTGTGAGCTACAATGAGAGTGAAATATTGAGATAAGAGACTAATTTCATATACAAATTCGTAACAGCTCACACACACATAAACACATATGTCGAATTAGTGTTATCTCTCGTTAAGTTTGCCATCTAAGTTACTAGGAGTTGAGATTTGAGGCGGGGACATATTTTGGGACTCTAGTAGTAGTCGAAGGTATGATTATATGGTAGTGAGCCGTTAGCGAACACAAACAATCTTGTCACTTTCGAATAAATGTTAGTCCTTAGTATTTTCCTACGTGTTGAGTTTAGTATACCATCCTAGGCGGCTCTACTTAATCTGATTCCCCGACCCCTCTAACACCTTTCATCCTTTATTGTATCCAATGTTTTGAGCACCATGGTTTACATTTACCACCCTCGTGATAAGTTAGTTGGAAGATTTGGGAGAAGTTGTGCGAAGCATTCAACATGTTTAGTGTTTGGTCATCATAGATTTCGACTTTGGTACTTACCCACGTAAATGGTTACCTTGAATTGCAAATTGTTCTCCTCGTGTCAAATGATCACTTAGTGTGTTCCCGCCACCTTGATGAGGGAGGTGGCGTTTTCTCTTTGGGATGCAACTATATACATATATTTATGTGCTTAAATGATTAGATCGTGTCCACAATTTTGAACAAGACCTAACTTGCATTGAATGAAGGCACCTTACCCCATAGGTATCCCCATAGGTGAGTTTAAGGAATGGAGTGGACCAACACTAGTTACCCCGTATCAGATGTATCATTGTAGATTTACTTATGAGTCTTGGTTTTGTGTGTTTACTAGCTTATTCGAGGAAGAACCATGCAAGGGTTTCGTGTGGATGAATTGATAAATGACATTTTTATTTCGTTTTCTATACTATGTTAGACCTCTATTTACCTTTATTGACCTTTTTCCTAGTGTTTTTCGAGAATATGTTCCGTGACAGCCTGATACGTATGAAGACTCGGAAACCACCAAAAGGAATATGTTTCGTGATAGGCATGTTTCGCACGCCCAAGATATAAAGAAATAAGCTTATTTAAGAAATTGGTTAGGCACGTCCAAGCACGTCACGACAGGACACGCTATGGGTCGTGGGCCATGTCTAGGCCGCCATTTCTTAATATACTGGCACGACACGAGGCCCACTTTCTTTTGCATGGATCGTGCCATTTTTTCCTCCAGACACAATGGGTCGGCACGAGGCACGGGCACGACCCATTTCCATCCTCAATCACAAGATATACTTGACCGATTTATGTTACGTAGGAAGACAAAACCGATTATTACGTACTTAGTTAGAGGGAGTACGTATAAACTTTTATTGGTGGGTTTATTTTATGATTTTTGTTTTGTATCCAAAATTAGTTCATCATGCATTTAGGTAGAATTTCGAATTACTTTTTCACAACGAAGCATTACTCAATCCTAACGAATTTTCTTAAAAATTTCCCCTTCTACCCTTCACACAACCTCTTCAATTAATTCTTTTGAGTACATTTAATCTCTACCAAAAAATCCTGATCAATCAATCGAACTCTTGTAAATTCAACCATGGAACCCGGTTCTCCGATTAATGATGAAGTAATATTTCTTTAAGTTTAACTCTGAAATTTTTAAACAATTTATTGTGAAATTTAGCAATTAGGGTTTCTCCTTATGATTGATTTTTAGGGATTATTAATTCTAATTACATTTAAATCTCTACCAAACAGATTCTGATCCATCACTCGAACTATTTCAATTCAATTATGGATCGTAGTTCTTCAATTAACGATGAAGTTATATTGATTTAAGTTTTAATTTTAGTTTTTTAATCAATTTATTGTAAAGTTTATTTGTTAGACTTTCTCTCGATGATTGATTTTTATGGATTCTTTTAGGGTTTATGAATCCATTTTTTTTGCTATAAGATTGATCGATCGATTAAAGAAGTGTTCTAAGGCTTGTATTTCATTGCGAATGTCAAATGTAACTTTGACAATTAAGAAAAATTAAGAAAAAGTTTGATTGTTCAATTTTTTTAGAGAGAAAATTTATTAGAATTGGGAGGAAATGACAAGTACAATTTAGTAAAATGTCGTTAGAATTGAGTAAAAGCTCGTTAGAAAAAAAGCACTATCCGACTTTTATGTGAGGATGACAGTCATGACACGTGTTGAGTATATAGAGGATATTGGGTCTGTTATGACCTAACCTAAGTTTATTGGGACTGAAAAATGAAATCCGAAGTAACGAAAGTAAGACCTTATTCTTTTCAACCTATTTTCAATTAACTTTAGTTCGGTTCAATCCCAAGAGACCATTTTGTCTCGTTCTTCAGTCCACTGAGGTCTACGGTTTCATTTTAACAAGTAAACTTAACCAAATTACCAAACCACCCTACTACCCTATTTTGGCCGATGAGCTAAAAAATCACACAATCAAAACCCCTGCCTTGTAAAACCCTACACTACGCCAATACAGAAGGGCCGCTGCAAAATCGTCGACAACTCCCCAACTCTTCAACAATGGAGGAGATGGCCGCCATGGAAGGCCTTGAGCTCAACCAACCTTTCAACTCCGACCAACTCCCCACCGATTTCTGCACTTCAGTCCTCACCAAATTCTCACCAACCTCACATTCCAACGAATTCCACCAACACATCTGCAAAATCGTCGGCGAAATCTCCCAAGAACTCACAGAGCGCCACGTGTCACTCTCTCCTATCGCCTACTTCGGCTCCGTCATCTCCTCCCTAGACCGCCTCGCACCTGACCCCTCCACCCCCACGCCGTCGCTCGACGCGCTTCTCGTCTTGCTGTCCCTCCTCCTCCCCGCGATATCGCCGGGGATAGTGAGTAGGAAGAAGACGCTGCTGTTGGAGCTGGTTTCTAGGGTTTTAGGAAGCGGTCGGGTTTCGCAGAATGGGGTTGTGGCTGGATTCAAGTGTTTGTCTCATCTGCTCTTGATTAGGGATTCATGTAATTGGGACGATGTCGCCAATTCCTATGCGTTTCTTTTGAGTTATGTTACTGATAGTGATCCCAAGGTAATTTCATTTGTGCTAATTTCTCATTTACTTAGTTAGTATGACAATGTACTCGTATTACTTTGAGCTTAAGGGAATTTTCAGCTTCTTTTTGTCATGAAGTAGCACAGGTTCTAGCCATTCGTTAGTGATGTAGCTGTGGGCCTGTGGCGTTGAAACGTGCTGATTTTTAGTTGTTTGTATTGGCAAATCTTAGGGTTTCTTGTCAGTTAGGAGTATATTATGGAGTCGTAAACTTAATAATCACATGAAATGAGAATTTCTAGGAATTGCAAAAGACGAGGTTTGTTTGGTTGTCGGATATTTGAAAAAAAAAATCAGGCATTGGATTTTCCCATGAAAAAATCTGTCATTAAAGTCCGAGTTTGCTGTAGGGTGATATGATGACAATGTGTCGGTTGTTTGTCCATTGTTGATGCTCTAAGTGTGGTAAAGTGCGCTGGGTGGATATAAAATAGGCAATTTGAGGAATGGTGCTTGTTTCATCTTTTTTGAAGTCTTATTGTCCGGTGTATAATTTCTAGGATTACTTGCAAACTATCTTGAATTTTGTCATGAATGACTTTGTGCCTTCTTGGATATACTCATACTCCAAAGATGTTGTTGGCTAGACTTTTGATTGCTTGAATCTTTGCAGGTGAGGAGACAATCACACACATGTATTCGAGACGTCTTACAAAGCTTCCAAGGATCATCATTTCTGCCCTCAGCAAGTGAAGGATTTACTAATAGGTTAGAAAAATTACTCCTTTTTACTGGAGCATCAAAAGGCGCCCCTGCTGAGAAAGGAGCTCAGGAAATCCTTCATGTTCTCGAAGCCTTAAAAGACTGTCTGCCTTATCTATCAATGAAAAATAAAACTTCTATTTTAAAGCATTATAAGACTCTTTTGGGATTGCGTAAGCCGGTTGTTACGAGGCGTATATCAGATAGTTTGAATATCCTTTGCCTGCACCCTACTGTGGAAGTTAATCCTGATGTGCTGGCGGATCTTTTAAGCTTATTGGCAGTTTCAAACCCGGTAGATGAGACATCTACAGATGGCTTGACATTTACAGCTCGACTGTTAGATGTTGGGATGACGAAGGTTCACAATCTCAATAGAGGGATCTGCATTGATAAGCTTCCCCTTGTCCTCAATTGCTTGCAAGGTTTTTTTTTTTTTATAACTTTCTTTTGATTATGAACATTATAGTATTAGCGATTCTCCCCTATCACCATTTTGCTCAGTGGTGTTTTTTCATGTCAGATGTTTTTGGATCTGGGTTTGAAGGGGCCAAACTTGCTGCGACTGAGGCAATGAAAAATCTTATACAGGCTTGTATAGATGAAGATCTGATTGAAGAAGGGGTTAACCGGATAAAAACTACTTCAGACCTCAATAACAATAAGTCTGCACCATCTGCCATTGAGAAACTTTGTGCTACTGTGGGGAGTTTGATTGACAACCGATATCGTGATGAATGGGATATGGGATTTCAAGTTGTGTCTGCGATGTTCGAAAAATTGGGTACTTTGCGCCTCCTTGGGTTTAATTGTTGCAACACTTACCCGTATTTTCTTCCCTTATGATGTGTTTGTGAAGTCCATTTTGATTTGTTCCTTCCTTTTAATTACTATGCTGGCTGTCTTTACTTTCTATAGGTGAATCTTCTTCTGTCTTGATGAAGGGAACCCTTGAGAACTTGGCAAACATTGAAAAGGAAAGTGATGAGTATTTCTCAGAGAGGAAACAGGTTACCTTGCTATTCTTGTTTTAATACTTTCTTAATTGTCACTTCTTATTTATTACTGTCTTAGTTTGCCACTTGGCTATTAAATTATCATTGGCCGTGTAAAATGGGTTGCATACTTAAAGTCAGGGTCTATCAATGATTGAACAATGCTATCATATCTATGGCATGATACACTTTGCCAGACCATATTGTCGTTCATTGTCTCTGTCGTCCGTGCCTTCTAACTGCTTAAGTAGGCTTTGGTAATATAGTTGATGGTAATATGTGTTCAGACATTTCTGCAAATGCAAAATCCTCACCAAACAGCAGCACTTCAATAAAAGTTCCTTTGATCAGATGCTTTGCATTAGTAAATTGCTCTAGCAGGAGTATGGTGCATAATATGCTATCAATATGAGTTTATGATATGAGTACCCAAGTACATTTTGTTAGTTTGTTGGTTGTTTGAAGTTGCTCATTTTGTTGCTAGTTCTTTAACACATTCGATTGTCTCATTTGTAGTTGCAAGAATGTGTTGGATCAGCTCTAGGGGCAATGGGACCTGAACTATTTTTGAGCATTATTCCTTTGAAATTGCGTGCTGATACCCTATCTGAGATCAATGATTGGCTTTTTCCAGTTTTAAAGCAGTATACAGTTGGTGCCAATTTAGGTTTCTATGTCAGATCGTTGTTGGGCGCAGTTGAATTTCTTAAACAGAAATCCCAGAAGGTATGTTTCTTCCGCTCCTAGCATAAGGCCCAATGGTGGAGCAAGGAGGGGCTAGCACTCTAGCAGGGTCTGTTGGCCACTTGGCCCCAAAGCAACAATATTTTTTTTAATTAATTTTTTCTTCTTTTTCTTCTAGCTTTCTTTAATCTCTTTACACCCCCAAATAAATAAAAATTCAATCTACATTTTAGCGCATATTGCTTCAAATCTTTGCTCCGCCACTAATAACTGCTCTACTTCTTGAGCATTTGTCACTAACAGATTAAATAATTTTGTCAGCTTAAACTGGAGGGAAAAATGCAGTCATCAAGAGTTGTGGATTCTGTCATATATCATATCTGGTCGCTACTGCCTTCCTTTTGCAATTATTCATCTGATACTGCTGAGAGCTTCAACCTTCTGAAAAACGTGCTACAAATTGCTCTGGCTGGAGAACCTGATCTTCATGGGATCATTTGCTCTAGTTTGCAAATCCTTATTCAACAGAACAAGTGCATTATAGAAGAAACTAGTCACTTGCACAGTAATAAACTTACTATTTCCTCTGAGAGAGCAATAAGCGGTTACAGCAAAGAGGTGGCTTCCGTTAATTTGGTGGCATTGAGGTCTTCAGCTCGTGATTTTTTTTCATCTCTATCTGAAGTCTATTTGAAGTCCTCAAAAGATCCCGGTGGAAGTTTGCTGGTAAAACTATGCACTTTTCTCCTCAGACGAGCAGTGATACAATTTCTAATGTTTTTGTTGATATTCAGTGTTGAGCTTTTACTAAAAGTAAAAGCACTTTTTAGTAAAGCTCAATTGGAATATGGTAGCCTTATTCACAGTACGCCACTACGGCCCTGTTCTTTTGGACTTGTATTCAGTCAATTTCAGTTCACTTCAGTTCAGCTCCATGAGGCATATTTTGTCTCTATATTTCAATCAGTTTCAGTTAAATTAAGTTCACTTAAGTTAAGTTCAGTCAATTTCAGTCCAAAAGAACAGGGCCTACGTCCCCATTACAAATGATAAAGGGCTTGCAGAAAACCTATTTATTTTGCCACATTATGATGGATTTAATCAAATGTCATGGTAAGCATAACACGAATATGAAAAACGTGCCAATAAGTTTGTGATTCTATGGGGTTAGGACAATGACTGTGTCTGTTATGTCAGACTCTTCTCACCTTTCTGGAGTGACATGGAGCTTATATGGAGGCACTGCTGTGAGGATAGACATTCATTGCTAAACTGCTATCATTCTTATGTAGAGTCGTTTCCCGTTAATGTGCTGGTAGTGGTTTAGGCATCATATTCCCTTTGAACACAATCATGTGAAGCACTGTGGTTCTTAATGTTAACCCAGTGTCTGAATAGTATAGATGGTTTTAATTGGGAGGGGAGTTTGGAAGTGGGTGATGGAATTCATTGGTTCCCCTTCAGTCGCCCGTGTCTTTTTTTTTTTTTTTTTTTTTTTTTTTTTTTTTTTTGCTCTCTTCCCTTCATTATCTTTATTCCCCATGCTGTCTTTACTTGCGACTTTTTCAGTTGAACATCCATTTTTTAAAATATTGAATCCTTTCAGCCCACATGCGCACGGACATGCATATGTCATGTGGATTTCAAACTATTCGTTAGTGTTCATATATGAAAGTTATACAGCGACATACTTCATTTTTCCCCTTGGCTTGATCATTTCATCCATCTTCTAGGTTTGATACTACTTTGATTTCATATAATGTAGAAATCTGCTGTCTTCCTCTTATAAGTACAATATGTGGGATTCTAGTTTTTCTCTCTTCTTCCGTTCCGTGGCGCCTTTATCCTTAACGTTAGCCATTATAGCTGCGTAAGGCCTGCTTGCCTCACTTCACATTTATATTTCATAGAGCTTGAACTGGTTTTGTGTGTTCTATTTGTAGGCTACAATTGGTGCATTCGCTTCAATAGCGGACAAACATATTGTCTCAAGTTTTTTTAATAGGACCATGAAAAAGCTCTTGAAGGTCACTCAAGAGGCTGGTAGAGTGGAGAACTCTAACTCTTCAATGCAAGTTGATAATTCATCAAGTGACAATACCTCGATTACCCGTTTAAGGTGAGCTGCATTGCCTGAATGCTGTGTTTCACAACAAAAAAATTTAAACGGTTGTGTTTCTCAATATATATATATATATATATATATATATATATATATATATTTATTGAAGGCGTGTTTCGCAAAACATTTTTATTAAAGGATGTGTTTCACAAAAAAACTCTAAAACAAATCCTCATTTTAGTACTTAGTGTGCACACATCTAGGGAGTAAGCTCTTAAGGATGTGGTGTATATGTAGTCTACTACTTGAAGTTGAATAAAAAATGTTTGCATGCAGCAGCTCTCTTACAATTGTGTAGTGACAAGTGTCCATCTTTTCATCCTTTTTTGCAGAGTACAGCTTTTTGATTTGGCAGTTTCGCTTTTGCCTGGTTTGGGGATTAAGGAGACGGATCTGTTATATTGTGCATTGAAACCAGCATTGAAGGTTTGTCATTTCTGAGCTTTAAACATGAAAGTTGCTGCTTTCAGAATTTTAATTTGGACTATGCTTGGAGGAGTTTCAGGATGTAGATGGCTCAATCCAAAAGAAAGCGTACAAAGTACTTTCAGTGGTTCTCAAGGTGGCTCTAATCTCTTTTATTAATATATACGTTTCATATGCACTGCATTCTATTGGCTTATTTTATTTTTTGTGATATCAGTGAATTATGCTTTTAATTCAAAAGATATTTGTAGAACTGTTCCCCCGCATAATTTCCACCACCTCAGTTTTTTTATCTGTATTCTTAGTTCACTACCATTATCACAAATTTGATAAGCTATTCATTTTTTTTTTGCTCTTTTGCTAGAATTCGGAGGGGTTTATTGCAAGAAACACCGGAGATTTAGTCAATCTGATGATTGAAGTGCTGCCAGCATGCCATTTTTCAGCTAAGCGTCACAGACTTGACTGTTTGTATCATCTTATTGTGTACATAGCCAAGGTATTCATTTATTTAGCCTTTATAAGCACCTGTAGATCCCATGAAATTGTTGATCGTGTCATTAAATTTGAAAATGATTTTACCTGAAGGATGAAGCAGAATTGAAAAAAGTTGAGATCATCAGTTCATTCTTAACAGAAATCATACTTGCTCTGAAGGAGGTATGCATTTTCAATCAAATTGATCATCTGTAATTGCTTTAGTAGACCTTTACAAAATCTAAGAAATTCTTTGTACGGGTAGTTTTTTTTACATATTTCAATTTTTTTGTGCTTTACATTTTTAATGAAATCAAACAATTCTTTTAATCGTGGGTCATGGTGATGGATGAAGTTCACATGGAGTAGTATTTTACCGTTTTAAGATGGTTCTGTTTTTTTGGTGATGGAGACACTGAGTATCGATGGCCCTAGATGTGAATGTTACTGATTGGACCAGTTATTTTCAAGGTTTACACCATCAACCCGTGTGATTCTTGTGGCCTGGGTTTTGAATAACGGCTAATACGTATTGTATCGACTGATTTATATTGGGATTGGAGGACTGCGATACGATATATCACTTATAGAAAACAAAGGCGATTGGTGGGCAATGATCTTGTGGGCAGGATTTTAGATATCAGCTGAAACGTATCGTAGCAGCTGATTTATAACGAAATTGGAGGCGGTGATACGTGATATCACCGATAGAGAACAGAGGAGTTAAATCAACCTATAATCCCGATACATACCGGACTTTGCCCATCTTGGAGCTGATATAGATTATAGATGCAAAGGGGCCAAGTATCTGAGATAGAATAATCAGCTGGTTTATAATGAGATTGGAGGCGACGGTACGCCTATCATAGGTAGAAAACAAAGGATTTAATGGATGCTGTGGTTTGAATTTTGTATGCCTAGATGTGGGCTACATATACGTGATTGACTTCCTTTCTGATAAATAAATGAGGTTATCTGTTAAAGGACACTGTGGTGTCACGTTGTCAACCATAGTCGAACATCAAACCAGTTCTTCCGTACCCAAACTGGGGTCGTTTACGGACTACATCTCCTGAGTCCGCGACTTAGAGTGGTGGCACGAGTGAACTCCTCAGCTAGTGCCTAGTGCTATAGAAAGTAATGGGGTAGAGGATGAAATAACAAATACCTGGACAGCAGTGATATAGCTGAGATTAAAACAGTTCCGTACCCAAACTGGGGTCAGGCGGAAATTAAAGCAAGATTATTTACATACTTGGAAGAAATAATGTTACCCCTTAAATTAAAGCAAGATTATTTACATACTGGGAGGAGATGGGAGATTTTTTGTCTTAAAATTTAGTCATTGCTGTTGATTTCAAGTAATAGATGAGATTCATGAGAATAGGAAAAGGATTTGAGTGGTGAATGGTGAGAGTACACAAATATTTTTCTTAATGGTGAAATACTAAAACTGCTGTGGGCATGGCTCTTAAATTGTGAAATTTGGCTTTAGTTTAACGGAACTGTTACATGGTATGTTTTACAAACTTTGTTAATCAGCCGTAATAGTTACTGTTTGGCAAGAGAAAAGTTTAGACATTTCTTCACAAAGTGGGGTGAAGATTAGGCAGTGTTTGACAAATTATTCCGTGGGAAAAGAATCAATAAGCCTTTTTAAACAATTTCTTCCAAAAACAATGTTTTTGAACCTCACAACGCCCCACACGTAGCCATTGGTAGATAGGTATCTGCAACACCTCACTCAAACCCAATTCAAGATTTGTGGCACTCGTGTTCTAATTGGGAATGTGTTATTTAGGATTTGAATTGGAACTTGGATGAAATGAAATTCTGTGAGTGATTGTCTTTTACCATCTGTATTTGACCGCTTATGTTGACTAAATGAGTGTTAGTTGAAGTTGGTGAAAATTGTACATTTATATCCTGAGACAGCTTCAAGTAATAAAATTTTCTCTGCCAGGCTTCTTTATGGTGGTTCTTGGTACTGCTATGCAGATTAGTATAGGAGTGGCCTTGCTTTATTGAGATTTCATAATGTCCAAAACTTCCCTATGTGATTATTTGAATTCATATGGCCTAGTGAAGGCTGTTTATTTTTTGTCATTGACAATGAGGTTTTGAATATAGGTTAATGGTTGATGTATCTAAAGCTGTTGTATATGTCACTGGTATTGTTAAAGGTTCAATGCAGCTGTAATTCACTCTGATGCTTTTGTAGACAGCTAAAATTTTGCAATTAAATGTTAACCCTTGAGAGCTATATATGCCCCAAAAGTTGATTGAAATGTGTAGTAGTTGCCGTATGCAATGTCTAAACTGGTGTAGAATTCCTTGTCATTGTCAGAAGGCAAGTTACTCTGTATTTCCTCCAGTGGGAGGTGTAAGTATATCTTTACTAGTTACAAGCATTGTAACAGACATTTTTTCAGGGGAAGATTTGAGTGAGGTTATGTTTTCTTGTTTTGGTTTCTTAACTGTCCATTCTTGCCATTTGTTGTGTTATTGTTTGCTATACTAGATAAGTGTCCTGGGTGGGGTGGTCTTCATCGTCGTTATTTGATGTTGTCTTGCATCATTATTCTTGCAGGCAAACAAGAAAACTCGTAATAGAGCTTATGATGTATTGGTCCAAATTGGCCACGCATTCGAAGATGTGGACAGCAGTGGAAATCATGGGAGATTACTTCAGTTCTTTGATATGGTGATATTTTATTTTTCTTCGAAATGATACATCTGTTTGTCCGAATTTCAATTCATGTTCTTAAAAGTGAGTTTTTCATGTTGCCTGCCACAAACCTACCACAACCGTCTTTATCGAGGTTACACTCACAGGTGTTTTTTGTCAAAAATGAATGTCTGATACGCGACACGAAAGGGATGTTTTGAAGTAATGTAGGTTTCTGATTTAATTTTTGTTTGAAATTTGCTTGGTCTTGAGCATGATATTAAAACTTGTCCATTACATATATAGCTGTTAAATGTTAATTAGATATAGAGAGAGAATAGATTACTTGCATAAAGAATGTACTCAAATTTCAGATTGCAGTGGGAACTGGAACATTAACTCTTTCGATAAACAATTTCGATTCTTTGAAGTTACATCTGTATTGGTTGCAATCTGCTATTTTACGTCCCAATACTGCGACTTTGGGTTCAATTCTGCAACCACGATCAATTTCATATTGTGTAACATGGTGTTGAGGGACGGGGACTCGGGCCCTTCATTTACCTTTAGGGTATATAGTACAACCATACATAATCTCTTGAATAATCAATATACCTTATCAAATGACCTTTATAAAATTTCTATTTTGTATTAATTTCGCCATTTGAATCCATTTTGTTACAGGTTGCTGGATGCCTCACTGGCGAATCTCCACACATGATTAGTGCTGCTGTGAAAGGCTTGGCTCGCCTGACTTATGAGTTTTCTGATCTTTTGTCTACTGCTTACCAAGTGCTGCCACTTTCATTTCTTCTTCTTCAAAGGAAGAACAAGGAGATCATAAAAGTATTTCTCTGTTCAGTTTGTCACTAGTGAAGTATGAGTATTTACTTGTCAATTTCATTTAAGGATTGTGATTGACCAAGTGTTAATTTTGTTTTAGGCTAATCTGGGTCTGCTGAAGGTTGTGGTTGCGAAATCACAATCTGAGAACCTGCATAATCATCTAAAGGTCATGGTTGATGGCATACTAAATTGGCCCAATGAGATAAAAAACCATTTCAAAGCAAAGGTTTGTATCCTATCTACTAAAGTTTCCTGAAGTGGATTTATCGTTTCGTGTTTCTTTTCATTACTTTAGTTCGGAGTAATGTATTTTTTTGCTGAGAAGTTGCTTGCCTTTTATTTTGAGTGTCTTTAGTTTCTCAGCTTTTCTCATGAATCTACAGAAACTCATGCTTTTTCACTTGGGCCGTTGGGCCTCTTTTATATAAAAAGAAGGGAAAGGGATACTCTACATTGTATCCCTATGTTTTTTCGTTCTGTATGGTGTACGGTATACCGTCCTTTTGAGCGAAAAAATCAAGCTAACTTTTAGTCATTTGAAAGCAACATTTTTTTATCTAGCAAGAGAGAGATTCATTTTAGGGAAAAACATTTGTCACTGGAAATTGCGACCAAGATATGTGTTCAGTCAAGTTTATTCGGTTAAAAAAATTGGCGGACCATAACTCCTTCCACAAGTTCAAAAGGTGGCAGTATTTTTTTTCCCAAAATCAAAGATTTCATAGACAATCATTTAAAAAATTTGCTGTTCTCGGAACTTGTGACCTTGAGTTACACAAAACGAAAAAACATAGGAGTAGCATTAGAATATTCCATAAAAAAACCCAGATATGGAGTAGAATTGATGAATCAATCAATAGTTTCACTGCTGTGGATTTAGTATTTGATGGAACTGAGCAGGGAGAAAGGGACAGTTCACTACATCTTGAATGTGTTACTTGGTAACGCAGCAGATGTGCAACACAATATTTAAAGCCATTTATTTGTGAATTGTTTTCAATTCTTTTCCCTGTATGAGGGTAAGATGAATAGATGATGTACATCCAACACTTTCAGTATGTCATATGTGTTAGCCTTTGATTGCTCTGTTATTGCCGAGGGAGGGGTAAGTGAATGCTCAACGTGTTGATATTTAAGCAGATCTAGTGTTAGTAGGCCTAGCAAGGATTTGAAACTGTGTGGCATGGGTTTGATTGTTTCCGCTGATAAGAGCATTTTTTTACAACTCTCATATACAAGAGAATCCTAACTTACAACAGCCTCCGCAAAGTGATAAAATTCATCTCCGAGCTCTAAAGTCTGACATTGGTTAATTGCTAGGTTAAGCATCTGCTGGAAATGCTTGTGAAGAAGTGTGGCCTTGATGCTGTTAAGGCTGTGATGCCTGAAGAACACATGAAGCTTCTTACTAACATTCGCAAGGTGTGAAGAATTGTTTTATTGACACCGTATCTTTTTCCTTTTACGTGAATGACACAATTTTTTCCTTGTATTAGCTTACTTATTGGCTGTATTTCAGATCAAGGAGCGAAAAGAGAAGAAATTGGCAGCCAATACCGAAACAGGATCTTATCTGTCTAAGGCAACTACATCTAGGTAAACTTCTTATACAGACTTTTTTGTTGGCGTGATTCTCTAACTAAAGTCACTGTTTACTCTTCATATGCCTCTGCATAGTCTGCAAATAATTGGATGATTGTGGGACGATACCAGACCGGATCCCCCAGGATCCATTTCTTTCTCCGCGGGTCCAAAGATCCAGTTCTGCTGGGTCGTGAAAGCTTCAGACTCAGATCCGGAGTTGTCAGTTCAGTGTCTAACTACTCTAAATCAATTATGTGAAAAATTACCTACCTTTTGGAATCTGGAGAACTCACCCCAGATCTGTTTTGACTTCTGAGTTCTGACCGAGGTTCATCGGGTTGATGATCCTTTGTCATCCATATCTGCGAAATTCAGTTGTGGATTTTTTCTGGGGAAGAGTATCCAGGTGTCCTTGACAATTGATAACTTTTAGGATGTGTTTGGATATCAAAGTGTGAAGGAAAGGGAGGGGAGGGGGAAGGCGGGAAGGGTAGGAGGAGTGAGAGGTAGGTGCTTGGATACATTTTCCGCTCAGTTTTGGCAAGTGTATGAACTATGAAGTCACATTTATGCACAACCACAACTAGTAAACACAAATGGGAAGATGTCTGCTCAGTTTTGTATGTCCTAGCTATTGAGTATTGACCACAAGTATATACGTTTTCCCTTTGTAGGCGAAGTGAATGGGGTCACACAAAAGTATTCTCAGACTTCGATGAAGAAACAAGCGATGCTGAGACATCAATTGGTCGACGGAGCATGCTGTCTTCAAAAATGAAATCAAGAGCTTCTTCTTTAAGGTTGGTTGATCGATGTTTTAGAACTCTATGCTGACAATCTCTGTTAATCTAAATACAAAAGTTTTTCAATTTTTTGTACACTTTTCATATCAGAATTGTCGTCTTAATTCAACAAGAAGTCCACAGTTCTGACTGAGGTGGTATAAGTGCCAAATTACATTTTCAGTAAAAAAATATTTAAACGTCACCATCTAGTTCTTTTAGAGCTCTCACAAAAGGTGGGGGAAGGGGCGTCAAATGTAAGAAGCTTCACTCATTTGTTACCAATACAATGAAGTTGCTTTCGGATGATCCGTAGTGAAATTGCGTTAAGAATTGCATATTCATTCATGATCATTTCAATACAAACTTTCCCAACAATATTTGGATTAGAGAACACCAGTGTACTACTGTTCTGCTACTGTTATGATTATGATATATTGTGTACCAAACTAATTTGTATGTGTAATTGAACCTGTATGTGAAGGAAAACTACAAAATCAGGGAAAGCCCTATCAGAGGACTTCCTTCACCAGATGGAGGATGAACCACTCGATCTTCTTGACCAGCGGAAAACAAGGCTTGCTCTTCGATCAGGAGGCCATCTGAAAAGAAAACATGATTCTGACGATGAGCTGGAGGTCGATGAAGATGGGAAACTTATCATTCCCGCAGAAGGAAAGCAGAAAATACAATCATCTGATCACGACTCTGATGACGACGAAAGAAGTGAAGTAGCCAGTTTTGCATCTAAGAAATCTAACAAAGGTCAGAAGCGCAGAAAGACATCGGAGTCGGGATGGGCTTACACAGGAAAGGAATACGCAAGTAAAAAGGCACGCGGGGATTTGAAAAAGAAGGGGAAACTTGAGCCGTATGCATACTGGCCGCTAGACCGGAAAATGTTGAGTAAGAGACCGGAGCATCGGGCATCTGCAAGGAGGGGCATGGCTAGTGTTGTTAAGTTGACCAAGGGGCTCGAAGGGAAAAGTGTGGCAAGTGCCCTTGCTTATAAGGGCAATATGAAATCCAAGAAGGTTCACCACAAGAAGAGATGAAGTTCCCTATAGAAATGTGGTATTTATTCTTTTGTAGGGATTATAGGAAATTAGTATACATGGTTTCCATTGTAGACTACAATACAAATGATGAAGAAACTCAAGGTGAATGTAACCCAGTTTTGATCGGTTTATATTTTATTACTTTTAAAAGCCAGTAAATACTCTGGGTCAGTAGTTCTAAGGTTCGAATTTTCATTCCCTATATTGTAATGCAACTAAATGCGTTCTTCGTTGAACCAGGAAAAACAAAAAAAGTGAGTAGCATGACCAAAAGCAAATGCAATACATAGGCGGCAAAGGTGGTTTATTGCTTAATGACATCCTGAAATGTTTTGTTTTGCTGCTAAATTTTTGCGTGGGTGTTTTATAAGACCCATGTAACACCACGGTAATTTTTTGGCAATTTTAATTTTGGACCTCCAAATCTGCGAAAAATGTGTTTATTACGCTTCAAATTCCGCCATTTTGCAGGTCAGATAACGCTGCATTAATCTTTTCCGGATTTTTATATTATGTCTCATGGGTAGATTCACAATGTAGCTCATTTGATTTCAAGTCCAAACATCAAGTACACATAACATTTGCGCGACTGAAAAATCTCCACCGACATTGGTTTATTGCATAACGACATCCTCGAATGTTCTCTTTTGATGCTAAAATTTTGTGATGTCATTTAATATGACCCGTATAACACCTCGGAAATTTTTTGGTCATTTGTATTTCGGACTTCCGAATCTTAGAAAAACGTGTATAATGCACTTCAATTTCTGTCGTTTCAGAGGTCGGATATCGCAGCGTATTATCTTCACCCGATTTTTATACCATATCTCATGGGTAGCTTCACTATCTAACTGGTTCGATTTCAAGCCCAAACATCAAGTACACGTAGCTTTTTCGCGACTAATACATAGGCGACTGTAGGTGGTTTATAGCGTAACAACACCCTCGGATGTTCTATTTTGCTGCTAAAATTTTGCGTGGGTGTTTTATATGACCCGTATAACACCCTGGTAAGTTTTCGACCATTTTTATTTCAGATCTCCGAATCTCCAAAAAAATGTGTATAATACACTTCAATTTCCGACGTTTCAGAGGTCGGATATCACAACGTTTTATTTTCTCCTTTCACAATGTCGCTCGTTCGATTTCATGATCAAACATCAAGTAAACGTAGCTTTTTCACGACTAATAAAGTCTCGACCGACATTGGTTTATTGTGTAACGACACCCTCGAATGCTCTCTTTTGATGCTAAAATTTTGTGATGACATTTAATATGACCCCTATAACACCTGGTATAATTTTTGGCCATCTGTATTTCGGACCTCCGAATATCAGTAAAACGTGTATAATACACTTCAATTTCCGTCGTTTTAGAGGTCGGATATCCCAGCGTTTTATCTTCACCTGATTTTTATACTATGTCTCTTGAGTAGCTTCAAGATGTAGCTCCTTCGATTTAAAGCCCAAACATCAAGTACACGTAGCTTTTTTATGACTAGTAAAGTCTTGACCGACATTGGTTTATTTATTGCTTAACGACACACTCGAATGCTCTCTTTTGATGCTAAAATTTTGTGATGACATTTAATATGACCCGAATAACACCTCGGAAAATTTCCAGCCATTTGTATTTCGGACTTCCGAATCTCAGAATAACGTGTATAATAAACTTCAATTTCCGTCGTTTCATAGGTTGGATATCGCAGCTTTTTATCTTCACCCCATGTTTATATCATGTCTCATAGGTAGCTTCATTATGCAACTCATTCGTTTTCAAGCCCAAACATCAAGCACACGTAGCTTTTTCGCGACTAATAAATAGGCGGCCGACGGTGGTTTATTGCCTAACAGCACCATCGGATGTTCTATTTTGCTTCTAAAATTTTGCGTGGGTGTTTTATATGACCCATATAGCACCTTGCTAAGTTTTGAGCCATTTTTATTTCGGACCTCCGAATCTCCGAAAAATGTGTATAATACACTTCAATTTCCAACATTTCGGAGGTCAAATATCGCAACGTTTTATTTTCTTCCAATATTTATACCATGCCTCATGGGTAGCTTCACGATGTAACTTGTCCGGTTCAAGCTCAAACATCAAGTACACATAGCTTTTTCACGACTATAAAGTCTCGAGCGATGTTGGTTTATTGCGTAACGACACCCTTGAATGCTGTCTTTTGATGTTAAAATTTTATGATGGCATTTAATATGACCCATATAACAACAATTTTATCATCAGATCAGATTAGATATAGCCTTGTGTTCCAGCAAAATATCAGGACGATGGCTCCAACATATTTCACGAACAAAAATGGTCGAGCATATTTTACCAACAAAAATGGTCAAACATATTTTACCGAACAAAAATGGGCAAATCAGGAAATATTTTAGTAATGAAGGCTGTCCCGAAATATTAACTCTTTGAGAAAGGGTTGGTTGTGACTTTTGAGTTGCGAGTCTCAGTCTGAGTCTGAGTCTCAGTATGAATGAAATATTTGAGCATTCAACAAATGAACTAACTCTGAAAATTCCACTACCACTTTAAGAAAACTTGCCCCAAAAATAAAAAAAACAAGGTCTATTACACATCTTTTACATCCATGAAGAAGAAGAAGAAGAAGCCAAGCCAACAGCAGTTCAGTTCAATGTAGAAACTACTACAGCAGTTCAAGACGCGACTGCCTTTCCCACCTTTCTTCATCGCTAACACGCCAGCCTTTCATATTTAGATCAAATACAAATGTTTTGCTCTCACTGTGCTGTGCGTGCGCCTTCAGCCGTTTACACTTGTTTTAAGATACAGCAAATCGTGAACAAAGTATATCCACCCTGACCGACCACCACAAATGCAAATGCAGCAATTTCAGTAGGGAAAAGCGTTGGGAAACGTGTACATAATTACTTTCATTTTCAAGAATCTAATTTTAGATATTGAACTATTGACATTCAATTCCGTTTCCAATTCCAAAATGTTGTTTGGGTATTCTAGAATTGGAATTGGGCGGGGAGGAGCCGTGACAAAGTCCCAAAAAATTATTTTTTTGAAAATTTTTCATCATGGAAATGTATATTTTCAATTAGGAACAAAAATTAATAAAAATTATATGGATTGAATAGTGACGGAATTAAAATTAAACGACGTTGGAATTGGTATGGAATTCATCTCAAATCCAATTACAAATTCTCCTGTTTCCCAAACACTTCAATTGTCTCAAATCCAGAACTCAATTTCAATTTTTTGTTCCCAAACATGCCATAAGTGAATTCAGATTATCCAGTTTGGGGTATCTATGGTTCTAAGGGGGACTTTTTTCCACCAAGTGAAAAATAGTCGCGCCCTACCAAGTGGACACTGACCGCAGACCGTTAGAAAGAAAATATTGTTAAGGTACTTGACTGAAGAGATAAAGCATCAAACCTGACAATCTAGCATTGTTGTAAAGCGAGGTTCTAACAGGAAAAGCGAACTATTTGTTGTATGGAGCAAAAATGATTGAGGAGTTTTGACCACCAAATCCAAATGAATTAGACAAAGCCGCCTTCACATTTAATCTTTCTTTCTTCGGGCCGACCAGTAAGCTAGTATCCTGCTTTCCCAATGTTTGAGTTAGATATTCAGATTTCACACATTTAATCTTTCTTTCTAAACGAATGCCTTTCCATAATACCCAGATAGCACAAGAACACATACCACGCCTTCGTCAGGATTTTCAAGGTTGATATTTGGATGCAACCATCCTGTTCGTATTGCCTGCATAAAAATCACAAAAATGTTGTTTTAATTCAAGCAGAAAGGAGAAAAACTGAAAATAATTAGGATCTTTAATCATCTTTTTGACTTAATAGTCAATACAATAATAATTGTTAGCCATAAAGGAATGTTAAAGACTACACCAAATAACCACATTCCCTCACGCATGGCGCCAATGAGTTTTAACAGTCCACTAAATAACACTCCGCACTAAATTTATTAAAATCAGTTGTCCAACTTAACCTGTATAGTTGCAACAGCTTCGATAGCACCAGCTGCTCCAAGAAGGTGACCAGTCATTGATTTTGACGAGTTTATCTTCAACTGTACACCAGAATAATCTATTAGACTTTCAGTTTTTCATACTGAAAGAAGATATACTAATTCCCCCATCGCAAAAAATTCTTCCCGTCTGACTTTTTAAAGATCAAAAGTCCAAAACTTGACTGTAAATGTGTTAACACTTCATTTGATACTAAAGTAAAAAACACTTCATTATAGCAAAACAAATCCTCACAAAATTATAGTTTTAACCAATAAAAAGTTCTCCAATATTTAAGTGCAAAAAGATATGGTTAAACTTCATCCTAGAGACTGCGTACAGTCAGATGAAAATAACGTTATGGAACAATGACAATACCTCGGGATTATCACCAAAACAGCGGACCAAAGCTTGGTACTCCTTTAGATCACCCATTGGTGTTGATGTTGCATGTGCATTCACATAGTTTATATCTTCTTTGGCAAGACCGGCCTCAGCTAAAGCTTTCTCAATGCAGAGAGCAACGCCAACGCCTTTAGTCAAGTGATACAATGCAGAATAGTTTGAGTTATTTTGAACGCTTGAAACTAGGAATTACATACAAAGCAGCCTAAATTTTAAAGTCATAATAGTTAATCCAACAAAAGTGATGAGTAGAGAATATTAAAAGCAAAGAATATTTCAGAGGCCAGATCAATTGTTAGATTCAACATTTGTACAAGACAGTGGGCGTATGCTAAACTATGAAGGCGCACATATTAATTTCTGTATGCTCTCCCCATAATCGCATATTAGAAAAGGTGAGCTTAAGGTTAGTTTGACAATAAAACCTCCTTAAAAGTACCTTGCGGGTGAGGATCAGTCATGTGGTATGCATCGCATGTGAAACTTCCACCTAAAAATTCTGCATAAATATCTGCACCTCTTTCCTGCAGCATCAAAATGCATTAGTGACAAAATGGCATACTTGTACTACTCTCTCCATTTTTATTTTCTTTTCTTCCCATTTCCCTTTTCAGTCTCCAAGACGGAACTTTGACCGTAATTTTCAACATGTGAATGTCACTTTTTTTTGTCAAATATTATATTTTGTGAAAGATGGCTTGATAATAAATATAGATATTAATCACATTTATTCTCAAGTACATTTACGGTCAAAGGCAAATCACTAGACAAAAGAAAAAGTGCCGAGCATTTGTACCAGAGCATGATCTAATTCTTCCAGTAGCAGAACCCCGGCTCCTTCTCCCATAACAAATCCATCACGATTCTGTTTGATCATGGAACCACATAAAGGTCAAGTCAAACATCCTCCTATACATGATAGCATGCCTAGAATTTGTGTCCATTGAAAGTTTGATAGTGTTTTTTTAAAAAAAAATGGAGTACTCAAAGTCTTTTTTCTTTGGCACAGGGGTAATATTGTTGTAGAAGAGCGGGAATACAGGTAAAATTCATGGGTTGTGCATCATATCCTGCAAATCAGTCTATCTCATTTCTATTGTTCCCATTTGACTTCAATGGTCAAATGAACTCAACTCTGATCGCATTTTTGCACAAACAATAGTTACAACCTGTTAGTTCATTACATACGAAATACGAGTAACTTTTTCAACAAGTCAGAGTTCAGACATACCAAATTTACTTTGGATCTCTAGACCGAGTTACTAATTGTCCGAATTGACATTGGCTAACGACCAAAGTCACATGGGGAAAATAAACTAGGGTACTTCAAATAAAGTAAAACGGCTTGTTCAAAGGAAAAACACATAACATTCAGAATGCAAATAAATCATACAGCATCCCAGGGACGTGAAGCTTTGGTAGGGTCATTGTTCCTCTGTGAAAGTGCTTTGCAGGCGACAAACCCTCCCAAACCTGTTCGAAAGCGCAGGTTAACGTTGATATATGTAACCATGGCTCAATATATGTAACTGAAAAGGTCTAAATATCTACCAATTGGTATTATTGCTGCATCTGAGCCACCACAAAGCATCAAATCCTGCATTTTCTCAGAACGATTATTTAGGAGATATTAGCCCTGATAGACGATAATAATAATAGGTAAACAAACCCTGTTTCCACATCCAAAAGATGAAGTTAGAACACTTACAGCTTCCCCTCTAATTATATGGTTTGCAGCATTCAATATACAGTGGTTGCTTGTAGCACAAGCAGTTGAAATAGAATAATTCGGGCCCATCCACCCCTGTGGTTAAAAAAGAAACAAACAAATAGCCAAAAATCATAAAGACGTGAAAAAGCAGCTCCCAAGAATAAAAAACATAATGAAGTACAAGTTACCAGGTCTATTGCAAGCATAGCGGATCCCATATTTGTGGTAGCAAAAGGTACACAAAAAGGGTTCATTTTCTTATATGAAATGCGAAGAGCTTCGATTGCATCATAGAAAACCTGCGCATTATAACACAAGCCAAAGAAAGAGAATATTATTCTTGGCAACAGAAGCATGAGTAGAAATTTCTTTTGTACCAAGTAGATTCACATATATCTCATGAGACCAAACCAAAACCAACTAATATTCTTCCGCCTGGTCATGAGAGATGTTAACTTACATTTTGATCTTTTTATATACACTTGCTTATATTATGAGTATTAAATAGATTCTCCTCCACCACAAACTCTATCTAAAAGAGGGAGATGCAGGCAGGAAATTCGGACTCAGAGTCTCAGACACGAAAGTCTGGACACTGAAGTGCTGGTAGATCATAACAAAAGTTCAGCTTGGCTAAATTTCTTTCTCATTGTCAAGGAGAATAAGTGAAAAGTGTAGACTTCATACCTTCATTCCACCCATTCCAGACCCAATAAGAACTCCACATTTTGACTTATCTAAGTCATTCATCATATCCTCCGTAATCCGGCCATCTGCCAGAGCTTTCTTTCCAGCAGTCAGCATGTACAGCATGAATTTGTCCATTCTTCTAGAAAGTTTAGGTGCAACCCATCCTTCAGTTGAAAAAGACTTGATTTCTCCAGCAATTCTCTATACTCATATATTAGGGGAAAAGAGACAGGAAGCAAAGGGTCAAAACAGAAAACCAAGGACTCAAGGAGCAAATTAAGGAACTGTTGCTAAAGTGACTTACTGTAGGAAAGGCGGCACAATCAAAATTCTCTATCTCACTAATGCCACTAACACCCTCGAGCAAGTTATTGTAGAAGACATCAACTTCATGTCCTAATGGGCTCACCACACCCATTCCTGTCACCACAACACGCCTCTGTTTTGTCGCAGGCTTCTTTTGTTCTGTGGCTTCCAAAGATGGCTCAACTGCCACAGACATCGCCCTGCCTGAAAAGCAGAGCTAAAATAAGAACAGGTCCAGACATCATCGTTTCTAATTTTGTTGTCAATTAGCAACTCCACATGCATAACACATGATACCAATGTAATAAAAAAAAAAGGAACTACCTAGCTCCACTTGACAACGTTTCTCTCTTATTTTAAAACATGTGAGTTTTTGGAAAACGAAGGGAGTGCAAGGTAATCTGACTGTGACTCCAGCTAGCTTGCAAGGCAAGTGACTAAATGACACTAGAGAACTAGATGTATGTATTGCTTCAGTGGCTCAATGGCTCCAAGCATCAACCACCACTACAACATTTCCTCTAGCCTACTACATTTTTCAATGGCTATCCTAAATAGAGTAAGAGGGTTGGATGTCCACACGACCACACCACAGCCTTAATAACTTCAATTGAATATTGTACCAAGACTTATCGAATGATTATTATTTTATTATTAAAAAAAGAGCATTTCGTTCAGTGAGTTTTTTTCTCTGTTCAATCATAATTCTAAATCAATCGAGAAGTAAGATTTTGGACCTATTAGAATATGAGAAAAAACATAGACCAGTGTAAAGAAAAAAAAATCACATGCAATATATGCTGACATGCATCGTAAAATTGAACAAGAGACTACTCACGTGAAATCTGCAACCTAAAAGAAATAATTGTTTGGCAAGGAAGCTCCATAACACATTGGCTGGCTCAAGGTGGATAGAAAGTCAAGTCCAGTTTCAATGTATCAACCAACTAAGAGTGACAACATCACGCGGTGTTATCTCTACCACTAACAGAGATACTTATGTTCTAACGTATGCCACAAGACATGCCTAGGATTCAAGGAAATCTAGAAGGCAACCTTATTTATAAACACTATTTTCTCTCGATGAAGACATAACTAACCACAGATGCTACCCCTAAGGCTTCAAGGATTTTATATTCTTCATTTTGTGAAGTAGCCATCGATCATTGCAGACTGTAGGACAATTCTCATATTGGTCATCTTGAAACAGCCACTATAATAAGGACACATATATCCGCTAGTGCAGGACCCTACTTGTCGATCATATTTGAAATAGCATATTCAAGGGTGAACGGCTGAAAAATCTCTTCATGAAGGTCGGATTGCTAATGTCATCCTCGATGTTGAAAGATACATGAGCATGTTTTAAAGTCATAAGCATGAACCAACGGCAACGTTGCAAGTTATATGGCAAATGTTATCAATTTATACATGGGACCATGAAGCCCAAGAAATGTCATTTACTTCTGCCCCTACCACCCTTAAATTTCACTGGTGAACTACAGTGAAGAAGAGGAAGAAGGAAGTTCCTGCAATAGTCGCTATCGTACAATTTACTGTAAGAGATAAATTACGCTTTCACAGATGCAAAAACCCTCCAGAAAAGCTGGGGGATCCACACACTAAAAGAGGCGGAGATCATGGCGACGGTTTATTGAAGAAAAGGTTGGAACTAGGAAGAGAAGTAAGCAGGTTAACAACCCATGTTAATGCTCATGGGTGACAAAACCACTTGAGATTCAGTTTTCAGTATTAGAAAGAGCATCATCAGCCCCCTCTCACATAAATTGCATGAAACAAAGTTTTAAGTCACACCAGCTCACTCACGTTTCACCAACTTTAGCAAAATCTCATGTCATACTTTTATGTGACTCACGTACATAATTGCCTCATCCAGAAAAGATCATCACACTCAAACAACGACATTACTTGATCCTCAAATCCCCTTTCAACAACATACACACACAGACATAGAATCTAACCAACCCCCATCTCTAAAAACCAACATAATCCACTGGAAAGCAGCGGCTACAGATTCCCTCGTCATTCAAATAACAACAAACTTACTAATATAACATAAACCATACTCCCTCCAGGTAACTAATGAAAAAGACGGAGTGAGACACATGTATAACTTAATGCGACTAAGTGGGTGTTTCGTACGGGAAAAGACAATAGTGTAGAAGGCCCCAGACAGCACAGACAAAGATGACTAAATAAAACAATAAAATAATGAAGATAGAGTAGTGTAGTCATTAAAAGAAAGAATAAAGTAGTACTCTTACCAGGATGAAGAGCTCGATTACTCCGCCTTTGCTGGCGGGTGATATGACCAAATTTGGATCCAAAGAAAGAGGAAAAACCATAATCACCCAAGAATCCCAAAACATTATTATGATTATAAAACTCATCACAAGGCTCAAATGCTAAGCAAGAACTCATTAAACCATGAATGCTAGAAGATCCACCACCATATAATGAAGAACCCATCACTCTACTACTGCTACCACTACTATTACATTTGAACTCCATTGAAGAAGAGGAAGAAGAAGAAGAACCCCTTTTCTTCTTACTTCTGAGAAATCTTGAAGAAGAAGAAGAAGAAGAAGAGGAATGTCTGTCTTTTCCACCATTGTTACTAGTACTGCTACAAATGCAGGCAGCAACAAACCACGTGCAGAGTGGTGACGCCACAGTGTGCGTCGCCATTGAAGACCCACCAAAGAAAAAGAAGAGAGGATGAACAAAGTTTGAAACTTTGACAGTAACAAGGAGTAAAAATGGCGACCCAGATGGGAAAAAGAATGGAGAAAGTTTGGGACTTTATACAGTGGAAGTTGGGTATTATTAATTGGTTTCGGAGAAAATTATGCAAATGTGGGGAAAATGCGGGTGATGGGGATTGGGGAAGCCCAGAAAAGAGAGTAAAAGGGAGGAATTAGAATTAGGGGTTATTGAGAGGGTGAAGGGAAGGAAGTAGTAGTAGTAAATGATGAAAGGAAGGAGAGTGGGTGTTATTATTAATCAATGGGAAAAAAAAAGAGTGGTTGTGAGTCACAAGACTAGATTCAATCTCAACAAGCAATCACAATTCACAAGTCTTTTGGAAAGATAGACACAACACAAGACATCAAACTAATACTCCCTTCGTATCAAAATAATTTACGTTTGCTTGTTAATTGAGTCTGAAATTATATTGGAGATATCGTAATAAGTTGAAAGAGACGTGCTATGAAATCTGGAAGAAAGTGAGACATTGTCCGATAGGGCCTTCCGAAAGGCTAAATCATATTCCCTCCGATTCTTTGGAAGGCACAAGGAATAAGGTTGTTAGTGTGGAGGGTGAGTGTCACTAATATTGTGTATTGAATGACTCTCGTGCGCCAACGGTTTCGGGCATCCGGAAACCGAGGTTCTGAGTAAGGGGTGAGGGTACATGTTGGGAAGCCCACAAAGGACACCCAACCCCGCCCGCACATTAGCGACCTCTACTAAGAATTCGAATGACTTACAATACGCGCGTTAGTTGAACGGGAAAATGATATGCAAAGAGTATTTTCCCTAAACATGTGAATGGAATTGAAAAGGGTTTCTAAGTCAATTTAATGCAATTAATTCTAACGTCGAAGTCAAATTTTAGCATATGGGTTCATTTAGTAGAATAAAACGAACAAGAATTAAATTGACAAAAGAAATAACAAACGCGTTAGTAACGATGCAATGATATAACGAATAATAACGGTTTGCGCAAATATAGAATTGAATTGAATGATGTACAAGATGATGCATGGTTTGAAAAGATAGTATACACGTGATTAATTATGCACGTGTTGACCTAAGTCGTGAAATACTACCGGGTTTTGAAAATAGAATAATGTACGATTTATTGTGTTAATCGTTATGAGGTTACTCGATCGAGTGGTCGATAGACTCGATCGAGTAGGCCCTGAAAAGAGGATTCTGTTCCGCGTTTTAGACCATACTCGGCCGAGTTATTGACTAACTCGGTCGAGTATATGGCCACTCGACCGAGTCACTGTGAGACTCGATCGAGTGGAGGTCGTGAAAAACATTCTGGTTCGATTTTTGGGGCGCCACTCGACCGAGTGGGCTAGGCACTTGGTCGAGTGCCCCCTGTACGAATTGTAATTCGTTTGCAATTTTAATTGTTGATTTTGGAATTGCTTTTGATTTTTGATAATTCAACGATTTTACCGAATTGGGCATAAATATTGCACAATTTATGTTCGACTTGGTTTTTTATAAATCGCGAATGTTGTTGTACTGAATATAAATATTGTTGAATTTATACTCGATTCTAATTTTGAATACTCGTTGTATCCCACATTCGATTATTTGAATCGATATAGAATATTAGAGTAAAAAAAAAATTGATTCTAGTCGCTTTAAATTAATTATCGTGATATGAACAAATCGCGTTAATTAATTCATATGACTTAATTGTTAGACTCGATATCCAATTATGGAATTGGTATCGAATCTAAAATCGACGCTTACTTGAATAAAAAAGGACTTGATTCCCTCGACTTCTCCGACATCGAAATAAATCCCTAAGGATTGTGATGTCGGATCCGTGTCAATGGGTTTCGACCCTTATTGAAATACGATGTTTGTTCTTTGAGAAATCGATGTGACATGCGAATAATAACAATGATACAAACGATATGAGAATTATTGTTGAAGTTAACCTATCTCAATAATCAAGTAATCGGGATATCGGAACAAGCGACCGTCAACGCTGTGTGCAGTATACTTGTATATTCGTGTTTCCTTATTCCGATATCACTCATACTCGACACAAATTGATAGGTATTTTAATGTTTTGATATTAGTACTATCGATATTAATGATGCGATAATAACGATAAAATAGATAAAAAAAACGCGACCCGTATGAAGACGACATGACGCGAGAAAGAGAAAGAAAAGAGAAGAAACGGGGTTTTGACACCCTCAACCTACATGTTTTTGTCTCGGATTAGAACTCGTAACCGTGGCTTTAACACTAGAGTCTTCGAGGTGGATGAAGGTTAAGTTATGGTGGCTCGGGTTTGTTGAATCCTAAAACTAGTTTAGGGTTTGCTAGGGTGTTGCTTAAGGTTTGCCTAGGGTGTATTAGGGTTGAAGAGGAGTTGAGTTAGGGTTGAATTTTGAGGTGTAAAGATGTGTGTAAAAAGGTGTCTTGAAGTGTGTGCAAAGGGTTGCTTATATAGGAAAAGCTAGAGCTCCGGTTTAGGGTTACTCGACCGAGTAGGCAGCTGACTCGGTCGAGTGGCCTTGTGCGTCAGCCGTCGGGCTTGAATAAGGGCCCACTCGATCGAGTGGGTGGGGCACTCGATCGAGTGGCCCAGCTGGGTCGCGCGGGTCAGTCTTTTGGACCTTGACCATGGATATTTGATGGGTTTGTGTTTGAATTGGACTTTTGATGTTTGAGGGTTTGTTTTGCATGTCTCGGAAATGACTTTGACCGGGGTTGACCCAATCGCAAAAAGTCGGTTTTATTTCCGGTGTCGGTTTCGGCCCAAATTAGCCTTATTTGATTGGAAACGGCCCGCTGAGCCTGGATTTGAGGTTGATTTTGTGAGATTTGTACTCTGTAAGTGTGTTAGCCAGCAATTAATGGATTTGAGCCCGTATCCGAGCGCATAGAAGCATGTTAGCGTCCGATCATCATCGGGTGTTTTTTTTGGGAAACTACCATAGACACCTGGCAGTCAAAATGCGGGTGTCTACACATGGTAAAAAACCGAAAGAAAACGTGACAATGCCCGGTAAGACTTCTCGGATGGGACTAATAGTAGTGTATAATACACGGTTTTCATAGATCCGAGACCCTAAAACAATACTTGCCGAAAATAGCTGGTATATTCCTTGGGTAGAATATACGGTCAAATAATGCATTCTTCCAGATTTGTAGAATCAACACAGGAGAAATGAGAGTATCGGAAAATGATAAAATTTGTGTCGGTTGAAAGTCGGAAACTAGTACAAAATAGACGTTCACTTGTTATTTGAGGCTGAAATTAAACCGAAGATATCCTATAGTGTTTGTGGAGACGTAAGAAATTTGGAATAAAATGAGACATTGCCCGGTAAGACCTCCTGGACGGTCCTAATCATAGTGTATAAAATACACATTTTTTGGAGATTCGAGACCTCGAAACAAAAACTATCGAAAATCAATTAGTCGATTTCTTAGGTCAAATAACACGTCCACCAATATATATAGGACCAATGATAGGCTGTTACGGCCTTACGGGTCTAATCAAAGCTAAACCCTGTTATAGCTTACCAACAACAATTGGATGGAACTGAAAAAGCTCACTTCGAGGTTGATGCTCTCCTCAAGGATATTTTAGTAGAATGTTCTTCATTTCATTGTATTGCCTATAGGTATATCCCTAGATCACTTAATACCATAGCACATAAACTTGCTTCAAGTGATTTAAATGGTAGGTGATCTATCAGGGAACAGTTTAACACGTTGGAAAAAAAAAATGTAGTAGGGAAGTAGAAGGGAAGTAAAGTTCGATTTCTCACTTCTCAGGGAGATTGACGTGTTATTCTATTCTATGGATTTATAACTAGTGTAGCCCCGTGCATTTTATGCATGGTATATATATAAAATTTATTTTGTAACATACTAATTAAAGATTTTAAATTGGGATATATTAATGTTATCATTTCTCAACTTGAGAAATTAATAATTTTAAATTGATAAGGTACAATTGAGTAAAATCACTAAATGTATATTTAGATGAAAATATTTAGGAACGTGCTAAATCATACACGAAAATTACTACGTTATACACACATATTCCATATTTGCCCTCCCCATTTCTCCCTTCCTTGGGTTTAGTTTGAGAGGAAAGAAGAAAAAATGAAATCCCCACCCCAAACCTATTTTTGTGTGACGCCTCACGCCACCATCCCTCCAGTCCTCTCAGCCAACCCAAACAACCATCATTAACCAAACACCAACCATCTCGACTCCGGCGCACCACCGCCAACGATATCACCTGAACTCCTGTGCACAACTGCAATCCATATCACATCTTTCTATGCATCCCGACAACCACCATGGTCGGCCCAGATTCTGACTACGATGCCAAGTCAGCCACCAAACGCCGACGCCTAGCCAACCTTTCATCACCCCACCCTTCGTTCTTTCCACCGCCTGTCCACCCACAACCACCTGAAGCCACCTCACTGACAACCCAATCATAAATTACTCAAACCCTAATTGTATAAAAAGTAAATTCTAATAAGTAAAAAGTCCCTAATTCAGTTTCTAATCAGAAATTAATGAAATTATTTACCGAATGAAAAAAGAATTTGTTCCATGTCCGAATTAAGATTTATAAGAGCAAGTCCAATAGTGAAAAATAGGGACTTGCTTGCAATTTAAGTAAAATAT
Source organism: Agrostemma githago (assembly GCA_958450325.1). Lineage (NCBI taxonomy): Eukaryota > Viridiplantae > Streptophyta > Magnoliopsida > Caryophyllales > Caryophyllaceae > Agrostemma > Agrostemma githago. The sequence continues at coordinate 74,137,656 of OY288243.1, read as the reverse complement.
CAAGCTACAATCATACTATTGGAGATGAAAATTTTGGGTATATGCTTGAAAGCAACACTTGCTCTACAAAGCTACATGACTTGAAAAAAAAAACTTCATTTTTATTGGATGGTAGTAGTATTGTGGGACCATGCAAGCTACAAAATCTTGCTGCTCACCATTGGGGAGGTGTGTAGCTATCAAAGCCTTGTAGCTCTAAAATTGCGACATGGCAAGTTAAGCTACGTGTATTGTAGCTTACTATTGTACTTGCTCTAATCGTTATTAAGTTTTTACTTAAATTATTTAGTTTTTTAGGGAAATATGGAGTACTCTATTAGAGAGTTCATTTTTTTAAGGTAAGGGTAATGGTGGAAAATTTAATGTAAAAATGTGTACAACGTAGTAATATTCGTGTATGATATAGCAATTCCGAATATTTATTACTCGTACAAAATGTAGTACTCCTATATTTTTAGTTTCGTTATTCACATAGGTTTAAATTAGTGTGATTTTGAATTAGTTATTGAGTAATTTGTACATAATTTCTATGATGTTATTTATACCAAATAAATGTCTAAACAAATAAATTGATTATTTATAGGATAACCATAATATATAATGAATAATACGAAGTACATGATTTTCTAAGAGATTTCAATGAGAACTGTGAGAACTATTTAAAACCCTTAGATCTTATTCTCATCTAATGCTTGACATTATTCTTAAAAACATCTCATCTTCCTTTAACAAAATAAATCAAATCCGTTTCTTTCTCTCTCTTCCTTCTCTTTCTTTCTTCCTTCTCATTCCCTTCATCAACAATGTCTGAAATTGAAGAAAAAAATTCTACAAAATTCACCAAAAATCAAGAAAAGGCAGATGAAGCTTTGTTCATCAATGCAAATTCAGGAGATTTGTTGCCTAATCTTAATAAATTAGGGTTCCGGTGTTCATAAAATTGGGGAATTATATACAATTGAGGATTTCTTTAAATTAGGGTTTATATATTTTCGTCAAAATCATTAAATATGTCCACTTGATTCGAGATTTTTGTGTAATTAAGGTTCTTGTATATCAAATTAAGGGTTCTTGTTTTCCCTGAACACCTATCGTGGAATTATTCAATGCTCCATTCCCCTCTAATTATACTTCTATTAATCATCTTATTTGTTACACTACTTTTACAGTAGTTGTAGTCACATTACAATTTAAAAAGGGTACGTTAAAAGTGAAAAATGGTACGTTAAAATTGAAATTAAAAAAAGGTACGCTAAAATTGAAATTGAAAAATGGTAAGTAGCTAAAATTGAAAAAAGGGTATGCTAAAAGTGAAAAATGGTACGCTAAAATTTAAAAATGATACACTAAAATTGAAATTGAAAAAGGGTACGCTAAAGGTGAAAAAGGTACGGTAAAATTGAAATTGAAAAAGGATACGTTAAAATAGAAAAAAGGGTACACTAAAAGTTAAAAAGGGTACGCTAAAATTTAAAAAGGTACACTAAAATTAAAATTGAAATTGAAAAAGAGTACGCTAAAATAGAAAAAAGGGTACGCTAATAGTGGGAAAGGGTACGCTAAAATTGAAATAGGGTACACCACAATTTAAAAAGAAAATTAAATCGAGTAGAGCTAGAAAAAGAAGGGTTTGTATTTCATATAAAATCCGTACAAAAGGAAATTAAAGGACAATATTTTAGATGAACTCTTAAATTACGATAACACACCATTGCTGAGATTATTGCAATTATATTTGCCGACGATAATATTGTTACTATTGTAATGAATTAATGAATTTAATTGAATAAGTTAATCATAAAATGATTAATTTAAAAAAAAAAACTAAAACTACTTAGGTTATTGGGGTTCAATACCCAATTGTGATGAATTAATGGATCGAAGAAAAGCCGATTGAAAAATTGATGGATTGAATAATCGGATTCAATGGTCGATTGAAGAATTTATCGATTAAAGGATTATGGGTCGAATAATTTTGTAGAAAGAGAAGGAGTTACGGGTTGAAGGTTGAAGCAATTGTGATGAATTAATTTGATTGAAGAATTTTGAAGAATCCAACGAATGAGATTGAACACTATGATCCAATGACTCATATTATAGTTCTCACAGTTCTCATTGAAGGGGTGGTTCTCACATGAACCTAAATCTATATATATATATATATATATATATATATATAGGAATTGCATCTCGTGAGTCTCTCTATCTTAAATGAGTCCGTCCCGCGAATCACAGCCACATGATCAAATCACATGAATGGCTGAGATTCAGCGTCATCTTCATCGTATATAATCTTACTGTTACAGTAACAGAACACTATTACAGTAACACAACTATCTTACTGTGACACTATCACAGTAATAAGGAATTACAGTAATAATGTCACAGTAATAATGTTACAGTAACAGAACACTATTACAGTAACACAACTATCTTACTGTGACACTATCACAGTAATAAGGAATTACAGTAATAATGTCACAGTAATAATGTTACAGTAACAGAACACTATTACAGTAACACAACTATCTTACTGTGACACTATCACAGTAATAAGGAATTACAGTAATAATGTCACAGTAATAATGTTACAGTAACAGAACACTATTACAGTAACACAACTATCTTACTGTGACACTATCACAGTAATAAGGAATTACAGTAATAATGTCACAGTAGCAGTGTCACAGTAATAATGTCACAGTAATATGAAATCAAAGAATGTCACAGTAATATGGAATTACAGTAGCAGTGTCACAGTAATAATGTCACAGTAGCAGTGTCACAGTAATAATGTCACAGTAGCAGTGTCACAGTAATATGAAATCAATGAATGTCACATCAATAAGGAATTACAGTAGCAGTGTCACAGTAACAGTAGCAGTGTTACAGTAACAGAACTATCACAGTAACAGTAGCAGTGTCACAGTAATAATGTCACAGTAATATGAAATCAAAGAATGTCACAGTAATAAGGAATTACAGTAGCAGTGTCACAGTAATAATGTCACAGTAGCAGTGTCACAGTAATAATGTCACAGTAATAATGTCACAGTAATATGAAATCAAAGAATGTCACAGTAATAATGTCACAGTAGCAGTGTCACAGTAATAATGTCACAGTACCAGTGTCACAGTAATATGAAATCAATGAATGTCACATCAATAAGGAATTACAGTAGCAGTGTCACAGTAATAATGTCACAGTAACAGTGTCACAGTAATAATGTCACAGTAGCAGTGTCACAGTAATAATGTCACAGTAGCAGTGTCACAGTAATAATGTCACAGTAATATGAAATCAAAGAGTTATGATGTTTGTGTATGCAAAGGCCTTGTTACTCTTCTTTAATGACGTGGTCCAATCTCAGCCATTCAATCTTGTTTGATTGTGTGGTCCAGATTGAAAGGACGGACTCATCTAAAGATGAAGACTCACCGGATCCTCACTCTATATATATATATATATATATATATAGTAGAGATCAAGTGAGTCCTTTTCTTTTTTTTGAGTCCATGAGTCCTATCTACAACCATTGATCTAGAGTGGATGGATGGTGGTGATTGATTCTAGTAATTAAGGCAATAACTAACATATTTTGGTAAAAATAAAATCAAATCCTCTCTACTCCCTTAATTATCTCCAACCACTAATACACGTTACTTCCTCACATTCAATTTTTTCCTCACATTCAATTTTTTCATTCACATCCTAACTGAAACCCTTCACCTTCATCATCCCAAACACAATCACTCGACTTCCGTTCCTTTTCAAAACACACCCGCGCATCCTCTCGTCTTCAACTCAAGCAAGGCTACATTGAAGCAACTCTCTAACTTTAGCAAAGATAATCTTCAGGCGGCATAATACAAGGTAACTCGCTAATACTCGATTGTTGTACTAAAGAACTAGGTTTAGTTTATATTCGTATCTGATTTCATTAATTTTCTTGCTAATTATTGATTGATTTACTTTGCTGCGTTTGTGCCCTATAATTAATTGGTTTCACTAAAGATTGTTGCGATATCAGGGTATGCATCTGTAGAGTTTAATTGAATTCACCTACTTCATACTATGCTTCTACTCTTCATACTTAGTCTAACATATATTGAATGTTACTCTAATGCGCATATTCAGTTATTGTAATAAACTTGAGGTGTTACTGTAAGGGGTTGTTCAGTTAATTTTACACATGTATGATGTTATTTTAAAGACGATCCTGTGTTACTGTAATGTACAAGACGTGTTACTTTTAATCCCATCTTTGCGTTACTTTGAATGCTAGTAATCTGGTACATTTAATTGTGTAGACGTGTTACTCTAATTTGCACTCTATGTTACTCTAACACTTTCTTTGTGTTACTTTAACGCGTATCAGCTGTACATATGGTGTTTCTTTCACTCGTATCAGTTGTACTTAAATTTTATATACCAGATTAAACTGTAACAATAGTTGTACATAATTATTGTACTTTTCAGATGGCAAAAGGAGGAGACAAATCAAGGTGCGATCGCGGTTGTTGGATAACGTAGATAAGTATGTGGACGCGAGGCAAAAGATCATCGATGGTCCCAAGAGCAAGCCAACAAAGAGTCGAAAAAAATAACGTGTCTAACGAATTATGTCATCTTTTTCTATTTACGAATAATGCTTTGTATCGTTTTTGAAACTTGTTATGTACATTAGTTTTTTTATTATCACCAATGGAACAATGCTGTTAAACTCTGTTACCCTGACTAATTGTTCCTGTCACTCTAATTAACGACCGGTGTTACTGTGAGAATGAATGAAGTTTACACAATATACAAATGTGGTGTCATAATCATTGTGTTACATTGACGCATTATAACTGTTACTTTAATGAACAAATTATGTTACTCTAAGTTATTAATGGTGTTATTCTTTGTCTCGTGGTTAAATAATGCTATTATCATCAATTACTCTGACGCATTATATATGGTTCTTAAAAAAACGAATGTTGTTACTTTGGTAATGAATGGTTCTAATCCAAGTTATCCTCAGTTACTTTGGTATTGAATTGTTAAACAACGTTGCTGTCCTCAGTTACTTTCATGCATTATGTCTGTTACTGTAACTAACGAATGGTGTTACTCCAATAGACATGAGATGTTACTCTAACCAAATACACATGTATTAAATAAATATATAGTTAATTGCAACGTAGCACAGCGCTATGTGTAAAAAAATGTGTACAAAATCCAGTTCCTGTGTTTTGTCAATATCCCTCCCAGAAACCGGCTGTCTCTGCAACCTGAACTCCCGAATTAATCCGCACAAGCTTTCCACATTTGCCTTGTCTTCTGCCCTTAGAAGTCCGTATCAGTGAAGCTTCAATGTCGTGTCTACTTCAACAGAAAACAAAACAATAATATCAGTGAAACTTACGTTAAATCTGGGATCTATAGTATCAGTGTATATCATGGAAAACCTAAATAACAAACATAAAACTCTAGAATCTATAACAATTAACTATTGATATGAATCTATGATGAATGAAATGACAATGAAAACAATATCAACATGAAAATTGACGAAAAAAAGAACGCAAATTGACGCACGACGTATCCATGAATAAAAATTGAAGCAAAACGTGAAAAAAATATCAAAACTCACCATTGTTATACTCGATTAATTTCTTATCAACATTTGATGAAGATGTCGCGCTCATTGAATCCATGGTAACGGGATTTCGAACTCAGATTTGAATGAATGAATGACGGAACGTGATGACGAAAAAAAAGCTCATCATTCCTGTGCATTCGGTTCTTGGCAAATGCTACCTGCATAAAATTAAAACTCGTTACAAAATGATACTCGTTTTGTGTTACTCTAATTAATATTTGGTGTTACTGTAATTCATTACGTATGTTACTTCAACGCCGTGTCTACTTCAACATAAACAAAACAATAATATTAGTAAAGCATACGTTAAATCTGGGATCTATACTAAAACGAGAGCAATGAACCACTGTTATTAATCCATGATTAATCAAATGAGTAAAATTCCACCTTTTCCACTGCTGTCCTGTGCGTTCGCTTCTTTGTCAATACCACCTGCACAAAATTAAACAACATTACACCCATGCAACAAATGTGTTATATCAATTCATAAGTTGTGTTATTCTAACTAGTACACTACGTTACTTTTAACATCATCATCAAAACCCCTTTTCTAAACGTTCAGTGTGTTACTGTAATTGCAATTAAGTGTTACTCTAACTCAGAAGGTATGTTACTTCAATGACGTTTCTGCGTTAATATAAAACAAAACAATAGTGTCAGTGTATATCATGGAAAACCTAAATAAGAAACATAAAATCCTGGAATCTATAAAGATCGATAGAGCAACTAACCATTGATAGGAAACTATGATGAATGAAATAACAATGAAAGCAATATCAACATTAAAATTGACGTGCAACAAATGTGTTATATCAATTCATAAGTTGTGTTACTTTAACTAGTACACTACGTTACTTTAACAACATCATCAAAATCCTTTTTCTAAACGTGCAGTGTGTTACTGTAATTGCAATTAAGTGTTACTGTAACTCAAAAGGTATGTTACTTCAATGACGTTTCTGCATTAATATAAAACAATGCAATAGTATCAGTGTATATCATGGAAAACCTAAATAAGAAACATAAAAACCTGGAATCTATACAGATCGAGAGAATAACTAACCATTGATATGAAACTATGATGAATGAAATAACAATGAAAGCAATATCAACATTAAAATTGACGTTAAAAAGTAACGCAACAATGAAAGCAATAACAACAATGAAAATTGACGTGAAAGAAATATTGAAACTCACCATTGTTATACTTGATCAATTGCTTATCAACAGTTGAAGAAGATGACGCGGTCATTGAATCCATTGTAACGGGATTTCGAGCACAGAATTGATTGAATGAATGAACGTGATGAAGAAAAGTTTTTTTTTCTCACGTTTGAATGAATGAATGAATGAACGTGATGAATGATGAATGAACGTGATCAAGGGAGTTATTGTTTCCTAAATTCTTGGGAGCTATTTTAGGAACGTAAATCTTCTTCTTTTTTTTTTTTTAAATGGATGCATCTTGTCCATCCATCCTCATCTCATCCAATGGATGGGATGAGGACTTATGGACTCATATAGAGTAAAAGACTCATAAGAGCCTTACTCTCTCTCTCTCTCTCTCTCTCTCTCTCTCTCTCTCTCTCTCTCTCTCTCTCTCTATATATATATATATATATATATATATATATATATATATATATATATATATATATATATATATATACACAGGTGGGATTTGGTGTAAACACCAATTTTGGTGTAAACACCCTAACAATCTAGACCGTTGATCTTAATCTTGATCAACGGTTGAGATTAATCATCAAAAGATAACAAAATCCCAAAAAAAAACCTCACAACCCACCTCTCTTTCTCTCTCCTCTCTTTCTCTCTCTTCTATCTAGGGTTACCCAAAAACCCCCAAATTTCCTCCCAAAAACCCCCAAATTTCCTATCATCCTAATCTCGAAAATTTGATCAATTGTATACGAAATTCGTTCACTGTGATTCTTAGGTAAGCTTTGTGCAGATACTCGATAATACCAATGTCGATCACTGTGATTCTTAGGTAAGCTTTGTGCAGATACTCGATAATACCAATGTCGATCACTGTGATTCTTAGGTAAGCTTTGTGCAGATGCAGTCGATGTCTGTGCCCTGTGGAATGATAGATAACAATGAAAGTTGGAATACAGCTTCAAAATCGATAACAGTACATAACGAGGAGTAATGTGGAAAGCAACTGCAGGAAATCCAGCTTCAGAATAATGCAACTGTTTTGAAAGTTCACGCGACTGTAATAATGCTCAACTGTAACATGAGGAAAAAAAGTGGTTCATACAAAATCTGGAATACAGCTTCAAAATCGATAACAGTACCTAACGAGGAGTAATGTGGAAAGCAACTGTAGGAAATCCAGCTTCGGAACAATGCAATGCAACTGTTTGAAAGTTCACACGACTGTAATAATGCTCAACTGTAAGTCTGTAACATGAGGGAAAAAGTGGTTCATACAAAATTGATACAATTTCGCCATACTGCTAAATCAAGAATGAACATCGTCAAATTACAACTCAAAAGATCTCAGGTTTATTAGCCTACAAAAACAAAGAACCGACAAAAACTGCCAGCAAACAGTTCAGAAGATTAGAACTGAAAACAGATGCAGCAGCACCTGTTGCATTCTCAAAACTGCCGCCTGAGGAATTCGAGGTAAGAACAACGACAATCCAATCACCCTCAGAGTACATGAATATATATATATGTTAGAATAGTTGAAAATATGTGTTGGAGTAATTGGAATACTTGATATATATGTGTTGGAATAATTGAATATATGTGTTGGAGTAACTGAGTATGTGTGTTGGAGTAACTGTGTATGTGTGTTGGAGTAACTGTGTATGTGTGTTGGAGTAACTGAGTATGTGTGTTGGAGTAACTGAGTATGTGTGTTGGAGTAACTGTGTATGTGTGTTGGAGTAACTGAGTATGTGTGTTGGAGTAACTGAGTATGTGTGTTGGAGTAACTGTGTATGTGTGTTGGAGTAACTGAGTATGTGTGTTGGAGTAACTGTGTATGTGTGTTGGAGTAACTGTGTATGTGTGTTGGAGTAACTGAGTATGTGTGTTGGAGTAACTGAGTATGTGTGTTGGAGTAACTGAGTATGTGTGTTGGAGTAACTGTGTATGTGTGTTGGAGTAACTGTGTATGTGTGTTGGAGTAACTGTGTATGTGTGTTGGAGTAACTGTGTATGTGTGTTGGAGTAACTGAGTAACTGAATATATATGTTGGAGTCACTAAATATTAGAGTAGTTGATTAATAAATATGATATATATGCAGGACCCACTCGGAAATCTTTACGACTGAGTCAAAAGGATGGGACAATATGACGTTGAAGACATTCATACAAGTATACAACTCAGACGATGAAAGCATACGATGTTTATAATATGATAGTTAATAATAGTTGGATTACTTTGTGTTATATCTTGGAATACTTGGTATTATAGTTTGGAATGCTTGCATTGGTACCTTATATCTTGGTGTAAACTGTTAGAGTAACTCAGATCAAATGTTGGAGTAACTCTTATCCAATATAAGAATAACCAATTATACGCATTGACGTAACAACAACATTAGAGTAAATAGTATAATTGAAGAACAAGAATTGATTGATTCAATTAATAATGAGTAAATATTTGAGTAATTATTGTCCAATATAAGTATACCTGATTATATGCATTGGAATATAACAACAATATTAGAGTAATTGAAAAGAAAGAATTGATTGATTCAATAAATAATTAGTAAATGTTGGAATAACTGCTGTCCAAAATAAGAATAACTGATTATAAACATTGGAATAACAACATTAAAGGAAATTGAAGATGAAAATGACCCAGTTTAAAATATTTTGGCCCGGCCCGACCTAGTTGACCCGTTTGCCAGGTCTAGACCCGAACCAGACACAACTCGATGTCTTAGCCAAACTTACGGCATTGTTCAAAGCAGTGATGGCAGCCTCGACCCTCGTCATCAGAAGAGAAACACACGAAACCAAATCCACTAGACTTAGACGTCCCGGGTGTCCGTTGCACCTTAGCACTAAGAACTGTCCCCTTGTCGGAGAAAAACTCCTTCAACATCTCTGTTGTCACCGTCTTTGCAAGATTTCCAACGTAAACTTTATGTGGACTGTCGACAAACTGCGTTTCCTCTCCTGGTGGAAGCGATACACTGAATCCTGCTCCTCCTAACGGTTTCTCCGTAATGTTCACCTTGATCTTCCTTCCGCCAATTTCCTGCACGTTTTTTAGGATACAAAACTCGGTTTCATGTGACTGTTTCATACCAGATTAGTTTTTTTGTTAGAAAGACGGGATGAAATGCTTACTGTGTCGTTCAATTTCTCGACGACTGCATTTGCGTCCTCAACCGTCTTCATTGTAGCAAAGGCAAACCTTCTACTTCGACCAGAGTATTTATCATACATCACCTGGACGAAAACACGGAAGAAAACTAAGCATACTAAGGCACCTCAGGCATTTTGGTTAGAGTCTTGTTGAAACTTCGGTATAAGCACACCAAAAGCACATTATCTATATCTATAAGCTATACTTCGTGTATATTATCAGTAAAACGGGAATGACAGTATCCCCGAATGCATCACCAAGATCATCATGATAGACTTCAGTCAAAGTCCTTGAATTCCCAACATAAACCCTATGTTTAATCTCTTTGATCAGCACAACTAACTCAAGCTAATAGTACAGCCAAAATCAGCAATCGAACACCGGAAATATTAACAATTGAAACAATTAAACCCTAACAAAATCGATAGAAATCATTAATCCAAACAAAATGCACATAAAAATTGCCAACAATTGAAAAACTTAATCGAACATTGAAATTTCATACACTGATAACTACATTAGCTCAAAAAACTGCTAAAGATTGTGAAATTACTGGCATCCGCTGCCATCGGAACCGAACAAAACGATGCCGTATGCGAATTCGTAGATCACAAATCACCGGAAAAACTAACTCCGTTGACTGCGCAATCTCTTCCTGCAATCAAATTCGCGACAATAAAAATCGATAAAATCAACAAATTAGCAAAACAATGAAGTAGACGAAAGAGATGAGTTAGTTACAAGAGGAAACGAAGTGACGGAAGTTTCGAGATTGAGGGAATGAGGGAGAAGGATGGGGATCTTGAGCGATGAAGTGTATGACGGCGGTGCGTGGATTAAGAGCCCTAATTGTTCGGCGAGTTACGGCGGCGAGTTGCATGATTTGGGGATTTTTACAGCGTAGGTGCCGAGTAGTGAAATGAGGAGAGAGAAAGAGAGGAAATTGAAATGAAACGCTAAGTGAGGAATAAGGAGGGTTTTGTTTGATTGTGAGATTTAATCTGAGTCGTTGATCAAAATTAAGATCAACGGTTCAGATTATTAGGATATTTACACCAAATTGGTGTGTTTACACCAGATCCTATTTCTATATACATATATATATATATATATATATATATATATATACTCGTATATTGGGGCATAGTATAAACAATCAGAACTGTGGAGTGAATTGTATGTCTTTAAGTGACCCGATTCATTACATATATTATATTATTTATTTTATAATTATTTGAAGTTATATTTTAATGATACATTGACATTTATGGATAGGATAATAGCCATATATAATTACATGATATTTGCTAAAAACGGATAATAATCAATGTATCAATTAATTAGGGTGTAGTGGTAGAGAAATAGTACTGCACAGCTAAGGTAAGGATTCGATTTGCATATAGATAATTTCCCTTACTTTTCTAATCGATAGTTGTAGGCGGGGAAAATGTGACTAGAGTTAATCTATTAGTAGTAAGGGGATACTCCGTACTAAGTTATTTTCGTGATTTAGCCAAGTATGGAAGAGAAGAAGAGAGAAGTACCAAAATAAAACAATTGAAACGATGCTTGAATACACAAGGAGGAGAAGTTTATCATCAAACTATTTACAACGTTGTATTTATAGAGGACGAAAGAGAAGCTAAAAAGGTCACAACGAGGAGCAGCCCCGAGTACCCGTGATTGGTCTCCCATGGCCGGGTTTTATCAGCTCCCCTCTTAAGTCTTAAGTACATATCGTGTATGACTCAATGAATACATTTAAAACTAACAGACACGTAACTCATTTTACATGTTAATCTGTCATCCACTTTTAACCAAACATACCGCATACATATACTATTAAGGGTGTTAATCCGTATAGGAAAATTGGACATAAGTCATCCATTCACAATGTTACATTGATATACTTTGGTGAGGCTGAGGTTGTATTAATGATGTCGGCCCTCACAGTCACATTATGACAAATGTGCTGATTGAGGAGCGAGGAGGGAGTGAGTGAGTACGTGGTGGTTTTCAAATATCTGATCTGTGCATCAGAATTCAGAAATATATATATATATATATATATATATATATATATATATATATATGTATGGAGTATGTGGCTTTTGTGCGTACATTTTGTCATTTATTGGCCCCAATTTGGCTTGGCTTTGTTCCACTTCAAATCAACTCACTCATCCATTATCTATTTATTTATCTTCAACCCGATTGTCTCAACGTTGCCATCTCCATCGTCAGGGACAAAGCCTAGATTATCAATTTTTAATGATACTCAATTATCTATTCAATCCAAGTATCTATCGAAATTTCCTGAAATGGGTTTAACTTTAGAGCCTTAGAGTTAACTAAAAGGGTCAATTTGGATCGGGTCAATAACTCAAGATCAAGGTCATTTTGGATCTGCCATACATTTCGAGTTTCGGATTACATGTTGTCGGCTCATTTCGGGTTTGATCATTTTGAGTCATTTTTGGGTCGGTGTTAAACCACTTTGAATATACAAGTAGTAATTTGACTAACATAATACTCCGTACTTCCTCCAAAAACGTTTGCCCTGTTTTAATAAAATATTCGTCACATATATTGAAGAAATTGGGTAAACATTAAAAAGCGGTGGGAGTATATATCACAAAATTATTTAATTTTTTTGATGTAAATTACGAAGTATATTAACAGTATGATCTAATACCAACTCTTTCAAGTCATATCACATCACTTCGGATCATTTCGAATCATATCAAATGAGACCATTTCTTCTCACTTTCGAGTCTCGGATTTGGCCATCCGGATCGAGTCGACTTCACCACTTTATAAATATATCTAAAATCAGGCAAACTTTTTATTTCATATTTTCCTTCTCAAACTATAGATACCGATAGCGATATCGGAACCGACCCAAATCCTTGGTTTGGTGTTTGGTCACATCACCAAAACAATAAAGTTCCAACAGAATAAAAAAACTAAACTTACTCCGTATCAAGTTGCCGGTCTCAAACGCCAAACATACTTCTTATCTTTCTCTCGTCAAGGTTATTTATTGACCTTGCATACCACATTTTAATGGCCAAGAATATTATACTCGTACTTCGTATTAGAAAGAGATTCCAAAGATGGTTTCAAAGTTTAAACTACATCTCTTGCATTGTACTCCGTAATAAAAGTTCTACGCGACAAGTCCAACAACCCCACCCCTCATAAGTCTGTGACATCGTAAACAAGTACTCCTTGTATGGAGTACTTCGCGTCAATTACAGAGCAGTAGTAATAATACTACAGTAGTAATTTGATGTGTCTCAGAACAGGACCGGACCAAACAGAAACAAGTACTCCTCTCTATACTCACCACATTTAGAAGCAATGAATGTGTGTATAAATGCGATTTATGTTTTCCAATTTCCATTATGTACAAAAAATACGAGAAACCATATGTAAATAACAATTTATACAAGTAGGCTGACATACTGTGGACCAAAATCAAGACTCTCTGGGTAAGCAGCCTTTTTTTCCAAGTATGGTAAGGAGCTGCTTAACTAACTCAACCCCTGTTTCAGAAGCACACACAAACAAATCAGCTAGCCGCGTGCATCTAACCTGGCAATATGCTACTCTATTAATGTTCCGGTAATGCAAATTACATATCATTGAATGGTCATTATTTCATACTAAAAAAACCGTGACCATCTTCTATGAGATGGAAATTATTAATATGTACTGTACAAATAGATAAGTAAATAACGACATTGGGACATAAGGTAGAGGTAGGATCCAGTGCGAACAAACAGGCCAAAAAACCTTCAGGCCGGCCCCCCGGTGTACCCTAGCTAGTCGACCGGCCCACAATGTCCCACCCGGCCGGTCGACCGCCCCCCTGTCCCCACCCGGCTTGACGCTTTTTTTTTGTCTGTTCGCACCGTTCGCTCTGAGTTTTGTTCCTAATGGATCCTAAGTCACATAAGGCGCATTCGTATAATTCTTAATATGACGGTGATGATCGTTGAGATGGTTCACCTGGCATAACCGCGTGACCAAAAATCACGGGTTCAAATAATGGCAGCCTCCAAAAATCTCACAAGTGAAAATTCAGCACATGGTAATGGTAAGTCTGGTAAGTGTTAAGTAACCACTCTTACTTCGAGGGAGGGGCGTAATAAAATATAAATATAATAGTTGGGTCTCAACCATCAGTTCACCTAACACTAAGCAGGACCCAAAAATGTAGTCGTAGAAGAAGAATCTGATACAATCTATATGTCGGTGTCAAGGTTTGTAAAAGGAATTTTGGAGATGAAAAGGAACTTTAAATTCAATCCAGAAACGCAAAATTTACTTGACAGAGTAAGCATTCAACTACCACCAATTCTCCTTCCCTCGCGGTCCAGAAACATAAGTAAAGGTGGAACATCCATAGCAAGGTATGAGACTTGGTCACACATCTGTCACATACTCACATGGGTGGGGGTGCTTTGGGGGGTTGTGTGGTTTATGAACAAACGGTCTTTTCCAACCTTTTAGTCTGCTTTACTCCTTTGGGGTGGGTTCTTCATTATCTATATTGTAGATATTGTGCACTCTGCTACTTCAAGAAGCATTTAGAGTTTAGTGAGTCATCTTGCTTTATCATATTCCAAAGCCAAGGGATAGTCTTGTGTTCCCATTAAAACGGAAAAATCTAACAATCAATACCAATGGTTCCATACGAAAGATAAGAACAGTAATCATCATACCCTATCGTTGAAAGTAACTAACCTTCGTCTGAAGTTCTTAGCCAACCCAATTGCTGGTTCAAGATGAAAGTATTCTTACCTCCATCTGAAGGATATTATTGGGACTGCTGCTCCTCAATCAGTGTTTGAACTCGCTGAGATCAACAACATTTACAGAAACAACATTTGTATTTAAAACTGTTTCACCTGGTTCATATCTGGCCAAAAGTGCATGTCAGAACATGTATACCTTGATAGATGAACCGACTTCCTCTAGTTTCTGAAGAAGCGCCCGCTCACTAGGTGGTAAGGCATCTTGTTGGAAAGATTGTGAGTGACAAATCTGCAGATAAGTCGAAGAAGCATATTATCTGAAAATGAAAATTTAACGGACTGGATGATCGGAGCTCATTCTTTACAATATGCTTCCATGTCAAGGAAAGAAGGCTCGCATTTATACTTCTTTAACTCCTTTGATGATTAAAAATCTTGCAGATACAAAAACACACTAGTACTATTTACGAGGGGTCAAATGACCAAAATCTGAAATTGTTCCAGAGGCCGATAAATCATCGAACATCAACACAAAAATCAAAATATTGACTCTTTGTCTCTTTCTATCCTAAAATTTATAATTTGACATACTGGTGATGACAAAGATCCACTGAAGCTCGGTATAAAGTCTGACTTCCAATAAATAAGTGAAAAAATGGCATGCCACCCTTTAGCTAATCAAGCTATCAGCCATTTTCAAGACACCTAAGAAATCAAGAGATAAAGTACCTACAATAACAGTGGACATAGCACATAGAGCTTAGACACCTCAGCAATTTAAAGTTCAAAAACTGTATATGGTTACATTTCTTGTGCCTTGCTATGTCTTATACTTAACAAATTTCTGAAAAATGTAACAGTTCCTCTTTTCCAACCACGTTTCTCTCAAATACCATGTGTTAGAACATTTAAGCACCTCAACATTTTGCTTAAGCAACCGAAGATGTCTTAGGTTAAGACTAGGTACCGTGGATAATAGGTCCCGGGTTCGAATCCCCCTTCCCCTATATTGTAATGCGACTAAGTGCGCGCTTCGTTGAAAAAAAAACATTTTGCTTAAGCATCCGATACATATAGTATCCTATGATGGGATATTCCAACAAGTTGGAGAGGACAAGGTGAAAGGACATAAGAAGTCACAATTGGAAATGAAGGAATAAAAATTTATAGGCATATTGACCGTGAATTGGGATATTCACTTGCAGTCATATTGGTTGGAATAAGTCGGAAGCAATGGGCATGCCTTGGTTCTTTGGCTAATTTCCTCAAGTAAGATTTGAGGCGTGGATAGACGGAGAAAATGGAAACATAGAGCAAACTACAAATGCTCACTTGTGTAAATGAGCAAAATCCACGCATTTTTTTAGGGGTCATACTACTAAAATATTTCAGCTCCATTTTCATTTTAAATCAAATATGTCAGCTTTTGAGAGTTAAACAAAAAAGCAGAACTAGATAAACAGACAAGTAACAATGATTGCATGATTTGGACATGCCTCTGAAGTTTGAGGATAGCCCGTCCTAGTTGAAGCATCTTCAGTGAGAGAAGATTGTCTGGAAAAAGCCTCAGCCTTCATTGTTGCCAGGTGAGTTAGAACAGCCTAATGAAGACGTATCAATTAGTATATAGGATGTCACTTAACCCAAAACATAGAGTGGGCACGTAATACCTCAACTGAGGCAAACATTCACCTTTCTAAATGCATTTGGATTCGCAACACCTTGAATCTGAAGATCGTCACTAGGTGGCCTTCTAACTCCAACATTCTCAATTCTAACAGAGTAGACATCAAAAAAGGACTGCAAGTATCCTGATGAAGAAGACAATTTTCATACGGAAGCAAATAAATGCATAACTCACTCGAAAGGACACCACGCAGCAAAATAATTAACAAATATATATCGCCAACGATGGATGAAATACTGCAAAAAGACTATCAGAACCGGACAGAATCAATCAATAGCAGACGTGAGAAAAACACCCCGTGCAGTGACCCCTAAAGGTATTGGATCTGTCTGAAGTCAAACTAATAACTCCCTCCCCTCCAACAAGATTTTCCCACTTTCCATTCAAGGAAAAAGTGGAAAACAACTACGGAGTATGATTTTCCCATTTCATTTCTTTCTATTTTGGGTAGATTTTTTTGCTAAAGTGACCAAATTGTCCTTATATAGTCTACCCATTTACAATGATTACCATTATTAAGCCCCTTATTATACCAATTAAAAATCTAAATGGCCCTTAACCTCATAAAAAAGACCCCACTATTACTCACACCACCATCTTCACTGACCAATGCCTCCAACATCACCAAACACCATCAACACCACCCCTCTAGTGAATACTACCCTCATTCCTTTTCTGTCCATTGAAAATCAAGCTTCCCATTTTGTCTTTTAGTACATTTTCAGGACGTATTTGTCTCATTGAGTTTGTCTATTTACAGAATATGTCATTGTTATGGCCCATAATACTTTTCTTACTACCTTTTGTTAACCTCCTAATACCAATATTTAATTCCACAAGCTTGTAATTATACTAATATTCAATTCAATTCAACCTTCAAAGTCTGTACAAAAAGCAAAAGGGGGGCTTGGATTTGGATAGAGGGAGTATCTCTCTTACCACCAGCTCCGATAACCACATTATTACCTCTAACAAGTCGACAACCTTCTCCTATCACGATCGCCACCCTCTATTTTACATTGGCAATAACTCTAGTGAGTATAAATATAGAACTAGTAAGATTTGAGCCGTGGAAATTTATTATACCTTGCTCAATGATAATATCCGCCACTGAAGGCAGCAGAACATATTTTTCCTTCTTTAATACACCAAAACAAGGAAATGACACTGGTCTAGTGACCTGCAATAAGAAAAAAGACACATCAACATAGTCACAATAGTCAACTAAGGTAAATAATTCATTGCTTGTGAAACAAGAATATACTTGGCAATTGTACAGCTAGATATTGACGATATCCAGTGCTACTTCTAAATACTGACGATAACCAATAATACATAGGGCAGCATGGCTACTCATTTCCAATACCCATCAAAGGTATCATGAAGAAATAAGTAATTTAAATTTGCATCCAGTCACCATCCCAGATCGATCGGTTTTCTTGCTCTGTTTCACTGCCTACCAAGGCAGATGAGAAAAAAAAAGGAAATTTGAAGAAAATAGTACTCCCTCCCAGTTCTTTATATCCTCCCTCTTTTTTTTGGCACAAATATTAAGAAGAGAATAAAGAATTGATTAAAGTGAGAAAATGTGGGGTATAAAGTAGAAATATGGTTGGGTTTGTGAGTAAAGGAAATAATAAAGAATTGAAGGAAGAATAAAGAAATGATTAAAGTAGAATCCAAAAATGGAAAGAGGGAAGATTGTTGAACTAGTGCCAAAAAGGAAAGAGGGAAGATAAAAAAAACTAGGAGGGAGTATGTTTTGTAAGAACAAATCATAGTAAACAATGCAGTATCTGTGAAAGCAGGGTATCAAAAAAAGTAAGAGTTGATCAAATTAAAGACAGAGGAATGGCTAAGAATAGAACATAGCAAAAGTAAATTATAACCTGGAAACTAACAGCTCAGCCAGAGCTAAATCATAGAAGAATTCTTTCAAATCTAAGGGAGGCCTGGGCCAGAAGGCATTAAACAGAAAGGAAGATAACAACCAGAAGACCCTACAACATAATATTCTTCATACACAGGATACTGGGAGTAAGATATATATCTTGGAGAACTTTCTATTATAAAACAATCATTAAGATGGATGTCGTTTTAGGCAAATCAATGTAGATAAACAACTTTACATATTTTCTTTTTCCGAAACTGCTGACAAATTGCATAGGCACAAAGACAGGTTTGAGTACTATGCTAGAAGTTTAATCCAACCCCAGCCCATGAATCTTTTTTAGTCTCTGCTAACAAATCTCACAGCCTCGTAGGCACAATTGAGTTTCAAAGTGTTCAGCTGGCACCCTTTTCAATAGTTGTGAAGTGTTAACCAAAGAGCGTGAAAAAGTCACCTCACAAGGGGGGTAGGTCCCGTAGGAGATTGGAAGTGGAGATGTTGGTTAAAGCTGCCTCTAGCAGTTATATGTCTTGCCTCTGAAGCTCAGACCTAGTAGATTTTAACATGGATAATATATACTCCGTATGTGATAGTCTTGGTTGAGTTTCAAGTTAAATGTTTGGAAACTTTGGATTCCAAAGGGTCAATTCTAGGCTCTGGTAACAAGTCCGAGATTGTCTTGCAAACTATGAGTATTTTTTTAACATATGCTTAAGATCTTATAAACAAATTTCAAATATTTTCACAAGGTAAAGACTCGACAAAGTCCGTGGGATAAAGTTAGTCTAAAGCCAATGACCAATAATACAAAAACCCTAGCTTTCTCTTACCCACAAATACAATCTTTGGATTTCCCACCTCATTTTGAAACCCATGACAAATTTATCCAACTAACAGTAACCCTCAATAATTAGTCATCAGTTCATCACCACATCACAAAAAGTAAAAGTGATATAGCAATATCATTGTAATTGTACACTGTAAATATATTCTTATATGAAGGACTACGAGCTGCTGTACGAAGTCTAGTTTAGATGTGGATGGTCGGATTCACCTCTATTTATGTCAATATTATTACACCTTGGTCTAGGTGTAGTGCGAACAGTCAAATTCTCAACAAAGATTCAGTCGGCTTACATGAGACTAACAGATCATTATGGATTCCACAAGCCATTGAACAAGCATCAAAGAGCGGAACTTTGAGTCTCACTCCCCAACCATGGAAGCCATAAAGAAACACTTACCACGTAAACCATAACCCCTAGTCCCTACTAATCCCAATACAAGAAAAAAATAAGGCACAAAATGTCAATTTATCTTACTACCACAATAGGAGTCTAGTTTATTTTAAAAAAAACTAATCGAGAAATCAAGCGCCCTTCTAGCTCGTTAAGCCAAATCAATATGACAACTGTCGGGCAATCACCATCTATAGCAAAGCTGTAGCTTACGAATACTACCCCATTTCGGGAATGGATTCACTCCATTACATTTTTTCTCCATTACCTTCCCTTTCCTCTAATACAACAATATAAAATCATTTTTCACTTCCCACCCCATCAAAACAGTTGACCGTTAGATTGTTACGAAACAAAATCTGAGAAGTAATGAAGAGAATGAGTAATGGCAAGGAACTTCTCCCCAAGTGTCCACCATAAAATCTGACAGCTAACTTGTTCCTGTATCACTTCACACTGCAAGAAACCCGATTTTTTCCTACTCAAACTAACATCAATGCAACAAATTTCTCAGCCAAAGACAGTCGATTGCCTACTGCAGCATTTTACAGTTAATACACAAATCATGAAACAATCAAAACGCAAAAACTAGCCTCGACGAAAATGGCTTCCACAAACACTCATCATCATAAACCAAATCAAGGCAAGCATATGATCAACTATGGAACTAACAGGAATAGAAGTAATTAGCAGAAAGAAAGATTACTTTATAAACAATGGCAGTAGGAGTAAGATACAATTGGCGGGAGCGAATATCGCGACGCAAGACGAAACGACGAAGAGGCAAATAGAGAAGCATAATGAAGCCAAAGCCCCAAGCTAAAAGCAAGAGGGAGGAGTACAACAACCACTTAGACGTGTAGTACTTGAGGAAATCCTCCTCCGTTTCTACAAACGACGCCCTGTATAAAATCGGACTGTCTTCTTCTTGATGTTGTTGTTGTTTATTGTCGTCGGAAAGTTCGTTTTCCGGCGATAAAAGACCCTTCTCTAGGGTTTCGATTTCCACGAGCGCATCTCCCGTCGCCTTCATCAATGCAGATTGGAAATTGAGGAAATGGGGGGTTAAAGGAATTTTAATGGAGATTTGTGCTTCAATGACACCGATTTGAAATTTGACGACGACGATGGTGTCTAGAATTTCTCCTTTCTCGGATGTTCGGGTAAGTTAGTAACGCTTCTTTAGAGCACTTCGTATTGTTGGTCCGTACTCACTAGCTACTACACCACTCCGGTGGATGAGGGTCGGGCAAACGGTTCAATTGGGTTGAGTTTGGGTATAGTCAGTTTTGGATTGATTCAGATTTAGATCAGAAAAATTGGGTTAATTTTGGGTCGGGTTCAGATTATCATAACATTCAGGTTAGTTTCGCATTAGGTTGAGGTCCGGGTTATGGACCAAACTCGGGTCTTCAGTTCGGATGTTGGGTTTGGGTTGGGTTAAGTTATTCAAGTCCGTCAATTTTACCAAGTCCACGCATATATTCGAGTTGTTATTCTGAGTCTCCATGTCACAATTTATCCTTTCCGTAACAAAAGTGGATTTATGAAAGACCATCTCTCCTTAATTTTTAACGAAAAAAAAAAAACTTTGAAAACCCAACGACTGAAGGCAAAATGCAGGGTGACTGATAAAACATAAACCCTGATACTCTCCTTCTTCGACCTCCTCTTCCTCTCCACTCCGAGGTTTTGCAAACACAGCATATCATCATAACAAAGGCATAATGAGTAGCAAAAAAGCTCAGAAACAGCAACTCAATAACACCACTGGTGATATTTTTGCCTCCTGTTCTTTCTCTAGCCTTGGCCTCCAATCTTCTCTATGCGAAGAGCTCAAAGGTTTCCACCCAATCCATCCCTCTTTCCATTTTCTCCTATCTTCAATTCTTATGTTTACTTACTGTGATTCTGATGTTTGAATAGAGAAATTGGGATTTGAGTCCCCAACTCAAGTTCAAGCTGAAGCAATTCCTGTAATATTATCAGGCCGCCATGTGTATCCTCTTTGATTTAACATTAATTTGATCAAAAGTTTGAATCTTTAGATGTTATGGTTGATTTTATGAAGTGGGTTATGTTTGTTTTCTGGTTTTCTTTAATGGATATGTTAGACTTGTTAATGCACAAACTGGAAGTGGCAAGACTATTGTGTATTTGGCCCCGATTATTCATCACTTGTTGCAGCGTCGAATTCAGAGGGCTGATGGAACTTTTGGTATGTGCTTTACTGTTCTTCTCCTTTTTTTTTGTGATGTATTTTGCGGATTAGTTGTATTTGGATTGTATGCTGTGAACCTTGATAGAATTGTGTTTTGAGTTATTTCAACCATGGTTACTTATGATGGATTAGGGTTTAACGCTAGCTTAGTGCTTTCGGGTTTAAGAATGTTTTTGATCTTGGCACAAAGGCGTAGTTGTAGGCTTGTGGCTAGCATACATCAAAGGGAATCAATCTGCAATGGAAATATGAATGAATTTATCCGTATTTTTGGATGAGGCCGTGAATGTTGTCACCCTGCAAAATTGTAGATAATGTATAGGGGGGATATATAAGGCCTGCAATTGCAAAATTTTCCTCGTACAAGGAATAGTTTGAGTTTCCTCTAGCTCACAGTTGTTTGCGCGAATTGGAGGAATTTTAGTTTTGAACATTATGTTCTTAGCTGTCAGTAGGCCGTGATGTTTGATATTATTTGTTAGCTGTAGCACTGATTTTTGTTCTTCCAGAATGATATTATTCTTAACTAGTTTGAATCTCATCACTTTGTAATATTCACTAATGATATTTGTCATAGCATTGGTACTTGTGCCAACGCGTGAGCTATGCACTCAGGTTTATGAAATCCTACAGAAGCTACTGCATCGATTTAATTGGATAGTACCAGGATATCTAATGGGTGGTGAAAACAGGTCAAAGGAAAAGGCGAGGCTACGTAAAGGTCAGTTGTCACTACTAAAAATCTGTACTTTTGTTGCATTATCCATTAATCTTTGAAAGCTTCAGCACAGTAAGATCATTCGCGTAGGCACGTAGCTGTAGTCATAGGGGAGTTGAGTCATAGTGGAACACCTATTCTGTATTGGCAACTTTACACTCACACAACATTTGTGATTACTTGGGTTATCGAGCCAACCTACTGAAAAATACCTCACAAGTTGTGAGGCGGGAGAGAAAGAGAGGATTTTAAAGAGGAACTTTATTCTGCCTAGTTATTGTTGTTTGTTTCTTTAGGATGAAGTATGTTTTTTTAATATTACATTGTATCACATATTTGTATTCCCTCCACATCTTATTGTTCTTCCCCTTTACTTTATACACGATTCTTAAGAAATGCAGTTAATAGCCCTTTATTACTGTTAATCACTTGTGTGTTAGTCGCTAAAAATAAAATACTTCAACCACCACTCCCACTAATTTACCACCAACCTGTCACCACCCTCCCTTCATTCCACCACCGCCTTCCCACAATGCCACTACCGCCATCTTACCTAACCAACTAAACCACTCCCAGCACCACACCACTAGTGCCCCCACAAACTTCCACCAGAAAAACAACCACAACCAGTAAAATGACCACCATCACTGGCAGCAGACGTCGCCACAGGACACACTAGCGGTTTCATTCTGTAAATAGCTTGTGTAACCTTGTAGATTTGAGCTTGATGTGCGACTTGAAGAGGAATCTCTTCATGTAAGAGCCGCTACTACCTAGCCATCGACCATCGTTATCCGCTAGAGGGGAATTCGATGGTAGGGGAGGGTTTTCAGGTTTGGGATATGGCGGGTGTTTCGAACGGGAAGGGTGGGAAGGGGGTGGTGAGCATCCGTGACGGTGAGCTGAGGGAAGAGGGGAGTCGCCGGCTTGGCGTGAGTTTTGTGGTTAGGAAGTTGCAGGTGGTGTGTTCACGGTGCTGGCAAGGTGGGGACGTGTGGTTAGGAAGAGTTAGGTTAGTCTAATTATAAATAAAAGAGTGGTAACTTAACAGTAAAATGCTAATATGTATTGTTTAGGTAGATAAGTTTATGCCTTAGTCTCTTAATATTTGTCAAATAAGGAAGAAAGGAGGTGAGCAAAAAATGATGTGGACCAAAATGGAATAAAGGAAGAACAATAAGATATGGAGGGAGTATTTGTTTGGCATGCAAATTCTGGGTTCCACTTTGTTCAGCAAGAATGTTCTTATTGCCTGTAAAAGAAGGATAATAAAGTGTTCTAACTATAACTTATGTTTGTTAGCTTATACGTGTATTTGCTTGTATCTATCCAATTTATTAGACTTCTCGAAACAACAAATGTGTTTTGACACTTGTATTACTTATGTGCATGTTGATGTATTTGTCTTGGTATTTGGTAAGCCTGTTTGTTATTCTTATTCTATGCTACCCAAACTCACAGTGGAATTTGGCGCCTGTCTAAATATCAAACAAAGCAAATTATGAGAAGTCCTCAGGTTTTTGGCTTTAAGTGAAGTAGGGGAAAAGGGTTGGGCCTACGTCTGGGTATCGAGTGTAATGGGTATACGAGGTGCTATGAAGAGTTCATGTAACATAGCTCTTACTTGTAAATGTGGTTATAAGTTAGTCTCATGAATCATCGAAGCATTCTTTTGACTTAATTGCTCATGTCTGGTTTGTCTTAGGTATATCTATACTTGTGGCAACTCCCGGTCGCCTTTTGGATCATTTGAAGAATACGTCGTCATTCGTGCATACAAATCTCCAGTGGTTGATTTTTGATGAAGCAGATAGGTAATATACTCTACATACTCTTCAATGACCTGCAACATAAATGCTCATTACTTATGCCACTTTATGTCTGATTGAACTTATGTGGTGTTCTAGGATTCTAGAACTGGGATTTGGTAAAGAAATTCAAGAGATATTAGATGTTCTTGGCTCAAGGCTAAACAAACCACTAGATCAAGAGGGTGGAGGTTCAAGTTACCAAAGGCAAAATCTACTCTTATCAGCTACGTTAAATGAAAAGGTCAATCATCTCGCTAAAATTAGTTTAAAGAAACCTGTTCTAATCGGTCTCAGTGAAAGAAAACTTCCTCAAAGTTCATCTCTTGAGTGTAACACATCAGTAAGATCTGAGGATTATAATCCAGAACAAGTTGGGAGTGTCATGGACTCCTCAACTGGAGATTATAGCCTCCCATCTCAACTAGTTCAGAGATATGTCAAAGGTATTTTTGATCAGATGGCGGAGTTATTATTTCATTAGTCCTATGCTCTCTTCGTCACACAAACTCACATTCCCTGTTTTACTCCAGTGCCTTGCGGTTCACGTCTTGCGGTACTTCTTTCAGTTCTAAAGAACCTTTTTGAGAGGGAAACAACCCAAAAGGTACTTTCTTTCATCTTTTTTACGTATTAATTTTGCAGCTCTTTTGCCTCCGTAGTTTTCCTTCATCTGTCTCATCTCAAGATTTGTAAATCAGTATGATGCAAGCTACCTTGTTTTGTTGATTGTTTATGGTGAATTAGGTATCCGTAGTAGTCCCAGTTGTATGTTCTTCTTTTGCACTCTATCAGTACTATTATTGAGTTGCTGTATTCTTCCCTGATATCATCTCCTATTTGATTATTTTTTGAATTGTCTTCTATTTGATTATTGGTTGTTCACCAATGTTAACTTTTACCAGTATACGTGGATGTACAAATGTAATACTCCACGCATTTGGCTGATATCTTCTACATCCAACCGTGGTACAAGATTTATGAAAAACACTAGACAATATAAGAGTAGTGGTGAGAAAAGTGGGTTGGCTGCTTACCTGAGATAAGTTGAAAATTGCAAAGAATCAACCACAAATGTAAAAGTGGGGACATGAAAAAATGGAGGGAGTATGTCGTGTTTCGATATTCTAACAATTTTCTTATTTTTGATTTTAAAAAATTGTTACCTATTGTCATAACATACCAGTTACTCGTATTAGGAAAAAAGGTCCTTGGCTGTTTGAATATGCGTTTCAGCTGTATCTTTAATCTGTGCTCACCCAGCTTAACTGGCGAATATTCACTAAACTTTACCTAAACGACTGTCTATTTTGTGTACTTGATGTGAGATTCTTTCTATCGAAAATGGACAGGTTGTGCTCTTCTTCTCAACATGTGATGCTGTGGATTTTCACTACTCACTTCTTAAGGAGTTTAAATGGCCACCGAGTTCGGGATCGGAAACAGAATCAAAAAGGCTCTTTTTGACCTGCAAAACATTGCGCTTACATGGAAACATGGAAAATGAAGAACGAAGAACCACATGTCATGACTTTAAAACAGAAAAATCTGCTCTTCTACTGTCTACTGATATATCTGCAAGAGGCTTGGATTTCCCTAAAGTTAAATGCATCATACAATATGATTCTCCAGGAGAAGCCACTGAATATGTCCATAGGTATGTTTATATTTGTATATTGTTTTTGTTGAAGGGACTTGTGTACATGTATCCTGGTTTCTAATTCTGCATCTTTTCCATTCCATACGTTGGTGCAATTGCCTATCCTTTTTTTCTAAGTTCATTTATGTATTTCATTCTCTGTTGATTGACAATCTGATACTGCTGAATTTTTTTAGACTATTAGAGTCTTAAGAACTTGTGGCCATTCTCTTTCAAGACTTACACCTACTCTGCTCTCTCCTCTTCAGTATGTTCTATACAACACAAATTCTTTTGCGAGAAGATCTTACAGTAATTATTAGACGAGAACTTTACTCTTATATTGAAATGACCCTTGGTATGTTGGTAATGACCATTTCATTGCAAAAATTTACCGTTAGCTAGTAACTAGTCTGATAATGCCGTGACCATTTTTATATCATTTCCAACCACATTACGACTTCTAGTGACTTTTTTACTTTCAAATGCGAGATTGGCTCCTTCCAACTTATTGTATAAACCACCCTACAAGTAATTTAACTGTTTTTTTTATTGGCAATATGAGCCCCTTGAGTGGATGCTTATTGTTCGGGCCAAGCAATATAGGACTATAGGGTGGCACCCTGGGGCTTAGAGTGTGCCGATCCTGTTACTATCCACAATTCATGAGATGACTTGATACATTACAACATCAGATTTAACTATTGTTGCTGTTTATATCTGACACAGGGTTGGCAGAACAGCTCGCTTGGGCCAAAAAGGAGATTCAATATTATTTCTACAACCCATAGAAACTGACTACTTGCAAGATCTGGAAAAACATGGTGTTTCATTGTCAGAATATCCACTTCAAAAAGTGTTGGATAGTTTTCCTTCATATGGGCTAAAGCACCCTGGAAAGAAGTATGTCTCAGTTGAGATGCATCCATGGATCGTAGGTCTTCAGAGGAGTCTTGAGGGAATCATTAATGCTGAGGTATGTAATTTTTCCTTTGTTTATTTGGTTGTGGGTTGTCTCTATTTCTTACTACTAAAGATGTGTCACAAACCTTGGTATGAGAGACCCCCTTACTCCCCTATCATCGTATAGAATAATTTCCTATCTAACCATTCAATTGTTCTTCATTTGGTAGATCTTCAAGTATTGCTGCAGTTTGTTTTCTTAGGCTAAATAATTACAGTATTATGATAGATATAGTTGTTCATAAAGATTTACTAAAACTTCTGCCTTTTAGCCACTATCCCTGTATGACTTATTAAACGACATGGTTACTTTAAGCAGATAATGGTCCGTTTTGTAGCAAGTCATGAGCTAATGAAACAATAATGAACTTGTTTAAACATCTAGACAGATGATACTATTTTAATGGTAGCATAAAAATGATTGCAAGGACTGAGCATGTGGTTTCTTGAAATGTACCCTCTGAAAGCTTCCACTTTTTCTTGAATATATGTGAGTAATATTTTAATTAAAGTGAAAGCTTTCAGAGATAGAGATTTAGAGGGAGTAATGCATCTTATACGCGATCTACTAGCGGACAAAATGATGACTTGGTTACGCATAACTTTATAAAGCGTAAGAGTGGTTGCACAGTCAGTTATCACCATAATGACCATTGCGGGCTCCGTGGTAGTTTTCTTTTTGTATGGCCTACTGTCGCTTTGGCTAACTTATGTACGATGCTGTATTGGAAGTCTGCATTTGGTCCTTAGTCGCATTGTATATGAACTCTGCATTTGGCCGCACCTGCATAATTTTTGTACAGTACTTTATTGTATCCTGTAAAACGCCAGTCATGGGGGAAGGGGAACATTGTTGCGGGTAGTAGTGACTATATTTTTTTGATATCCCAATTCCAGAAATCTTAGCTCAAATGCATTTTTATGCTAATAAGAGAACACATATTAACTGGTTCATCTTCATCTTTTTCGTGAGTTCCCGTACTAGAAATGTCATTTTTTTTACCATTATTTAGTTTAATTACTTTCCTGTTAATTCTAACGCATAAAGCCAAACAATAAATAAATTTCATTTGGATCAATCTAAAAGATTAATAGTTGTCAATCTTATCGGGTGTCGAGTCACAAGCGGGTTGGCCGGTTGGGTAGGTTTTGTGTTACTAAATTATAGGGTTAGGCGGGTTGGGCCAGCTTTTGCCAGCTCTAGTGATGGGTGTCCTTCTCTTCGTTATCACAAAATCTCCTATGAGATGGTCTCACGGTAATTGTATTGCGAGACCTCTCACTCTCACATAGGAGGTGTGGTTCCTAATTTGTAACCACCTCCTATGTGAGAGGTCTCATCTAATCACCTTTCCCTGCTATTTGTTTGATTCCCTCTTGTACTTGTCCAAGCAGAAGTGTGCATTTCATTGGGGAGGTTGCTTATTATTAAAAACCGCCGCGATCATTTTTTATTTTTTTTGCGTTATAGCAACTATTATTGATGTATTTAGTATATCCTTAACCGGAATGTCAGGCAAAGATGAAGAATATGGCCAAGGCAGCATTTCTTTCATGGGTTCGAGCATACACGGCGCATAGAGGAGACCTAAAGAGAATATTCATGGTGAAGAAACTCCATTTGGGTCATGTTGCAAGGAGTTTTGCTCTGAAAGAGCAGCCTGCGTTGATGGGTCAGTCGGTCCAAAAGCAGATAAAGAAGAGGAAGAAAAACGACCTTAAGAAAACGGGTGGTCAGTCCAACAAGAAGAGGAAGGTCTCTTTCAGATCTTAAATGCAAAGAGCTGTAAGCTACCTAATCTTTGTCATATAATCTGTTGACGACAACTCCACATAAATACGATAGATTTCACTGAGATGCACCTGCTAGAAGACAATCATGTCCATGTGATATGTTTTTTTTTTGATTTAATTAATGGTCAAGTTCATTTGGTAGAAGTCCCATTTCTTCATTTAGCATGCGACACTCAGTCTCGTCTCATAATAATATAGTATGAGGCTGACCGATTTTGTTAGAAGTTAGAACCCTACGCACCCACAATTGTTTTTGATAACCAAATCTCGTCATCACTAATTTTAGTTGAGTACCACGATAGAAATTTGTGGTTTACAAGTTGCTGTTGTTCAGCATGACAATTATTGAACCAAGATCATCCATCCACTGTTTTGACATTTCCTCCTGCATCATCCCATCTACATCACGTAGACCAATGCTTCGCTTGGTCGATATGTTGTCGTCCTCGAACGTTGGTTATCCTTCAATTTCGTGACATTGAAATTTTGATTCTTGGTTTGGTCGATATGTTGTCGTCCTCAGACTTTGGTTATCCTTCAATTTCCTGACACTGAAATTTGGATTCCTGCTAATGTTATGTAGCACTTGTCATATGATAGCAATGTGCCTTTAGGTAATAATAGGGTGGATCATCAGATGTGAAAATAACTACACTTTCCACAGTAACAGACTATTATCTGGATTGTTAGTTGTCTTTCACTTTCAGAGAACAAAATCTGTGTTTTTTGTGGGTCCACATCATCCTGAAAGAGAAATGCAAGGGATTAAAAGATGACAAACTTTTGTTTACTGTCTTTTACTGCCTCGTTTCTCTCTCTCTTTTTTTACTCTATCATCTTACAATTAGTGGCAATCGAGCTGGGTGTGGTCTAGTCGGGTCAAATGTCGATTCATGACTACATTTGGGGTTGGATCAAATTGGATTCGGGTCAAGTGATTCAAATAGAATAGATTTGGTTGGTTGGTTGGTTGGTTGGTTTGGGTCATTGTGAGATCGGATTGTTATCGGGTTTGATAATTCTTACTCTGTATAAGTTGTTTGGTTACTTGGGTAAATACAGTTTTGGACAACCAATTAACTATCAAGTCTATGTTCTCTCATTATTTTATCAATTTGAGTTGAGTCGGGGCATTATGAAGCGAAGTTAGTGATGGATGTGCTCTTCACTAAAATTTGCGAAGAATTAGGAGTACCTATAAGGCGGCTTTATATTAATTTTGCGTGATTTTAATGCTGCATGGTTCGAATTCAAATCATCCCCATTTTCTCAATTTTCGCTTAACATCGTCGTTACTCTCCGTCATTTCTAATTCATTTTTGCGCTATTACCGTTGGAATCATTACCAATATCCTCAGAGGAGAACAGTGACCGAGACGAAAAGAGCAATTTGAAAATATATTTGATGCAAAGTGGCTAAAGTTTCCTGGTAGTGGCTAATGGGCCCCAGGTAAGTCGAAGCTGTCGGAACAGGTTGTAGGGTTTTAGTATTTTCAATACTTTTCCAGTTTTCCCTCTGAAAATTATTGTATGTCTCAGTTCTCACTGTCCATGTCGGGTTGCAGTAGTCATTTGAGTGGGGTTAGTTTTATTAGGTCTAATTCAGACTCTGAAATAAAAAGCTACTCGATCAATGGCAGAACTAGTCAGGCTGAGCCATGACAACCCCTCTACTTAAATAACAAGATACAGTATTTGGCAATGCCTCTTTCATACTTTGTCATTAAGAATAAAAGCCTCTACGGGGTTCTGGTTGTGTCGTGTTCTGTGGTTTGTCCTGGCCATAAATTGGTCTTGTATGGTATCTTGTTCCCGGAGTTTGGTTGAGGGACTTTCCTTGTCCTCGATTCTCTACTTGTTGGTTCTTTTGGTCCATTGGGTGTAGGGTACGACCTTTATTCTCCATCGGAGGCAAATTTGCTTCACAGTTTCTTTTACGCCCTTTTCGCAAGTGCACCTTGCGACTCATTTGTATCAATGGCATGAGAGCTGACAACGGTTTTGTTGAAGTGGATAATGATGTTTGTGTCCATTCTTCCATGCATCATCAACTCACCTTAGTCCATCGATGCTATTTTCTTACCGTTATTGTTTTAGTTACTCCGTATCTTTTATCTCGCTTTAATGTATAATAAGGGATGTATAATAACACTTTCTTTTCTGGCTGGCAAAAAAGAAGTATGTGGCAATGCTCATTGGGAAAAATTTGGAAAAGTGTAATCTGAATATCTGATAATACAACCATCGTTTGTCACATACGAGTATTTTGATACTATGATTTCAGAATTAAAACAAACAAAAACAAATAAACACGGTACAAAATTGGTGATTCTAAGTGCCAAGATACGGAGGTATTAGTTGAGAGGCCGTTCGCCCAAGGGGGTTCACACAGAGTACTTCGGTGTTCCAACATCATTTACCACCACGTCTTCTTCTTCACGCCTTCTTACCTTTCTTCCCCTTGCCACCTTTTTTTGCTTTGCTCCATGTCTTATCGCTTTTCTGACGCTCTGGCTTCTCGCTTACAATGCCCTCTTTCTTCATTCGCCTTATTGCTTCTCTCTTCTCTTCCCTGATGACATTTCAAGTGGCAGTCAGGAAACAATACCAAGTATCGAGGACAGCAAGTACTTACAATTCAATCTTGTCATGTCTAAAAGTTACAGAAACGACAAAGGAACACGGATCACCTTGCTTGTGAAATTTCTTCGCGAGATAAGATGACCCTTTTCTTCCGCTGCTTTTTGTCTACAGGGATATCTTGCGATTTTTTATCTTTTGATTTTTTATCATCAGTATCAATACCAACACTCGAGTCACGATTCTCTAGTGCTCCTTCGCCATCCCTCTTTCGCTTTTTATTTTTTTCTTCAGCGGTGTCCACTTTGTCATTCAAAACAACCCCGGGTTCATCATCGAGATTGACAACTTGCTCTACTGTTTCAGAGGCTTCATCTGGGTCCAGAGTTCGCTTTCCATTGCTAATCTTTTTCAACTACACAAATAAAATGATGATTAGACCACAAAATCATGTTTTGAATAACCTAAAATGAAGCACGCCAAGTCGCCAACTACCAGAAAGATTACCCAAACTACTTCACATGACACCCCACCACTAATTAATGCAGCACATATAATGAAAAGTTTTGTACTTTCAATAAGCAGTCGTGGTCATAACTCAAAACCACCCAACTTCCCCATTAAAGTAAAAGTCCGAAAAAACAGTGGCAAATTTACCTTGGCAACGAAAAAACCATCCAAGTTGTGAGTATGGGGGTAGAACCGCCTTGTCAATTTTAAAGACGGATTGAACCGGTACTGCCTAAATTTATCAAATCTGTGAAGAAGATTTACTTTTGTCAGCTATCATTAGTCAACTAACTAAATGCATTGAGCAAAATCTCAGCATACAATATTACCCTTGCTCTCCAAACTCAATTCCACACGGAACCACTTTTACGTGTCGCTTCTTCAAGGCATAATCAACGACTGCTTCATTCTGCAAGGACAGGCATCAGATGTGAAATCTGGCACAATGAGAAACAAATGCACAAAGCTAAGCTACTCAATCTCACAAACCTCCATGACTGTTATAGAACATGTCGAGTACACAATGTAACCACCAGTTTTTGAATTTGCATCCACCAAATCAATAGCAGCCAGGAGTAGTTGCTGCAGCAAAGCGATCATTAGACATTAACATCATCCAATGACAAGAACATTCTTCCATGTTTTTAAGGTCCATAACACCAAATGTATCAGACTCTAAGGTGAACATAGATATGTGACTGAACACATCGGGTAAACCATGCCATATAGATGTGCTAATTCAAAAAAGATAGTTACATACCTGCTGCAAGTGGGCAATCTTTTGTAAATCTTCAAGGCTTTTCGATGATTTTACAGATTCATCTTTGGATATGACCTGAATCATACGAAGACATCAATTATTACTCAAAGCAATAGCCAAGTAAAACAATTGTCACTATTTGGTTACTATACATCATCATAAATTAAGAGAATTAATTGAACCAACATTTTGAGAGCATTTCCACTTCTTCACTAACTACATAAAGAGTGCAGTAACATTTACCAATTAACGGCATTAATCTAACCAACATTTCGAGAGCATTCACTAATCAATCAATCAATATTCAATATATATATATATATATATATATATATATATATATATATAAATTAAAAGAGGCATCGGATGACCAGCTGGTAATGTTTTCAACACCAAACATTTACGTGGTGGTAGTTTTGAACCCAAAATAATAGTAGTAGTTTTGAAAATTGGTATTATCCATGCTACCAATTGTTAATTTTTTCTATCAATTATTAGTATATATAAAAAAAATAAGTTGAGTACTATATTGGTATTAACTTTTGAGGGGCATTTTTTAAGTATTTATGTTCACAATGATTTCGTCTTATAACCAAAAATTTGAAAACACGTCATTATAATTTGCAAAGGGCAAACCCAGTTAGCAACAAAGTAACTTATTTTGCAGTCAACCACAGAATTATTTCATGTCTACTAGTCTAACATGCTGACTTATTTGCAACACAATCACAATGTTCGCTTACCCCTGTTCCACTGCAAGGAGCATCCAATAGCACTCGATCACGTGAGTTGATCCCCAGCACTTTTGGAAGCTAGACGATACAATTAACCAGATACTTGCGTCAGTGTTCATTCATGCATTATGATTTAAAATAAAATTAAGAAATAATCTCCCAACCTCTCTGCCATCATAGTTGATAATTATTGTATTTGTCACCCCCATGCGGCTAATGTTAGCTGTTAGAGATGGAAGCCTTTGTTTTTTCATTTCATTTGCAAATATCAACCCTACAAGTACAGGTAAACCAGTTAGAAAAATCCGTTACGCAAAGAGAGGCTGTGCAGTCTAAACATCAGCTAAGATTCCCTCCCACAAGCTACCTACCAGACTATTCACAAACTAGGAAGGAAAAAAATGCATGCATGTATGTATTCATTAACAAAATTTGACAGGACAAACAAAATATGAGATCAAGATAATGTTTGGAGAGCAGCATAAAAAGGGTCGTCGAATAGAAAAGTATATTGAAAGATATTTATCCATAATGGAATCAACTGGTCAATATGATACTAGCTTTTAAGACTGAACTGGGTGAGAAGATAATATCCTCTACAAACTAAGCCAATCACCCCAATCATTAAAATTTAAAGGAAATTTTGTTTTAGAAGGCCGCAGAGTTGGTAGAGAACAGAGTTCTAAACATGGCCTACATATGAGTAAATTAATTTGGCATAATCTTCTCCTTTGTACTCCACATTTATTTTTAGATAAGAATATCACTCTTTTTTTCCCTTTTCCTATTTCTTTCGTTTTGTTTTATAAATGTATTAGGGCATTCATGTTTCAAAAGATGATTCATGTTAGGATTGTTAGCCAATCCTAACATGCACATAACATTGTGGGCTTAAGCCTAAGATGTTTTTTTTTTTGCAGTGGAGTAACAATCTTTTAATCGCCTTTCTTTATTGCTCAAATAACGTCACTTCTCACAACTTTAATGAGCATATGATAGAGGTTAAGGTAGAAAGTATTGATAAAATACCTGTATTTTTCATAAGGGAAGCAATGTAAGTGGTTTTACCACCAGGTGCAGCCCTGCAAAAAAGAAAGAAATCAGCATGCTAAAGCACATGTAAAGATCTATAACCTTTTTAGGAACGGAATCGTAAAGCTAACACAAATACTGAGAGCTACTTTAAACATATAATAAGATTTACTGTTGCATCCCTTGTTTTTTTTAGATGAAATTTGATTCGGACATGTTAGTGAGGATCTCTACCAAAAAGGTCAAAAAAAACTAAACATGAAAGTCAATAGTTGACATGGACTACTTACGCCATGTCCAAGATGTTCTCTTTCTCTTTAGGAGCCAGAGCCATCACAGGCAAAAAAGAACTTGCACTTTGAAGCTGCAACATACCAGATGAAGCCTTCAATTAGTGATACAATATGACAAAATGTACCAAAAAAATTCAAATATGCAACTATAGATACATTACCATGTAATGACCAGCCATGTATTCAGGAGTAGCACCGATTGGAACTTGCGAGTCATAAACAACTAGTCCAACCTAAAAGAAAATTCCAAGGTCAAGGTCAACGCTAAAAGAAAGGGAGGCAGAAAGTGAATCAGTAATTTTCACCACTGACCAAGCCGACCTAATGCTTGCTTACCTTTGACCATGTGAGTGCAGAATCCAAGTTCACACCTCTGTTCAAAAGAACGCCAGCAAGGTCTCTTCTACGAGTCTACATTTAAGAAACTATTTACTAAGACCAATGTGATATCAAGAGTTCGGACAAAGATATAAATTAGAGATGAGAAAGAGACAAAAAAATATGAATTTGATGAACAAGAGTAAATATGACACCTTTAAAGTGTTAGTTCTGATGCAGACAGGACGTGGCTTCTCAAATGCTTCAATGAGTTGTAGTAGTTCAGCAGCCTTAAACATCTGCAATAATGTATAATAGTGAGTCCATGATAACTGGTATGAAGAAAAAAAAGGGAGATCACCGCCGTATAAAAAAATCACATCATCACACCTCTACCAACAGCTCAATGAGAAATTCATTGTAGCCATAATACGAGGACAAGTCCAACTTAAGCTGATCAACATAATCTTTCCTTGATGTTCCTTTCTTCTTCAAAGCCTTCAAATTTGAAAGCACCCTGGCGACTAAAATAAATATATAAATCTAGTATTAGAAACTTATAATACACAGAATGAGGAACGCACAAGGACATACAATGAAAAAGAAAAGAAACGCATTGCATCACTCTGGAAATATAAGTAGCATATAAATAATCATCAATCACCAAAGGAGTTACATACTTTCTCTTATCCTCCTTTGGAGGTTTGAGAGATCAGGGGGTTGGAGAGCCTCTTGTTCAAGCTCCTGAAATTTAAATAAATAAATAAAGATCATGAGGACCTAATTCCACAGCCCAGAGAGAAACACGCTATCGAAAAAATTATAATAAATTGAAGTACCTCCTTGGTTGGCAAAACAAAGTCATCCGATTCTTGGATATTGAGCTGCAATGTCTCTTTAGCGGCCTCCTTTTCTTGCCTGGCTCGCTTCTTGTCAAGAGACTTTGACTCCTTCTCGATGTCCTCACCATCAGAATCAGAATCTGAAGCTAAATCAGATCCAGAAGCCAATTCATTCCCTGCAAACATATTATTATTGTTAAAGAATAAAGAGACTCCATAGCACTTAACGATAGTTGAAAATACTCTGACTTGAACCAAGAAGTTCTCACCATAAGAATCAGACTCCAACTCTGAACCAGATGTCAACTCGGACCCAGATTGAACTGCAAAAGAAATCATAGATGTTAAAAGACATTAAATATAGCAAACCTATTAGGCATAATTTAACATTTATACAAAATGTTATGATTTATGCCCTCACTCTCAGAATCAGAACCAGAGCCTAACTCCGATACAGATGCGACATCAGAGTCAGAATCCATATAATTCCCTGCAAAAAGATTAATTCATGGTCAGATAATCTTTACCGTTTAGTGGTTATGTATTAACTTCAGCGAAGTAATTGTTGTTCTATGAAAAGATTATCTAACGAAGGCCACCGTCAATTCCTATTTAGCCATGAAAATAGGGTAAATACACCATTAGATAATATGGTAATTTCTAGCTAGGTCAAAAGGGACATTCCCCATTCATGTACAAGTAAATTGAGTAGGCGCAAACTCAATCCAACAAAAAGTAGTCTACAGCCTACAATAGAATCGTCACACTAACATGAAGATTCCTCATTAGTTTAAGAACAGAGACACTTTGAGAGTTGAATTGCTAACATTTAATGGATACTTCATGTGGCTTTATTTCAGAAAGATATACATGAAACATAGAATCAATTCACTATGCTGCTCCTACCACACGGTACGGATACTTCAGTTCCCACGTGAATGGTGAATTAATGGAATTTTAACCCAAAAAACATGCAATAGATGAAAGAACTGAATCTATATACTGAAAAATCAAAACAAAAGTTGGTACCTTCAATCGACGAGCAATCAATGATGAAAAGGGTAAGACTGTGATTGATAGCCTAGGGTGAGTTCAGTGGAGGCAGAGGTGACGACGAGAATGTTAGACACGAGAAGGGTGCAATTTTAGGGTTAGTGAGTATATGTTGAAGTATTTTGGACTGCTGGAGTAGGTTACAACCAGAACCGGTAAACGGGTTGCCTGGTGTCGGGTCATATTTTACATGTAAGAAACGAAGGAGTACAAGTCGGTCGCGTTATTTCGGGTTTGGGACATCTTTTTTTTGTTTTTTTTTTGAACTTTTATAGAAATACCGATTCATATGCGATATTAAACACTCGAGTAAATCCGAGTTAGGTCGGGTCAATTCGAGTTACGAGTCAAGTTCGGATCTTTGGTTCGGATGACTCGTGGGTCGATTTAGTTGAGTCGGGTCATTTTGTCAAGTCGAGTTAGGCCCTGTTCTCCTGGACTTGTATTCAGACAGTTTCAGTTCAGTTCAGACAGTTCAGTTCAGTTCAAACACATTAATAATAATATTATTATTAATAATACTTACTCCGTAATATAATAATATTAATATTATAATTAATAATAATAATAGTAGTATTATTATTAATACTTACTCCGTCATATTTATAATAATATTAATATTATTATTATTAATTATTATTATTAATTATTAATTATTTATTTAATTATTTTTATTATTATTATTGTTATTATAATTAATAATATTATTATTAATAATACTTCACATTTATAATAATATTAATATTATTAAATATTAATAATAATAATAATAATTATTATTATTATTATTATTATTATTAATTATTATTAATTTTAATATTAAAATTAAAATTTATTTATTTATTTTTCTTATTCTTATTATTAATATTATTATTATTATTATTAATTAATATTTAAAAATATTAATATATAATAATAATAATAATAATAATAATAATAATAATAATAATAATATTAATATTTATAATACTTAATATTTATAATAATAATAATATTATTATTATTATTATTAATTAATTATTTTATTTTATATTTTAATTTTTGCAGAAAATTATCATTTCATATCAAAAAGATGTTAAATTACAAGATTTATGCAAAAACTACCACACTAGGGAAATACAATTAATTCTCTAATTGAGCTAAGATCCTAAAGTATTTAGGATACGCAAAACCATGAAAACGAGCTACAACAATGAATACAGGAATGGCGGCCTTATCAGTAAAGATCCTCTTGTTTCTCTCTTTCCAAATCACACTAACAGTTGCTGCTAATGTTACCCATAACCATGGTATTTTCCAGTGTTTTCTATGAGCTTTATGGAGACACCATCTGATGATGCTCTTCAGTGATGGAGAAGGAAAAGCTATTCCCATCCAGGCCTGACACTGCATCCAAATTTGCTGAGAAACAGACAGTCAAAGAACAGATGTCTATGAGACTCACTGGCCTGCAGACAAAGAGAACATCGATTAACCATACAAATACCCCTCCTAGCATACTGGTCAACAGTTGGGAGCTGATCTCTCAAAGCTAGAGAAAAAAGAACCCTGTGATTGGGAACCAGCAGAGAACTAGAAGCTAAGGATTTATGGATTGTAGCTGCTGGTTGACTAAGAACCTTGAGATAAACATGCTGCACACTGAATTAAGAACTACTGCCACAAGAATGTAGAAAATTTTGAGCTTCTTGAACTGTCCCACAAACATTCACAATGTAATCTCTAACAGTTATAATATTCTTCATGCTTGATGGATAAAAGTCTTTAGATGTAACAGACCAGATGGTGTCATGTTGAAGAATATAGGCCTTACACCATATGCTTTCACTGTCACTGTCAAGCTGCCACACCCATTTACTCATCAATGCAATATTCCAAGCTTCCAGATTTTTGAGATTAAACCCTCCACAGATCCAGGGAGAGCAAATTTCCTTCCACTTTTTAAACACTAATCTCCTATCACAAGGTTTAATGCCCCAAAAAAAAATCCTTACACATCTTATTAATCATTTTAAGAACAATTTTAGGAAAAAGTACACTAGCACACCAGAAATTCTCCAACCCAAATACTACAGAATTGAGTAGTTGAACCTTGCCAGCATAAGACAATAAACTTGTAGACCAGTGAGCAATAGAATTTTGTATCTTCAGAATAAGAGGACTAAAAAGAGCCACAGAGATCCTGGATGCACTAAGGGGCATTCCCAGGTATCTAAAGGGGAAAACACCAGGCTTAAAACCTGTCTGAGTCAAGATGAGGCTTTGGACATCAGTAGAAACACCTTCAAAGTAGATATTGGTTTTATCAGGATTGGCACAAAGTCATGATATAGCACCAAAATTAAGTAATGCTTTGTTAATTGCAAAAACAGAAGCCTCTAGAGAAAATCATCAAGTCATCAGCAAAAACAAGATGTGTTAAGCCTAGCTTTGAACACTTTGGATGATAAGAAACATTAGGTTCCTGACAAATCAACCTCAGCTACTTGGATAACATTTCCATACTCAAAACAAAAATATAGGGAGAAAGTGGATCTCCTTGCCTAATGCCACTTTCTCCTTTAAAGAAGCCTTCAATGCCACCATTAAGCTTAAATGAAAACCATGGATCCTTAACACAACCCATAATCCACTTAACAAACTGGGATGGAAACCCTAAACCAGTAAACATTTGCTCAATAAAATCTCATTGCAAAGTATCAAAGGCTTTCCTAATGTCAACTTTAACAAGACATCTAGGAGTGAGATATTTCCTGCAATAACCCTTGACCAGAGATTGAGAAAGAAGAATATTATCAAAAATATTCCTATTATGGACAAAAGCTGCTTGCTCTTCTCCAATAAGAAAGGGAAGCAAACGTTTAAGCCTATTAGCCAAGACCTTAGTGATGGCTTTGTAGAATACTGTGCAACGAGATAGGTCTAAAATCAAGGACACTTTTAGCACCAGCCTTTTTTGGGATCAAAGTAATTAAAGTGGAGTAAGCTTGCTTTGACATTTTACTAGTCTTGAAGAAGCTAGAGACAGCCTTACAGAAGTCAGAACCAACAATATGCCAGGCTGATTTGAAGAAACCAGCTGAGAAGCCATCAATCCCTGGACTACTATTAGAGCCCATATGAAAAATAACAGATTTAATTTCTAAAGGTGTGATAGGAGCAATCAAGCCTGCAATTAACTCAGGATTCAAACCACCAGATATAGGAGGGAGAGGAGATACCAGGGTCTTAGTACCAAGAAGCTTGATATAATACTCCTGAAAAGCCTTAGCAACCTCCTTAGGGCCAATTTTAAGCTCACCAGAATCAGTTGCTATAGCACCAATCATCTGTTGTGGCCTTCTTTCAGTGATTTTAGAGTAAAAAAAATATAGATGAGCAATCAGACAGTTGAATATGTTTAACTTTAGCTCTCTGATGTAACATAGCCAATTCAGCCTTCCTGAGATCCATATAAACTCTGGTGAGATCCCTTTCATTATTAATAAGAATTGAAAAAAAAAAAGGATCTGTTTGGAGCAATTTCTGGCAGTTCTGCAAAGCTACCTTAGGATCTTTGACTCTAGCAGCTATATTAGCAAAATTCTTTTTATGAAATTTCTGAAGAATGAATTTAGTATTCTTTAGTTTAGCAAAAAGACAGTACATAGGAGAACCTGAAACCCTAATATTCCAAGCTTCATGTACTGTAGAGAGAAAATCAGGATGATCACACCAAGAGTTGAGAAAACTAAACCTCTTTCTAGCTGCAGTTCCCTGAGAAACCTTCACAATTAGAGGAGAATGATCAGAGATACCTGATTCAGGAATTATAATTGAGGAATCAGGAAAAGATGTCAACAACCAATTTGGGTTAACAAGAACCCTATCAAGCTTGGACCAGATCCTAGAAGAAGGATCCTGATTATTAGTCCAAGTCATTTCACAACCAGCCCCATGTAGTTCTTGCAACTGACAGTGAAGCAAACAATTGTTAAAGTCCATCATATCTTGCAAAGAAGGAGGAGAGGCTCCCCACTTTTCATCAGAAGATCTTATTATATTAAAATCTCCTAGGACAACCCAAGGATCAGAGATGTTAAGAGCCAGCGGATCAGTCCATAAAGCTTCCCTATCAATGCCCTCATTAAATCCATAGATAACACTTAGCCAGAAGGATTCCTTAGTGGAGATATGAGCAACTTTACAAGTAATATGTTGAGAGCTTAGAGTAAGTTGACTAATAGCAATAGAATTAGGATTGTAAAAGAGCCAAATTCTACCATTATAATGAGCAAGATAGTTTGTTTCCACATTCCAACCCATAAATTTCTGTTGAATGATTTTAGTAGCCTTAGAACTTTTAACTCTAGTTTCTAAAAGAGCAAACACTTCAGGATTATGAACTGCCAATAAATCTTAAAACCTCACTATGCTTTGCAGGGTCATTGAAACCCATAATATTCCAGGAAACAATTTTCTTTAAGATTTATCAGGAGGGATTGGCTCCTCATTCAAAACCACCATTGAACATCCTTGGTGCATTACAGGGAGCTCCATAGTGCTAACACCAGGGGAGGGATGGGGGATCAGTTCTTTCCCAGATCCAACCTCACTCTCAAGACCCTGGGATACACTAGGGAGACCTGAGGTACCACCTAGTTCACCCCCAACCTCTAACACCTGGCTTTCATGGAGCATCTGGAAAGAATTTTCCAGAACTAAGGGATTCAAGATTGACTCCTTAGGTTTTTGAGTAGAGATTTTCCTCTTGGAGACAGGAATGAAAGTATCATCCTGATAGAATTTTGTAGGGCATGCTGAATGCTTTACAGTTTCAACCACAGTAGGAGACACATCAGGGTTAAAGGAGGCAGCCTTCTGACCCTCTATCTAGGCCTCACTACCATCAGAAACTGAGGTACCACCTAGCCCTGAAACTATTGCAGATTGCTTTTTCTTTTCCCATTTACAAGACTTGATTGTGTGACCAAGCTTCCCACAACCCTGACAGTAATAGGGAACCCATTCGTACTGAATTTTCTGACAAGAATGCTCACAATAAGGGGTGTTAATGACCACACTCTCAACTAACTCTTTAGAAACATCAACCTCAACTAAAACTCGTGCAAATGACAGCTTAGCTTTGGTTGTAGTGGCGGCTAGATCAACACAAAGTGGTGTTCCTACCTTACTAGCAATCTTACTTAGCATCGATTCAGACCATAGAAAAGGATTTAGGTCAGGCAGCAAAATCCAGACCGGAACCACAGACATTTTGTCCATTTCAGAAGAGAAAAGTGGAGTCCATTCTTTGAGAATTAAAGAGTAAACCCCCACCTTCCATGGACCATCACGTAATACATTTTCCATGACTTCCTTTGATCCAAAACGGAAGGAAAACCATCCTCTCTTGTAGTACTGCACTACTGGTGGATCAATAGTTTTCCAATTTTTATGAACAAATTGCTGAATAGTCTGTAAGGAATGCTTGGATCCAATTACATTACCCATTAGGGTATTATCCCAAATTTTAAGTTCAGATCGAAAATCCTCCAAATCTATGTCAATTTCAGTGGATTTCGAGCTATCATCACAGAAGTAAAGACTCATACCGGATTGTTTATGTTTAGAAGCAATCTTAGACCAATTAGAATGCAGCATTCACACTTAACATTATTCTGACCAAAGCAGTAAAAGAGACACCATATACGTGATATGGATTGGAAATGTTCTTAAGTCTTCTTTTATGGTCTATTCCGAATAGACTATGAGATATTACTTCTACACCTAAAGCGTAAACAAAGTAGTTGTTGCTTGTGGTGATGTCTTTTTGGAAAAAGGTGGTTGTTCCAAAAAGTCAAGTGGGAGTAGTATACATCTCGAAGGAGTTCGAGATGGCGAGCAACAACTGAGTGAGATGGCACAACATAAGGATGTTGTAAAAGGTGATGGTGTAGGTTCGACCCACGATCCATCCGCTAATCTAAAAGTTGTCATTCCACATTGTAGAACTAGTAGATCTTATATTCCAACAAAAAGGTTTGTAGAAACTAATTTGACGGAATGTTCCAAAATAAGGATTTTGGAAATTAAGAAACTTACTACCTACAAGCTAAGGATGCTTTGGTGAGTCAGAACTCCATAAGGTGACTAAGAGTAGTCGCGCTAAAATGGATGTCAAACAGCTTTCTTGAAAGAGTTCTTGAAAGAGGATGTGAAGTTAAGTGGGAGTATTATTACGTTCCTAGTATTGTATGTGGATGACATACTAATCATAGGAAACGAT
Source organism: Agrostemma githago (assembly GCA_958450325.1). Lineage (NCBI taxonomy): Eukaryota > Viridiplantae > Streptophyta > Magnoliopsida > Caryophyllales > Caryophyllaceae > Agrostemma > Agrostemma githago. Next base: position 74,094,541 of record OY288243.1, on the reverse strand, counting down.
GTATCCATACTTGAGGCAGTCAAGGGATGGTCTTATTATTGTTTCACTATGAAGAATCCAGGAGAGACAGATTAAATATTGGTCATCAAGATTTATGGAGATAGATCACGGATGATGATTGAACTTAGTCAAGAAACTTATAATGATAAGATCTTGTTATTATGTTCATGATGACCAAAATACTAGACAAACTCGAGTGTTTGACACTGGGTTGTCGTGAGTTGGTATACAGTGGAGAATATGAGTTGGTTGTTACGAGTTACACTGGTGCGAGTTTCTGTAGTGACTAAAGATGACTTCCGCGGTAGTTTGGTTTCATTCTTTATCTCAATGGACTCTCGTAGCTAGATTTTACATAAGAAACCGAGTACATAGCAACGACAAATGCAGCAAAGGTAGTTTGCAAGGTTCAGAACAATGCAAATGTCGAAAATCTATTTGACTAAACCGTTCCCACCACGTAGGTATGAGAGTCATACTAGGTTTATGGAATTTAAGCTAATCAAGATTAGCGATGAAATTGTATTTGGTGAAATACAGTTATTAAAACATGGTTGATGTTTGGAATGTTCATCTATATCATTTATACTTATTTAATCATTGGTTTAGTATTAAATAAAATGTCCAGAAAGCATGTGAGTTCTCTATAGGATTATCAAAAGTGTTTTGATAAGTGGAAAACTATCGGTGAACAGAGATCACAACTTGTTTGTGTCCCTAGTCAGCATCACTAAATTGGACATAAGTGATGTATTGAATGACTAGTACGAGATTGTTGAATAGCGCAATTCCATGGGCTATGGGAACATGGAGATGTTCGTTCAATCGAGTGGATATATTAGATATATTGTGACTTGACCAAAGTGGATTCTAAAGTAGAATCAAATCTATATTTAGTGGATTCCTTTGACATAAGTAAATCATTGCAACCATGATACGATTAGTTGTGCATTGACACAGTCAAACGCCGCACCGTAAAAGGAGGTTATAAAGACATTCGTCATGCATACTAAGAATTGAGTGGGAGTTTTGGATGATACAAGACTGGATAAGTCCTCCTATATGATAGGATTGGTGTCTGGGCCCCTTGATGATGGAGAACTGAAAAATGCATGGCCATGCGAGGAGTGGATTAAGGAGTTAATTCATTCAAAGACAGTTCGAACTCGGAGATCGAGGAAATGAATTTCATAAGTGACACATTGATCATGAAATGTTTAGATGTGATCGAATTCGACATTAAGCGACTTAAGGAATTTGAAGATTGCCTTATTGTCTTCGGACAAGTGGGAGATTGAAGGAATATGTCCTAAGACATTTCCGGCAATTACTAAATATAATATAGGATATTATTATGGAGATAATCATTATATATTATAGTAATTCATAATTGCTTGCTAGAGAATTATTATGATAGTTAGTCCAATTCGATTGGGCTGATGACTAGGAATATATAATCCTATAAGGTCACACAATCAGACTTAGTCAGGAAACTAAACAGGCCCAATATGGACTTGTGAGGTATTAGACTGTGACTACTTATGAGACCTGGTTAGTATCTTGGTTTAACCTAAACTCTACTACTATATAAGAATATGGTATATGAGTCATAAAGAAATTGAGAATCAACGAGAAAACCTAATCTAAGTCAGTTCAGTTTATTGCCTCAAGCACCCTTAAAAGTAAGAGAGAGAATCGTTCTATCTCTTCCGTTCTAGCAGACGTGAGATTCTGTCTGGGTTGATGGACCGAGTAGAAGAGCAACACGTGGGGCTCTAGTATCTCTCCGTCTCAAACATCGAGGAATTTACGCTACGAGGGTATGTATTTCTCGACCTACTTTGTCCTGATTTATATCTATATTGTGCTTGTATTCTTGGATTGGTGTTAGGAAATTGTTTCCTGAAATTCCGCTTTCGCACCGGTATAATCCTTCATAATCTCTATCGGCAGACCATTTCTCACATCAGTCGAGAAAGAAGAGTCGCCAGAGGGAGGAGATAGAATATCCTGACAGGGATCCTTGCAGGTAGCAAAAGATAGATGCGTATTAAGGAGGAGCATAATACCTAGCCCAGTAGCGCGTTTGTATGTGATGTGTTCTAAATTTAGCCCATTTTCCCTCTCATTTAGACTCATTTTCCTCCGTTTTTGTGAGATTGGAATGCGACTATCGCCCTATTTTTTGTCTTTCTCGCATGAGTGTCTCTCTTGTGCATTTCACGTGTTTTTGGTAGTTTTTCTATCTATTTTGATAGATTCATCGCCAAGAGTATGTCTGAACTTCCACTAGCACAAGAGAGTGGAATACCGTACGAAAACAACACATGAAACCTAAAGTCCAAACAATCAAACGACAAAGATCGAGACCAGAAAAGAGGTCAAGGAAACCATCAGGTGAAGTTTCACCAGATGAGATATCATCAGGCGAACTTTCGGTCGACGACATTTTGACCTCTCTGAAGATCTTCAGTAAACTTTCACCCACCGGGCGAAATGACCGGGCGAAACTTTCACCCATTGGACGAAGTTTCACCCGACGGTAAAGAGACCCCCAAATGCAAAATCGGGAAGGAAAGTTCACCGGGTGAACTTTCACCCGATGGAAATGGCTCGTGAATGACAAAAGTTCGCAGGGCGAAGTTTCACCCTCTGAAGATTCATTGGGCAAAAGTCTTCCTCAAAGTGAAAAAATTGGATTTCGACTTTGGTTTAGTGATCCATTAAGCTACTACTATATATATAGTTAACCTAATGAGACTACCTCATCATCCTTTCATTAACAACTTTTATTACATCACTTAGATTAGATTAGAAGCTATTAGATATTCATAGAAGCTACATAGTTTTCATCAGTCTTCATCTTATTCATCTAGCTTTAGATTTAAGCTTTTGTAAGGAATTCTAGTTTTATTCGAGAAGTTCTTTGGAGATCATCAAGGGATTAGTGACAAATTCATTGTCTTCTTCATCAAGGTTTCTCCTTATTTTTATGCATCTTCATCTTCCTTATTGTTATTTTTCTCCATTGTTGGTATAACTCTTTTCCTCTCCCTTTCTCTAGATTAGATTTTACTCTTGCTCTTTCGTTATTGGATCATTTTCATTGATTTTTCTTGCGTTGTTTTTAGATCGCTTAGTAGTTTCTTTTGTTGATCGTAATTTCCTTCGTTGTTTTAGTTTTATTTTCTCTAATTTTCATCATTATGCATGTTTTTGGTATTATCTCTATTGTTATTGCTTTTGTAGTTTTTTTTCATGAATTGTGAGTAGTTTACTTGTAAGGGGGTTAAGGGAGGAAGATCTTGGGTAATATGAATTAAGGAATTGTGATTTGGTTGCATGCTTGTTGATCTATAATGTTTGAGGTTATTGTGTCGTTGTTGACTTAGTCTGGCCAATTAGATCGACCTTGACTTACTCCATCAATATGTGGAAACTCGGGGTAGGAGTTACTTAACTTGAGACTTACCTTTTTTCGCCGCGAAAGCGGGATCTAGATAAGTTGGGTGAAGAAATTGAAAGGTGACATTCTCCCTCTATTGACTTTGTGACTGACCTCATAATTCCTCGACTCATAGAACCCGATTCCCAACTTCCCTTAACACCTTTTCCTTATTGATTATATTTCGTTATTTTATCGCATCTTAGTTTAGACTCGACTCAAAATCCCCCATTATGACCGTAAACGCATCGCTCTTACTCGATTATCTCACCGTCATCCATGTGGACCGACCTCGACTACATTTATTTGTTTTTGTGTTATTTGCGAGTCATATAAATATTGTTTGATCATCTATCTTTCGTTAACGACAGATCCTAGATGGGAGCGCACCAGTATGCCTTGAAACTTAAGATTGTCGTTGCGTACAATCCAGATTGTCCATAATACATTGATAAAGAGTGTAGCTCGAAAATGGTCCTAGTCCAGTTTTGTTTGAAAAGTGATGCAATCAACCAACAAATGTTTGAAATCAACATGCGAATTCATCATAGATCTGATTCTGAGGTCACATCATTTCCATAATCGAGAGGAAAAGGCCAGTCTAGAAAAAGTTGTTATGTTCTAATGTTTCAACCTCATCATTACTGTAGGCCAGGACTCTGAACAATACAAAAGATTAGTAGGGAAATCACTCTATTTGAACTCTTCAAGATTTGATATTTCTTATTCTGTGCAGCACCTAAGCTAGTTTCTTAGTCAACCCCGAGTACCTCACCTACAAGCTGCAACACGCGTCTTGAGATATCTTAAAACAACAATCAGCACTAAATTATTGTACAGTGCCAACTTTGATGCAACTTTGACTGCATTTAGTGATGTTGATTGGGGGCAATGCGCGTTTTCCTGTCGCTCACTTGGTGGTTTCTGTGTTTTTTTTGGGAAATTCATTGATTTCATGGAAAACAAAGAAACAGAAGACGGTGAGCAAGAGTACAACAAAGTCTGAATATAGGAGCATGTCCTATACATCATCAGAATTGGTATGAGTATAAAGCAAACCGCGGGATTTAGAGAATGGATGTTCCCAAAAGCCTATTTCACTTTATTGCGACAACAAAGCAACTATACACATTGCACATAACCCGTGTTTCATGAAAGAACCAAACACTTCAACATAGTGTCATTATGTAAGGGACAAACAAGAAGAATGATTTCTTTTGACTAAACATGTTCGAACATGGATACAGTTGCTTGGCTGATGTGATTATCAAGTTAAAACTTTGGGAGCAGAACGTCGTCGATTTTTAACCAAGCTTGATCTAATTGGGTTAGATCTCACCCTAAGCCAAGCTTGAAGGGGAATATATATATGACTATAGTATATAGTAATTAGTTAGGAGTTACTTACGATTAACTAAGTTAGTTATAGTTAGTTGTGATGGGCTGCCTATATATACACCTACTTCTATACATCATTGCTTATGAGATTATGATTCTTGTTGTAACGGAGGCATCGAACAAAACAAATACTCCCTCCGAGTTTCTATTATTGTCCCACTTTTCTTTTTGGGCTGAGTTTCTTTCTTTTTTAGGCCATCAATATGTGCTTCACAATTACTCTCGCATTTTTCTCTCTTCCTCCTTTTTTGAGCCACTCATTTCCCCTTCCTTATTTTCCATCCAAAAGTTTTTGGGACAATAATAGGAACTCGGAGGGAGTAACAAACAATAATAAACTGACACACAGATTTACGTGTGGTTCACCAGCAAAATCACTGGCTACGTCCACACCGACAAGGAGACCAAACTCACTATTGTGGAGATAATAGTACAACAGTAGACCGTAATACACGCGCTTAATAGCTCACAGCTAAAGCCAAAAGTACTACCAATCCTACCAACCAGATAGTAATCTCAAACTGAAAAGAGACTACCCAGACTGAGTTCGACATGCGAAGAACTCACCGACGAGACGAAGGACAAACGATCTTGCGGCCAACCAAGATCCGAACAAACTCCAACGGTCTCCAACGAAGACGAGATCAATAGAACCACCAAATAATAGAGACTCGGAACAAACGGAGTTTTCCCTCAAGAAATCCTCACAAATCAGCCCCCTATATTGTGCTCTCAAATCATCTCTCTGTTCTAATTAACCTAGAAACTAGTCAGGTCTTTATATAGTATTATTCCACCTAAACTAGTTAGCTAAACTAATTAGGAAACCAGACTAATCTTTCCTAAAACCAAACAATCCTATGTAACAATATTGTTACCAAAACAAGACGATCAACTTTAGGAAAGATATCAGGAACAAATCAATTCAAGACCCAAAAGAACAATTGCTAGACACTTATTTCCTAACAATTCATTTATGGCTTGTTTGGGAACTAGGAATTGGAATTCAATTCCGGAATTGAGATGATTCAAGTGTTTGGGAAAGCCGAAAATTTGGAATTGGATTTGAGAAGAATTTCATACCAATTCTAACCTTGTTTAAATTTGACTTTCTCAAATGACTACCCCATGGTAGTCATTTCAATTCCGTCACTATTTTTTTCCGTGTATATTTTTTTTATTAATTTTTGTCCCTAACTGAAAATATACATTTTCGTCATGGAAAAAAAATCAAAAATTATTTTTTGTGACCTCGATCTGGCTCCGCCCCGCCCAATTCCAATTCCAATTCCATGGATACCCAAACAACATTTTGGAATTGGAAATGGAATTGAATGTCAATAATTGAATATCTAGAATTAGATTCATGGAAATGAAAATAATTCCATGTTTCCAAACGCTCCCTTAATGAATAATTCACATATTTGATAATATGCAATTCATTAACGCTTGTATCTCTTTCTCTCTTGCATGCATTAATTGTATCATAAAATCGGGCCTTGAAAAATCTGTACCCGTCTTCATACATGTATTGTTTGCGTTATCGGGATTGTAGAGTTTAAGTTTGAGATCTAATATAGTATTATTCCCTTAAAGCACTAATTTGTTTACGAGTACAGGGTATGAAAAAGGTCATGATTTGATAGTACAATAAATAATGAGGTGGATATTTTCTTTTGGTTAGTCGGTTTTAATAAGAACGATTCTAATATTGACGAGATTCGAACTCAAATCATGAGTGTCACCTCCCTATTTCTCATCATTTCACCAACTAAAAGTCTAAAATAATTGACATACGTATATACTCCGTACATGAATTGATGAATTAGATAAGTATAATGATGACCAACGTTTTTACCTGAGTATTTGGGAACAAAAATAGGATAGACTTAAGGCCATATTAAGGTCAGAAGTCACAATGATACAAGCTTGCATTGGAACATGTACGTGACATTTGAAAGGGTTTTGGCGTGTTGGGAGCACCATGAATCACAAGAACCACGTCAATGCAACTACAACCATATGCTAATAACGCAATTTGATGTTAGTTTGAGTTGGACCAGTACTATCCTAAGCCAAATCATGCATGTCTTTGTCATCCACTCATCCCTACAAACTTTTGGGCCGATTCTAATTAAATTCCATATGTTTTGTCCATTCTTGGATCACCATTTCCGCAACTAACATAAATTAGATACACAACCAAAGTTTGTGAGATGAGACGGTGCGGTGTCAAATCACACCCCGAAATGATCCCTTTATATAAAAAGATTAATCAATTATCAATTAATTAATGATCTTTTGTAGAAATAGACAGTCTCACATATCAGACCGACTTCCTCAATAATTTGTGAAGTTTTAAAATAACAATGAGTCTGTTACGGCGTTCATATCCGTCAGAAAGCTTAAGACGGTGCGGTGTCAGACCCTGAAAATCTGAAATGATCCCTTTATATAAAAAGATTAATCAATTACCAATTAATTAATTAATGGCCTTTTTGTAGAAATAGACACTCTCACATGTCAGACCGATTTCCTCCATAATTTGTGAAGTTCTAATATAACAATCAGAGTCTCTTACAGCGTTCATATCCGTCAGAAAGCTTAAGACAACAAGATGATAGAGTATTTAAAATAGACGTGAGAAGTTTTTTGCAGTCTCGATCAAGATATTCTGTTTTTTACGAAAAACGATTTAAGTGGTGCCTAATTAATCCGGTTTAGTAGATGAAACTAATTTAGTGTTGATTCCTTTTCTAGTTGGAGAGGAGAGAGTGATGTTGGTTTGATAGACGCAAATCAAATCAGAAGTTTGCTTATTTTCAAGCCTTGAACAATGCCGAGATAGGAACTAATCATGGAGTAAAACAAAAGCTTGGGTATGAACGTTGTTCTAACTTCTTTTCAAGCCCGACCTCGATCTCGATCTCGATCTCGATCTTCTTCCTTTTCCTTTCTCCAATGCTTAACCAATCATCTCCATTTGATTTGTTGTTTTTTAAACAAACTCATTAATATATCGCACATAAGAATCAAATGTCGACTTAGTAATTGGAGTGAATGGACTCTTACCACTAGAGCTTATCTGACCTTACTTGTTTTTTTATTTGATTTGATTTGAAATGTATATATGCAGAGTATTCACTCTACAATACTAAAATAAAAATCGTCAAACTTAAAAAGCTAAGCTAAGTTGTTTATAATGAAAAATGATATCATCAAATTCATGTCTAAGTTTTTAATTTATCAAAAAAGTTTGTTTATAGATTTTTAATCACATTCTAACCTTTCCATTTGAAAAAGAATGTCTGAAGTTGTCATTTTCAAGTTAAAATCTTGAGTTTTCAATCTTAACCAAATTTTGGATCTATAATCTAAAATACTTTTAAGTAATTATGAACTCAAGTTAGCTAAACTAAACTTTTATTTTTAACATTTTTACCATTAAGGTGACTAATACGAGTATAAATTTGTTACTTCTGTCTCAAATATTTATTTATTTACTTTTTATATTATTTATGAAAAAGTATTTTGATAAAATAAATCTAAACAAATGACTTGACATAGAGCAAGTATTAACAAAATTGATGCTCCCTTAAGTAAAAAAAAGTGGCTTAATTCAAAAGTTAGAACTTAAAAATGGGGTTGTCAAACAATTTGGATTGGTAATACACAGCTTAAATAAAGTGGGGGCAAGGCCCATCACATTGAATTAGGGAGATTATGAAATGTGACAATTTGAACCTTATACGCGTTGACGGGTGGAAGACCACTCCACTCTATTTTACGTCAAATATGTACTCCTGCTACTCCTGATTGATTTGATTTGGGGTTAAAGAGTAAAGACCGACAATTAGTTGGGATTAAACATAGAATTATAAAAAAGTAAAAACCTTTGATTCATGTTTTAACTGATTTTATTTTAGATTATTCTCCCTTGTGACGATATATAACGGGTCAAATAATATTATTGGATTAGAAAAAACAATCCTAGTGGGTAGCCCATTGTCTTGTCTTATTTACTCAAGTGGGTATTATTTGATCTGTCACACGTTTATGACGAATAGTTCCGTTAGAAACAAGAATTTGCCTTTACAGTATTTTATAGTACTCGTACAAAGTCCTCCATATATAACAAGGCAAATTCTTATTTAAGACGAGTATATACATTTAAAGGGAAAAGTCCCATGGTACCCTCGAACTATGTCACATTACACATGGTACCCCTGCTTTTAAGTTTCTTCCCACGGTAACCTTGAGTTTTATAGTTTAGTTCCCAATTTGACCTTTCCTAAATTTCTGTCATAACGCCGTTAAGTTATGACCAAAATTAATTACATTACTCAACAACTATTTTTTTTCAAAAGGAGAGAAGTTCCCATGGTACCCCTAAGTTTTGATAGTTGTTCTCATGGTACCCTTAAGTTTTCATAGTTGTTCCCATGGTACCCTTAAATTTTTCATAGTTGTTCCATGGTACCCCTGAAAGGAAAGCAACGACTATGACAAATTTGGGAGTGATGACAGAATTTAACAGTGTCATGACAGAAGTTTGGGTAAGGGCAAATCGGGAACTAAATTATAAAACTCAAGGTCACCATGTGAACAAACTTAAAAACAGGGGTACAATGTGTAATGTGACATAGTTCGAGGGTACCATGGGAAATTTCCGTTTTAAGTTTATAACGAATAAGATAACACATGTACTAAGGTTGTAACAAAAGTTATTTTTTGACATTTCTCATAGTTGGACATATTTGATTTATTTTAACAACGGTTATATCCGTGCAAGTAAGAGCTAGTGAATAAGTAATGGGGCCCAGGTAAGTGGAAGGTGTCGGAAGAGGTTGTAGGGTTGAACTCGGCAGTATTTTGAGTGCTTCCCCTCTGAAAATAAAGTCTCACTGTCAAGCAGATAGATGCTAATTGTGGTCCATAAATTGCCTTTCATTCCTATGATCATTTCATACTTATCCTTAATGCCCTAAAATAGGGATCCAACCTAAGCTAGCTACCTACTTTGCGTTTTTACTTTTACGTCCGCGTGATATCCTACCAACATAAATATTATTACTTCGTATTATTGTTACTCAAATGTCTGTCAAACTGTGACAAATTGAATTTGTATACTCCCTCCCTCCGTTTCAACTATTTGTATACGTTTGTTTTATGCACGTACGTCGATACTCGTTTTCTTTTATCTATATCTTTAATTACGTGTTACTAAAAATTATTAAAAAATTGATATTCATAATGTATTTTATTAGACGATTTAAATAAGATCTCAGATGAATATCTTTTATCTTATATATTAGAAATTACATTGAAGATTCTCATCACTTATAAATAGTGTTAAAAAATCAAATGTATACAAATGGTTGAAACGGAGGGAGTACTATAATACTAACTAATAAGATTGAGATTTTGAGTGTTTCCTTACATAACTTTTACTTAGATATCCATCACAAATTTATAATTGGACATATCAAATATGTAGTATTAAATAAAACAAATCAGAATGCTTGGGAGTAACAAATGATTTATATTTATTTGATCTACTGTAATAGATATTTGACCTATTACATAGTACTCCCTCCGTCTCGTTTATTTGTTTACCTTTTATTTATTGTGAGGAGTATTTTAATCAAAGACAAACAAATGAACAAGACGAAATGAGTATAAATTTGTGATGAATCGACAGATATCCTCGTCATAAACAATAATAATCCGTGATTGTGTGATTTTCGTTAAGGGTACAAATTTGGCCATACATTTTTTCATAGACACACACACCTAATAACAAGATGGTTAGATGATGAACAAGTGAATGACAATATAATGCAAGCATGAAAGCTGATCTTACGCATTCACTATATTCCTTCAAGTTTGAAGTCCTGATCAATTTGGTTGACATGTAATGTAATCACTAATCACTCCTACACCTTTATCTTAATTATTATCAACGTAAGTTAATTATCACAAGAAAGAGAATGATATGATATTAATATATAAACATAAAATAGTTGTTGTTGTACGTACCTCCATGAATAATCGCTACCTAATTTTAATGACATGCTAAAATGAGAGTAAGTAATTATTTTCTCTGTCTCAATCATTTACTTACTGTTGATTAAAATAACCGTTATTAATTATATAAAAGATAAATAAATGATTAAACGCTCTCTAATAATACTCGTATTAATTAGTGAGTAATAATGAAGGTGTTGTTGTAGCATGCCAAGTACGTACGGCCCTTAATTGTATGTAGTCCTACACCATGCTAAAATACTCGCTAATCATTATTCATGATGGCAGCTAAGGACCTTCCCTTAATTATATTCCGACCTAGGTGGTCCAATCCCTCAATTTCCTAATTTTATGTACGTAATAATTACTTCCACAATTTCCTTTAATCATCTAACCAAATATTTCTGTACTCTTCACGATTTTAAGATTATTTTAGTTTTAGTAGGCCACTTACTCATAAATGACAATCGAGGACCTATATCGAGAGGTCAGGCGTCAACCCTAATTAAGAACTTTTCTATAACAACATATACTCCGTACATAATAACAACTTGAATTGGAGAATTTACGTTAAGATTGTAAGCAAATATTTCTGTACGTACTCATCCTGATTCTAATATTGTTGTAGTATCTAGTACTAGTAGGCCGGTTGCTCTTAACGAGAGTCGAGGATCTTAATTCGTTATATCGAGAGAGCGTCTGATCCGGCCCCTAGAGACTTTTCTCCGATCATACATAATAACTTGCATGGCGATCGAATTTTCTTTAAGACCATAAACAAATACTCCCTCCGTTCATAATCTTTTGTCCATTTCATCATTATCTGTAAAGAATATTTTAATATATTATTTCTGTGTGCAGAAGTTTTATATATTTATTGAAAGATGAACTAAGTTAGAAGTGTATACGAGGCAGAAGCACCTCTAGGTTGGGATGAAGCAACCGAGATGACAACAGAATTTTGGTAAAGCAAATAAATAAATTTGGAGAGAAGGAATTGAAGGAAGGTCATGTAAGTTGTCATTTGCAATAATCAATGATGATAGGAGTATGTATTATTAAAATGACTACTGCCCATGTGAGCTACAATAATACACACACAACCTAATTGAAACCCTCATAAATACTCCTAACATATTACATACACCACGACAACATCAATATTAATTATTTTTGGTCCCAAATAATATTACATAATACTTCTTTTATTATCTTTATTTATTATTCATGCCTATGTATTTTGCCATTGTTGGATTGTGTTATTGGACTTTGATATCTAAAATTAGTGGCAAATGAATGAGTTGGGTGAGAACAAAAATACATATACTCTATTTTATACCCCTGTGTCTCGATCATTTCTTGGAGATGACTAATAATTATGAGAATTGTACACTAAGAATATGAGATTACAGAGATGAGAGAGTAGAGACTAGAGAGTTGTGTGATAATTAAGCTGGATTAAATGTTACTGTATACATAAGGAAAGTCTTAAGTGACTGCTTGTACCCCCCTCGCAACGTCTCTCCAAACGGTCGGCCCAGGTGGGTTGGGTCAGATTCATTTTGAACCGTCTTCTGGGACGGACTATAAGCTGCGCCGAGTCACAAATTCAGGGACGACGGCCGTAGTTGGCCCACGAGTTGAGCAGTGCGGAGCTTGGTGCATGTGTCGTGAGCTGGTCGCGCTTAAATAAATGGGCTATTACAGGCAGGCCAGGTCGCGTTGGCCCGCACTTTTAGTCAAGTCTAGACTTAATTAGTAAGTACTAATGACAGGCTAAAGTTGTATGCCTCAAATTACTAATTTATAATCACTTATGACCAACAAACTAAAACAATAGTATAATGGAAATAAGGGTCGAACCCACAGGGAATTGATTTAACTATAACTGCGTACTAATATAGAATGATAAATAACTAATTAATTAAACAATAAGAAAGGGGGGTTTTGAATAATTATCTAACAACTAAATCTAATAAAGATGAAAACTTTGACTAAATCAAATGATGAGAAAGAACTTAGACCCAAGCACAAATTCACACTCAATAGCGATTGATCATTGTAAGATGGTTTCAATTAATAATCTTGACTACTCTATTGTGAATATGAAATTCCAATTCTCTTAAGAATAGTTAACTAAAACGAATCCCGTTCTTAATTAACCCTAACCGTAAAACAACCTAAACAATCCAGTTCTAGGTTCAATTAGACGGAAGCAATATAGATCTGAGAATTCAATAGAGAATAAATAGCACGTACAATCCAGTCGTGCCTTAGATATTTATGTGAATTGCTTCTAAGTACTAATATCAACGTATCCCGTTCAATATTAATTCCTAGTTGTTACTAATGTAAAGTTAATCAGTAAATCCTACTCAATTAACGATACTAACGATAGAACGATGCAATTAAATACTAGTTGTACACCTAGCAATCAATAACAACATTCATAGATTTAATAACAAAGCAATTCACAATAATCAAGATTAATAATTAAAACATTCAAACTCACAAACGATTATCAAGTGCTTCAAAGGCTTGAATCTAAGTAGAGAAAATTAGTTACACATACTTGAAACCGGAAAATTAGGGTTCTTCAAAGTTCTCCCTTTTCTTCCTAATCTTACGTTAAACTTGATGTGATGAATAATCTCCATAATCTCAACCTAATGCTATATTTATCCTAATAAAAGTTTCCTAATAATAAAATAATAATAAAATATCCTAAGGTAATAATAAAGTTTCCTAATTAAAATCCAAGTCTTAAAACGTAATAAATTAAAACAAAATAAGCCGGAATGCGTCGTGCGTCACAGGCCGCCGTGCGACTCGCCTCTCTCTCGCGCGACTCGCCTGATCGCGCGACTCGCGTGGCTACTGCGCGACTCGCCCGGCGAGCTGGAATGGTCTCATACCATTTTTCGATTCTTATCGTTCCGGGTCTTCAAGCGGGCTTCCTTTTCCTTCGTTCTTAGCCCAAATCAACGGTCCAGTGGTTAACATCTTCAAATTAGCTTGTATTACATTCATACCAAACTGACACAAATGTAATACAAGACAACCGATTTAGCTCACAAAATACCCCAAAACCGTCGTAATAAATACGACTAAATACGGCCCATCAACTAACTTCCTACATTTTTTAAATTAAGGAGAAGTTTTAACTCCAATGTGTTTTGGGAAGCAAATGACCGTAAGTTTGCAGTATGTAATTTTGATAGAGGATACCGTAGTATTACGGTATCACGATATAGTTTAGGAAAGAATAGAAATATTACGGTATATTGTAATATACCAATATATCGTAATATTGATATTATAGAATAATTATATTAGCTACCGATATTAGAATATTGCGATCATATCTTCGTATTCCTATAAATAGGACGTCGTTGTAATTGTTTGATACAAGAATTCAATAATACAAAACAGTTTATTTAACAACTTCCCATGAATTGTATGTAGCAATGAATTTTAGGTTGGAAACCACATGACCCCTAAGAATACCTATATGTTTAGCAGTGATCTATTTTAGAAAACTGTCTTCTAATTTCTTGAGAAAACGTGGATCGGAGTTCTTGGATACTCGGTATATATTAGATCAATCGCTGCCACCATCGATCAATGTTAAAAGTACATTATCCCCTCTAAGACGGTAAGAGACGACAATCTAACTGGTTGATCTAGCTAGTACGCTGTTTTGCGACGCTTAAGATGGTACCAACGTACGCTTAACAGTTAACATGTGGTAACTGGAGTAGAGTAGTAACTACCGAGTGCACAAAATTGTAAGTTTACAGTTATGATTTTGAAGGACTTGTGTCAATCAACTGGGACATGCAAATGCAATAGATCAGAATAGGTAGGCTTTATTTGCATAATAAACCTCTCGCCCACAGTGTTTACGATTCCTTTGCCCTGACATTTTCCAACATAAACAAAACAATTTAACGTTACATATTTGCCGCCGACATCCTTCTATTTTGTCTCATTTTCCACTCTAATTTACGTTTTTTTGTTTTGCCCAAGTTTATTATACTACTCGTAGTAATATTACCGTAATATATAATATCTTCGTTTCAATCAATTCCATACGTTTACTTTATATACGTACACCAACCCATTTTCTTTTGTCCGTATCTTTAATTAGTTACATATTTCTGAAATTACAAAAAAAATTGATATTCATAATGTATTCGGTTATACAATTTAAATAAAATCTCACGTGATTATATTTTATCTTATATATATATATATATACGAGTATTAAAAATAATATCAAATATTCTTCTCATAAATTATTGTCCACCGTAATTTAATGAGAAACCGTCTCTCTAAATTGTGAAACTAAAATAAGAAGGGAAAATTTGAATTTTAAAAACTACTAGTATGTCGCACTCTAAACTACCGAGTACTAAAATGCACTTCTAGTACTAGGAGGCCAAGGAGCTGAGGGTAGCAATCGAGACTAGCAAAGGGGTTTAACCCGTAAGTTGTTTTCTTGTGTTTGGCTGGTTTTGAAAGTTGTACGAGTATTATGTAAATCACTTTTTCTCTTTGTAAAGATATATCACACTCACGTTTTACCAAAAATAAAATCGAGAGTAGTACCTTCTCCTTTCAAATCCAAAGTGCACATTTCTTTTTTTGACACTATTCACAATTAAAGAAAATCTTTGATATTCTCGACAATCTATAAAAGAAAATATATTCACGTGAGATCTTGTTTGGTTCATCTTTATGAGTAGGTTAAGGCTATCAATTTTTTATAATTTTTGCTAAGGTAAAATGAAAGATATCGATGGTGCAAAAATACGTCTCGACAAATGTGCAAAAGAGAAATATGTAGTTTGGATTTGAATAGAGGGAGTAGTTCTCCGTAAGAAATGCAAATTTCATCGGTAACCGTAATAAATCAAAACTGTGAAATCCTAGAAATATACATACCCACCGGAAATAATATTCTAAAACTTTCGTATGTTCTCCCTAAACATGCACTGCATTGTTTCAAATACAGTGCGTCTATACTAGATTGCTACTTGAGCTGGTGAATAGTGACACGATAAAAAAAAATACGACACGAATCTGATACAAAATTATTGGGTTTGGGTTGAGAATTAAATGTTTAATAATCCATTTATATGCGTAGGTCGACACAAATACGACACAAGATTTATTTAAATCGAATACGGATTGAGGTCTCAAAACACAAAGCAGATACAAATTAACCCGTTTATTAATAGTTGGGTAAATTATTATTCGTACTACTGATCATTCCTATCGAGTGGAGTATGATCACGTAGGGAGGAGTTATGTAAATCTTAGAGGGGACATCACTCAATTTAATTATACTGATCCGTATAAATTAATTAAACCCCCCTTCATTTCATTTGTTTAAACTTTAATTTAAAGCCGACAGTTACTGTAATTATATACGTATGTATCAAGTGCTGATAAAACAAGTCTAAAAGCTACGTAAGGAAAAAGGGTACAAGCTAAGTTTAGACAAAAGTTATGAGATCAGACCTCGATCAAGCATGCATGCAAGTACAAATTTGTCTCGACTCTCGATTATTTGTTGTCATTTTTATATTATTTGTGAGAAGTATTTTAATCAAATAACAACAAATGATTGAAATTGAAAGAATATTATGTTATTAAGGTCCACTAATTAGGAATTTAGGATATATAATTATATGCATGATAATAGTGTGACAAACTGACAATAAGGACTAGAAAATTATAGGAGTAGTATCTTAAAATAGATGTGGTATCTTCACGCGTACGATACTATAAAATTGATACTACTTAGAATACCCGATTAGATTGTAAAATTGTAGAGCATGGATGGATTATGGATAGTCAACATGGAGAATTGCTGGATCATATTTACACTTTTCAGATATTCAGTAGAAACTAACTAATTTAGGCACTTTAACATTTTTGTGTAATTTGAAAGAGTAGATAGTTGTACTGTATAGCATAAAGAGTAGACACTAATCATCCAACGAGACAGTTTCACAATAAGCATGCACTAATTCTCTAATGAAACGGTCTCACATGATGACGGTCCATATTTACATTTTTAGTATATTATACTCGTAGTAGAATGTGTGTGACACTAAGCTTTGGTGAGATATTAGTGTTCCAGCCTTAAAGGAGATGTAGGCATTGATTAGACAGAGTAGTAGACAATTAGACCAAAATGGGAATCTTAAGGAGGGTAATGTAGGGAATAAGTAGAGGATTAGCGTAGAGGGAGAAGCTAATTAAGTAATTAATTAAGCTAATTGATCTCAAATAATAAAAGTTGGAAGATTAGTGTTTTGGAAGAAAGAAGAAGAAGAAGGGAGAAGAAGATAGGTTAATAATAGTGGGTAGCTTAGTTAATAGGGGTGTTTTGTTGTTTCATGGGTGTTTCCCGATTCCCATGCTCGGAATCCCGTTGTGAGTCCCATGTGCTACACCATAACACTAACATGCTACCATTCCCTTGCCGTGTCCTCCGCCACGTGACCCCCCCTCTTTAACTAATTACACCAGGTATATTATGTACTTATCATGCACTGCTTAGATAAACAACTAATGACACAAATCATGCAAAAACTGACTCAACTTGATTCGGCTTAGTAATTATGGTCTTGACTCGATTGGTTTGACAAATCTATTTGAATGATCGATCAACGACTGACATATATGACAACGATCGGAGCATGACTTGATGTTAGTACCATGGTTACGAGTTGATCCGGCTAACCTAAATTGTAATTAAGGACGCGACCATGATCGAGATGTAGTCATCATGACCCGAAATGGGTCGAGCCTAAGTGGAACAACTCGACTTGACTAAAGTCAACCAGTAGATAATAACTCAGTTGATTCAACCAAAACCTTAAGGCGGTGACCTCTGGCTCTGATCATACCATGTTACGATACCAATTCAACCAAAATTTTAAGGCAATGATTGAGATCCGTTTATACTCTATTAATTACTGTTACTCCATTATTGAGGACCCTATACTCTAAGGTTCGTTATTTTATCAAATTAGTGTACAACTTTATACTAATAATTTTACATGGAGTATCATATTTAGGAGCATTTATAAAATAATCACTTTAATTTTCATTTAATTACTTTTGTTTGATCATACACCAATTTAGACACAAAAACTTCATCAACAACTTAATTACCATATCAATGTATATCGTCTCATCAACAAGACAACAAGTTTACATTTCCCTCCCAATATACATCCATTTTTGATTTTTTTTTCATTGATATGTTGATTAATATAAGATAATACTCGTAACATGTTGTCCATAATCAACACTAATAACTTTCATTTTAGACGTATGATTCCATGCTAGCTATGATAGTACTATGACACCTCCCATATTGTGGTAGTAGTTAATTTTAATTATTTTCATTCTATTTTAACTATATCTACGTTATCTTATATTATTTTAATGTGAAATACAATATTACAAAAGATCGACTCACCAACCCATCAAGCATAAAACTCGAGCATCAAGTTAATAGATGGAGCATAATAATAGAAGAAACATATATACCGTCCAAAAAATTAAAGAGCACTCTAAAAATGAGCATAAGTTGATGTTGATGAGATATGGAAGTGTGAATTGGAGTATCTTTTTCAAACTCCGGCTATTACGGCTAGTGCTCTCCTTAGTCACGTAAGCAAAAGTTTTATTTGTTGAAAATTACATAGTCGCATGTACTCCCTCCGTTCCAATGAATTGTTTGCCTTTCGTTTTAGCACCAAGGGTAAGAGATCCAATAAGAAAATGACATGTGGAGCAAAGCTCATGAGAATGATCAAATTGCATATAAAAAACATTCCTAAAATAGAAAGGCAAACAATTCACTGAGACGTCTCAATATGGAATAGACAAACAATTCATTGGGACGGAGGGAGTATTAATAAAGGTTATTATTAGATTTGTTTTCACTCTCAAAAAAAAAGTTAAAATTGAAAAAGTTATTTTTCCACTAGTGATTATTAAAAGGGCATAATATATTATACTCCATATGTACTCGTTCTATCCTCGTAGTTTGTTTTTAGTGTGACTCAATCATTTGTTTAACATTTCATTTTGATACGGAATTTTGTTTTAGTAGGGTTATTTGATGATCAAGTCATCATAGTTCACTTGTCAGTTACTCCGTACTTTGTAACTCTGTATTATCATCCAATTCGATAGCAATAACTACAAAGGGTATCATCGTCTTTTCTTAATTTTTGTACCAAAATCAAAAATAAACAAATGATTGAAACGGAGGCTAATACGAAGTCGTGTAATAAGAGACAAAGAAAAGTAAAATAAAATAAAAAATATGTTGGGGGTGAGCAAAGAGGAATAATACAGTAAGAAGGTCGAATAAGACGAGGAGAGGTGTCAATAGACTCGTGTTGAATATAAAAGGATGATGGAAGTTTTGGTTCAGCGTATGGTATGTATGTACTCAGTAACTTTTAGACTCAAGTTGCTTTCTCCCCATCTCTTTATTACCACGTGGATTACCATTTACCCAATCAAATATCTTTCCTAGGTTTAGGTGGGAAACACAGCCTAACAAATAGTACCCAGTATACAACTATATTTAAATTCAGTTTTTCTCTTTCTCTTACAACTATATATCTGTCGCAAGTTTAAAATAGGTCAAGTAAATATTAATTGATAAGAAAAGGACAATTATTTATCTAGGTCCTACCAACCTCACTTTTGTCTTATCCCACTATTTGGTACCTATTTGACCCGTCATACATTTGTAACGGATATCTCTGTCACAAATAAAAATCTTTGATTTAAATTTTGGTACGAAGCATTTGGTTTTATCTAATTTTATTACTACGGTGACTACAAACCAGTAATTTAATCCTAGCTACGTATAATAATAATAATAATACTCATGTTATAGTGTATAAGTATAGAACCCACTTCAATATACAGATATTTATATTTGCATTGTACGAAGTATCAAGTACAAAAAAATATTTTAAAAAAAAAATTGTTAATATAAATTTTTTATTTTTTATAATTAAAATTGTGATACATAAGTATTTATTAGAAAAATCAATTATCCAACGTTTATTATGTTTACAAAAAAAATTACTTTGTTAAAATCATATTATATATTTCGTATAAAATATTCATAATGTTCGTTAATGAATTGTCTTTGTGTAGCTACGCCTCCAAGGCTTTGCCATTTCTAATTTATTATTTACAGCATAATTTTTTTAAGTAGCTAAACAATAAAGTGACAAAAATTTTTACAGTAGCATTTAATAAATATTCTGACGACCTATATATATGTTTATTTGTTACTGTGTAGCGTAACTAGTACTCCGTCATCCTTTTTAATAAAATACGCATCGCGTATATTAAATAGTAAAGGGGTAAGATTATTTAAATACTTTATATATGAGGGTACCTCTTTTGTCTCAGTCATTTATTTTTCATTTTTATATTATGTGAAATTTATTTTAGCTAAAAGTAATTTATAGTAAGGTTGCTCTGTCCTAATTTTAATTTGTGTTCCATTCTATATATATATACACACTCCCTCCGTGCGTCCCAATGAATTGTTTGCCTATTTCATATTGGAGCGTCTCAATGAATTGTTTGCCTTTCTATTATAGGAATATTTTTTATATGCAATTTGATAATTCTCATGAGTTTTGCTCTACATGTCACTCTCTCATTGGTTCCCTTAACCTTGGTGCCAAAAGGAAAGACAAACAATTCATTGGAACGGAGGGAGTATATCTCACTCCATTTATAAACCGAAACATTATCGGTTGTTGCATAATCAAACAAATACTCTGTATGCATTAAAACTGCTGATCGATGTGTCAGCAGGTCGATATATGAAGGGAGTTAGAGAATACGCCGTATGACATCACGTGAACCGAGCATCTCACTCACTCAATAATAGGTTGAGAGAGAGATTGTATTTCACTAAATTAGTTGAGACATAGTATGAAAAATGTAAGGGGGCGTTTGGTTCATCAAAGGTAAAGGGAATGAAATCAACAAACGGAAACAGAGGGAAAGGAATGGGATTACCCCAAATTTAGGTTGTTGTTTGGTTTCAATGAAAGAGAATGAATTTCACCCAACCTTCACTCAAACCTCAACATTAGTGATATGTCATCATATTATTTATAATTATGTAAAATAAAAAATTATAAAATAAATAAATTAATATCTAAATTATAAATAAATATAAAAAAAAAATTGTAGTATCTTTTAATAATAAAATACCTGTAATATAAGGAGTATTATTTTTACATCTTTTTAATTGTAAATACGGTAAATATACGGAGTAATAATTACTACAATACGATAAATTTTAAAAAATGCATTTTCTTTTTATTTGAAAATTAAGGCATCAAAAATTATTTTGACCCAACTTCGACTCATATTTGACCTGACCCGAGAGTGTGGTGGTGTTCGTAATGGTGGTAGGTGGGCCTTGGTGGTGGTGGCCGTAGTGGTGGTGATGGTGATGGTGGCGGTTGTTGGTGATGGTGATGGTGATGGTGATGGGGATGATTAGGTTGGTGATTGGGGAAAGAGAATCTCATTACCTTGTGGGGTGGGGGTAAGAAGTTAGAGGAGTTTGGGGGAAAGAGAATGATTGAATTGGCTAAACAAACACCAACAAAGGGAATCGGGAACTTTGATTCTCTTTCCCTTTCCTGAATACCTCAAACCAAACGGCTCCTAAATTAAATAACTTTATCTGGCACATTATGTAAGAGATCTTTCAATAACGCTATTGAAAAATCGTATCTCTGAAGTTTTTTTTGTGCTTAATAAATACTTCGTACTCGGTAGTAGTGTAAATGACTAGTGAGTATAATATTTAAACAATGCATTAACTTTGTTATAGAGTTTATTTTTTTGGTAATCCGGCCAATATCTAAAATTAGGAGTAGTACATACCCTTAATTATGGAAAAGACAACCCTTTAATAAGAGAAATCATTTTGATGGATGGATGACTGGTTCTCCGATTTACTTACGTACTAAGTGTTAACCTATTTAGTAATGGAATAAATGTGATTAAAAAGATTATTATGTGGTTTGGGAAATGAAGATGTTTGACACAAACTACTCCATAATGGAGACTTCACTAATTGAGAACCAATTAAGTTTTCAAATGTACGAATTGCTCCCTCCTGAAAAAAGTGCATTTGAAAACTGAAAAAGGGTACTACATACAAAAATGTACCGAGTTATCTATCGTATCGTTATAACGGATTAAATAATGAACATTAAATAACGGATTAAATAATGATAATTTAGATAGATAAGGACACAACATTAGTTTGACGACCCGTGTGATTTGCTTTTGTCTATTTCTATCTAAATGAACATTATTTGATCCGTCATATTAATATTACGGATATAACCGTCGCAAACAGGAATTTGTAAATGACCAACATATTATCGATGAAATTTAAACCTAATTTATGAATATCAATATACGAGTATCATTATACTATACCCATCATGACTATACGAGTACATTTTATTGAATATACAGGGTATCATCTTTGTTTTGGGTATTTATTTGAATAATGAGTCGTTTTTGTAAACCATTAATTATTTTGTTTATGCGTCTCTTAATCCTTAAATCACTTTTTTTATTGTTAAAATCTAAGAGGTACGAGTATAAGAAATACGGAGTGCTACCAACAAATTTATCCCACCTACTAATTGAAATTTCCAAACAGAGAAACCCGTATTCTCTCATCCAAATACGGAGTATAACTTTACTTCACATATTTCACAATTTGCAAGAAAGAGAACAAAAGGAACGAATATTATTGGTAAATAAAAAAAATGGTTTACAAGTCTACCTAAATTACAATGAGTACGGATAAAATTGCATTTTTTTAGATAGACGAAGGATATGATAATATATGGTAAAATCTTTTACCAAAAAATGAGGGTAAAGTTTTGATTAAATTCACACTTCATAGTAAATGCAAAATTTTGTTTGGATGACAAATTGAACAATTGTTTGTCGAAAGAATATGTTACAAAGTTAGTGAGGCCCATAAGGGTGTTGCCCAGTGATTAAAACTTGTGGTCATTGGCCTAAGGGTTTCAGGTTCAAGCCCCTGCAAACGCGAACTTGTGGGAGTTGTATGACTTGAGACTATTCTGTTCGAAATCATGAGTAAGTTTGTCTATATCTTTCACTAGTTGCGGACGGGTAAAATAATATCACATGGTTGGATAAGACAAATCTAGAGAGTAGGAATTGTTTTTATCTATTCACGTGAAGTCGTGAATAATATTTGGCCGGTTATATGTTAATACTTTCTCATCCATCAATTCTTTACCTTTACTATAAATGGACAATCCAATCAATTATTTACATTTCTCTTTTGGTAAAAGACTTTATCATATAACCTCATATCGTACATCTATTTACACTAAATGCAACTACTTTTTACTTGCTTTAAATTTGGTGGACCCATAAAATCATTTGATTTATCATTAATAATCTTTACTCTTTATTTTCTTATTTGTAACAAGAATATCCATAATAAACTTGTGATGGTAAAATAATGCTGACCTGGATAGATAAAACATAACCATATACCCATATTTTGGTGACAAATACTACTCCCTCCGTCCACTATTTATCACCCCAGCTCATTAAAATACTGCTCACATATATTCAGCTAGTGGGACAATAAATAATGGATGGAGGGAGTAAGAATTAGGAGAAAAACATAATGGAGTTACCATTATTCCCTCATAGAAATTACGAAATAGAGGGAGGGGGAGGGTTGAATGTGGAGACTAGACACTAGAGTGTTGCCTCTCTTTCTTTCTCTTGCTTCCTTCAAAAAGCTGCTTTTTTCTATTTACTTTCTCTCCCTCCTTCTCCTTTCTCATTTCCGGCGCACTCCTCTCTCTCTCTCTCTCTTTCTCTCTCTCTCTCTCTATTCATCATATCAACTCTATCATCTCTTCCGACGCTTTATTCTCTACACTTCCTCTTTTCCCCTTCTTTCTCTTTCTTCATATTTTACTGGGTTTCCAGCTTAATTAATCAATTAAATAAAAAAAACTAAGCTCAGCTCAGCTCAGCTCATCCAAACACTTCACATCAATCTCACCCTCTTTCACTCTCATCTGACCAAATTCATGGTGGATTCTGCTTCACTAATTGAAATATGAAGTTTAACGAATGTGGGTATTGCTTGGATTCCTTAATTGGAGATTTGATGTTGTATTAAAAACCGCTCATTTCCACTTCAAATTTCCTTTGATTATATACTCCGTATTTAATAAAGGAGGAGGAGGAGGAGGAGGAGATTAATAATTTACAGATATGAAAGTTCCAACCAATGGTTTCATGCCTAACTCTGCTGAAGGTCATACTCTCTTCCTTTTATTACTCCTATTATTGAATAAATAAATAAATACGGAGTGTATAATTTGTTTTTCTGATCATCCTATTTTTTTTACTTCTAATTAATCAAAAATCCAACTTTTGAGACTAATTAAATTTTGATGTTGGTATATTATGTATGATCTGAAATGGGTTCATGCTATTTTGCAAAAAAAATTGGTTTTTTCATGGGGTTTAGTTATGATCTGGGAGAAAAAAGAGTATATAATTACTTGTTTTGTCAACAATAATCATCAAATTTATGATATAAGTAATTTTGTAGTCACAAATTATAGAACAAGACGGTTTTGGGAAGCCCTTTGATGGGTTAAACACTCAGTTATTACTACCAAAAAAGCTGGGCTGTTAATATACAGAAGAATTGTTGTGAAGGGTTAATTGAAGATGGTAAGAGCTGGTTTACTCCAATTAGGAGGTTGGGTTGGAGGTTCGATTCTCATTCTGTGATTTGTACCAAAAAAACCGCGCTTTTACATACAAAAGAATTATTGGAAAGGGTTAACTCAAGTGGTAAAAGCTCGTTTACTCCAACTACAAGGTTGGGTTGGAGGTTTGATTCTCATATGCGCTGGTGTGGTGTGCATACAAATAAAAAAACATAATGATGTTGATGTGTTGTGGCTGATCTGTGCCACTTGAGGAGTTGATGTTATTAATTGATAGGAGTAATTATTGTCTTCTTGGTATCTATCTAGTTGAATGGGGGACAAAAGCACTATGAATCAGTAATTGAAGATATTATGTATCTTTGTTTTATCTTTCACTATTAAATTGAATTTGACATTGACATTTTTTTTTTAACACGGCCCAGTTTTCTTAAATGCGCAGTTTTACCCCCCAATACGAGTTAAATCTACGAAATAATTACCCCCCATACGACTTGTAGTAACTCGAGGTCTGCGGTTCATAGGACACGATCTTATTTGTATGCAATTGTGGTTTTTGTGTGTTGATTTTGTTTGTATGATAACAGAGGCAAGGGTCATTAACTCGGAGCTATGGCACGCATGCGCTGGACCACTGGTTGCTGTCCCTCCTATTGGAAGTTTGGTGGTTTACTTCCCACAAGGCCATAGTGAGCAAGTATGTCAGTTTGTATTTATGGGAAAGTCGCCGTGTGGTGTAAAGTGCTTGTATTTAGAGTTAATTTTCACAATGATGATGTCTTCAGGTGGCGGCTTCCATGCAAAAGGAGACGGATAGTATTCCGAGCTATCCAAACCTTCCCTCCAAGTTAATCTGCATGCTTCATAATGTTACCTTACATGTACGGTGGTAGCCTTCTATGCTTCTTCTCATCTTTTATGCTTTGAATGTCGGCTGTTTATTGTCTTGCAGCTGTGTCACAGATTGTAATTGACCATTTGACTTTTGTTTGTATGTAATTGCTGCATACTATCCTATGGCCTATGCCATTTATTGTTCATCACAAATTCTTGTACGAGATCATCTCACAGTCTTGAGAGTTTCTGAAAGCTTCCACTTTTATTAAAATACTCCACGTTTGAGTAAAAAAGGTGGAAGCTTTTAGAGACTCGGAGGACGTATGTATTATTTGTGAGGGCCCCACAAGAATATCTTGTCTTTGTGTGGTCCCACACTAAATTAGTGTGAGACCGTCTTACACAAGACCTTCCCCAAGTGGGGACAATATAAAAGGAACAAAACAACTATTACTCGGTGTTTGTTTTTTTGTGGGAGCCTCCTTCATCTTATGTTACTCATGCTTCATGTTATGTCAGGCTGATCCAGAAACAGATGAGGTGTATGCGCAAATGACGCTTCAGCCTGTTAACAAGGTAAGACATTATATAGAATGAAAAATCAAGAAATCTAAAGGTCGACTATAATTTATGGTGATTTTCTTTCATTGTAATAGATCTCTTTCTATGTAAATCTTACAGTATGACAGGGACGCCCTACTGGCATCTGAGATGGCTCTTAAGCAAAGTAGACAGCCTGCAGAGTTTTTCTGTAAAACTCTTACAGCTAGTGACACAAGTACACACGGGGGATTTTCTGTACCTCGTCGCGCAGCTGAGAAGATCTTCCCACCTCTTGTGAGTTGGCATTTGGAGTTTTTATCCAATGTTATTTTGTAAACTCAAATTTCAAGTAGTTTGGTGATTTGGTCTCTTTTAATATTGTGCTTACCTGGAAGATATTTGATAGGATTTCTCCATGCAACCTCCTTGTCAAGAGCTAGTCGCTAAGGATTTACATAACCAGGCTTGGACATTCAGACATATCTATCGCGGTATAATCCAGTCTCCTTTTATATATTATGGCATATCGAGATATTTAGATTTTAACATCGGTTGGGAGTAAAGGGAGCCACAAAGACATTTTATATGCAGACAGGTTTCGATCCTAGGTCATGGTTACTACTGCTGTTGGATAAGTTCTTGGTGTAGCTTACCAACCTCTTGGCATACAAAGAACACGGACTCTCAAAACCCCCCTACCTTGCACGTATAATCCTGTGAATGCAATAAAAATGACCTACATAGTTCCTGTTCTTTGTTTCAGGTCAACCAAAAAGGCATTTGCTGACAACCGGGTGGAGTGTTTTTGTTAGCTCGAAAAGATTATTTGCCGGCGATTCTGTTCTATTTATAAGGTATTTTGTGGTTTATATTTCTAAATGCTTTGTCTTATGTAAATGTTAAACCCAGGCCTAACTTCAAACATTATCTCTTGTAGAGATGAAAAGTCCCAACTTCTTCTGGGTATCCGACGATCAAACAGACAGCAACCCACCCTTGCATCATCTGTCATATCCAGTGACAGCATGCATATTGGAATTTTTGCCGCTGCTGCTCATGCTGTCGCTAATAACAGCCCATTCACAATATTTTATAATCCGAGGTATGAGTGTATAACAATACAGTATTATTTTATCTTAAAGTAATTGCTACAGCCCATGGGTTATTATTAGAAGGTATCCCCTAAATCCCAATTAATTTCAACAGGGCTAGCCCGGCTGAGTTTGTAGTCCCCTTGGCAAAGTACAACAAAGCTATGTACACCCAGGTTTCTCTTGGGATGAGATTTAGGATGATGTTTGAGACTGAGGAATGCGGCGTGCGCAGATATATGGGTACCATCACTGGCATCAGTGACCTTGATGGCGCTAGATGGAAAAACTCTCAGTGGCGCAACCTCCAGGTATGACTCTTTCCAGCATAATTAAATCTATTCTTATTAAAGCCTACAAATACGTGAGTGATGTGTATAATTCGCATCATTCTAACCAAGTTCTTTATTTTCACCAAGATTCGTTTAACTGTGTAAGGTCTAAATAGTATCCTTTTCCTGTATTTCGTGGACTCAATGCCATATCTAGGTTTAGAATAGATCCAAGAAACTTTCCAGTGTTGTATTTGGTGTTATGTTGCTTATTAGTATTCATATTTAATCCTGCATGTAAATTACTCACAAACCTATCCACTATTGATAGGTTGGTTGGGATGAATCAACTGCTGGTGAACGACCAAGTCGAGTTTCAATTTGGGATATAGAGCCCGTTGTCACTCCCTTCTACATATGTCCTCCACCATTTTTCAGGCCAAAGTTCGGAAAGCAACCAGGACTACCGGGTATGCTTATAACTTTTCCCCAAAAATTTTCTTGCTATCGACATATTGATATTCTCACAGGCTCGCCTTGCAATAAGATAATACTCTCTCCGAGTTGTAACACTTCCCATTTTTCCTTTTTGGACAGATTTGTAAAGACTTGCATTTCGTTTTTAGGTTAAACTTCTGTGTGTGAAAAACCATATTGCACTCTACCAAGTAGCCCACAGAAATTCTGTTTCTATATTTTATTGTTTTCCTATAGTTAAGTCTTTTTCTAAATCGTAACCAAGTAGTCTATTTGCACTTTCGTCTCCCTTTTTGTGCAATGTTGAAATGGTAAGTCTTTCTGAATCGAAGGGAGTATGAACTTGTATGTTATGTATCTCAATGTGGGTTACCTTGTTGCAGATGATGAGTCCGACATGGAAAGTATATTTAAAAGGGGTATGCCATGGATTGGTGATGAATTCGGCGTAAAGGATGTTCCCAACTCTATTTTTCCGGGATTGAGTCTAGTCCAGTGGATGAACATGCAACAAAATAATCAGTTCTCTGGTGCACAGCCCGGATCATTCCCATCCATGGTTTCCGCCTCTGCCTTGCATGGTGGACTCGGTGTTGATGACCCGTCCAAGCTATTGAACTTCCAGTCTCCACCGTCATTGTCCATACCCGGTCTTCAGTTCAACAAAGCGCCACAACAGAATCAACTTGGTCAGTTGCCGCAACAACCTGCTAGCTGGTCGCACCAACAATTTCAGCAGCAGCAGCAGCAGCAGCAACAACAACTACTTCAGCAACAGCAACAACAGCAACAACAACAGCAACAGCAACAGCAACAGCAACAATTACAACATCATCAACAACAGCAACAACATCAACAACATCAACAACAGCAACAGCAACAGCAACAGCAACAGCAACAACATCAACAACAGCTACAGCAGCAGCAGCAGCAGCAGCAACAACAACAACAACAACAACAACAGCAACAGAAACAGAAACAATTTCACCAACTACCTCAATCAACATTTGTAAACAGTGGTCTCGTTTCCCCAACTCAGAACAACCAGAATTTGGCACAGCCTATAATGTACTCCCAGCTTCAACGACAGCAGTTAGTTGGAGGAAATTGTCAGGCCCCGCAAAATCTTCTCACCAACAGAGATCCTATTTCTTTAACGTCTGTAGTTCCAGATATGCAGTTTCAGCAACAAAGGCAATCTCAGCATCAGGTGTCTCCTGTTAGTTCACAGGTAGAGCGTCAAGTAAGTAGCCAACAACTTGCTTCTCAAGAAAGTCTGGTTTTACATAATCGCCTTCCGACTCAATACGCTCCACAACAAGTTAGCTTTAGTGCCATGTCCGCATCCACTCTTCTGCCTTCCTCGCAAATCCCACAAGTCCAGCTTCAAGGAATGCAGAAAACAGCGATTGTGAGATCTCAGTCTGTCCCAACTGATGGAGATGCTCCGTCGTGTTCAACCTCACCTTCGACAAACAATTCGCAGATTCCACCTTCAAGTTTCTTGAACTGTAACCAGCAAGGACAGAACATGATCGTTGAGCAGCCTGTTCTTCAGGAGAGGTCCGATACTCGAAGAAAACATGAAATACCAAGCTCAAAAGTAGTGGAGCCACCAAGATTCAACGGGACCATTGGTGATCCACTGGAAGCATCATCTTCGGTAACTTCATATGGGCTGGATGCTCATGCTAGTGGACTTAAACGCAACCCATCTCTCCCAAGTTTTGGGTTGGATGGTGACGTGCAGTCTCACTTAAGAAACAGTCTGCCTCTTTCATCAGCTATGGATGGTTTGATTCCTGATACTTTGTTGACAAGGGGTTTTGACACGGGAAAAGAGCTCCACAACCTGCTTTCAGATTACAATGGCGGCCCTAGAGACATTGAAACTGAATTATCAGCTGCTGCTATGAGTTCTCAGACATTTGGTGTGCCTAATATGCCTAATGACATAGCCATTAATGACCCTGCGGTGTTAGGTGGTGGGATTTGGCCAAGCCAGACTCAACGTATGAGGACTTACACTAAGGTTAGTTTGCAAATTATTCTGCGAAACTGTTTTCTTGTCTCTTCCGAACCTTCGTTATTGAAAGCGTAAGGGTTGTGGTTGTATAATTTTCTTCATCCATTGTTTCTTAGAATCTCTTCTGCTATCTAGTGCTCATTTCTTATACGACGTCTTTGAAATTTGAAAAGGTTCAAAAGCGTGGCTCAGTTGGTAGATCCATTGATGTTACTCGCTACAAGGGATACGATGAGCTCAGACGTGACCTTGCTCGTATGTTTGGTATCGAACGAATGCTGGAAGATCCACAGAGAACGGATTGGAAACTTGTTTATGTGGATCATGAAAATGACATACTACTGGTGGGAGATGACCCATGGGAGTAAGTACAAATGCATTAGTTTCTCTATTTTTGATTATCTCCTTTTCGTCATCGTTCTTAACTTTCTGTTGTACGATTGCAGCGAATTCGTGAACTGTGTTCAAAGCATAAAGATACTATCCTCTGCCGAGGTGCAACAGATGAGTCTAGATGGAGATTTGGGTAATGGACCGTTGCCAAACCAAACATCTAGTGGAGCTGACAGTGGTAATGCTTGGGGAGGTCAGTATAATGATACCTCAGCAAACTCGTTCAATCGATGAGGGTTTTGACCTCCAATGTCGCTCGACTACATTTTTTCCAGCAAACCCCCCAACAGTAAGTAGTTATGTACCCGTAAAGATGAAAATCTAAGGGTACCAAAGTAGAGGGACTGGTCGAGGTTGGTCGCTTGAGAAGCTCGAAGGACCATTCATTTTATCATTAGAAAAGAACACATTATTCTTTACTCCTATATAGAATGTAATAGCATAGAAGATGACGATGATGATGATGATGATGTACGTAGTAGGGGGGCCGCCTCCACTTGCTAAGGGGTTGGCTCGCTTTAATTCGTATGACCACTCAAACCGATTATGACACGAGCGAATTATGTAAATGGTACTGTATGAATGAATGGAGAAGCAAATGTACAAAGTTGTTGATGTAATAGGTTAAAGCACAAATTGTCGCATGTGATGGTCTCATATTCTCACGGTTCCATCATAACAATAGACTATATTGTTGTGATGGATGTAATACCGTCTTAAACAACCTGATTCTTGCATGACCGACCTGAATGACTCATGTGCTAAATGAATGACTCGTGTGCTAAATCTACTACTCCGGTTTATATCAGAATGGTGTAGTGTACTCTGTACTACCTCCGATCATTATTTTTCGTTCCATTTCACGAATATTTGTACTCCGTAGTAAGATTTTGACTTAAAAGAGGGATGTCAGATGTGTGTGTGTGTGATGGTCATGTGCCAGGATTTGTGCAGATTCGTTTTTGTTTCAAAGTGTTGGAAGTGACGACCAACTTTATTTAAAGTTTATGCCAAAAGCTGCAGGTCCAAGTTGGATCATCTTTCTGGGTTTATAAATAGTAATATGATTCACTTTTTAGGTGGGAGTTGTTGGACGTACTTTCAAGAGTGTGCCTCATTAATTGCTGACCACTCACACTCACACTCACACTCACTTGTGGCTACAAGTCCTCATCCGATTCTTACAAACCGTTACGTTCACTGTTTGCACATGAAATAAGATTGTGAGAGAGGATGGTGGTTCTCACCAATTAAGTAAAAGCCGTACCACTAACAAAAAGCATGCGTCGTATAGAACTTAACTGTTCAATTGAATATATCAAAAAGAACTAATGTAGCAATCGGTAAGAATTAGAGAAAGTAGTGAAGTAGTACTCGTAATAATTAAAGCATTCCTAACTCTTGAAAAAGAATTTGTGCACTTCGTGTCACTACTCACTACTACTCTTTCGTTTGACTTGATGCGGTTTTTTACAAGACATTTGGACAATGTTTACTTGCATTTATTATATATTTGTGTTGAAAATATATTGGTGAAATTTTGATTTTTAGTGAACAGCTTTTCATACTCTGATGTGTTACAATCAAAGATAAACAAATGACGATAGTCGAGTACTCAAGTTATAAGTATAAAATAAAATGACCAAAAAGTTGGACTTAGATTTTATTATATCAGATAGAGTACTCGAGTTATAAGTATAAAATAAAATGCCCAAAAAGCTGGACTTAAAATTTATTATATCAGATAAATAAGCTTGTACTCCATACTACTCCTCCCATTCACTGGAATCCTATCATTTGATTAAAATATACATCATATATATTCAAGTTGGTAGATTTCTAGTGAATGGGAGGAGTACATTACATTCTACAAAGAAAATGTTGAAAATTCAGTGCACTAGTTCCAAATTTAAACACCACTAACATAATTAAGATGTAAGATGCATCCTTGGGAGACTTTCTTAGGATACATTTCTGTCTTTCTGATGACAGAAAACATCATGCAGCTCATAATCTGTCTCTAAGTTACAAAGAACAAGTACTACCTCAGACGATAGATGAAACAAGTTACGTATTAGATGAAATGGCCATTTTCAACAAGAGTTTGCTCCGGGTTCATACGGTAGGAATTAGGAGTTAGGAGTTAGGAGTTAGGACGGAGGCTCCATCTTGGAAACTAACATCGACAAAGCAAAGCATAATCAATCCCAATTAAGTCGCTGGAAGTAAGCTTTAGCTTGCACGTCTGCAACCCCAAACTGGAGCAATAATTGCAATTGAAGAAACATGAAGTGAATATCTATATGGGCAAATTATAATTATATGAACCTCACAGACCTTACTACATGTCGACACTTGCGATGTTACTTTCCCTATCCAACATACATCAAAATCTGGCTGACACCCCAAAAACATTCATGCTACAGAGTTTCAAAAACACTACGACGAAAGCACAGCCATCACATCTGAAGCCCTAAGTGCTATGTACTCGGAACCGTCTTTCCCCTTGAACTCGTTTCCTGCATACTTGGAGTACATCACCGTGTTCCCTGCCGACACTGTCAATGGCGTCCTCTTACCTTCCTCGTCCAGGGGTCCAGGCCCAACTGCCACAACCTGTCGGTCAACCCCAAAAAAAAACAATCCATTAGCTACATAATTAGATGAGTACATGTACTCGGGTTGGTCATACATGTGAAGAAGAACCATCTCCAACAACACTCGTGTAAAAGATAGGTGCTTAGATATTTACCGTTCCGACTGAAGGCTTCTCCTTAGATGCTTCAGTCAGCAGCAAACCTCCCGCGGTTTTTTGTTCGGCCTCGGCAACCTATAATTTGGCAACGCAAATCTTAAATATACGTACAGCAATGTACAGTTTAACCTTCGCCATGTTTCTGTAGATGAATGAAGCTCAAAAGATTTGGACATTCCCACAAGGCGAAAATGTCTCGTTAATTACCCTAAAGAAGGTTTCACACTTTCACCCCAAACCCAATCGTCAAATGCGAAAGAAACTTCTTAATCTAAAATGTCTTGTTAATAACCACTGAAAATCATCATATGGATTATTCCCAAAAGATATGGCAAGCATAGTAAGTAAAACTGATTTAAAGGGCGAACACAGCGATTCTGTCAACTAGCAACTGACCTTAATCAGCACTCTTTCATTCAAAGGTTTAAGATCTTTGATGTCATCAGTTTCAAGAATGCCAACAATATCATCTTCCTTTAGTAGCAGATGGTTTGATCCACTAAACTCGAGCTCAGTCCCTGCATACTTGGAATACACAACCTGGGCACCAGTCTGAACCAAGGATACACGAAAAGGGTGTGAATCGCATAAATACTACTGTCAGCATCAAAAGAAAATAGACAATGGTAAAATTGAAAAATTACTTGGACGGAGGACTCAATTTTGTTCTTCCCAACTGTTTTACCCTCTCCAACAGCAACCACTTCACCAGCTTGGGGTTTAGTTACGGCCGTTGTAGGAAGTAAGATTCCACCACTTGTCTTCTCCTCTGGTTCCTTAATCTTGATGAGTACTCTATCAGCCAAAGGCTTGATTGAGGTATACTGCTCAATCAAAATAGTTCAATGTTAAACACTTATTCTCGATACTAATTCCTTATATCAATGACACTTGTATATACCAATCGGTAAATACAAAAGGCTAGCAATTATACACAGATTTGAAAACCGTAACTTTACAAAACAAGATAAAACTATTTTCAGCGCTGCAGACCAGGCCATTTTGTCTGTGAACGAAGTCTTGAAACAACAAAAGACAAAGCTACAACTCATACAAATAAAAAAAACTTGGAAACTATAGATACGAATACAACCGAGTGGCAGAGTACATCAGTGCCTCGGTGTCTCAAGGGCTCCAGCAAACTGTGAGCTAAAGTACAAGGGAGACAAATGTACAAAGCCTTTCCCGTGTTGGCAACCCAAGGGTGACCCAAATGTCAAAGAGAAGTTATAGAAAAACAAAATAGCCTCACTTTGAGTTTATGGCTTCTCAGAAACGAAGAAGGGGCAAAAGTTTCAAACTTTGGATTGTAAGTTTAAAATTGAACACTATAGATAAATATTTAGCTTTCAGTTGTCAATAGCCCACATCACTATACATAGATCCGACAGTCCACCAAAGGATATGCAACCCACGTAACATAACTTAACCTTGTTCTTCAGCATGAAATATACAATCAATGGATCAAGAAACAAGTATTCTACCACCCATAAGTAGTTAGAACAATGCAGTTTACTTTGATGACTGCCTCCACCCATTTCGGAGAAAACAAAGCTGGCGCCAACAACGCTTTACCCAAGTCCGAAAACAAGGCATGAATCATGGCATCTCTCCCATTCACAAATCATTTATTTTTCTTGGTAATTCCTCAATTACAAAACCCCCAACTGCTTCAACCTCAAAACCCCTCTACTAAACTCGGTTTCCAATTGTTTCAAATCCATGAACCCAAAAACAATAACCAACTCTACTGTACAAAAATCAAAATTCACACCCAAAAACACTTGAATTAAATCCAAATTACTACCCAAAACATCATAGACATAGAATTGAAATGAATGAATCAACACAAAAATCAGATTCACAAGAATTAGAAGTTACCTTAGGAGCAACAACAGTGGCAGCTTTAACAACAAGAGGGCTAAAAGACCTGCCATTAAGACCTTTGTTAAGTGGTACAAAAGCTGAAATCTTTACTGATGAAGTTCTAAGCCCTTCAAAACAGGGAAGACCCCTGCTTGACACATTTCCTGATGTAAGTTGTGCTGCTGCTGCTGCCATTTTCTTCCCTGATTTAATGAAGAATCACAAAACCCACAAATCAGAATCAGTAAAAAAAATAAAAATAAAAAAACCATCATATCCACCAAATTGACAAGTTTGTATAGCATTAGCATGTAATTGTGCTACTGCTACCCAGATTTATATAGCAATGTCATGTACTGTAATATGCAACAAGAAGAAGGGGAAAAAACCAGAGTGCAATGAAAAGAGTTAGCCAAAGATTACCTCTTTTACAGAAATGAAATGGGTTGTTGAAGGGAGGAGTAAGGAAGGGGATAGGAGAAATGAGAAGATATGGTTATGGTGGATAACTTAACTGGAAAAATGAAACCCTAGAATGTTCCACACTCTTATACTGTTGAGACGGACTACCCAGTGGCGAGTTATACTATTCATTCACATTATTTGACGGGTCGGGTCGGATGAGTCACATCTTGTCATCTTACCAAAGTTTTTATGTCACGGTGTCACCGGGAAACACCCAATCTCGATTAGTTAATTTCTTAGGTCAAATACCGTGGTCTCCTAAATGTTTGGGACTACCAAAGAAGAATAAATGAGATTATTGGGTAACTCCCCCCATTGTGGAGGAAGTGGTAATTCCCGAGAAGTGGACAACCAAACAACTCCCTGAAAAAGTAGTGAAAATGCACTTCCTGGGAACTTGCACTTCCCGGTAATTGGATGAGTAACCAAACGACCCCTTAGTGTTGGATAAAGGTCGCAAACTCGAGCAAAATGGTTGTTTATTTGTTATTTGATGCTGAAACTGAAATGAAGTTATCCAAAATAATCTGCTGATGAGCTTGGTTTGTAATGTTTATTTCACGTGTTTAGTCCCACTTTCTTTGCCGGAATCGCTCTTTGGAGTGGTTTTGGGGCCCCTTATGTCTCTTCTAGTGTGTTTTAGGTTTCTAGAACCGATCATGGAGAAATTGAACGATTCTATCTCATTTCCGGCGCATATGAAGCAAATGAAGAGAAGCGACGGTGACTCGATGCCTTAGACTCGATCCCGAGTCCCTTGGAGTCCACTTGAGATAATCCCGAGCACCAAGCATCGATAAGAAGTCAAGAAAGAGCAAATGGGACCTACATGGCCGTGTCCAGACCTACATGACCGTGTCAGAGGATGCAAAAGAAGTGGGTATACTGAGGTTCGACATGGTCGTGTCCAGTGTTAAGATGGACACGACCATGTCGACAAAGGCCATCCCGGCCAGGATGAAATGGTCCCGGTCGGGATGGGTCTTGGTCACGGTCGTGACCATCTTAACATAGTCGCGACGGCCTGTTTGATCCTCGATTCGATTCCTCGCTTCCTCCCCTTTCTTCCTACCTTATATACACTCCATCCTTGTATTCATTTTAGACACGAAACCTAGATACAAATTAGTGTAGCCTAGCTTAATCTCTCCCTAATCTCTCCTTAATTCTAGCCTAATCTTAGTAGTTACTTGTGTATTTGAAGATCTTTTGAAGAATCTACCTTTATTGACAACATTAGTGCATGTTCTGGATCAATTTATATACAAGACTTAGAAGCCGTTTGGTTGATGGGTTATAGGAAAGGGAAATGAAATCAATCTCCTTGATTCCCTTTGTGTTTGTTTGTTTTAACTTTTTTGCATTACCTTTCCCCCTAAGCATTCCCTCCCAAACCCCCATACTCCTCTAATTTCATTCCCCCACCCCCTAGAGGTTTGGATTTTGATTCCCTCACCCACCACCCCAACTCATAGCCCACCACCCTAAAACCACCACCCCTCCGGCACCACTACTAGTGTCACCACCACCACCACCTCCACCAATCTCGTCACTACCGCCACCCCAAGACCGCCACCACCTCGTCATTTCTATTCCCTATCGTTCTTAAACAAACAATAAGGAAAATTTAATGTAATCTCTTTGATTTCCTTTCCTTTACCCTTGTTTCCCACGTTTATTCTCTTTCCCTTTCCCGTGTTTTAACCAAACGTCCCCTTAATCTTTTCATTTCTCCTCTTTTTTGGTATAATCTTTCTTGTTTCTCCTTTCTTAATCCTTTATTAGTGTTAAAGTTTGAATCTTTGTTTATGTTTATTGTTGTTCCTAGTTTAGAATCCATTATGAATGCTTTTATTATTTTGTTGGTTTCTTAGGTTTATGTTTTGCGTTCATAATGATGTGTGAGTAGTCTCCTTACTAAGGATAGGGGAAGTGAGTGTCATTAATGGATGATTAGGGAGGAATTGATGGTGTTTGATGTCATTTACTCTGTCTCTTTTCATTGTGCACATAACATGTTTGATGAATTTCCTAGTAGACTTGTCATTGAGAAATGCATGTTTCCTAGTTTCCTCTTGTGTTATTGCATATTGATTTGTTGGTTCTCTTCAATGTTAGTGTAAGCGTAGCAAGAGATCCTTAGACCATCTAAGTGCGAGAGTCCGGACGTAATCTAGTCAAGTAGATCGTGTCTTCACCCTTGTTCTTCCTTGTTCACCTAGGCACCCATGAACTCGACTTAACCCTAGTCCTTTCTCCTATTGTCTAATCCTCGCTTTTCATCATCACTTTTGTTTATTTTGCATTGTTCTAGACCTTAGATTCTAGTTTAGCCATTACCCAATCCAATCATTTCCGTTACTCTAGGACTTAGTCTCGAACGTAACATTCTCTTGTCTATACTTACCGTCTTTGGGGATTCGACCCGACTTACCATTTGCTACCAAGCCTAGGTTAGTCGTTGGTTTCTTGGTGTTGGGATTCACGACAAATCCCTCCATCATCTGCGGAGACGTGGTAAGAAAACCGCAAGAAAACTCTGTAGGACCTTCAGAACGGTTAAATCGTAGTACTATATACTGTAATACAACGTTTTTAGAGACAGATTCGGGAACTTGGAACAAAATTTGCCGAAAATCGACTGGTTTATTCCTTAGGTGAAATAATGTGTCCTCGATTTTTAGGTACACCAAAGGAGAAATGAGAGTATCGGAAAATGATAAACTAGAGTCGGATAAAAGTCATCACAAATTCGTGCATAATACATCTTTGCTTCTTATTTGAGATGGAAATTGAACTGGAGATTTCCAGAAAAGTCGGCGGAGACGTGGTAAGAAAACCCGAAGAAAATAAGAAGTTGCTCGTTAGGACCTCCCGTACAACTCAAATTGTAATGTATATAATACGGAGTACATGTTTTTTGGAGATCCAGAACTCTAGTACAAAACTTATCAAAAATCGGCTGGTCTATTCTTTAGCTCATATAACGTGTGCTCCTAAATATTTAGGACCAAAGGAGGAGAAATGAGAACATTGGAAAGCGATAAACTCGTGTCAGTTAAAGTCGAAACTCGAGCAAAATGAACGTTTACTTGTCATCTGTGGTTGAATAAAATCGAGCTTGTGATATTCTGAAAAGGCCGCGGAGACGTGGTAAAAAACCAGAAGAAAACAAGACCTTGCTCGGTAGAGCCTCCCGGACGGTTCAAATTGTAGTCTATAACACACTGTTTTCATAGATCTGAGACCCTGGATAAAACTTACCAAAAATTGTATGCTCTATTCCTTAGGTCAAATAACATGTCCTCCGGAGTTTTTAGGGCTACTTGAGAAGAAATGAGGATATCCAAAAGCGATAAACTAAAGTCGGGAACTCGTTCAATGGTCGTTTACTTGTTAATTGAGACTGAAATTGAATAATTAGAAATATCTTAAGAGCCTGCAGAGATGAGCTAAGAAAATCGTAAGAAAACAAGAAGTTGCCCGTTGGGACTTTTCGAATGGCTCAAATTAAATCGTAATGTATACATGTTTTTCGGAGATTCGGGACCCTGTATAAAACTTGTCAAAAATCGACCGGTATATTATTTAGATCATATATAGATAGATAGATAGATAGATAGATGAGATCACAAGAGTTTGTAACTTAAGAGTCTCTTAGTGTTCATCTTAACCCTTGATCCATCCAAGATGAAGCTAGGGCTGAAATGTTGCTTCTTTATTAAAAAAAGAAGAGAAAAGTAAGATGGTAGACAATTGCATTCATCAGCACATCCTCTTACATCCTCCAAATTTACCCAAAATCCCCCTCCTTTCCCTTATTTTTTCTTCCTCGTTTTTAATTCAATTTCATTTTTTCTCTACCAAGCTCTCCTCCCTCTCAACTCTCCCTAAAAATCGAAATCATGGTAAATAAAAATATGCAATTCTGCCTTCAAGATTCTACGATCGTCAAGTCCCTACTTCTGAACCTCAATGATTTTCAAGTATTTGTTTTTATCTTTTTAGAGCATATTTAAAATAATTAATCATCTTCATCCTCATGCTTGTTTTACTGTTCATACCTTCAATTTTTTTGGTATTTATAAAATTATTCATCTTCATTATCCACAAAAAAATGAAGGTTGAATATGGATAATAATGGAGGTTGAATATTTAATATATGTTTAAATATTTTTGTACGTGATTAATGAATATGAATGCGAAGAACTTCTTTGAGCAATTGATTCACATCGTGATGGATGTAGACGGTAAGATCTGTGACACTGCAGGTTCTTGAAAAGATCTGAAGAAAATCTGTGACCGTCCGAAAATACACATCAAGCGGGATGGGTCCAAGCCAAGGGCCTTGTTTACCCTTGATAAGGCTCAAAGAAAGACTGTGTTAGAGTGGTTAGAGAATTTGAAGTTCCCTGATGGGTACGCCTCCGATATCAGTCGATGTGTTGATATTAAGAATCTGAAGTTGCAAGGTTTAAAGAGACACATTATGGGGGGTCACATTCCAACTACCGGCGTGCTTTGGACGTAAGTATTTAAAACCTTTCATTTTTTTTGGAACCTTATTTTATGTTTTCATTGTAATGATTAACAAGAAATCTATATATTCTTAATAGATTCAAATGGAAACAGGAAAACTCTCCGAGGCTGCGGAGTTGTTTGTGCAAACAAAAAGCAAAACTAATTGTAATGGTCGAATTGAAGAAGCTTCATTACGAAGAGGGGCAGAGAAATTTGGGTGAGTTTTTAACATAAGGAATCTATATTGTTCTTTATATTGTAACTTTGTGGATGAAAGATTACCTAATCATCAAATCATTGTTTTTTAAGAATCATATATGAAAGCCACATCTACCGATGAATCTGCCGGTAAAGATCCAAACCAGATATGGTTTGAGAATGTCAATGGGTACCACAAGGGAGGGGTCTATGGTACAGGGAACGCTCACCCACTATACTTCACCCCACCAAATGCTCGAGGAGGCGGCTCGACCCAAAACGGGTACGCATCCTCCGCCATGGCTCAACTGAGGACAGAGGTGGAGGAAGGAAAGATAGAACGTGCGGAGCTTGCTGAACAAATCAGGCAAACCATTGAGGTGAACAGACAAATACTTGAAGAACTTGCCCGCCTGTAGAGGAGCCTTCAATAGCATAACTGCAACTCTAGACCCTCTCCTTGACCCTTAGACCCTAGAGACTCCTTCATTGGGGGTGGGAGTGGTGTTGCCGTTAGCTTCCATGTTAGATGATTAGATCTTGTTAATAGTTGTAGTTAAAAAACTTCGTAGTTTCTGAATGTTTATTTTGGAAGTTTGTAACATGATTATGAATTTAGTTTGTTTTTGACATTTCGTTATCTTGGTTGACAATTGAGGAAATGTGAAGTTGGCGTTATGTGGACGATATGCGTGGTGTTTGGAATGTGTTCGCACATATTGTCATTGATGTGTGGTTTTTTTGATGCAGATTTTGGCTAGAAATGAAACAAATATAATCGGTTAATAAGAGCTTCAATAGTGATCAACATCGGTCACTATATGAGGGATATGGCGATCGATATCGGTCGGTAATACAGACGCACCAGGTCCCCCCAACCAGCCCAACGAGGTTCAGGTGAAGCACAGGGCGACCGATATCGGTCGCAGTAATTATAATTTTAGCGACCGATATCAGTCGCTAATTTAATTGTGACGAACAACAACCGCTAGTCAATCGCGTGTTTTTTTTAGTGTCCGACATCGGTCGCCTGTTTCCTATTTACGCGACCACGAAGGCCGACCGCGTAGTAGCGATCGATATCGGTCGCCTGTCTTTTTTGCGACAGAAGACGGTCGCCGATAGCGGTCGGTTGTTTCCTATTTTCTAGTAGTGCATATCTATTCCGGACCCCCGAATCTCAGGATAACGTGTATAATACACTTCAATTTTAGTCGTTTAGGAGATTGGATTGCGCACCGTTTTATATATATATCTTCTCTCATTTGTACACCATGACAATGTAAATCGTTCGATTTCAAGCCCAAACGACAAGTACGAGTAACTTTTGCGCGACTAAAAAATTGTCGACAACGCTGGTTTAATGCGTACTGGCACACTCGAATGTTCTCTTTTGCTGCTAAATTTCTTTTGGAGATATTATATGACTCGAATAAATAACACTCTGAAAAATTTTCAACGACTTTTTTCTCGAACCAGTAAATATCTGAAAAACGTGTATAATACACTTCGATTTCACCCTTATATGAAACGAAAACACTGAATACCGTAAACACCCCTATCTACCTAGCTCAGCTCGCAAGTTCGTAGTATCAAAGCCAAACAATGTCCTAATACGAATATGCGTTTGTTTTTGTAGGGACAAGAGGAGTAATTGGGCCTCCACCCAACAATAATCCGCATGTGTCCAAATTAAAGCCCTAACTCCTCCTCACATACGAATCCCGTTAAAATAACCAACCAAGGGCAAAGCTAGCCACCATTTGTCCTTTGTCCCCACACTCACTCTTCTAATTTCATCACATGTCCTAATTCCTAATTCATTATTTCTAGATTACATCTTACAATCATCCACAAACTGCCCTTAAACAATCACCATCTGTCTTTTGTCACCTTCAATAACCATCTATCATCTACACTCTAGAGTATACATCATCTCAAAAAAGTAATTTATATATCATCCCTTATTGTTTAATGCGGCGCGGATATATGCATTCATCATACA
This sequence comes from Agrostemma githago, assembly GCA_958450325.1. Lineage (NCBI taxonomy): Eukaryota > Viridiplantae > Streptophyta > Magnoliopsida > Caryophyllales > Caryophyllaceae > Agrostemma > Agrostemma githago. The sequence continues at coordinate 74,052,375 of OY288243.1, read as the reverse complement.
ATTATGACGATTAAATACTGTCCACGTAGATAGACAATTACAATTTACAAACCTTTTACTACCCTCCAAGTATTACTCCATATTGTTTGTTTCATCTCAACCACCTACTCGTCGCAAGTTTTTGATGAATATGTTCATCACAAACATAAATAAATTAAATATCCTAATTTTTTTTACTCCATTTACCTATTTAAAGTCAAGTTGGCCCTATGATAAACTAAAATTAGGATATTTCATATAATTGTGTTTATCTAGTTATATTCTATATTTGTATTCAAACTAAATTTTAATTAAGACTTTATTTACATCCAAAAAATTAACATAAAAGTAAGTGAATCACGGTTAAAATGTTGTATGATAGACTATGTATAAAGCAAATTATTGGTGAAATAAATAGATAATGTAGAAACAGAAGTAAAATAAGGAAAAGTATAACTGTAAAAAAAAATCGATTAACATACTGAAGATGTATTAACCTAGTGGTTAAGACTAACTGTTATGGACTAAATAATACCAAAGATGTCTTATATTTTATTACGGTCTCATGTTCAAATCTCACTCCCTCTATATTGTAATGCGATTATGCGACTAGATGCGCTCTTTGTTGGGGAAAAAATAATTCATTACCTTCATTGTTGACTTGTTGTGTCCACATCACTCTAACTTAAATAGTGACCACCTTATTATAGTACTACGGATATTATTTAGCTAAAGTGATCTAATACAAGGATTTTTTTAAAAAAAGTGATCTAATCTAAAATGACCATTTTTATCATAAATCATATTTTCTTTGTCTTGTTCATTTGTTCGTCTTTGATTAAAATACTCTTAACAATAAATATAAAAGGTAAATAAATGAACGAGATGGATGAAATAATATTTTGATTTCTATTATATTGCGCAATACAACGACTATAGACAATAATTACAGGTTGGTAATAAATCTTGAAATCATTGATTATATTTTCTTCAATATATTACTTGCATTAAATTATGATGCATACCCTTTTCCTTTCACATCCCCTCGAAAACGTTTTCCCCAGTAGATACTTCGTATCTTGTCTCTTTGGACTTTAAGTCTATTAATTTGAGACAATGATTTCATCACGTATTGTCGCAATAACTTGTATGTCAACTTACAGTACTTATTGTTAGTATATTCTCTTTTATTTTTGTCCTTGTTCGACTATCGAAACCCATGTTAATTAATTGGTGAATAATAATTAAACATAATTATTCCTTCTATTATTATCTTCCTCAAACAAATAATCCGTACATAATAAAAAATTGAGCGTAGATATTAACTAAATTACAGAGTAATTGGTAAGATCATGAAAGCTGATACTTATAATTAATCTGAGATTCGGCGTGACACTTTGTTAAACCAACAAAAACATACCGTAACAAAAAAGAGAGCTTATTTGGATGCCCTGGTAAAATATCATCGTATAAGTGAACTTACAAAAGAAAAGAGTCTAAATATTGTTGTAGTATAGTAAAAATGAAGCAACTGCCTCACAAAAATAATACTCCCGTCTACATAGAAAAATTATGACATCTTACACAATTTTTTACTAACTCACTTACCTTCCATTATTACTTTTCAATTCTTTTATCTGCTAATAATAATTTTATATGAGCAGAATTTGGAAGGTGAAAAAATGGTCCAAAATTCTACCCCTCGCACTATTAAATTAATCTTATGTGCACTTTTTTTTTAACCTTTTTTTTTCCTCTTCGTGTTTTACTTTTAGAAATTCCAAAGGCACGCGTCATGGTAAAGTGATGTATCATACGTATCCTCCTCACTATATCCATAATTATTATCGGGTTGTGAGATGGTGGTATGGTATTGATCACCCGCCATATAATCATCAAACCCGGTAAAATACCCGTATTCGGATACATAATTACCCGACCCGAGAGTCGAACTCAAACTCAACAGCTCGTGAAACGACCCTTCTCCCCTCGTCATTTCAAAATCCATTTGGACCGTGCCTTCAGAGTTATTCGGCGAATACGTGATCATAGACTCGTTATTATTTCTATCGGGTTCTTGTGGACCACCTCCTGTGTGAGCTGCAGCAGCCAGGTTCGCGAACCTGGCTGCAGCAGCTTGAATCTCTGACCGACTCATTGACTGAGCCCCCGGAATATCAGGTGGGTCGTTTGGGAAATTAAAATTAGCCGATGTTCCACGTAAGCAAAATTGAGCAGCATCGAACGCACGTGCTGCTTTTTCGGGGGTGTCGTATGATCCCAACCAAATCCTCTCGCGACTGTTGGGGAGACGGATTTCCGACACCCATTTGCCCCATTTCCTCTTGCGCACACCCGTGTACTTGCAGGAGGACGACTCAGACTTCTTACCCTTGTCGGGGGAAGACGAGGACGACGAAGGGTGGTTGTGGTTGTGGTTGTGGTTTCCATTTGTAGTGATGAAAGTATTGTCCATAGTTGGGAGAGGATGATTTGGGTGTGAGGAGGAGAGTGTGTAGTGTAATGTAGGAGGAGAGTTGCGATGGTGTGGATGATGTGTGTAACAAATAATGGGGGTTTTTTAATGCTATATATACTCATGGTTTGGGGGAGTAAAAGAGTCAACACTCTAAACAAGCGTGTAGTCAGAGAAGGATGAAAGGGACACGTGGAGAGAGATGAGAGTAGCGATACGGATTTAGGGAAAATTGTACGCGGTTGATGTTGTACCTTTGGTAGTTCGGTACCAAAGAGTTCTTTATAAGCACGTGACACTAGTTTATACTTCTGGTATTGATAACTCTTTTATATTTATTAAATTTATTATTTTATATTTAATACAAAAAAAATTGTAACAAATGTCCATGAAAAGATAAAATAAAAATGGAGAAAGTATCTTCTTTCGTGCGTCACTTTTATCTGATACCCCTACCTTAATAATTATGATATGATCAGTTTGTAATCTGTAACCTCTCCTCAAATTAATAAAACTCCTCCATTCTTCTGCCCGTGAACGTAATTAACATGTTGTTAGTGAACCACGTAGGTACGAGAGTTTATATAGTACTCTCAAACCCTAACAAAAAACACTAGAAACCTAATAAGAAACCCTAGGCCTAACTGCTCAAATATTAATTAGGAAATTCTAATTAAACAAATATTAATTAAGAAATTCTAATTAAATAGATATACAGATTTTAATTAAGAAACCATAATTAAACATATTAAAGTCATAAGTCAACAAATCTCCACCTTGACTTGAGCTCCCTCTCAATCAGATCAGACAGATGTACCAGATTGATGCACTCCAACAAATGTCAAATTCAACAGATTCAAGCCATAAGGCAACAAATCTCCACCCTAATTGTACTCTCTTTCACTCAGATTAGATAGATGTACCAGATCGATGCAATCCAACGAATGCCAGATTAAACAGATTTAAGCCATAAGTCAACAAATCTCCACTTTGACTTGAACTATGTTTCAGTCAGACAAATCAAATGTACCAGATGTTCAGATGCACTCCAAGGAATATTGTTAGATGTACCAAAAATTCTTCTCTCAATTAGATAAATGTATTAGATGCACTCCAACGAATGTCAGATGTACCAGGTGCAATCCAAGTAATGTCAGATGTACTAGAAAATACTTTCCCCCTTCTGCCTCGGATATTGCCCAACAAGGGGCAATCAGATACTAACATTTAGCAAGTGCAAACAGTGTTGAAACTTGCTATGCGGAACCATACCAGACAGACCCACCATTTCATCTTCATGAGCATACCTGTTCGGAGACTTCCCAAAATTGGGCCTGATTGATCGCTCACGGACCAAACTCTGTTGATTCTGAACTATTAATGAAGAACCTGATAGTTCATATTCATATTCGGACGGTAGTGGTTGATCTCAGGCTGCGGTTCATCACTATTATCATGAGTGACTTTCTGCTCCACCTATTTATCAGTACTACCACTACTTCTATTATCTTTCTCCGTGATTTCACTGATGATATCACCAGATAGACTCTCAGCGGTGACTATGTTGTCTCTCTACTTCACGAGTGACGCTCACCCTTCCCATTGTTTTAACAACGTCCACATCTTGATTTGTTACAGACTAAAACTATTCCTCTTATTAAATCTCTCGATTTTAAAGCTCATCTCAAACATCTTTCTCACGGATTAGAAAAAACTTAAGGTTCTAACACCAATTGTTATAATAAAAGATAGAAAATAAGAACGCAAAATCGAAAAACAGACAGATTACGTGGTTCATTAACAATGGGTTAAATATGTCCACAAGCATGAAGAGGTGGAGTTTTATTAATTTGATAAGACATTACAGGATGATATGATAATTATTAGGATAGTGGTATGAGAGTTTATATAACCCTAAACAGAAATCCTTGAAGCCCAAAAAGAAACTCTAGCGCAGTGGCCAGGTGCTAAGATATTCAGATATTGATTAGGAAACATTGACCAAACAGATATTAATTAAGAATCCTAGCTAATTAAATAGGTATATAGACTTTAATTAGAAAACTTTAATCAAACAAGTTCATAAGTCAACAAATATTCACATTGACTTGAGTTCTTTTTCAATCAGATCAGTAACAGATGAACTCCAACGAATGTCAAATTAAACAGATTCAAGTCATAAGTCAACATATTTGATATAGCCATTGTAATTGAGATGAATATCTGACTCATGTTAATGTGACGATAAATATATCCATTGAAAGTAAGAATAAAGGAAAAAATGGAGCTCCATGTTTTAAAAATGGCTGAAGTTCTTCGTGTTGGATATAAGCAGCAGCTAGGAAGCCATGAGCCGTAAAGTGAAAAAAAAAATTAAGTGGGGTCCGCATGGACCACAGTGTAAATGTCCCATGCACATCCACAGTGGGGAGTATATTCACTATTCACTGATTTCAATTGATGTCCACCGTGGGGACTCGGGTGTACTGTCACAAATTCTTCATCTCAACCGGATTATCGGCGATAAGTTTATGATCGATTAAAAAGGTTAGTTAATTATTCTGTATCTATTTACATAAAAATTAAATATTTGTTATTGTTTAAATATTTTATTTTATCATTTATATACATGTGAATATTATTTAAATGTCATAAATTTATACTCCCTCCGTTCCAATGAATTGTTTGCCTTTCCTTTTGGCACCAAGGTTAAGGGAACCAATGAGAGAGTGACATGTAGAACAAAACTCATGAAAATGATCAAATTGCATATAAAAAACATTCCTAAAATAGAAAGGCAAACAATTCATTGAGACGTCCCAACCAATATGGAATAGACAAACAATTCATTGGGACGGAGGGAGTAAATTGTTAGAGATATTCGTCACAAAAAAATTTATTGTATCATAAGTCGTTATATTGTTATGTGGCCTTCTCTTTTGAAAAGAAATTGAACTAATGATACAAATACAGAGTACCAACTAACTCAATTAAATAATGTCATTTTTGGTTACTATGATGTTTTAATGTTTTATGTATGGAAACAAGTATAAGTAGGAATAATCCGAAAACTATAATAGAGATTTAAATAAATAAATATCCATAATCATAGGAATAAATTCTACGGTGTTTTTTAAAGGCCGTTAATACTAATTACCCATCTTAAAACGACAATGTAAAAGTAAAATAAAATAAAATTAATAGTCTCTTGTGAGATCGTCTCACACTAAAATAGTGTGTGAGACGACATATTTTTAATACACTAAAAAAAATATACTCCGTGTAAAATACAATCTAAGGTGATAATGAGACGGCTAGGTCAAAACTCAGGTCATGCGAGCTCTACTCACGTTCAAACACGAGTAGAAAACTTAGTGACTGATCAAGTTGCTTAATTGAGCAAGCATTGATTGATTTGGTTTAACAACGACGAATCGTGTATTAATCTTGCTTAATAATCTACGGAATTGCTATTTCATACACGGGTTTTACTACGTTGTACACATTTTGTCATTTTTTTCCCGTCTTTACCCTTCTCTTTCAAAAAACTCTCTTTTAAAAACTTCATTCAACCTAGACAAATTAATCAATCACTTCACCGTTATTGAAATTTATTCGACATGGAACACGTGATGTAGATCCTGTTGATTAAATTGTTAATTATCTCGTTAATTTCTTATTAATAGTTTAATTATATCGTTAATTATCTCATTAATTTAGGGTTTAGTAATTACAATATTTCAATCAACGTTGTTTCGTTGTGTGCACGATTGATGGCTTCGTGGATGGGTGGGTCGAAGTAGGTTGTGTGGGTGGTTGTGGGTGAGGATGGTGTTAGGGACGGTGGTTCACGGTTTTACGGCAAGGTAGGTATAAGGTTTTGGGGGCCTTTTTTTTCCTTTTTTTTTTTTTCTTTCTCTCGTATTATTATAAATTATATTATTTCTTGAAATTTATAATTTATATAATTTGATTGTAGCATTTTTCAAGAATTTGTACTTTTTGGAATTATCGATCTCAATATCTATCGTACATGATTTTATTGAGGGTTGCACTTTAATGAAAGATTGTAGAGATCTTGAATAATTTTTTTGGTTTTCATTCTCAAATGGAAGGGGCAAATTCGAAAATTGCGTGTACAATGAAGTAATACTCGTGTATGAAATATCACGTCCCATAATCTAACACAGAACTAATATGATGATACGGAGTATATATTTATTGATGGTCGTTCGAATTCATTATGACTGAATTGTAGTCCAATTAAGGTGGAAGAAGCTAAGACGGTAGTATAAATGAGAGAAATTATTAGGTCGTATATCCTTGAGTTTTGATGAGACCAGGTTATTGTGTTGTTTTCACACGATTCATTTTTCTCACATATACTACGTAGGCACGTAGCTAGCAAGTACGGAGTACTACTGTAACAAGTTAAGAAGAAGAACAACATAAAATACATGCACTCATTTGACTTCTGAAAACTCAAATTAAATTAAAGCCGCCATCATGTATGCTTGTAACGACCAACCCCCGCCCTCTCCAACTTGAACAACCTTACTGCGAGTACTTGAATTTATATAGCGACGTAGCCATTAGCCAAGCTAAGCGCGGTTTCCATATAATAAAGCTAGTCAAACACTTTTCATCTCTTTTCTCCTAATATTATTATGAATGAATATACTGTACGGAGTATTATTTTGTTAGTCTTCCCTTTAAAATAATATGAGTACATATTCTTGTTCGTTTCGAATTTTTACATGTTATTGCTTAGGAACCGTGTTTTGGTACTATGGATAATATATAACTCGTTATAACAATACAACGGATAATCCATCACAAGGAAGATCATTTGTTACAGACACATATATATTGTGACGAATCAAATAGGAATAGGAAAGACAGAACAAAAAGTAGAATATTTGCTTGGAGAATAGTAAATAAGTTGTTTTTGACTACTAACGCAGATAATATTTAACACGTTATAAATTTGTAACGAATACTCGTAAACCTATTTCAAGTGGAAGTCAGTCATGTTTTTGGAATTAATTAAAAATAGTTATGATTACAAGTCAAAGGGGATTGTCAAATGGTGAGTCGTTAGTAGTTAACGTATATATGTACGCGTTGTTCGGTAAACGGACATCACACACAAGTACATGATGATTACATGAGTTGCTGAGATTTTGACAACAATAATTTATACTCACTGGAGTACTGTATACGGAGTATATTGCTTCTCGTAAGCTTTCACGTCAATATAATTATATATATGCATCATGCATGATTGCATATTTGCATGCATGCACCTTTTATAGCCACAATCCCATGCTTATCATACCTTCTATTTCGGGTATGAATGTACGATGGACCATATATATCCACACTTGTGGAATTATGTACTCCGTACTAGTCTCTACTTTAGAAATACAAAACTAACTTTGAAATTATGAAATATATCATATATTATGTAAAAGGTGATTACAAATTACAATACTCTGTAGTAAATAGTTATCGCCTATATATATATAAGGTCTCGTAATACAATAATTCTATTGCATACTCCCTCTCATCCATTCAATTCTTTACACCTACTATAAATGGACAATTCAATCAATTCTTTACATTCCCCTTTTGGCAAAAGACTTTACCTTATAATCGTCATATCATTCATCTATTTATACAAAATGACACTACTTTTTGTAGGAATAATGTTAGTTAGAGGTTGTTAGAAGTTGGTTAACTGTAACTAAAAGTTGTTAGGAGTTAGTTACAACAAACAATAGTCATCCTAACTGCTATATATACACAGGATGTAACATATTGTAAATCACTTTTTGCAATCCTGATTCAATCAATTACTCATTCCAATCTTTCAATCCTCTTTCTCTCATTAGTTCAACATGGTATCAGAGCTTTTCTAAGTTCTTTCATACGTTTCCGCATAAAACAAATCAGAGTATATTTCCACCATTAGTTTCTTGGAAGTTTCTGCAACAATGGCTGCCGAATCAAGCACGATCAATGTGGATAATCCACATTACATTCATCCTTCTGATATGACCGGAGTCAAGCTAGTCGCTAATGTCTTTGAAGGTATCAATTTTGGTAATTGGAAAAGAGGGATGTTAATTGCTCTTTCAGCTAAGAATAAGGTGGGGTTCATTGATGGAAGTATCAGCAAACCTCCTGCAACATCAGCTTTAGCAAAGAACTGGCAAAGATGCAACGACATTGTCTTCTCTTGGATCTTGAATTCATTATCTCCTGATATAGCAGATTCTATCCTTTACAGTAGCTCTGCAGAAGCCGCATGGAAGGAGCTTGAAGAAAGATTTGGGCAATCGAATGGGGCTCAGCTGTACGGTATTCAGAAAAAGCTTGCAGAGTTTAGTCAAGGAAATGACAGTGTTGCTGCATATTTCACCAAATTCAAGTCTGTTTGGGATGAAATCGATGGTTTCAATGCGAGTACTAAATGCTCCTGTGATTGTGAGTGTGGGGCAAGAGAAAAACAACTGGAATTTTTGGAAACACAACGAGTGGTGCAATTTCTTATGGGTTTGAATGAATCATATTCAGTAATTAGAGGCACTATTCTGATGCAACATCCTTTGCCTAAACTCAGTTTTGTCTATAATAATCTTCTTCAAGAAGAGAGGCAAAGAGAGATTCACAATTCAAACCAATTTCAGTTGGATGCAGCAGCTATGTACTCCAAGAACCTGCAATATCAGAAGAATTATCAGCAAAATCAGGGGTCTAACTACCAGCAAAACCATGCTTATAATCAGAATTCATACAATCAGCAGGGTCAGCAGCAACGCCAGGGCTATAACAAGACTCAGCAAAATCAGAATGGCTATCAACAGAAAGGCAAAGAAAAGGGAGATGATGACAGGCCATTCTGTAAGTATTGCAAGAAAATGGGGCATCTGGTAGATCACTGCTGGCATCTACAAAAGAAGAATCGAAAGTTTGCTGGAAATGTGTTCAATGAAGAGGAATCTCGTGACTCTCCTAATTTTGCTGAAGCAAGTAATCGCAATCAGTCAGATTACTCTGATGACATTCCTACTACATCTGCTAATTTTGCTGGTACTGTCATTCCTGCTCATTTTTCATTCAATTCGTCTTCACATGCTAGTTCATCTAATGTTTTTTTGAACACTTGGATCTTAGACTCAGGCGCTAGTGACCATTTCTGTTCAAACAAGGCTTTATTCTCCACTTTTGACACTATTAGTAAACCTTTCTTTATTTCTTTACCTAATGGACAGACCGTTAAAGTTGATACTGTAGGTACTGTGGTTGCCACCACAGGTTTAGAATTGCGCAATGTACTGTATGTTCCATCTTTCCGTTTTAATCTTTTGTCTATAGGTAAACTAACAAAACAATTGAATTCGGAGGTTCATTTCTCATCTAGTTCCTGCTATTTGCAGGACTCTTCCAAGAAGCACTTGGTGATTGGTAGAAACTTGCATGACCTTTATTTGTTGCATAATTCTGTTCCAGATGTTCGTTTACCTTCTGTCAATTCAGTTGATTCCGTTAGTTCTTCCAATGTTTCGTGTAATATTTGGCATAACAGATTAGGACATTTACCTCTGTATAAAATGAAACTCATGCATCTATGTACTGATTCCGATTTTCAATTGTATCATGAACAAATTGCTTCCTGTCAAATTTGTACTCAAGCAAGACAGCATCGACTGTCATTTCCTGTTAGTACATCCATTTCTTTTGCTTCTTTTGATCTTATACATATTGATTTATGGGGTCCTTATCATACTTCTACTTACAATGGGTTTAAATACTTTATGACTATTGTAGACGATTTTTCTAGGTGTACATGGGTGTATCTTCTTTCCTCTAAAAGTAATGCTTTCACTTGTCTCAAAGGTTTCATTAAGATGGTCGATACTCAATTTGATAAGAAGATAAAAACAATTAGGTCAGATAATGCATTCGAATTGGGTAGGAGTGGTCCAACATCACAATTTCTGATAGATAATGGCATCTTGCATCAGACAAGTTGCTTCCACACCCCACAACAAAATGGGGTGGTGGAAAGGAAACACAAACATCTATTAGAGATGGCTAGAGCTTTGCGTTTTCAATCTAACCTGCCCAAGAAATATTGGGGAGAGTGTGTGTTAACTGCTACTTATCTGATCAACAGACTTCCTTCAAAAGTCTTGCATAACATGTCTCCATTTCAGATTTTGTTTGGTAAAAAGCCAGATTTTAGTCATATTAGATCCTTTGGTTGTTTGACGTATGCTACTACTTCCAAACCTGGAAGAGATAAATTTGATTCTAGGTCTATTAAAAGCTTGTTTTTGGGATATTCTGCTGGCAAGAAAGCGTATAAGTTACTTGACTTAGATACTCATTCTGTTTTTGATTCAAGAGATGTTATTTTTCATGAGAATGTCTTTCCATATGTTCAAAACTCTAGAGAGGGTTTTGTGCCTTTGCCTTCTAATTCTGATGTTTTGCCTGCTACTGATATTGAAGATTCTGTTCCTGATCTGACTGTTACTACAACTACTTCTAATACTCATGTTAATACTCATGTTAACCCCATTCCTGAATCTGCACCTCTAAGACAATCTAGTAGAGCATCTAGGGCACCTTCTTACTTGCATGATTATGTTTGCAAATTGCCTGCTACTGGGCAAGTTAGTTGCTGTCACACTCTTACTACTCTATGTGAGGGTCCTATGGCACTTTGTTGCACTGTCACAAACGCACCTGTTGGTCCTGTTCAAGAACCTAAATCTTATGAAGAAGCGGTTGTCTTCCCTGAGTGGCAACAAGCTATTGATGCTGAATTCAATGCCCTTACTGCAACTGAAACATGGTCTGTGGTTCCTCTTCCTGTTGGGAAGAAGGCTATATCCTCCAAATGGGTGTTCAAAGTAAAGCATAAGTCAGATGGCACTATAGAACGCTACAAAGCCAGACTGGTTGTCAAAGGATACACACAAAAAGAAGGTGTAGACTATACAGAAACCTTTTCTCCAGTGGTAAAAATGACCACCATTAGGAGTTTAGTTGCTGTGGCTGTTAAAAAGGGCTGGATTATGGCTCAATTAGATGTCAATAACGCGTTCTTACATGGTGAATTAGACGAAGAAGTCTACATGAAGATTCCTCAAGGGTTAAAGGTTCAAGGTAAAAATATGGCTTGTAAATTACAGAAATCACTTTACGGATTGAAACAAGCGTTTCGACAGTGGAATGCTAAGCTTTGCCAAGCCTTAAGATCAAGAGGTTATTCACAATCACTTAATGATTACTCTTTATTCTCCAAAAAGACAGCAGGAAAGGTGGTGTTCTTAGCTGTTTATGTAGATGACATCTTAATGGTAGGCGATAATCAGGAAGAGATGAATGATTTAAGAACTTTCCTCGACAACACATTCAAAATCAAAGATTTGGGATCTTTGCATTACTTCCTTGGGATGGAATTTGTCAAGGTACCGAATGGAATAGCTCTAACCCAAAGGAAGTTCACCAAAGAATTACTGGAAGATTTCGGTTATCAAGATTGCACTACAGTTAGTAGCCCCCTTGATGCAACAGTCAAATTGGGCACCGATGCTGGTGATTTAATCCCTAATCCTGCTGATTACAGAAAGTTGGTTGGTAAATTAAACTACCTCACTAATTCTAGACCTGATATAGCCTACTCAGTTCAACTTTTGAGCCAATTTATGGCATTTCCAAGGCAACAACATTGGCTTTCAGCTTTACATGTGCTCAGATATTTGAGGAATGACATATCTCAGGGAATACTTCTCAATGATAGTTCAGCATTGGATTTGCAAGGTTTCTGTGATGCAGACTGGGCTGCGTGTCCCCAGACCAGACGTTCTGTGAGTGGGTTCGTTATATTTCTTGGTTCCAGTCTCATCTCATGGAAATCGAAAAAGCAGCAAACAGTTTCCCTTTCTTCTGCAGAGGCCGAATACAGGTCACTTCGCAGAATTACTTCAGAACTAGCATGGTTAACAAGGTTGCTTGCTGAACTGGGTGTTTCTGACATTACTCCTATACCCATTAAGTGTGATAGTCAAGCAGCGATTCATATCGCTAAAAACCCTGTATTCCACGAGCGCACCAAGCACATCGACTTGGACTGCCACTTTGTAAGAGAAAAGCTTCAAGACGGCCTAATCAGCTTATCCTACATACCTACTAAAGACCAACCTGCAGACCTGTTCACCAAAGCCTTCACTGGTCCTCATCATCGAATGCTACAGTCCAAGTTGGGACTATTTCATAGTCACCAACTTGAGGGGGGATGTAGGAATAATGTTAGTTAGAGGTTGTTAGAAGTTGGTTAACTGTAACTAAAAGTTGTTAGGAGTTAGTTACAACAAACAATAGTCATCCTAACTGCTATATATACACAGGATGTAACATATTGTAAATCACTTTTTGCAATCCTGATTCAATCAATTACTCATTCCAATCTTTCAATCCTCTTTCTCTCATTAGTTCAACACTTTTTCCTTACTTTAAGTTTGATGGACCCATAAGACCATAACACTATTTGATTTACCAATAATATCATTACTTTTACCACTTTTCTTAAAAATGATGAAATATTTTACGTGAAGGATTGTTTGGATGGGAGGAAGTATGAAATATACGTACATAGTACTCCGTACTATTTTCCCGCTAAGTTTCCAAGGACTAGTACCCCTTTATTATAGCTAGCAAGTTAAATTTCAAATACGGAGTAAATTTTATTTCGACGATAGTTTAGCTGACACATTTACCTTTAGTTGTAGTTTATTCACAGGGGGTCCCAAGGGCAGCGCAATAGGCGCAATGGAATCGGGCCTCCAATTTTTTGGGGCCTCAATATCCAATTATGATTTATTTTACGGAAATTTCCCATGGTACCCTCGAACTATGTCAGATTACACATGGTACACCCGCTTTTAAGTTTGTTCCCATGGAAACCTTGAGTATTATAATTTACTTCCCAATTTGCCCTTACCCCATATTCCGTTATAACGCTGTGTGATTAATAATTAATCACACTTACACTCTCACACACTAACACACTCTTGCTCACTCATTCACTTATTCTCTCTCTATTATCTTTTCACCTTCTTTCATCTTCTTCACTGTACAAAAAAATGGCAAACAAAACTTCATCACCATAACCTACCTCGATCATCCTGAAACATCAACTTATTAAAACCATCATCCAGCTACGAAAAGTTCATTTATGTGATTAAAACCATTTCTTTCAATAAGCACTAGGTAAATTACTAACCCTCCTTATTTTTGCATTTATGTGATTAAAGCTTCGTTTTAATCTTCCTCTATGCTATTATGTGATTAAACCGTTTTTATTTTCGTAGATTTTTTATGTTTATTTTATAAATTTTGATTTAAAATTGTGATTAAATTAGGGTTTGGATTATATGTTTCAATTAGGGATTTTTATGAGTCATAAATTTCAATTCCCAATCCGATACTATGTTCAGTGGGTGATACTAGATTGATTGTTAATCTTATATTGTTCATTAAAATGGGGGTAAAAATTGGATATGATACTCTCTAATAATGGAATTATAGTATCATCAACACTCCCATCCCCTATTAGAAAATTGTGTTATTTGCGGAAGTCAGGTGACTATAAATCATGTATGGTTAGAAGTACGTTGGTATAAGGATAATAGATTAGCTTCTCAATGACTGAAGAAGAGCCAGAATTGTAGCTATGTAGATTGGAGATGGAGTGCTTTCTTTTCTTTGATCGACAAATTCCCAATTTTGGATTATGTTACTTGGGGTAATAAAGTGTATTACTGCTATCAATATCGCAATTCACAAGTCAGTGTCATACATACTCATAGCCATAATTGGTTGATGAAGAAAAGAGAGTGTGTTCTTTGATACTCCTATTGCCAGTGCTCCCTTGAATTTACTCCGTATTAATTAGAGTTGCTCTCTCACCATACATTTGAGTTTGTCCAAGACTCACATATAGTATTTTAATTGAAACCTGTAATTAATTGTTAGTCTGGTTGGCCATTTATACAGCAGTAGCGTTATTGTCATCAAGAGCAATCCTGAGAAGAGTAATTGTCTCGTTATAAAGGAGTAGTGTTCTTGTTGAATGATGTCAGGTTTGTCATTAAGAGCATCATTTGTAGTTGAAGTTCACATGGATGTGATGTTCTTGTTAGTATTTACGCTATCAATTTACCTGTGACTGTCAAAAAAAAGGAAGTGTGAAAATGGCAGAACACCCAAATCCCACAAAAAAGGGATCTTTTTGGCTTTGTGGGCTAAATATTACAACCCCTAATTTCAAAAAGTTAGGGTTTATGTTCAATTAGGAATGTTTATGAAATATTTTTGCTTTGAATTTAAATTGTTTGTTTAGTTGTCAATTTTCGTATATGCATCATGACTATTGAATATTTCGAATGTGTTATATTTCATTGTGTTATATTCTTATTATGATTGTGTTTACTGAATTCTCATTTAATGTAGGTGTTTGTGTATAACTAGAATGCATGACAGCTGAAAAATGGTTGGAAGTTCAATATGATGGAAAGTCCTTCGATTATTCTATGTACAACATTGATTTGATGCAATTAATGGATGTAATTGCCGATTAAAGTAGACTAAAGTTCATGATCGAACCAATTATGATGCTTAAATTTTACAATTTTGACATAGAATCAATTTTCTTATTGATGTCACAAACTATTTCCATTTGTTTTTTCATCTTTTTCTTCAAATCTTGTTGAATGGACACTTTATCAACTACCCACATTGCATTATTAGAAGATGTTTCTTCCGTTCTATATTCGTTCTTTTATTGCATCTTAGGCATGTTTTGTTTTCCATTTGAATTCCTCTTAGGGTTGAACTTGAATGTGAAACCGAAATTGTTGGAAGTTTGATTTGTGTGGATTTTTTTGTTCATATTCTGTCAAAATAGAAAGGAGTGTGCATTTATAAGCATTTGCGTAACGGCTAGTTCAATAGTCTAGCTGTTACTTTGTTTCAAAGAGTCGCCCCTTTGGTTTCAGGGGTACCATGTGAACAACAATGTAACCTTAGGGGTACCATGGGAACAACTATCAAACATTAGGGGTACCATGAGAACGCCTCTCTTTATGCCAAGGGTTTCAAAAGTAAATATAAATAATTCATTAGAACGGAGTAAGTAATTTATGCTGGAAGATGAGTGAGTTTTTGTGGAAAGTTGTAGCCTATGCACAACTTCTAGAGTCCTAGGGTCATTCATCCGTACGTGTTTATTTTTACTTGGACTACCGCCCATGCATATACATATTAACATATATATATTCCGTAGAATACAAGTGAAGTAATTACTGGTATGAATCCTGCTCTAATCACCAACCAACCAACCATGTTTTTTCCTGTTCATCGCCTCCATCCTTTGACGACGCATGTTTTCCTCGTCCTTCTACTTCTATGGTCTTTCGTTGGTTGTACTTTTTATTCCGTACAAATTAAAGTCAAACTTTGTAAATATTTCCAGTCAAAATGCAGTGTGAATCAATAATAATACTCGTACTAATTAAAATACTACGAGTAGTAATCATTTTGCCACATTAAATATAAGGTATGTACAAACGGGTGCATGCATGTCCTGCTCTGACTTTCATTTAATAAACGGTTTTATGAACTAGGGATTTCAAAAGCTCCGCAATGGACATATTATCTCATGTCAAAACGGTCTAGTAATAAGAGTATTGTGAATTCCTTCATACTCCGTATAAAACTTGGTCAGGTCTGATCACTTTAGAATTTTTTGTAACATACAATTCTAGCCTTCTATAATACGTATCGTATATATTATTGATTTATCGCGTAAATGGAAACCTCATAATCCGTACCCTACCAAATACCCAAACTGATGAGTTGTTTGATTTGTAACTCAAGTTATTGCCCCGATCAAATCATACATGTATGACCTAGATGTTTATCTAAGCATATACATGTACGAAGCGATATATATCTTTTAAAACAGTTGATGATTACGAGTATAATGGATCGGGTATAACCTCACCTAGCCCGAGTGGCCGAGCCAATATGATCCCAAGACTTATAACGTTGTAAACGACCTGATCCAAAATACATCATAACTTAAATCCGACTCATATAAACCGTTTACCATGTTTACGTTCAAGTATGTGTCGCCTAGCTAGCTTGATACTTGAATAAGAAAATTAAAGCAAAGCAAAGTTGAAAAGCTAGTGTTTATTTACCGTTAACGCGTACGTGCTTCAACACATGAATTGAACTACATACTAGAGTAGTAGAGTACGTGATAAATTGATGATACATGAGACATGCATAACATGATTATAATAATATCCTTTTACGTTGTAAGTTGTAAGTTGTAAGTTGTAACATAGCAGTCACCAATAAATCCCTCACGTCATCGTTCGTTCGTCCTATTCCCCCTCGCATTTCTCCCATCTACTCACATATACTTCCAACTAAAAAAATTCACTACATACTCATCAGTAACAAACTAACAAAGTGTATTTTTTGTCGATAAAAATATCCAGAAAATAATACAAATTCTTACCTCTGAGGAATATATTGGACACAAATTTATGATGGGTTAAATATGAAATGTAAGAATATTTTATGCTATAATAATATTACGGGATATGCAATATATCTTCCCTATTATTATGGTAATATTTCTTCCTCATAATTATGGTCTTATTGGAAATCGGGATCCTATAGAGATATGTTATTACAATAATATCGGACTAAATAAGGAGTCTTTCCATATTTACTCAACCTTGATGGAAGGTCGAGATTACGGTATCTAAAACCTTATAGGAAATTGGTCCTCTCTCTGCCTATATAAAGGAGTCTTCCCCATCAGAAACTCCATACAAAATTAAGAAACACAACACTTATAATTATTATAGGAAAAGAGAGAGAAACCAACCTATTATTATTATTTAAAGATTGAAGATTATTTGAAGTCGTCTTATTATTATTTCGGGGTCATCTTATTATTATTTGAAGACGTCTTATAGAGATCTAATATCGTTCGTATTAGATCTCGACTTATTCCACAATGTCAGGAGGTATGTCTTGATCTCTCTTAATTAATCTTTTGTGACCTTCATGTTGTTCAAAGATTTATGGGAATTATGTTTTATTTATGTCATGTTAATAATATGATAACATGTGGTATCAGAGCTTAGGTTATTGAACTCATGATTGTCCATTAATTAAGATTATTATTTTACATCGTAATTGTATGTGAAATTAGGTTATTTTCGATTATGCGAGTGGATTTACGTTATCACTTTTGTTATTACTCTGCGTACGTATGTATAATAATCTATGCAAATAATCTAATGTGTGAAAGTGTGAAAGTATGCAACTCACTCTAATGATCACTATTTACAGTGTGATGTTGTCCCTAACTATTTGTCTTTACCGAATTTCATATTATTCATGCGTTATGCTATTCGCCTAGTAGTCATACAATTTGTTTATTTATCTTACTGATCTACACATGCACACATGTACACTTAAGATCAAAATAAGTTTAATTGTTGATGGACTTTATTGTTTTGGTGATATTACATATAAGTGATTTTTCCATATTTGATCATGTAATGTTTGATGATGAGTAGTTGTCTCCTAAATTTCTTGTCATGACAAAGTTCTTATTATTAATATGAAATTAATGAAAGTTTAACCTGAAATTGATATCATTATTGTCTTGATTATATTTTAAACTGATTTTGTCATGATTATATGAATTTACTCTATACATATTGATTGGTATATAGATTAATGTTTTAATGTAGAATGACCTAAAATTTTATTACTTGAGGTGTAATCCATGACTATATATGATTATGATTTAGTTTCACCGTATTATTTATGCTCATTCGATATAATTATCGTCTGACAAATAATGATTTATAATAAAATATAATTTCATATTTTTCGGTTTTAGATGATGTTAATATGAAATTTTTA
The DNA here is from genome assembly GCA_958450325.1 of Agrostemma githago. Lineage (NCBI taxonomy): Eukaryota > Viridiplantae > Streptophyta > Magnoliopsida > Caryophyllales > Caryophyllaceae > Agrostemma > Agrostemma githago. The sequence continues at coordinate 74,033,888 of OY288243.1, read as the reverse complement.
TGGTTAAATTTCACCGCAGTGAATTTACAACTTAAAGTTTAATTTTGACTTACTACAGTCATAATATCGTTTACACAGATAAATTATACATATTTACCCACAGGTAGATTATATTGTTTTGTGTAACACTTTATTTAATCTTTTAGTGAATACCCACAGGAGCACTAATAAATATGTGTTGTTTCATATTGAGGCCTTATTATTTATTTTATCTTGTTTTAAATCACAGCTAAATTACCTAATCATCAAGTGCAATCATATGCTAACTCTGTTGTTCAGCTTAATGGAACTAACTAATCTGAATGGAAAGAGCAAGTTGAGTTCACCTTAGGGTTAATGGAACTGGATACTTGTCTTCGCAAAGACAAGCCAGCTGCCTTAACTTCTGATAGTACCGCTGCTGAAAAATCTCTCCATGAAGCTTGGGAGAGATCTGACAGACTATGCATTTTATTCTTGCGTTGGACCATTGCAACCAACATTAAGACCTCCCTACCTAAAGCTGAAAGTGCAAAGAAGTACCTTGAGGATATTGAAGAACGGTTTAAGACTGCTGATAAATCCCTTGCTGGAAAATTAATGGCAGAACTTACAACCATGAAGTTCGATGGTACTCGCAATATGCATGATCATGTTCTTGAAATGACCAACCTTGCGGCCAAACTAACGAGTTTAGGAATGACGATGGACGATTCTTTTCTAGTCCAATTTATCCTAAACAGTTTATCATCCTCTCCTGCATACGGACCATTTCATGTGAATTATAACACTCTCACTGAAAAGTGGAGCTCTAATGAATTAGCCCACAAATTGGTTCAAGAAGAGGCTAGGCTGAATCAACAAGGTATTAAAGCAGCTCATTTCATTCAAGGAGCTGGATCTAATAATGCTGGAAAAAAGCACCACAAAGGACCGAAAAGGGAATCATCCAAAACTATTGAGGCTGACCAACAACCCAATAAGAAAAGGAAAACAAACTGCAAGTTCTGTAAGAAATCTGGACACTTCCAGAAGGACTGCACTAAACGTCGAGAATGGTTCGAAAAGAAAGGTAAACCAATGGGTTTCGTAAGTCATTTTGAATCAAATCTTAGTTATGTTTCCTCTAATGATTGGTGGATTGATACCGGTGCTAATGTCCATGTTTCAAATTCAATGCAGGGATTCCTTACGACCCAAATCACAAACCCAAGCAATAACTTTCTTATTATGGGAAATAAAGTCAAAGCTCCAGTGAAAGCTATTGGAACTTTTCGTCTTATTTTAGATAGCGGTTTTCAGTTAGACTTATGTCAAACTCTTTATGTACCGTCTGTTTCTCGTAATTTGTTTTCTGTTAGTGAACTTGATAAAGTTGGATATTCTTTTGAATTCGGCAAAGGCAATTTCAGTTTATTTAAGAATTTTAGTCCTATTGGTTCTGGAATTTTGATTGATGGTTTTTACAAGCTTAGTCTTGATAAACAGTTTGCTGAAAATCGCCTTGCTTTGCATGTTAATACTGAAACAAAACGACAGTCATCTAAAAACGACTCATATTTCTTGTGGCATAAAAGGCTGGGTCATATATCCAGTGAAAGAATTAAAAGGTTAGTAAAAGATGGAATCCTTCCGACTCTAGATTTTACTAATAATAAAGCGTGTGTAGATTGTATTAAGGGTAAAACAACAAAGCACACAAAGAAAGGAGCCACAAGAAGTACACAGCTTCTTGAAATTATACATACAGATATTTGTGGACCTTTTGATGTTCCATCTTTTGGCGGAGAAAAGTATTTTATCACTTTTATCGATGATTATTCACGTTATTGTTACTTGTACTTATTGCATGAAAAATCTCAGTCTGTAGATGCTTTGCAAGTGTTTATTACTGAAGTTGAAAGACAATTAGACAAGAAAGTGAAAATTGTAAGGTCAGATAGAGGTGGTGAGTTTTATGGAAGGTATGATGAAACAGGACAACATCCTGGACCTTTTGCAAAACTTCTCCAAAAGTTTGGAATTGTAGCTCAATACACAACGCCTGGTTCACCCTGGCAGAATGGTGTAGCTGAAAGGCGTAATCGTACTTATATAGAAATGGTTAGATCAATGATGAGTTATGCAAATTTACCTATATCATTATGGATGGATGCTCTTCGCACAGCTGTTTATATATTAAATCGAGTTCCCAGCAAAGCAGTTCAAAAGACCCCTTTTGAAATGTGGAAAGGCTGGAAACCCAGTTTAAAACATCTCCAAATTTGGGGATGTCCAGCTGAGGCAAGGATTTATAATCCAAATGAAAAGAAATTGGACTCAAGAACGATAAGTGGATATTTTATTGGTTATCCCGCTAAGTCCAAAGGATATAGAATTTATTGTCCTAACCATACTACGAGAATTGTTGAAACCGGTAATGCTAGATTCTACGAGAATGGCGATGTTAGTGGGAGTCATAAATTTAATGATGTGATCATAAATGAAATAAGGGCAAATATCCCTATGCCTTTTATTTCGAAAGCCAGTGAGACTACTCCCATTGTTGAACAAACTAATGAGGAGATATTACTGGATGATCAAGAACCACCTAATGAAAACATCGTAAATGAAAATGAACAATTATCAGAAGAAGCGACATTACGAAGATCTTCTAGAGATAGAAGGCCTTCAACGCTCATTTCTAATGATGATTATTATCTTTATCAAGTAGAATCCGATCAAGGGAAAATAAAAGATCCGGTCACTTATTCACAAGCCATTAAAGATGTTAATTCTAGTAAGTGGATCGATGCCATGAAAGAGGAGCTGAAATCTATGGCTAAAAATGAAGTTTGGGACGTAGTTCATTTGCCTCAAGGACACAAAACAGTCGGCTGTAAATGGGTCTTTAAGACTAAGTGCGACTCTCAAGGCAATGTTGAACGACATAAAGCCAGACTTGTTGCCAAAGGTTTCACTCAGAAAGAAGGTATTGATTACACTGAGACCTTTTCTCCCGTGTCAAGGAAGGATTCTCTTAGAATTATCATGGCTCTAGTAGCTCATTATGACCTCGAGTTACATCAAATGGATGTGAAAACTGCCTTTCTTAATGGAGACTTAAAAGAAGAAGTCTACATGCGTCAACCTGAAGGTTTCATTATTGAAGGTCAGGAAGACATGGTCTGCAAACTTAAGAAATCATTATATGGACTGAAACAAGCATCGAGACAATGGTACTTAAAGTTCGATGAAATCATTACCAATTTTGGTTTCAAAGAAAATATCGTTGATCCTTGCATATATCTCAAGATCAGTGGGAGTAAGTTCATATTTTTGATTCTGTATGTTGATGATATCTTATTAGCCAGCAGCGACCTTGGTTTATTACATGCAACCAAGACCTATCTCTCTAAGAACTTTGAAATGAAAGATATGGGTGAGGCAACCTATGTCATTGGAATAGAAATATTCCGTGACAGGTCCTTAGGGATTTTGGGTCTGTCTCAGAAAGCATATATCGATAGAGTTCTAGAAAGATTTGGTATGCTGACATGTTCTTCTAGTCCTGTACCACTGCAGAAAGGAGATAAACTTGATCTCACGCAGTGTCCACAGAACGAGTTAGAACGTATTGAAATGGCTAAATATCCTTATGCATCTCTGGTTGGGAGCTTAATGTATGCTCAGGTTTGCACTCGACCTGACATTAGTCATGCAGTTGGTATGTTGGGTAGATTTCAGAGTAACCCAGGAATCGCTCACTGGAAAGCTGGAAAGAAAGTGCTGAGATATCTTAAGGGAACAAGGAATTTCATGCTCACATATAGAAAATCAGATCACCTGCAGGTGACTTGTTATTCTGATTCAGATTTTGGGGGATGTTCTGACACAAGGCACTGTACTCTTGGATTTGTTTACCTCTTGTGCGGAGGTGCAATATCATGGAAAAGCCAGAAATCACAGTTGCTTTATACCTCCACCATGGAAGCTGAATATGTGGCTTGTTACGAGGCTTCAATTCAAGGAGCATGGTTGCGTAATTTTATCTCGGAGTTTGGACTTTTGAATTTCATCTCTAAGCCAATTTCTCTTTACTGTGATAATGAAGCTGCAATCTTTTTCTCCAAGCATGATAGGATATCTAAGGGATCAAAACACATGTACCTTAAATACCTCTCACTGAAGCAAGATGTTAGATTACAGAAATTTGTCATTACACATATAGGAACAGATCTTATGGTTGCAGATAAAAATATCCAGAAAATATCCAGAAAATAATATCCAGAAAATAATACAAATTCTTACCTCTGAGGAATATATTGGACACAAATTTATGATGGGTTAAATATGAAAGATGTGTGAAAATAAGTTATATATTATCATTGATGTTACTATGTTAGAGCGTGGTTAATTGGTTAACCATCAATATGAATCTACAGGTAAAATGAAGTGGATATGTCTCTACATCCATGATCCATAGGACCCTAATTAAATATCTTATCGCCTCTATTCCTTTACGCCAAATTCTTGTTTGTGACGAAAATATCTATCATAAACTAGTGACGAGTTAAATAATAATCATTTGAGTAGACAAAATACAAAATGTCTTTCTTCTCACACGTGGGCCTCACTCCTTTCCCTTCTCTCCTCAGTTTTATTTCTTGGTCAGAAATATAAATTGTGAATCCTCTGTGAAGGATGAAGGATACATGGATGTACAACCATCTTCTCTTCATTCATCCTCTCTATGAATTGGATCAATAGATGTACATGCCCTAACAATGCATTATATTATGCTAATTGATGCCTAATTGATACATGCTTAAGATGTGATATATACTTGAATGTACATTTTTAACTAAGAGCCTACTTCCACCACCGCCCCGCCCCAATGACATCCATACCTAGGAGGGAGCTAAGTTTTTTTTTTTTTTTTTTTGAGAACTCCCAACAGGGAATTAATGGATTAAATCAGCTAAAGCAATACAATACACATTGTCCGAGATTTGAGTTATTAACATATAAGTGTAGTTATATTAGTTAGTTGGTTAAAGTTTGTTATAACTAACTGTACAACTAACCGTGTTAGTTAGAAGCATGAGGCTATATATACACCAACCTTATGTAATGTAAACTAACTTTTCAGAATTAATCAATTACAATTTTCTCATTCAATATTTTGATATGGTATCAGAGCTACCAGAAACGATTCTGGATTAAAGCAAATTCCGCATTATACAACACAATACAATAAATCTTCATCTTACAATCTTCATCTTTATCGACAATCATCCTGCTTTCTTACTCTGCATCTATGGCGGGACAAGAATCAAATTCGTATGATTACTTTGATGATCCGCTCTTCCTGTCGGCGTCTATCAGCCATTTTCTCAAATTGTTGCATATCCGTTTGATGGCCACGATTTTCTGGGATGGAAACAAGACGTTTTATCAATGGAAGCTGCGAAAAACCGGCAATCAATGACAAGAAATATCACCAGTGGGTAAGATGCGACTTGATGGTAATGAGATGGGTCTTGAACTCGTTAGATAAGCCGATCAGGGAGAACATGAAGTACGTAAAGTCTTCAAAAGAATTATGGGATGAGTTGATTGAACGGTATGGCTTAGCTAATTCCATTGAAATCTACCAACTGAGAAAGGAATTGGGGGGAATTTCTCAAGGAAATCTGCCTCTAGTTGAGTATTATGGGAAATTAAAGATTCTATGGGAAAATCTGGATTCTTTAGACCCAATACCACAATGTTCTTGTGGAAGAAACAATTCCTGTAATTGTAACATTCCCAAGAAATTACTGGAACGTGAAGAAAATGCTAAGCTGATACAATTCCTGATGGGATTGAATGGGGGTTATGAGAACATTCGATCTCAGGTGCTTTCTATGGAACCTTTACCTAAGATCAACAAGGCATTGGGATTACTGCAAAAGGTGGAAAGACAGAAGCAGGTGACAGATGCGGTTGATCATTTGACAGAGAATGCTGCTTATGCGGCATATCAAGGGGGATCCAAGAAGCAAAAGGAATTTGGTGAGTCGAGTAAGCAATCTGGTGAGTCAAGTAAGCATTGCAGTCACTGCAATATGGACAATCATAGTATTGAAGATTGCTACAGGCTAAGAGTGTGCACACACTGTGGTAAAAAGGGACATAAGGTCGACAAATGCTATGAGCTTGTTGGATATCCTGCTGGAAAGGGGAAGAACAAGGGGAAAACATCCAAGAAATCTGCAAATAATGTGGATACTTTGGAGGAATACTCCATGACAGATCCTCTCACTACTGCAAGGCCCCAAAGTCTTTCGTTTGATGCTTCTATGATGGATGGGCTGGTTACTTCTGTAGTGGATCAGGTGATGCAAAGGTTTTCTGAAAACAGGCCTACTGTCAACAATGTGGATCTGGCTGGCAACTCGAATTTTGCTGGTATGATCTTCTGTCCATCTCTTCCTAATTCTGCAAAATTTAAAATGCATGATTGGATTGTTGACACTGGAGCATCGGATCACATGACACATGATGTAAGCCTGATGCATAATATTAGGGTTCTAGACAGACCAATAATGATTGGATTACCTGATGAACATACAAAGAAAGTAACACATGTGGGGGATGTTAAGATTACAAATCATGTTATTTTGTGCAATGTCTTTCATATTCCAGATTTTACACAAAATTTGTTGTCTGTTTCTAAACTAATTGATCATAATATGCTTCGTGCTGTCTTCTCTGCTTCTAATTGCATATTTCAGGACCTTTCAAATAAGATAATTGCTAAAGGGAAGAGGGTAGGAGGACTGTACAGGTTGCAGAGTGAAAATCATCAAGATTTGATAAATAGCATTGTTTCTAGTTTCAATAAATGTACATCTCATTCTGTTGCGAGCATTAGCAGTGATTTACTTCATGCTAGACTAGGACATGTTTCATATGATACACTCAAACATGTAGATACTGTAGTTCATTCAACAAAGAACAAATTTTGTGAAACTTGCATATTAGCTAAGCATCACAGGCTACCTTTTCCTGACAGTTCTGCACATGCTATTCATTGTTTTGATTTGATTCATTTAGATATTTGGGGTCCTTACAAGATTCCTTGTTTGAGTGGTGCTCGTTATTTCTTAACTATACTTGATGATCATTCGAGAACCACTTGGACTATTCTGTTTCAAACTAAAGATCAAGTACCACAACTGATTAAGGAATTTTTTTCATATGTTGAGACTCAGTTTGGTGCGCATTTAAAAATCATAAGATCTGATAATGGAACTGAATTCTTTAACAGTACTTGTGGACAATTGTTTAAAGTTAAAGGTCTTAAACATGAGAGTAGCATTGTGGGTAGGCCACAGCAGAATGGCAGGGTAGAAAGAAAACACAGGCACTTGCTTGAAGTTGCGAGAGCTTTGAGAATTCATTCTGGACTTCCCATTAAATTTTGGGGAGATTGTCTTCTCACTGCAACTCATCTTATAAATCTAATGCCTACACCTATTCTTGATTGGCATGCTCCTCATTTTAGGCTCTTCAAAGAGCAGCCTCAAATTTCGAATTTAAGGGTCTTTGGATGCCTTTGTTATGCTACCATGCCTCCCACTTTCAAAGATAAGTTTGGAAATAGGGCTAGAAGGTGTGTGTTTATAGGATATCCGCATAATCAAAAAGGGTATAGGTTGTTTGATTTAGACACGAGGCAGGTGTTTGTGAATAGAGATGTAGTGTTTCAAGAAGAGATATTTCCTTTTCTAAAGTCCAAAATTCCTGATAATACTGGTATGTCGTTTATTCCACTGGTTAATCCTGCTGCTACTACATTGATTGTTCCTAATGTTCATGCTAATAACCACAGTGATAGCATTCATTCTGAACATGGTTCTGTTGATAATGATTTTAGCAATAACATAAATACCAGTGATAATTTCAATTCCATACATGATGAATCTATACATACTGTACTTGATACTGAGAGTCTAAGTACTAGTGGCGCAAATTCACAAAATAACAACACTGTAAGTGCTAGTAATACTCCTAATGAAGGAGACAGCACTGATGATAATGTAGTTGAGGTCATTCCTGATCTTCGAAGGTCAACCAGGATGAGACAAACATCTACTAGTAGGCTGCAGCCATATCACTGTATGTTGCCACAAACTGTTAATGCTCCACAGGTCTCTAGATTTGAATCCTTTTGTTCAGCCATTCTCCAAGACCTTGGCATGTATGATAGAGAGTATGTGTCTAATTTAGCGAATGTCATGACGGAACATGAACCTTACACATACAAGCAAGCAATGCATGATCCAAGGTGGGTTGAAGCCATGACAAAAGAAGTAAGGGCTCTTGAAAGCAACAACACATGGGAATTGGTTGATTTGCCTGACAAACATAAACCAATCGGATGCAAGTGGATTTTTAAAATCAAATATTTGCCCGATGGTTCGGTTGAAAGGTTTAAAGCGCGTTTAGTGGCTAAGGGGTACAACCAGGTGAAGGACAAAGATTATACTGATACCTTCTCTCCTGTTGCAAAATTCACAACCGTTAGAACATTGTTAGTCCTTGCAGCAGTACAGAACTGGAAATTGCATCAATTGGATATAAATAACGCGTTTTTGCATGGGTACTTAGATGAGACAGTCTATATGATTCCTCCTGAAGGTTATGTTGTTCCCCATGGCAAGGTCTGCAAGCTAAAACGTTCTCTGTATGGTCTCAAGCAAGCTTCGAGACAGTGGAATAAGGAACTGACAAAACATCTCCTGAACATTGGATTTACTCAATCCCGCCATGATTACTTTTTATACACCAGATTTGATTCTGTCACAAATCAGTTCATTATAGCGTTAGTATATGTCGATGATGTAGTCCTAACAGGTAATTGTGAGACTGCAATTTTAACTATAAAGAAGGGGTTGGATGAAGCATTCTCTATTAAGGATTTGGGGCAACTGCGATATTTTCTGGGTTTGGAAGTATCAAGGAATGAGTCTGGTATCATCCTCAATCAGCGCAAATACATTCTGGACATATTGAAGGACTTACATATGGAGAATTGTACAGCAGCAGCCTTTCCAATGCAAAAGAACCTGAAGTTATCTACAGATTGTGGTGATCTCTTAGATGAACCAGAACAGTATAGACGCTTAGTGGGCAGACTGCTGTATCTCAACTCATCAAGGCCTGATCTTTCCTACTCAGTTCAGCATTTGAGTCAGTTCTTAAGTGAACCACGAATCCCTCATATGCAAGCTGCGATCCATGTTCTTAAATACCTCAAAGGAACAATAAACACAGGGTTGTTCTACCCACGCAAGTCTGATCTGTCTATGTATGCATATTTAGATGCAGATTGGGGGCAATGCGCATTCACCTGCAAATCTTTGAGTGGATTTTGTGTGTTCTTGGGTAACTCTCTCATATCTTGGAAAACTAAAAACCAGAAGACGGTAAGCAAAAGTTCAGCCGAGTCTGAGTATCGATGCTTATCTTACACGAGTTCAGAAATGGTTTGGGTTAGCAACATTCTTACTGATTTGCGTGTCACAGTTCCACAACCCATTCCATTGTTTTGTGATAACAAGGCCGCGATTCACATATCTCAGAACCCGGTTTTCCACGAGCGCACAAAACATCTCAATATAGACTGCCATTACGTAAGAGAGAAGCAGGAAGAAGGGTTCTTACTCACACAATTCGTCCGGTCTGGAGTTCAATTAGCTGATATAATGACAAAACCGCTAGGAGCAGATCAGCATAAGTTCTTATCAGTCAAGCTTGGATTGCAATTCTTGCCCAATCAAGCTTGAGGGGGGACTATTAACATATAAGTGTAGTTAGTTAGTTGGTTAAAGTTTATTATAACTAACTGTACAACTAACCGTGTTAGTTAGAAGCAAGAGGCTATATATACACCAACCTTATGTAATGTAAACTAACTTTTCAGAATTAATCAATTACAATTTTCTCATTCAATATTTTGATAAGTTCCCCAGTCAATCCGACAGTCATCAACCGCTGCCACATGAGCGAGATCATGAGCTAAGTGTTAGATATTCATATATTGTTGTGTAGGGTGGTCTTAATCTTATAAGGTCAACCCATAACCTAAAGTCCAACTAATGAACTTACTAGCCTCCCATTTTCCCATAATAACAGGGAAAATAGGATTTATACACCTGGCTGTACAACCAAGGCAAAGTTGTTGAACTTTTGTACATATTTACTGAACTTATACAAATTTCTGAGTTGAATTGTAAGTTTTTGAACTTAAACAGTACATTTATGTGATTTAACTCGACAACTTTACAATAAAGCTCAGAAAGTTTACAGCAAAACTCAAAACCTTTGTGATAAAGCTCAAAATCATAAAATCAGTTGTATATAGAGTTATGTACAAGTGGTTGTATAATCTTCTTATTGAACATCACTTTTAATTTAAATTAGCGTCTACTCATATTACACAAATACTACGAGTATAAAAAGATTCCGTAGAAAAGTTGCTCAAAAGAAATGTGGAGGTGGGCTTTATAATTAAGAAGCATATATTGGCCTCAAGAAGGTTTTCACAAGTGATGATCAATAGGACTTTGTTTGAATACAGAATAGAGTGGACCTTTGAACTGCTTTCCTAAAACTCTAACCCAATCACCAAAAGTTTGTAATGTCCACAAATTACTACCCCTCCCAGCTTAGTTTATGTTCCCCTTCCGAGTTTAGGAAAACTAGGGTGTAAATGTGTGACTCAAAAATAAAGGAGGAATAAAGATAAATGAATTGGTGAACCTGAGCCACATATTCACGGCTTAAAAAGGAAAGCGAGAATAAATAATGACTCAATACAAAAGGAAAAAAAAAAACCTAAGTCAGACTCGAAGGGGGTATATATATCGTCGACATTTTTCCCTACTTTTTCAATTCTATCGCTTTATAAAATCAATGGGCTTTGCACCCAAAAAAATAAATTAATGGGCCGATATCTTATGTAAATTTCAAAAAATGGGCCAAATTAGCTTTCTTGAACAATACGTTATTTAGCAACATAATACAATTTACGGAGCATTTTATTCTACTCTGTAAGTTGTATACTAAATCTCTTGTGAAACAATTTTAGTAATCATGCATTTTCTTTATGAGAGTTTTCATAATATGATTAATGTAAGATCATTTCAGATGAAAAGTTGTGTATGGAGTATCTTACCACTAGGATTAACTCATTTATTATAGAACTCGTAGATACTACTCTCATCCTCTCGTTCATTTGTTTTCCGTCTCATTCATTTGTTTGACTTTTATATTCATTGTGAGCAGTATTATAAAAGGCAAACAAATGAACGAGACAGAGGGATATGATGACTTTACAAGAAAAGGGGTTTAAAAGTTAAAGTTATCGAGTTGTTAGGACCGAAATCCTAAGATACTCTGTATAAGACGATCTCATGCCATAATTTTTGTACAATTATTGAGTATGTCACATACACTAACGTAGTTGAATAATCAGGCCGAAATCCGAGTGAATAATTGAAAGTTGTTTTGTGGTGCAGGATTAAAAAGTGCACCTCAGATATGATTATATTCATCACTCACCTTTTTTTTTTCACCCCCTTGCTTTTACCCAGGCAATCAAGTTATAAATTTGAAGATACATCATGTACATGTACAACCATGAAGTATAAAAACATGATTCACTTAACCTACACACACATACACACTTACTTTTAGATCTAAAATGATGATGAAGAGTCTTACAATAACCCTACCTACCTTAAAGGCTTAAAGTAGGGTAGATAGTTTCAAGCTACAGTGTGTAGCATAGCTAGTGTGCCATGTACATGTTACATGTATTTCATCTCAACATCTTGGTTTTCTTTTTCTTAGCCAGCATGCTTATAGTGATTGAAATGTTCTTTTACTACAACTTGTTATTCTTCCATTGTCAATCATATTATGTCATCACTTTTCTTTAACTTTTGTTTTATACCAAATTTTCGTTTGTGACGGAAATAGCTAGAAACCAACCCATAATTTTATAATGTTAGAATGCTGCCTCAAATTCTTGTCTGTGACAGAAATAGAAACCTTCCTAATGTTGTAGAATGGCTTCAATCTGGATTCGTTATAATCATATATATGATGATGCTTGTCCAATTTAGTTGTCCGTTTAGATAGAGAAGACCCAAAGCAACAAACCATCGAAATAGAGTGGTTTGATCATTCTTATCTACTAAGGAGTAGTATCCACCTGAAAATTTTGACCAATTATAACAATGTATGACAGATATATTTATCACAAGAGTGACTAATAAGCTCATTTCAGTAGAAATTGAGTTGGGGATCGTTTGGTTCAAACAATAGGAACGGAATGAAATGGATGAACTCAAGACTTATAATACTTGTTTGGGATGGAATTGGAATCATCGGTAGAAGCTTAGGATTGGAATTCCAAGAGTTTCTAACTCCAATCCAATATCCACAAACTAAACACTAGGAATCTAGAATGAGTGATTCCATTTCAATTCATTCCAAAATCTTCCAACCAAACACCCCTAAACTTAGAGAAGCTTGACTAAATTTATAGGAACTAAACTGAACTAAAATTAAGCCAAGAAGTAGAGGGTTTAAGTTTAATTTGTGCATTTTATTAAGAGAAATGATAAATTAAGAGATCATATGAGGAAATAATTTTTCAATACATGTATTAACTTTATCGTCATATGTATAATTTGGACTTCGATTTCTAAGTTTATACTACTAAATTTGGAAGATTAAAAATACTTAATTATTGTACAACCTTTAATGATTGTATTTAAAATTACTCATTTATTAATGTTGTAAGTTGTAACCTTGATATTTAAGACGTGCCTCTCGTATAACGTAAATTTTACTCCGTATAACCTTGCATTTGTTTTATCAAATTTAAATATCTAAGTGTTGACTTTTTCGTGGGATATTAAGCATAATAATACAGTAAGAATTGAGTCAAGTTGGAAAATACTCCGTATATGATATAGGCGTATAATACGGAGTAATATCTTGATTTTATAGCTAATTAAGATTTCACCGATTTCACCAAAATAATTATCGCTAATGTTACATATCAACTAACTAGTGGCGAAGCTTAGTATTTGATCATTACAATAATTAGCTCTGATCAAGTGACCAAGTCCTTACTATTGAACCATAGAGAAACTATAATGAATTAGAGTTAGAGTCGACATTAAATTAAACTCGACGTCTTATACATGTGGAATGAATATTGTCGTGTCTAGATTTTTTAAAGATTCTTTCGTATCTAGAACTTTTATACGAGTATATAATAGCCCGTCCAAGTTTTATAGTCGGGTTGCGATGTATCCATGTTTTGAAGTGAAATCGATATTGTTTTTTGTTAATTTGAAAATGTAATTGCTTTGTAGCATTAGCCATTAGCAATGATAATTTTTTAGTGAAATCGATAATTTTTTTTATATTTGATGAAATTGGTTTGTAATGATTGCTTAATGGTATCTTTTTCCGTTTTTTGCTAAGGTAAGGAAAATAAGATATAGAGGATGTTTTAGGCCGTTGACGTAAAAAATCTCGACGACGTGAAGTAAAACTTTTGTCGACGAATAATTGTCCACGAAAATATGTATTTTTTTTACCCATTTACTCGTATCATTTTTTTTAAAATTTATTTTGATGAATTTATTGGATATTAGTCCCCTACTTTAATTAATTAATTTATTTGGGCCAAGAATCTGATATCTAGGGAGAAATGGAGAATAAAATGACGAGTAGTATATTTTTAATTTTTGCAAGTTGGCAAGGAAAGGTACCCCAATAATAGATTCTTGCTTTTATGAGTCCTAGAATTATTAAGAAAGAGAAATGTGAGGAGTATTGGAAGAAAGAAAAGGGCATTTTGGGGATTTAAGTCACTATAAAACAATCAAACTCTAACGTAGAAGTATTATACGGGCACCCAAACCCACCCCAACCCCACTTCTCACACTCGTCCCTTTCACCTTCCAAAACTTTGGAAAATAATACCATCGCACATTGTTTTTTTAATACATAGTATAGTATGCTATGGTTTTATACACAAAACCACTTCAATTCATAAATCATTCAACCATACTTTATTCTAATACCGAGTATTATTTTTATCATTATAGAATATGGGTTAACTAAAATAAATTCGTAAAAAAATTACTCTTTCACAATAAAATTACTTAGACAGAGGGAGTACTTTGATAGACGATCTCATAGTTTATTGTGCAGTAAAACTATTTTTATGTGAGAGATTTCGAAATAAAATTACCGTTAAATATCTTATATGGAATATATGATTTTGTGATGGATTAAATATTGAGGTTAATTTATAACTTTTTTTTTTTTCATATGACCATTTGTAGATAACATGGTCTTAAATTACATGATGACACTTGAAACAAAAGTTAAAATAATACCTCCAATTTAGAAAACTTCTACTATCATAAATCTATGTGTGAATTATTTGGGTAAAAGTCTAAGTTTCATAAAGTAATCTTTAATATCTTCCTACTATAGAAAATGCCCAAATAAAAAAAAAAATTGTTTATGAAACAATTAGCTTGGAAAATACGTAGTATTATACCATCAGTTGTATGTACAATCACTTTGAAGTTTTTGAATTTTTGTGTATATATTTACTGAGCTCATACATGCAACTGAGCTGAGTTGGAAGTTGTTTTTGAGTTTAAACATTCATGTGATTCAGCTCGACAGCTTTCCATTAAAATTCAAAAAGTTTACAGCAAAATTCAAAAAATTTGTGATAACACTCAAAATTATAAAATCAGTTGTACATGAAGTTATGTACAACTGGTTATATAATCTACTCATTGAATTAGCTTTTGAATTTCACAAATTATTTTATGAAACATTCAGTATTATGGAATTGACTCATAGGCTATAATAATAACAATAAGCCAAAGTTGAATACTGTATGATAAATCTCTTATATTAGTTGATACTCCCTTCACCTTGTTCATTTGTTTGCCTAAATATAAAAGTAAAATAAATGAACAAGAGGGAGAGGGAAATTCCCACTTTAATAAGGTTAAATTTTTCTGCTTTTAATATGTCATTCTGTGTGAGGAGTATCTTACTCCCTTTATTTAAATCCAAATTATACATTTGTCGATACACGTTTTGCATCATGATCTATATCTTTCATTTTATATCAGGAAAAAAAACTATAAAAATTTGATACGGTATTATTAAGCCACTCATGATGATGAATCAAACAATATCTCACATGATTATATTTTTTTTCTTTTATAAATTGTTGAGAATATCCAAAATTCTCTTTAATTGTGAACAGTATCTATAAAAGAAAAATGCACTTCGTATTTGAACGGAGGGAGTAAGAAGTATTATATCTTAACGAAGATATAGGATTGAGTATAGCACGGAGAACTCCTTCCGTCTCTGTAGAAAAGTCGTTTTTTTGGACTATTTTTTTAAAAAGTCACATTTTGCTTTATTTTTCTTTTGTCTAATTTGATGTGGTTCCCATTGATTATGACCCCCTATTTTTTCATGATTCACATTTTTACCCACCTTAATTCTCTCATCTTATAAAAGAGGGAGTCGGGGGGAAAGGGGAAGGGTGAAAGAGGGAGAGAGAGCATAAAATGGCGTCATTGGAAAAGGGGGAATGGGGTCCTGATTGGAGTGGAGTGGGGCTGAGGGTGAGGCCCACATTTGTTTCCTGTCATCATCAGACATTATAGCCCATCCGTCCAAAGGAGAACACGTATAGCAGCGACTTGATTTACGAGAATGCCCCTGATAGCTGCTCCTTTCTGGTGTCGTATTCTGGGGGCAATGGTGGGGTTAGATTCCTAAATTGGGTCCCCCAACTCCTGAAGTTGAAGTTGAAGTTGGACAAACCTTTTTAATTCACGCTTCATAACTCCCTCCCTCATTTAAATCTATTACGCCATCCTATTCAATTATTGATACTCTACAAGGTAAATAACCTATCACGGTTAAGATGGAAGTATCCTAAATAATACGAGAAGTTTAGGTCGTATGTATTATTTTTCCCTTTTTTTTTTAGCGAAAAGATCATTCCATTAATAAAAAGTCATACAACATCTAAAACTTATATCAAAACTGAACGAATACAATACCATGAAATTTGAGTAAAATAAATTCTCATTAAAACAAAGATCTCTCACTAAGATTTTGATCTCCGCTTCTGTACATCCTCTTTCAACATATCGCTGTTTAATGATACAGCTTTTCACAAGAGGGTCTTCGGATCTTCCAAGATTTTGAAGAGAATTGATTTTATCTAACTTGATAGATTGCAGCCGATAGTCTGACATGGATTGAGATGTCATATAATGAACCGTTGAGGTACTGATCTTCCGCGTCCTCTCCGCTATCAACGAAATAACATCTCTCCTAAAAGAGAGAGCGAAACTCATCAATTAATGGGGACGAATCTCTCCAAAAGGAGAGGACAATTATTGTAGAAATAATAATGTATAATACTTCTTCCGACTTTCTTTTATCTTCCCATTTTAATAAATAGATGGAGTATTATATTTAAATAAAAAAATATATTAAAATTAAATCGTAAATACTCCACTATGGGATAGCAACAACTCTCACAAAAATAAAGTTATTCCTTCTCCTTCATAATGATCTTGCCACCCTAATATGACACATGAATTAAGAAATGAATAATAAAAGTTAGTAAATTATTTGGTGGGTTCAAGATGTCAAATCACAAAAAGTAACCAATAGGAAGAGAGTATAATGAATGAATAAAGAAAGTTTTGAAGTGGAAAAATCTTAGTGGAATTTTCTTTTAAGAAAAATGGGAAGATCTTAGTGGTGGGGAGGAATTACTTTTTTTCACTCATTCTAAATTTTAGAGTAGTGTATAATTTTACGTTTCCCGATTGATTTGTCCCTGAAAACAATAACTTCACTATGCAAGTGGTGTGCATACGGAGTACACTACAATTTTAATACTCCATTTTCATTTATTTTTCTCACACACCAAATTAACAATGCGTGCACATAATAACAGGGGTTTTATTTTTCTCTTAATAATAATAATAATAATAATCATATACGGAGTAGTTTTTTAATCATATACTCCGTATAATATTCTTATTAATCTGCATAATATTTTTTGTACACATCCTTGGATTCTAAGTTACAAAAACATATCGATAAAAAACCTATAAATTTAATATTTATGTATAGGCTCGAGTTGGACTCAAACTCGTATTTTAACTCGTGACTTGTTTAAGAACTCAATTTTTTCAAACTCGGGTAATTACGATCGAGTCAGGTAATCTCTTGGATTCAGAGTAAAATTTTAAAAAAAGTAAAATAGAGTGTATATGATGTACAAAAAAGAGTCACAAAACCTGCATTTTGTAGATGAAATCATGAATATAGTAGTGTAATAATTTAGGAGGGGCCCACCCAAAAAATACTGGAAACAATCCATTTTTTCTTTTATATATATGTATAATAATAAAAGGGGGGAGGAGTGGGCTAAGTCCAACCACTCAATCATACATATATTGACAACTCTACTTATTGGGTGCCATTGGAGAAACACTACCCATTTTAGGGGAGAGTCATTGGCATTTCATCTCATCTCAATCTCATCTCCCTCCCCCAAAACTCCCTACATCAATCAACCAATCATGTTGGGGAAGCGATCCCGTCCGACCACAATCGGAAAACCCCCGGGTTCACCCGGTGGTGTCGCGGATTCTTCCACGAGCCCAAGAAGCCCACTAGACGATAAAATCTTCTCCCCAAGAACAAGAAGTCCTAAATACTTTGATCAACACCGCGGGGGTGGTGTTGGTTTAGGCATAGTCGTCGCTCTTAACAATAACACCGCTACTTTTACTGGTGAAATTCTCGCCAAATATCGTTTCATTTCCCCCATTTCCTGTCGCTCCAACCCAATTCCCATGAATAATAACAATACTAATAATACTAATTCTTCAACCAAGAATCATGAACGTGATAACAATAACAATAACCATAACGAGAATGATAATGAAGGATCCGATGGGATGTTAGAAGAAGAGGAGTCGTTCACTTACGTGACGTGCCGTACCCCTAACAACCCCAAAACCACTAAAGTATACTACCACGGTGTCGATTACGGTCGTGGAGTTTTCACCATATCTCCTTTACCCACCTCCTCCTTCGATTACCTTAACTCCCCTTCCGATTTTCTCAGTTCCTGTCACTTGTGTAGGAAAACTCTACACGGCAAAGATATCTTCATGTACCGGTAAATTTCAGTCCCACACTTTTTTTTTTTAATTACCTTCTGAATTATTTATTTCATAACAAAATTATGAGAGACGGTTTCTAATTAATTAATTAATGATTGATTGATGCAGGGGAGAGAATGCATTTTGTAGTGAGGAGTGTAGGCAAAGTGAGATATGTAAGGAGGAGAGGAAAGAGCGGTGCAAATCGGAAGCCTCAAGATCTACCAACGTCGTCGTTTCAAGCTCTCCCTATTCTCACACCACGACTAGACCCGGAATTATGGCGGTTTAATTAAGGATTTTTAATTAAGTGTAATAAAATTATCGTAAGATCGCCTAGATCACAAGCGGTGGGGTGGGTGGGTTATAAGGTTAAAAATAACCAATAACTATACATTTGTCACAACTTTGATTGACTATATATACATAAAAAAAATCAAAAAATTTGGTAAGGAAAATCCCTATCATCTTGGGTTTTGTTGGAAGATCTAGAGTTGGGTTTGTAATTTAAAATTGTAATCAGATCAGTAAATTTTGATGTACTTTTCTATTTTGTATAGTTTAAACTCGAGTCAAGGTAAATAAGCGCAATAGACTTTCTAAAGTAATAACGTGAATTAACTTCATAACTACTATAATAACTCGATTGTCAATGGTCTCATGTCAAAAGAGACAGAAGCTGTGTTGCACATCACATTGCTCGATTGTGCTCGAGAAGTGATCTAATTCATCATCTAATATCAGAAGATTATTGACAATTTTGAGATAAATCTTGTGAGGATTCATTAGAGTTTTTTTTATTAAGATTTTATTAACAATAAAATAACGAAGTCTTGAAAATGTACAGATTTGAGTATATAAAATTCAACCTAATATTTTACTCCAGTTTTGACACATTTTTTCTAGGCATTTCACATGAGAAATGATTGACATGTGTAATTTTTTTTTCTTTAGAAGTTTGAAATTAATGCGAGTATAAAATTTGAGGTATGATTGGAGTTCACAACAATAATAATAAAAAATCCTCCGTAAAAATTTGACAATTTTAAAGGTAATCAAATCTTACCTTAGGTTTGCTCCAAAAAAAAAAAATCTTATATTAGGTTAACAGTTTTTCTAAAATGTGTTCAATGGAAACATGTTAAGAAGTTATTTAGCCTTTGATTGATTATATCATGATATAATGAAATATAAACTCTTATTTTTCATACTCAGAACATTAATCAAGCAAATGTTTCGTTAATTGCTTTCTTAACATGTGTCCCGTGGACACATTTTAGAAAAACTGAAATATCTCAACTTGTATGGTTTATATGACAATCTAAAAAAGAGAAAATAAAAAATGCTCTTGACAATGTTATTATTTGTAAATATAGAATATGTTATTATTAGAGTAATAATTAACCATTCTAATAAATATCATAAGTTTGATAAAAAAAAATAAAAAATGTTTTTTTTTTTAAATAACTCCACAGCAGGAGATTAATTAATATTATGAGAATCAGAAATAACTATACCGCCAAGATCTGATGGTAGGTAACCTTCCCAGGTCCGATTACCAATAACTCTAGGAAAATAAACAGCTAAGTTAAGTGCTAGTGTGTTAAATTGTCTACGCACATAAGAAAAGGAGATCTCCTCGAAAAAAGTACTGATATCGTGAATATCTCGATAAATGAGGAAGATGTCACTCCGTCCCGAAGTCCTCTTGTTCAGGGCCTCAATAATTATCAAACAATCGCTTTACACCTCAAGTTTTCTAATACCCCTGCTACGAGCTTCTTCTATTCCGATTAAAATTGCAATTGCTTCAGCCTTCGTAGCATCCATTAAATCGGCTTGTTGCTGGACTGTGCACCAATTCACCATACCCCGTTCATCCCGACAAACCACTCCCCAACCAACACCCACCGATTCTCTCACACTAGCATCGACATTCAACTTGACATGCCCCCTTCTCGGTTGGATCCAACCTTCTTGTTCCCTGTTAACTCTACATTTCTCCGTATTTTGCCCCGGACTTACGCCGTGTCCCTCGTCCCTAATGTCCTCTACCATTTGTCGAACCCGAGAAATGACCCTGGTTTCCTCCCATTGTTCCCCCTCAAAACAGAGTCTATTCCGACCTTCCCACACTGCCCAACAACCAGTAAAGAACTCGATTCTCTCCCGCATCCCCAACTCCCTTACCATCTCCTCCATCCACTCCTGTACTCCTCTTCCTCTACCCTCCTCCATCATATCAAAACCAAATTCCTCTCAGACTCCCCAAACCTTCTCACAATCTTGAACCATATGAAGACAAGTCTCCACACCGTGCTGGCATCGGGGACAAGTAACATCCGTCAATTCAATTCTAGAAGCGATATTGGATCTAGTCGGGAGTGCATCGAGGCACAGTTGCCATATAAACATCTTGATCCTTGGCAAAATTGGCATCTTCCAAATTTTATTCCATATCCAATTCTCCATCCCATGAGTAGATCGACCGACCGCCAAGCCTTCCTGGCCGCCCAAACATTTGTATGCTGATTTCACTGAATAATTTCCATCCTTTTTGTACTCCCAACACCAATCATCCTCGGGCTTTGACAGACTTACCCTTATCCCCGTCAGGGCCGTCTCAAGAAATTTGGAGGCCCGGTGCAAACTTTAAAATGAAGGCCCCATTTGATCAATATTACGGAGTAATAATATTATGCCATTTTTTTCACAATAAATTTTGTTATTTGAACGATGTTTTTCCCTACCTATTTAGTTAAACAATCATTTACCTATAAATTTTCGTTACTATAGTCATATTTACTAAATATCATCTCCAATATCATGTACTCCGTAAATCACATTATAAGCATCATACTCTGTATCTCTTTTCATTTTAATTCAAGACTTTTTTTACTCCATATGACGTTACGGAGTACTCCCTCCGCTTCTCTATGATGTTCCACATTTGATTGTGGGAAGAAATTAAGAAAAGGGATATATGTGGAGGAAAATGAAGATAGAGAAAAGGAAGTGGGGTCACAAGCAATAAGAACCACAAAATATTTACTAAAAAGGAAAGTGGAACATCTTAATGAAGTTTCCTAAAAAGGAAATGTGAAAAATCTTAGTGAAGGGGAGAGAGTATTATTTTTATGGGTAAATGAATGGTTAAAAAGAATTTTTAAAAAGAGAAACAAGAGAATTTATATTACAAACTTGTGTTATTTATAGCAGATATAGTTAAATTATGATCTCAATATATGTCAATTAACACAAATTTCCATAAAAAGATTAATTAATGAATTGAGTAACCAATAAAATAAAAAGAAGAAAAATGGGGCCAAAAGGACTCAAACTCCTGCCCTCTTGTTATGAAACCAACAATTCAACCATCTAGGCAACTTCGGATAACAATAGAAATTGAACACCAAATTAAATGTATGAGGCCCCAATAATTTGGAGGCCCGGTGCAAATGCACCTACAGCTCCCCCCATTAGACGGGCCTGATCCCCGTGATTCTTTCTATTTCGAAAGACAAACAAATACGTTGTAGTTTTGCACTATCCCATCCTTTACCATCTGGCAGAAACAAATTTTCTCCCCGCATATTCGGATTCATATTCCCTTGAGGCGAAATGACTCGTCTCGATTGTGTACCAGGTATCCAGGGATCCGTCCATACCTTAGTCGTCCGCCCATCACCAATCCTCCTCCGAAGTCCAAGTTGTAATACGCGCCTTGCTTCCCATATTCCTCTCCAGGTGTAACTCGGTTGATTTCCATGTTCTGCTTCTATAAATTCTCGATCATGATAATATTTTCCTTTTAATATTTGTGCCATTAGACACTCGGGATGAGTAGTAATCTCCATGCTTGTTTACCTAGAAGAGCGTCGTTAAACTTTGTAAATTCCCTAAACCCGAGACCTTCTTCTCCTTTGGGCTTACACATCTTGTTCCAAGCAACCCATGGAATTTTTCGTTTCCGGTTATCTGACCCCCACCAAAACTTTGAGACAAGTGACCGTAATCATCACAAAAATAAGAGGGAAGCTTGAAGACACTCATAGAATAGGAAGGAATAGCTTGGCCAACCGCCTTTATCAATGTTTCCTTCCCCGCCTTACTAAGCAAAATGCACATCCATCCTTGTAATTTCCTACAAATCCTATCCTAACCGTGTTGGTTATTATTCTTTTCAATCGCCCTACTAAAGTCGGAAGGCCCAAATATTTTTCTCGTACTTCGACTTGGGTCATATTAAGGATGTCTATCACGTCTTGTTTCCGAGTCTCTGAGGTGCTCTTGCTAAACGAAACCGTCGTTTTTTCGAGATTAATAAATAATAACTTGTCCCGATGCCTTTTCATACTCCTCGAGAATATCCTTTATTTGCTTCGCCTCATGTTTATTAGCCTTATAGAAAATAATACTGTCATCCGCAAACAATAGGTGTGACACCGTTGATGCGTGATTCGCGACCCGAACCCCTCTTAGTGTACCTCTAACCACAGCACCCTTTATAAGACTAGACAAAACCTCGGCACAGAGTATAAATAGATAAGGGGAGAGTGAGTCACCCTGCCGTAATCCCCTCCCCGGCCTGAAAGATCGAGAGCACATCCCATTAACCCTAACTTTGAAAGTGACCGTACTCACACATTGCATAACTCGGTCCACCCACCCAGCCTCAAAACCCAATCTCCTAAGAACGGCATCGAGAAAACTCCATTCAATTCTGTCATATGCTTTCGACATATCAAGTTTAAGAGCCATATGTCCACCTCCTCCCCTCGAATTTTTCATATAGTGGAAAAGTTCAAAAGCGACTAGAATATTTTCCGTGATGAGCCGACCCGGTGTGAAAGCACTTTGATTTTCCGACACAATTTTTCTGAGAAAAAGTTTAAGCCGATTCCCCAAAACCTTTGAAATCAGTTTATAAATTACATTGCATAAGCTAATAGGTCGTCTAAAATCCGACAACTTATCAGGAGCCTTTTTCTTTGGAATTAACACAATTTTGGTAGTACTGAGAGTTACCGGAAACTCACCACCATTTAATATAGGACTGTTCGAGTCACTGACGGCCACGGCCCCACAATATGCCAATAAGTTTGGTAAAACAACGCGTTCATTCCGTCCGATCCCGGAGCTTTCAATGGATGCATTTGTTGTAAGGCCGTAAAAACCTCTTCTCCTGTATATTCCGCCCTCAGCAACATATTCATATCCTCCGTTATTCGTCCCTCAATACCTCTCAGAGTCGGTTCGAAACCGTTTGGATCAGTAGTAGTGAACAAGCCTGAGAAGTAAGTTACTGCACATCCTGCTATCTCCTCGTCTTTCTCGAAAATACATCCTCCGTTATAGCGACGGTACACTTCGTAGATGTTAACGTCAAGTTGGATGGGGTAACATGGAGAGTTACGGGTTTCTATGGTTGGCCCGCGATACAAGACAGGCATCTATCCTGGCAACAACTTCGCCTTTTAGCGAGGGAGAATTCATCTCCTTGGATATGCCTGGGAGACTATAACGAGATATTATACATGAACGAGATGAAAGGTGGCTCGCTCCAGATTACCTTGGCAAATGAATAATTTTCGAGATGCGGTAGATGAATGTGGGCTATGTGATATACCCTTCGAAGGCTATCCATTTACGTTTGGGAAGGATATGATGATGGAGAGACGTTGGATAATATTCGCGAGTGTGCAAGAGAGTTGCAGAAATGGAAGGGTATTACTATCGGGAAAGTGTTTAAACGACTAGTGAAAAAAAGGAAACGACTTAAAGGAATTGAATGAGGGGGACAGAACGGACAGAAATGTGAAGGACCGAAAGCAGGTGGTTCGAGAAATTAATGAATTATTAAAACAGGAGAAAACTTTCTGGCGACAACGATCTCGAGCCTTGTGGCTCAGGGGGGAGATAAAAATACAAAAAATTTCATCGTAAGGCATGTCAAAGGAAGGCAAGAAATCATATTAAGCGAATAGTTGACGAAAATGTTTTGTTTATTTAGCAAAATGCAAAAATAATTACACATGGTGGGAGTTTTATTGCATAGATAAGGATACGTCCCGACCTTCTTTAATTACATAAATGAAGTACTATTTCTTAGTTTTCTATCAAGTCCGTCTGAAAAATAATATTATAACATCAGTTGTATGTACAACCACCTCTCAAAGTGTTGAACTTTTGTGTATACTTATTGAGCTTATACTCCGTACAAGTTTCTAAAATGAGTTGTAAGTTTTTGAGCTTAAACATTTATGTGATTTAGCTCGACAACTTTCCACGAAAGCTTAGAAAATTTACAACAAAACTCGAAAAGTTTGTGATAACAATCAAAATCATAAAACCAGTTGTACAGAGAATTATGAACTGGTTGTATAACCTCCTTGTCACCCTTGGGAAAGTATTTCAGTAGTAGTATTGTCAAGACCTGGTAAATTGTCAAGACCTAAACTAAAGACGATTTAGAATGGAATTCGAAAAGAAATAAAAAAGGATTTAGAAAGTCATCCCATGTTATTCCGATAGATTTGGTACTCGAGATACTTGTTTGGTTACCGGCTAATTAAGTCAATCCTACGGTTGAAGTCGGTATGCAAAGAGTGGTACAATCTTATCATGACAAAACCGTTTCCTATTTTGTACTCTTTCCCTTGGTATCATCGTCGATGATACTTATAACCACCCGATGACCAAATCGATAATAATACCTCAACATATTTTGATCATCTATGTCGTACTAGAAATTTCGTTGGTTCTTGTAACGGCTTAGTTTGTTTCAACGTCTTCGAGAGTTGTGATGACTTTCAAATCAATTGTTCCTTCCTCGGAGAAGAAATGGAACTACTCTTAGCTTACTCAGCATATGCTTTTGGTTACGATAGTGAACACGACGGGCGAGGATAAGTTCCTAGATGATGTTCGTGTATACAGCTTGAAGGCCGATTCATGGAGCTTTCCAACTTCTCGTGCACCAACACGAGACAAGGCTGTATGTGACGGACCCACGTGGTGGTTATCGAATAGCTCGTTTTGATGTGGCTTCGGAGAAATGGATCGACGAATAAATGGATGAAGTTGTTTCACCTTCCCAAATATTTAAGCTGGAGTTCTATGATTTTTCGTTTCAAGAACGGAGATGGTAGCTTATTGCTTCAAGGTTACCTCTACAAATATAGACAAGTTCATAATAATGATAGGGTACCCATCAAAATAGAGTGGATTAAGATGGCGGGTAGATTAGCGCTTTGTATTGCAAGTCTCGTTACCATCCCTGGCTGCTCCTCCACAAACCTGCAACAAATTGACGAGTGTCTGCATTCTATTGATCTTTTCTTACAATATAACATAATCATCTCTGCTTATACAATTAAATCTCGGTTTAAGACTTGATCTTAGAATCATTGTCACATAATTAATGATTCATTTGTTCACTTTATTATAATGTTCTTGGACATGATTGCATAGCTAGGTTTGAATCACAACCCACTCAAGATAGTCAATGGTTAGGTTAGATTTTTTTTGCCCCAAGGACGAGTTTGAGTTTGATACTGACAGGATTTGAACCCTAGATTAATGGTAAGGGTTAGTTTTGTTTTAGACAAGTGTGTTAAACAAACAAGTTTTCTGACCAAAACCCAATTGATCAAAAGTTTTTCTCCTGATATTACTTCTCATTGGACTACTTTTCTCCATCAAAATTGATTACTGATGGATTGTTACAAAACCAAATTTAGAGCGCCAAAAAGTAATGGGAGATAACGGACCTGCAGGGAGTAGAGCCCCGACAAAACGAATCCACAGCCAACATGCTACGTCACTTATATGTCGTATCAATACATTTCGTACCAATTAGCTCACAAACTACCTCCAAAACAAATGTCAAATCAGAAGAAAAACAATGATCGAGCAATTCAGCAGTAATACCTAATCTGCAATAATTCAATCTGATGTGGTCGATGAGAAGTAACAATCTGTAATGAATTGAACTTGCAACCTCTCGAGCACAAGGCAACTATAAAAACCGGTATCCCAACGATTATAACACATTTACTATAAAAGCATACCAGAATTTCACTACTACAAGCTACTTCATGTATATATAGAGAGAGACTGCATGAGCTTCTGCAATCTGCATGCATGTTCGTTCACATAGGACCTAAGATTGATACAACAGTTCCCGTTTTGTTGATTGTATGAAACAGAGATGATCAAACGGTAAGGTTTAAGGTTTAAAAAAAACGGAAAACACTATAAAGCATTCCATATTCCCAAGAACGGAGACGGTTAGCCAAAGAAAAAGAGAGTTAACGATAGTACATGAGGTGCTGTGAAGTAGCCATGTTAGGGTATGCACCGTCATATATTGACTGGCCAGCTCCGGGCCCACCCATTTTTATTGGAATTTGACCCATCATTGGTTGTGTGCCGGCCATTTTGGCCAACATCAGCTGCCTTTCATAGCCAGCGAGATCAGCTGGAGTGAAGACTTGAGGTACAGGTGGGGGAAGCGGTGTGGAGCTTGTTCCCGGTGGAGTAGGCTTGCTACCCCAAGAGCACTGCAATAAGAATCGGACACCGTGTGAGTACATCAGCATTAGCATTTAGATATCTTCTTGTGCGTAAATGTCTTGCGTATAGAAATTGTAAAACTTTCCATTTAATGAAGGTAGTAAAAAACACGGAGTATATGAATGGCTATCACACCAACATGCTGTTTGTAATGTAAAGCATTCATATAACCTTAATAGGTTTTCCAAACAGGGGTCGTGTATTTCCGAGTTGGATAGCCCTGGCAGCTTCCAAGTGAGTGCTGTATCGTACGAAACCAAAGCCTTTATCTCTTTGCACCCGAACATCTTCAATAACCCCAGCACCTAGGGCATGAAAATGGCGATGAAGATCAACAGAAGTCACCTGCTGGGAAATTGGAAAGAGTTGAGATTCATAAAGAGGGGTACATGGTTGATAATAGTTAACGAATTACAGACCAGTTACCAAGACCAAGCAGTATCCAAAATTATCAGAAGTTGTGCAGAGGATAAATAAAAAATCATACAGGAAGAAAATATGAAATGGCTCTATGTAAATACAGAGTCACTTCAACCGAGAATCCAGGTGCTAGTACACTCCAATGAACAATATCATCGGCACTAGAGGAAGATACTTTTGTGATATACTCGTACATTAATTTGTCACTTAGAATATAAATCGACGTTGACTGCCCACGCCTTGTACCAAAAACTGATTTTAACACCAATGTGGCAACGATCCAAGTTTTTCTATTAATTTTCCAAGATGTGATTGGACATAAAGCATGATGATAGTACAATCATCAAGCTAGCATTCTACATGTTTTTGATGCTGCACTTTCTGATATAAAGGAGAGAAAAGATGATCTTGGGATGTCTAGTGTCTACGATGGACAACGGATTTGATCTTACATATTGAAATACCCACCACCTTCAGTAATCAGAGTGTAGGACTTTAACAGGTGACGAAGCAATGAAGCACATGCCCATTATAAGGACGGTTCAGTTAACAAGGTTAACCCCTAAGGTATCATAGTAATTTCAATATTCAATCCACCAAAATAATATCTTTTGATGATCAAGGCATTGAGATGCAAGGTACGCGATTATAGAGACAGAAGAAGGTGAACATGACTACATGAGCACAAACAGAAACTAGTTACTACTGCAAATCTTGATGTTAGCATTAACCTGCACTAAGCTTCCATGCAAAATAGTAGTACAATAACAATATTATCCCAACACCTCAAAGGCCTGTGGCACAGTTAGGCCCCATGTCAACAAGCCTGTAAACCACGAGTCCCACGACACAAATTGTTACCCAGTTTTAATCATTTTAGATCACAGCCTATCAATACACGATTAAAAATATGCTCAAATAACAGTCTACATCATCACAGCATGTGTCAAAGAAATCTCATTCAAACTGTCTTAAAAATAATCAAGTAAAGTCGACTTGCCTCCATAGCAAGGTTGCCGACATATACAGTAGTATACTGTGGATTGTTCTCTGGACCATCCTCACTTGTCTTTTCCTGGCCATCTTCTGCTCATTAAAGTAACAGTTCAAGGCCCACCACAATAGTACTGATTATCATTAAAAAATGTTCCATAAAAAGAAAATCAGTTACTTCTCAGAGTCTTTCATAGACTAAAGAGTTGGATATGGTCCCAAAAAGATGTGGAGAAAACGCATACTCTTAAGGTTCAACTTAATCATACGATGCAACTTATCAAACTTCACACTGTATTTCAACAAGTGCTTAACATCATGGTTCTAAAGTGGCAGCGTAATACCTCCATAAGTAATATCCAAGCAATGTTTCTCAGATCAGATTATCTAGAAGTAACATATTTTCGAATTCTTTAGAATGCTTAATCTCAGCACGAACCCAAGCAACACATGCAATGTGATCGTACAGTGGCAAATATAAAAAAAAGATGCACGCTTACCAGATGTTCCATATGTGACTTCCACAACACTCTTTGAATCTAAATTCTGATTCTGATTGTCATCATTGCCCGAGACTCCCTTTGTGGCCCAATTACAGCGGATTTGTCTACTCCCAAGCCATTTTCCTACATCAAAAGGCGACAATATGCACAAAATATAATGTGATGAGCTAATATGTCAAGACGAAAACTTCATTCTGACACAAGCACAAAGCATAACAGCCAACAGCATCTGAAACCATAAGCTATACATATATCAGTGTTATCATCACCTTAGTGCTTTGTGTGTGATACATGTACGAGTAATAAAAAGGGAATTCATCACAAATCAATCATCCACTACAGATGTTAGGCGAATGACAACAAGCACGTCGTTTGAAAGAGGAGAAAGTGTATAAAGCACAAGAAAAATTAGAATGGGTCGTACCATTTAGGTCATTAATTGCACTCTGTGCATCCTATAAAATGTAATTTAAACGTAAGTACAGAAAATCTAAATCAGATAATATCAGCAAAAAAAACGTAGGCATATTCAAAGTTCAATTTTACCTGTTGGTTCCTGTATGAAACAAACCCAAATCCCCTTGAACGCCCAGTTTTCTGATCCCACATGACCCTGGCATCTCTGTAACAGAAAACAATAAGAAGAAAAATCAAATTCCAGGCACAAGAAGTAATGAGTAGCAAGTGACTCCCCCAAAAAACTAAAAACAAAGAGTAAAATTTTTACATAGCAAGGGACTGAAGATAAGTAAACGAGAGGCTACAGGATTGAAAGATGACTTACGAGCAGCTTGGATAAACAGAGAAATACTGAAAGAGTGTGGCATCTGTAACCTCGGGACTAAGGTCTCCTACAAATACGTTATGATGGGCTGCACCAAGGAAATGAGCAAATTCAAATAAGAACACAATCGCGAGTATCTTAGTCTGTGCCTTTACTATCGGTTCTATGGGATGAATTAGAAAGCTAAACCACGTAAAGAAAATTGTCCACATACTTGATGTATCCTCCCTCTGACTACTAGCGTATGCCCAGTTAACTTTGATAGGCTGTCCGAAACTGAAAATAACATGTTATCACACAATAAGTCAAAAGCTAGGAAATGACGCTATGCTCATAATGGAGGTAAAACATATCCTAAATTCTCGAGAGAGAGAGAGTGGGTAACTCACCCTTTTATGGGACAACTATTACTTTCTCATTGACTCTTTCTGCCATCTAATATTCCATCACCATCACTACCTCCTATTTCTTTAGATTTCCTTTCATCCCTCCAGTAAATCCGTAATAGTTCCCCCCGATCCAAACAAACACTAACTAGCAATAAGAAAATAGAAATACATAAAACTAAACTTAGGATAACACTTACAGATGCCGCCCATTCAGAGACAGGATAGCAAGGCTTGCCGACCTGCGATCATAGTAGTCCACAAAGCCATAGGAGGACTGACAAATCAAAAAGACAAGGGAAACTTTATAGCTATTTCTCAGAATGACTGGTATTACACCAGTTGAATATGAGTCTAAAGACTATATACACACAAAGGTGACCTACTTTCTCCTTTCTAATCAGCTTGCATCCTTCAATCGGACCAGTGCTTGTAAATACCTCATGTAAAAGTGGTTCAGTGACTTGAGGGTGAATGTTCCCAATATACCTGCAATTATATATTTATATCCCACCCAATTAAAATAAAAACACAAGTTTAAGTTATACTAGACCAAGTAACATGGATTAAGGACAACCAAGTGCCATGCAGAAAAAACTATAGCAGATGCATACATTTCACATAACATCACCACCAAAGAAAACGGAGTTAAGCTTCAAAACAGTCAACCCCTCCAATCTCACGTCAATATAAATAATGAAAATAAATCTCATGGGTTCTTGACATGTATATATGGTGACTGGTGACCATAAATAGGAAAATGTGGAAAGGGGTAAAATAAAAAAAGTAAAAAAATAAAATAAATGGATAAAAAAATATAAAAAATTCTAATAGGCACTCACACACTGCGGCATGCACTTGCATCAAACCCAGGTGGTAGATTTCCACTCAAAATAGTCTCTATCTGCAAAATAAAAATGTAAAACAAGAGAAGAAAAAAAGGAAGACAAAGAGAGATCCTAGTATCCTACATGTTTAAAAACAAAAATACTACTCCCTTCATTCAAACCCATGCTTCCACTTTGCTTTTTCACGTTTGTCAATGCGCATTTTGTATCGTTTATACCTTTAATTATATATTAGCTAAAATTATAGAAGTTTGATATCAATAATGTACTCCTAAAGACGAATTGCCAAGAATATCAAAGATTCTCCTTACCTATGAATAGTGTCAAAAAGAGAAAGTAAAAGCTTGGATTCAATTGGAGGGAGTACTAAATCTGAATGTGAGTAGGCGGTATTGTATCAAAGAGATGAAGGCACGAGACTTCAGACATGTCATCCAACAACCTTATTCCAATGCTAACATAAGGCTGATATGTATAAAAAGATCAGGGTAGGAAAAATCGCTGAAGCGAACATTATCTAGATGTATGATCCTATAAAGCAAGATTCTTGTACAAGAAGATATCCAACCTTGTGCTATGCAACGGAGAAGTGACGTCATATCGCATTCACCCCAAATTACATTTGTTACCCTTTCTTTGAATAGAGGGATTTGGAATGGAAGGAGGTGCCAAGGAATAGGAGGGATATATTTTCCCTTGTGCGATTAGCAAAAGGGGGTGGATGGATTTGAAGTGAAGAGAAAATGTATCCCTCGATTTCCATCCTCCAAGGTAAAAACAAAGGGAGGTTCGGGACGAAAACTCTCACCCTCCATTCAACTCACCTTCTTCTTTCCTCCTCCTCCTCCTCCTCCTCCTCCTAACTCTTTCCTACGTCCGAGGGTAGAAGGGGAATCGAGTGGTCCATTTTACTAACCCAAAAAAGGAATTCAACCCACTTCCTTTCTTTTCCTTGCCTCCCATTCCTTTCCAGCAAAGTGTAAGCCGCATTCTGATTCGAGTGCACAAAGGATCCAACTATACATGACTAAGTCACTTGACAGGATGATCCCGAAACTACTAACAAATTATCAGTCTACAATATACAGTGAGCTTTGTAACTCACTCACACCTTATTCACGCAATCAAAAACTTAAGAACCTCTATAGGTAGAGACCCACCCAGATAACACAAACTACAAACATGGCCACTGTCTAACACAGACTAAATCTCCATGAGACCGTCTCACATAAACTCCGACACATCTTATAATACAGTGAAACCGTCTCATTAGAGAATTAGTGCATGACACATCCATATCAATATAGCATTAATTTTTTTTATTGTTTTTCAATAAAGATCGTTCCTTTATCACGAAAACAAGCCAGAATTCATCGCAAGATAACACACATAAAAAACCCATCAATCATGAAGAAAAATTGGAACCTGGGGAGGAGGAGCAAGAAGAGCAGGATGATAGAGTGAAGCTTGTTGCTGAAGCATGTGTTGTTGCATCAGAGCTTGTTGTTGCTGCATCATGGATTGTTGCTGCTTCATCAACCTTTGTTGCTGTTGCATTTTTATTCTTTTATTTTTGATGTTATTAGTACCAAAATTTGGAAGATCAAATTATTTTTATTTAGGGTTTTATTACTTTTTATCTACAAACAGGGAAGAAATTTCCTGATAAAACTGGGTGTATACAATGGTAAAGAAAAATGCTACGAGTACTCAACAAAATGGTTTTGCAAAAATGGAAAATAAAGAAAACAAAAAGATAAAGGAAAAAAGCCCTCAAAAGAAAAGTGAGGAAAAAAAAAAAAGATGAAGAAAAAACAAGAGAGAAAAAGCCAGAGAGAGAAACAAGGAGATGCAGTGCAAAGGTGTCGCGAATTTAGAAGACGATGCTTCTTTTTACTCCCTACATTTTTAAAACACTTTTAAAAAAAAATATCAACCTTTTCATGTACACAAATGATTGTTTGTTACGGTGAGATCATCGCAACTTTGTGAAGGGTCAGTGTAAAATAGAGAGTAAATTATCATCTATCCACATAATATATGAATTGTTTAAGTTTTAGAATAATCTAGAAAAAATCTAGGACAAAATATATCTAGAATGGGAAGAGTAAGACTAACCTAGAAAAATAAGGGAAGAAAGCAAGCATGATTAATCAAGAAAATTACCCAAAACTAGTATAAATAGGTGATGGATGTACAATTGTAATGTGTGTAGTCCCAAGCTCCAAATATGGAGCTACGAGGTCTCACCTTCTCCCCAAATTTTGTAAAATCACACAATATCAAATCATAATAAAATATCATCAATATTCATGAATCTCGGGCCCAAATACTTTCGCTGTCAAAATTTCAACATGAATAATACTTATCCACTGAACTAGTTGTTAGTATCTGTACAATAGATTTCAAGTTCGAATTCCCCTCATCTTATTATATAATGCGACTAAGTGTATGTTTCGTTAAACAAAAAAAAGAATATACTTATCGGAACTTACTGTTCCATACTTAACTAGGAATTTTTAGCCCTCTTGTTAGACCTGTTATAATGTATTACGGATATCTACGTCACAAACAAAAATTTGAATTCACCTTTTCATTTGATTGTTTGTATTTGCTTTTTGGGCACTGTTCATGGTTGAGTGAAATCATCAATATAACTTTCAATATAAGATAAAACATAGTCATATGAAATCTTGTTTAAATTGTCTAATCGAGTACGTTTAATATGTGAGTAATTGTGTGATGAGGGGAGTAATATGTGTAAAATATTTTGATTAATGGAGGGGAGGTTTTGATCCGGTAGTGTGTGTAAAATTTCATTTAACGGAATCAGGAAATAGGATAAATGAGGGTCGGAATAGAAATACGGTGGCAATTTGGATATATACATGGTGGAGGATACATGGTGGTAATATGTAAAACGGTTTATGCATGGTGTTTTTAGTGCATACAATGATACAAGCCGTGCTTTGATTCCAAATAACATACTGGTAGTAGGTAGTAGGTAGCAATGGAAGCTGCCGTTATTACCCCTTGTTAGATTTGGACAAATTCCTGCTAGTAGCAATCCATTCCATGTAGTATGTACCTATGACCTATCCCTGGCATTCATATATAATGTGTAGCCAATCCCACATGAGTCTGAAACATAGCCTACTGTAAATAAATGCATTTCTGAAGAAGATGAGTTTCAGATTTATCTTGACACATTCTCATCCCTATAGGCTGTAGGCTCTGTAACTTATCCTTACACATTATTAAACCTTCCTGTTGAATCACCTTTCCACAAACGCTCTTTGATTGTGAGGGATCGGAGTACCTTTGCATCCAAGACGAGAACAATGTATCTTTGGAATGGTTTTCTAGATTTTATTGCAACAAGCTAGTACATAGAGACAGAGACCCCTTCTTCATCACTCTTCGATTGATATTTGATATGATTAATAGCTAGGGGTTTGTTAATATTCATGTCCTGAATTTGCAAGATTCGATTCTTAGATCTCCGACCTCTAATCGCATTATGAAATACTCCGTCCTAGCTAGTATTCAAATCTCCATTCGAGTAGTATTCAAATGGGCCTTGGATTTTTGGATAAAGAAGTTATCTTTCATTTGCTTATATGTTCCTAAAGCAATGACTGTCTTACTAATCCAAGCTGCATTTAAGGGAACGGTCCTAGGCCACGAGACACCGCCTAGATCTTGTTGGAGTATGTAGTTCAAACAGCACAGCGGATATCTCCCGTTCCTCAACGACCACTGTGACTGCACACTTCTTGGCTTCTCTATAAACGTGTTTGATCATCACCTCCCTCCGATTCATTAACAAGACATTGACACAAGTTTAACATGTGGGAACGGGCAGTAGGATAGGCCCTATCTTTCGGTATTAGGAATTCATAAACTCTTCACACATTGTTCCTTATAATATACTCCCAATAGGGTAGACCTTTGAAATTTTGCCAAATATGATCATTTCTACATGTCTGAAATGAATTTAGGAGCTAGCTTAAATAAATTACAGGTGCTAATAATATAGCAGCATCGCAAAATGTCGATCCTACTTATAAAAATAAGACTATAAATAACCAAAAATTCCCGTAATTAAAAAGAGAACACTAATAATAAAGCTAATAAAATACAATAAGCTCATTGTCATATACGGAGGATTGCATATACAATGCCTATATTTATATATTGATGATACAACAGCAGAGTATAGTTATTGCTGCTGCTTCTGCTGGAACACCGGGAGTGAGTTCAATCCCAGCCAGGCCTTGCCTTCAACAGCTTTCGCAGCGCCTCCTCCCAACACACTTTCTGATGGGGTTACTTTGCCCACAAGCCTATATATTCATTCAGTTCCGAACAATAGTCAGATACTCCACATGTGTTTCAAGGGGTCTTAAAAGCGTCAAGTCTCAATAATTATTTCAAGGATAGACGGAATCAAAACAGCATCGTATAGACACTAGCTAGGTTAGGACGGTAGGACCTCGAAAATATTTCCGGAGATATAAGTTTGACGACAATAAATAGACCCTTATTGTAAGATCTCCAAGATAGTACTCCATCATATACCGGATTCATGAGACGTAAAATCAGTACAGACATGCATCATGTGCAACCAGGCCACAACCAAATCATCCATTATTCTAAAATGTGTCCACATCTCAAGTGGATGGAAGTGAATGTTGAACCAGCTAAACTTAATAGAGTACTTGCCATCCACATAAACCTCAGAAACTATCACATGGGGTTATCCAACAAGTTTGTTGCTTTGTAGGAGAAGTTAATGCCCCTCCTTAACTCATACGGCAGCTTGTCTATTTCTGAACAAAACATATAAAACGTGTAGGATCAAAACAGTACTCACCTATCCTTTCGTTTCTCCAAGAAGCGTTGAAGAGACGCCTTCCTAGTAATTGGCAGATCTGGAAGTTTGACACAAAACAATTAACAAATTACAAACTTGGAAATTATTTTCTATTTTTAGTCACATGTATGAATATTATTATGCCACGGCATGCCCATTACCGGTAGAAATCGAGGCTTGTCGCAAGGGAGAGGGTGGAGGGATGACACTGCTCACAAAATTAGGATCACCCATAGCCAAGCCTTGGCTTTGGGATTGAGCATTAGGAGCTGGAGCAGGGGCTGGAACAGAGCTCGTAGGAGCTTCGACCTTCCTCTTCTTGATGCTCGATTCAAAACTGCTAGCCAAGTTCATAACCTCCTTCGCCTTGTCAGAAGGCATGTCGTTGAACACCACAACTTTCCCTCCATAGAAAATTGTCATTTGTGCGACTGCTGGCTCGGGGCTTGCACGCTTGTTTACACTGTAACACCACAAAATAAATTTAAGTTTAAATTTACCCCTCTATTAATATAAAATCATCAGTATTTCAGCAACTAGATAAAAGTCGAGTTCCATGCATAAATTACTACCTCACCAAAATCAAGTCACTATACCAAGTATTTTACATCATGAAAATCTGATTTTAGGCCACAGTTTTCCTGATACGTCTAGAATTAATCTATCATATGCAACTCATCATTAACTTTAGTTCTTAGATTCTTAAACCTAACCACATGGTTCCTAATTATTAGAGCCGCAGTTTGATTAGTTATTTGGTTGACCATGGAAAAACCGGACAAAACAACAAAATGGCACAAGACAGACTTCAATAGATTTTCTCATCCGACAAACAGATGAAAATGTTTGGAGTCACCGTGAATTTAGGGAAGGTATTCATATCCAGATTCAATGAAAAGCCTCACTTCATATATCACAAAAAACATGAGTACGACTCATGTGAATCGATCTTACTCACAACTTATGGTAAGATTGGTAACCATATACCACAGTTGAAGATAAAAGGTTCACTTATAATGGTTAAAGAACGAGTAATTTGTATGCTATAAAAAGAAAAACACATAAAACTTGACAGTATGAAACCGGGTCATTGCAAATATACAAGGGGTGATTTTTATTTACCAAGTACGCTTAGAATAAGGCGTAAAAATGTAGTAAAATCTATCAACATCCTATCACAGCCGGCTTTGTACAGGTTTGGAAGGTTACCGTGATACAAGCAGCATTTAAAAGAACGATAATAGATTAGCCGCAGCGATCCATTAGAGATCCAATGTGTAAGACTATTTTACCGGGTGCATTATCCTAAAATCTATGTCTATACACATACTACTCCTTAAAAAGGAAAGTGAAAACAATTGCAAACAACTTTTGAGATTTTTTTTGGAGTTGGATGTTAAGTTTTTTTTACTTGAAGTTGAATTTTCAGTTAGTATTAGAGAATCTTTCAATTATTTCATTTTCTCATTTGTACGGTTGTACCCCTCTTTTTCTTGAAAAAAAGGGAATAACTCTAACATACAATTTCCTAAAAGAGCACCCTAATTTCTTTTCCCAAATTGATTGTTTTTTCGAGATTTCGGTGCAAAAACAGAAACATTGTGTTTTGGAACTCATATTTAAGAAATTCTACTCACTCAGTTTTTTAACGGAATAAACTTTGACAACTCAAAATTCTTGGTTAAAGTTCCAAAAGCGATGAGTTTTTTTTAAAATGATCGTCTTTTTTGGATGTTTGGTTTGGAAAAAAATACTTTGTACTGTTCTCTTAAGTCAGAGCCCAAGAGTTATCAGTCAAAGGTTATTTTAGGAAGGGTATGAGTTCAGGGTTATGGTGCGAAAATCTCAAAATAATACTCCTTCATTCTTCCTTTTGAATTAGTCTCGTTGAACCATTTTTTTCCTCATAAAAAAAAGAGAAAAATATGGGGACTAATACAAGAAAATGGAGGGAGTACGGTAATCTATACTACTGGAGTACTACTATTTAATAACCATTTTTATTATTTGATGTCCCTTCAAATATTTTTTTTTAAATTATATATATGATTTTTATAATAATTATACTACCATTTTATTGTTTGATGTCCCTTAAAATGTCTTTAATTCTGTAAATATTTTTATAATAATTAAATACCCTTTTATTGCACATGGGACAATTTTTATTTGTATACTTTCTATGTTTTTATAATAATTGAAGTACCTTTTTATATTGTAGATGTGATAATTTTTATTTGTATATACCAGAGTATTTGTATACTTTTATATTTTTTTGTACAGGGTATAATTTTTACATTCATTTGTAATTGGTGCTCGAATAAGTGGGATGAAGCCACCGAATAATCCTAGAAAGAAAAATAAATGTGCAAAACTTTGCCAAATAATCCACCGAATATAAGCATAATAATAAAAACGAAAAAGAAAATCACAACTTAAATTCCACTCAAGTTTATTCCAAACAAACAATAAAGCCAACACCCAACAAAAAATTCGGTTTTAGAATGTTCATCTATTTTGGTCAATATTCTATTCTTATTTCCCAAGCAACAAATTTAAAATAAAAATAAAAATGATGATATCCGTAATAAAATCGGCGACGAATCAAATAATATCCCCTCGTTAGAAAAGACAACTCTAACAAATAGTTCCTCCAACTCGAAACTTCCCTTATCTACCTGTTTCCATTTTAGAATTGTTCTAATACTTCATTAAACAAGTACTTTAACTAAAATAAATACTGTAAGTACTTTAGTTAAATAAATAAACAAGATGAATGAGCTGAAAAAATAAATTAAGATTAGTAAACATGAAAGTAACCTTGAATCAAAGCCGGAAATCTGAGGAAAAAGATCGATGGTACGCCCAATTGAATCCTCAGCTTGATTCACCGGGAACAAATTCATAGTTGATCGATTATTAAAAACTACTTCCGCTGCTGCACAAAGAGATGAACAAATTCATATTATTAAAGGTAAACAAATTATCGAGACGAGACAAGACATAAGGAGGAGTAATAAAATAAAATTACCATGAGAAGAATCGAGGTTAAGATTAGTGCGCTTATTATCCTTAACAAATTGGCTGAGCAAATTGCAAGTTTGGGAGAAGTTCATCTTTTTTCCAGCTGCAAATCTGCTAAACTCATTGATTGAAATCGAATTCGACATGTTTTTTTTAAACGTATGAATGAATCCCCACAATAATTAGAGAATGGATGGATAATGATGATTGAAATTGAAATTGATTAAGAGTAGAATAAAGTAGAGTAAATTAATTAATTGAGGGGTTGTTGAGTTTGGGTGGGTTTTATTAAGGCACGAGGAATTTTAATGGATGAAGAAATGAGAATAAATGGTTCCTGTGGGGGCTTATTTATATCGACAAATTCTTTAATGTGATCGAAATATCTATTTTAAGTTTAGGACTGATCAAATATTTAGGATAAAGCAAATTCACGTGCCTCGTTTATAGTTATAAGAAAAGTTTTTTGTCATTTTCTTTTTAAATGGATATATTTAACTTTATAACGGATATATGCGTCACAAGAAAGCTTACACCAGTCGATTTATATCCCCAACTTGCTCTATCAAATACAGTATCTTTTTCTTTTATTTTATTAAGAAGAAAAGTACACGAAATGAGAAGAAATGGGTCGTGTGGGATTTATTTAATTAAAA
This sequence comes from Agrostemma githago, assembly GCA_958450325.1. Lineage (NCBI taxonomy): Eukaryota > Viridiplantae > Streptophyta > Magnoliopsida > Caryophyllales > Caryophyllaceae > Agrostemma > Agrostemma githago. Next base: position 73,994,549 of record OY288243.1, on the reverse strand, counting down.
TACTGTATTTTATAAGGAGCCATTTCAATTAATAAAAATAAGAGAAGAAGGTTTAAGCTCAAGTGGTTAGAGCTATCTTACCCCGACTGAGAGGTTGGGGTTTTGATTCTCACCGTACTCTTCTCTAGACCAAAAAAAATAAAAAATAAATAAAGAATTGAAAATTAAAAGTGATCTTAAACTACTCCGATCCGTATTTGAAATGGTTGCTGATATTTTATACAGAGTGATAAAATGCTATAAGTGGATAATTGTATTATTGTTGTAATAATTGAAACAGTAAAAAGAATCTTAAAAAAAAAAAACTTATTTTATCTTAAGTCAAACATAGGCTTAGACTAATTGTCTAACTAGAACTTCTAATGAGTTATTTTATCTTAATAACTTCACGAAGGTTTTATCCAACTCAAATTCAGATTAGAGTGAATAGTTAATACAAAAATGTTATTCCGTATTGATTAGTTTGTGTTGGGTATCCAATGAGTACTCGTATTCTTATGATTTAATTATGCATGCATAACTAAATCATGAATGATTGTAGATGTCATAATAGAACGATTATGATAAAAGTATTTTGGATAATGCTCCCTCTCCCATTAAGATTTTTCCACTTTCCTTAAAAGATAAGATTTTTCTACTTCAAAACTTTTATTATTCATCCAATATACTCTATTTCTATTGGTTGCTTTTTGTGTTTTGACTTCTTAAACTCCCCCAACAATGTATTACCTTTCATTATCGATTTCATAATCAATGTGTCATTTAGAAGTGGAAAAATTATTGTAGGTGAAGGGAGTATATTTTAGTTTTGATATCCTCATATTATTATAATACGAATAAATAAATACTCAATCGAAAAAAATATTAAAGGATTAAAAAATTTGTGGAGTGAATGACTGGATGAACAGCTTTTTTTAAACTTATATTTAGACTTGAGATTTGTTGTGTAAATGATTAAACAATTTATAGGGAAGGAAGAAATATTAAAAAAGGTGAAGGTGCGTGAAGGGTGCATGTTTTTTAAAATGAGACTGAGGGCTCAAAGTTAGCGAAAATGGGGTCAAAGGTGTATGTGCACTTGTCAGCAAAATAAATTTTCCCCATTATATCTCTCCATTTTCTCTCGCATTTTATTATTCATATAATACTCTGTAGTTTGTATTATTGTTGCTACTTTCCATTCCATTTTAGATGATTGATAATTGATATAAGGATCGTGGATCGATTTGAAATTACATCTAAACCATTCATAAACAATGAAGCAAAATTAATACTCTTCCTCCGTTTCAACCATTGTATACATTTGCTTTATGCACGTACGTCTATACTCGTTTTTTTGGTCTATATCTTTAGTTATGTATTATTAAAAATTATAAAAATTTGATATTCATAATGTATTCGATTGGACGATTTAAACAAGATCTCACATGAATATATTTTATCTTATACATTAGAAGTTATATCAAAAATTCATCCTACTTATAAATAGTGTCAAAAAATCAAATGTACTCCCTCCGTTCCAATGAATTGTTTGTCTTTCGTTTTAGCACCAAGGGTAAGAGATCCAATAAGGAAGTGAAATGTGGAGCATAACTCATGAGAATGGTCAAATTGCATATAAAAAACATTCCTAAAATAGAAAGGAAAACAATTCATCGAGACGTTCCAATATGAAATAAGCAAACAATTCATTGGGACGGAGGGGTAGAGAGGATCCTAACTCATTTTGAGGTAGGTTGATTTGATAGTCAAGCACGTGTAGTTTTCATCTCCAACTTGCGTTTAAATATTGCTTCAATAGTTCAATCCACCCACTTTATGCAGCAGCAAGCACCTTCCAACTTTCGTGCAATTAAATAATCCTTTTTTTTATTAATACTTTTAAAGGACAAACTTTTATGTAGTCCCGGGACCTCTACGTCTCTTAACTATTCTAAGACTATGTTTATCCACAGACCCATCATTTTTTCTCAGACTCGGCCACCTCAGCTTTCCACTCACTTTTCATTCTTCAGACTCAGACTCAGACTTACTACAAAAGTACACTTTATCCACAGACTCATCTCAGACTTTCTCTCCTCACATACCTTATTTTATATTATTTTTTATTCATCTCACCTCACCTTTTTATCTACCTTATTTTATTTTTTTATTTACATCATCTCACCTCAACTTTCTACATAACTTATTTTATTTTTTTATTTACCTCAATATCTACGTTTATTTTATAACTCGATTAATTACTCGAATAATTACAATTAAATAATTAATTGTTAAATAAATCTTGTGACATACGAATAAATTTATTTCCAAGTGGTCATTATTAAAAGTGGTAATCGGGCGGGTGGGTCGAGTTCGGGTTGGGTTGTCGATAAACCTGCCAAACAAGTCAACCGGGTCGGGTTTGGGTTAAGTGAGTTTCGCTTTGACTTTGGGTCGGGCCAGATCATTTCGGGTTTGCTATTTTCATCTTTTTAGGGATATCCACTCGTTTTTTATAATAATAGTCGAGTCAATTTCAGGTTTACTCGGGTCAATTCAGGTTACGAGTCCACCTAAACTCTTTAGTTTGGATATCAGATCGGGATCGAGTTGGCTTATTAAGGTTGGGTCATTTCAGGTCGAATCAGTTTTGTCATGTCTAGTTGTCGGGTCTGGATCGGATCGTTGGTTCGGGTCGGTTTGGTCATGTTCAGGTCGAACTAGGTTTTGTTTGGTTTGGTCGGGAATAACTATCAATTAATTATCCGTTTTTATTACTACGTGCAGTATTATTTATCATTTATTATACGAATTTGCTTTTTATCATATATATATACAACTATATCATCTATTACAAATTATTTTGATCATGTCCTTTTATAATGAAGTGAAATGAGCTAAAGTAAAATAAGTTGAACTGAGCTGAGACAAATTGAACTAAAGTAGCCTGAAATACAGAAATAATAATAACAAGTTTACTAGTTACAAAAAATTATTAATTATTATTGTAACAACAAATAATAATGTTAATTATTGTATCAAAAATATTAATTATTATAATTATTATATTATTTTTAATTTTAATAAAAATATTATTAATAAAAATATTTTATAATAATAATAATATTTATAACAATAACAATAACAATAGTAATAGTAGTAATAATAAATAATAATATTAATAATATTAATTATTAATAATATTAATTATTAATAATATTATAATAATACTAATATTAATATTAATAATCAATATTAATATTTAATAGTAATAATATTAATAACAATAAAAACAATATTAATTTTTATTATTATATTAATATTAATTTTTATAAAAATTTCATTAGTTTTAATATTTAACAAATAATAATAATTAATATTAATAATAATAATAATAATAACAACAACAACAACAACTAAAATGAACTGAACTAAAATGAACGGAACTGAACTGAATGAACGAGTCTGAGGATGAGTCTTTGAAATCCAAGACTCAACTTCAGACTTATCTGAGTCTCAGACCGTCTCAATCACTTTATCCAGGTATGAGTCTCAGACTCAAAGAATCTGAGACTCAGACTTCTGTTCAGACTCAACTTCAGACCTCCTTTAATCTTCCATCCGTCTGAGCCTCAGACTCGTACCAACCACATTATCCAGGTACGAGTCTCAGACTCAACAAATCTGAGTCTCAGACTCTTACTCAGACTTATACTCAGACTCCCTTTAAACTTAGCCTAATACTCCACACGTCGAAACCAAATTTTGTATGACTCCCTTTTTTGTGAATATTAAAATGTGGTTCATGTAAACCTTCCTTGAGATGAGAAAGAGTGTGATTTTGAATACTCTTTTTTTTATTTCTTTTTTATTCTACCTATTTTTTTACGAGCATTTGACTATCCAACAATTATTATAGCTTTGCTTATACATGCTTAATACTTTTTTTTTTTTTTTTTTTGACTCTTTTCATCTCAATTATTTATTGTTTTTTGATTAAAATATTATTCATAAATAATTCGCGTACCCTTTTTTGTGTATAACCGTTGTACTGCGCGACAATAATAAAAATTTGTAATTTATGATAAAAAGTGATCATTTTAGGTTATTAGCTAGTTACACTTTCAAATAAATAGTTATCACTTTTTCGTATCAAAAAGTGGTCACTATTTAACCTAAAGTGATCACTAAATAATCTAAAGTGGTAATTTTTTAATTTATCATAAATTTCTAATTTTAAGGTCTCCCACACGATACAACAGTTGTATAGTATAATTTGGGTAAAAAAACAACAAATGACCGAGACAAAAGTAACTGTAAGTTAGAAAATAGTGAAAACATATTACTCCAATGATCTTCTCATTATCATTACATCATCTCTTTCATGTTTAAATCTATTACAGAGTATTAGTTAAATGATAGATACTCCATCTTTTTCAATTATTATCTATTGTTTTTGGAACAAAGTCAAGGAAATAACAATCGGTGAATTTTGACTACACAAAATCCACTTGTTTTGCATATTACAGGAATAACTTACCAAAAATAGAAATAGATAACTATTGAATATTACACTCAAAAAAGAAAATAGATAACAATTTCATAAAACGGAGGGAGTAGTAATACTCCGTAAAATATTTCTATTATTTATTCGTAATTGCTAAATCCTACACGAGTTATACATTTTGTCATTTAAATTTTCCATGTTTGTCATTCTCCTTAAAAAAACCCTTCTCTTTTCTATATTCCTTAAACCTAAACAATCTAATAGGAAATTCCTGTTTATTGATAATTCCTAATCTTTACCTTGTTTTATTAGTTTGCTAAATTGTTTTTGCTTACTCTAGCCTCAGTTCAACTCAATCTTTTTTCATTTTCTTTTGAACTTTGTCTCAACTTTAGCAAATTAATAGTCAACAATATCCATTTTTGAGGACCGACACTGGATTTACAGTAAACTACCATTTAGGAATCAGGATAACTTGTTTAGTTCTTTATTCTAGGAGACCGACACCCATTTCTTACATCAAATAACGTCATTGCCTAGGAGAATTATCAATTTCTGCCAACGTGAAAATCGCATCCAAAAAAAAGCAACTTACAAACATTCTTCCCCACTTGTCAGCACAACCAAACCACATTTACCAAATAATTGAACCTATTGCTTCACGAGAAGTTGTAACTCGAAAGGCTATTTGCTATTACTCCGTACACGATAATAACAGCCTAACAGCCAAACGTATCATCGAGGTTATTGATAAGCAAAATAGAGCACGAGGGCCACACAAGAAGAATAAAAATTATTATAAGTGGGAACACACAATTTTTGATTAATTTATAGTGTCCCACGTCACCCCACCAAGCACGTACTCAAAGCATCGATTGACATTGCTATAATCTGTATGTATGTGCATCCTATCAAACCATAAATTGTCACGACACCATCTTTTAAAATCATATAATTGCTCCTCAAATTACTACTATCAATACCATGTGTGGGGATAACATTAATGTTATAACATTTGTTCGTCATACACAAGAATCGACTATTGTCGACAATCATTCGTATTTGTTCTCTCGGAGATTGCTTCACTTTTAGGGTTACACGATAATAACCTCCATTATTGGCTGATGGATGGATTAGATTTGCGGTGATCGAGACGTTCTCACAATAATTATATTGTAAGACTTCTCACGGATTAATTAATTAATATATGATCACTTCATATGTAAGAAGTTTCGTGATAGGATTATGGTGAGACTGTCCTATAAAGAGTTTTGGAAAAAAAAAGCATCCTAATAAACATTAAAAGTTCTTGATAGCTAGCATAACAAGAGGTTGATCGACAACCCTCCATTCCGCCGACCTCCCTTACTTACTCCGGTCTAGAATATGAATTGTTGTACTACTTTATTTGGTTTGGAATAACCTGATTTTTGGGTCACTGAAGCATCAATTATCTTCGTTGTCCCTCTTAGTAACTAATTAATGAGGAAAAATATGGAGATATTTAATTTTTAATGTTGTGTCTTTAGTCATTTTGGTTTCACAGTTTCTCATTTGTGGTGCATTGATTGAGAGAAGGAAGTTTAAAGCGATGTCACTTATGTTTTTATCTTCCATGTTATCAAACTTTGTCCCTACGACAACAAACCATATATTAAAATGGTCATTATTCATCGTTGATACACACATTAGAATGAAATTGGTACCTTAATTTTCTAACAAATTACTACCTCCGCATCGTAACGTATGTTCTTCCCTTTTCAATAATCACTCAACCGTCAACAACTTATTCTATTTCTCTTTGAGTATGGTTGTACTCCCTCCGTTCCAATGAATTGTTTGCCTTTGATTTTAGCACCAAGGGAAAGAGAACAAATGGGGAAGTGACACGTGGAGCCAAAGGTCAAATTACATATAAAAAACATTCCTAAAATAGAAAGGCAAACAATTCATTGAGACGTCCCAATATGGAATAGGCAAACAATTCATTGGGACGGAGGGAGTATTGAATTTCAGTATCATCCAATGGTATTTGTATTTGATTCTCTTTTACCAACTGACTACTACGGAAGTACGGAGTACTTAATTAGGTCTTCAAATTTGTTTTTTTAAAAATTAAAGCGTATCTACAAGTGTTTCTCAACTCAAATGTGGAGATGTGATAATCGTCACTCCCTTCGTCGCAAAGAGATGTTCTCATTTCATTGTTATATTTCTCACATTGAAATAAAATTGAAAACAGGTTAGCGAGATGGACAAAGTAGTCAACATCAAAATTATGTATCAAAAAAATAAAAGGTTAAATAATGGCAAGTCGTAATCGAGATGTCCCTTATGAAACGGAGTTTAACAACGTTGGTTGGTGAAAATATCTAAAAATTACACACCAAGACAATACCAAGTGCCTGCTAATGCTAGCCTATAGGCGGGCTATAGTGCTAATAATACTGTTGTATCCTGTAGCATGGGAGTGGCACGTCTTTCATACGACACTCCTGTTTTTGGCAAATACATACCCGTTTGTGTACAGCATCCAATATTCAATGAGATGACCACGACGTCTAACTGCTGGCTGCTGCTCATCATTTGCTCCAGAACTGCATTTATACCCAATAGTGTAGTTAAAAAAAGAAGAAACCAAATAGTAACTGTAGATTTTATTGGGTGATAAAAAAGGCAATTCAAGTAGGGTAGAGAATCACGTGGAATTGGAACGCAAGCAATGTATGACTCCCTCGCATAAAACGTGGGATACCCTTCGTCGGCCATATACTCCAGGAATAGGAATGCAACGTACATGATAGATATACATGTATCCCAAGCCACGTTAGTTAGTTGTCCCACATCTCTTCATTCACCCCGTCCCCTTACGGATATATGTTACTCCATTGCTGTGGGCACCCCAGACTTCAACAATCAAGATCATCATACTATAAACTTTTTTTCATTTCATAAACTAACCTACTCCCTCCGTTCCACTAAAATTATCTCGTATTTCTTTTTGGTAGAGACAAAGTATTTACCATTTTGTTATTCCATTAACCCACACCACCTCACACATCACCCTATAAAGTAGTCATAATTGCCTATATACCCAATCATCACACAATTTTCTTAATTATTGTGCAAAAATAAACGGGACAAACATTTTGGGACGGAGGGATTATATTTTTTCATATTCTATAAAATATTTCTCATTTTAATTAAAATATCTTTGACTTACGATAATTTTTAGTTATGAATTTCAAAAGAGAAGATTTTGATTTTAAATCAAAATGTTTTACAAACGATCATTTTGGACAAAAATCATCACTTTCTGTGAAGCTAGCTATCCTCCATGGATGGAGCTTGAAGATCCATACTCAGGAGTAAATAGAATGATTCTGTTATTGATATTTGTGTAAAGTATAAAAAGTTGTTACAATACAGTTACTCTGTTCTTATATATATACATATACATAATTAGTTACATTCTAACCAACTAAGGTTAACTTAGTTTGAAGCCTAGTCAATCCGGTGCAGCTTGATCCGGTCCAATAACCGTTTCACACACCCCTCTCAAGCTGGACGGCAAATCTGGTTCAAATTGACCTGCTTCATACACCCCTCTCAAACTGGAATCCAGTTTGATACCAAGCCTGCCAGTCAGATACTGATGCTGCGTTATGCCAAGGGTTTTTGTCATGATATCTGCTACTTGCATATTTGACTTAACATGCCTTGGAACTAGCAATCCATTCTGTATTATCTCCCTAACATAATGACAATCAATGTCAAGGTGTTTGGTTCTCTCGTGAAAAACTGGATTCAAAGCTATGTGTTGAGCTGCCTTGTTATCGCAATACAGATCTATAGGTCTTGGTACATGAACACCAATATCTTTGAGCAGTCTCTCTAACCATACAATCTCTCCTGCAGTGTAGGACATGCATCTGTATTCAGATTCTGTGCTACTCTTGCTCACTGTTTTTTGCTTTTTTGTTTTCCATGAAATTAATGATTCCCCTAGAAAAATACAATACCCGCTAAGTGATCTGCAGTTGTACACACAAGTCCCATGGTTTGAATCACTGTATGCTGTAACTGCTAAAGGTCCCCCTGCTGAGTAAAATAACCCCGCATTCACAGTATGTTCTAAGTACTTCACTAAATGAAGAGCTGCTGACAGATGAGGTTGTCATGGTTGTACCAAAAACTGACTCAGATGCTGTACTGAGTATGAGATATCAGGACGAGAAAGATTGAGGTACAACAATCTGCCCACTAGTCTCCTATATTGTTCAGGATCCTCAAGGATCTCCCCATCATCTGTGGATAGTTTTAAACCTTGGGATAAGGGCACAAAAGACTCATTACAATCTTCCATACCATATCTTTAATAATGTCAACAATATACTTTCTCTGGTTCAATAAGATACCAGATTCATTCCTGGCAACCTCCAATCCAAGGAAATATCTCATCAATCCAAGGTCTTTAATGGTAAAAGCAGTATGTAGACTCTCTTTAACCTTCTGGATAATGCTCTCATCATTTCCAGTAATGATTAAATCGTCCACATACACAAGAATGACTGTGAATGTGCCCTGATTCATATTAGCCTGAGTGAACAGAGAATAATCCTCTTTGGACTGTACAAAGTCCAATCCAAGCAAGTGTTTTGTGAGTTGTATGTTCCACTGCCTGGAGGCTTGTTTAAGCCCATAAAGTGACCTTTTTAGCTTACAAACTTGTCCTTGAGATGCCTTAGTATATCCTTCAGGAGGTTTCATGTAAACTTCCTCCTCAAGGTAACCATGCAAAAAAGCATTATTAATATCCAGTTGATGCAAAGGCCATTTCCTAACAGCTGCTACTGCCAGTAATGAACGGACTGTTGTAAACTTGGCCACCGGAGAGAAAGTGTGCTTGTAGTCTTTATCTTTGACCTGATTGTAGCCCTTTGCCACTAATCTTGCTTTAAATCTTTCAACACTGCCATCTGCTCTATGTTTTATCGTAAAAACCCATTTAGAACCTATGACCTTCTTTCCTGGGGGCAATTCTGCAACCTCCCAGGTGTTATTCTGTTCAAGAGCCTGTAATTCCAACCTCATAGCATCTGCCCACCTACTATCTTCCTTTGCTTCTGAGTATGTGTGAGGTTCATGCTCAGTAAGCACATGATAGAGAGATGAGAGGTAATCTTTGTCAAAACAAGTCAAGGCTTGGATGACAGATTGTGCAAAATTCACAGAAGCTTTAGTCACAAAATCTGCTGCAGAAGAAGGCTTATTTGGGCAATAATACCCATGTAATCTAGAGGATGCTACTCTATTTCGTGTTAATCTTCTAGGAGGAGGCTCTTCTATGTGCATCCTCTCATTAGAAGTCATGACACTTGAGATATTTTCTGAATTATGTCCTGTATTAGAGTTATTGTGATGTTCCTCACTCCCATTGCTGGATAGATTACCAGTACCACCAATATCATTCCTAGTATCAATTTCAGGAACATGATTTTCAGGAATATAATCTGATAGGAAAATATCATTGGATATAGCAGATTGCAAACCTTGATCTCCTGTTGATTGAGCAAAGGGGAAAGTATCTTCTTTGAAGATTACATCCCTACTAGAAAAGGTGGTATGTTTTTCAAGGTCATATATCTTGTATCCTTTTTGTCCAAAAGGATAACCCAGTAATACTCCTCTACGAGCTTTGACACCAAACTTGTCCCTTTGAGTAATAGGCACAGAGGCATAGCAAAGGCACCCAAAAACTCTAAGCTCATCATACAATGGTTTTTCTCCAAACAAAATTTCAAATGGTGATTTCCATTTGAGTAATGCAACTGGCATTTTGTTAATCAAATAAGTGGCAGTTAACAAGCAATCCCATAATTTTATCGGCATATTAGCCTGTAATCTAAGGGCTCTAGCTGTTTCTAGCAAGTGCCTGTGCTTTCTCTCCACCCTCCCATTCTGTTGGGGTCTGCCAGGGATGGATTTTTTATGCACAATTCCTCTATCTTTGAACATGTCTAAGCATTGTTCTTGGACAAACTCTGTCCCATTATCTGACCTAATACACTTCACTTTAACCCCAAATTGGGTTTCTACATAATTGAGGAAGGTTTTGATTAGGTTAGGCACTTGTTGCTTGTTTTGCATTATGAATGTCCAAGTAGTTCTACTATGGTCATCCAAAATAGTCAAAAATGATTGGACACCAGATGTTGTCTTTATCTTATAGGGTCCCCAAACATCCAAGTGGACAAGCTCAAAACAATTCTGTGCATAAGATGTACTTCTTTTGAAAGGAAGCATGTGATGTTTTGACATAGCACAAGTATTACAGAACAATTTATTGATTCCAGATAACTGCTTTCCTGTGATGTGTCTTATTTTCTCTATAGAGGTATGACCAAGTCTTTGATGTAAAAGATCAATGTCATGAGACAAAGTACAACTATTTGCATCAGAGTTACAGTGGCTTATGAGATTACAAGTCCTACTGTTATGATCAGCAAAATGCTCTTTATTTGCATGTCTGTTGGGTTCCAAAGATAGTCTGTACAGCTCTCCCTTTCTTGCTGCTCTTGCCAGGACGACCTTACTTAAAGGGTCCTGGAACTAGGGGTGTTCACCGGTCCGGAACCGGACCGGACCGGACCGGACCCGGTTGGACCGAAGACCGGTCAGTCGCTCGAGCCAGAACCGAAACCCGGACCGGTCATGTGTTAGACCGGACCGGGACCGGACCGGTCAGACCGGTCTTAACCCGGACCGGACCGGTTGACCCGGATGGCGCGTGTTTACGTACGGCTAATTGTAAATTTGTAACTTGTAAGAATTTGGTTAAAATGAAACGTTCCAACGTAAATTGTTTATAAATGAATACGTAAATAACGTCGTCATAACTCATAAAGAATTGAGAAATAAATAGGAATTAGGAAATAGGAAATAGGAATTAGGAAATATTTTGAATTAGGAATTAGGAATTAGGAAATATTTTGAATTAGGAAATATTTTGAATTAGGAATTCGGAATTAGGAAATAATTTGAATTATTTAGGAAATAGGAATTAGGATTTATGAGATATTGAGATTGACTAATTAAATTATGGTAAATTGGTAATTGGTAATTGGTAAATAATTAGTTAGTATTTGAAAAATTGAAATTATTGGGAATTTACAAAGTTGACAGTATAACGTACTAGGTTATGCAGCAGACCCAGCAGTCACGCAAAATTATGCAAACCCTAAACTCCGGTCTTCCGGTCCGGACCGGTTTTTTCCGGGTTTTAGCCCGGACCGGACCGGAAACCGAATTACACTAGGAAGAGGACCGGGGACCGGACCGGTTAACGGTAGGTCCGGTTCGGTCTGGACCGGTCGGTCCGGTTCGGTCCGGTTGGCCGGTCTGGACCGGTTTTTGAACAGCCCTACCTGGAACCAACAACCATATCGTGAGAAGATAATCTCAAGATTTAAGTGCTCAATTAAGCGTCCAACTGATAGCAAATTTTGTTTAAACTCAGGGACCAGCAGTACATTATGCAAAGTAATGTCTGAGCTTAACTTGACTGTTCCAATTTTATGCACCTTTTTGACACTACCATCAGCCAATGCAACATAGATGAAATGAGGTAGCATTTTAATGTCATGTAATAGGGAATCGCATGAGGTCATATGATCCGAGGCTCCAGAGTCAACAATCCAATCAAGACTATCTATGTCATGAGAAGCATTAAAAGCTTTGGAAATATCAGTCATACCTGCCGAGCTTAAAGGTGGCAGAGTTCTGGCCGTATTAGCCTGAGATTTAGATCCTTGAGTGTTGTTGATAGCCTTCAGAACTTTATCATAGACCTTGTCAATCAGCCCAGACTCATAGTTCTCTTCTTCATAATCCATGTATTCATCATCAAGTGGATTATTGCCAGCATCTGAATCAGAATACACAACTGCATCAGCATTGTTTGCTGCAGGCCTGCGCTGATTCTGACCACCACCTCTCTTGGAGTTAGATCCGCGTCCCCTGCCTCTGTGTGAGGACTGATTCTGAGTACGCTTTTTGAGATAGCATTGAGCCTCGACGTGCCCGAATTTTGTACAGAAAGTACAGGTCTGCAAGAAGTAACAATCCTCTCTGAAATGACCTTTCTTGTTGCAGTGTGTGCAAACCTTGGATGATTTATCACCAGGATTGCTACCAGAACCACCAGTACCAGCTGTACCAGCAACATTAGCATCAAATTTCAACCTCTTCCAGACACTAGTCTCATTTCCCCCTTGTTTCTGACCTGTGTAAGCATTTGCATTTGCCATTGCATCAAAAGTGTCACTGATCTCCTTTTGTTTTTCAATACGTTGCAAAATGCCAAGGACTTTGTTGATGGGAGGCAATGGTTCCATAGTAAGGATCGTGCTTTTAACATTCTCATAACTGGAGTTCAGGCCTATCAACAGCTGAATTAGCTTAGCTTGTAGCTCTCGATCCACCAGACGCTTGAATAAAGTACAAGTACAGGAGTCAATTGCTCCACAAGAACATTTTGGAATAAGATCTACAACATCAATGTCTTCCCAAGTGCGTTTTAAACGACTGTAGTAATCAATCAAAGGATAATTCTCATGAGAAGTGGCACCTAGGTCCTTCTTCAGCATGTAAAGCTCGAGGCCATTAGGTTGTCCATAGCGTTCCACCAACTCAGACCAAAGCTGTTTGGATGTGTGAACATATTTGAGATTCTCACGAAGAGAAGGATGAACTGAGTTCAAAATCCAGCGAGTAACCAACAGATCACATCGCAACCATTGATGATGCTTCTTGTCCTTTTTCTCAGGTAGGCGACACGTTTCTGTGATGAATCCGTCTTTGTTCTTCGCAGTAAGAGCCATAAGAACATCTTTCTTCCAATTGAGGAAGTTACCGCCATCGAAGAGAACATCAACTAGGATGAGTGTCAGCTGATCAGAAGACGAGAGATAGAGCGGATCATCATAGAAAGCATAAGAAACTGATTGATCGTTGTTGTCTAACGAATTCGACATTGTTGAAGGAAAATCGAAGAATTAGGTAAACGTAAGATTTTTAGGTATTTTTGATTTAGAGGAAATTTGCAGAAAATTTTGCAGAAATCACGAATTCGTATGAAACTTGAAGCTTCAATTGATGAATTCGCGGTAAAAAAAAGGCGAAATCTGAATTTCAATCAAAATATGCAGAAAACGCGAAAAATCAATTGATGAACTGTCGAACTGATTGAACGAGCAGCAATCAATGAAGCGGAAGCAATTAGCGAAAAAATGTAATATCAGGAGCTTTGATCCTGCTCTGATACCATGTGAAGCTAGCTATCCTCCATGGATGGAGCTTGAAGATCCATACTCAAGAGTAAATAGAATGATTCTGTTATTGATATTTGTGTAAAGTATGAAAAGTTGTTACAATACAGTTACTCTGTTCTTATATATATACATATACATAATTAGTTACATTCTAACCAACTAAGGTTAACTTAGTGTGAAGCCTAGTCAATCCGGTGCAGCTTGATCCGATCCAATAACCGTTTCACACTTTCAAAACACGGGACAAAGATTTATACACGATCAAAGTATATTCGGTTAAAAATGTTTGACTGAACATAACTCTTAGTACAAGTTTCGAAATTGCAAAATAAAAATTCTCAAATCGAAGATCTTGTAAAGACAATTAATTCAGAGAAAATATCACCATTTTTGGAATCCGTATGTCCATAAATCATCGCAAGTCAAAGTTATTTTGATTAAAAGAAGATCGAGGTAGGCTACCATATCCCTAAACTTTTTAACCATTTCCTCATTTCTACGTGATTCCAATTTGCTTTGGTCTTGACTCTTGAGTTTTGTATATATTGGCGTGGGGAGTTCAACACCATACTATACCTTTTCACCTTTGTGATTATAAATTTATAATTGCTCTTGCTTCTTTCATATTGGCATACCTACCCATATATACATTGGTGTAGGGAGTTTAAGACCAACTAAACTTTCATTTCTGATTCTATTTTCTCTTGTGTTGTTTTATATGGAGTAGGAGTAGTATATATAAGGATGGCAAAGTGTACGGCTTTATAGGATTCAGATCCAAATCTCCGAACTCCAGAGCTTAAAGGTCTAAAATTTCAAGACCTAGGTCCGGACCCTATGAACATGGGTCCAAAAAAGGTCCAATATGAGTCTAGTATATATTTTCTATGCCAATAAAAGTACTTTCTAATGCCACATCTCATGTTTTAGTAGCAAAATATGATACTAATACAAGTATCATGAAATTTATAACATAAGAAAGTCTTACATTACGAATTGGGGTAAAAACCTGTCAATAAATCAATTAATTAAATCAAATAAGAGATCTAATTTTCGTATTATATGATAAAAAGGAATCGAAAAAGATAGGAGGAGAAGGAGAGTAATCGAAAAAAGAAGTGAAGTGGTTCACAATGTACTTAACTACAGACCTTCAAAACCACTGTCGATAAAGGAGCATCCTCGTTAGGGGAGGAGAGGACCGAATGACGTTAAGGAAATGAGTTGTGTTGACGTCGATGGCAATCCTTATGAAGGAATATGGTCGGAGGAGAGTTGGCACGGGAGGAGTAGTTGGCAAAGAACAACATACCTTGCGAAGTAACGTCTCTCTGCGAGTCGATGGCAAAGAAATGACGTGAGTGAAAGAGTCGATTTCGATCTACCTATACTCAAGAAGGGGGTGAATTGAGTATAACCGATTTTTACGTTTTCTGATTTTCTTTTAAGATCTCGTTCATGTCGGTTGCAGGTAGTTAAATAAATACGACGATGAAATATGCACAGCGGAATTTTGAAGTGCTTCAGTCTCACACTCCGAGACCTACGTCCACTTTTCGCTTATTAATATTACAAAATATTACTCCCTCCGGTTTTATAAGTTTGCCCCATAGCCATTTGCACACACTAATTAAGGTAAATATGAGTAATGATGACACACTATGTATGCATGACTCATTATTTTTGTTAAGGTAGAGCAATGTTAGTTAAGTTAATTGAATGGCAAAATGTGTAAATATGTAACTTTGTAGGGATGAAGTGGTAAAAAAAGTTAGACCAAAAAGGAAAGTGGAGAAATGAGACAAACATAAAAAAACTGCAAAAAATGGAATACGGGGCAAACATATAAAACCTGAGGGAGTAATAACCACTCAATGGCTAACTGAGCCGCGGTGCCCCTAACCAATGGTTACTAAGCTGCGGTGCTAGAATAACACTAATTATTCTAGTTCTAAACCAATTGATACACAAAGGATTTAGCCGATGTTCTCCTGTGAGTTATCTTCTTCGTAAGACGGATGTAGGAGCGTTGATCTTCAACCGACAAGTACTTAGAGCAATGACCAAGACGATCAAGTATGAGACAATTTTCCGTGACAAATCCAGCCTTACTAAACAATTAGATGATCAATGAAATGATGTATATTTAGAATAAAAGCAAATAAGACTTATATAGCCTACAAATTAGTCGTGTCAACTAGAATTTGGAAGTAATCAAAATACTACTTACAAAGACGATAAGGAATATATTCTACTACTTCCTCCAACTTTCTATCTTCCTCCCACTTCTATCTTCTTCCCATTTTATTTTAATCCATTTATACACTAGGGGTGAGGGGTAAGAAAATAGAAGAGTTTAGGGGAAAGAGTGGGGTAAAGTGATTGATTGAATCGACTAAACAACTACAAATAGAGGGAATCATTGACTTTGATTATTCCCTTCCCCTTTTCTGAATATCTAAAACCAAACGGTCCCTAACTTCATTATTTTTCATTATTTTTTCATTACCTACCCATAATCCCATTTTAGATTGGGAAGTGGATGGAAAGTTGAGGAAGTATAAAATATATGATTTGATATGCAAGTAAAATTAGGCTCCTAATCAAATCGAAGGCCTAGAATATCACGTGTGATATAGGAATTTATTTCCTACTCAACTTGTGTAATGTTGTCCTCCAAACAAGCTCATTACTATCAAAATTCTTGAACCTTAAAAGAATTAGGAAGGAAATAAAATACTTGAATTAGGAAATCAAACTACTATAAAATAATAGATAAAGATATGCAAATATTATTTTTTGTTTCCTAAACTAGGTGGAAGACTAAGGATGCACGTGATATATAGGAATTGATTGCTTAATCAAGTTGCACACACATGTTCACCAAGTAAGCTACTACTCCCTCCGATTCTTTAGATTCGCAACATATTCCATATTTGGCAAATTCATTAGGTTTGCTACATTTCTAATTTGGGCTTTATTTTTCTTATAAAATTACCAACATACCCTTCACTTTTCATTATTATATTCCAAAATATTCACTAACTTTTTACATATCTAACTTTTTCCATTATTATATTGTTTATTTTCACAATAACATCACTCATAAGTGGCCCACACTTACTATTCTTATTTTTGGAGTGAACAGTAAATGTTGCGAACCTAAAGAATCGGAGGGAGTATAAAATAGGAGTATTACTTTAAAGATATGAAACTAGTAGTGGATTCCCAATATCCCAATATAGAGTAAATACATAAGAAAACACAAGTGATCAATTTGCACAATCTTTTGATTTTTTAAAACTTAAACTGTAACACTCCGGCCCAATCTTAGTACCGGAGATGTTAGTCGCGGTAGCCCGCCAGACTTTGTACTAGTCCCATAGACTAACACGAGTCCTCCAACGCATTTTGTCTTCACTTCTGCGCATCCTGGAAACCTTTTCAAGAGGTTATCCATCCTTAGACTACTCCCAAAGTGTGAGTAGTACTTAGTCATGCGCATCCCGGAAACAGGTCACCCATCCTTAGACTACTCCCAAAGTGTGAGTAGTACTTTCAATCCTTCTAAACATTTGTCATTTAAGCTCAGGACATCTTCAAGCAATGTGGGGTGTTTCAAAACATGAATAAAGTTAGGAAAAATCTTTGAAATTATTTCAATATTGGACCTTGGACATATAATAGTTTCGAATCGAATCTCTTTAGAAAGAAGATCTTTTGCCTCACAGTAGTCTGCTCAGTCCCCTTACGAAACTTTTGTTATTAGTTAGCCATATACTTCACATGTTTCTAGTGATTCCCATACATGGGATCATCAAATTATACCAGTCTTTGATAAGAATTTACAATGCACTAGAACGCCCTAGTTGAGACGTTCCCTTACTCTAACAACATCTAGGGTTCCTCGAACAATGTGATATCTCATACCGGGTAAATCTTTAACTATTTTTCTCTTACTAAGACTACAAAATGTTCTTGTAAATTATGGCCAAGGTATATAAATAGTGGTTTCAAATCCAGAGGTTAGTTGTAATTTTCAAGTTTATAAATTACTCCAAAATCTTCATTTGTTTATTTTTAGGATGAAAATATCCGTCAATAGAGGGTAGCCTGGGTTACAGTGATGGTAAAAAAACAAGTTAGAGTTTTCGTTCTAAAACCTACTTAGTTTGGTTTAATAATTTTAAACTTTAACCATGAGTTAGGGTGTAATTTAAATAAAATATTTTGGATGAAGTAATTTTAAGAAAAAGTATTTTAAAAGACAATAATTATTAGTATTAATTTATTCTAAATATACTGTTAGTATTAACACCTAATACGATTTAATATTAAAAAAAAACTATCTCTTATAAAATGACGAAATTAGGTGTACAAAACTAAATTTGACCCGTACTCTAACCCTAAACCGAACCGCATAGTTATAAATGGACTCATAATTGACTTGGGTAGTATTTTAATTCGGCCCGTATAACTCAATTCAGGATCGAACTTGCTGGACTTGTGTGATAGATTTTTTTGATCAATGGTGTGAAAAAAAATGATGATTTGCGTGGAAATAATAATGTAAATTAGTTTTTTTTTTCCACTGATATATTTGGTTAGACAAATATAGAATTTTAGTATGTCAGGAACAAAAAAAATTCCAAAATTCAAAAATAAAGATATCTAAAGTGTTTTTGTTTAAAATATGTTCACTAAGGTATAAAAAAGTTGAAGTACTAAGGAGCCGTTTGGTTGGAAGGTTTCAGGAAAGAGTAAGGGAAACAAGCTTATCGATTCCCTTTGTACATGTTTGTTTGGTGCAATTAATGAAACTCTTTCCCCATTTGACCTATCAACTAAAACCCATATCCATCTAAATTGAAAACCCCACCCGGGTTTAGAATTTCCTTTCCCCCATTACCCCATCCTTATATCTCCATCTTAACTTATAACATTGCTCTCATAACTACCGTTACGCGTCATACTTTCACCACCAACTCGACCCGCCCGACCTCTTTTTTAGGGTCACAAACCCATTTTTTTCCGACCCGTAACACGTTTGGCCCGAACCCATATGACACGTTAATTTAGGGTCGAAACTCAACCCACCTGGGTCGGTTGACCCGTTGGGTCAACGAGAATTATCAATATTAATAAAATATTATTATTTAAATATTATATTTGTAAAAAAATAATACTTTTAACATTTTAAATTACAAAAAAGAAAGGGTTATTTAATAGCAATAATACTGACTATTGGGCGTGTTCCAAAAATAATACCAATTACGGTTAATCCCAGAATAATACATCGAATTGAAGTACTCTAATAGTAATGGTACAATAGCATATGTTACCTGCAACAGCAGGTAACCCTCCTCAAAAACAACCGGCTACTCCAATCCATGCCTATCCTCCTCCTTCTTTACCTTCCTTCTCCATCTCCTCCTAATTAAATCCTTGCATGACAAATCTTCCAAAAATTTAAAAAAGTGTTGATTTTCATTACTCTCCTCTCCTAGTTAAATCTAATGATGGGCTTTCCAAAAATTACTGGAATGGTAAAAAATGGATATGAAACTCTGTTTAGGGTTAATATTGGAGACCCTAAAATCATCCCTTTTAATGATACTTTGTGGAGGACATGGATTCCCAATACCGAGTTCTTGAAATCGAGTTTCGAATCCAAGGAAGTTCGTTTTACTGTAGAATTAAGTATCAAGATGGAGGACCCGATCCCATAATTTATCAATTTGACAGACCCATCTTTTGTGATACAGAGTATTACTCCATAGTTTGATAATATGGCAGATGAGATTTTAGGAAAAGCAGTAGAGAAGAAATCAAGAGAAAAGGAAGTATGGAGAGTTGGGTATCAATAAAATCAAAAGAGAAGAACAATTGTTACATTAATTGCTCTATCCAACAACTTATCTACATCCTCTCCATTACTCCCACCACAACCACCATTACTGCCACCTTCATTTCCGCCATTACTACTACCATCTTCAAAGATTGATACTGGGACGGGGACCATCTCCATGTCATTTCCGGCGGTTGTAGCGGCGGACACGGCCAGGCTGCGGCGGCGTCGCGTGGTGGCGGTGGTGGTGGGGAGAGAGAAACGGAGGTATGTGGGTTTGGGTTTGAGGGTGGGGGTGGGTAAAGGGGAGATGGTGTGGAGGGAAGCCATTGATGAACGATGATTGAATGGATGAGTTAGGTGATTGAACGGTGATTGTGGCAATAAAATTAAATTGGGCGTTTAAGGGGGGTGGACCGGTTATTCAGGTAACCGGTCCACTGTATCATTACCATTAGAATCCTCCAATTCGATGTATTATTCTGGGATTAACTGTAATTGGTATTATTATTGGAACACGCCCAATAGTCGGTATTATTGCTATTAAATAACCCAAAAAGAAAAATAGTATTCAATTTAATAAATTTTTTTAATCATTTAATGATAAAATAATTCTTAAATGATTTTAATGTTTTTTAAAAAAAATAACATTATAATTAAAGAGTATAATGATAATTCTATTAAAAAAACTTAATATTAAATATGTATTTTTGACTTAAAAAACGAAATAAAAAATTAGGCATTCAAAACTATTTCTGACCCGTATTCTGACCCTAACCCGATCCGTAATCCGTATAACCCATCCATATACGATCTGACCCATATCCTGACCCGACCAAAGACCCGACCCGCCTGACCCATTTGAATTTTATTTGATATATGAATTTTGTTGTTATTCGATATGACAAGAATATAATTTTTTTTAAAGTTTTTTATAAAAAAAACAAGTAGGAAAAAGTTGTTGAAAAATAATATAGTATTAAAAAAATAAGGTAAACCAATACTATAATATAGAAAACATAGTTAGTTGTAACCAAACAACCATGTAAAACATAAAATTTTACACCTGCGATAATATAATAACACGAGTTTTATTTGATAATTGGAATACGAGTTTTATTCGAAAGATTGACGGTTACAATTTCCATGGATCTCTTGATCTAAAGAAGAGGGATAATCGAAAGATTGACGGTTACAATTTCCATGGATCTCTTGATCTAAAGAAGAGGCCGTATTTACGGCCTAGCTTGGAGAGAAAGTTAAGTATCTACGATATCCTACGATATTATCATAATATTTATTGATAATTATCTCTAAATACTAAAGATATTAGAGATAAACAGATACCAAAATATATAAAATTTTGGTGTATACAAACCACAAGGAGGAAATCGGGCGGGGTATATTATCCATTTCCATGAATCAAACCAAACAATAAAAAATTGAGAGTAATCCCTTTTCTTTATGTACTAACAAAAACTTTCGCATCGATCCAATCTAATCACTTGACTTAATTCGATGAAACTTTATCTTTAATCTTCTTGACGCTCGAATCGACTATTGAACCAGAAGCAAGCTTGGCAACACAATTGGTAGCTTCCTTCAAAATCGGCGCATCAATATTCAACTTTGAAACTTCCAATTCAAACTCCAAATCACTATCATCGTCAATTTGATCAGACTTGATCAAAGGCTGACGATATGCAAGGTGTCGCCATAATCTTCGGAGCTCCGTCCCGGTGAACACCGTGGGTTCAAGTTCCCGTGGATTCAGCCCTCGAGTGTTGGTAACTCGGGCAACAAGATTCCAATCAATTTTTTTGTTGTCCGATTGATTAGCGATTTCTCCAAGTACAATTAAAATTATATCTGCCGTATATGTCCGTAAGATATCGCTAACGTCTTGATTGTTGATTTTTCCAGTTTTCTTGTGATTTCTAGTCGCCATTGAAGTAGAAGCCATTAACGCAGACAATGGAATAGTTGTACAATGCGGTTTTACCTTAGCAATTTACGATAAGTTAGAATTTAAAGCGTTTATATATACATGGTAGTAGTTTTTTTTACGGTAGTAGTTAGTTTTTTATTAGAGAGCATATTAGAATATTCTAGAGTATATTTAGATATTATCACAATATTTATTGATAAATATTAAAGATCTTATACATAAATAGATGCTGAAATATATTTTGGTGTCTACAATATTTACTAACTATCGATAAAAGAAGAGATGTCAAATAAATAACAAAATAAACCCCCTAATAACGATGTATTCCCTAAAATATTTGTCACAATTAAATTTTAAAAAAATTGCGACAATTTTTTTGAATATTTTTTAGATAAAACTTGTTCATTATAAAATAAGTATCTTATTTGGGTGCAAATATGATACGATAAAAATTAGTTTGAGATAAGATAAATACAGTGACGAATCGAGAATTACTAAAATTTGGGTCGTAAAAGTTTAAGACAAATAAACAAGACCATCACCAACTCGGGTAATAACTAAAAGACCTAGAGTATATTTTATCATGATATTAGAGTCTCTCGATTTTTGAGGCCTAAATAAACGTTTCGCTGTCCTGCCGGTGGGTTGAAAATACGGCACCCACCTGCGGGATTTTTTCATTGATATTCACAAAAAACCATTAACCCACCAAAACAAAAGCAGATGATTTCAATTGACAAATTCTTAAACGGGTCAAATATATATTAGTAAATCACGTGGCAAGTTGCCTTGAAAATGTCAACTATTTTGTCCATAAGTTAGTATCCGTTTTAAGCTTTAGCAAGTTGAATAGACAACTAATGTTCTTCTCATTTCAAAATGGAAAAGAATTTTTTAGTTGGGTTAAAATAATGAAAAATTAATGAGGTATGACTTGGGCTCCGGCATTATTGCTTGTCCTATGGCATGGGTTGGGTTGTGAAAAAGTATATTATTTGTAACAAATATTTTAATCAAAGAGTAACCAATGACGGAGATGGAAAGAATACAACCACTATTTCAATGGTGAACTCCAATATATTGCTTGTCCTACGGCATTATTGCTATCTAATTAAAAAATGGACTTTTTTATGGGGTGCCCCTCAACTATTGGCTTTTCCAAGTGTTACCCCCACTTTTTTTGTGATAACTGTATTACAGTTATTTTTTTAAAAATAAATAATTAACATATTAATCCATCTAATTTGATGGATCAAACCACCTATTTTTCTTTACCATTCACCAAGCCACCAAATGATCATCACAACGCACCTTTGTTGTCGGCCGACGTCAACCTATCTCCCTTACTCTTTTAAATCCTTCAACCTCAATCTCTTCGTCACCCCTATGTCGTAGTGTAGTCACCCCTATGTCGTAGTGTAAAGGATGCAGATTGAAGAAATATATCATGGTTGATGAAAGTAAAATAGAAAATAATCACTACTTATATCATCAATTGAGAAATTTTTCGTTGGAATATTTTAACTTTTGGTTACAATATAGAGTAATTTACAAAGTTTAGGGTACACCTTGTAATTTGAAAAAGATAGGGTACCACTTGGAAAAGTCGATAGTCGTGGGGTAGCCAATAGAAAAACCCTTCAAAAATTTATAATTTTTTTCTTTTCATACCAAGCCATTATAATGATCACAAGGTACGGCAAATTAGTTTTTATTCACTCTAATTGTTTCAATTTTCATTTCGAAGAATACCCATCACTATCATTTCATCTTCATTCTTTGAATAGACTTCAAAAAACAAAGTTCAATTAAAAACTCAAAACCAATATCATCAAACAAAATCATCTCACAAAAATCATCTCAACTTCTAATACTGTACTTAGTAATTTTTGATATAAATAATATGGACCGATAAATACTACTCGTATACCTTAATGAGTAGTAATTGGGGCGGCTTGCAGAGGCGACGGTGATAACTGCGGTGGTCAACGGGTCAGTCGTCGTTGCTTCGGTGGGTGTTGGAGATTTTTTTTTCCCAAAAGTCGGGGGTTTGAACCTTTGAAAAAGAATCTGTATCTATATATTACGGAGTATATTCTATATATTTCAATCTTTTTTTGAGCGATATTATTGATATGTAACATCAAAACTCGATTTAGGAAAATATCATAAATAATAAAGAAAAATCAGAATCTTTTAATTATTTTAATATATATTTAATCTATTACGGAGTCTATTAAAGGTGATATTTTATAATTTTCAGGTAAAAATCTTTAAATTTTGAGTTAAAACATTAATGATGTAATTCTATATACTTCCTCTGACTTTCTAAGATTTTCTCATTACATCTTCCCATTATATTATTTTATATTCACCTAAATGAATATAATCCTAAAAAGTTGGATAAAGTATCGGACGATAAAAAAAAGGATACTCATTTTTTTATAACAATTCCAAATAAGGGTAACATTATCAATCAGATTTTCCAAAGTCTTAAGACTCTGCCACCTCAGCTTTCCACTCACTTTTATTATTTGTTTATTGCTCAGACTCTCCTCAGACTCACCTCAGACTTTATACATTATCAGTCAGACTTTGCTCAGACTCACCTTACCCTTTTTTGGTAAAAAAAATTAATCAATTTGGTTTAGTTTGTGATTAAACAATTACAATTTACTTGTTTCGTACAAATTACTTACTTACTTTACTATTTAGTTTAATTAAAAACTTTAACTTGTTTTATTTTAAAGTTGTTGGTTTTTGTGTGATATACAAAAACACGGATACACGATCTTAAGGACTTCGTTCATATAATAGGTCCGGATGATTTACGATATTTTAATTATGTTTTACTTACATTAATTTACGATATTTTAATATTATTGTGTTTAATTACGTTCACTTAATTAATTAAGTGAAATTAGTTGATTAAGTGTTTAATTAAGTAATTATTTTGTACGTTAAATTGGGTAATTATGTATTTTATTAGTTAAATATGTACTTCGTATTTATTATTAGGGATTGAGGATTAATTGATTTCCTCTGTCTGGTTCATTTATTTATCTTTGATTAAAATTTTTTATCACAAATAATATAAAAGGTAAAAAAAATGATTGAGACGGTAAAAAAAATTAAGAATAGATGGACAATTAAAGATAGAAGTGAGACTTTAAAAACAATAGAAAATAAAAAAATTATATAAATACGAGTCATTTATCGGATAATATGTCGAGAAATATGTAAAATAAGTCATGACCCCACAAAAGTCTTAAGTTGAGTCTTTAAAATTCAAGACTCAACTTAAGACTTTGGTACTTTATTGGTAGACCCCACACGAATCTTAAGACAAGACTCACCTCAAGACTACCAATAATCTTCTCAAGTCTTAAGACTTCCTCAAGACTATCAAAAATCTTAAGACTTTCCTCAAGATTTTGCAACATTATTGGTAAGACTCACACGAGTCTTGAGACAAGACTCCCTCAAGACTCACCTCAAGACTACCAATAATCTTACCCTAACGTGCTATCAATTTTTCAAACATGGACACATCCCATTATCAGAATGCTGACTTTTTCATACGTAAATTTATAAAGTAAGCTTGTAGTAGGAATTATTGGGAGGCAATAATTGACACCATTTATTCAATTATTTTGTTAAAACAATCCATGGAGTCGTCAGTCAGTCGTGGACTTCAAAATGTCAACCCCTCACAAGAAGTCACACTCATTATTTTCCACCCCGTTTTATCGTATCCGTCACAAATTTGTAACGTGTCAAATAAAGATTCATATGTATAAATAAAGATAAATCTGTCCATGTAATTGTGTAAAAAACTGTAAATAATATTTGACTCATCACAGATTTGTAACGGATATACCGTCAAGACTCATGAGACTTATTCATTAAAGCATTTATTCAATCATTTTAAACAACGATACACGGAGTATATACCTAATTATTATAGTATATGTTCTTTAGGTAGGAATAGTATATTAATACGAAGTACTCCGTAGTTAAACTTTGTAAAAAATTAATCCAAAAAAATAGTATTATTTAATGACAATAATACCAATTATAGGGCGTCTTCCCAAAATAATACCAATTTCAATTAATCTGAGAATAATACGTATTATTGGAGTAGTTAAACAAGAGTAATATAAATGACTTTATAACCTGCTACATCAAGTCACCAAATTAATATTTAACCTGTTACTTATCCTCCATCCTCCACCTTAGAACTGCATAACGGATGAACCGTGTCAGGTCAGTTTCGGGTCGGACCACTTTCCGGTTATAAAAATTGGGTTGACTTCGGATCAGGTCTGATAATTTCGGGTTCGGATCATTCTCGAGTTTGTTGTTTTCAACTTTTTTAGGAATATCGACTCGTTTTCTATAACAATAGTCGGGTCAGTTTCTGGTTAGCTCGAGTCAATTTGGATTACAGGTCAAAATCAGGTCTTCAATTCGGGTGTCGGGTCGGGTTCGGTTTGGCTTATTCGGGTCGGATCAGTTTTGCCAGGTCTACTCCTCCTTACTTCTCTCCGTCATCCTCTCTCCCCATTACCCTTCATCGTTCTTCAATTTTTTTCTATACGTTTCTTTAAATTAACGTGTTGATTTTGGTGTAGGATTGTGTTGTTAGCAAGATTTGGTGAGATTGAAGACTCGAAGGAAGAGAAAGACGAAGGACATTAATGACGTTTAATGCTCCGTACACTGAGTAAGTGAAAAGAAATTAAGTAATATGAAATAAATTAAAGGCAAAAAAGGAGGATGAACAGGTTCTACCGCTAACTGGTCATCTGTACTACTATGGTTTAACTACTCCAAAAATACGTATCATTATCTGATTTATTAAAACTGGAATTATTTTCGGAAGACGCTTTATAGTTGGTATTATTGTCATTAAATAAAATTAAAGGTGAAAAAGGAAGGTGGAAGGGTTCTACAGGTAACCGGTCACCTATACTATTCTGGTTTAACTACTCCAATAATACGTATTATTCTCAGATTAATTGAAATTGGTATTATTTTGGGAAGACGCCCTATAGTTGATATTATTGTCGTTAAATAACTCAAAAAAATACTTCATAACAATGTTTGAAGAAACTAATGGTTGCTATAATCGTCTTAAACCCTAAATAAAACGAGTCAAATACACGCGCATGGTGCTAACAAAGACAAAAACATATAATAAAAAAAGAAAAAATTGAATTATTTGATAGCAGAATCATATACTAGGATGGAATTTTGTCTACTAATACTCAACTCTCATCTTCATAAGAAGAAATCGATAATTTACATCGTTTAATTCATCACAAATCCTCATATGAAACCATCCCATCCCATCTACGGATGGAGTACTACATATCAGCATGCAAACTAGAACAAAGATCATATGATCCGACTCACACTCACATATAATCCGCCAAAACCAATTTGACGGGTTGATGAACGAAACTTGGTCCAGTTTCGTTTCAGTAATCCAACATCCCTTCCGTTCCGTTTTGTACATCACCCGTGTCGTGTTTCTCTCTATTTACACATCTAAGAATACGAAAAATCCTAAGATGCTGAAAAAACAACAAGAAGCTGGAAAGGCGAGGGACTCTTCAAATGTTGTAATCGATATCAGTTATGTTCTGCGAAGAAGAAGGCCTAACAAGGTTTCCATCTTCGTCATACAAGTCGAGATTCTCACAGGGAGACGGGAATACGGCCCCGATGACACGGCCTTGCACGTACGCACACTGAAAGACGCGCTTCTTTTTGTATGAAAGCCCGATTGATATGTCCCGGAAAGTAATGTTTTTGATGGGGATTTCGTCGCTGCCATGGATTCTTACGGGGACGCGCACTCCTTGACCATGGATGGACGTGAAGCTTATGTCTTCGATGATGGGGAGAGCTTTGGGATCATATCCTTCGTCCGGGTGTTCGTTGTAGTCCGTCTTGATGACGATTCCTACACGTACCTCGTCGAATGTCAGGTTTCTGTAGGTTATATGACGAACATATCCGCCCCGTCCAGGGGCGGTCTTTATCCGGACAGCTCTCCTGGAGCTCCATATAAGTACGTTCTCCACTGTGATGTTTGAGACGCCTCCAGACATCTCGCTCCCTATTGATATTCCAGCACTGTACGCAAAACAATTAAGTTCCTCCTGTTAATTGTCTTGGGACAAACACGCATTGAGCACGGGGGAGAGGAGAGTTTTTTTAGATAGAAAGTTGAACTCACCTGACCATAGAGCGAACCACAAGGTTGCGGATAAGAATATTTTTAGAGGGCCGGCCATAAGCAATACCATACTGATCCCAACCGCTTTTTATTGCTATTCCATCGTCTCCAACGCTGATGTAACAGTCCTCAATTACCATATCTTCACAAGAATCTGTTTCACATACGAAATTTCAGTACGTCAAATCAGTTTGTCAACAAGAGAAATACACTGTGATGTAAGAGTTCACTAGTTCAGCATGCACGTTACGTAGTAAGGCAAATTTACCAAAGGAGGAAATTTGGTGTCATTATTTTACTTCCAAACACTTTCTCAAGTGATAATCTTAGTTCTAGAAGGCATATGAGCGCCAAGGACACGTGACAAAGAGACGCAACGCCTGCGGCCAAGGCACAAAAGCGCCCTATTGTGTGTGTCTTTCTTAAATTATGGAACAAATGCATTTGGGGATGATACAAATACAGTACTTAAAACTCAAATGTTTTTGCTTAATTCTTACCTGGATCTATACCATCAGTGTTTGGAGCTTCTAACACAGGAGCTAAAATGGTGACATTCTGGATAGTAACATTCTTGCAGTCATAAGGATGCAGCGTCCAGAACGGAGAGTTACGCAAAGTAATATTAGAAATGACAATATCACTTGACCACATGATCTGTACAAGAGGGCCTCTAGTGTGATTCAGAAGCTTTTGTCTATACTTCTTCCACCACGTTTGTCCCTGCCCATCAATTGTACCATTGTGCCCTGTGAGCAGAGATATGGTTAACCATAACGGCAGTGGCAGTACCCCCGTTTTAGAGGATACTTGTGAATACAGCAATATTGATTTAGAAAAAAGAATATGCATGAAATAATATCAGCCAGTCTACATCATCCAGGAACGGGATAAGTCTACGAGCTACTACACAGAAATGTTAAAGAACATGATATTTGATTTTAGTAAATCTTCTCCTCTGTATCAGAGCCTAGATTTAAATCAACCTTACGTTTGAGGCTTACAAAACCGAAGGGGAAAACACAATGACGACAGGTACAATGGAACGATTCAGTTGTTGGACTCATCATGATTCAAATATTGAGGACTCTGTGATATGGGTATGGAAGAGGGAAGGTTTTCATAACAAATGACATCTCTAAAGTTTGTGAATCAAATAAATAAATGTTTGAAACATAAGTCCGAAAATTGTCAAAAATCAGTATTCTTCTCTATTTGGCCTCTTTTTTGTTTTCATTAGGAGTGACGGGTACAGATTTTCATATCCATATCCACGAGTTTCATGTCTGATACAATATGACCCCAAAAGTGAAGAGTTGAAGTGGCATAGATGAAGGCTCAAAGGGCCATGGACCTAAACATGTGCCGTCATGAGTTTCAAGACTCATTTCCAAATGTTGCTGTCAGTGCAGCAATTCACACAGAGCTGAAATGTATGGCCGTCAAAGGAAAAGCATAACTGATACATGGCGCAAGGCACCAGGTGAAGCCCACACCTCACAGACATAAAACGTATTGTTTTTCCACACATTTGTCTTTTCGAAATATAATTCTGTACAATAATCCCTCTTTTCGATTTCAAATAGGATTTAACATATAAAGGATTAAAAACAAGGGATAAAGTGGCAAAGAGAAGGGCATAATGAAAGACCAAGAAGGGGGAAAAGCAATGACATAATAGAATGCCTTGCCAGCTGCGCCTTATCTCTATAAAGGGTACGGATGCGAATTGGGCTTAGGCACGTAAGAATATCCGAGGCGTGCTTTTCAAAATTAAGACAGAAAAAAGCAGGTAGATTTCTTTCACTCACGGCACAGAGGAAAAGAACAAATGTTATTTTAAGCCCGAGTACACAACTTAGCAACAATAGCACTGCTTAGACACAAAATACCCTTACCTGTTATAACAACATCTCTGAGATTCTGACCATGGATTAAACTACCATACCGAGCCCCAGGATGCTCTCTTCCATATCCGTAAGACGGCAACGGAGGCATCAATGTCCACTTCTTCTCATCCTGCATTCCACAGCAGTAATTTAAAAGTTAAAGTTAAGCAAAGTAACAACTCACAAGCCTTCTAAAATTCTTCCAGCTCACGGTTTGTGTTTAGCAGATGTAACTCACAGGCCTACACTGTAAAGGGCCCGTTTACAAATTATCTACAAAACTCGATCACAGATGAGTGAAATTATTGTGCGGGAATAATCGTTATCCTACGAATATAGCACTCACAAATCACAAGACTCACAGCTACCAGCTGGCTACCTCACCAAATAAGTTCTCAATTCTGATGATTGCATATTTGCATGTACACTTAAAGCTGAGGCAGCAATGCAACATGACTCATGAAACTTTCCCAATTCTGCTATGAAGGAAGAATCTAAATATTACTCCATTATTAGCATTTTATTTTAACTCCTAGCTTGTTCTTCAATGCATCTAAGCTGTGAATGAAGATCAAACACAGGCAATAACGTTCGAAAGTGAATAATTA
Organism: Agrostemma githago; assembly: GCA_958450325.1. Classification (NCBI taxonomy): domain Eukaryota; kingdom Viridiplantae; phylum Streptophyta; class Magnoliopsida; order Caryophyllales; family Caryophyllaceae; genus Agrostemma; species Agrostemma githago. The sequence goes on along the minus strand of OY288243.1, from coordinate 73,964,188 downwards.
ATTAATCAATCATCCCACAATCATCACAAATTCATATCAATAACCAAAGCCCTCATCTAACCATCTACGGATATAATAAGTGCATTAATCGTCCTATAAGACGGTCTCATGGTAATCTTATTGTGAGATCTCTCACAGTCATCAGAAATTCATATCAATAAATAATCCCTTTTCACTTTATGTCAATATGAGACGGTTTCACGGTAGAATTACTCTAACAAGTAAGATTAATCCAGGAACCATACATACAAAAAACCTACATATGAAAATGAATTTAAAAAGTTGGAAGGATTAAGAACTGACATCAACACCAAGAATAACAGCATCTTCAGCAAGGAACAAAGTAATATGACTAGTCAAATTGAAAGGGCAAGTAAGCCAAAACCCAGATGGGACATTAAGCTGAGCACCACCCTTTTTAGCAAGCTTAGCAATGGCGGAAACAGCCGTCTCAAACGCCACAGTATTGTCAGTTAGGCCATCCCCGACCGCCCCGAAATCCGTAATGTTGAATGAAAAGGGCCTTAACTTAGGAATGGGCCTCGCCGGAGGCCGCCGAAACACCAGAATTCCGTCAAGATTGCTCCTTTGCCACATGAAAACTGATGCAAATGCAAGCATCCATAAAACTGAGAAAAGGGTTTTGTGATTTGATAAAAACGTGGCTACCCATCTCTTCACTTCCCCTCTAGGTTGATAATACATTGCAGAATTTCGATTTTATTTAAGAGAAAGATTGAAACTTTTTTTTTGTTGAGAATAGGTTGAGTTGGTTCATTTGAGGTGAAGATGATGGTGATGGTGATTTTAGGTGAAGAGGGGAATTTGGTGAGAAGAGATGTGAGGGTGAAAATGAGGTGTCAATGAAGGCAGAATTTTGGAGTGATTTCAAAGGGAAGACGAGAAATCTATGTTGTTGTCGTTCATGTTATAGTGAATTAGTGAAGAAGTAGATCTTCACTGCTTCATTCCAATCAAATAGTACTAGAGCATTAGAGATGGTTGCTGGCCTGTTTTAATGTAGGGTCGGGTTTGGGTCGGATCTAATTTCTTTATCCTAATATATAAAGTTGAGTAATTATTGTGTATAATTGTTGTATCAGTGCAACAATAGTACTCAATAGTTTGCATTTTTTTGGTAAAAAATGATTATTTTAGGTCCATTAGTTACCACTTCCAGATAAATAGTTACCGCGTTTTCATATAGCAGAGTGGTCACTAAATAACCTAAAGTGATGATTTTTTACTATAAATTCTTAGTTTTAAGGTTTGTTATACGGTACAACGCTTGTATAATACGGAGTATAATTTGTGTATAAAGTTAAGTACTAATTCGCCTTCATTTGAATCAATCTAAAAGGTGAGAAATCTTCTGGTCATCAATCTTATCAGTTCGGGTTTGGGTTTGGGTATGGGTGTTCACCGGTTCAAAACCGGCGAACTGGATTGACCGTGGACCGGCAACCGAAAAAATTCAATCCCAAAGATCGGATCGGCTAACAAAGAAACCCGGGACTTGACCCTCTTAAGACCGGACCGTAAAAATACTCTAAATTTGATTTTTTTTAAGTGTGGACCCAATCGGACCACAGACTGGTCACCAAGTTTTTGGAGACCCGAAGACCGGACCGGTATGTGCCCCGGTCCGGATCGGTTTGGTTTTGTCGGTCCGAACCACTTTTTGAACACCCCTAGGTTCGGGCCACTGATTATCGGGCTATATCTGATTTCAAGACACAATCGGGTCAAGTTGGTTTCGGGTGACTAAATTTTCAGATTCTAACGGGTGAGGTTTCTGGAAGGTCGGGTCGGGTCAACTTTTGTCAACTCTAGGCCTATCTCATGGTTTGTAGTCAGAGCCGACTCTAAATTTATGTAGTGTCGAACCTAGCTACAAAATTACTGGTTTGAACATGACCCTTTTAGGGACTTTTTGTTCGAAGCATTAAAATGGAATGTAATTTCAAGAAGGATTGAATTAGATGCTCATAGTCCCATAAAGGCTAAGTGACCTAAGGATGAACATAAAGGCTATACAGTGAAAGAAAGAATATTTTACTATAATGTCATTAAGAAGAGCCGCAACCCTAAAATGCGCCTTTTCGGTCTTAAATGGAGGGTCGGTACGGGTGAAAATATCAATGTTTGGGATGATCCTTTGATGTCTGGTGGCTCTCTGCTTCGTTTCCCGTCTGTTAATATGGAGGGGAGTGCAACGATGATGGTATCCGAGCTTATAGATAAAGAGCATGCTACGTGGGACGAAGCTGTTTTGAACGAAGTCTTACTTCCTTCTGAGGTGCAGGTTGTTTTGAAACTACCACTTAATGATCTTAACGGGTCGGACACGCTGTACTGGTGGCCTTCCAAGGATGGTTTTTTCTTTGTTCGCTCGACCTATAGATTGGGGACTAACGGTTTTACTAGGCCACCAGATAACTCGAAAGTTGTTCGTCTGGAGCAGCTATGGAGGGTGATATGGGGATTAAAAATACCCCCAAAATTGGTCATTTTGCGTGGCGATTGTGTTCGAGTACCATTAGTATCCGACAATTACTTTTCGGCAGGCACTGTGTTGCGGATGCGACTTGTACTCTATGCGGATTGGCAGAGGATTCAGGCATCCACGCACTCCTGGAATGTCCGGATACGAATTTAGCATGGGCTAATAGTGGGTTTGAAGATGTCATAGCCGCATCCCCTAAGTCGAACTGTGTAGATTTTGTCATGTGAATGTTCGAATACCTGTCATGGAATAGCAAGGGTCGGTTTTTGGCCATAGCATGGGCGGTGTGGACGTCGAGAAATGATCTGGTATTTGAGGACGGAATGCGTCCGAGCTACATTACGGCTGCTTCTTTCGTTAAGATGGTACAGGACTACGCAAACTATTCTATTAGGCTTGGTTCCAACTCGAATTCAGGAACTCGATTAGGAAGCAGAACATGGCAAAGGCGCTGAGTAGGTACGTTAAGGTAAATATTGATGCAGCTTCTCTTACGGAGGGAGAATTTGGTCTCTCGGTTGCGTTGTGAGATTAGATGAGTACGGGGTATTATGACTCGTGGGTAGTCGACGGGTGAAGGCTTGGTGGAATACGGAGACAGTGAAAACCATGTCAGCGTGCTTTGGATTGATTGTGACCAGAAGGTTACAGAGGACGAACGTGATTTTGGAGAGCGACTCGAGTTTGGTAGTTCATGCGGTGAATGCTAATAAAAGCAGGCGGAGTCCTTCGAGAATTGCCTTTATAAGCTTTCAGAGTCATTCGAGTCTTTTCTATATTGTCATACTAGGCGTGAGGGCAATACCGTAGCTCATTTTGCTGCGAGATTTTGCTCTAACGTGGGTAAGGAGATTGTACTGGACTCAGTTTTCCCGCAAGCCATTTTGGACTTGACGTGTCTTGATTTAATATAAAGCCACCCCGTTTTCCGTCAAAAAAAAAACTCCCTCAAACCAGATGAAGGCAATCTGTTTTGTCAGAGGGAGTTGAAAACTTGAATTAAGGTGGAATGAAGTTGGTTGCAGCAGGGGATGAGATTCCAAAGGATTGAGATATAACTTCATTCCTAATATGTTTGGTTGGGCGGGTTATGGGCTTGTGCACGTAATATTTTCTTCCACGACCTTTGTCCAAGCAAAGCCCGGGGAAATTAGCCCTACTAGACTTGACAAATCGGAAATAGTTAAATTGATAATCGATCGCGCATCCAATATGATTAACATGAAATAACATATTTAAGTTGATTCAAACCGAACTGAGGTGGACTCAATATAACTTATTGATACCCAAATCTGAATAAATCTAAATTAATAATAACCGTACTAATTGACCAAATTTGCAAAAACTTATTTTTCTTATAAAATCACCTTCGTTGATCCTTTATTTGTCATTGACTATGTCGGACTCACTTTAGGACTACTTAACTACGTCGGTTGACATGGGATACTTACCCTTTACATTAAATCCACAAATAATGAGCATAAGATAACATGATCCAAATTACTCCATACTTGTGTCATCTTTATTTTTATTTTTTTTTGTTTCACCACTAATGTAAAACATCTTTGATTTTCATACCATCTCTATTTACGATTGAATTTATCGCAACATTCAAATATTTTCTTCCAAAGAATTACAGAAATATGTCAATCTCAATTACTAGAAAGATTTGGGGGGAGGGGATCCATATTCCATATCATATCCCCCTATATTTTCTGCTGCAACATGCTAACTATGGGATTTGACAGTAAAAAAAATGGTAGCATTCCCCCAAAATAGGTCATTAAGTGTAAGGTGGGATTTTGATCACCTATTCTTAGTCAATCTTCCTCCAATTGCTAGCTTTTCACAGAGTTAAGGAAGACAGACAAACTTTTCAAGACATTTTTTTTACAAAATTACCCAATTTACCATCCCCCAATAAAAAAAATAAAAACCAAGACAAAAAAAAATCTAAGAAAAAAATCAAAATTCCCATCTTGTTTTTCTTGTCTCTCCTCCAAGAAAGAGGTAAGAGAAACAAGAAACAAAAAGAAAAGAAAAAAAGATCAGGAATTTTAAATGTCTGCTGTTAGATTTCTTCTTCTACTTCTTTGTCTGTCATTGTCACCACCTGTGTCGTTGTCGCTAACGGAGGTAGAAGCGCTTTTAGCATTCAAAAGCTCGTTGACAAACACGGTTAAGTTGGGTTCTTGGAAGGAAAACTCTCGGCCTTGTGAGGATAAATGGGAAGGCATTTTCTGTCAGCAAGGAAAACCCGTCATCATAAGGCTACACCTAACAAAAATGAACCTTTCGGGATCCATTGACATTAATTCCTTGAGCCAAATTCAGACGTTGAAGACGCTTAGCCTGTCGAACAACTCCTTTGAAGGGCCTTTACCTGCATTTCATCAGTTACATGGATTAAGGGCTCTTTACTTAAGTTGGAACAAGTTTTCAGGTGAAATTCCCGGGGACTTTTTCGCAGGAACTACCTTAAGGCGTGTTTGGTTGTCTGACAACGCGTTTTCAGGGAAGATACCTGAATCGTTAGGGACATTACATAGTTTAACAGCATTGCATTTGGAGAGGAATCAGTTTAGCGGATTAATTCCCAATATATCTCAACCGTCTTTGGTGGAGCTGAACTTGGCCGAAAACCAACTGACCGGGCCCATTCCTGTGAGTATGGAGAGATTCGGTGCTGAGGCTTTCACGGGAAATGCTGGAGTTTGCGGAAAATTAGTGGGAAAGGATTGTGAGGTTAAAGCAGCAAGTGGCAGAGGAGGAAAACTTAGTGGCGGTAACATCAAGACTACTATCGCGGTAATTGTAGGCATTGTGGTGTTAATGATCGTCTTGCTGTGCACAACTACAATGATGAAGTCGAAGAAAAGAGAAGACAATTTTAACTCGCTTGGTAGAGAGACGGTGGTGGAAGATGTTGTGGAGGTTCGTGTTCAAGGGAACGCCACAAAGGGTGGGAGTACGAAGAGTAGTGTTGGGAGCCAAAGTGGGGGTGGGAGCTCGAAAAAGTCAGGCGAGCATTCGTCGCATAAGAAGGCAGGGAGCGAACAGGGGAGCCGGAAAGGGTCTCAACACGGAAAGGGCGGCAACAGCGGGATCGGAGACCTGATTGTGATCAACGATGAGAAGGGTTCGTTTGGTTTGGCCGACCTGATGAAGGCGGCTGCTGAGGTGTTGGGCAATGGAGGGTTGGGATCCGCGTACAAGGCCGTGATGGCTAATGGGGTGTCGGTGGTGGTCAAGAGGATTCGTGATATGAGTAAGTTGGATAAAGAAGAGTTTGATGTTGCCATTAGACGGATTGGGAAACTTCGCCATAAGAACATATTGACTCCTCTAGCTTACCATTATCGGAAAGAGGAGAAGCTCGTGGTTTCTGAGTATGTCCCTAAAGGCAGCTTGTTGTACGTCCTTCACGGTACGTCTGCCCCTCTCCCTCTTACATCTCGATTTTATTATTTTATTATTCTCTCGTTCTAATTAATATTGTGTCCCATATCCTGATCTAGCAAGATTCAGTCAAGATATCCAGCAGTGTCACCAGTATCATAGGCTTTTGGGGGCCAAATAACCAAATTGGTAAAAAAAAGTGGGGGTGGATGACAAATTGGTAAAAAAACTTTCAAACATGACAAATTAGTAAAAAAAAATTGAAGTTGGTGACAAATACACCAAAAAAATACTCCGTAGTTATTAAGATTTTTACTTCGTATTTCGCATCAAGATTTTATTTCGAGTCGTCGGAAATTTTATTTCACGTTGTCGGGTTTCTAGGTGAATTACCGAAAATACGTATTATTTTATCCACCAACTCGAAAAACCAAAAAAGTGTAGCTAGCTAATTAATTGTTATGCAAACTAATTGAGTTGAGAAAACTAATATCGATTTGACTAAAAAAATTATCGTTGAGGTTACAAAGTAATAATAAACTCGATACCTTATATTGGTGGAATATTGTCGTATCTAGAATTTTTAAGATTCTTTCGTAAGTAGGATTTTTATATATAATAGCCCCATTCAATTTTTAATGAAATCGATGAAAAAAATTTAAGGATGTAAATGGTTTAAAACAATTAATTCATTGTATTTTTTAAATGAAATCAAACTTTCTTTGGAGTGTAATCGGTTTTATTTTTTGTCGGTATTTATTAGTTCGTAGCATTAGCCATTAGCAATTAGCGATGACTATTTTTAAGTGAAATCGATATTTTTTTTCCCACATTTGATGAATTTACTTTGTACTCCATAACGATTAATTAATGGTACCTTTTTCAATTTTTTTCGATAAGGTAAGAACAATAAATATTTTAGGTAGTTCACATTAAATCTCGACAACGCAAAGTAAAAATTCCGTCAATGAATATTAGTGCTCGAAAACATATACCAAGCTTTTTTGGTGTATTTGTCACAAATTTGAAGTTTTTTTACCTATTTGTCATGTTTGAAAGTTTTTTTACCAATTTGTCATCTACCCCTCTTTTTTTTTACCAATCTGGCTATTTGGCCGGCTTTTGGGTGTCAAAACTGTACTGTAATGTCCACAGAATCCTGCAGCATTGTGCAGGAATGAAGCTGATGTGCCAGCTTCTTTTGTTACAGTTCTTTTTTTTTGTCTGGGATTGATCTTGGCAGACTCTGAGATCTAAATCCAATTGGAACTGCTGATGTTTCAGGGGATCGGGGAATATCTCACGGTGAACTGAACTGGCCAACGCGTCTGAAAGTCATCAAAGGCATAGCAAGCGGGTTACAATACCTACACACAGAGTTCTCTTCCTATGACATTCCTCACGGAAACCTCAAATCCAGCAATGTACTTATCAGTGATAACTACGAACCTCTACTGTCAGATTACGCTTTCATTAAAATGGTAAGCATCACCCAAGCATCACAGGGGATGTTTGCTTTTAAAGCACCTGAAACTCTAGAAAACCAGCAAATCACTCCCAAAGCCGATGTCTACTGTCTGGGGATCATCATTCTTGAGGTTCTGACAGGGAAATTCCCGTCTCAATATCTCAATGCTGGTAAAGGTGGGACCGATGTCGTTCAATGGATCCGATCAGCCATTGAGGAGAAGAAAGAGGGGGAGTTTTTGGACCCGGAAATATTAGCATCTTCCGCAAATTCTGTACCATCCATGATAGAGCTTCTTCATGTTGGGGCTGCTTGTACTGAAACTGATCTCAATAAGCGGCCAAGCTTGGACGATGCAATTAAGCAGATAGACAAAATTCAGGCTTAAAAGGCGCGACTAATTGATGCAAGAAGGGTGGATTTTTTCAGCAACTCGGATTTTTAGTGGGAAACTGATAAAATTCAGTTTCCGAGATTTTTTCAAAGTTGTCGAAATCAATTCAAACAATGGTACAGTACATAATAGAAAGATTGGATGATTTGATTTCCAGTACTTAATGAGGGAACTGAGAGCTGACAGAGAGAGCATTACCTGATCAAATACTCAATTCTTTTTGCTTTTCTCTTTTAACTTGGAAATTTTGAGACACGAAGGAAAAACGGGGGGTTTTCATAGATATATTTTCTCTGCGTTTTGTAGGAAAATTATTAGTCTATTTTTCGTTTAGTTATTTTTGCACATTGCTTAGTTTACTTTCAATTTAGATTCTCACACTTCCATTATTTTAGCATGTAATTTGTAGAGGAAACGATTTTTTTTGATGTATAAAGTTCAAAAAATCAAGAGCTCCAATACCAAGATATCGACATAGAACCAGTATGGGACTATCTAATAATTATTGTGGATATAAAAGAACAAACAAAAACTGAAAGAAGACAAAGGAGTTTTCTTATTAACAACAAACAAACCTAGTTTCCTACCAAAGAAGTCCGGATGCGCATCAAAATGTTGAATGGTTCAGAAATCTTCAGGAAACACTCCCAAATTCTTCCAAGAGGGGGATTGTTTAGGGTTCATAGTTTGAGTCCTTTTAACAGTCCTTGCATCGAACCACCCAAACCTGCTCCTACACTTTCCGCCAAATACTGAGCCTGCACATCATTATTATAGTCAGAAACACTACTACAGTAATTTAAATCTCAATGGCTTCCACAGTGCCGGGCAGTGTAAAAGGAGTCACGGAAATGAATTCTTAGCGCTCGGTTATACATATCAAGGATGTTTTCCGAAAATGCATGATAAAGATTGCCTCGTAATTAAAATGTTTTGGTATTCTGTTTACTTCATGAAACAAAAATATATAGAGATCAGTGAGTCATTTTGCTTTATTTCATCTTATTACAGAGTCGAAGCATAATGAGTCTTTAAGTTCATTGGATATGGAAACACTTCAAAATACAATGAAATTAAAGAGAGGAAATAATAACAGACCTCTTGAATAGACTTCTTTAAATCAAAAGCATCTCTAATTCTCGAATTCAAGAATGCCCATGTGTCACGGAAATCTGCAATACATCAGGACTAAAGTCAGATAAAGCTTAAAACAAGATGCCTTTTGAACTAATAGTAGCGAAACAAAATCCTATCGATTATCAGATTAGAAGCATTTCTTAGGGAATCCCATCACAGCTCGTGGCAGCTGGTAAATAGACCGATTCCGCTTCCACATTAAAAAATTTACATAACCAACGAATGATGTCATATTAATGGTAATAAAAACTATACACGGAGTATAACATATTCCATAACCTTTCCACATTAGAAAAATTCCAAGGCCAATTCCCTTCAAAGCGTCATTCACTTGGATTTCAATCCTCCAAGTCTCTTTTGGAACCTTTAGAAAATTGAATCCCACACTTTAACCACCCATCAGACGCTCTGAGTAGGTTGAAGGCAAATTCTTCACCCCACATCCAAAATAAATAGCCACAATATAGATGATTGGGACATTTTTAGGTACAAAAATATAAATGATGGATACGTAGCAGGAGTTCAACAAACCTGGAGATTTATCGGTCAACATATAAACCTCTGTAGCGGAATATATTCCTCCAAGCAATGTTCGCTTCACATACCAATCAAGATCAGAAGATTCGTCACCTGCAGCATACCATATCTCATCCACGAGAGCAGCGCGCTGCTTAAAACTTGTTGAAACATTTGCTGGCATCGCCTGTCAAAGCCAAGATTTAGTGTCAGTCAAGATTTAATGTGAACAATTTGCTGGAAGAATCAAATTTGGAGAAAATTTTATTCATCCTTTGTCTGGCTGTGCTCTATTGCATTTTTATTGTTTTAACACTACTATATTTTCTATTTCTGATAGCGTCTCCATTTTTCTAATTCTGATAGTCTCCACTGCATATATGAATCAAGGCATATAATCAGCTACATGCCTACGCCACAATATCAGATTACTGTTGCCTCTCCCAAATATATAAATTGTACAATTCGAATGCAATGTCAAATTTTTAGAGTCAGATATGCTTAATCGTTGTTCATTTCAGATCCACTCTTGAAAATTTACTATTTTCCACGATGCAGCATAAACAAGGACCAAGGGTGAATCTTGCATGACAAGGAAAGGAGCTGCGCAGATCTGATTCTTTCAGGTTTATTGGTTCAATCCATATTTAAATAACTTCACTGAAATCAATTTTCTCACCAAAGATGACGTAGTCAATTCCAAACAACGATGATTTACCTGAATGCTAAGAGCCTGAGGCCACTTTGTTATGTAAGGAACCTGCATCTCTAGCCGATTCTTTAAAAGTTTGGCAACGCGCTCACTTGGAATCAGATTTTTCAGATCATCATTGGACTCGATATTATCAATAAGTTTCTCTAGACACTCATCCATGAAAAACTGCAATGGCAGAATCGATACATTACTATCAAAGAAGTGTATAAGCACAATTATAAGCTTAAATAGAGGGTGTTGCTAAAAACATTGGTTTTTGCATCAAATATATAGAAAAGAGGTGATACCTCAACCAATGCAGCTTCTTTCCTAGGAAAAGATCCGACTATAGAAGGAGAAATTCCAAGTTCCCTCGCACCTGCCATCATCGCTGCCTCACCCCATCCTAGATTATTCTGTCACATAAACAGCCACAAAAGCGCACATGTTAGGTTTCTTAGGTAAATGACAGTATCATGAGTCACGACCTAGCTTCTAAACCCGTGAACGCGGAAGAGACAGTCACACTTTCCGGCACATTAGACAATTCAACACAACCAGTTAGCTTAACCAACACGAACCAAAAGGAATAAATATGCATTCGAACGAAACCTGCTTAACTAACTAATCAATTTCTTGCACACTGTGCCGGATGTACAGCCACCATTACAGGTGGTCTCGAGACCCGTAACATGAAAAAATCAAAATTTATTACTTCCATATGCAGAAATAGCTTCTAAATCAGATACAAGGGTATGAGATGAAGGAAACAATTAGAGGAGCAGAAATTTGTTAGGAATTCAGTAAAACAGGAGCTAAAAATGAAGATACCAAATGAAATGAGTGATTATAACGCAGCTGTAAGTGGCATAATCGAAAAGGTGGGGAAAGAGGTGCAAACCACGTGACGAAGAGACGCGATGAGAACACGAGATTGTTCTTCTTGGTAGTGAGTGACGTGACGTCTGCGAGGAATCTCATCGGACGACGACGTCGTTTTGGATGACGATGAGCCGGCAAAGTGCGATTGATCAGGATTATTAGGGTTAGGGTTAGGGTTAAGAGGAGAAGAGGAACAAAATCGAAATGATGATGGTGATGGTGATGGTGATGGTGATGGTGATGAGGTGATGGTGGAAGAGGGATTAGCGGTGAATTTGTGGATATTTGGTATTGTTCTGGTGAATCGGAGAGGCTGTTGAAGGAGGAGGCGTTTAGCGGCGGCGCCTAACATGGTTGTGCGGCGACGGCGGAGGAGTGGCTCAGTAACTAACTATGGGGGAGATGAGATGAGCAGCTTATTAGTTAGTTTTTGGGGGGTTCCTTTTCCTTTTCCTTTTCCTTTTCTGGGGTGTTTATTGTTGAGGGTGGTGGGACTGGAAGTTATATTATACTGATACATACAGTACTTGATACTTGATCCGCTGAGTGACAACAAGGCAATTACTCGTAAGTCGAAACTAAATCTAAGACTAGGTCGGTGTTCAAAAGTGATCCCATCTTTAATTTGGGTCTCCAAAATTAGGTGATTGCTGTCTAATCTGATTCGCTCTAGTTTACACGTTAAAAAATGTTCAAATTTTATCTGATTTTCTGCTCCAAACTTGAGAAAAACCGAGCCCTAAGGAGGTCCAGGTTCTTTTCTAATCGGTTCGATCTCCAAGTTAAGTTTTTTGGCTGATCGGTCTTTGGATCAATCCGATCCTGATTTGGACCCTCAGATTAGTAACTAAATGGCAGGCGTCAAAGTGTTGAATGAATCTGCAGAGCAACAAGGGTGAAGAGGTTTGGATAATCCTCTTTCTCCTCCTCCTCCTCCTCCACTGTCTTTCTCCCCACCCTTACCCTTTGCAAATTACTGGGTACTTTCTTTTATATTTCGATTTGATTTTATTACTTGCATCCATTTTGTCACTACAAATACAAATAGTGGGGGATGTACAGTAGTTTGTAGTATTTTTTTTCCACTTAGGTTAGTTAAGGGTCTCCATTTTGTGAATTTCATATTGCACATCCATGTTTCTTTTTACAATGACTACATACAGTTGATGTCGACCATAGCCTCAATTTTCTAGTTTGTCAATGGGTTTAGTTGATCAATGGAGTAGGATTTACACCATACCAGATTACCAGAGGCAGACTCATCCAATCCAATGCTTACATTTGACTATTCACCTCATTCTTCTCCATATACATAACTTCAAATACTGAACGTAACCATTGGATTGGCGTCCCAAGTATTAAGGTATTGAATTTTACCCTTTGACAACTCTTCACAGGCATTGAGTCTGTCTCAGACTGAGGTATAATACCATGATTGCTTCAGATTCAATCAAACACGCTCTCATCTTCAAGTTTTAGAGGCCTTCACTGTTGAAACCCCTGTAGTGTAGTCATGTGTTACAAGAAGCACTTTGGTTTGTCTATTGAAAGTCTACTGCCCATTATAAGGTTTCTGTTTTTTTTGGACCTACGACACCTCCGTCTTAATTGTTAGATTAAGACATCTTCGTTCTGTGTTGGCTAATTGAGATTTTATTTAGGAATGGATATGTGAACGGGCATTCTCAATTACATGTAAGAGTATCAAAGTGCTGCTTATTATGCGGCTATGTGCTCCAACACCTGCGTACTTAGTTATGTTGTATGCAGCCAAGTTTGATTGATTTATTTAAAACGGGTCCATTTTTACATGTGTTTGTTTATTTTTCTAGAGAGTAAACAAGGTCGGTATTCATCATCCAAATTCCAGTGTCTTCAAATGTTAGCCGGGTCTTTATTGTCGTTCCAAAGTATATTGCACTCGAGACGATACAGGTACAGTATTTGTAAAGAGATAACATCAGTAAAATCCAAAAGCAGAACAAGGTTTGGTATCACAAGATGTAAGATTCTTGATTCAGTGAGCAGCAGACAAGCTGATAAGACGAGGCTTTTTGTACTCTCAGACTTGCATACTGATTATGAGGAGAATATGGCGTGGGTGAATTGTATATCTAGCAGTACCCACCAGGAGGATATTCTGCTTGTTGCAGGAGATGTAGCTGAGAACTATGATACATTTGTGTCGACCATGTCTTTATTACAAAACAGATTCAAGCATGTGTTCTACGTTCCTGGAAACCATGATCTTTGGTGCCGCGCTGAGGATGACAACTTCGTAAGAGTTCATTACATTTTTTGCTCTTTATTTTCATCCCCTTCATAAATCGTACTACCTTCGGGTTTTTTTCTTCCCATTCTTAAATATTTGTGAGGAGTATTTATTGAAATTGGAAAAAAAACACGGAGGGAGTAATGTTTTTGATGTCATTTGACAAGCTCGGCATTAAATCTTGGCCTCAAGACCACATTATCCCTGCTTTGAAATGCGCCGAATGTTACCATGAGTGTAGTTTGAGCCTTTGAGATGGTATAGATTGATATTAGGCTGCATGACTAAATTCGTTTTATACCATGGTTACAGTCTTACAGTACCTATTACCTAGTGAATAATTCCTAGTTTGGATCATTACTCACCCTCATGAATTATGTCCTGTTTCCTTACAGATTCATGTTCCTTTTCAAATCATTCTTTTTCAGACAAAATATTACAAAGGGGGTATTGCTATATTTGCTTTCATACCTGTGCAAGCGGTTTTGGGCTTAGGTACTTGCATATTTATGCAGATTTTAGCTTTTAATGCAGTCTACTTAGCTTTTACCGTGATTCTGGTATGCAGTCTTATTACAAGCTAAGTTATTGTGATTTATATGTCCAGCATGATTCACTCGCAAAGCTCAACTTGCTGCTTCGTGCATGCGATGAACTTGGCGTGGATTCAGAACCGAAGATCATAGGTGATCTAGGAATCATACCCCTCTTCTCATGGTATCACGAGGTGAGAATATTATACTCCAGTTAATAAGTTGGTTCTGATTTCCGTTTTGTAACACAAAATTAAGAAAATGATGCTGCACAGCTGTGTTTTAGAATGAAATACTGGCCTCTATTTCTGTAGAGCTTTGATACAGAGCAGGACATAACTGGACCACGGATTCCTTCTCTCGAGATGGTACGCCTATATTTGTAACGTCTTATATCTTTTGTCATGGTCATACTTCTGCTTGATAGAATCTAAAGTGCTACGGAGTATTATATATATATCATCTGCCATTGTTAATATTGTAGTCGGGGTGACAGAAGTCTGACGGATCTCTTTTCATACTTATACAACTGTCTAAGGTATGCAAAGATTTCCATGTGTGCAAATGGCCTGCTGAGCTCAGTGAGAGGGATGCTTCTCTGGCTCGCTTCTTTGACGCCATGAATGAGAAACATGCCCATAGTATTGAAGAGATCCAGCAAAAATGTAAAACTATCATCACATTCTCCCATTTTGTTCCCAGGTCAGTTCAATGCGTATTCTACTTCTAATTAAAGCCGCATATCTTTTAAATATTGCAAACAATCGTCTCTGGACGCTAAGCTATTTAAAATGATTGAAATGTGTTGTTCTCAGTTCTGTAATATCCCTTTTCCATAGCTAAATGCTGGTTCTGTTTCAGGCTAGATCTATGCCCAGAGAAAAGGATGCTTTTCTATCCAAACCTTCCTAAAATTATTGGATCCGATTATCTCGAGGCTCGGGTAAGGTCGATACATGGGTCTAAAGGAGGGGAAACTGCGTGCCATGTGTTCGGCCACACCCATTTCGGCTGGGATGCTTTTCATGATGGTATCAGGTATGGTTTCGCATCTTACAGTCCCGCCACTTACATCATTGCTTTTATTGCCGACCATAGTCATGAGATGCAATGTAATTCAAAATGCCATAATCATCTCTCTGATGCTGATGGTCCAGTATTCTTTACTTGAGATTAAGATTTTTGCGGTGTCCACGATGCAGATATGTGCAGGCACCATTGGCGTACCCAAGAGAACGTAAAAGAAGGATGAACGGGGGAGAAGATTGGCTGCCATTCTGCCTACATTCCGATGGAAAGTTTACTGAAAGGCAGCATTTTTACTGGTCGGATTACTATTCCGTCAATACCCGGGAGCCCGATAATCTGCAGCCTGCACCCTGGGTTGCCAAGTTTTACAAAAGACGTAGTATGAAATAGCAGCTTATTTATTAAGGTCGAAATCGACCAATGTATAGCAGCTTCACTTATTTGAGCCAGATGTACTATTATTAGTTTGTAACGATTAACTAGCGGATTTCCTTTTAGCGAAGTTGATGTTTTGCGATTTTTTTTTCGAGATTAATGGAAAGTATAATCGTATTTACCTTTGTGCCTACCACCACCCATTTCGGTGTTTGGCATGTTCCGTGCATGATCGAATAATTAATTTCAATAAATCAACGGTAAATTTTAGAACTAGGTAAGGTATAGTACTGTTTAGTACGAGTAATACTACTCCGTATTGTTTTTGTGAAAGCCAAAAATGACAAATCACTTAAAAATTCACGATGCGAAGTAAAAAATATCGACCACAAATAGTATTGACTTAAAGCTAACAAGGAGTAAAGAAGGTAATTATCTTAAATGACGAAGTTTGATGTGACAATACAATTACTGTGAAATCGAGAATTAGTATGAGTGAGCAGTAGCAGGCATCAAAAGTCCAAACCCAGACTGAAAATAGAGAGATTAGTGGAAAAATGTTGAAGTTGAAGGCAGGGGAGATAGTTGAGAAATTGAATCTAAAAGAGCATCCAGATGGCGGGTTTTACAGTGAGACCTTCAGAGATCATTCTCTCACTCTCTCCACTTCCCATCTTCCCTCTCATTGTATGTTTCTTTTTCTTTTTATTTGGGTTTTAAATCATTGTTATTTGATAATTTTACCGTGAAATGGTTAGCCATTGAGAAGCTAAGAGGAGATTTACTGCCTTTTGAATTACCCATTTCTTATCTTTGTCTGTTCAGTACATTGAAACCCTCATTACTGTTTTCACCACCAACTTTCTCCACATTGTTACGAGTAATTTTTAAACATTCATGGCTGCCTGCTGTACTTTGTCGATATTGTTTGATTATGTAACTTCTGACTAACTTAAGGGAAGGGGAAATGGTTGGGATTTTGGTGGAAGGCCCGAACTTTAAGTCATGGGTTTTCTAATAATAACCCAGATTATGTGATACAGACAAGGTTGATCGCGCTGTCAGTACTGCAATTTACTTCTTGCTGCCCTCTGGGAGCGTCGCATTTCTTCATCGAATTCCATGTGCTGAAACCTTTCATTATTACATGGGAGACCCAATCACGGTAAATTTCAATTCAACCTTTTTTTTAGGATCTTTATCATGCTATGTGCATTTGCTTTTCACAAATTATAGTGTACACCGTTGTCATTTGTATGAGAGCAATGGTCTTTCATCCACACATTCCTCAGTGTCTAACTGCCTCAGGTGATGGAACTTAATGAACTTGATGGTAATGTTAAGCTAACTCGAGTGGGGCCGAACATTCTCGAGGATGAGCAACCACAGTATACTGTGCCTCCTTACACTTGGTTTGGGTCATTCCCAACCAAAGACATTACCTTGTCTTCCGACAGTACTCAACTTGAAGTTACGCCCAGAAATACCGAGGATCATTACTCTCTTATCGGAGTCACTTGTGCTCCTGCCTTCCAGTATGAAGACTCTGAGCCGGCTAAGCGCAACGAGCTTGTTACAAAATTTCCCAAGTTTGAGTCCCTAATCTCTCTTCTCACCATCCCTGAATAATTTCTATGTGTGATGGGATGCTGTATTAATCTGTTGAAGTAGGGTGTAGACATCTGTCTGAGAGATGTACTTGTGATGTCTCTATTTTGCTGTTTTCGTCAGTCCTATATTCAAATGTTGCACCAACACCTAGGACTCGTAACTATTACTTCGTATAATATTAATGTAATAATGATACAGTATTGCACTATAATAAGTTATTAATGGTGAGAATAGTAGCACTGAGC
The DNA here is from genome assembly GCA_958450325.1 of Agrostemma githago. Classification (NCBI taxonomy): domain Eukaryota; kingdom Viridiplantae; phylum Streptophyta; class Magnoliopsida; order Caryophyllales; family Caryophyllaceae; genus Agrostemma; species Agrostemma githago. The sequence goes on along the minus strand of OY288243.1, from coordinate 73,947,127 downwards.
ACAGTAGCGTCGGTGATTATATTCTCAAAATTATTGCCTTTTGGTTTCTCCAGCTGCTCGTTATTGATATTTGTGTAAAGTTGATTGAACTAGAGAGAGGTTCAGATCAGGCATGTGAAAGGAGATGAATTTTTAGAAGACCCAATTACAATCTGCACAAATATGTCAGTAGAACTATGTGAAAAAAGTGTTGAAATAGATGAGAACCTCAGTAAGCTAGCTTGGAGTATGTGGAAAAGCAATTGAGCTAGCTAAGACACATTTTTTTTTCAGGAGTGCTTAAATTTGTTGAGCTGCAAAATTTGTAAGCTTGTCCTGTATTCCTCAAGCTCAAAATTGTTTCTTTACGTATATTCCAACAATTTTAATACGCATCTCAATACATTGAATGAAGAGTTCCTCAAATGAGCGAGGAACTCAGCAAGTATAACCAATTGTAGCATACTGGTATCAAGTCAAAAGAGTTCAAGAGCAGCCAGCAATCTTTAAGGTACATTTGACAAGTTCACTGAAGATGCAAAATCAATGTCTTCTTCGTGGCTTCACCACTTCCTTCTGGAGCTAATAATGTTGCCAGACCTCCAAGGTACTTACTTTTGTCATTATTCTTGTTGCATTCTTCATTAATTCTATGCTCTAATTTCAATGACTATTCCCTTTGATGTGAAGGGTTGTTCAATTGTTTCGAGTGATATGTGTGCTTATTGTTTGCAGACCCTTCATTATATTTTGAACTTTTTGATATATGTGAAAAAATAGTGGCTGTACTAACTGTAGTCTTAAAGATATACAAGTCCTTTGATTGTGATGAATTTGTTAAACTTATTGTGCTACGTATTTGAAGATTAATAGTTATTTTGGTTCAAGTTGTGAACTCATTATTTTTGGAACTTTGGGGGGCACTTGCCCCCCGAGCCCCCCTAAATCCGCCAGTGCCTATACGCCTACCTTTTTCAGTCCCTGCCTATATCTGTACCCTTTTCAATGGTTTTATTTCTCTAGTGATTTTTTTTTTTTGTAAAATATACATCCACTGACCATAAATCAATATGGGATTGAAGGTCAACTATTGTTATCCTCAGCTAAAAGTTTCTGACAAGTAATTTTAATTCAGAAAACTTGAAATAATCTTGCCTAACGTGGGTATCTTGATCTCAAGTTAGGTGCTGTGCAGACAATTCTACATTATTCTGAAACAGTTAGCCAGTCATTCTCGACACTGCGAATACAATGGGCCAACTGTTTTAATACATTTCCTGCTTGTTTCCTTGTTGCTTTCTTGCCTGTCATGTATACTAAACTTATAGTATTAGATGGCCAGGTCCAACTTGTGAGATTTTGAGTTGCAACTGTTTGTGTCGGACATGGGTATGATACTATGATCGTAGAATTGAAGTAACATAGATTAGCATGATCAAATATACTTAAAGATTCAAACAATGCCTCACTGATTCCAATGAACTTTTGACTTCTCACTTTTTATATTGCATCAGATTGAAAAACACACTTCAAAGATAATAAAAAAACTGTAATCTTGTCGATGGCAACGGGTTGTTGTCGAAATAGTTGTTATAACTTTTTACAATCAATCTATTGTGTCACTCTCGGTAATTTGTACTATAAACATTTGCTACGTTTCCTATACATGTAAGAATCTAGTCTAGGATGAATGTATATACAAGTTCCGAGGTTCAATTTACTCGGTTCAAAAGTGTGAATACTTACCAGGGTAACAAAAAGGGGTTGTTAGCTTGTTTTAAGTCATTTTCATTTGATTAGAATTGCTCTTTGTGGAATTCAAACCGTGTTGAAGTTTTGTGGCTCATTTCTTGTGATAACTTCGTCAACTCTTTTGCTAACACTGCCCGCCCACAATAGAAGACCCCTGCAAGTACAACACTGATTCATACATACAGAGTCTCCTAATACAAGCTTCTATTAGAGTATTAGGTTATGAAGTTTAGTGAACTGTTAAAAGATAGACTTATTAAGTGAATTATCACATTTGTTGCCTAGTTATTTTAAAAATTGTGCTCCGTATAATTTTATCATCACTCAATTTTATCGTATAGTTTGGATCTTATCTGTTATCTGGACATATCGATCAAGGCCGACTAATGGATTTGAGGAGTCTGTCTATTGATATTGCTGCGGAAGTGGAACATTGATATTTTAGGTACTCCGTATATTCTTGGTTTAGATTTTCGATGAACGAATACTTGCTACATTTAAGACAAGATCAATGAAAAATGTGATAGAATTATGCAAGGGAATACCTATGGTGCTGTATGGATGTTTGCTAGCTATTTTAGCAAACACTTCTTTCCAATTTGGCCTTGCGAAATGTGTCTTTACCTGCAGATGACACATTATTACACTCTAGTTAAAAATCAAACTTCGTTTTGAAATTAACGTTTGAACACCAATGTAGTAAGAATCCTCTGGTCTTGACATTTACCAAACATGGTTTGAAGCCTTGAGTCAATGGGGACGTGTTTGCATAAAATGTGATGCTTTGTATAAATATGGCCTTCTATTTTTTTTTATTCTTTTTTCAATTCTGTTTGAAGTATCTGACATTTAGTGCATATGTTCCGTTTTGAAGTGGTATCTGCAATTTTAAAGTCTAATCATCTGGGATATTCTGAATGATTTCAGATGTGAGATTATCCCACAGTATGGTGGTCCAGTGCAGAAGTGTAGTTGGATGAAAGTAAGGGAAGGGGCTTTAGAAGTCGCACCTTAGTGCCAGACAAGATATCTACGCCATGCTTGGAATGGGTCAGAGCTTGGACCAAGGTTAGTAAGGTTGATCTTGCATCACATTCTTCATAGACACTAGTTAGATAGTTGTGCATTTTGATCAAGTCCTACATCCATCGAATAGACAGGGTAAGTGGTTAGTTCAAATGCATTGAGCAATGATCTTAAACAATTCCATTGTTGTTACATGAGAGTGTCTCATTGTATGAGGCAACTCGAAAGTCATCACCTTTAGCTCTATAAGTAACCCATTCAAACTTTTGAAGTATTGCGACTATATGATTATAACAGTGAAGTCCAAATAGATTAACTTAATCTAATGTACGAATTTGTATAAAGTATAAACCATTTTATATCCAATGAAAAAAGATTATTCTTCCTTGGTTCCAAAATAAGATGAAATAAAACAATATGTTCACCGAACTTGGTTCTCTTCCTACATTTGTTAAGTAAAGGTCGGCTGACCCAATTTTCATCACGAGCCATCCAGATATAGGTTTACAGTGTTTTCAACATCAGAGAAATGTGCACACACCTGATCACCTAACCTTGTCAATCGTCATGAATAGGAGTATATATGGGAGACACTGTGCTTATGTTGTTCTAAGCAATTGTATAAATTCTTTTATGCCATACCTTATGATCTAGATCTGCTACTTCTTCCATGACCCCTTTGAACCACTCAAGGGATCCTGGCTCCCTGGTGACCCAGTAAAAATAAGCACTTTTAACCCTCGTCGTCCCTCTGTTTGCACTTTGTGGTGTACTGGTCGAGGTAAAACTGGGTAGACTATCAGCTGACGTACTTAGTTCTGTGTTTGCGTCCTAGTCACAAAACATGGAATAATGAGAACAGTAAATCATATTTGCAGCAGAGTGACGGTGAGTAAAAGTATTCATGTTGAAAACATACCGTTGCTGCCCTTACATTGTTCAGAAGGTCTTTCAGGATGCTTATGAAAGGTGTTGCTCCAATGCCGAGTCCCACTAGGAGTAAAACATCATAGTTCTTATAGTCCTGAGCTGGAGCTCCATAAGGTCCATCCACACTCAATCTAGGTAAACTGAATCGGAGAATTTTTTGGTAAAGGTAAATTCTTTCAGTTCAGTCCAATTGGATGTTGATCTGAACATTACAGCACCCTAATAATACAAGGTCCAGAGTTTACCTTCTGGGATGAATGTTATTCTCTTCCCCAGATGTAAGCCGGCCGATGGGAGACAGTGGCATATTACCCTGAGTGAAAACTTTCTTTAGTTCCCGAGTCCAATCCCCTACACTATGAATGTGAACACTGAGGAAGTTGTCTGCCGGTGCAGAGGTAATAGAGAAAGGGTGCCTGTAGAGTGAGTCATATGGGTTCATTCAGTTTCCAAAGAAAAAGTCGCACCAATTGGGAAAATTCAGATTTACACTTACCATTCGACCTTTGAAATGGCAGGACACTGTAAAAAGATGTACTGTCCACTTCTATACGTGAACCCTTGAGGTTTTGACATGACAAGGGAAAATACATTTCCTGGGAGCTCTGAAACCTGAATATACCAGGAGATTGCTGTTAAAACTGCTCAAACTTCTTAGAATCAACACCCATCAGTGACCCAACTTAATGGATTTACCTTTATGATTTTTACTGTGCAGATTTCTGACCTACATGTCCGCAAACTGCGTTCAGCTATATATACCAGAAGTGGAACAGAAATGTACATCCATGTCTGAAACAGAGGGAAAGGAATCAGTGTCCGAGCATCTCATTTGTCTCGTCTGATAATCACTACACCCTTAGCTTGCTATCTGTTTGTGTCTTACTCAATGTACACAGGTGATGTTAGGTTAGGCCATACCGTTTTCTCGGTCCAATCTTGTGTGAGGAACACGAAGAATCCATGGATGAGCAGCAAGACATAGACAAGTCCGAGCAAATGATGGGAGTACCAAAAAGCATTGTAACCTGCCAACCGGTTGAATGGAGATGGTAGCTTCACCACGTTTCTCCTGAACCGTCTTGTTGCTAATGTGAACGATACTGCCAGTAGGATCACCATGGCAATACCTGTAACTCCTTCAATCCCTTTTATAAGATCCCAATAACTTGGTTTTTTGTTATTGAAATCCGAGGCTATTAGTGCAAATTTCTCAGGAGAGGAGTTGACCAAAAGTGGAAAATCACATGTTAAATGGCTTCCTGCATGAAGTATCACTCCTCCTGCTATAGCACCAGCAATTATCTGCACATTTATGGGCAGAAGTAGATGTGTAAGTCACTCCGTATGTAAATTATACTATTGCTGATATATTCCTTTCAACTTTATAATCTCTTCGTCAACATTTGATACCTTATGAAAGTTGATATTGTCATCAAAAGGGACGAAGTGCCTTGCTCGTGTTGCGCGTAGCCACGTAAGTGTGTTTCTAGAGACAGGTAGAAGGACCAAAGCCATGTTAAACTTCAAAGTCTCAGCGGCCCCTTTGGCAGTGCACAAGCAATGACCCATGACAACAAATGCAGCTTTTTCTCTGTACTGAAGGAATTTCCAGACGAAGAGAGAAGCGACGATCATTAACCAAAGCAATACCATCCATATTCTCTGCCAGTTCTGTAGCATGAAGCATCTCAGAGAGAAGCTTACTCTTCTCACCGCGCTCACCACGCTCACCGATGGCCTGTAATCTCTCACGGGTTGACTCCACCCAACTGCTGTGCTTACTGCACTTAACGGCTTGCTGTATTCCATGTACACATCTCTTTGCAGCAGCAATGCTTCCAACTGCCATAACTGTCCAGAAAACATGAAAATTCAGACACTGTAATCGACAAGATTTAGGGATTGTCTCAAAAATGGCAATGTGGCCTGATTAGTCACCTCAATGTAGCCAAGATTCTCACGGTCTAGTTCCTCCATGATCAAATTTGCATATTCAACGGCTCTTCCCTTTAATGCGGATAAGTTATTAGCCGAAGCACTTAGCTTTATTAGCTGCCAAATTTGAGAGGAACACATATACATATACATTAACTCGGAGCACAAACGAATAAAAACCGTAATGAAGAAACCAGTTCTGTTTAGAGAAGTAAACTAGGTAGCTGTTCTTCAAAGGCTGTAGAACTAAAGAAGAAATATTAGGAACATTGTGCAGCATAAATTTCCTACTTCAAGCCTCTATAACTTGCTGTCTTACACAACCCATCTTTATTTGTGTGACCGTAATTAAGGTCAGCATTTAACATAGTGATCATTTTTTTTACCATAAATTACTAGTTTTCAGGCGTATTATATAGTATAACTATGTACTATAATTAGTGTTAGTGTTTAGGTGAAGATTCAACATTGATAGTGGAGCCTGTATTGTGTGCACGATTCATTTTACTCCAATATGAAGATTGAATAGTTTCACTGTTTCCATGGCTTGTTAAATTGTTTGCACTTCTATAATTTCTATTATAAGACGTCTATAATGTCAGAAAAACAATGCTTGTTCACATGGATAACTAGCTTATTATTATTATAAGACGTCTATAAGATTCAACCGTCGGTTTATTTACTCTCATTTAAAATAATAATAATAATAATAATAAAAAATCTTGCTTTGTAAATTGAAATTATGTTTGCAACTTTGTATTATCCATTTGATATTGATATCAATACCATTATATTATGTTCTACTCGTAGCATAAGATGTTGATTATCTTACTTGCATTATACGGAGTAATATAGAGGTAAGAATTCAAATTTGAGACCTATCGTTTAAGACATATACTGATATACCTAATCTTAAGTACTAAGCAAAGACATATCCGTAGGAAGGGAAAAACAAGGAGAGTGAGTGGGGCCGGGGATGACGCTCAAGGTAGACCGGAGAATATATATATAGTTTTGTTTATATGGTGTCGACTGTCAATCATCTACGACTGCGAGTATATTTAATTTAAGAAGAAGAGCAACGACATTCGGCAATGATGATTGCTAACCGACTTAATTGAGAATCTAACATCATTATTGGTCCTTAGCTTGATTGGAGAAGAAACCTCTCTAGTAGTACTGTAGTAGTGGTGGCCTGGTGGTGGAGAGATGAGATGAGATACAACATACAAGCCAAGCAACCTAATTTTATAGCAAGTCTACGATTTGACTAGATAATACTACAGATTACAGTATTGATTTTGTAGGTGTAGGTGGAATATTATGAACCCCTTATTTTTTTTCTTCTCAATCATTCATTTCCTAAACTAGTACTCCCTTCCATCCATTCAATTCTTTAAATAGCAACATCATTTCTTCGAATTGAACGGATGAGAGGGAATACTCTATACTATGTACGACTACTTCATATAATTACGTTACACTTGGGCAATCAAAAAGAAATAAACATAAAATACATACATTACTTAGTTTCATCAAGAGCGATGAATAAAAGGTACTCGTAGAAGAAATTGGGAAGGAAGGAAGTATGTAGAGATTGAAATACACATACATACCTCTTGGACTTCTTCTCTTGTAATTCTTCCGTCTTCGTTGATATCAACCCTGCATGCCATTCAAATTCAATTTTATAAATTACCATATAATTAGTATACATAGGTGATCACCATACGTGTTGAGTTTTCTAAGGTCATCACTCATCACATACTATACGGTTAATATTTCTTGTGTTTTTGTATACATCCTAGGACGGAACAATCACAACGTAACTTCACTAGTCATTGGAATTTACGTACTTTAACTATGCAAAATGGTACGCAAACATACATTACATTACATTACATGTGAAGAAACAAATAAAACGTCTGAAACTTATGTAGTTATGAATTTGAAGGAGATAGATAATGCCTACATACATGTCAAAGAAGATCTGTAGTCTGGCATCAAAACTTTGATCCGACAGTTGCACCCAAAAATCATGCAATTCTTCCCTGTTTATCTTACTTATTCTTTGCCTCTTCCTCCTCACCAATGCATCAAATATCCCTTCTGCAAACTCCTTCGACTCCGTCATCCCTGTAACCCGGCCAAATATTAACAAATTACGCTTGACAGTCACATTATCTTATCAATACGTTTTAGTATCACCTTCTCACTCTCACGTGCATTATTTCAAATGACACGTTATGATCGATACAAGCAACAAATCGAAAGTCTAAGAGAATTGAACCTACATACACGTACATACCAATGCATTCACCAAAATGGTCCTTAGCAAGAAAGCCGTCTTGAGCAAGCTCATTAAACTTGGCTTCCACCTGCTCCCACACCTCATCGCCCACCCCCGTACTCTTACTTATAAACCGGAGTCCCTTGAGTGCCCGTTCAGCCCCTGACCCGGTCCTATGCAACTTAGCCTTTTCCTTCCTCTTCTCCCTCTCCGTCATCACCACCTGGTTGTCCCCTCCCTCTGAGGATGCCCTCGACGACGACGACCACCTCAGCTTATTCCTGAATCTCGACGCGGCTGACAAGCTCCTCGACAACAACCCGCCTCCGTCGTCCCCCCTCGTGGACCTTGGTGTTGTCGCGGCCCTGGGTGTTACGCTTACCACATTGACACTGCCACCTTCTTGCACCTCCAATTCCAGCTCAACCAGCTCCTCATCATTTAAGTTACTAGAATAGCTGGGTCGACCCAGATTGTCGAGGTAGACCGGCAGCATTGACCCGCTAATGGCGTAGTCAATGCTGCCGGTCTCCTCGTCTTGAAATCGGATGCTCCGCCCGCTGCTCGACCACCTCGAGCTTCCTCCTACTGAGGACGCCGCTCTCATTTCCTCTGTTTCTTTTATTTAATTGCTCTGTTTTTTGATTGGGGGGAATGAAGTTTGTAATGGTAGAGGATGGAAGATGGAAGTTATGTCACACAGTTTGGTAGGTACAATAATAACGACATCTCCTTTTATATATATTGGCCGCAGCATAGTTGAAATAGTTTTATGTGAATGTGTTTGTGTGATTGAATTGAAGAGCAGGTCGTGAAGGAATGTTGAAAGAGAGAGGGAGAGAGAGAGAGAGAGTAGGTGAAGTAGTGAAGATTTCAAACATATGATCTTGTGTTGTTCTTTCAAAATTGGGTTGGACGAGATGTTGCATGGTCTTTGTAAAGTTTGGAGTTTGGAGTTTGGATGATACTACATGTACAAAGATCACGCAAATATATATCGAAAATTTGTTAGTCTAGCAATTAAGACTAGCTGACCAGGTATCGTGGATAATAGACCACAGATTTGAATTATCATGTGTTGTAATGCGACAAAATACGCAATTTGTTGAACAATTTTTTTTTTTTTAAAAAAAAGATCAAGCAAGTGTAGATGAACATATCACACACGGAGTATGTAGTTTGTGACGTCTCGCAACCTCTCTCGTTTTTAATGTTGTTCATGTTTAAATAGTGCTCTATAGTACTCGTAGGTGGTAAAACAATTTAGAGACGATAATTAATGGAAATGACGGTCGAATCGTGTTTGTATTGGCAATCAATTAAGACAAAACAAACTCCATTCTAATTCACATTCAGCAATTGTTTAACTCTTACTCGAGTTAAAATTTGATAAGCTTTTAGGGGTCATTTGGTTCAACTTGTGTGGGTATGAGGTATGGGTTTGGAATGACCAAACCCATTTTTTTTTGTTTCCAAAACATATTTATTGAAATTTGTTTGTACGTTTCTATTGTTATTCAACCCAATACTTGTTTTCTCAATGATGAAAATGTGCATAAAATAATTCTTATTCAAAAATATTAATATTTGGTTAAAGCATTTTTTCCTAAGAAAAAGCATTAGTGTTCAATCAAGTAAAAATGCGTAAAAAATAATATTCTATCACAATAATAATAGATTTTTTTTATTAAAAACATTTTTTTCTTTAGATTACAAACATTTTTTTCCTGAGAAATGAACCAAACACAAGGTATCAGGAATGGAGTTTCAAACCTATACCACCTGGTATGATTCCTCATTCCATACCGATACCTTTGTGCGAACCAAACGGCCCCTTAATGGGTTTGGTTCCAATTTGTTAATCAACCTGGTCAAATTTTGAATAAGAATAACAAACAAAAGAAAAGGGTAAAATAAGAAGCAAGGGATCCTGATATGATATGGATGTGTATTAGGAGAGCAGTCACTATATTTACACTCTGTATTTGTTTAAGAGTTGGGAGTTTGTGTTTTCTTTAATATATTTGGGCTTAGGCTACAAGGAAGTTGGACTAGACTAGACTGACTACACGGTAGCTGGCAGGAATAGTCGTCCCTCACAAACTCTCTTCCCAATGTCAACTCATCATTCCTTCTCCCCTTCTCTCCGTTGCCCGGTCCGACTCCTGAGTCCTGACTATGTAGATGCCATGAACAATTTCGGACCAGAGGAGCTATATTTAAGTATTCTGTTATCGGCTTATCGCGATGTTCATAGTAAACTTTAATTAACAAATTATCATCATTAACGGCAATCAACTTTCCGTGGTTGAAAAACATAAAAGTACACCCTCTTAGGAATGTTAGTATTATCATAAAATAAGATCCATTAACTAACAGTTATCAAACAAAAAACCAAATTCAGCCAAGATCACAATTCCATCAACAAACATGGGGGCAAAATTAGAATATGTATCACTCACTCAGCCGGAGACAAGCTTTACAACGATCGTGATGACATTCAACATGATTAAGGGTATCCTCATATACTGTGCAGCATAAATAAGGCCTACGAGCTGCTGCTTAAGTGACTGTCGTCTGCCGGCAGATGCCTCGCTGAAACTCAATCCCTTAGGAGCAAGAAACCGGTCCTCGTTCAATATCGCCAATGCATTGGCAAACAGCAGGAACCCTTCTAGAAGCGTCCACAAACCCATTCACTGCAAAACCAGATCACCCCAATTTCATACCAGTCATTCTCACTCACCATACTGCTACTACACATAGAAAGTTAGCTATTGAGATATCAAGTAATATGCGATACAAAATTAAATCATTATATCTGTTTAATCATAACATTGTTGATTTCGATCCTCTACAAAACCATTCACTGCAAAACCAAGATCATCCTAATTTCATATGAGTAATTCTCAATAATTTTCTTTCGCAGAAGCAGCAGTGGACAGCTGGTAATGACAGCGGCATGATTATTACTATTACGTATCAGTATTAATAGTAGTGGTGGTGGTCATCGTCGTAGAAGTTGACATGGTCGTTGTCGTAGCTGCCGTTGTCATAGTCATGGTTGTTTGACTACTACTGGCGCTGCTACTATTATACTCCCTCCATAACCATACACACCACTTTCCTTTTTGGTAATTTAGAATGGGGGGAGTAACTACTACACCTTTAATACTAGGAATACCACGAGTAATGATTATTATTTTAATTATTGGTTTCAGCTCCAATAAGTTTCGCTCGAGTCGCCTCTTATATGTTCAGTTGAACTCACTTTACAGAACAAGCCTTTATTCTCACATGAAAGACCCTTTGATGTACAGATTTTTAGATGACATCGGTGATAGAATCTGGGAGAGGACTCCTAGTATCTCGCTGGAATTGGCAAAAACGTTCTCGTTCATCGTGTGTGTGTGTGGAGTTGAGATGTGCATGTATTCAGCTCATTAATACATACCCCCCCCCCCCCCCGATCATTGCCAAACCATTTCCTTGACCCTAAACTTCTGTTGTGGACTACCATAATTATGAAATTATATGTTGCAACGAAAAAAACCAAGCGAAAGAAGAATCAACAGAAAAACTCTTGTTTATGAAAATGCAATTCAGCTGAGAAATAGTGCTTCCACCCATGTCTGGTGAAACTAAGCAAGTTAGTTTTTTACGATCTTTATTGATAGCTATAAAGTTGTTGGTTTCACGAACCAGACACTTAGCAACCTATACGGACATTGTCCCATGTCCAAAAATATTTTTCACTATGTATTTCTAGAAGATCGAAATAGAAGTATATACTATATATCAGCACAAATAAAGATATCCAAAGGTAACGGAAAAGACATGGAAGTCGATCAATTAATACAAACCAGAAGCAGCTGCAGATTTTGGCATTTGCTGATTCAGAGAAGAAGGGAAAGATCAATTTCAAACAGGTACTATTCTACATATCATCTGCCTTCGTATCTTGGCTTCACATTCAGTGTTAGTCGAGATGCCACTAATTTAGATGCATATGCATAATGAGGAAAAAGCATTATCGATAGCTTCTTGTCATCTCTTAAAACATAACTGAAACGGAAACATTTTCAGACGAGGCAAGACCATCAAAGTAGTAAACAAAGACTATCAAGTTATTCAAATCAATGCACACCTAGGGTTAGATTTGTAGCTGGGCAAACAAAAAACCCTAACCCTAACACTAAATCTAATCAAATCTATTCTTCTAAAACTAACAAACTGCATAAAACAACAAATCTAAGCATATTCAAAACCTAGATAGTCAAATTAAAAAGTAAGAGCATTCGTCAATTGTGTTATCGTCGATATAATTAAAAACCCTAAGACACGATATTGAATTCCCCTTTCCCCAAATTAATTAAATTGAAATCATGCGAATCTTGCATGAATTGAATCAATTGCAGACAAGATCTACCACCAAAACCAAGCACAAAATCGAGTCAACAAACTGGAATAAATACAGTAGAGCAGTAAAGTGAAAAGCAAGAAGATAAAATTAAAATCAAACCTTGAATAATGGAGAAATAAGGCAAGGAGAAAGGAGAGACGCCGTGTCCTCAGCGAGGAGAGCAGGGAAGGGGAGAGGAAGAGCGTGGATGAGCGAGAAGTGCAGTGTGAGAAAGGAGGGAGGACTAGTAGGGTGTAAACGATCGGATCGGATCCGAGCCGAGCACGAGTTTCGCCCTCCTTCACTCGTAGTCGTTAAGCAAAATTCGAACTCAAGTCGCTCTTGAGCTTACCCGAACTTCAGAAAATTGAACTCATAAATATACTAGCAAGCTAAAATGCGAGTTCGAGCCTATATATAACTATTAGAAGTAGAATTATTTGCGGGTTTTTTCATCAGCGTGTTTTAATAACTTGGTATCCGAAAACGTATACGAGTACAAAACGTATTTGGCAAATCAATAGGAACATGCTATAGGGTGAAAAACTATATACTACGAAGTAATTATTATTAATATTTTTTTGAATATGATCAAAGTATTAACTAATCACAGCTCGCGCTTTTCGAGTCGAGGCAATGGTTGCTCGGCTCGACTCGTTATGTTGTCAAGCCGAACTCGAGCCCGAGTCGAGCCCCCACGAGCAGAACTTTGACCGAGTTGAGCTCTCGTTTCATTATCACCCCAAGGGAGAAGTAAGAATGCCGTCAAATTTTAGGACAAACTAAAATATTTGCTACTATTTGGTTAAATGTCGAGCCGCAAGTGACCATTTTAAAGACGTTACGTAGATTGAATGATTTGATGTAGGGGGTTTGGTTAAACATGCACTGCGACAGGAATCGAGCTATGAGTAAAGGTTGCACACCATGGTAAAAAAATGATGGTGTGCGTGTCGATTTGGTGGGTTATTGTTCTAACAAAATCATATTGCATTTCATTGTTTGTTTATGACAGCAGTAGAAAATTAAAACATCCTTTGGAATCGGTTGTAAAAACCCTTTGAAATCGGTTTTCATAGACGACAGTCACTTAAGCTGTCGTCACTTAAGCAGCAACTCGTAGGCCTTTGTAGACACCCACATTTTGACCGCCAGGTGTTTATAGCAGCTTCCAAAAAAACACCCGATGATGATCGGACGCAAACATGACTTAATACGCTCGATTTTCGGACTCAGAATCAATAGTAGTTAGCACGAGCTTTTAGCGGAGTAAAAATCTCACAAAACCGACCTCAAATTAAGGCCCAGTGGGTCGTTTCCAGTCAAATGAGACTAATTTGGGTTAAAACCGTCACCAAGGGCAAAACTGTCTTTTAGCAACCGGGTCAAACCCCAGTCAAAGGCATTTTCGAGCCATAAAAATCTGGCACACCACTTCAAAAATCCGACTCGAAGTCAAACACCTACAAAAATCAACAATGAAGAAGAGTTAAGCAACTAAAACTCTCCCAATAGGACAAACCTTGATCTCTAAGGAGGTCTCCCACCCGGCTAGACCCACTCGATCGAGTGGACCAGCTCACTCGATCGAGTGGACTCATGAAATCAGCCAAAACCAGGTGTTTTCTTCCCCTACAAGCAACCTTTTTCTATCCAAAATCGGAATCCTATTCCGTCCACACCGCTTGTTTTCTTCCATCCCAAGCAAGCTTTTCCTATCTGAAACAGGAGTTTCTTCTCATCCAAGCCAGGAAATTTCTCCTATAAATACAACCCCCTTGCACACACAAAAGAAAAAACATCCACGACAATTACAATTCCCGACACATATCAAGATCAGAATACACAACACAACAATTCCAATCCCGACATACACAAGTTACAACCCGGAATTCCATCAATACTAGGCATATTATATTCCGATCTTTCCTCTAGAAATCCTATAGGATTCCCGACCATTAGCAACCCGAAATTCTAGACAATTTTAGGCAAATCATATACAAACCAGAGAGCAAAACTCGTCAAATCCCCTCCCTAACCATACACACCATAACTCTCTTATATACATCTTAACGCTCCCACGCCTAGGCCGCTACTACGAGTCCGTTTTCAAGATAATTAAGCATATAGGTTGAGGGTGTTACAAAATCCCGACTTCTCTTCCTTTTCTTCCGTCTTTCTCGTCTCCTTCACATTTTTTTTTATTATTATTTTATTATTTTTTTTCTTTTCTCGTTTCTAATACCGATATTATCGCAACAACTATCTAATTTTCATTCTTAAAATACGATATCGACTCCATAGTCGAATATTGTATCTAAAAGAATTAAATCAAACTCGTTGATGCCAAGATAATCGTCACATGGTCTTAAAGGACATAATACGACGATTTCAACGCGGAGAGAATCTATTTCATTCAAATCGATTTTCAAATAATTCATAATCATCTTTTCTAAAAAATCGCTCCGAATATTGGATATTGATTTCATAATCAAATATAAAATATTGACGAGTATCGAAAATTTAAGTCGGGTATAAATTATGCCATATTTTTACACGGCTTAACAAAATCATCGATTTTCAAAAAATAAAAGCAATTTCGGGATCAATACTAAAATTGCAAATCAAGTCATCACTCGAACATGGGGCACTCGATCGAGTGCCATAGCCACTCGGTCGAGTGACACCCCAAAAAACCGGCAGAAACTGTTTTCAAGGGACACTCGGCCGAGTGGCCCCAATTATGCCTAAATTAACGAGCCTTACACGCTACAAGTCTCGATAAACCTTTTTCAAACGATTTCGGTCGACACATGTCAAGTCTATCACGTGAATCTAGTCCTTTCAAAACCGCATCGTGTCATGCTTACATCTCCTAACTCGTTCTCTTCGTTATTATCGTAATTGTTATATCGTTTGTTGCATTATATTCCTGGGTGGTATGTCGCTCGTATATTGTAACATGTTCTTTCTTTCATTGTCTGTTTTATTGTACTAAAATGAACATCACATGCTAAAACAACTTTGACGTTAGTTTAGATGCATTAAACGACGTAGTCAAACATAATTCACATGTTTAGTCAAAACGCTGTTTGCATATCATTCAACCGTCAAACTAACGCGCGTACACGAATAACGAACGATATCTTAGTAAAGCCCGCTAAGTGCGGGCGGGGTTGGGTGTTCTTTGTGAACTTCTCAACACGTACCCTCACCCCTTACTCAGAACCGTGGTTTCCGGATGTCCAAAACCATTGGCATACGGAGAGTCATTCAATACCCGATTTCCGATAATGTCGGAATCGGTATCGCAATGCAAAGGGACGACCCGATAAACTCTGAAATCGGAATGGGCTGTACTATGTGCACGACCCACTACGACATAGAGTGGGTTCGAACGGGTCCGAACTTCCACAAAGTTCGGTGGCGACTCCAACTTCGATTTAAATTTCAATTCGAGATCCATCTCACATGAGATTCATTCGCCACCCCAAACCCGCGCGTGACCGCGTCGAAGTGGACCATGTCATGTCCACAACCTTATTTATGCGGCACAATATATGAGTCGATTTTTAATCCTAAATTAATGAATCACTAGTTGGAAAGCCCGTGCGATGCACGGGTCGATTTTTAATGACGTTGATAATGCAATCAATTTAGTATGCATAATAGTAAACGAATATTATCCACATACGTGAATGTGTTTCTAGGTAGGTAATATCTGCGGGTAAACGTCAAATTAAATTATAGGTGTACATTGTAGTAAGAAAGACTAATTAAAGTACCTCCCACACATGTACATCTTCAACTACATATTGGTACATTTATATTTCACGTAGTTTTGCATTCAACAATATTACATACAGAGTATTATTATAAATGTAATAACTAATAAACAAAAGACAAATAATATTCACATATCTATATAGAGCATGAGAGCTAATTTGACATAGATATTTCTAAAATATATTATACGTTGCCGTGTATATATAACGATATGATTAATTAAATTTCATGATTGTATAAAGACACGTGTTTATTTCTTACATAATAAATGTATAAATAGTTGATCTAATAGGAGATTAGAATGATAAGTTATCAGTCCTAAATTCGATTACTCTTGGATTAGTTTCATTTAAAAAATATTGTTAAGATGATTAACTAAGTACACGTAAGATTGTGCAATACTTCAAGAAAATTTCTACAAATTGTCGAATATAACTCTTGAATTAATTATACTATTAGTAACAAATTATAGTTAAATATAGTGATGCACGAGTGCGCGGCCGCTTGTTTGTGACGTTGATACTTGATAAGGACACTAAGTTAATCGATTACATGATTAATGGATGATTTCATGTTTGGGTAGGGAAAAATGGTTCATGAATCTCTGATTACATGATTAATGGATGATTTCAGGTTTGGGTAGGGAAAAATGGTTCATGAATCTCTAAAAACGGGTAAGTACACTGAGATGTACGCTCGTAATTCTCATAAATATTTTGGTTGATATCTAAGAATGAATGATTATTCTCATTCATATAATAGAATTTCATCACCTGACCTTATTATAATTTCTCGATGTGAGATAATTTTAATTAGATTTATAACCTTAAGAGTTGTTGTAATACTCAAAAGATTTTTGGTTAATATCTAAACACGATCGATTTCTCTTATTTATGATATAAAATTTTATTAACTCGTCATAATTTTTCGATATGATCGAGATAATTCTAGTTAAGTTTACAGACCTAAGAACTCTTTTTACGACTCAAAAAATTTCTGGTTAATATCTAAAGACGAATGATTACTTTTATTTATATAATAGAATTTCATCACCTTATTATATTCTCAAAAAAAATTTGGTTAATATTTAAAAACGAATGATTTATCTTATTTATGATAAAGAATTTCATCACCTCGACATAATTTTTCCATGTGGGATAAAATTCTATTAAATTTATAGCCTTAAAAAACTCTTTCTAGACTCAAAAGATTTCAGGTTGATATCTAAAGACGAATGATTACTTTTAAGTACTCCATATAATAGAATTTCATCAACTTATTATATAATTTTTCGATGCGGAATATTTTTACTTGAATTTATAGTCTTAAGAGTTGCTATAAGATTCAAAATATTTTGGTTAATATCTAAAAACGAATGATTTTTCTTATTTATGATCGTATAGAATCTCACAGACCAATCATAATGTTCGAATAAAGCATCAAATATATATACGAAGTATCGTAATTTTTTTATGCGGGATAATTTTATTTAAGTTTATAATCTTATGAGCTTTTTTAAGACTCAAAAGATGGTTGATCGATATCTTAGAACGAATGATTGTTTTATTTATATAATATGCAGTATAAAATTTTATCACTTCATCGTAGTAATACTTAGAGTAAATTAGAAATTACTCCTTTCAAAGTTGCGGTTTTTAAAATTTACTCCCTTATGATTTTTTTTTTTAATATTTTACACCCAAAAAGATGCAAAAGTTCAAAATTTACTTGCAATTCTATATTCCGACGAGTTTATGTTTTTATTGACCGATTTGCCCTTCTTTTATCGTACGACCCCCCCACCTCTTATTCATTTTTACTTTCCGACTTGCAATACAATAACCGACTTGCAAACCTTCGAAGTGACTATTTTAGGGACTTTTCCAATGGTGGGGATTTTTTTTTCTTTTTTTCTTTTTTTTTTTTACAAATGACGGCATAAGGAAGATTATTTTTACAAATGAGACCATAAGGGAAGCGGGAAGAAGAGTAAGATGAAGACAGTGGCAATTTCGGTATTAAAAATAGGGAAAAGACAAAAAAAATCAAACTCGCCGGAAATACTCGTCGGAATATAGAATTGCAAGTAAATTTTGAACTTTTGCATCTTTTTGGGTGTAAAATATTAAAAAAAAATTCATAAGGGAGTAAATTTTAAAAACCGCAACTTTGAAGGGAGTAATTTCTAATTTACTCTAATATTTACTCAAGTTTATAATCTTTGAAACTGTTTTTAAGACTCAAAAGATTTTTGGTTGATAACTAAGAATGAATATTGATTGCTCTTAAACTTTTTTCGAGACTCAAAAGATTGTTGGTTGATATCTAAACGAATGACTGTTTTATTTATATAGATATTCATCACCTCATCATAATTTTTCGATGTGAAATATTTTTTGGTTGATATCTCAGAACGAATTATTGCTCTTATTTATATAAAATTTCATCACCTAATTATAATACTCGTGTAGGATTATTTTTTTTCCCACACAAATTTTTATATATTCTTTATTTAAATTAAAAAATATATTAAAATTATAATAATTATTTAAAAAAATTAAAATTTTAATTTTTAACTTTTTGTGGGTGAATAAATAAATATTAAAATAATTATCAAAAAGAATTGACTAAGCGTTTCACGTTGTCGCTGTCCAATTTTTGTTGCCTTTTCAGATGATAATCATCGGTATATATAGTGATAAATTTTTGAGTCTTAAATGGAGTATGATTGTTATTTTCCTGTGCAAATTTCTATATTTTATTATTTAAATTTTAAAAAAATTGAGTCTTAGGTGGAGTAAGACTTTTTTTTCATATAGTTTTTTTTATGTTATTTAATTAACTAAAAAATATATTAACAAATTTGGACCAATCATATCGCTCGAAAAGTTTCTGCTTTATTAATATAATTGATTTTGGATTTGAGCCAAACGGGTTGTGACTCAAAATTCTTAGGTCTTGTCTCGATAAAAAATGGGTGGGGAAAGTCGAGTAGAAATTTGACAGATCTATATGCTAATTTAACAATCTCCTGTCTAATCACAATCTCCTAAAATTTTGTCTAAGCAACTAAATTATTTGTCTTAACAAAAAAAAAATTATAAACCGTGTGTAGACACGGGTTTTCACTAGTATTTTAGTAGTGCAAAACCCGTACCTACGTACGGATTTTAATTAATTTAATGAATTACTAGTATAGACCCCGTGCCCAACACGGTATATATAGAAGTTTAATTTTTAGTTGATTATTTATACGAAATAAATTTTGATTAGCAATTCATTATTTTCTCATATTTTTCATTTTAATATTCTATATTCTATAAATTTTGATTAGCAATTCATTTTAATATTTAGTATATGATATATAGAATAATAAGGTACGTGTTGTATACCAATCAAATATATATGATTATATATGATAGTATACAATTAAAAAAGTCTATCAAAATCAATCACACAAATCCTTTCAGTTATACAAAATCAAAAGATTGATCGTCTTCTACAATTAAAAGATTGATTTTAAATCAAAAAAGATATACAATTATATCGTACACAACTAATTATAATAATATCTTCTAGTATAGACTCAATTAACCAAAATGTCATTTCTAGTATATTATTACCCTCTAAATATTATACTGTCAAAGATACTCAGAAACACAATTATCAGTATTACATGAAACTTGATATGGGATGAAATATAATGTGATATAATAATTATGACATATATATGGATTATATGACATAATATACGGAAAATAATATAGATGCATATTATAAGGAATGTATGCATTCCATATGGAATTTAAGGCATAATAATTATACGTAATTGCTAAATCATACCCGACTTTTACTACTTCATACCCAATTTTTACATTTTTTTCCCCTACCTACCCCTCTTCTACCCCACTCTTAAAAAGATCCATCTTTTTCATTCCTCTTACCCTAACAAATTCTCACTTTTTTAACCCTCAAAACTTTGCCAAATTATTCAAGGACTTTACGATTATGGATCATTATTTGCACCTGGGACAAGTAATTTTGATTTTTATTAATGTTTTCATTTTTAATACACGAAATATAGGTTATGTCATTGATTGTTTTTTTGTTTAATTTCTAATTAAACCCTAATTAGATTTTTCTATAACTTTTGAATAACGAATATAATTAGCATTTGAAACAATTAGGTTTGTTAATTTTATTAATGATTTTACTTTTTAATATAATCATTGGTTATATTTTTGATTAATTGTTTTTCCCAATCAAACCCTAATTCGACACTCATGTTTTCGTGATGTAGAATGGTTTTTAAATTAAGAATTATTAATTAATTTTTTTAAAAAATTCAATTTGGTGTTTTTCATCTTTTATTAGTAATTACATTTTTGAATTTATTATTTTTGATAATTGATGGGATGATGAATCTATAAAGAAAAAGTCATGGTGAATTGATTGGAAAAAAAAAAGAGAGAAAGAGGGAAGAGACAAAGTTGATGAATTGAATGAAAAAAATGAGAAGGGTAATTTTGGAAATGTGGGTATGAAATAGTAAAAAGGTGGGTATGATTTAACATGTGTTATTCTTATCGAATTGATTATTATCATATATTTACGGAATTACTTTTTCATACTTGCGCGTTACTCAATCCTCCTTAAAATTTCCTAAACTTTCCAATATTACCCTTAATGAACCTTCATTGTTTTTATCCTATTCTAGATCAATTTTTTCTTCAATTTTTTTTTTACTTAAACCTCATCAATTCTATTTATCGATCAATCATTATTTGCGAATTCACTATAGAACATAGTTTGGTAATTTGATATTTTATAATATACCGAGTAGTAATTTTGATTGAAAATCAGGGTTAATCAATGTTAATTAATTATCTACGATTCTTGTCGTCATTCTCTGATCTCAATTTCTATTTGTATAATCGGCTAATAGCAGATTAGAACTTTTTCGAATGACCCTAATTGGTGCAATTGATCTGAAATTCATCGCAATTCGCAAGCTAGGACTTTTCCGCAAACTATAATTGGTATACATCGCAAATAGGACTTTCCGGAAGAACCCTTATTGGTGCAATTGATTTGAAATTATTGATCTCGAAAATTAGGACTTTTTCGAAGAACCTAATTGGTGCGATTGAATTTGAAATCTACGACCTCAATTTGTACTTGAATCATCGCAAATTAGAACTTTTTGAAGAACCCTAATTGATGCAATTGAATTTTGTATTTTTTTCTCTCTAAAAACTTAGGTGGAAGGGGGAAATGGGAGGGGTATAATAGTAATTTTGAGGTATGATTGAGTAATGCTACAGTATAAAAAAGTACCACCCTATATTTAGCGTATGTTTTTAACGATGCACGGTATATATGATATTACGATATGATATATTTAGCATATATTTAGCCTAACGTATACTGTTAAATATATGATAATATATATAATATTAGATTGTACTGTCAATTAATCAATCAATTAATTAGTATGATATATAGAAAAAGATTTATACTATTTTATGGTATAACAAAAATGGTAGCATCTACTCTATTAATTATACTATTTTATGGTAATATCTTTTAAACATATAGATATTGATTGCAATTAACATGCATGAGATTTGTTATTTGGTTAGTGGAAGGGAGATTCTATATTCTATATGAGTATATATTATACTCCGTATATGATAGTATCCAATTAAAAAAGTCTATCTAAACCAATCACACAAATCCTGTCAGTTATATCCCTATTTTAATAAAGTAATGTCTTTTAAAGGCTCCACAATCAATCTCACATTTTAAAGCTGATGTGTCAACACCACAAATATTTGGGGAATATTATATTAGTTGTATTAGATACAAACATTAACTTAACTATTAATCAACTAACTCAACTATAGTTAAATCTAACCAATTATGTTAACCGTCACTATTTTATTAAAGTAATGTCAAATAAAGCTCTCACATTCATCCTCACCAAAAAACGATGATGTGTCAGCACCACAATTTTTTAGGAAGTAAAATATTAATTTGAGTAGAAGTTACCTAATGTACAATTATAATAAAATAACCGCTTATTAAATTAAAATGAAATCACCCATTAAATTTATATCAATAACTATACAAATTATCATGGATACAATATATTGTCAAATTGATCATCATTAATAAAAGAAAATTTAAAAAACCAATTGATATACGGAGTAGTAAAAAAAATTCCTACAAATTTTGTAAGATTATGATCAACATTTTGAAGTTTTTTCATTATAACAAATTGTTTAAATGCAATTCATGCGTTTACCATACGAGTTAACATTTGTATTTTACTGTAATACGTAAGTAAGAAAATGAAATGTATGTAATCATGAAGTTTTATCATAAAATGATACGGAGTATGTCACAAAGATTTGAATTAAGAAAATACGAAGTAAAAGTTTTTGAAAATAAAAGGTTAACAAAATTTAAGAAAGATTTTACTCATTGTTACACAATTCATTATATTAAATATTGTTACGCAAATTTTCATGTGAGAGGTCTCACAATAATGTAAGATAAATTCGATATGTTACATAACTACGCAACATTTGATTTGCTATAAATTCAAAACCAATTCATTAATTATTCTAACCCCGTAAAAAAAATCATATAACGCACTACGTATACGTAGTAAAGACTACAAAGTAATACTCCACAATGCCGTGAATTTTCACGGGGCTTAATCCTAGTACAAAATCAAAACATTGATCGTCTTCTATAATTAAAAGATTGATTTTAAATCAAAATGATATACAATTATATCGTGTAGAACTAATTATAATAATATCTTCTAGTATAGACTCAATTAGACCCCGTGCATGTATGCACGGTATTTATAGAAATTTATATATTTTTAGTTAATTATTTATACAAAATGGATTTTAATTAACAATCTGATAATTTTTCATTTTTTCTATCTTTGGTTTTGGATATAATAAAATAATTTGAAATTGCATAATTAATCAAAATAACGACCTCGACCAATATCATGAAATCTGTAGTCCAAAAAATTATTATTACAATCATTTCTCGTTTAAATATTTTTTATTATAATATATGAATAAATTGTGAAATGTATATTCACTTTAAATTTATTTTAAAATAGAGTATATAATTTTCTACTCTTGATGTTTAGATGTACTCACTCCGTCTCGTCGTTTGTTTGCCTTTAATTAAAATACTACTCACAATAAATATAAAAGACAAACAAATGAATGGAACGGAGAGAGTAGTTATTCTCTATGATCTCAGTATATATCATTTGTTCATAAAAGTTCATAGTTGTTGTTCGAGATTCAAGCAAGTATATTTCTGCAATTTATTTTCAACGATATACCCATCATTAGTTTTTAAATACGTAACTTGTAAATATTCTTTATATGATATGATTCATAATTGAGTGTGATTCTTTTCTTATTTGTTATATTGATTTTATCCAGATTAAGTGCTTAAAATTCATTCGTGAAAAAGTTTTGAAAATTTTTATTCTCTTAGTGGCTAATAAAGGATTATAATATTTAATTACAGTGTTATATCAGTCATGATTATTACAAAAATAAAATGTATTTCCGTTGGCATTCATATAGTGAAGTTTTAAACAAACATATTCTAGTTTGAGGATTGATTAATAATGAATAATTTGGTTATATTTTGGTTAATTAATACGGAGTAATTTAATACTGTAGAAACGGTTTATTTTCTTAATTTTCCTTAATTAAATTATTGGAGTGTATAGCTTTAGGATTAATTTAGTGATAATTAAAACAATGAGATATTGTGGTGTAGTGGTAGAGAATAAGATACTATATATCTAAGGTCAAGGGTTCGATTCGCATATAACTCATTTCACAATGAGTAATTTGAGGATTGTTATTTGGTTAGTGGAAAGGAGGATTAATACGGAGGGAGTATTAAATATGGAGTATGATTAATATTAAAATTTTTATAAAAAAAACATTAATTGTAAAAAAGAAAGTCATCGAAAATTATATGTATCTAGCATTCGAACCCTATTTCGACACGTGACATGTATTTAACCCAACCCGTCTTCTCCATAACCCGTATGACCTGACCCGTTTGATAGGTCTATTAGAAAGCATGAAATGGATTTTTTGTTATTATGTTACAACTTTTTCCAATGTTGGTAATAGATATGGTTGATAGATGAGTTTGATTATTGTATAAATGAATAATGTACAATTGGACTTTTAATGAAATTGGACAAAAAGTTACTTTGTCAAATCCAACTTATATAACGTAGAGGTAGAAAATAGGCGAAAAAGTTGAAAATACTTCTTACCCTTTAGTTTTGTTTTAGTGAATAGGGCATTAAAACTTTCAAGATTTTATTTTGAAAGCATTTGAAGAAGTCATGTAATCTTCTTCTCTTTTGATCAATTTTTATTTAAAAATAAAATAAAGTATAGACCCGCGTGGTGCACAGGTACAAAGACTAGTTTGAGAATCAAAAGAGGAAGATGTAGACCGTAGTTAGAACACACACCTATTATAAGAATAAATCATAGAAATATGTCCAATTTAAGAGGATCTACTAGGATATCAATCAAAAGTAGCCAAGTAGGGACGATTCCAAATCCTAATCAAAACATTCAAAAGTAGCCAAGTAGGGACGATTCCAATAATACTACTCGTACTAAATTGCATAAGTATTTTCACCTTTCTATTTCAAGAAGATTTGATTTTTATCCAAATAGGCAAACACTACCTTTAATAATTTATTACTATGCAACATACCATCACAACAATCAGGAAAACATTAACTATACAAGTATACAACAAAAGCAAGCAACACAGATTTCTTCATACTGCATACATACAAGGATTCCTCCCCTGCACTACACTATCATCACGTACTAATATAACATGATCAATTCATTGGAGTGTATTTGCAGCAAACTTATTAGTTACTCGTATTACATAAATCTAACTTTTGGGACTACATATCAATTAGTTAAATAATCAATTAATTGCTTAATTAATTAATTAATCGGTTTTTCTAATGTATACCACTGAACACACGTTAATATATAAGATATTTACTGTAAGAAACACATTGATGTTGTCTTGAGTAGAGTAATTATGGGTTAATATATCAATTTTTCGTGATATTATCAATGTAATTCTTACTGTAAATAGTTTACGGTTTTTCTAACGTTAATAAGCTAATTAGAGCAAGAATCACCTTGATACTTACCCTAATTAGGTTATTAACGTGTGTCCACTGGACACACGTTAGAAAAACCAAATAGTTTATCATTATGGGATTACTGAACACACGTTAGAAAAACCGTTAATTAATTAATTAATGACTAGTAAGGATGAACATTCTTAGTGATACCATTGGCATTGGTAAAAAATCCCACTCTATAGGGCAAATAAGACTTGTCTTTCTCCCCTCCCTTCTTTCGGTAAAAGGCCTCGTACGCCACTGACATTGACGCCTTCTTCTCCTTCTCCTTCGCTTCCCCACCTTCATTACTACTCTTCCCTCCTCCCACCTTAATTCTCGTCAAATTCACCAAATTCATCTTCTTCTTCTCTTTCTTCTTTTCCGACGTCGTTCCCTTTCTCGGCAACAACACAAAGGTGTCCTTGCCATCACTGTTGCTCCTCACCAACAGGTCCTTCACCCTCCACAGTCGCGAGAACCCGGTCGAGTTGCTCTTTCGGCTCATCGAAGAAGAAGACGCACAATGAGGCACCTCCTCCGCCGCCACGAACATCTTTTTCACTGCCGGTACTGACTTCTCCTCCCCTACCGTTTCCTCGACTAAAAACGGTATCGTCGGCCTGATTTTACCATTATCGAACAATTCCTCCGCTGACACAAACAATTTTACCTCTTCTCCAGCCAACGAAAACTCGAATTCTCCATCCTCATCTTCATCGATATCATCTTGATTAATCACGTAAACAACATCATCATCATCGTCGTCGTCGTCGTCTTCAGCACAGACTTCGACTTCAGAAGAGGATTCTAGGGTTAGATTTTTCCCCAAATTATTTGCGATATCACACAATTGATCTTCAATTATATGATTTTCCATCTAATAAAATTAAATGTAAATTATTGTTGTTAGATTAATTAGGGGGAAGTGAATTAAAAATGAGATAAATGTAGGGAGTTTGGGATGTAATGACAGACTAATGACTAATACTGGGGAAGCATGGGGATACACATTTGTCTGTTTATATATACCACTTTTTAAGAAGCTTCCAAATTACATCATTACGTGTGTCGTCCTAGCATTACGTGGATTTCTGATTTATGTACACGTCTTTCTACATTCGTACCAAAAAATCAACTCTGTACCTGGATACTTACTTATTATTTCCTCCGGATACTATTTATTATCTTATTTTATTAAAATACTCCTCAAAAATATTGGGATAATGGGACAAAAAATAGTATCCGGAGAGAGTATTATTTTTTCAAAATCTTCTTTAGCATAGGACATGCGTATTTTTTATTCTAAAACGAGTCAAATCAAGTAAAATTATCTATCTATCTATCTATATATATATTCTGTTAAAACTCTAACAAAACCACCATATTCGTCATTTCATTTTGAAAACATTTGAAGAAGTCATGTAATTTCTTTTCATTGGTCAATTTTTATTTAAAAATAGAATAAATAAATTTATTGAATGTGTAGCACTAAATACAAATAGTTGAAATTAAAATTTACATAAATGTGCTTTTTATTAAAAGATTTTATCCATTTTATTGAAAATTATCGTATTATATTTATCATTATAATTAAGTTATATTGTTGTCGTTATCGTTATCATTATCGTTATTTTTAGTAAACAAAGTTTGGTATGTAATTAATATTGATAGTCATTTTATTATATACCTATAAGACATGCATACTCTATCTTTCATGCCACATAATTTTATTATAGGGTGTTAATTATAACACGTAGTAAAAAAGAAATCATTTCAACTTATGTTAAAACTTTTTTGTTTATTCTAAAATTGATATCCAATATTGTTCAATTCTAATTGCACGATTTGCACCTATGGACATAGTTAATACAATTTTGTAATTAAATATATATGATCACATAAAGATAAGAACTTTTATAAGTTCATAAGTTTCAGTATTAAAGTTACACAAAAAGTGCTTAAAGTAAAATGAGATGAGTCTAAACTCTAAAGTAACACTTTATTACTTGAAGTGATAAAAGTGCTTCAAAATTGATATGTACTTTAACATTCAACACATTTATTATTTCAAGTGATAAAGTGTAACTTTAGACTCATCTCGTGTAACTTTAAACACATTTTGTTTACCTTTAACAATAGAACTTATGAACATATAAGACTTATTGCCATTATGTGATCCCCCTATATATATATATATATAAATAAGATAGCTGCAAAAGATTGACATCGGGTTAATTTGTGTTGCGATTTTTTTCCGACACATGTTATTTCAAGTCAAGTATGCTTCGCATTTGGTCAATATCAATTTGGATGAGCTTTCTATCATAATTTTTTCTTAAGTGGAAGGTTAAAAAATAGGCTTATATGTTTATTATACCTTTGAATTTGTATGTACTCCCTCCATCCGAATTTAATCTTCATTGCAAAGTTGACACAAAAATTAAGGGTGAAGTGAAGTGTGCGGTGGAAAATGAAAGTTGAGAGAAAATGTGGGGTCAGATATGATATTGACCACAAAAAACTCAAACAAAAGAAAAAATATTGTAAGTAGAAAATTTAAAGATGGACAATCCAAAAAGAAAAGTAGTAAGATTAAAAATTAATAGAGGTAATAATAATTATAAAGACCATGAATAAATAAGGAATGTGTATGTTTGGATAGACAAAAATGAAAAAAAGGGAGTGGAGAGAGAGTCACATAGAAGCAAGGTTCTTTGTTTGGTTAGAATGGTTAGAAAAATGAAGGTGAAGTAATCTGGAGGGGAAGGGAAAATGAAGGTCTTTTTTTTTTTTCGTCAAAGACAAATCATTTTTTCACCTCATGAGGCAAGATTTGAAGGGAAAACTCAATGTCTTCCATTCCCTCCCCACCTGTCCTTCACTTTCCTTTCCCTCCTTTCCCCTCCACTCCTTTCTCTTTCCTTTATTTTATTCAAACACATCCTTAATGAAAAATTCTAAAATGAGAGTGTGTTTTTAATAGAAAATGAGTATTTATAAGTATGATGAATTATTTAAGTTATTATCAGCTAAGATATACTCCCTTCGTCCCAATGAATTGTTTGCTTATTCCATATTGGGGCGTGTCAATGAATTGTTTGCCTTTCTATTTTAGGAATATTTTTTATATGCAATTTGATCCTTGATCTGTCGTGTTTATATAGCTTTATTCCCTCGATTCCGTTGTCTTTTCCGGTCGGAACGCGCTCTTTAGAGCCATTTCTTCTAACATTTTACTTTTTTGAGTGAGTGTTTTTGTAGATTCTACGCGATTTCAGGTCTTTATGTGCAATTACACTCATATATGGTTAGAAGAACGATCCCGAAACAAAACCCGTGCTTTAGGACGTCTAGGCGAAGAAGAACCTGAGAAGAGTCGATTCATTGGGCCATTGAGAGCGGCCCAATACACGTTTCAAAGCCAATGTGCGTGCCACCCTGCCCCGACAGGCCCCCTGCCGGCCGGCCGGCATGACACATAGACGATTTAAGCTTGAATTTAAAGTGTGCTTCGGCCCCTGCGTGTGACCGGCCGCCTGCCGGCCGGCCGGCGTGCACACTCAGATTTTTCCGCCTATTTTGTTTAACCAAGAGAGAATTTGTATGATTATTATCACTTTTCTCATAACTTATAAATAGATTACCTTAGAAAAGCTACGTGACTCTTAACATTCTAGCACTCGGTTTCAACTCGTACTCGATTTCGGTAAATTTGTTTATGCAATTTTCAGTTTTATGTTTCAATCTTCATCGTAAATTACTTAGTTCGTCGTAATTTTCTCTATTTGCAATTCGTTGCTCCATTTAGTTCGCTAGATTTTCGTTTGATTATCGTGAATTTTATTTGCTTAACTATTTATCATGAATTTTATGTATGCGATTTGTTGTTCCGTAATTATCATGAGTAGCTAATTTTCTCGCTAGGGTCGAGGGGGATCGATGGATTATTATACGATTTTGTTGCTTCGATACTAAATTTATAATTATGCTAGTACCATTTTCGCGTGCTTTATTTGTCGATTAATTTGTTAAAGACCACAGCATTTTAATCTGTTTGGGAAATTCTAGTTCCTGTGCGAAAGCCAAATTAGGATTAGATCACGCGTGATTTGGTAGGGAGTCTAATAAGTTGCGAGAGCCCGTCAGATCCTTCCTAGGTTGATACGTTTCGAGAGAACGTATTATAGCCGACTAGCATGTTATGTGTTTATTATCGTCGTTGCCTAATTGTAGATTATCTATCGTGAACCCGTGACCTTAGTTTTTCTCTCATTGTTAGAATCCTCTATTCATATTTGTATTTTAGTAGTTTTTTTATATATTTCCATCAATCAACCGTTTAGAGCATTTTAGAATCGTCATAGCTATTAGACGAATTTAACTGTTTCCCTATGGATTCGATACCTTGCTTGCCGCTATCTTCTTGTTAGTTGCATTAGGTTTATCTTGATTGGGTGAGGCGACTTAACCCATATCAATCCTTCTCATAAGTTTTGCTCCACATGTCACTTTCTCATTGGATCCCTTATCTTGGTGCCAAAAGAAAAGACAAATAATTCATCGGAACGGAGGGAGTATACATTCAATTTCTTGTATCATATGGTTAATTAGTTATATTAATTCGTTTCAATTTTGGTTCGATAATGTGGATTGGAGCGGGTTTCGGGTATCACTCACGTTAATCATATCAGATGTTCGATCGGTTAACCATATCGAGTGTTCGATCGTTTATCAATGCAAATTACTCTACTCTTGTTTTGCTATCAAACAAAGAAACTCCGGGGTTCCTCAACAACATAACCACGAGTTGTTCTATGGTTCCTAACTACGAGTTGCATTTGAAAGTGGGTGCTATGGTCATGCTTATCCAGAATATTAATCAATTTCATGGGTTGTGTAATGGTACACGATTATTAATCACTACTAACCTAGGAAAACGAGTCATTCGGTGTACGGTGCTAACGGGTAGCCATAAAGGTGATAAAGTCTACCTCCCGCTTTTTCCCTATCGCTGTCTGACTCAAGCAAATTTCATGTTTGTTTACCTGGGGACAGTTCAACATTTTCATATGTTTCGTCATGATGATTAACAAAAGTCAAGGCCAATCATTGTCTCACGTTGGTCTTTATCTCCCCAATCCCGTGTTCACATGGTCAACTATACGTTACTTTATCAAGGGTGATCAATAAGAGTGGATTGAAAATTCTTAGTTATGATAGCAATAAACACACTTCTGACACCACTACATTACTAATGTACGTGGTATACATGAAGTGTTCCAATATTTGTAATTTCATGCTTGTATATCCGTAGAAATATTTTCTTCTGTCATTTCTTACTATAGTTTTACATTTTCAAATTTCAAGTACATGTCATTTTTAGTTTAGAAAATTTGTCAATTTTTGGAATTACTTATCTTGATCCTAGCGATTGCGGTTTGGATTATGTAAAGTATTCGTTATTTTATCATTGACTTCGTCACTCAATTTTTTATGTCACCCCGCAATTTTGCACGGGTTTTAACCTAGTATATTTATAAAACGTATGCAATAATTTTTACATATTTTGGGAAAAAATAATATTTGAATGATTACATAAAATCGAATATTTGTAAAACCAATCCCATATGTATATGAATTATACTCCGTATTAAATTTATTAAAAATTTCTAAAAATTACGTTAATAAATTATTTAATTATTTTTAAAATATTATTAATAATTATGTATATATTGAGTTTATACATAACATGATTAAATGATATAATTTATGTTGAAAATAGAAATTTCATTTCATTTCATTTCTACTCAAAGTTATGATGCATAATGATCATAACATTTGTAATGCAATTTTAACGCTAATGAGACGTTTAATTCATCGAATAGAGAAAGCTCATTCAATAATAAAAATAAGAATTTGTAAAAGAAAAAAAAAGTAACTGTCTCAGAGAAAAAATAACTGTCCTAGATGTTCCTAGGTTTCTGTCTATGTTTCTTAGTTTTTTCCTTTTGATCTAGGTTTTCCTCTCACATTTTTGTTCGTGAGTTTTGTTTCTTGGTTGTATTTTGTTTGTTGTTTGTCTTTTGATTCTTATGCAGGACCAGGGGAGGAGTGGGAAGAAGTTGATGGAGGCAGGGGAAGGGTCGTCCTCTACACCGTTTGTATGGGACGAAATCGGGGAAGGCGGAGTGGAGGAGTCTCAGACTATGCTAGTTGGTAAGATTTGTGCAAATAGGGTTGTTAACGCAAAAGCGGCGATAGAGACGATGATAAAATTGTGGAATCCGACAAAATCTATAATCGGCAATATAATCGACGCTAAAGACAAAATCTTTCTCTTTAAGTTTGATTCGGAACGAGACAAGGCGAAGGTACTTGAGGGACAACCATGGCATTTCGACGGGTACGCATGGTGCTTCAACGAACCAAACAACTCAGGTAAACTTACCGACGTCCCTCTGTTTCATTTGCCGATTTGGGCTCGGGTGTATGACCTTCCGGTATTGGGTCGTGCAAGTATGTCAAACGCACACAAAATCGGGAATTGTTTGGGGGCATTTATTGAACTTGAGCAGGGGCCGAATTTGGGGTTAGTAAGGGCAATTCGTATCCGATTTTTACATGATATAAGAAGCTCTTTGAAAGACTCTGTACCTATTAAAATGAGGGATGGTCGGGTAATTAAATTTGACGTTAAATATGAGCGGCTTCCTATTTATTCTTATGGGTGTGGTATGATTGGCCATGGGGAGAGAGATTGTGATAACGGCCCTTACGAAGAAGACGAGTTGGTATTCGGGGATTGGTTACGAGCTACACCTGGGAAGGTTTCAAATTTGCTGTATAAAAATGAAGGTACAGCAGCACGCCACATGCATTCTCAACTTACGTCTGACTCGAAAAGTACACGGGAGATCGACATCTCGACTATGATCGTCAAATTGCAGAATATTGCTTTAAATTTTAAGCGAAAGAAACAAGATGTTCGTACTCTATCAAACTATAGGAGCAATGTGAGAGTGGATATCAATAGAGTGGACGGAGAAGGAGGTAAGGGAGGCTATATGGAGTATGATTCAGAGGATATTAGGTTAAATAAGAGTATGAATGTTGAGAAGCAGAAGGGAGTTACAGGGGAGGAGAAGAAGGAGGGTCATAAGGAGCTTTTGAGAACAAATGAGGTGAATAAGGGGGAGGTGGGAGAGTTTCCTGAGGCAGGGGACCACATTAAAAATTGGAAGAGAAAAGCTAGAGATTTTGGAGGAGAGAGAGGGAGTACGGAGATGGGAGATTTGGGTAGTAAAGTGACAAATGTTATATGGGA
This sequence comes from Agrostemma githago, assembly GCA_958450325.1. Classification (NCBI taxonomy): domain Eukaryota; kingdom Viridiplantae; phylum Streptophyta; class Magnoliopsida; order Caryophyllales; family Caryophyllaceae; genus Agrostemma; species Agrostemma githago. The sequence goes on along the minus strand of OY288243.1, from coordinate 73,914,468 downwards.
GAGTGAGCATGTGGGAACAAAGCGGGCAAGGTTATTATTAGACGGGGGCGTCTTAATACCTGAGGCGGAGGTTGAGGGTGCTCAACCCCGCCTGGCCAAATGAGTCTCCTTAGTCTTAATTGTCGGGGATTGGGCAACCCCAATGCTTCTAGTGCCCTTCATGCTTTGGTACGAAGGGAAGCCCCGACCATGTTTTTTTATGCGAAATTGTGTGGTCGTGAAATGGGAAGGGTGAGGGAACAAATGGATGGCTATTACGGAATGGAAATGGATAGTATGTGGAGGTCAGGGGTCTTGCGTTTCTATGGAGAAAGGATGTCGACTGTACATTTAAGTCGGCCTCTCTACATCATATGGATTTTACGATTCGGGAGGAGGATGTAGAGTGAAGGATTACGGGATTTTATGGGTGGCCGGGGGTTGCGGACCGCCATCTTTCGTGGAGGTTATTACGTCTTCTTCATGGGCAATCTCATTTACCTTGGCTTTGTATCGGTGATTATAATGAGATTTTGTTCTCCAATGAAATGAAGGGAGGGAGTCGGGCTCAGTGGCAAATGAATAACTTTCATGAAGCGGTCGATTTTTGTGGGCTTAGGGATGTGAGTTTGGAGGGGTATTAATATACGTGGGACAATGGGCAGGCTGGGGAGGCAAATAGACAATGCATGATTGACCGCGCTATGTGTACGGGACCGTGGCTTGAGTTGTTTCCATTTGCGAGACTTGTCCATCTTGATCGGGAATGGTCTGACCATGCTCCGATTAAGCTTCTGTGTGATAATAGGGAAGCGGGTATGAGGCCGAGACGAGGGTTCAAATTCGAACAGATGTGGGTGGGGGAAGAAGGCTGCGAGGAGGCAATTCAGCGAGGAGTGGCAAAAGGGAATGGGGTACTCGGGGAATCAATTAAAGCATGTGCTCGGGAGTTGAAAGCTTGGAAAAAATTGAGTATCCGAAAAATTGGGTATGACATGGAACGTAAGAGAAGACAACTACGAAGGCTTGATGAGAGAAACCGGTCTGAGGAGGAGGTCCGAAAACGTAAGAAACTTGTGGCCGAGATAGCCACTCTTCGTAGGCAAGAAGAACAATATTGACGGGAACGGTCCAGAGCTCTATGGTTAAGGGAGGGAGATCGTATACAAAGTTTTTTTATTTGAGAGCTGGAGAAAGAAAGCGGAGGAATCACATTAGTAAGCTTATCGATGATAATGGGGATATGTTTACGGGGAATGATGTGGTTGCCGAAATAGCTGTCAATTACTTTCAGGAGATCTTCACTTCCTCGAATCCGGTTCTTTTTGATTGCTTACTATGTGGTCTTGATGGTCGGGTTACGGATCGCATGAACATGGGATTACGGATGAACTATTGTAAGGAGGAGATTTTGGAGGCTCTAAATCAAATATGTAACACCCCGGCCCAATCCTAGGACCAGAAATGTTGACTGCGGTAACCCGCCAGGCTTTGTACTGGTCCTACAGACCAACACGAGTCCTTTCAAGCACATTTTATCCTCACTCATGCGCATCCCGGAAACCTTCCCAGGAGGTCACCCATCCTAAGATTGCTCCCAGTCAAACACGCTTAACTGCGGAGTTCTTATCATGGGCAAACCAGAAAAGAAAGTGCACTTTGTTGATATGAGTAGTACTGCAAATCCCTTTAAGCAAAGCTCATAAATAGGACATCTTCAATCAATGTGGGGTGTTTCAAAATACACCCTCTTAAGGCGCCAGGTCGAAACGGCATGAATGCGCTTTTTTTTCAATCCAACTGGCATATTATTGAGGAAGATGTTGTTAGGACAGTGCTAAGTATTTTGCGAGGTGAATTATCTCCCTTTGATTTCAATAAGACTAATATTGTGTTGATCCCTAAAAAGAAGGCACCCGATAAGATTAGAGATTTTCGGCCTGTCAGTTTATGCAATGCCGTTTATAAGCTTGTGTCCAAAGTATTGGCGAATCGGTTGAAAACCTTTTTGGGGGATATAGTATCGGAGAACCAAAGTGCTTTTACCCTCGGTAGGCTTATCACTGATAATATTCTGATTGCTTTTGAGATGTTTCATTATATGAAAAATTCCAGACATAGTGAGGGACACATGGCGATTAAGCTGGATATGGCTAAAGCATATGATAGGGTCGAGTGGATTTTTCTGAGACGTGTGCTGCAGGTAATGGGCTTTGATCGTGGGTGGATAGGTCGGGTGATGGATTTTTCTATGTGGTGCCCCTCAACTATTGACTTTTTCAAGTGGTACCCCCGCCTTTTTCGAATTACAATGTGTACCCCTAAACTTTACTTATCAGTCCATATCATAGCCAAAGTGGTAAGTGTATTGCAATAATTTTTTTAAAATGAATAATTAACATATGAATCTATCCAATTTGATGCTTCAAACCACATCTTTTACTTTACCATTGACCAAGCCACCAAATGTCCGTCACAACGCACGTCTGTTGTTGGCCGACGTCGACCTATCTCCCTCATTCTTTTAAATCTTTCAACCTCAATCTCTTCGTCACTCCTAAGTCGTAGTGTAGTGGAATGAAGTTATTCGAGTAAAGGATGCAAATTGAAGAAATATATCATGGTTGATGAAAGTTAAATAAGGAATAATCACTATATTATATCATCAATTGAGAAATTTTCGTTGGAAAATTTTAACTTTGGTTACAATATGGAATAATTTACAAAGTTTAGGGGTACACATTGTAATTCGAAAAAGGCGGGGGTACCACTAGGAAAAGCCGATAGTTGAGGGGTAGCCCATAGAAAAACCCTTTATTTTATTCAAACACATCCTTGATGAAAAATTCTAAAATGAGAGTGTGTTTTTAATAGAAAATGAGTATTTATAAGTATGATGAATCATTTAAGTTATTATCAGCTAAGATATACTCCCTCCGTCCCAATGAATTGTTTGCCTATTCCATATTGGGGCGTCTCAATGAATTGTTTGCCTATTCCATATTGGGGCGTCTCAGTGAATTGTTTGCCTTTCTATTTTAGGAATGTTTTTTATATGCAATTTGATCCTTGATCTGTCGTGTTTATATAGCTTTATTCCCTCGATTCCGTTGTCTTTTCCGGTCGGAACGCGCTCTTTAGAGCCATTTCTTCTAACATTTTGCTTTGAGTGAGTGTTTTTGTAGATTCTACGCGATTTCAGGTCTTTATGTGCAATTACACTCATATATGGTTAGAAGAACGATCCCGAGACAAAGCCCGTGCTTTAGGACGTCTAGGCGAAGAAGAACCTGAGAAGAGTCGATTCATTGGGCCATTGAGAGCGGCCCAATACACGTTTCAAAGCCAATGTGCGTGCCACCCTGCCCCGACAGGCCCCCTGCCGGCTGGCCGGCATGACACATAGACGATTTAAGCTTGAATTTAAAGTGTGCTTCGGCCCCTGCATGTGACCGGCCGCCTGCCGGCCGGCCGGCGTGCACACTCAGATTTTTCCGCCCATTTTGTTTAACTAAGAGAGGATTTGTATGATTATTATCATTTTTCTCATAACTTCGAAATAGATTACCTTAGAAAAGCTACGCGACTCTTAGCATTCTAGCACTCAATTTCAACTCGTACTCGATTTCGGTAAATTCGTTTATGCAATTTTTAGTTTTATGTTTCAATCTTCATCGTAAATTACTTAGTTCGTCGTAATTTTCTCTATTTGCATTTCGTTGCTCCGTTTAGTTCGCTAGATTTTCGTTTGATTATCGTGAATTTTATTTGCTTCACTATTTATCATGAATTTTATGTATGCGATTTGTTGTTCCGTAATTATCATGAGTAGCTAATTTTCTCGCTAGGGGCGAGGGGGATCGATGGATTATTATACGATTTTGTTGCTTCGATACTAAATTTATAATTATGCTAGTACCATTTTCGCGTGCTTTATTTGTCGATTGATTTGTTAAAGGCCACAACATTTTAATCTGTTTGGGAAATTCTAGTTCCTGTGCGAAAGCCGAATTAGGATTCGATCACACGCAATTTGGTAGGGAGTCTAATAAGTTGCGAGAGCCCGTTAGATCCTTCCTAGGTTGATACGATTCGAGAGAACGTATTATAGCCGACTAGCATGTTATGTGTTTATTATCGTCGTTGCCTAATTGTCGATTATCTATCGTGAACCCGTGACCTTAATTTTCCTCTCATTGTTAGAATCCTCTATTCATATTCGTATTTTAGTAGTTTTTTTATATATTTCCATCAATCAACCGTTTAGAGCATTTTAGAATCGCCATAGCTATTAGATGAATTTAACTGTTTCCCTGTGGATTCGATACCTTGCTTGCCGCTATCTTCTTGTTAGTAGCATTAGGTTTATCTTGATTGGGTGAGGCGACTTACCCCATATCAATCCTTCTCATGAGTTTTGTTCCACATGTCACTTTCTCATTGGATCCCTTACCTTGATACCAAAAGGAAAGACAAACAATTCATTGGAACGGAGGGAGTATACATTCAATTTCTTGTATCATATGGTTAATTAGTTATATTAATTCGTTTCAATTTTGGTTCGATAATGTGGATTGGAGCGGGTTTCGGGTATCACTCACGTTAATCATATCAGGTGTTCGATCGGTTAACCATATCGAGTGTATGATCGTTTATCAATGCAAATTACTCTACTCTTGTTTTGCTATCAAACAAAGAAACTCTGGGGTTCCTCAACAACATAACCACGAGTTGTTCTATGGTTCCTAACTACGAGTTGCATTTGAAAGTGGGTGCTATGGTCATGCTTATCCAGAATATTAATCAATTTCATGGGTTGTGTAATGGTACACGATTATTAATCGTTACTAACCTAGGGAAACGAGTCATTCGATATACAGTGCTAACGGGTAGCCATAAAGGTGATAAAGTCTACCTCCCGCTTTTTCCCTATCGCTGTCTGACTCAAGCAAATTTCATGTTTGTTTACCTGGAGACAGTTCAACATTTTCATATGTTTCGTCATGATGATTAACAAAAGTCAAGGCCAATCATTGTCTCACGTTGGTCTTTATCTTCCCAATCCCATGTTCACATGATCAACTATACGTTGCTTTATCAATGGTGATCAATAAGAGTGGATTGAAAATTCTTATTTATGATAGCAATAAACACACTTCTGACACCACTACATTACTAATGTACGTGGTATACACGAAGTGTTCCAATATTTGTAATTTCATGCTTGTATATCTGCAGAAATATTTTCTTCTGTCATTTCTTACTATAGTTTTACATTTTCAAATTTCAAGTACATGTCATTTTTAGTTTAAAAAATTTGTCAATTTTTGGAATTACTTATCTTGATCCTAGCGGTTGTGGTTTGGATTATGTAAACTATTCGTTATTTTGTCATTGACTTCGTCACTCAGTTTTTTATGTCACCACGCAATTTTGCACGGGTTTTAACCTAGTATATTTATAAAACGTAGCAATAATTTTTACATATTCTGGGAAAAAATAATATTTGAATGATTACATAAAATCGAATATTTGTAAAACCAATCCCATATGTATATGAATTATACTCAGTATTAAATTTATTAAAAATTTCTAAAAATTACGTTAATAAATTATTTAATTATTTTTAAAATATTATTAATAATTATGTATATATTGAGTTTATACATAAGATGATTAAATGATATAATTTATGTTGAAAGTAGAAATAGAATTTCATTTCATTTCTACTCAAAGTTATGATGTATAATGATCATAACATCTATATATTCTATTAAATAGAAAACAAACCATCTTCCATGTTCTATCTACCCAATGCTCAATTCTAAAGTAACCCACATGGCATGATATGATTGGGTGGAAGCTGAAAAGGAGGGAGTTCTTAATTAGTGCCAAAGTCGGTTATTTGTTTGTCATAAATTAGGTACAACTCATCAACTTCATCCTTCATTTGTTTGTCCGATCCGTTATTTCTTCCTCATTGATTATGTGGAATTCAATGTTAATCAATCAAGTTCAGCCTTCATTGCGTAGTCCGTTATTTGTTTGTCATAAATTAGTTTAAATGTCTTCATTAATCATGTAGAATCCAATGTTAAGCAATCAAGTTCGGTCCTCATTGCATCATTAATTCAGCTCTCACCTCCCATCCTCTTCATCTTCCTCGCTTATAATTCACCACCTACAACAATGAGTGATTGCCCTTCCCATTACGCCACCCAAGTGTACAACGAAACCGAGCTGATTTTCGTCGCCAAAACGTCGTCTTACTGTTGTCGTTGGATGCAGGGCGACCTCGATTTTTTCCACCGCCCAGACTAACTCGGTATGTGTGTGGCTATCAACTTTAATGGCTCTGTTTTTCAGCTTCTCGTTCATATGCATCGACGAGAATTTAATGGCTCTGCTTTTACGTCAACTGTTTGTACCTGCTCATAATATAATATAATATACATGACCATAGAGGATCATGATTAGGGGGTTGTTATTGGACCATTCCACGCATCATACCATGCATGCATGACAAGGGTTACAACACCGGTGCAGAAGATTACCAACTACAATCCACATATGGGACCAATGTCTTCCTCGACTTGGATTTGCCGGAGACTAGAATGTTACTGCAAAGGTAACCTTTTGGCCCCCACAATAAAAAAGCTGGACACGAAAGATGTACCCGATCTTACATATACCAGATTAGCAACATATAATTATTTGCGTTGCCATACCACCCTACAGGGACCAGGAACCCGTTCAAATAAGGATTCTCGATGCTGAAGAGGCAGATGAAATGCTCACTTTAACCCTTGCAGAGCTTCTACATGCAGATGTATATGATGTACCACCAAACATTTTCGATTAAATGAAACAATTGGAACAGAATGAGATATACAAATGCCACGGAATGATAACAGAAGTAAGAACAGATGTTGACTAGTGGTATTAATCTTGCACATCATGCCCCGCTGGAATTGATGGGGCCAGAAAGTGTCGCCAATGTAACAAACCAATACCCTAGCTCAAAGGTAAGAAAATCCCAAAAAATGTAACTCACCGTGTGATATGTTCGCCCTATCCACTATTCCTAAACAATATCACAAATATGTTAATATCCACAACACAAGTACATGTTAATCACTACAATAGCGGACAAAACAGCGTACACAACTTTGGTGATCTTTGGGAGAGAAGCTGAGAAGATAATCGGGAGACAATCGAAGCATTACTAACCCTATATGAAAAGGTACGCACAACAAATAACATACCAACTACGCAAAAAACTTTTTACCGTATTGACCTAACAAGAGAGCAAACACCGGGAAGGGGGAAAGGAGAAAATGTTCAACATACTCCAACAATGTGTCGGGAGAGAACACACCATGAAAGTCAAAATTGGGATTACCAAATACAACTCCGAACAGGAACTCAAGTGTCAAAAGTTATTACCGCCGGCAAAGGACCCTCCAACTCCACCCACAATGAAAAGGAAGGACAAAAACCCGAAGGTAACAACAACAATTATTACCCAAGAACCACAAATTCTTCGTACACAAAATGTCATATACCCAAAAAAGTTTCAATGTTTTCGCAGGAGCAACCGAACCAAGACAACTTAGGAAGGCACCCTGCAACAGAGTCTGACCCTCCGGTGAACACCCCAGCTAAAAATGAGAAGAGAAAGATAGACAAGGGGTAAGTTAACTATTATTACATACATCAACTACAAGCAATTCATTACGTATGTTTTAGTAACAAAACTAACACACCAAAAATGGGTTACAGATTTGAAGCAGCAGCGAAAGAAGCATCCGTAGCAAAGGAAACAATAGAAAAAAAGAGGCCAAAAGTTGAAAACACAAAATAGAGCCCCAGCAGAGAAATAGAGGAAGAAACAAGGCATAATTTAAGTAGATTACATATTACAATCACAGTTTCGGAAAAAAAAACTTATTCTTTAGTACACGAATTTTAAAATGTTTGTTTCATCCTTCGAGTGGACCATATCAACTTGTGTCATTCTTCACACATACATGTCATATTCCTTTTAGTAGCTTTGATGGTTCGATCTTCACAAACTCTGCCCTATTCACGATTACGACAACCTGTACAAGTAGACGCCGTCACACCCACATGAAATTTAAACAAATAAATCTGTAGTCCCGTGCGGTGCACGTGCATGACGACTAGTTATTACTTATAAGATTTAATCTCACACTTAGCCAAAGTTAAAGAGGTTAATTAACACTTCCACGCTTTCATATAGCAGTGATAGTGATAGTGATAGTGAAATCCCTTTGATTCGATTTGAACTCATTAATTAATGATTTTTTTTCTTAATTTGTCTTTCTTTTACTGCTTGTGGCTACAAAAGAATTCTAAATTGGTACCGAGCACATTCTTTTCTATCTTTTCTATACCTTTTTGGTACAATTTTTTTTTCCAATTATTAATACCTAGTAAATAAAACAAAAAAAAAAGTATAGAAAAGAAATTTGTACATTTAGTTTTATGATAGTACCGAATATTCAATCGTACATTTCAACTAAGCATATTTTTGTTAAATTCTTCGTCAAATAAATAAATACTTGAAAAAAGCGAAAATACGAGATCCATGAAATGAAAAGAGTATATCAAGTAAACTTTGTAATGACAAATCTCGAACCATAGCGAACTTAATATTCTTTAATTCGTTTAGTGATCATGCATTTGGTTTGACGAATTAAAGTAATGAGTTAATGAATTATTCAAATAATAAGCGTAACAATGAATTTGCATTAATAAATTGAAATAATATCACTCAAAAAAATAGAAATAAAAATAATACTCGTAGAATAATAAGGTTATTGAGTTTTTGCCTAGGATCGGAATTGTTTGTTAATTTTTTTTTATCATACATGACCACAATCATTGGTTTTAAATGATGATTTTTGTTCAATTTAAATTAATGCTTATTTGTTCAATTTAGATGCATGCATTTGTAGATTTTATACTAATAGTATATATTATTTCAGTTTTTCCAACGTGTGCCTAGTGGACACTTTAATAAGTTAATTAAGAAATACTGTAAATCATTATGTTGTCTAAGTATGATAATTAAGAGTTGATATTTCAATTTATCGTGATAATATTATTGTGAATTCTTACTTAATTAGCATATTAACCCGTTAGAAAAACCGATATTATTATTAAACTTGATGTTTGAATAATGATTAAATTATGGAATTAAATTTCAGTGATCTTCTAACCAATATGTTACATAATGCGGCTTTATAGCCAACGTCAACATTTTAGAAGTTATTCATCCACTGAATTATAGGAGATAAATGTACATAATTCTATCCATCCGATATTTACTCTACACAATTATAACTTCTAAAAAACTAATTAAGCCTTTTCTTTTCACTTAATACCATAAAACTAAATTTGGGAAATTAACAAAAAAAAAAAAAAAATGCTTGTTTGGCTAATTTAGAGTTGTTAAATTTAACAATTGTTTTTGCAAAAAAATTCTTTTCTTTCTTCTTCTCTTGTTTTTATTAATTTCAACTAAGGAGAAATCTTGTGCAATAGGGGCTTCCCAATGGCCCATAGTTGAATTGTATGCCTCCTCCGTATATTTTCTCCAGGTAATATCTCTCTTATGTGAAACGGTCTCATGTACATGTTATAAACATTAACATTTTTTTGTGGGTGTAAATTGTAACGGTCTCCATTTTTTTTAATGATGAGTTTATAAATTGTAATATCATTTGTCGATAGTAATCAATCAAACAAACAAATGATCTTTAGCCCATCACTAAAATTTCGATCAAATGAAAGTGTTTCCGTTGCTAAATTTTGTGCTTAATATTATTGGCAATGTAACATCTCAATTAATGATCCAAAATTTTGGAAAAACAAAATGGAGTACATGATTGATTATATCAAAGCATTTGATTAAGATATTGTTGCATTATAAATCTGATTAAGTTAATTTTACATGTGGGGTCCCAGAACGGATCTCCCGTCTCATTTTTGTGTCCCACTCCGTATGCCATATCATAAACCGGATGACACCTCGCCTAGTGAATAAATAAAATAAATGTGTCATCCAGTGTATGGTGTGTCACACAAAATGGGACGGGAGATCCACACTGGTGAGGTCCACGATTTATATGTCACTCCCTCCATGTTGAAATAATTATTATCGCTTTATAATTTAATATAACCATTAAAAAAAAGGTTATGAGAAATATTACAATAGTGATTATGCATCATATCTACCATTCAAAATTGAAAAAGGCCAGGGTGAATTAATAGTACTATGTGTATAATAGTACCTTATACATAATAGTTTCAAGTTTCTTTTTACCAATAGATTATGTTAATTTATTAAATCGTGCATGTAAATGTGTAATTTGAGAGTGAAGTTTTTTTTTTGGAAAAGTGAGAGACATAATACTCCCTCCGTCCCTAGATGATTGTCCCATTTTCCTATTATTTGTGAGGAGTATTTTAATGAAATGTGACAATCTTAGTGGGACGGAGGTAGCAGGTAAAATGGAAATTACTGTGAGAGGTCTTTCAATACCACTATTGAGATACGGTCTTTCTAGATTTTTTGTGAAAAAATGTTGATCTCCGTTGTAAAACAATTCTATGATAAATCTGATCTGATAATGATTATGAATGTGGATATTTATGAAATTTTGTTTATATTTTAGAGTAAAATAACACAGTAATTGACTAATCAAATTTCACAATTGAATCAATTTAAAAAAGTTCAATAATAACAAGATCTACTGAGAGACGATCTCTAATTAAATTTACCCAAAATCTTGGAAGAGACGGTCTCTCAATAATTTATTGAGAGACCAGTCTCCAGTACCACTCTATGTCCTATATATTCGTACCCTTAAATGACAATTTTATTTTGTATCTGTTTTTATAAGAATTCTACCCTCTTTATATTTATATACTCTTTTAGGTTAATTGTACCTACTTCTATTAAGTTTGGTACCACTGTTATTTTCATTTGTACTTAGTCTCTCAGTAAAGTTAATGAGAGACCGTCTCTCAAAAGACCTACTCTTAAATTTATTGATAGACCAATTACAAATGTTGGTAACAGTGATACCAAACCTAATAAAAATAGTCGCGCTTAACCTAAAAGAGTATACAAATATAAAATGAATCCGCTTGTCGTAAAAATAAGTACAAAACAAAATTGTCATTTAGATAATTAGAGATACATCTAATAATAAACAAAAGTGGTGCCACTAAAACATAAAGTGGTACGAAAAACTGATAACTCAATAAGTTATTCTTTTCCTAGATTTTGTGAACAAGAAGTTTTCTAATATTGTTTTCTTTTTTCATTTATAAGAAAATTGTTTGGGACTTAATTTTTTTTTTTGAGCGATGTTTGGGACTTAATTTAACAAGAATAAATTTGTAATTTGGACAATGTGCAATTCTTTTTAAAAGTTAGGTTATGAAATTATGATACGTACGAGACAATCTTACAATCTAATTGATAAGATTAGAACGTTTAAAGTCAATTTGTTTAAATTTTTTTCATATCGGTATTTACCCTAATAACTCGGTATTTATATTTCGTAGGGTTGTGTTTAACATAACCCATTTATGTATATTTCACGTAATAAACTTAAATTAAATTATACTCGTATTTATTTTGGAAATATTAATAATTAATGTAGGCAAAAGAGTGGAGGGCTGAAACTAAGCGAAACATAGATAGTGTGTTTCCACAAAGTATTTAGCGCGCGATGGATGAACAGGGAGGGGGAGGGGGAGGGGGAGGAGGAGGAGGAGGAGGCGGCAAGATAAGTGGAATTAGGCAAATAGTAAAGCTTAAGGAGATAATTAGGAAATGGCAAAACATAGCCGTTAGTTCGAGAGGCCACGAGAACCCGACCCCAGAACCGGAGCGAGGAGATTTTGAGCCCATTGGGATTTCGCCAAGTGTCAGCAGGCGGTTGAAGGAGTCCATCATTTGCGACTCCGACGAGGAGGGTTGCCAAAGCCCCGAACCCCCACCGGACGTCCCAAAAGGGTTTTTGGCCGTGTACGTGGGGGAGGAACCTCCTCGTCGTAGGTTCATCATTCGTACCACCTTCCTTAGCCACCACCTTTTTAAGGTCTTGCTTGAGAAGGCTGAGGAGGAGTTCGGTTTTGATCATGGTGGCGGCCTTACTATTCCTTGCAACATTGAGATTTTCAAGTATCTTCTCAATTGTATTGAATTGGAGAGTCAAGGAAAAGAAGAAGAAGAAGATGGACAGTCCGACTCAGGTTAGTTTACTTTATTTTCGATCAAACTTTGCTTTTCTTGTCTGGTTAACTAAACTTAATCGTCGGGCTAAGACATCTTCGATAATTTTGCTGTTTTTGATGCAGAGGCAGAATCCTCATCTTCAAAACACTAAAGACTCAATGCCTTACTTTTGTAGAGGAGTGAAGCCTTCTGACACATTTTTTTTATATAGTGAAGGCTTTATTTGTATTCGGTCATTTTTTTTATCATTTCTTTGATGTTCACTTGAAAATGGTAAAATGTCAAGGAAACTTCAGCTAGATTTTTGGTATTTGGGTAGTCTCTTTTTTTATATGATAATTGTTTAATTTTGGGGTGCAATACATAACCATGGTGATGCAAAATGTGTTATTTTGGAGCATATATATAGTACGGATGTTTTTTGACAACGCGACTGGCATAACTTTTCCAACTGCCTAGCGGCAATGTTGTGCGCTATCCTTATACTAGATCTAAAACGATATAAAAAGATCGCTATAAGAGTACAACTAAAGGAAAGCATACAAATTTTCTCAAAGAAAGAAGGAAAGCATACAAATACATTCAAATAAGCAACCACGCACTAATGAAACTACTAGAAACGATGAAATAATTTTGAACAACAACCACGAGTTGACGAGAAGCAACACTTTGGGCACAAAGTATACCCGCAACATCATGATTCGTGAAGGTTGATCATGCTAAAGGACCATGAGAAGTTGAGAAGATTCTGTTGATGATTTAAGTGTCATCGGCCGTTTAAGTATAATTGGATTTCGTAGTAGGATTATACGTAGACTCGTAAAGTTATAATATGAATCGGGAGTGTGGAGTGCACGTTCATATAAAAACAAATATCGAGTTTACAAGATGAATAAGGAGAAGAAAAATTGATGTTTTGCCAAACAATGCTTATCTACAACTCTTCTCAAATTTATGATTTTGTGAAAAGGTATCTTACTTTTCATGATTGAAGCATTCCAATTCATGTTTTTTCACTATCTATAAATATAGATGTATTGTGATTGAAAAACATAAGAAAAAAATAACAATTCTACTACTCTACAAAACACATATAATATTAACAGTAAAGTTTCTTTGTTTTCTTGCCTAAGATACAAAGGTCGGTGTAGTTTTATCCTCGGATCGATTTCGTGGTACCCTAGGCTAATAAGGGACGAAATACTTTCTAAGGAGAGCAGTCCTTGCGACTCTACATTTATCCAAGCACCAAAATTTACAGTATTCTGTAAACATCTTGTTTACTGTATCACCCTGTTATTTTTATCTAACATTCTTAGAAAGTATTTCTATTGATACAGTAAGTGTTACAAGATGGATGATATGAAAGGAAAAGGAAAGTTTGAGATTTTAGAAAAATTCGAAGGTGTGGACTTTCGAAGATGGCAAAAGAAGATGCATTTCAAATTGTCGCATTTGAAGGTAGCATATGTATTGACGACACCATGTCCTCCGGAACCCCAAGAAGGAGATGCTATTGATGGTATTCGTAGGAGAGCTAAATGGGAGAATGATGATTATATATGTCGAGGACATATATTAAATGGTATGTCGAATGCACTTTTTGATATGTACCAACATGTTGAATCGTTTACTTTGTTATGGGATCAATTGGAAAATCGGTATATGGATGAAGATGCCACAAGTAGCAAATTTTTAGTGAGTCGTTTTATGACTTATAAAATGTCAGACTCTCGTTCCGTGTCAGAACAATTTAATGAACTAGTTCACATTATTAATCGTTTTTCTCAATATAATATGCCTATGAATGAAAACATGTCGGTATCTAGTATTATTGAGAAATTACCTCCTTCATGGAAAGATTTTAAACATGAATTGAAACATAAGAAGGAAGCTATGACTTTGGCTCAACTTGGACGTAGTTTCCAAGTCGAGGAAGGCCTTAGGGCCGAAGAAGACGACAAAACTACCGGTAAGGTAGATGGTTCCTCCATTAACATGGTGGAACAAGGTGAACGTTCCAAAGGGAACAAGCAAGGAAAAGGCACAAAGCGCCCTAATAACGATACTAATGATGGATCAAACAAGAAACTGAAAGGGGCTTGTTGGATATGTGGTAAAACGGGTCACTTTAAGGCGGATTGCCGGGTGAGAAAGAAAAAGATGAAGGCTTTGGAAAAAAGCACCGGACAAGGGTCCAAGGACCATGGTGCTTCTACAAGTCAAGGTAAATTTCTAACTTGTATTGAAAATAATTCTAATAAGAATTATGTTACATATTTTGATGAAACAAATTATGTGCAGGATAATGAAATCATTTGGTGGATTGATTCGGGTGCAACAAGACACGTTTGCAAAAATCGTTCTTGGTTCAAAAATTTTGTACCGGTAAAAGACGGATCCATTCTTCACATGGGCAACGAATCAACCGCAGAAATACAAGGCATCGGAAATATTACCTTAATTTTTAGTTCCGGAAAATCCTTAGTATTAAAGGATGTATTATATGTACCCGAAATAAGGAAAAACTTAGTATCGGGAGGATTATTAAATAAATCCGGTTATAAGCAAGTTATAGAATCGGATAAATATGTATTATCAAAGTCAGGAATATTTATAGGTTTCGGATATTATTGTAACGGAATGTTTATGTTAAATATTAACAAAATTGATGATTGTGTTTATATGATATCTACTCCTACATCCGTTTCTAGTTTATGGCATGCTAGGCTTGGTCATGTTCATTACAAGCGATTACTTTGTATGTCTAAACATGATTTAATTCCACCATTTGATTTACAAACTCGTAAATGTGATACTTGTATGCTTACTAAGATTGCAAGACAACCTTTCAAGAATATCGTAAGCACATCTCAAATGTTGGATTTAATACATAGTGATTTATGTGATTTACATTCTACTCCGTTTTTAGGAAATAAAAAATATATGGGAACTTTCATTGATGATTATTCTCGTTTTTGCTATATTTTTTTGATGCATTCTAAAGATGAGGCTCTTGATAAATTTGTTGTTTATAAGAATGAAGTAGAATTGCAACAATCTAGTAAGATTAAAAGACTTCGAACTGATCGAGGTGGAGAGTACTATGATCCTAAGTACTTTGAAAATTGTGGAATTGTGCATGAGGTTACTCCTCCCTATACACCACAATTGAATGGTGTAGCGGAAAGGAAAAATCGATCTCTCAAAGAGATGATGAATTCCATGCTATCATACTCGGGTTTGAGTGAAGGATTTTGGGGTGAAGCAATGTTAACCGCTTGTTATCTATTGAATAGAGTGCCTAACAAAAGGAACAATATAACTCCATATGAACTTTGGTATAAAAAGAAGCCAAATCTAAGCTATCTTAGAGTTTGGGGATGTCGGGCCGTTGTAAGATTGCCCGATCCAAAGAGGAAAACTTTGGGAGAAAAAGGAATAGATTGCATATTTATTGGCTATGCTATGCATTCAAAAGCATATAGATTTTATGTAATAGAACCCAATAATTCAATTGGGATTCATACGGTAATTGAATCTAGGGATGCTATCTTTGATGAAAATCGATTTACGTCGATGAAAAGGCCTAAAGATTTAGTGCCAATTAATAGTAATGATACTATGACAAACGATCAGCAACATAATTCGTCAATTGACGAAGAAATCTGTCGATCAAGAGAGAATACCCGTCAATCGACAGAAGGTACCTTTGTTGCGCCTCGTAGGAGTAAGAGAGGCAGAAAAGCAAAGGATTTCGGTTCTGACTTTCAAATTTATTTGGTGGAAGGATCAAGAAACGAAGTAGGACTTCAATATGCTTATTGTTATAACATAGACGAAGATCCTAAGACTTTTAAAGAAGCAATGACTTCTCAGGATGTTGCATTTTGGAAAGAAGCCATTAATGATGAAATGGACTCCATAATGGGAAACAACACTTGGGTTCTCACGGATCTACCAAAGGGATGTAAACCTCTTGGTTGTAGATGGATCTTTAAGAAAAAGATGCACGTTGATGGCTCCATCGACAAGTTTAAGGCTCGATTAGTTATCCAAGGCTTTATGCAAAAGGAAGGAATAGACTATTTCGATACTTATGCACCAGTTGCTAGAATCTCTACAATAAGACTATTGATAGCAATTGCTTCTATACATAATTTGGTGATACACCAAATGGATGTGAAAACAGCGTTTTTACATGGTGAATTAGAAGAAGAAATATATATGAAGCAACCGGAAGGATTTGTTATGCCCGGACATGAGCATAAAGTTTGCAAGTTGGTGAAATCCTTGTACGGACTTAAGCAAGCACCAAAGCAATGGCATCATAAATTTGATGAAATTGTTTTGTCTAATGGTTATAAGCTTAATCAATCAGACAAATGTGTATATAGCAAATTTGATAGCTCCGGTAATGGTGTAATAATTTGTTTATATGTTGATGATATGTTAATATTTGGAACAAACCAAAATCAGGTAGATTCCACTAAAGCATTTTTATCATCGAGCTTTGCCATGAAAGATATGGGCATAGCGGACGTGATTTTAGGAATTAAGATTATAAAATCTAATCTTGGAATATCCTTGTCACAAAGTCATTACATTGAGAAAGTGCTCAAGAAATTTAATTGCGAGAACAGTGGTATAGCTCATTCACCAATGGAATCAAGTATAAAGTTGATGCCTAATACAGGATTACCATTGTCACAATTAAAATATTCTCAAGTCATAGGATGCTTAATGTATGCTATGACTAGTACTCGACCGGACATTGCATTTGCAGTTGGAAAATTGAGTAGATATACAAGCAATCCAAGTAGTCATCATTGGAGTGCGGTTATGCGTGTATTAAGATATCTTAAGAACACGAAAGATTTTGCATTGACTTACAGAGGAAATCCTTTTGTACTAGAAGGTTACTCGGATGCAAGTTGGATTGCAAATGTCGAAGATCATTCTTCAACTGGTGGATGGGTCTTTTTGCTTGGGGGAGGTGCCATATCATGGGCTTCTAAGAAGCAAACATGCATCACGACATCCACTATGGAGTCGGAATTTGTAGCATTGGCAGCAACCGGAAAAGAGGCCGAATGGCTTAAAAATTTAGTGTATGAAATTGCACTATGGCCTAAACCGATATCTCCAATATCAATCCATTGTGATAATGCGGCAACTTTGGCTAAAGCTTATAGTCAAATATATAATGGAAAATCAAGACATCTCGGAGTGAGACATAGTGCTGTGCGAGAATTAATTTCTCATGGAATTATTTCGGTAGACTTTGTAAGATCTGAATTGAATCTTGCTGATCATTTAACTAAAGGTTTGCCAAAACATTTAGTGGAAAAAGCAGTTATAGGGATGGGCCTAAAGTCCGTTAAATCTTAAGTATTGAGATACCCAATTCCCCTCTAACACTCTATTAGAGGCAGAATTCAATGTGGAAGACTCTTTACTTAAAATTGAAGTACATCAAAATTATATCACGAAAGGTATGTACTTAGACCTGCTGTGAGTTAAGGATGAAGTGATATCTTCTTAATGAATTTTTTGAAAAAATGTACTTGTAGGTGCATGATAAAAGAATTCACCTATGTGAGACGTGAAGTAAGGCCGACTTCAAAAGCTTTTTGGACTCAAGCTTTTATACGCTCATGAGAGGATTAGGATACTAGGCCTGTAATAAGTATCAGTATATTACTTTATTGTTAAAAGTGATTTTTTGTGTATTTTGCCTTCATGTATTCAACATGTTTAAGGGTTCAATCCTTGAGACACCCTCTTTACTAGAATATATGGAACGTGCATTTTACTATGTGAGAATTCAATCTTCGTGACATTTTCATTTATGCACAAAATTGGTGATTAGTAGGCTTTAAAACGAATCAAAGATTACACTTAAATGGGGGAGGAATGTTGATGATTTAAGTGTCATCGGCCGTTTAAGTATAATTGGATTTCGTAGTAGGATTATACGTAGACTCGTAAAGTTATAATATGAATCCGGAGTGTGGAGTGCACGTTCATATAAAAACAAATATCGAGTTTACAAGATGAATAAGGAGAAGAAAAATTGATGTTTTGCCAAACAATGCTTATCTACAACTCTTCTCAAATTTATGATTTTGTGAAAAGGTATCTTACTTTTCATGATTGAAGCATTCCAATTCATGTTTTTTCACTATCTATAAATATAGATGTATTGTGATTGAAAAACATAAGAAAAAAATAACAATTCTACTACTCTACAAAACACATATAATATTAACAGTAAAGTTTCTTTGTTTTCTTGCCTAAGATACAAAGGTCGGTGTAGTTTTATCCTCGGATCGATTTCGTGGTACCCTAGGCTAATAAGGGACGAAATACTTTCTAAGGAGAGCAGTCCTTGCGACTCTACATTTATCCAAGCACCAAAATTTACAGTATTCTGTAAACATCTTGTTTACTGTATCACCCTGTTATTTTTATCTAACAGATTCGAGTAGACCAAGATACACTAAATACTTACACCACAAAGACGTAGATGGAAAAGGGGGAGAACAAGCAAAACATCCTATCTCGATTGGAGATAAATCTTCTACATCTTGTTGTGAGAGCAAGCCACACACAATATCAATAACACCAAAGGTTCATCGAGAGGAAGAGTCGATGAACTGCGCTCTAATAAAAACTTACCATTGAAAAACCATGTCAAAGGTAGATCAACGTCATACAAAAACACCGTTGTCTTCACATCCCCATAACGACAAAAGTGCTTAAATGACTAGTGCTTGAAATATTCCAACAATACTTGAAATATCTCATGTTAATTGAAAAGGTTTCATTTATTTGCTTAAATTAAAGAGATTGGAATAAGTACTACTCATATCAATAAAGTGCACTTTCTTTTCTGGTTTACTCATGATAAAAACTTCCCAGGCCAGTTAAGTGTGCCTGATGGGTGACCTTCTGGCCTGGTAAGATTTACGGGAAACTCTTGTTAGTCTGTGAGATCAGTATACAACCTGACGAGTTACCACGACTAACATTTTCGGTCCTAGGTTTGGGTCGGAGTGTTACAAATGGTATCAGAGCAACCGTGCGACTGTGTGGTTTGCACCTAGCGAGGGAGGATCCTGGGTCAATGGTTATGTTGTCTGACGCAACGAGGGCGTTGCGTTCTTCAAGTGAGGGAAATTGAAATACTCCATGTTAATTGAAGAGATCTAATTTATTAGCTTAAATGACTAGTTTAAAGTAATTGGAAGTACTCCTCATATCAACAAAGTACACTTTCTTTTTTGGTTGTATGTCCTCATCCGAACCACACCTGTGTTAAGGATAATCAAGATATCTCGTAAATACTTTAGATACATTATGAATGTTGTAGGTATATTATGTATATTCTCATAATATCTTGTAATCCTGCCGAAGATGTCTTGGCCCAGTGGTTAAGACTAGGTGCTCTGGGACAGTAGGTCTCAGGTTCGAATCTCCCTCCCCTATATTGTAATGCGACTAAGTGCGCTCTTCGTTCAACCAAAAAAAAAATATCTTGTAATCCTTTGTTTCTATATTTCTGTAGATTACAATATGTATTTATGTTAAGAGTAGATTGTTTCCCTTGATTGGCTAGCTAGTATCATTCTGTATAAATTTTACCCTTTCTCAAGTGAATAATTAATATAATATTTATCTGCATCACATTAATCGTTTATGGTACCAGAGCCATCGATCGCTCTTATCATCACTCACCTCACGACACTAAGCTAACCATGGCTGGTACCTTGCACTTGCTGCCCAACGAGGATGAGCCATAAATCCCACTCATCGTCGTTGATCACTCGCAGTGCATAGAATTAACACCCTCCACCTATCGCTCGTGGGCAAGACACGCCACTGAAGCCCTCTTTGGCCATGGTCTCTACAAATTTGTAGATGGCTCACATCCTTGTCCTGACAAAACTATCACGGAAGACGGTCAAGTCATTCTCAATCCTACTTACAACACCTGGCTCTGTCGGGATAGCCTTTTAAGTAGTGCACTTCGAGGCACATTCTCAGCCTTCGTCGCACCCATTCTTCTAAATGAAACCACTGCCTTTGCTATTTGGACTACCCTCAAAGTCACTTATATATGCTAACCCCTCTAGGGGTCACATTCTCACCGTTAAAGATCAACTTAAGTCGATCACAAAAGGCAATCTCTACGCCACCGATTATATGCAATCCATAAAATCGTGTGTCGATGAACTTAGGCACTTGGGTAAAACCATGGACACCGAGGATGTCAGGGCCGCCATCATACAAGGTCTCGACTATCGCATTTACTATCCGTTAATTGAGGCTATTAAGACACACCTATCACTTTCACCGTCCTCCATGAAAAATTGCTGCAATTTGATCTCTCCCTCAAGCTTAACCCACCCCTTCCCCCAACCACCACTCCCTCGCGTCTGCCCACATCTCTTACACTAGGCCCAACCGTCCCAACCCTTCTTCCCACACTCGCCACAACAACTTAGCCCCTCACACCTTTGTCGGCATTCTGCCTCTTCCTTCGACCAATCCCACGGACCCCTCGTCCTCCTCAACCACACCCTTCAAAGAAAAATGTCAATGGTGTCACACCACCGCGCATTTCCTCCGTAATTGCCCCACTTTTCGCTCCCTCTTTCCTCACATCACTGTCCCTCCTCCCCCCTCCCCCCAAAAACCACCGTAACTCAAATCAACGTAGGGCCAACACCGTTGCTGTAAGGCAACCCACCTCCCCCAACTGGATAATTGACAGTGGTGCTAGTCACCACATCGCTCGTGACCTTGATACCCTTGTCCTCCACTCACCTTATGATGGAGTCAATGATCTCTTAAATGGAGATGAGTCTTCTCTTCCCATCCACAATATTGATTCTTTTTCTTACTCTACTCTTAAATTTACTAACATCCTTCATGTCCCGTCTATATCAAAAAATATTCTCCCTATCTCACAATTTTGTCGTGATAACAACGCTACTGCGTTATTTACATCTACTTCATGTTTCTTGCAGGATCGCCCATCGAACCAGACACTTCTTCAGAGATAGCTACGAGTCTTTATGAATGGTGCCCCTCCACCCCACCGTCGGCCTATACGCACGCCCTCAC
Organism: Agrostemma githago; assembly: GCA_958450325.1. Taxonomy (NCBI): domain Eukaryota; kingdom Viridiplantae; phylum Streptophyta; class Magnoliopsida; order Caryophyllales; family Caryophyllaceae; genus Agrostemma; species Agrostemma githago. Next base: position 73,893,080 of record OY288243.1, on the reverse strand, counting down.
ATCCACCTCTCCCTGGCACCACAAACTTGGCCACCCGTCCTCAATTATCTATAATCTTATTAACAATACTTAGGGCTTATTTGGGATGAGAGTAATATGTTAAGGGGTAATGGTACTCAAAATGAGAAGGAAGTGAAGGTGATTGGTGGTGAGTGGTGGTGTTTTGTGGTGTAAAGAGGAGGTTGGGGAGGAACAATTACCTTCATATGGTGGTAATACATTAATCCCCTCTCCCCCTAAGTAATGTATTACCCTCATATGGGGGTAATTGTTCCTCCATCACCCCCTCTTTACACCATAAAACACCACCAATCACCACCAATCACTTTCATTTCCTTCTCATTTTGAACATCATTACCCCTTAACATATTACTCTCATTCCAAGCAAGCCCTTACGGTAAGTGGCGGACCCCGAAATTGAAGAGAGGGGGTTCACTTTTAAAAAAAAATACACATTATTAATCTTCGTTGTCTCAAATTTTATTTGACGCAATATTTTTTACACATATTTTTCAATCATACGCCTTTCACTTAAAAAATGGTATTTTCCCCAACTTTCTCTATTGTAACCATAGAAATCATAAATTATCACCGATTCCCCTCTTTTGTAACTATAAAACACATTTAAATTATCAAATTTTTACGAGTTTAATTGAACAACAAATATAAAATTGTTAATTATCACTAACTATTGAATTGTTTTTTCTTCTTATAACTATGAACTACTCCCTCCGTGTTGTTCATTTGTTGTTCTTTGATTAAAACTTTCATCGCATGAATATAAAAGACAACAAATGCACGAGACAGATAATGTAATAACTAAAAAACATCAAGAATAAATAACATAAAATTTACTATTCATATTCAAAATTAGCCAATTAGGGTTCCACAAAGAATTACAAATATATTAACAAGTACGCGTAATTATCATCAACAAATCTAACTACGAGATTGAGATCCGAAATTGATATTTGAGATTTTTTTTTGAAAAATATTGAAGAGGAAGGGTGGACGGAATAATGAAAAAAATGGTCATTAATGTCCATAAGGGAAATTGAACCCAAAATAAAATGAAAAGTTAATGTGCACAAGGCGAATTGAACTCCCACCAACTCTATCAAACAAACAACTCTCTACCACTGAGCAACAGCAACTTTATTCACTCTATACTCACGCAAATTGTACCACTATTATGCTTCATGAATTTTTTTTCTAAAAAAATTGAAAATCAAGGGTGCGCACGTGGGGTGCTGTTGCGGTCTATCTTGACCGTCCCAATCTATTAATAATAATTGTAATGTGTACGATATCAATAAAAGTCATAAATTACCTTTTGTTGTCTCGTCTCTTACTACCACTGCCCCCCTTCAACTAATTTTTACCGATGTTTGGACCTCATCTATTCACTCTATCGACAATTACAAATATTATGTAATATTTGTCGATCATTTCACTAGATATACTTGGCTTTATCCCCTTAAAAATAAATCTGACACCCAACCTACATTTAATCGTTTTCGAGCGCTAGTAGAAAAGTATTTTTCTCGTCCCAAATAAGGTTGGATAATGGTGGTGAATACATCAAACTCACTCCCGATATTACCCGTGATGGAGTATCTCATCTCACATCTCCACCTCACACCCCCGAACACAATGGCTGGCACCGTCATATCGTTGAAACAGGTCTTTCGCTTCTCTCCCACTCCCTCCTTCCCGACACATATTGGTCATTTGCTCTAGTCACAACTATTTATCTAATAAATCGTCTTCCCATACGTACTCTCCACAACCAAAGGCCTTTTGTCAAACTCTTCAACCAGCTATCAAATTACAATAAACTCCGTAGCTTTGCCTATTCGTGTTATCCTTGGCTTCGCCCCTATACAAATCATAAACTCGACCCGAAATCCATCCCGTGTATTTTTCTAGGCTACTCAGCTACCCAGAGTGCCTACCATTGCCTTGACCCAACCACTCAACGAATTTACACCTCCCATCATGTAAAATTCATTGAGCATGTTTTTCCTATCCTACCCGTGTTCCCTCTGTATCATCATCCCTCTCTTACTCTCCCTCTGACTGGTACGCCCTCACCCTACCTGACCTATCACCCTTACCCTTTCCTGAACTCCTTACCAACACTTCCTCTCCCATCTCCGTTTCCACCACCTCCGCTGCCTCCTCCACACACGCCGCCGCCGAACCCAGTACTTATTCTACCTCATCTCAATCAAATTCCACCCCTGACACCACTCCCGATTCCTCGCCCCCCCATACACCCACCTCCCCTGCCTCAACTTCCTCTACGCCACCCTCCTCCCTTGACTCGAGCGAGTCCTCCTCTACAACCTTCGTTCCTCCTTCTCGACCTATCACACACCTTACCAATAATATACGTAAGTTTAACCCCAAATATGCCTCCCTTGTTCATCTCAGTCCCACTGCTCTTCCTGCCTCCCTTAAAACGGCTCTCGCAACACCTCATAGGCTCGATGCCATGAGGGATGAGTACTCTTCCTTACTCAAAAACACAACCTGAACCCCGTCCCATCTCATCCCTCTCAAAACGTCATTGGTTGCAAATGGGGTTTTCGGGTCAAGTATAATCCTGATAACTCCTTCCAAAAATACAAAGCCCGACTTGACGCAAAGGGGTTTCACCAACGTCCCGAGATTGATTATTCTGAAACTTTCAGCTCTGTTGTTAAACCTGCGACAATTCGTCTTGTGCTGACTCTAGCTTTAGCCCGTGGATGGTCCTTGCGACAATTTGACGTTAATAACGCGTTTCTTCAAGGTACGTTATCTAACACTATCTACATGGCCCAACCCCCGGGTTTAAGGGCTCTCAATTCCCTAACCATGTATGTAAGCTCTCCAAAGCTATATACGGTCTCAAACAAGCCCCTCGGGGCTCGAACTTGGTATAATGAACTTAAAAACTATCTTTTGTCTTACGGGTTCGCTCAATCGGTGTCCGAACCCTCCCTATTTATTTTTCATCGTGCCTCCTGCCTCATTTATCTCTTGGTCTATGTCAATGACATAATTGTCACCGGTCTTACTTCCTCTTATCTCACTCATTTTTTTAATGACTTTTTGACCCGTTTCTCTTTAAAAGATCTTGGCTTCCCATCATATTTTTTGGACATTGAAGTCACCCCCTCTCCTCAGGCCCTTCACCTTACCCAAACCAAGTACACTACTGACCTCTTATCACGTTTTAACATGTCTGACTCAAAACCCGCCACTACCCCATTAATTGCCAATCTACTTCCCTCAGTCGGTCAGCCCATATCCTCCCCTACGAATTACCGTGCAGCCCTTGGCTCCCTCCAATACCTCTCTCTCACCCGTCCTGATATTGCCTTTATTATCAACAAACTGGCTCAGTTTATGCAGGACCCGCAGGAAATTCACTGGACGGTGCTAAAGCGTCTTTTTCGCTATCTTTCTGGCACCGTCCATGTGGTTATTAGGCTGGCACGTGATACTCCTCTTCGTCTTCACTCCTATTGTGACTCCGATCATGCTGGTGATAAGAAGGACTATGTCTCCACCACAGGGTTTATCGTTTATCTTGGCACTAATCTTATAAGTTGGGTCTCACAAAAACAACGCTCTGTGTCTCGCTCCTCGATTGAGGCAGAATTTTGTGTTGTTGCCTATGCCACCTCTGAACTTATCTGGCTACGGTCCTTACTTATGGAGCTTGATGTTACTATTCGTGTTCCCCCTGTTATCTTTTCCGATAACTTACTACTCTGCTAATCCCGTGTTTCACGCTAGGATGAAATATGTCGCTCTATCTTTTCATTTTGTTCGTGAACAAGTCCAACGTGGTCTTCTTCGTGTTCAACATATTTCGTGCGGTGACCAACTAGCCGACGCTCTTACCAAACTGCTTCCCTGGTCCGCATTATATCCATTGTTACTCAAGATTGGTGTTACTTTCAGTCCGCCCATCTTGCGGGAGCGTGTTAAGGATAATCAAGTGTGGACATGACATAGGTCCACCCCAACGCGGCCACGCGCGGGTTTGGGGAGGCGAATGAATCTCCATATGAGATGGGTCGAATTGAAATTTAAATCGAAGTTGGAGTCGCCACCGAACTTTGTGGGAGTTCGGGCCCGTTCGAACCCACTCTATGTCGTAGTGGGCTGTGTACAAAATACGGCCAATTTCCGATGTCAGAGTTTATTGGGTTCGTCCCTTTGCATTTGATACCGATACCGACATTATCGGATATCGTGTTTGCCAATGGATTCGGACATTCGGAAACCATGGTTCTGAGTAAGGGGTGAGGGTACGTGTTGGGAAGTTCACAAAGAACACCCAACCCCGCCCGCACATTAGCGGCCTCTACTAAGATATCGTTTGATGTTTGAATACGCGCGTTAGTAATACGATGAATGTTATGCAATCATTGTTTTCCCTAAACGTGCGGAAAAATTGAACGGGTTGCTAAGTCGGTTTAATGCAACTAAAATTAACGTCAAAGTTGTATTTTAGCATGTGAGATTCGTTTTAGTCTAATAAAACAAATGAAAAGAAAAGAAATTGCTACAAACACTAACAAACGAGTTAGTAACGGTTTATAAAAAGATATAGATGCAATGAATGATGTAGAAAAATATTTCGAGATCTGAAATATTACTAAAAAGACGCTGTTTTGTCTAAGAAGTGATCGAAAAATAATAAAAAAAAAAGAAATTGCGTCGTGTTTTCCAGCCGGCCGTGCGGCTCGCTCAGATCGGGCGCGACTCGCCCGAGATGCGTGCGACTCGCGTCCCGGCCTGTTTTCGAAGTCGATTTTTTGAAAATCGATGATTTTATTAAATCGTGTACAAATATTGCATAATTTGCACTCGACTTAATATTTTCGATGTTCGTCGTATCTAATATTCGATTTTGAAATCGGTATTAAATACTCGGAATGATTTTTTTGAAAAGATAAAGAAAAGTTTTGAAAATCGTTTTGTAGAATTAAACTAAAAAAACGATGTTTGACTCCCTCCGCGTTAAAAATCGTTATATTATGTTTTTCAGATCGTATAACAATTTTCTAGCATCAACGAGATTAATGTAGTTCTTTTTAGTACGATATTTGATTAGAGAATCGATATCGTATTTTTAAGAACGTTTCGTTGTATATGAAAATATTTTTTGTATTATCGATATTAAGAAAACGACGCGACGACGACGACCCATAAAAAACGACCGACGATGACACGATACGAAAAGAAGAAAAAAAATCGAGAGAAAAGATGGAAGAGAAAGAGAAGTCGGGTTTGATTTTACACCCTCAACCTACATGTTTCGTTTACTCGGAACGTGGCTCGTCGGAATGTGGTTTGGACACGGGAGCGTCGAGGTAACGTAGGAAAGTGTAGACACCCACATTTTGACCGCCAAGTGTCTATAGCAACTTCCAAAAAAACACCCGATGATGATCGGACGTAAACATAACTAAATACGCTTGATCATGAACTCGGAATCAATAGTAATTGGCGCGAGCTTTTAACGGAGTAAAAATCTCACAAAACAGACCTCAAATTCAGGCCCAGTGAGACATTTCGAGTCAAACAAGACTAATTTGGGTCAAATCCGACACCAGGGGCAAAACCGTCTTTTTAGCGACCGAGTCAAAACCCGGTCAAAGATATTTTCGAGACACATAAACCAGCCATGTCACCCCATGAGTCCGGTTTGAGCTCAAATACTACAAAAATCAGCCTCAAAAAATATTAAACAAATCCGTTAAAAGGTAGAGTTCGATCCCAGTAGGATTCCCGACCGAGCACTCCACCGAGTACAAGGAGTACTCGACCGAGTACCCCAACACCAGCCAGATTTCGTGACTTCCCCACCAAGCAACGGAAGTCACGTTCCTCTCAAATTGCTTACTTTTCCTATCCTTAGACGGAATCCCACCTCATCCCGACCGGTGACTTTCTTCCTTTGCAAGTTGGCCATCTCCTATAAATAGGACCCTCCCATCAAAGACATCAACACACATATTACACAACAATTCATCATACATCTTCTACACCAATTATTCACTACAATTCCCGACACATCCAATCCCGGCACACACGGCATACAACCCGAATCTCTAGCAAATCTTAGGCAAACCTTACCAAAAATACAACACCTTAACTCCACCTATATTCTCGTTACTCCTACGCAAGCGCCGTTACTACGAGTTCCTAATCGAGACCGGAATTAGCATGTAGGTTGAGGGTGTTCCAAATCCTGATCTCTCTCTCTCTCTTCTTAGTTTTTTCTTCGTCCGTCGTCGGTCCGTCTTTTTCATAAGGGTCATCGTCACGTTTTTATAATATCGATACTACAAACTATTTTTATATAAAACGTCGTTCTTAAAATACGATATTGACTCTATAGTCAAATATCGTATCTAACAAGAACTAAATTAATCTCGTTGATACTAAAAAAAATTGTCACATGGTTTCATAAGACAAAACATGACGATTTTTAACGTGGAGAGAATCAAACATCATTTTTTAACAAAACGATTTACAAAATCCTTTCTTTTCTAAAAATCATTCCGAGTATTTGATATCGATTTCATAATCGAATATCGGATACGACGAATATCAAAAATTTAGGTCAAGTATAAATTATGTAATATTTGTACGCGGTTTAACGAAATTTTCGAAAAAGGTCCCGAGAAACAGGCAACCATGCGAGTCGCACGAGTCCCGTGCGAGTCGCATGGACATGCGAGTCGCGCCTCACCCGCGCGGGTCGCGTAGTCTCCTGAAAACCGTAACACCGGAAAGCGATCCCGTCTAATTTGTTTCAAACATCTTTTTCTTTTTATTAAAACGGCGGTTTTTTTGGTATATTTCAGATCTCGACAAATCTTTTCAAAACCATGCATTGCATTATATTTACATCTTTTATTCAATTTACAAATCGTTACTAACCTGTTTGCTCATGTTTTTAGCGATCTTTTCATTGTTTTGTTTTATTATACTAAAACAAGCTTCGCATGCTAAAACAACTTTGACGATAATTTTAGATGCATTAAATCGACCTAGCAACCCATTCAATTATTCGCATGTTTAGTCAAAACAATCTTTGCATATCATTCAACCGTCGAACTAACGCGCGTACACAAAAAACAAAATCTTAGTAAAGGCCGCTAAGTGCGGGTGGGGTTGGGTGTTCTTTGTGAACTTCCCAACACGTACCCTCACCCCTTACTCAGAACCATGGTTTCCGGATGTCCGAATCCATTGGCATACGAGAGTCATTCAATACCCGATTACATATAATGTCAGTATCGGTATCGCAATGCTAAGGGACGAACCCAATAAACTCTGAAATCGGAATGGGCCATACTTTGTGCACGGCCCACTACGACATAGAGTGGGTTCGAACGGCCCCGAACTCCCACAAAGTTCGGTGGCGACTCCAGCTTTGATTTAAATTTCAATTCGAGATCCATCTCACATGAGATTCATTCGCCTCCCCAAACCCGCGCGTGGCCGCGTCGGGGTGGACCTATGTCATGTCCACAGAGAGTTATGGTGGTTTGATTTGGACGTGTAAAGGGTAAGAGGTGGCCGGTTTCGTCGGGTCTCGGATGTACTATCGGTTTCTCGATGCTAAGTGTATATTTTGTGAATTGTGTGAGGAGTTTATGTATATTTGATTGATAGAAAATTGATGTATAATTGTGTATGTGAGGGTCCTATTTATAGGAGAAAAGGTTAGGAGAAGTATTCTTGCTTAGACAACAAGAAATACCAGTTTGGATAGGAAACGTAAGAGGTTGAGAGGAACGAGAACTCACTTTCTTGGTGAAGAAGAAAGGAACCTCGGCTGAAATCAGGCTGCTCGGCCGAGCAAGTCGTACTCGGTCGAGTGTTTGATTCGGTTTTCGGATAGAATTCCTACTTGAGATCAAATTTCATCCTTACCGAAATTGTTTAATATTTTGTGTAGCTGATTTTTGTAGTGTTTGAGCTCAAAACGGACTCGTGGGATGACACGGCTGGTCCGTATGTCTCGAGAAAATATCTTTGACCGGGTTTGACTCGGTTGCTAAAAGACGGTTTTGCCCCTGGTGTCGGATTCGACCCAAATTAGTCTTATTTGACTCGAAATGACCCATTGGGCCTGATTTTGAGGTTAATTTTGTGAGATTTGTACTCCGTAAAAAGCCCATGCCAAATATCCATGATTTCGAGCTCATTTTCGAGTACGTTAAAGCATGTTTGCGTTCGATCATCATCGGGTGTTCGTCGGAAACTACTATAGACACCTAATGGTCAAATGTGGGTGTCTACAGAACCCCCAATCTGACTGAGGCTTGGACAGGGCGAAAGTCAGAGTAGCTACCAGGTCAAATGAAGACCTAGCAGACTTCCGATCGGGTCGTTTAAAGTCCGTTAGACTCTGCGTAAAGGGCCCGCCGGCCACGGATCAGAAATGTACCTGAGCTGATGATGGTAACTCCGTGGGGAATTTGAACTTGTAGTCTAAGTCCCGGGTGTACCTATATGTGGGTGCATCCGTAGAAAATGCCGCTGGAGAGTTTAGTCGTGTGGTCCCGACTTGAGTCGTTCTGTATATAATTATGCAAAGTTGCAAAGTTTTGCATGTAACATTCTTAGGAGAAATGACTCGCGCTGGGGAATAAAAATTTTGAGAAAAGTTTTGAATTTTTTTGGAATAAAGCTTGACAATTTTTGAGAATTTTTGACTCTGAAAAGGAATAGGAATGCTCGAGATGACTTAGCTAGACTCTGAGATGGGGCCTGTATGCTTAACCTCCTGGGATTAGGAATCCTAGAGGAAGGAGGGAAGTCCAGGTTTAGTACTATAAATACCTTTTTCCTGCTTTTGATTTCTTCACAATTCTCACAATTTCCCTCCTTCTCAAAGAGAAACAAGTCTTTAGAAATTTATTCTTCTTTCTTTTTTTAGAAATTCCAATTATGGGGATCGACCGACTAATCAGAATGCTGCAGGATTGGTACCGATTTTTCGGAGACGCAGATAAAGTCATTCTGAATCAGAATGGTATAACCCAATTATTCACAATCCGTCAGATGCAAGTAGACCGTCATTTCTTGGATGCTTGCTTGTCCTATTGGGATGATACTTACCATGTCGTTGGTTTTCCTCGAGGCGAAATCTGTCATTATCCTGAGGAAATTGCCGCCGTGGGAGGATGGAATCCCATACTTTGTCCCGCTATCCCGTTTTCAGTTCACGATCCGAGAAGAAAACTACGGGAATTTTTAGGGCTTTCTCATATGGAGGTATCTCGTATGCTGGAAGGAGATACCGTTTCCTTGATTGATTTAGATGAAAAATTCATGAACCCAGATGACGTCCGGGTCAGGCCGGTCCACAGCCGTAGGGCTTTTGCTTTTTGTATGCTCCATGTGTACGCCTTCGAAGGTCATATGGATTTGTTATCCTGCATGGGCCATGTTAAACTTTTTACTGTGGTTGACCTAATGGAGACGGAGCACAGCCCGCCTTGGCTGATTACGGGAGAAATTATCCAGGGTTTGGGTAACCGTAAGAGAGATCCGTCGACCCGGTTGACTGGGAGTACCCGTCTTTTACAGGTATTTCGATTTTTCGATTTTTTGCAATTTTCCGGCTTTTCCAATTTTTCCGGCTTTTCTCGATTTTTCGCGGTTTTCACGATTTTCACAGTTTTTCCGATTTTCTCGATTTTCGCATTTTTTTGACAATCATACTCCCGTTTTTTCAGCTTTGGCTATTCGAGAGATTGTTGATCGTAGACCCTCCCCTTGACGTGAGCAGATATCGACCTAATCAAGTGATGACAAGGAGACGGACCGTTGACTTTTCTCGCCTCAATACCCAAAAATACTGGGACGAAATGCTGTCTTTCCACAGAGGCCCATTGATTCGGTGGACCATACCATGGTGGCCCATTTACGTTTGGACCGGCTTAGAGTCTTGAGATAGGGCTCGATATCAGGTGATCCTATCTTTTAGACAAACAATTCACCTCTTCTCTGATCGCATACTTAGGTAATATGGTCGGGCCCAAAGAATTTCGGAAAACGAGGCGGTCCTGAGTGAATCTACTCAGCTGATGGATGTAATGTGTGATACTTGGATGCAAAGGTGGTATACCCGAGCCACTTGGTCCGTTCCCAAGGCTCCTCATTCGATCTGGGTATCTGATTCTTATGTGAGATGGACAAAGGCGGATTCTGCCAAAGCCCGAGCTGCCCTGAAGACTGATGAGGCTTTCGACCTGTTGCGTCGAGAACAAGCTAAAGATAATAGAAGCTTCTTTGACGAGGGCGATACTCCGGTAAGTCAGAAAGGGAAATCTAGGACTCAAACTAAAGGGTCCAGTACTAAGGGTGCACGGGGGAAAGTGAGCCCCCAGACAGACCTGGAAAGGAGACTCGGCCCAAAGTTAAGGGTTCAGGACCGACTTGGTCCTCGAGACAGGCTACCCGAGCACGTACGAGCTCGGCTTGGGCCAGTGACAATGGCAGAAGACCCGTTGTCGAAGAAACGGGTTCGAGCAAAGGAAATTCCTCTTGTGATTAGGGAACGTTCGCCCCCGCCCCGTCGGCCTCGGGCTCCGCGTGACCCAAAAGATAAGGGGAAAGGAAAAATGCACGAGTAGTCTCCTAAATTTATTATTTAAGTATTACTACTATTTTTGTGGTGTGATTTTTGTTTTTTTTTGTGTGATGTATTTTTGAAATTTCTGAATTTATCGGTTTTTTTGTAATAAGACATATTAGTGAACACCGTTCCCGTCTTTTCGTTATTGCAGTGGTTGTACCCTCTTGAGGGGTTGCCTACGTATCCATAGTTAATGGAATCAAACCTTCCGTAGTTCAGAATATAGATTTTTTTGCAATTTTCGAAATACACCCAAGACTATTAGTTTGAGATGTGCGACAGTAGGATAAATAATCCTAGCTCATTGACTTGCTTATAATTTTTGAAAATTTATAAAAAGAAAGACAAATTTTTATAAACTTTTTGCAAATGACATTGAGATAAGGCTTAAGGGTAGTAACGCTTCAATTGGTCCAAGTTGGTCGGGTTGACAAATTCGTTCCCGTCCAAGTCTGTCAGCATCACTGCTCCCCCTGAAAGGATTTTCTTTACTAAGTATGGCCCAGCCCAATTGGGTTTGAATTTTCCCCGTGGGTCAACTGACAGTAAGGCCCGAACGGATTTTAAGACCAGATCCCCTTCTTCGATATTTCTGGGCCTAACTCTTTTGTTGAAAGCCCGTTGTATCCTCTTTTGATATATCTGGATATTGTTCAGGGCCCGGGATCGCCGTTCGTCCAAGAGAATTAGCGAGTCATATTGGGCTTGGACCCAATCTGCTTCAGGTACCTGGCTCTCAAGTGAAATTCTGAGGGATGGTACTTCTAGCTCAACTGGTTGGACCGCTTCCATTCCATATGTCAGATAGTATGGAGTTGCTCCGGTTGCGGTACGAATTGACGTTCGATATCCCCATAGAGCAAAAGGAATTTTGTCGGGCCAATCCCGGTAATTTTCAGCCATTTTTTTAAGTATGGTGACAATTGTTTTATTGGCTGCCTCTACCGCTCCATTTGTTTGGGGACGGTAAGGCGAAGATGTATGCCTTTGAATTTTATATTTTTCCAGCAGAGTAGCGGTTTCGGCCTGGAAGTGGGTCCCGTGATCACTGATGAACTCATGTGGGATCCCGTATCGACATATGATCTTGTTTTGGATAAACTTGGCTACATGCTTGGCATTCAAAATCCGGTATGACTCGGCTTCGACCCATTTGGTGAAATAGTCAATACCCACTAAAATGAAACAGTGACCCCCTGTCCCGGAAGGGTTCACATTCCCAATTATATCTATTCCCCATGTCGAGAATGGCCATGGTGATGTCATAGTATATAATAGGGACGACGACATATGTTGTACATTAGCAAATATATGACAATTATGGCAGTGTTTGAGGTATAATTGACAGTCTGTTTCCATGGTGTTCCAATAATACCCGAGTCTCGTGATCTTTCGGGCCAACATATGGGCGTTCATATGCGGACCGTTTTCACCATCGTGCACCTCGGCTATGACCTTTTCGGCTTGTATTTTGTCGATGCATAGGAGTAAAGCCCCCTATGTCGTCTTCTTATACAACTGTCCATCGTCCGTGCGGATGAACTGGGTGGCCCACCTTCGTAGGGCTTTTTTGGCCCGGTTTTCAGCTCCCGGAGGATATTCACCCGATGTTAAATAGGTCAGAATAGCCCGATACCAAGGTTCTGGATCAGTTAATTCGATATCTTGAATAGCGTGGATATATGCCGGCTTGGATCGTCTTTCGACGCAGATGGGCATGCTGGTTAGATGCGCTGGGATATTCAGTAAAGATGCTAATTTTGAAAGAGCATCTGCAAACTAGTTTTCTTCCCGAGGTAGATAGATGTATTCTACCTTTTGGAATTGTTTTCGAGAACCCTTACTCGTGCTTGGTAAGCTACGAGATTTGCGTTCCGAGTTTTCCATTTCTGTAAAGCTTGGTTTATGACTAAAGATGAGTCACCGTGGACCCGGAGATTTGTTACTCCTAAATCAGCGGCGGCTTGCAACCCGTGAATGCATGCTTCATATTCGGCTGCATTGTTAGTCACATCGAAATCCAGCTTGATGGATAACGGGGTGTGTTTCCCTTGTGGCGAGATTAGCAAAATCCCGACCCCAAATCCTCGGAAGTTGGACGCCCCGTCAAAATATAAATCCCATGTTTCGGTGTCGGTATGGAATATATCTTCATCTGGGAAGGCCCAAGTATCGGTGTGTCCCTCCTCGGATATCGGGCTATCAGCGAGAAATTCGGCTACTACCCGGCCTTTGATTGCCATTAATGGTACGAACCTGAGGTCGAACTCGGCTAGCATTAAAGTCCATCTGGATATACGGCCGTTAAGGATGGGCTTTTCGAATAAGTACTTGATGGGATCCATTTTGGATAGCACATGTACTTCGTGACTGAGCATATAGTGTCGGAGCTTTTTAGTGGCCCAAACCAAAGCTAAGCACGTCTTTTCGAGCATCGTATACTTGCACTTGTATTCCAAAAACTTTTTACTGATGTAGTAGATAGCTCGTTCTTCAGAATTGACTGTTTGGGCCAGCAAAGCTCCCATGGCTGTCCCGGTCGTTGTTAGGTATAACGACAGAGGCAGGCCCGGTTGGGGTGGTATTAATACCGGCGGAGAGGATAGAATCTCCTTGATTTTATCGAAAGCCTTTTAACATTTATCATCCCATAGTACCCGTTCTCCAATTTTCAGTTTCTTGAAAATGGGCTCACAGACCATGGTTAGCTTTGAAATAAACCGGCTGATATATTGGACTTTCCCGAGAAACCCCCTTATCTCTTTTTCGGTTTTGGGTGGTTGCATTTTGGTAATGGCTTTGATTTTGGCTGGGTCAACCTCAATGCCGCGCTGGCTGACGATATGGCCCAGTAGCTTGGCCGATGTTACCCCAAAGCTGCATTTTTGAGGGTTCAGCCTCATATTGTACTTGCGAAATCGGGTAAAGAACTTTCTTAGGGCCGCAATGTGCCCGTTTCGGTCTTTGGATTTGACGATCATATCATTCACGTAGACTTCATGTAATCCCCTATAAATTCTAACGCAATACAGTGGCGGAAACACTGTAGATTTGAGATTAAAACACACTGATGTTCTAAATTTTACAAAAAGAACGGTCAGTCAATACAAATGCCACTTTTCACAAAAGGGCTAAAAAAAATTCTCCAAATAGGTTTATCAATCCAAAAAATCATATAAATGAAGTAGAGTAGGATCCATGCTACTCGCTAGCTCACACCCAAAACCCAGAAGCAAAATACCTGTCATGTTATAAACATAACAGCCACAGTTCAGTGGGGAGTAACGACGACGTTCTCCCAGCCATATTACATGACATTAAAGCATAATTACTATTATATCAAAATAGTTCAAAATGGAAAACGTTTAAAATGAATATAGTAAAATAATTTAAAATGATTGTCAACCTGCCAGTCAATATCAACCAATAGTAATAACTGCGTTATGGATATGAATCAGTGCAACATAATAGACTTTCACTAAGAGAATACTAAAAACTAGCTTCGAGAACTTAGTTTAAACAAATCAAACTTCGATCTCTAACTAGGCTACTCAACCATAATAGGACGGCGACTTATCAATGCGAGGTCCTAGCTTAAGTAAATATGCACACCCCTCCTGGAACACCAAGTGTGCCCAATTCAACCCGACGGCGTCTTACATGCGAGGTACGAGCTTAAGGTCAAAATGAACATACACTCCTGGACAAGAACATGCCCAGTTCAACAACCAATGCATCCCGCTCGGATACACTAGCCTTATAGCTGATGGCAAAACGTATACTCTAGACTGTATTACTCTACCCGTACACTTCTCTTATTCCATAACTCCAAAACAAAGTCATTATCGAAATTCAATAGAAATATAGTTCGTTTTTCAAAAGAGAAAACTTTATAGATATAGAAATATAACTTTCCAAAAGTAGGTATTATAATAAATAGAAATCGATTAAAATAGGAGTTATATAAAATAGTTAATATTAGGCCTCGAGACGTAAACATTATATTTATTATATATATGTATAATTCAAGCTAAAAAGATTGAAGTTTAAGTAATTAAAAGTATTTAAATAACAAATTGACAGATTTTCCAGAATCGCACTGTCTTACTATAAAATTCGTAATTAAATCATCAAAAATAAAAACAACGTAAGACCAGTGGGGTTAAAAGCTTTTGAAATTTAGCTACAACTTTTATTTCTGGAGGAAATACAAATTCTAAATAAAACATGGTTTTTTATTCGTATATTTAAAACCTGACAGAATTAGACACTCGAATGTATTTCTTTAATAAAAGACATTTGAAAATTGATTTTAAATAAAATCCATTTGGAAACATTAATTAGACTCTTCATTGTTTCTGTCTGTAAATTACCAATATTAAATAAAAAGTTTAACATATGATTCAATTTAGATCTTATCACAACTGACAGATTCGCGGATTAATTTGACATCTGTTCATAAACAATTTATTGTGACCAAACCACATGGAATTAGTTTACGAAATTAAATAGGCATAAAGTAGACTTAAAATAAATAGTAGTCTCTTTTCAAAATCTTTGGAAATAAGGTCTTTAAAATAGAATGTTAATTCGTACAAAACACAAACAGATTCTGAAACATGCTGTAACTTTATTAAAAACAATAAAACTTTCAAATTGACACTTTATACCAAAAATCACGAAAATTGTTAGATAAATTATTATTATGTGTATGTTTTAGTCTCGGCCTTATAATACTTTTTAATAATTAAAAGAATGATTTATTCGCAAATCTCGTAAAAACGATTAAAACAACAAAACATGTGAAGATTTACGATTTTAAAGTTTTTGTCATTAAAAACGAGACATACATATATTGTCTAACAAGAAAATAATTTCTATACATGCAACTACAACAATAACATCACATAATACCGAGTAACGTGTCAATGTTACCTTAATCGAGATCCGAATCGATTAAATAATCGTCTTCGTCGGATCTAGCACGATAGCCTACGAAATAATTAAACATATGGTATTAAAACCACATTATCAGTGAATAGAAAGGAGAAAACGAGATGAAGAATGAATAAGAGTAATTAATTTACCCTCGAGATCGGAAAGAATTAAAGACGAATTAGGATCAGATTGATGATGAACGAAGATGATGAAGTTTAAAGTGAAACATAGAGGAGAAAAGAATTGTGTTGTGAATAAAATAGACTAGAATGAAAGAGAATATAAAGAGAAATTAGAAAGCTAAAAGATACGAATAATAGAGTTATAAGAACTCTTAACTCAACTAGGAGACGTGATGGTTGAGATGGAAAGAACAAGCAACAAATCGATGTGATAAGTTTCCGATTAAAAAAAACACGAGGATAAGATTTAAAATAATACAAGCATTTATGAAGAAATCGGATTAAAAACGCTAGCTTTAGAAAATAATTATTTATGAAATCGCGTAGTAAAATAATTAAATAGCCATTTTTCGAAAATAAAATATTTTTGACCTAGAAATTAATTATAAATGTAATCGAGCATTTTTAGAAAAATAAATAGTTCAAACTCGATTTTAAAACTATGGTTCATAGAAAATATGATTTCTCAAAAATAATTAAACATACTTGCAATGAAAAGAATTAAATGGCTTTTTGAATAAAAATAAAATAATTAAAATCCTTTTACAAAAATAAGTAATTTTAGGCTCGATATTGAAAGAGACTTTGAAATGGGAAAAATGTGATTGACGAAATATTACAGAGTTACGATATAATCGTAACGGAACAGATAGCGGAGCTAGAAATTTTGCGGGTGTTACACTTCCACTTCCTTATGCATCATGTCATGCAATAAAGTGGTGGCGGTCCGTTGATAAGTGGCACCGGCATTGATAAGCCCAAATGACATCACGGTGTAGCAGTAAGTACCCCAAGGTGTGAAGAAGGTGGTCTTACTCATGTCTTCTTCCGCCATTTTGATCTGATTGTATCCGGTATATCCGTCCATGAATGATAGAAGGGCATGATCGGTCGTGTTATCCACCAGTATATTGATGTGTGGTAACGGAAAATCGTCTTTTGGGCTGGCCTTATTAAGGTCCCGGAAGTCTACACATACTCGTACTTTTCCGTCTTTCTTGGGTACCGGTACGATGTTTGCAACCCAATCTGGATATTCAGACACTTGAATAAAGCCCGCTTTGAATGGCTTATCGACTTCTTCTTTGACTTTGAGAGACCATTCGGGCCTCATTCTTTGGAGTTTCTGTTTTACAGGCTTATACCCGTCTTTGATGGGTATACGATGTTCAGCTATCTCCCGGTCTATTCCCGACATGTCCTTGTAGGACCATGCAAAGACGTCTTTGAATTCTTGGAGGAGATCCGTGAATTGTTGTTTCTCCTCAGGATCCAAAGATAAGCCCAACTTAAGCATCTGAGGTTCTAAAGGGGTTCCTACGTTGATGGATTCGGTTTCTTCGACTACCGGATCTCGGGACTCCCTCTGTTTGAGTTGCTCGATTAGATGCGGAGGCAGTGGTACCTGTTCGTCGGGTTTTTCAATGTCATTGCAAATAAAATTTTTGAAAATGTTTTGAAAATAAGACAAGTTGTAAGCAGAACGGTTATCGTTATTATTGATAGTGAATTTTGAAAAGAGCTCGAAGAGAGCTGCCATCTGATCGTTGGTCAGTGGCGGGATAGGGAGAGCCCTCGGGACAGACCCCGGGGTTCCGGTGGGTGCTAATGAAGGAAGAGGGGTTACAGACTCGATCCTAGTACTGGACCCTCTAGACTTGGACTCAGACTCCGACTCTGACTCAAACTCGGACTCGGATTCAGTATCCAGCATATCCCCTTCACCAGTAGTTAGCTTGTAGACTCGTCCCTGGCTGTCGGTCCACTTAGTTGTCTTCCTCCAAGCTCTCTTCCCAGTGTCAGCACCAACTTCGGAGATCAACTTGGTTGGATCGAACCTGTTGCTGCGGAGGATCAGGCTCACTAACTCTTGTTTGGGGGTTGGGACGACCTTATCTTCCCCAAATAGGAGCCCCAGGACGGGCTCAGTATTATTTGCATCTTCCTTTAATTCGGCCTGGATAAGGGCAAAGATATTATCCGGGATGAAATTGCATTCCCGAGCCAATTTGGTCTCGGGATATGAGATGGTGGGCTGATAGAGGCCCATTTGAACAGCTCCGAACACTGGAGTGACGAACGTGACTGCCTCTGTTTGGCCCATGCGTCCTGGCGTCATAGTGTAACCCAGACCGAAGCGAGATTGCTCGTCATTCAGGACCTCGATAACCTTCCCAGCTGGAAGATAGGGCCTTGAGGTAGCCCCCGGCAGATAGCCCAAATTCTGTAGCATCGTGTCGATGCTAGTGGTGAAATAGGGCTTGAAGAGGTACTCCACTTCAATCATTCCCACGAAATTGAAACCTCGCGGGTCAGCCTGGCCTACCATGTTGCAGCTTGACACGGCTATGGGGGTAGCCTCGAGAGTGATGATCTCATCTTGTAGAGGCATTTTGACCTTCCTGTGAAGGGTAGAAGATACGGCTTTGACCGCGTGAATCCACGGTCTCCCGAGTAGCAGATTGAAAGATGAAGTGACATCAATCACTTGGAATTTTAGCTCTTTCTCTATCGCCGGTTATGATTGTTAGCTTGACAGCCCCAGCAACTGATTTCGGGCTTCCGTCAAAAGCTTGGATGGTTTGTGCGGTTGGAAGGTAATCAGCCTCGGTGACGCCGAGGGCTTTAGCAGTCCTTAAGGGAAGGACATTTACTGCGGACCCGTCATCAATTAGGGTCATGGGGAGATATTTTTCCCGGCAGATCACCGTGATGTATAAGGCCAAGTTATGGGTGGCCCCAAACGGTGGAAGGTCGGACTCGAAGAAAGTGATAAGTGGGCTTTCTCCTTTGGACTTGCCTTTGAGGTGAGGCAAAATGGTGGCTATCATTTCGGTGGGGGTAACCAATGAGTCAACCTTGATTTCATCGAGAGCCCTAGTAAGTGCTGCCCGATGCTCCTGAGAACTAACCCAAAAGCTGCCATATTGTAAGATCAGTTCGGACCCTCTTTAGTTGTTTGACCATGGCCGTGTCAGTGTTTGGTTCCTCGAGAGTAGGTTCCATTCTGGCAGGTTCAGTGACGGTTCCCGGGGTAGAGAGACCGGTCGTGATGACGTATGTGCCGGCCAAGGCCTTGGTTTTAGCCTTCCGAATTTCTTCGACGGTGATGGGGACAGCTTCCCCCTTAGCCAGGTAAACGTCATCTTCATCATCGTTCCATATCCCGTTGATTTGGGGAATGAAAGGAGAAATGAGACAAGAACAGTCAACTACTTCTCCAGTAAAAATGGCGTGAGTAGCAAGTGGGTTATTTTTGTTACTCGGCATATCACTGGGTAGTGGTATCTTCCCATTTTCGATTAGATCTTGAATGAGATGCTTCAATTTCCAACATTTCTCAGTGTCGTGCCCGTTGCCTTGGTGATATTGGCAGTAGGCCTGAATGTTGTAGCTCTTGGACCGTTTGTCGATCGGAACCTATGGAGTTGGGCCTATCGGTTGGATTAGGCCTTTTGAGGACAGCCTTTAATTTGTAAGGCATTAGCATATGTTGTACCTATACCAGTGAATACCCGAGTTGGAGTATTCCTTTTGGATGAGGTGTCTAGTGAGTTGACCTCGTCAAAGATGCTGCGGATTGCAGCTGGAGTTGCGGGCTTGCTGGCGAACGAGCTGACCCTTTGATACCCTTTGGCAGAGGCCTTAGTAAGGTTTTCTAGCCTTAAGTCATCTTCAATTCTGGTACCCATTTCGGTTAAAGTAGCGAAATTGGGTATGACGACGTACCGGAGATGAACCCGGTAAGAAGGAAGGAGGTTTTTGACAAAGGCCTCCACCAGGACCTTTATGCTGGGCTTGTCAACCAGCTTAACGCTTTCGGCCCTCCATCGTTGAAGATACTTGGTGAACCCCTCTTTGGGCTCTTGGGCCATGACCTCCAGAGTACGCATGGTAGTCTGGATCTCGGTATTGTCCGCATAGTTTCGGACGAACTCCGTTGCTACATCGTCCCAAGTCTTATACTTCTTGGAATCAAGCCTGTAGTACCAGGCCCTTGGGTGCTTCTCGAGGGAAGAAGCGAACAGATGCTTGAACATGTTTGATTTAACCCCCTTAAGGGCCATGAATTCCTTGAAAGCCCGGATATGGTGGACCGGGTCTTCAGTACCCTCGAACATTGGCAGGCCAGTCAAGTTGAGATTGGCAGGCAACTTATCGGTCAGAGGTGTGTAAGTTCGAGCATTCTCCGTATGGATTGAGTTCTGGGTCGACAAATGGACCTGTTCCTGAAGTTTGTGGACCGCGCTGGCCAGTTCAGCTAACAGCTCGTCGGTGTCAACGCTCCCACTAGGGATTCCTTGTTCCACGGCGCTTACCCGGGTGAGGATGGCGATCTGATCCCCCCTCATCGTCGTGATCATAGTTTCCAACTTGGTCAACGTGGCCCTGAGCTCATCTATGGCTTGTTGCGTCATGGTTCGAGTGAAGGGCGGTCTGTCTGTAAGAATACCGCGCAGTCAGCAACTAGCCCAAATCCTAGAGCAAAAGTACATCCGGGTGACTTGTGGAAAGTGGGGCTCCCCTAGGATCCAGCTGTGTGGGCTGGGCCCTGTTTGAAGGGAGGTTCACGTGGGACATTCCCCAGACTTTTGGACTCGATTGTGTAAATGGGCCAATCCTTGTAGGAGTATGTCCTACGTAGGTGGGCCTTGCCTTAGTTAAATAAGGCGGACTGGGATAGGGGGAAACCCGTGATGTAAAATCGACGGAATTTCGACACTAGTGACCTGACGACTTATGACGCGACCCGACACTGCTAAATACGGGAAGTTCTAAGAAAAGGAGGTTTTGAAATGGATTTTTTGAAAGCCCGAAGAAAAATTCGGGATATGGCCCGGTTTTTTCGAAAGAAGAAAAAAAGCAATTGAACCGAGCGACGGTTTTGCAAGTTCGAAAATAATTTCGAGTTTTAAATTGGGCATTATACCGGCTAGAAAAAGGGCTATTTCGAGTAAACTCGTAAATCCTAAATTCAGTATATGCCCGGGGTTTTGAAATTGGATACTTTGAAAAGGATGCAATTTTTGAAAATGACAGTTTTTTGAAAAGGATGTAGATCAAGTAGCACGTAGTCATGGAAACAGTATAATGACACCATGTAAGCTCTTAAACTAAGTCTCGGTCAGTCTAAAAGGGTCTATACCAGTGTACATAGCCTATTCGAGAATCGGGGCGGACTTCCTAAGTCGAGTTGAGCTTAGAACATGCCGTAAAACCCATACGAATCTGCTATGAACACCTTTTGACATATCCAATTTGGACTACATCAATGGTATAGTGGGACGTCGGTCACAAGTACCGGCCAGGGAAAATATGGGATTATGCATGAACCGTAAAACTAAAACGCGTATTGTACTAGTCAAACGATTTCTATTCGAGTCTCACCCTGAGGATGCCGATGGTAAGTCACGCATCAGTTAATTCCCAGCGGAGTCGCCAAATTGTGGAGATGACATAGGTCCACCCCGACGCGGCCACACGCGGGTTTGGGGAGGCGAATGAATCTCCATATGAGATGGGTCGAATTGAAATTTAAATCGAAGTTGGAGTCGCCACCGAACTTTGTGGGAGTTCGGGCCCGTTCGAACCCACTCTATGTCGTAGTTGGCCATGTACAAAATACGGCCCATTTCCGATGTCAGAGTTTATTGGGTTCGTCCCTTTGCATTTGATACCGATACCGACATTATCGGATATCGTGTATTGAATGACTCTCGTTTGCCAATGGATTCGGACATCCGGAAACCATGGTTCTGAGTAAGGGGTGAGGGTACATGCTGGGAAGTTCACAAAGAACACCCAACCCTGCCCGCACATTAGCGGCCTCTACTAAGATATCGTTTGATGTTTGAATACGCGCGTTAGTAATACAATGAATGTTATGCAATCATTGTTTTCCCTAAACATGCGAAAAATTGAACGGGTTGCTAAGTCGGTTTAATGCAACTAAAATTAACGTCAAAGTTGTATTTTAGCATGTGAGATTCGTTTTAGTCTAATAAAACAAATGAAAAGAAAAGAAATTGCTACAAACACGAACAAACGAGTTAGTAACGATTTATAAAAAGATATAGATGCAATGAATGATGTAGAAAAATATATCGAGATCTGAAATATTACTAAAAAGACGTTGTTTTGTCTAAGAAGTGATGTTCGAAAAATAATAAAAAAAAAAAGAAGAAATTGCGTCGTGTTTTCCAGCCGGCCGCGCGGCTCGCCCAGATCGGGCGCGACTTGCCCGAGAAGGCGACTCGCCTGGGATGCGTGCGACTCGCATCCCGGCCTGTTTTCGAAGTCGATTTTTTGAAAATCGATGATTTTATTAAATCGCGCACAAATATTGCATAATTTGCACTCGACTTAATATTTTCGATGTTCGTCGTATCTAATATTCGATTATGAAATCGGTATTAAATACTCGGAATGATGTTTTTGAAAAGATAAAGAAAAGTTTTGAAAACTGTTTCGTAGAATTAAACTAAAAAAACGATGTTTGACTCCCTCCGCGTTAAAAATCGTTATATTATGTTTTTGAGATCGTATAACGATTTTCTAGCATCAACGAGATTAATGTAGTTCTTTTTAGTACGATATTTGATTAGAGAATCGATATCGTATTTTTAAGAACGTTTCGTTGTATATGAAAATATTTTTTGTATTATCGATATTAAGAAAACGACGCGACGAAGACGACCCATAAAAAACGACCGACGATGACACGACACGAAAAGAAGAAAAAAAACCGAGAGAAAGGAAGGAAGAGAAAGAGAAGTCGGGTTTGATTTTACACCCTCAACCTACATGCTTCGTTTACTCGGAACGGGGCTCGTCGGAATGTGGTTTGGACACGGGAGCGTCGAGGTAACGTAGGAGAGTTATGGTGGTTTGATTTGGACGTGTAAAGGGTAAGAGGTGGCCGGTTTCGTCGGGTCTCGGATGTACTATCGGTTTCTCGATGCTAAATGTATATTTTGTGAATTGTGTGAGGAGTTTACGTATATTTGATCGATAGAAAATTGATGTATAATTGTGTATGTGAGGGTCTTATTTATAGGAGAAAAGGTTAGGAGAAGGTTTCTTGCTTAGACAACAAGAAATACCGGTTTGGATAGGAAACGTAAGAGGTTGAGAGGAACGAGAACTCACTTTCTTGGTGAAGAAGAAAGGAACCTCGGCTGAAATCAGGCTGCTCGGCCGAGCAAGTCGTACTCGGTCGAGTGTTTGATTCGGTTTTCGGATAGAATTCCTACTTGAGATCAAATTCCATCCTTACCGGAATTGTTTAATATTTTGTGTTGCTGATTTTTGTAGTGTTTGAGCTCAAAACGGACTCGTGGGATGACACGGCTGGTCCGTATATCTCGAGAAAATATCTCTGACCGGGTTTGACTCGGTCGCTAAAAGACGGTTTTGCTCCTGGTGTCGGATTCGACCCAAATCTGTCTTATTTGACTCGAAATGACCCACTGGGCCTGATTTTGAGGTTGATTTTGTGAGATTTGTACTCCGTAAAAAACCCAAGCCAAATATTCATGATTTCGAGCCCATTTTCGAGTACGTTAAAGCATGTTTGCGTCCGATCATCATCGGTTGTTTGTCGGAAACTACTATAGACAACTAATGGCCAAATGTGGGTGTCTACATCAAGATATCTCGTAAATACTTCAGATACATTATGAATGTTGTAGGTACATTATGTATATTCTCAGATTATTTTGTAATCCTTTGTTTCTATATTTCTGTAGATTACAATATGTATTTATGTTAAGAGTAGATGGTTTCTCTTAGCTAGCTAGTATCATTCTGTATAAATTGTACTCTTTCTCAAGTGAATAATTAATATTCCCTCCGAGTTCCTATAATTGACACATATTTTTTTGGATTGAGTTTGATCTTTTACCCATTTTCCATTTTAGGCCATAAATGTGGTTCACATTTATCCACCCAAAAGCAAATTGGTCAATCATAAGAACTCGGAGAGAGTACAATATTTATCTGCATCACATTAATCATTTAACCTGACTCAAAATAGCACACATTGATTAAAATAGTTAACCGAAATGAACCCGATAAAAGTTGAACTAAAATCGAAACTAAGTTGTTCCCGATTTTAACTGAACTGAAAGAGCGGTTTGTCAGGTCTAATTACGGGCAAGGGCTGGCGAATTCATTTGGGTCGTCGGCGTTTCAGCTGGATCGTCGGCGCTTTATACGTGATTTTACCATATTGCCCTTCTGTAATAATCGTTAATATAATTAATTGGTTTTGTTTATAAATCTAATTTTACGTTTCGGAGTATTAATTTGTCACGTAAATTGAACGGTTTATGTGACAGTTTCCCCATGAACGGCTGATTGGTTTTTATTTAAGTCTAATTTTATGTTTCCGAGTATAAATTTGTCACGGTTTTGCAATTTAACGGTTTATTTGACACGTTTCCCCGTAAACTCCGGGAATCTTATTTAAAATTTTCTATTTAAACTCTTCCCGTACTTCATAATTCATTTTCACCTCTCTCATTTCCACCTAAACCACCCTAAAAACCCCTTTTGTTTCTAAATGCGCTTCTCAAGAAATCGGCCGTACCGTTCCAATCAAGCAATCAAGTAAGGTTTTTGTTTTATATCTCATTTATCTTATAATTTTGTAATTAGTTTCTAGGTCGATTTATTTCATTTTAATTGATTAGGATGCTAGTTATGTTAGTTCGATTTGTTGATTGCGACATGATTAGAGATTAGTTGACGGATTGTAGGGAGAATTAATGTCGGAATAATCGAAAATCCGGGAACAATTTGAGACGGTGGCAAAACGTGAGAAATTCACGTTTTGGGGATCTGCAAAACGTGAGAAACTGACGTTTTGTGGATCTGCGTTTTGTGGATCTGCAAAACGTGAGTGTCTCACGTTTTGTGGATCTGCAAAACGCGAGTGTCTCAAGTTTTGGGGATCTTCAAACACGTTTTGGGGTTTATTTTTAGAGTAAATTAAAAATTACTCCCTTTTAAAATAGCAATTTTAAAATTTACTCCCTTTTAAAAATTTTGTAAAAAATAACTCCCAAAATCTATCAAAAATTCAAAAATTACTCCAAAATGTAATTTTTGGACGAAAATATCCCTAACTTTTTTATGCCATATTACTTCACCTCGCCCTCTAGCCAAGGGCATTTTCGTCCTAAAAATAAATTTGGGAGCAATTTTTGAACTTTTGATAGACTTTGGGAGTTATTTTTAACAAAAATTTTAAAAGGGAGTAAATTTTAAAATTGGTATTTTAAAAGGGAGTAATTTTTAATTTATTCTTATTTTTATTTGCTCGTAACATATTCCGTATTTTATAGAATACGTTTGATTCAAGTATAAAACAGGTTATTAATTTTTATAATGTCACGTTATTTAAGTATTGAATTATATATATAAGTAAAGAATAAGTTGAATTATATAGAATTATGTATAATTTTTTTTGTGTGTATAAGTTGAATATATATAATTTGAATTATATAAAGCATAAAATTATATATAAGTTGAATTGTTTAAGTATTGAATTATATATAACATATTATATAAAATTATTAAGTTGAATACAGAGTATATTTTAGGCTTATATAACGACAATAATACCAACTACCGGGTGTCTTCCCAAAATTAGACCAATTTCAATAAATCTGAGAATAATACGTACTATTGGAGTAGTTACACAAGAGTAGTATAAGTGACTTTATAACCTGCTACATCAGGTCACCAAATCAATATTTAACTTGCTACTTATCCTTCATCCTCCTTAGATCTAGATAACGGGGGAACCGTGTCGGGTCAGCTTTGGGTCGGGGCACTTTCGGGTTATAATAATCGGGTTGACTTCGGGTCGGGTTGGATAATTTCGGGTTCGGGTCATTCTCGGGGTTGTTGTTTTCAACCTTTTTAGGGATATCGACTCATTTTCTATAATAATAGTCAGGTCAGTTTCAAGTTAGCTTGGGTCATTTCGGATTACGCGTCAAAATCAAGTCTTCAATTCAGGTGTCGGGTAGGGTTCGGTTTGGCTTATTCGGATTGTGTCAGTTTTGCCAGGTCTACTCATCCTTCTCTCCTTCATCCTCTCTCTACTATCCTTCATCCTTCTTCAGTTTTTTTCTATACGTTTCGTTTAGATTAACGTGTTGATTTTTGGTGTAGGATTGTAGACTTGGTGAGTTTGAAGACTTGAAGGAAGAGAAAGACGAAGGATATTATTGACGTTTAATTCACCGTACACTGAGTAAGTGAAAAGAAGTGTAGTAACATGAAACAAATTAAAGGCAAGAAAGAAAGGTGAATGGGTTCTACCGCTAACTGGTCATCTATACTACTATGGTTTAACTACTCCGAAAATACATAATATTCTCTGATTTATTAAAATTGGAATTATTTTCAGAAGACGCTCTATAGTTGATATTATTACCGTTAAATAAAATTAAAGGTAAAAAAGGAAGGTGGAAGGTTCTACAAGTAACCGGTGACCTATATTACTTTGGTTTAACTACTCAATATATAATACGTATTATTCTCAGATTTATTAAAATGGATATTATTTTGAGAAGACGCCCTATAGTTGGTATTACTATTGTTAAATAACCCTATATTTTACATAAATAAATAGAATAAGTTTTTAGGAGAATTTAAACTAAGTTCGATGTGAAGGTGACGTCTTAAATTTTAATAGATAATTTTTGTTTGTAGCTAAGTTGAATATATATATATATATATATATATATATATATATATATATATATATATATATAAT
Source organism: Agrostemma githago (assembly GCA_958450325.1). Taxonomy (NCBI): domain Eukaryota; kingdom Viridiplantae; phylum Streptophyta; class Magnoliopsida; order Caryophyllales; family Caryophyllaceae; genus Agrostemma; species Agrostemma githago. The sequence goes on along the minus strand of OY288243.1, from coordinate 73,866,508 downwards.
TTGAATTATATAAAGCATAAAATTATATATAAGTTGAATTATTTAAGTATTGAATTATTATAACTTAGGGTTATTTCATGGGAATAATACCAACTATGTGTGTGCTTCTTAAAATAATCCAAACTATACGTAATCTCATTTTAATATGAACTACGCATTCATTAATCTCGTTTTGTTATGTATGAAATTATGACTTGCTATTACAGGTCATAATGACTTGTTGTAACTTTCTAGGGTTTTATTAGGTCCGTTGCAGTCATCGTGAAAGCCAAAATAACAATAAAATCATTTTTTCATAGCTTCTATAAGACTAAATGAAAAAGAAATGGAAGATGAATTTTTGGTAAAAAAAAATTTCAATGGCCGAAAATGAACACGAAAAGTAAATCAAAAGAAAAAGAGTTAGAGAAAGAGTTGAATAAGGGAGGTTCAACAGGTAGTCAGTCACTCATAGCAAAGCGAGGTTAATGAAGACATAGTTCGTATTAAAATGAGATTACGTATAGTTTGTATTAATTTAAGAAGCACACACATAGTTGGTATTATTCTCATGAAATAACCCTATAACTTATTATATAACTTATATAATAAGTAGAATTACATAACTTATTTTATTACTTATAAATAATTTGAATTATTTAAGTGTTGAATTATTATAACTTATTATATAACTTATATAATAAGTGTTCCGGTATTGGAATCAATCTAACCCGATTCTGAATTCGGGTTCGTATTGTTCGATGTTGCTTTGAATTAACAATCGGTCGATCTTGCCAAATTCTCCTTCTTCCTACTCCACTGGTCGAACCTTCCCGGCGGAATGGGCTGGCTCCCTGCACACAGAACGCACAGGGCCTCGGAGGTTGTCTGAGGAAACCCTCTCCGATGCCTAAGTCAGTTCGTGAATACCTTAAGGAACCTAGCTCGTGAGGACTAGGTGGCGTTTTTAGAGTAAGAGTTCTAGAGAGAGAAAATCCAACCTCTTTCTTGTGGAAAATGGAGGAGTATTTATACCTTCCCACAAGAGAGGGAAGTAGAGGGAGGATGGGTGGATGAGGAGGTGACAAGTGGATTCACCTCATCCACCCATTCTCATTTACCTTAGGCGAAATGATGAGGAGGTCCCTTGGCGGTCCCTGCCTTGCCTGTGGAGAAAGGCCAGAAGACAGGCAGGTAGGGGTTATGCGAAGACTGGGTTTGGCAGACCGCCCCTCCCTGTCGGGCAGGTGGTCATCCGAAGTTCCCCTTGGGCTCTCTTTTTAGTGACTTTGCTCTGATTGTCTGCCAAGCCGGTTCCCGGGCTCCTTGGGTAGAGCCTTCTGAGAGCCTGCTTAGCAGGCTGTCCGGAGCAGGCTGCCGACCCTCATCAATTGGCCCTCGCGAGCCGGGAGGGAGCAGGGCTTCCTTCCGGCTGGCGACTTTTGCTTAGATGGAGGGAGGTTGACTTATTTTCGGCTTCACTGTTGCATTTAATGCGCTTGTACTTTCCCGAGGAAAGAAGTGTTAATTGTGTCAGGTATACAAAGAGTTGAGAGGTCTTTTGCAATGATTACCCTTCATGCTTGGTGGATTTTCGGGCAATGTGAGGACTTCGCGATTGGTGGCATTTCCTGCCAGGATGGTTGAGATGCCATTTAATGCTTCATTTCCTTTGTATAAATTCCAGCTCCCTTCGCCATTTTGTTATTTCATCCTTAATTCTTCCACTTTTCTCTGTTGAATCATGGTTTGGATCAAGAAATCTATTACTCGCCATGGAGTTCGCACTGTTACCTTTCTTTTTAAGGGATTTTGGAGACTAAGGTATGCTCGGGCGGCTTTCCGGGCCCTTCGCCGCAGCCGTCGTCCACGGCCACATCCCCGTCGGAGTGTCCAAAAGGCTACTATTAGGGCGGGCAAGCGCCCTAGAAGATCCTCGCCTCCTGCTGCTTCCAGGTTCAAGCGCTGCCTTCAAGGAGGAGGGTGTTTTGATCGGGGTTGCCATGAGTGTTTCCCATGGTTTCACCCTGAACAGTTCGACCCCGACTGTTCTGACGCAGACTCTTCCCTGGGGTCAGGCCCTTCCTCTCCAGTGAAGAAAACGGGCTGCGGCACTTGTGATGACTCCCAGACAGTTCTCTTTGGCAGGGACTCGGACGTCAGCAGCCGGGACTCTGAAGACAGTGAGGGTCTGGGTTGTTCGAGTGACAGAGACGAGGATGGACTCCCTGACGATCCCTTCAAGGACTCCTCAGACTGGGATTGGGGATCGGATTTTGGAGGCCGAGGCAGCCCTGGGGACTATTCTCCAGACTTAGGTGACGACTAGGCCTGCTTGCAGGGTGCAGGCGTATTGAGCCGGAAATCCAGGCTCCTTTTGTATTTTCTTTCTTTGCCAGGCATGATATGTAACTTGTCCATTTTCCATCAAAGTTAATGAAAAATTCGAGAGACTTTGTTATTTGCCTCTTTTTTTTTTGAATGCGGGGATGACGTTGCTAGCTGACCGTCCCTCTGACACTTTTGCTTTTTCGGGGCCCTTCTTGGGAAGGGGTGAGCGGCTCATGTTCAAAGCGTGACACGTGGGGTAGATTGTTGGGGACGTTTTGTCAGAGAGGTGGCCTTTTTGGCTTCCTGGGCTTTATATAAGCCCTTCCCCTCCTCCGTTTCTTTCTTTTACATTTTTCGAAATTCGTAGTCCCTCTCATACTTCCAAACCGTCTTTGTTGCTGAGAACTTTGTGAGACCAAGGAGTGCTTATTATCACACTTTCCGGCGACGACCAACGTTCTAGGTTAGGATCTCTCTTTAAATCTTCGCCTTTTTTCCCTTTCATCAATACTTTTTTTTATAAACCAGTATGTCTCGAGTTCGGGCTTTCTCTTTTGGTTCACTGTCTGAGAGGGCTGAGGGTAGAGACGGTAGAGGACGTGATCTAGCCTCCTCTTCTGGGGTTGGGCCCAGGGAGGAGGATTGCCTTGACAGGGGGAAGGTGCTGAATCCCCCGAACCCGCTCCCTTCGACGTTGTTGATTCTGACAACGAGGCACTGGAGGTGGACCCCTCCAGGATTGCCGGCCCCCTCATTCGCAGGGAGAGAGGGAGAACTTATTATTTGGATAAGAAGAAATACTTGATTCCTCTAAAAACCTACCCCGAAGCCAAGAATAGGGATTTGATTTTAGAAAGTAATGCTGCCGAGGAAATCGAGAAATTTTATAATTTCGGGGAGGGATATACAGTCGTAGTTCCAGGGGAAAAGGACACAGTCTGCTGCCCCCCTGAAGGTTGTGTGGCTGTTTATCACAAAAGCTTGGAATTCGGTCTGCGATTCCCTCTTCACCCTTTCCTGGAGGAGACCTTCAAGAGAATGAATGTGGCTATAGCCCAACTGACTGCCACAGCCATTAGGTCCCTGATAGCCTATACCTGGACCTGTCTTTTTCACGGTGAGGGGCCTTATATTGACGCCCTTCGTTTTATGGTTGGGCTACAAATGGTGTCTTCGTCAGGGGGAGACGGTTCCCGTGGGTACTGGTCCCTCCAGAGACAGAAGAAATATGCTCTAGTCTGGCCGGCTTTAAGCAGCCTGAAAGACTGGAACAATAATTTCTTGTATGTACATAGCGCTTCCGGGTGGCGGATTCCTAGGCATTTTAGGAATCATGTTCATACCCGCATGGAGACTCGCGAAGAGTATCATCCAGGCGTCGGGGGGAAGGCCCTGGAGGTAAAGCTAAGTGCGAAAGAAGAGATATTAGTCAAGAAGTTTGAGCTTGTTGCGGATAAGTCTGGTGTTTTTGGCCCTGCTTTCTGGCTCCCCCACGCGGAGCTCATAGCCACAGACGAATACTTGCTCCCATTGGGCCTGATCCCTAGCCTTGAAGGTAGTTCTAGGGGGCTTTTGCTGGCGCGATTTTTCTGAGACTTTTTATTTCTTTGCTTTTTAGCTGACTGCCCTTCTTTTTCTGCAGATTCCGCTTCTCGCCGTCGGACAAGGAAGCAGGTCAAGAGGTTAGGTTTGAGTGAGGAGTTTGTCATCGTTTCGAAGCGTCCTTCCCTCCCTTCAAATTTCAAGAAAGGGGAGAAAAGTTTAATGAGGCTCGTCAAGGATCTCGCTACTGGCCGGAGGCTGCCTCTTCCCCCACGTCTACCGTCGGCAAAGCCGGCGACTCCTTCCCCCAGCATCCAGGATGGAGAGGCTGAAGTTACCTCAGGGGCCACTCCTTCCCCTGGATGTAGGCAAGGTGACTCTCCAGTCGGGACTCGTGTCCCTCAAGGATCGCGTCCTGCGAACTCTGAAGGGACTGGGGAGAGCGTCCCCCTGGAGCAGAGAAGGAAGAGGGATAGGGAGCCCTCAGGAACTACTCCTGTGGTGGACTTGGAGGCTGACGCTTGTACCCCTGAGGCAAAACGCCCTGCTCGTGATATCCCGAGCACCCTTTTTCAGGAGGAGAATACGGAGTTTCATTATACTGCTGGCGACAGCGTAGACGTGTCGGGCCTGCTCTTAAATTCTGGCGCCGTTTTCGCCGACCGTCTTACCAATTCTGTAACTTCAACTTCTCACCAAGTGATTCAGTATATCCAGCGTACCTCCAAGGTGTTGCTGGCGTCTGCTGAGCTGGCGGTTCTTAGCCGTTTGAGCGACGAAGAGCTGACTGTCACACCCGAGGCTCCCCCTCCTGACCGTCTGGCTATGGTGAAAAGGGACATAACTTTGATAAACAACTTGAAAGATAAGCTGGCTAAGCAGGAGGGCGAGCTAGAGGAGGCGAAGAATCAGGCAGGCCAATGGAAGCTTCAAGGAGAGAGAGCTGTGAGGGAAGCAGCCAAGTTTGAAGCTGAGCTGAAGGAGAGTCGCTTGGCGATGGAGCAGGCTACCATTTCTCTGGCTGAGATGGAGCATCTGAAAAGGAAGGCAGCTGATTTGGAGGGACGTCTGTCCAAAGCTGACTCAACCTTTGAGCAGGCCAAGAGTGAGTGGAAGAAAGAAAATGATGCCCTTGTGGAGGAGACCGATGCTGCGGTGGATGCAAGCTTTGTGAGCGGGGCCAAATCTTCCCTGGAGCTAGTGATGGAGGTGATTGGGGAGATGTTCCCTGTGTTTGATGAAGAGGCCTTCCGAAGTCTCTACTCTGCTAAAAACGAGGCTCGGGCGGCCAGACCCCCTGAGGCGGCTGCCGGTCCAAGCCAAGATGCTTCATAATGTTTATCTTTTCTTGAAATAGCCCTGTTCTCTGTGCTGAGCTTTGCTATGGCCAGCTTTTTGTAATATTTAGCTTTTCGGATCTTTGCCTTTGTCACTTTGTAAAAACTTTTTACTCTTCATGGGTTTGTTATAGAATGCTTTTTTCTTTCTTCCTTAAGGTATGGCCTGATCCAAGGTTGGGGGGATTGCCCCCAGTCCTTGTTAGCTGTGTGTATCCTGGCCTGTCCCTGGCCTCTGCTCGGAGTCCGGGGGGCCTGCCCAGAGGTGGGCAGAGAGGACTCGCGTTTTTTATACAAGGTTGGGGGAATTGCCTCCAGTCTTTGCTAGCTGTGCGTATCCTGGCCTGTCCCTGGCCTCTGCTTGGAGTCCAGGGGGCTGCCCAGAGGTAGGAGGGAGGGCTTTTGCATTTTTTATACAAGGTTGGGGGAATTGCCCCTAGTCCTTGATAGCTGTGCGTAGCCTGGCTTATCCCTGGCCTCTGCTTGGAGTCCAGGGGGCCTGCCCCCTGCCTGCTCAGAGGTAGGCAGGGAGGGCTTTTGCGTTTTTTATACAAGGTTGGGAGAATTGCCCCCAACCCTTGTTAACTGTGCGTAGCCTGGCCTGTCCCTGGCCTCTGCTTGGAGTCCAGGGGGCCTGCCCCCTGCCTGCCCAGAGGTAGGCAGGGGGGATTTTGCGTTTTTTATACAAGGTTGGGGGAGTTGCCCCCAGTCCTTGTTAGCTGTGCGTAGCCTGGCCTATCCCTGGCCTCTGCTTGGAGTCCAGGGGGCCTTCCCCCTGCCTGCCCAGAGGTAGGCAGGGAGGGCTTTTGCGTTTTTTATACAAGGTTGGGGGAGTTGCCTCCAGTCCTTGTTAGCTGTGCGTAGCCTGGCCTATCCCTGGCCTCTGCTTGGAGTCCAGGGGGCCTTCCCCCTGCCTGCCCAGAGGTAGGCAGGGAGGGCTTTTGCGTTTTTTATACAAGGTTGGGGGAATTGCCCCCAGTCCTTGTTAGCTGTGCGTAGCCTGGCCTGTCCCTGGCCTCTGCTTGGAGTCCAGGAGACCTGCCCCCTGCCTGCCCAGAGGTAGGCAGGGAGGGCTTTTGCATTTTTTATACAAGGTTGGGGGGATTACCCCCAGTCCTTGTTAGCTGTGCGTAGCCTGGCCCTTCCTGCCCAGAGGTAGGTAGAGGGCTTTAGAATTTTTGTTGGGGGGTCCATTTTCCTCGGTTCTGGCAACAGGGGGGCCTCCCCCTATTGCCCCCTGCTCGTTTGTGTGTGAGAGCGCAAACTTAAACAAACAACGAGTATGAATTCTTGAGTGTTATATATAAAATCTTTGTTAAAACATAAGAGTGGTCGGAGCCGTCGACATTCCATTCTGATCGTTCTCCGCCAGTACTTTTTCTTAAAGACGAGATTTTCCTAAGACTTGGTTAAACATAGTATCTTTTCAGGGTGTCGGCGTTCCAATGTGCGCTCAGCTCTTGGCCTGCTGGGTTGGCGATTTTGTATGTGCCTGTTCCTAAAATCTGGGTCACCTGGTATGGGCCTTCCCAGTTGGCACTTAGTTTGCCATGCTCCCTAGATTTTCCTACAGCCTGTGTCTTCCTTAGTACTAGGTCACCTATCTGGAACCTTCTCTCATGTACCTTTTTGTTGTATGCCTTTCTCATCCTTTGCTGGTAGGCGGCTATGTTGATGCTGGCCTCCTCCCTGACCTCATGGACCAGGTCTAGGGCCTCGGCCATTGCTGCCTTGTTGTCAGCTTTGTTGTATTGCTGAGACCGTAGGGTAGGAATTCGCACTTCGATGGGTAGTAAAGCTTCTGCTCCATACACCAGGCCAAATGGCATCTGACCTGTTGATTCTTTTCTGGTGGTTCTTATTGACCAGAGTATACTTGGTAGCTCGTCCGCCCATCTTCCTTTGAGATCATCCACCATCTTTTTGAGCCCATTTAGGATTTGTTTGTTAGCAGCCTCGGCCTGCCCATTGGTCTGCGGGTGGCAGACGGCAGAATAGGCGAAGGTTATTCCATGCCCTTCCAGCCAGGCTCTTAGGGGGTCATTATCAAACTGCCTCCCATGATCAAACACTAACATTTTTGGTAGGCCGAATCTGGTTATGATGTTTCTCCAGATGACCTTCCTGACTGCCGGCTCGGTGATGTTTGGGACTGCCTCGGCTTCAACCCATTTTGTGAAGTAGTCAATCCCTACGATCAGAAATTTTCGTCCCCCTGTGGCTGTAGCAAAGGGACCCAGTATGTCCATCTCCCATTGAGCGAAAGGAATGGGAGATAAAATTGGCCTGAGTTCTTGGGCTGGGGCATGAATTGATGGAGCAAAGAGTTGGCATTTTCTGCATTTCCGAGTTAGGCTCCTTGCATCTGCTAACATGGTAGGCCAGTAGTAGCCTGCCCTTAGAGCTTTGTGGGCCAACGATCTTCCTCCAATGTGATGCCCGCAGATCCCTAAGTGGATGTCATCCAGAACTTCGGCGGCCTGCTCTGCCCCCAGGCATCTGAGCAGGGGGGGAAGGTGAAGGATTTCTTGTATAGCTCTTCATCAATTATTACGAACCATGCTGCTTTGGTCTGTATTTTCCTTTTTTGCATTGGATCAGGCGGTAGGTGTTGGAGCGAGTGTCCTCCACAATAGTGCATTGATATATTAAATCTCATGAGCGGAATATATTTGGGATAATTAGTACATTGATACTCCACGTCAGTTGATTAACGTAAATCGGTAACGCTCAGCTGACTAGAGTTAGACGTTATTGTCGTATGACGGCGGTGATCAACTGATCCCTTTCGGTCACACCTATAGGATGAGACCCAAATAGAAGACTAATTATTTGTATCTGATACAGCTAATTAGTTCCTTGCGTATATAGTGATATATGCATGGTAACGAGAGTTATTTATTGGAGATAGAGTTTGGAACTCTGTCCGATTAAGTTTATTAGTCTATTATACGATAATTGACTGAATAAATTTTACGTCTTATTTTAATATGATTAAATAAGACCTAATTTAGTATTTAAACGTTAATTACTAAATTAGTGGAGGTTTTGTATGCTTTTATGGGTTGTGGTAATTAGCCGTTAATATATTTACAAAGAGTTGTAAATTTAGCTAATTGATTATTATTATTATTATGGGACCTATTATATATAGATATAATAGTAATGTACTACTTAAAGAGTTAAGAGTATATTATTTGATGTGATCAATTATAGAGATAATTGATCATGTCACACATTGCATTTGTATGACAAATGACAAAATAAAATGGACCCGTTTTATGTACATGTGTATGGTACACTAGTAAAAATAATGGCAATAGTGGTTGGTCTTATTTTTACTACATGCATAAATAATAGTAATAATGACACTAGACACTAGACTTTAAGCATGCAAATAAAATAATGCATTTTAGTCTTCCCCATGTGGGGTGGCCGGTTTTAGGGTAGTAAAAAGGGGGCTCTTTGTTCTCTTTTTAACTTACCAATTCATTTTTGCATGATGAGCTTTGGCTTTTTACCTCATCTCTCCAAAACTCTCTCTAATACTAGTATTCATCTTTATTACTAAAGTAGTAATAGATTTATAATATTAGTGTTGTTTTATCACTACTATTATCTAGTTAATAATAGTGGTGACTATTTGGGTTAATCTTGGTGCAACTTAAAGGAGATCTTCTACATTGGAGATTCAAGGTTTTGGAGGATCATCCATACTATTATTAGCTCAAGAACAATAAGAAAAGGAGTTTTCTTATTGTGCCCAATATTTCCTCATTGTTTATGTAAGGAAATCTCTTCTTATATCTAATTTTTGTCATTTGATGTCATGCATGTAACTAGATCTTTATATACTAAATTAACAAGTAATTTAGTAACTAATTAGAGGAGTCTAATTAGTGGGTCTCGGACCCTTCAAGTGGTATCAGAGCTTTGTTGTTGCATGCATGTCGATTTTTGACATTTTTTCGGGTTATATGATAACTTTGGAAAAACCGAAAATTGTGTGTAAAATGGGTTTCACACGAAATTTTTGGGTACATGCATACCTAATGACCTCAAAATGGTTGTGGTCGAGTTTGGTAATTTTTGGAATTTATTTGCTAATTTATAATCATTTATGCCTTAAAAACCGAGTTTTTATGCCTATTTGATGTTAAAAGTTAACTAAAAATAGTTGCATGTTGTTTTTGGGCATGTTTTTTTTGGTGTACATATCTTCATATGTTGATGGACATATGTGTAAATTTTTGAAATTTATTTTGTCCTTTTGGGATGTTTATTGTTTTTTATGAGATAAGAATCGATAAACATGCATTTATTTGTTCCTATTTTATTCGAGAATATTTGTGGACAAGTTTTTGTTTTGGAGTTCCTGGAAATGTTCCAGAATGAACAAAATTATTCATTTTTTAATTTTGGACGTTTTATGATTTAATTTGAATTTATTTCATAAAATTGACCATTTACCGATTAAATTAGCAAATAAAATCAATTCAAACTAATTTTTATTTTTCAAATTAGTGGAGACTAATTCTTGAAATTCCAAATTGTTTTGGAAAATTAGTTTGAGCTTAATTGAGAATTAAGTGTTGATTAATGATTTTTAATGGTTAAAAATCAATAAATTCCATAAAACCGAGCTAGGATGAACTTGATAAATTATGGGGCGATTTTGGCATGATTTTTACAGCATTTTATTTATTTTAATGTTGTTGAATGAATGAATGTCATTTATTGCTTATTTTGCAAGATTGTACCTAGTATGGCCTAGTCTTTTAATCGGTATTACCCGTAATGTAAGGGAATATCGATTTGGTTGTAATTAATTGCGATCTCGTATCGCCCGTTTGTAATAATTAATAGTTTTATTCATACAAATGTATAACAGGAAATGCTATGTATCATTTGTAATTAATTATTATGAAGACGGAGATTACACAAGACGGTGGACAAAAGACGGTGCCTTTTGGTGGTGTTCCATTGAAGAGATCAGGGACCAAGGAGTTGGTTTCCGATTTTGTAATAGTCTAGTTAATTAGATTAGCTAGATGGCCATACTAGGATTTATCTGTTTGATGCTTGCTTTATTTTCGCTCATGCCAAAATCGCCAATCATGCATTTTATTCGTCGATTGTCAATTCACCAATTTACGTAATCACCAACTTAGTTCACTTATAAGTGATTAGTAACCTAATATTGACAAGACCTCTCACATGCATCGAAAGAATTGAGATTTAGCCTTACCAATTAAAGCACCTATGAACCCCTTGTTCATTAGGGCAACCACAACGTGGACCCTTTTTACCTAGGGTAAATAGGGTGATAAGATCACATGCCAAGATTGGGTTGGACTCAACGAAATAAAAGTTATTTCGGGACTAGGAGATGGATTTGGTGGAAATCCTTCGACCGAGAGTTCTAGGGTAGAATTAGTCAAGTAATGACTTACCGTTTTTACATAAGGATTGCATGCGATGTTAGTTCTTATCTAGATACGGATCTTGGAATCGCTTATATAATTTCGTGAGGGGTCATTATATGAGTGACTTGTTAAAATTGTTTTACAAGTAAATTATATAACAATGAATGTTAATATTTCCTAAACTTTGTTGTAGTGTTTATAATTCGCTATGGCTACTAATGCAACCATTCAACTCGGAAAGGATTCTTGGCTTAGGTCCGTTATGGACAAATGTATCTTGAAAGACGATGGAAGTAATTTCATCGAATGGGAGTCTACCATTAAAGGTGCGGCGTTGTCAGACAACGTCCTTCGTTACTTGAACGAACCACCACCCAACGAACCCGGTCCTCGAGCCGTCCCGGCACAAAGGACCGCTTATGAGGAGTATTTGAAGATATCCAACGATATCAAGAATGTCTTGATATGGTCAATGTCTCCAAAACTCAAGCTTCAATACATTACCCTTAATGCATATGAGATATTCTCAAGGGTTACGACGGCTTTTTCCCAATCACCCGATATCCGTCAATATGAGGCTATGATGAAATTCTTCGAGGGTAAGCTAGAAAAGGGCCAAAAAGTGGGTCCTCATGTGCTCAAGATGATTGAGCATATTGACACACTAGAGCGTCTAGGGTGTAGCATTCCCAAGAAGCTTGCGATCGGTCGCATTCTTCACTCACTCCCCTCCAAGTTCTCCCAAATTAGGGTGAACTACAACATGCATGGCATGGACAAGAGTTTCCAAGAGCTTCATGCACTCCTCAACCAAGCGGAGAGGGACATGGAGGCTAGTGGGAGTGAGAAGAGAGACATGCTCTCCATGAAAATGAAGAATCTCAACCTTGGGGTTCAAAAGGGTAAAAACAAGGGTAAGACCAAATTCAAGAGACATGGAAAAGACAAGAACAAAGGGAAAGCTATTGAGAATAGCAAACCTAAGGCTAAGGTTAACAAACATGCCGACGCCGATTGCTATCATTGTAATGGCAAGGGACATTGGAAGCGCAATTGTCCCAAATATTTGAAGGAATTGAAGAACAAGAAAGACGAGAGTGAGACTCCGTCAGGTATTGTCCTCACTTCCCTCTATATGATAGACATTAACTATACTTGCACTTCCACTTGGGTATTAGATACCGGATGTGGTTCTCATCTTTGTAATCATTTACAGGGCATGAGGGACGTGCGAGCACTAGCCAAGGGTGATGTAGACCTACGCATGGGAAATGGAGCTAGAGTAGCCGCTATATCCGTAGGCACTTATGTACTCACTCTAGCTAGTGGTTTTGAGTTGTATTTGAATAATTGTTATTTCGTACCAACTCTAACTAAGAACATTATCTCCATTTCCGTACTTGATATGGAAGGTTTTTCCTTTATGATTAAGGACAATTGTTGTACTTTTTCATTTAATGACATGGTTTATGGTAAAGCTACGTCTATCGGAGGTATTTATGTTCTAGATAATGTTAATGATGTATATCATGTAGAAAACAAGAAGCTCAAAACGGGTGAACCTAATCAATCCTACCTTTGGCATTGTCGTTTAGGACACATAAACGAACGACGCATAAAGAGACTTGTTTCAACGAAACTTCTCAAACCATTTGATTACGAATCTTATGGTGTATGCGAGTCTTGCATATTAGGCAAGATGACTCGTGCTCCTTTCTCAAGTAAAGGAACACGAGCGAGTGAGGTATTGGGCCTTATACATACTGATGTGTGTGGCCCAATGACTATCACCGCTAGGGGTGGTTACAACTACTTCATCACTTTTACCGACGACTTAAGTAGATATGGGTATGTCTACTTAATGAGGCATAAGAGCGATGCTTTTGAAAAGTTCAAAGAGTTTCAAAGTGAAGTAGAGAACCAATTGGATAAAAAGATTAAAGTACTACGATCCGATCGTGGCGGTGAATACCTAAATAATGAATTTGATTCACACCTAAAAGATTGTGGCATAGTATCACAATGGACTCCTCCTGGCACACCACAGTTGAAAGGTGTGGCCGAAAGGAGAAACCGAACTTTATTAGATATGGTTCGGTCCATGATGAGTCTCACTGAGCTTTCTGATTCATTTTGGGGTTTTGCCATTTTGTCCGCAATATTTTCACTAAATCGAAGCCCGACTAAAGCAGCCAATAAGACACCATATGAGATATGGAAGGGAAGGGTTCCTTATTTGTCGTTCATGAGAATCTGGGGTTGTGAGGCATATGTTCAGAACAAGTCTGACAACAAACTCGCACCAAGATCCGACAAATGTCTATTTGTAGGGTATCCAAAGGAAACACAAGGCTATTACTTCTACAATCGTCACGAAAACAAAGTGTTTGTGGCACGTGACGCTGTCTTTCTAGAAAATGACTTCATTTCTAGAAGACAGAGTGGGAGAAAATTTGAACTTGATGAAGTCCAAGAGCCACAAACCGAAAATGAAGTGGAGGAAAGCGTTCCCTCCTCCTCGGACACGGTTGTTGTTCCCTTTGAACCTAGGAAATCCACGAGGATTAGTCATCCTCCTGATCGATACCTTGGTATTGTCGAGGAAGATGCGTTAGACATGTTGCTTTGCGAAAGTGACGAGCCTAACACCTACAAGGCGGCCATATCTAGTCGTGGTTCCATGCAATGGCTTCAAGCCATGCGATCCGAAATGGATTCTATGCGCGAAAACCAAGTGTGGGATTTGGTTGATTTACCTGAAAAGGTGAGACCTCTTCAGTGTAAATGGATCTTTAAGATCAAGAATGGCATAGATGGACATAGAGATGTCTACAAAGCTAGATTGGTGGCAAAGGGTTTTACTCAAGTTCATGGTCTTCACTATGACGAAACCTTTGCTCCAGTCGCAATGCTTCGCTCCATAAGGATTATCCTAGCGATTGCCGCATTTCATGATTATGAGATTTGGCAAATGGATGTCAAAACCGCCTTCTTGAATGGGATTCTAGAAGAGGAAGTGTATATGACACAACCAGAAGGTTTTGTAGATACATCTAATCCTAGGAAGGTATGCAAGCTTAAAAGATCCATTTATGGTCTTAAGCAAGCGTCCAGAAGTTGGAATCATCGCTTTGATCATGTTATCAAACAATATGGTTTTGCTCGAAGTGTCGAGGAACCTTGTTTGTACATGAAGTTTAGTGGGAGTAAGGTAACCTTTCTTGTCTTGTATGTGGATGACATACTTCTTATCGGGAATGACGTTCTGATGCTTGCTTCCGTAAAGGAGTGGCTAGGAAAGCACTTCCAAATGAAAGATTTGGGAAATGCACAATGTATTTTGGGTATTCGGATCCATAGAGATAGATCCAAAAGGACGTTGGTATTAAGTCAAGAAGCTTATATAGATAAGATTCTTGATCGATTCAAAATGAAAGACTCTAAGAGAGGCTTTCTTCCCATGAGTCAAGGTACCATTTTGTGCAAGTCACAGTGTCCTACCACACCCGAAGAAATTGAACGCATGAAGTTGATCCCATATGCTTCCGCGGTTGGATCAATCATGTATGCCATGACGTGCACTCGTCCCGATGTTTTGTATGCTTTGAGCATGACGAGTCGTTATCAAGCCAATCCAGGTGAAAGTCACTGGACAGCCGTGAAGAACATCCTTAAGTACTTGCGAAGGACCAAGGATTCGTTCTTAGTGTTTGGAGGGGATACTGAATTACGTGTAAGAGGTTACACGGATGCCAGTTTCCAAACCGATCGGGATGATTTGAAATCCCAATCCGGCTATGTTTATATGTTGAATGGAGGAGCCATTAGTTGGAAGAGCTCCAAGCAAAGTGTCACCGCGGATTCTACAACAGAAGCTGAGTACGTCGCGGCTTCGGAAGCTGCAAAGGAAGCTGTTTGGATTCGTCAGTTTTTGGAAGGACTAGGAGTAGTCCACTCCATCGAAGATCCTATCACCATATATTGTGATAACAGCGGGGCCATTTTTCAAGCAAAAGAGCCCAAGTCTAGCAATAAGTCTAGATATGTACTTAGGAAATACCACGTGATAAGAGATCTCGAGGAAAGGAAGGAAATCGATATATGTAAGGTTGGGACAGACGATAATATCGCTGATCCTTTAACCAAGCCTCTTTCAAAGGCTAAACATGATGGTCATGTTGTTGCAATGGGATTGAGAAAAGTCCCGGATTTTCCTTAAGTTATCTAAGATGTAATAATTGGATATTGTAGCAATTTTTACATTTATGATAATAGCATTCATTGATCGAGTTTCAATATGAACTTTTTGTTTAGTTTGACTAAACCCATACTTTGTTCATTCGAATGGATTGTGAGACAATCTTGAACCCTATTCAAGTGAACGTTTGAACATAGTATTTTTGCCCCTTGTCACTTAATGAGGTGACGACTCGGAGTGACAAGATTGTAAGTTGATCGATGGTTAGTTCAAGACCATGGGGTCATGGAGATGACTGGTCATTTACATAGGCAGACTGATTGTCACTCTGCCGGGCAGTGACCACAATAGAGTCCCTTATCAAATTAGTTGAAGCCTGGTCGTGGCGGGGATTTCTATTTTATTCCTATGAGTCGATTCTTTAGACTGGCGACCATTTATCTGAGTCGGTGCAGTTTCCGATTGGCTTAGGTTGGTGTCCTAAGTCGTGCCGTGAAAGGAGGCTGATGGGCATCTTCTGGGTCATGGTGATCTGCATTATACAGTATAAGTTGGGTCAACAGGAATTGTCCACCCACGTCGGGTACATACGTCCTTGGGCCACTCGAGGAGAAGTAACTGGAAATGCGTGGCCACGCTCGGAAATAGATCTATGGTAGATTTTCCGGTCAAACAGTTATTCTCCAGATCGAGAAAACCACTCTTATTATATTTAAATCACAAGTGCGACCTGAAAGACACCTTGTGATGAGTGGGAGGATGTGACATCAAAGAGACAAGAGAATCGGTAGCGCACAACTTGTGTAGACAAGTGGGAGACATTGATGGAGTAGCAGTACTCCGCAATATAGTGGCTACATGCACAACTTGTATCGGACAAGTAGGAGATTGTTGGAGCGAGTGTCCTCCACAATAGTGCATTGATATATTAAATCTCATGAGCGGAATATATTTGGGATAATTAGTACATTGATACTCCACGTCAGTTGATTAACGTAAATCGGTAACGCTCAGCTGACTAGAGTTAGACGTTATTGTCGTATGACGGCGGTGATCAACTGATCCCTTTCGGTCACACCTATAGGATGAGACCCAAATAGAAGACTAATTATTTGTATCTGATACAGCTAATTAGTTCCTTGCGTATATAGTGATATATGCATGGTAACGAGAGTTATTTATTGGAGATAGAGTTTGGAACTCTGTCCGATTAAGTTTATTAGTCTATTATACGATAATTGACTGAATAAATTTTACGTCTTATTTTAATATGATTAAATAAGACCTAATTTAGTATTTAAACGTTAATTACTAAATTAGTGGAGGTTTTGTATGCTTTTATGGGTTGTGGTAATTAGCCGTTAATATATTTACAAAGAGTTGTAAATTTAGCTAATTGATTATTATTATTATTATGGGACCTATTATACATAGATATAATAGTAATGTACTACTTAAAGAGTTAAGAGTATATTATTTGATGTGATCAATTATAGAGATAATTGATCATGTCACACATTGCATTTGTATGACAAATGACAAAATAAAATGGACCCATTTTATGTACATGTGTATGGTACACTAGTAAAAATAATGGCAATAGTGGTTGGTCTTATTTTTACTACAAGCATAAATAATAGTAATAATGACACTAGACACTAGACTTTAAGCATGCAAATAAAATAATGCATTTTAGTCTTCCCCATGTGGGGTGGCCGGTTTTGGGGTAGTAAAAAGGGGGCTCTTTGTTCTCTTTTTAACTTACCAATTCATTTTTGCATGATGAGCTTTGGCTTTTTACCTCATCTCTCCAAAACTCTCTCTAATACTAGTATTCATCTTTATTACTAAAGTAGTAATAGATTTATAATATTAGTGTTGTTTTATCACTACTATTATCTAGTTAATAATAGTGGTGACTATTTGGGTTAATCTTGGTGCAACTTAAAGGAGATCTTCTACATTGGAGATTCAAGGTTTTGGAGGATCATCCATACTATTATTAGCTCAAGAACAATAAGAAAAGGAGTTTTCTTATTGTGCCCAATATTTCCTCATTGTTTATGTAAGGAAATCTCTTCTTATATCTAGTTTTTGTCATTTGATGTCATGCATGTAACTAGATCTTTATATACTAAATTAACAAGTAATTTAGTAACTAATTAGAGGAGTCTAATTAGTGGGTCTCGGACCCTTCAGTAGGATGCCGTATTTTTTGAACTGGATGAGGGGGGTCATCTAGTTCTCTTGTTCTTCTTCGACGATGTTGACTGTCTGACGGGCAGTAGTGGATTTCTCATGCACAACATCAACCCAAACTGACCTCCTTATGTCTTGTAGGCTGAAGCTGGCCAGTTTTGACAGGGCGTCGGCCCGATTATTCTGTGATCGGGGTATTTGCCTGATTTCATAGGATTTTAGGCTTGATAATCCCTGCTTCACTTTTTCTAGGTAGGTGGCCATGGCCTGATCCCTAGCCTCATATTCTCCGTTGATTTGATTGGCAATGAGCTGGGAGTCAATTGCTAGTATAATCCGCTCTGCACCTGCAGTCTTAGCTAGATTTATTCCTGCAAGTACGACCTCATATTCCGCCTCGTTGTTTGATGCAAGGAAGGTGAATCTGAGCGCATGCTCAAAATCCACTCCTTCAGGGCTGGTCAGCATGACACATGCCCCTGCACCATTGGCCGTTGAGGACCCGTCAGTGTATACTGTCCATTCTCCGGCGGGAGGTTCCTCTTCCCCTGAATGAGAACATTCAGCCAGGAAGTCCGCCAGGGCCTGTGCCTTGATGGCTGGCCTAGGCTGGTATGATATCCCCAGTCCGCTTAACTCAATTGCCCATTTCAGCAGTCTTCCTGATTTTTCAAATTTTTCCAGTATCTTTTCTAGTGGCTGGTCGGTGAGGACCACCACGGGGTGTGCGTCAAAGTAGGGCCTGAGTTTTCTGGCTGCTATGACGACTGCATAGGCGGCTTTTTCTACCAAAGGGTAGTTTCTTTCAGCTGCACCCAGGGCATGACTTACAAAGTAGATGGGCTGCTGTGAGCCTGCTTCTTCTTTCAGGATGACTGCGCTCACCGTTGAGTTGGTGACAGCAATGTATAGGTACAGTTTTTCTCGGGCCACTGGTCTCGCCAAGGTAGGGAGCTTTTTCAGATGCTCCTTCAATTGTTCGAAGGCTTTCTTTTCCTCATCCTCCCATTTGAATTGCTTATTGCCTTTCAACACTTTGAAGAAAGGGGTCGACTTGTCTGCTGATCTGGCGATAAAGCGAGCCAGGGCAGCCATCCTGCCTGTGAGCCGTTGGATGTCTCTTATGGTCTTAGGCTCTGGGAGGTCTAGGACCGCCTGAATCTACTCGGGATTGGCGTCTATCCCCCTGGAGCTGACTAAGAATCCTAAGAATTTGCCAGATCGGACTCCGAACGTGCACTTTTTCGGATTCAACTTCATTTTGTATGAGCGCAGGGAGAAGAATGTTTCCTGCAAGTCCGCCAGGTGCTCCCTGTCCCCCTTGCTTTTGACAATCGCATCATCGATATAGGCTTCCAAGTTTCTCCCCTTTTGATTTTCAAAGACCCTGTCCACCAATCGTTGATAGGTAGCGCCTGCATTCTTCAGGCCAAATGGCATCATTTTATACATGTATGTTCCATGACTGGTTATGAAGGCACACCTTACCCTGTCAGGCTGCCAGAGGTACACTTGATGGTACCCTGAGAACGCATCCAGGAAACTTAACGTGGTATATCCACTAGTGGCATCCACCAGTTGGTCTATCCTGGGCAGGGGGTAGCAGTCCTTTGGGCAGGCTTTGTTAAGATTTGTGAAGTCTACGCACATTCTCCATGCGCCTGATGACTTCTTTACCATCACAACGTTCGCCAACCACTCAGGGTAGTTACAGACCTCAATGAAATCTGCTTTCAAGAGTTTTTCTATCTCCTCTTTTATCGCCGCGTCTTTTTCTACGGACATATTTCTTTTCTTCTGCTTTACAGGGCGGGCTCCGGGTTAACGTTCAGCTTGTGAACAATAAAAGCCGGGTCGACCCTTGGCATATCATCTGTAGAGTAAGCAAACACGTCCCTGTTTTCTCTCAAGACTACAATTAACTCCTTCTGGTAGGACTCCTCCAGGTCGGCCCCTATGAGGACCTGCCTCCCTGGTTCTAAGTCCACCAGCATGCTTTCCCCTTCAGGCTCTAAGTGGGCTGCTTTTTGCTGGGCAGCCGGGATTTCACCCTCCCTGTTGGGGGAAACTTCGGCTTTTCGTTTTCCTTTTCTTTCTGTTTCATGGGCTTGCAGGGCCACGAAGTAACAGTGTCTGGCTGACTCCTGATCCCCACGGACCTTCCCTTCCATGCCAAAGTCTGTCACATAGGCTATGGTGAGGGCCCTGATTGACACAGCGGCTTCGATTTCGTCCAGGGTGGCCCGCCTTATCAGGGCGTTGTATGCAGACTTTGCATCCACCACAACAAATGACGCCCTGACATTCCTGGCAGAGGCCCCTTCCCCGAATGTTACCGGTAAGTCGATAATCCCCACAGGAAGTACACCTGCCCCACTGAACCCATACAAAGATCCAGGGGCTGGCTTAAGATGTCTTTTCTCTAAGTTCATTCTTTCAAAGGCGTCCTTGTACAAGAGGTTTATGTAGGCGCCAGTGTCCATCATGCATCTCTTGACAATGTGATTGCTAATCTCAAGAGTTAGAACCAAAGGGTCACTGTGTGGGTACACTACTCTCCCTGCGTCTTCAGGGGTGATGCTCAAGGTGGTGCCCCTTGGGCTTCCTGCTTTTTCGGCGTAGCAAAACTGGTTCCGTAATTCGCGGATCTGCCTTTTCTGGCTTTCGTCTGCTTGTTCGTCCCTCTGCATCCCCTGACACTACATGAATTACCATGCGATTTTGAGCTGAACCCTCAGGCTTGTCCGCCGCCTCCTTTTGGGATTTGTTCTTTGCTGCATAGTTACTCAGCCAGCCGTTTCTTATGAGTTTTTCTATCTCGTCTTTTAAGTGTCGGCATTCTTCAGTGGTGTGGCCTATGCAATCATGGAACGTGCAGAATTTTTTAGGACCCCTTTTGGGCTGCGCGGCTTATTCGGGCGATTCCATTTTGCTGTTTCCTTCTCCAGCTCAAAGATTTCTGCCCTCGGCCTGTTGAGGGCCGTGTAGCTGTCAAACCTTGGCTGGTAAGTTGTGCGTTCTTTCTTGGGGGTATCCCCTTTCTCTTTCTGTTTGCCTGGCTCGTTTCTGCCACGTCCACCCTACGGTCCCCCGTGCGGCCTTGCTTGGCCTGCAGGAGTGTCCGGCAGGCTGTGAAACTCTTCTTGAAGAATGAACCCTTCAGCAATTTTTCTGGCTTTTGCCAGGGTTTCAGGTTGGGCCCTGATCATCTGGTTCTTCATCTCCCCTAGGAGCAGGGAGATTGTCAGGGCGTAGGCAGCAGTTGAATCATCAATCTCCCTGACTTGTTGGTAGGACAAGTCGAATCTCTTTAGGTACTCCCTGACGCTCTCGCCCTTGTTCTGCTTTAGGGTCATAAGATCAAAACGAGTGAGTCGTCTCCTCTTGTTCCCTACATATTGTTCAAGAAATGCTTCGGCTAACTCTATAAAGAAACTGATTGACCCCTGGCGAAGGTCCCTGAACCATCCCTGTGCAAGCCCTACAAGGGTGGTTGGGAAGATTTTGCACCAGATCGCATCATCCACATCATACATGCCCATGTGACTTTCAAATGCCGCCAGATGGTCCTCTGGATCTGCAGTCCCGTCAAACTTGACTGTGGGCATTTTGATCTTTGGGATGGGGTGCTCTTGTACGTCAGGATGGAGAGGGGTCTTCGTGGGCCTGCCTACCACCCGTGACCTGCTTTCCCCAGACTGATTACCGTGAACATCCTATTGTCTAGGGGCCGGTTTCCTCGTACTGGGGGAGCAGTGCTTTGGTGGTTGTCTGCTGGTCGCCTCATCTTCTGTGTCAAGGGAGGGTTGCCTGGACCGCTTTCTCCAGGATTGACCGAGGTTGTCATCCTGGTGATACCTTGACTCGAGCGGCTGCCCCCGGTTAAGCCTAGACTGCAGGCTTTGGGACAGCCCTGGAGCTGGTTGTCCTTTTGCTGCCGGTGTTAACCTGGAAAAGACTCCGCTCTGCTTTTCTCCCAGGCGTCTAGATGCAGGCTCCCTGTGCTTCATTCGATCCCGCAGTCCCTGAGACAAACCTCTCTTCTCCCGGGACGTGGACTCCGTAGTGTGTATAGAGAATGCCTGTTGTTGAGCAGGCGGTTCCTGGCTGCCTGCTGTGATACGCCTCTGCGCCTGTGCGTACACTTGAGCTGTTCTCCTTGCCTTCCTCTGGGCATTTCTGGCGGCGGTTCGCTTCGTGCCTCCAGCCCCCTCTCTGCTTACTAAGCGGGGCTGTCTGGGGGTCGTTGCGACCCTGCCTACCAGGTCTTCAGGAGTGAACTCCTGGTTAAGCATTGCGGAGAAGAAGGCAGCTGTCTGTACCATCTGAGCTGGGGTTAGGTTCAGGGTGTGCCCTGGATGTGCCCCCTGCCCTGGTGCTACAGCTGTATACGGCATGCCCAGGAGACTGGTTCCCCCTACCCCAGGGATCGTGGCGGTGGGAGCCCTCTCTGGCTGAGGCATGCCGTATAGAGGGTCACCGGTGGGACCGTCGGACCTATCCCTACACTAGTGTCAACGATCTCAGGCATGATTACCTTGATTGGTTAGTTTTTGTAATTGGGAATGGTTGATTTTTTTGGGTAATTCGTGGATACAACCAGATCTTCCCCACAGACGGCGCCAAATTGTTCCGGTATTGGAATCAATCTAACCCGATTTGGAATTCGGGTTCGTATTGTTCGATGTTGCTTTGAATTAACAATCGGTCGATCTTGCCAAATTCTCCTTCCTCCTACTACACTGGTCGGACCTTCCCGGCGGAATGGGCTGGCTCCCTGCACACAGAATGCACAGGGCCTCGGAGGTTGTCCGAGGAAACCCTCTTCGATGCCTAAGTCAGTCCGTGAATGCCTTAAGGAACCTAGCTCGTGAGGAACTAGGTGGCGTTTTTAGAGCAAGAGTTCTAGAGAAAGAAAATCCAACCTCTTTCTTGTGGTAAATAGATGAGTATTTATACCTTCCCACAAGAGAGGGAAGTAGAGGGAGGATGGGTGGATGAGGAGGTGACAAGTGGATTCACCTCATCCACCCATTCTCATTTACCTTAGGCGAAATGACGAGGAGGTCCCTTGGCGGTCCCTGCGTTGCCTGTGGAGAAAGGCCAGAAGACATGCCGGTAGGGGTTATGCGAAGACTGGGTTTGGCAGACCGCCCCTCCCTGTCGGGCAGGCGGTCATCTGAAGTTCCCCTTGGGCTCTCTTTTTAGTGACTTTGCTCTGATTGTCTGCCAAGCCGGTTCCCGGGCTCCTTGGGTAGAGCCTTCTGAGAGCCTGCTTAGCAGGCTGTCCGGAGCAGGCTGCCGACCCTCATCAATAAGTATTGAATTATAACTTATTATATAACTTATTATAAATTATTATAGTTTATAATTTGAATTATATAAAGCATAGAATTATATATAAGTAGAATTATATAACTTATTATATAGAATTATTAATATAAACATAAATATACGACAAACATTTACGGAAATAAATAGATTAAGTTTTTGGGACAATTTGAACTTAGTTTGATGTGAAGGTGACGTCTGAAATTTTCATCGATAACTTGTTTGTAGTCATATAATGAAAGCATGGACGTCGTAAATATTTATATAAAATATTAATCGTCAACGTAATATCGTTTTTTGTTTTTTTTGTTATCCAATCTGTTAGGGTAATAAGTGTGTAATAATTTCTGAATATATATAGTTTTATTTTAAATAGATGGCGGATAAAAGGAAAAGTAAGGTTGAGGGTGACCGGGTTACTGGTAGGGTGATGACGGCTTCTAAGCGTAGGCAGAGGGGTCAAGCTGCCATGGGACCACCGGAGGCGTCGACTGCCACGCAGCCACCAGAGGAACTAGTCGTTCCTCTAGTGGAGAGTAGGAGTTCATCGGACGTACGGTCGCAGTCTAGTAGTGCTCGCGCCCGATTTGTCACGCATGGTGAGCCACCATCTTCACAGGCGACGACCGTGTCGGGGGGCGTCCCCGAAATATCTCGGTTCGTCCAGTCTCACAACCTGAACTTGTACTTCGATGACCACGCCCGACAGTACGAGATTCCGGATGACATTCCCGTTCAGGACGATAAGCATGACGAGGAGCGTCCAATTCAGAAACGATCAACGCAAGGCGTTATATATAAGAAGGGGCCACATGGTCAGTTTGCGGGAACCATCGGTTCATCCAGCTCGACTGCTAACCCTAGACCGGGGAAAGACATGACTTGGCGCCTTGTGGGACCTAGGCCCGGTGGGCCTATTGATCCATCGGTCATTTCGAGCTTTGGGGGTCACATTGCACACCGCTTGTGGTCTCAGCCAGAGGCGCCATCTGTCATGATTAAGAAATATGATCATCCTGGCCATTTGAGAATATTGGCTGAGTTTGATCATGACACTACGACAATCGCCGCTCTTCAGGAGAGTGGGTGGATGCAGCCTCGGTAATGTGTTCTCGATCGTTTGGACGTTCCGCTTATTACAGCGTTTGTGGAGAGGTGGCAGCCTGACACGAACACATTTCACATGCCGTTCGGAGAGATGACGATTATGTTGCACGATGTCGCTCGGATATTGGGGCTGTCTATCGAGGGTTAGGCGTGTGTGGTCCGTAATGATGTAGATGCTCTTGTTGATTCGTGGGCCGCTGTGATGAACTATTTCGAGCGGACTGACCAGCAGATGAAGAGTTGTATGCCTGGATCGACTGCACCTATTTACAGGAATGATGGTGTACTCTCGACAGTTGTGCACTCATTCATGCGGAATGGGAGCATTGCGCAGAAGGTGGAGGGGTATTTCATATCGCTGCTGGGGGACTTTCTGTTTGTCGATAAGTCCAGTGATCGTATTCGTCCAGCCGTCTTTCCACTAACAAACATGGTTCCGGCCATTCGTGATTATGCATGAAGAGCGGGTACGTTAGCCTACTTGCATAGGCAGTTAGGGATGTCCTCGAGGGCGGACTGCTCTGGTATTGGTGGTTGTTTGACTCTGCTACAGGTCTGGATTTGGGAGTACTTTCCAGATTTTCAATCGGGCGGTCCACGAGATATTTCACCGACGGCTCCACGCGCGATGGCTTGGACTGGTATTGGTCATCCTCTGATGCACGACAACAAAGTTAAGGAGTATCGTGCTGTTCTGGATCAGATGACAGCAGATCGTGTGTTGTGGGAGCCATTTGGTCATCGACCGCAGCAGTTTCATCCGACCACCACCTTCATAGGGACGTTGCGCTTCATGGACATAGTTGAGCCGTACCAGGCTGATCGGGTGCTTCGACAGTTAGGCTGCGTGCAGATCATTCCCTCTGATATGCCTGCACCTGATCAAGAGTATCGGCCAGCGCACGGAGGAAAGGGGTACAAGGTCAGGTACGGTGGCCGTATGAGGATCAGCCTTGGACTAATATCCGGGCTCATCGTATAATTCCTAGAGCCATTTCCAGGGAATTTGAATACCCGGGTGAGATGGCTCTGGATTACATGGAATGGTACGGGAGAGTATCTCATCCGTGGATCATACCTCCAGACGACGACGAGGAGGAGGAGCAGGTGATGATGACCGAGGGATCACAAGCGGTAAGAATTAATAAAGTATTTAATCATTCATTTACGTATGTTTAATTTTATAAATGATATTGTACAACTTTTTTATATGGTTGTCGCTTACTGTGTTTCAGGCGGCGATCTCGTTGATGCAACGATTCGCAGCACTACATCACTTCGCTGACGATCCGGAGGCCTGGCTAGCATTCTTGGACCAGCTGTACCAGTCGTACAGACCGTTGCTTCCGCCTCCCCCCCGTCACGTCTTTCCAGAAGCGAGGGAAAGCGCGGCCGTCGTTGATTTTATTTTCACCATGGATTTTTCCAGCATGTTGCATCATGGATTATTTAGTATTTTGTTTGTAACTTTTACGTTGGACTAGTAGCGGTATTTTCAGTTTCGTATTTCGTTCTATTTTTATGTTGGAGTTTTTTCTAGCAAGAAACTTTGAACTTAAAATATCTTTGGTATTTTGTCTGTTTTTTTAATGTTGGATTTGTAGCGGTATTTTCCTTTTCGTGTTTGCTGCAGTACCAGTATTTTTTTTCAGTAATCAGCTGCGTATTTTTCGTAGTTAAGAAAATATCATACAAACGTAGATTGCCATAACAACTAGCAGTACGAAAGTTTACACACAAGAACAAGTACCATACAAACTTTGATACAGTACGGTGCTTAGTCAATCGTCCGGGATCACAAATGGTCTGTTCCGGGCTCCAGGGTAACCCATAGTCGGGGGAGTTAGGAAATAATCTGCCCACATGTCCTTCCACATTTTGTGACGCGCACGATACAGGCTACGATAATGTGCTGTAGACCGATCACGGACACCTTTCCAAAGAGGATGCTTTCTCGGCATTGGACAGTTTTCTGTCATTCGTAGCCTCAACCAATGTGCACCTGTGTTCATTATCCACAACACTCCAAAAGGTACATGGTTACCCGGGAAGACCCTCAAAGGATAGTATGTAGCACACTCCATTGTCGATGATAATCGACATACGACCTAATTGTGGTGTGTTGCGAAACCAAACAGATCAATGTCGTGGAGCCAGTGTGCTGGCGGTACGGATATGGGCTCATTGTGCCTATACGCCACATTGCCGCCTCGACACCTCCGTCCAATGACGTCGCGTATACATTCAAGTATAAAGGATCCTTAATCTCACCGAACAATACCATCCTCTGTTTTATGAAACTTGATTCTTCACCCGTAACAGCATTGGAGAAAACTCGAAATCCGCAGTATCCGTCCGGAATAACATCATACCAGGCAACCAAAAATTGATGCATAAAACAAACTAGCAACTGAGGAAACGGAAACGTGTCTGTAGTGTAATTCTGCTCCAGGGGGCCGTTTGGGGTAGAGGCCCACGATCTATCAGTGGACTCAGTGTTAGCTTCTTCGGACGGACCTGTTGTGTTGGTCGACTGCGACCTTCACGGATTGGAAGACTTATCAGTCCTAGCAGTCTTCTTTCTGGCATGCTCTACTCGGCTCAGTAACCTACCTATACCGGATGACTTTCTCGGCTTGGGATTTGGTGAAGGGACGACTAACCCTGACTCCTCGGGATGTAACGCAGAATTTAAAACGTCAATGTAATGATCCCACATGCATGGATCGCTCTTCCGAATCTCGTCAATAAGCCCGTCTAAGGTGAAAACGTCACTGGCTGGCAAAGCTTCCTCCCCGCTATACACAAGAGTTCTCCAATACACGTGAACATCATCCAACTGCACACGGCCCTCCCGAGCCATTATTTTGTGCATCGTACACGCACACGGCAACCCACAAGTTCTCCTAAGAACACAAACGCAATCGTCGTACACACGGTCACCTAACTTGTACATTCTAACCAATTCTGCCTCGAGCATCTTCAACGCCTTACGACTAACACGAAGTCTCAAGTTTTTGAGAACCGGTGACATTGCTACGAATCTTTTAGTGCTTGACTTCTCCAACTTCACTCGTACCGCTAAATGCTGACGACCGATCTGTTTGTCTATTCTTTCGAACAAGCGATCCAATGCAATGTAGCAGTTGACGTACCAAGAGCTTTCTTAAGTGCTGCATGTGCGGACTCAACAATAGAGGTTGTCGTGTTACCAAAATGGAGAACATGATTCGTGTACGCATGAAGAAAGTTTCGATCATATGTCTTCAACCAAATGTCACTTATGTAAAGCGGGATTCCAGTTAGCTCGTACCTTTGTTTGAAGTCATCCCAAGCTGCGACCACATCTGGGACGGTATTGGCATACAGTACTCGTTCCCAAGCATATTTCATGAAATTCTCAACAGCAGATTTGCGCTTCCACACTTTATGGGCACAAATTTCAACACAGTTTGTAATATGCCAAGTAATAAATAACAAATTCTGGGTACATGGAGTTGGAAATACACAAGAGGAATGACCTCCACCGACCCCATCTCTTGATCGATCACAATGACATTCGGTATCTTATCACCAGTAAGCATTCGTAACTTACGCAACACCCATATATACGAAGGCTTGTCTTCATATCGGAGGAGGGCATAGGCGATGACGAAAGATTTTTGAACAGGTGTAATCCCAACCATCTCCACTAATTTCATATCGTACGTGTTCGTTTTGTAGGTTCCATCCATGATCACGACTTGATGGTAAGTCCGGAATATTTTAACAGACTCGGGATCCGCCATGAATATATGCTCCACCTCCAACGTAATCTCATTCTCGAAGAAAAAGTGGACGTACTGCTCCCTACGTGCTAGAACAAGCATATGCTCAACTGCGTTCCTCCCTTCTCTTGGCGCAGCCCTTAATTTAGCCCCAATATTGTATATCGTGTTTATCGAAGGACGAGGCTTATCTGAGTTCATGTTATGAAGGTCCTCCATAACTTTAGCCGGTTGCACATGCACCTTCAGAGATGTAATAACGAAAGCCTTCTCAGCATCAGTCAGAGCTGCTCGACGACAGTGACCGTCATCGTACTCACGTAAATTGTGATTATGTACACCAACTGGACCCACGGTAAGAATCCATCTCTTCCGATCAAGGGTTTGACAGGCTTTCACCCAGAATCTGCAACCAATCTTCTTAGATTGCTTTGAACCTACCTTTGGATTAGCGTATCGATCACACTTGAAGTAATTAGCGCCGAGATCTGAGAGCACATCTCTTCGACTTTGACGCTGGTTGCTGGCTTTCACTAGGTTAATTCCGATGGCTAACGCTATTTCGTTAGCGTAATCAAAAGCTTCGTTCGAGCTACCCAAGGGGGCGCAAATATGAAGCAACAACGATAGTCAATGTCGTCCCCACCAAAATCCTCCGGGTACACCTAAACAAAAAATATTTTAGTGAACATTAACTACAAAAACTCCTAAATCAAAAACATAAACGACCATTTTACAACGTAACTTATAATGAAACTTAAAATAAACAAACGTGACAAGAACATTTCCACGTTGAAACGTTTAAAAAATGTGACAAGAACAATTCCTAAATCACGCTGAAATGTTGTAATGTACGCTGAAACGTTTAAAAAATGTGACAAGAACAATTCCTAAATCACGCTGAAATGTTGTAATGTACGCTGAAACGTTAAAACATTTCCACCAAAAACAGACGCTGAAACGTTAAAACAAAACAAAAAAAAAAGAAAAGAAAAAAAAGAGGACAAAACGTGAACATTTCACGTTTCACGGATATGTAAAACATGAGATTGTCATGTTTTACCGATCTGTAAAACGTGACATTCTCACGTTTTACAGATTCGTGAAAAGTGAAATGTTCACGTTTTGGGGATCCGCAAAACGTGAGGATGTCACGTTTTACAGATCCGTAAAACGTGACATTCTCACGTTTTGCACTTTATTACGTATTATAGATCGTCTTTTTCTACGTGAAATTAAAAAATTGTTTTACTACTAGCGAATATACGTACAGGAGATCGTCACTAGAGAATCGAACATCCTACGATAGTTATAATTCAACTTGAACAATGCTCCGAAATACTATAGTTACAAGTTAAAGAAAACAAGTAAATACTAAGTAATACCGAGAAAACTAACCCCGAAATGTAAATATGGTTGCCCGGTCCCCATTAGTTTTAGATCGAATGAAAAATACGTAAACACAGGCTCCACCCAATATACTATTTTTTAAGTTTGAAGAGAGAGAAAATTAAGTAATAGAGTAATGAAGTGTCGGGTGGTGGAGGGATCACAACCCATAAAATAGGACAAAAAACTGGGGAGAAGACAGTTTTAGAAAAAAAAAAAACCGTTACATTATCGAGTAATTAGTAATGTTAATATAATAGTAACGTTATTCAAAAAGTAATTAGTAACGTTAATGAGGTAAGTTACAAGAGGGACAAATGCGTCAATTCACATTATAAAGCGCCGACAACCCAGCTGAAACGATGACGACAAAGAATAGCTGCTAAGGACTGGGATGTTGGTCGTGGGTAAGTGGCCCAGGGAGATTTTCTTTGACACAGCTCAGCTCACATGGGCTGGTCTAGTAGACCCATCCATGTCTTCTTGACTTCCTTATTAGACATGACCGAACTTCCTTAGTCCACTAAAACAGCAAAGTGACATTCATTCATATTAACTCCCAAACCGTTTTAAACGCAAGATGCAAGTCAACAATCAATTTTCTCATAAAGCCGAAAATCACGCTTGTCCTCATCCACTGATTGATTACATGCATAGTTCATCCAAGCTAAGGTCAGCTGGTGTTATTGGATAATGCTTAGACGTACTCCGTACTCCTTGTAGTTGCTCTCACATTTACAGATCAACGTATTATTTACGGATTACGGAATATATATGTTTACAATATAATGCATACTATGTTAGAGGGTCTATTATGATGTATTCATGTGTGATCTCGTAGTTTGGTATTGTTTATTTCAGGTTATGTCATCCTTCCGTCTCGATTATTTTTCACTTTTATTTTTGTCATAAAGATTAGTAAGGGAGGACGGGAACATTTGTAAATCTTTTTATTAGATGACATGTAGGTTAAAATTTACGTGATGATCATAAATAATATTTTCAAAATGGAAAGACAAACATAATTGAGACATTCTAAAATGAAATAGATAAACGAAATGTTAGGTGATGAATTGATTAAGAAATGGGGGTTGATTAAGTGGAAGAAGATGAAACAACCGTTAAAACTAACGTCTATTAGTGTTTTTTTGACGGAATTTAGGTTTTGGTGTCGTTTGACAGTAAAGTTTATGTGGTTTTGGGCAAAAAAAACTACGGGCGTCTTATTTATAGAAGCCTCAAAACTCTATTTCAATATACGTATGTTGTATTCTATTCTACCTTCAATTACTTCTATTATTTCCATTTCAAGTCTCATACAAGATTTTGTGATATTTCAATTGTTTGACATGTAGTAAAACTTTACTAATTATTAGTCTCGCATCCTAAAACATTCCGACTACTAATATATGCATTAAATTGCATAGGCAAATACAATTCACTTTCTAGGTTTCAATACAATGTTTGTCATGCATTTAATTTCAATTGTCTTACTAAAGAGCTCACTAAAACATTAAAACATCAATCAATCAACATTTTAGTAGAGGCTGTTTTTTGCGAGCGGGGTTGGGTGTCCAACTAGCTAAAAGATGTTTCAACACGTACCTTCACCCACCTATTACTCAATTCTCTTGGTTCAGGATGCCTGAACCATTAGGCTACGAGAGTCGTCATTCAATTTTACAAGTGCAAAAGGATGAAACACATAAACTTTAGCATCCTAGATGTAAAGTGGATTCGAATTGGTCCAAATTCGCACAAAGTTCAATGACAACTTTGATCCTTGGCCTCTTTGATTTAGATTTAATTTCAGTCCGATATTCAGTTTACCATGGAACCGTGCATGTCAACTAAAAGCACGCAAAAACCACGATTTAGCCCGCATGTGAACTTTTGTCATCATGTTCGAATTACGATAAATATATCTTGTAACTCCCTTCGCTAATTAGCGTTGTAGCGGGATGCATGGTTTTATGGACCCATGATGTCGATCCATTAATTCATGATGCGTGTCGTTTCCGCAGTCAAAATTAAATTTATAAACACTACTAACTCTACGGTAGATAGGGTAAGTAGAGGTCGATCCCACAGAGACTGACGTTATTATCTTAGAAAATTTATTATTTAATAGTTAGATATATAGAAAGGGGGGGTTTTCTTGGTTTTGAACATAATAATAATAAATAAAAAAACATAATAATAAATAAAAAATATTAATCATAACAATATTCGAGACATGCAATATATGATATAGTCGGGTTAATCATCGATTCACTTAATTAGACCCAAATAGATCGGTAACTATTTAATCCCTTGTAAGCAAGTAAATTAACAGTTTTATCTTTCTTACTCGTTAAACTCCGTAACCACGCAAGTTTAATCCTAACTAAATTAGATCGACTCAACCATGTAAGCACGAATCAAGTCAATAAATTTAATCGCGTTAAGAACACCAATCAATTGAATTATATAGAACCAGAAAGCTGCAATTAAATATAACTCAATTATCATACAAAATTCTAGTAATTAAATTAGACCAGTAAGCTGCAACCTAATTTAAAACACTATTGATTTAACAATCGACTCATGTAAATAATCTAGGTGATCAAGCTAAATTAATAAACATGAAAACAACAGTCAAATCGTGAATTTCATACGAATATCAAAGTACTAATTAAACGTTAAAACAATAACGTAATCTCATAACTCATTGACAATAATCGATACATTACATGTTCGAATAACTGAAAGATTAAACTAAATAACTAATTAAACGATAAATAAACTAAATAAAATAGATAGATACAACCGTTAGATAAATTAGGAGTTGAATTGATCGCGTCCCGCATTTCAATCCGGTTGAATTTATACCGACCTTGGCCATGAAGGCCAAGGCTTTCGCCCTATTCCTATGTATGTGTTTTTTGTGGCTCCTTGTTCTCCCTTACTTCTTTTCTCCATTAAAGCCCTAATGCATCCTTTTATAGTGTTAATTTGGTTCCAGTGAAATTATTTCTTTCCTTAATTAATTGGTATTCTTCTTACAATTCCACATCTTCTCTTTCCTTTTTACACCGGATTTTCTTTCCTTTTTTTTCATTATGAGCTGATGATTTCAAGCTTGATTTCGACCCATTAGATGATGGAAATTGATTTTGCTCTCTACAACAAAGTTGTTCATCTCAAACTTAGCTTCCCGATGTATGTTGATTTGCTTTATTCCGACATCGTATGAGTGAGATATTGTCGTCTTAAGACAGACCTGCAAAAATACATACGATTTTGGTAGTCTCGCAATCTTAATCCATGTGGGTTATTATTAATTAATTAAAATATATATTAAAAACTCAATTTAGCACAAAAATATCAAAAGTTTAATAATAAACCCAACTTACATAAAATAATCATTTTAACTCAAATATTACGAAAGACGACATAAAAAATATAATATTAAAGGGGTAAAAATACGCATAAATATCGACTTATCAAATTCCCCCACACTTAGTCCATTGTCGTCCTCGACAATGAGAACTCAAGAGTTAAAACGAAGAATCAAAACATTAACCCTCCAAGATTTCAAACCAATCAAAGTAGGTACAATCGACGACAAACTAAAGATATTTTATAAGTTAGTAAGTTAGTAAGGTTAACGATACAAATTACGAGTTAGATTAGCAAGTAATATATACATAAATTTCACCTCCACTATAAACTATTCAATTAATTAATTTAACAACATATAATATTTTAAATCGCTTCTAAATCTAAATTAGAAATAAACTCATTATTCTTCCCACTTATTTAACTACCTTCTAAAAATTGGGTAAGAATTGACTCAAGAAGACGGGTTTCAGCAGTTTAAGGTCTTAGGGGAAGGGGATCTACTTTCGGTACATTCCTATTACCAGTTCAGTATGAGGATCGTCCTCCCGAGCATATAAGTCAAACTAGATACCTCTTCACACTTTTTCCGCTCTTATTTATTTTATTTTTTTCTCTATTTTTTTTCTTTTTTAATTTTCTTCGTATGATCTTTTTCGTTTATTCGTTTTTTTTCAATTTTTTTTTCCAATCAAGTGATCCATGTAGCGAGCTTTCAACCAATGACTCCCGCCCTTCCGGACAAGGCATTAGGCATTCTCCCAATCCCATTAGGACTAGGTTCCCCTCGGATTTACTAACTCGAGTCACGAGACCGATTCACTCACTCTTGAGGCATCTAATCTTCCTTATAGCCCTAATTAGGAGTCACCTACGAAAGTAAATTAATTGAAACAAGACCGGCTTACCGCCCGTACCTCCAGAGTCAACGAAAAAAAAGTTAAGGTAGCTCAAACAAGTGGTATTCTTTATAATTTATTTGTAACTTAAATTTAAAAGAGACTTAAAATACCATCTATTACTAAATTAATTAATCCAAGTCTAATCGGGAGGAAAAATAAATGCATACACAAAAACAAATTTAAGTTTGTAACAATTAAAGTTAAAGTTAATATTTTTTTTTAAAAAAAAAGTTAGATTAGAATTTGTCGTCGACTTCCCTATTCTAGTTAGTCGAATAAAAACAAAAGGTTTTTTTAAACAATAAGCTCCATTTTTTAAAAAATTTCCACTTTTTTTCCGCAAGAGAATTAAATTTTGCATTTTTTCCGTAAGAATTAACCACTCCCCCACACTTAAACTCGACATCGTCCTCGATGTCAAAAATAGACATTGAGAACTTAAACTTTAAGCATATAGAAAAAATAAGAGGGTGTGGGGACTTAGCGGATTCCAATTATTCGGTGGTTGGTGATACCATGTTACTTGGATACAAAAATATCATTGTTCCCTTGTTTTCCATGCACCAAGCGAAATAATCAACCCGACACCAACTCAAAAATCCTTTTACAATCTGCAAAATATAACAATGATCGAGGAAGTGTAGCACAAAGGATACAAAACACACACAACATCGATAGGAAAATAAATAAAAATAAAAATAAAACTATAATAATCAAATTAATAAATTAAAGATTTTTTTGGGCAACCGACACTATTAACATCCCCTTACAAAGGTTGCGAAACTCAGGGAGACACTTAAGCCGACTCAACTAATAAAACAAAAATATACTAGTAATAATAAAAATAATAATAATAAGATAACGTCTAAGACAATAAACAATCAGTCCCCGGCAACGGCGCCAAAATTTGATGCGTGTCGTTTCCGCAGTCAAAATTAAATTTATAAACACTACTAACTCTACGGTAGATAGGGTAAGTAGAGGTCGATCCCACAGAGACTGACGTTATTATCTTAGAAAATTTATTATTTAATAGTTAGATATATAGAAAGGGGGGGTTTTCTTGGTTTTGAACATAATAATAATAAATAAAAAAACATAATAATAAATAAAAAATATTAATCATAACAATATTCGAGACATGCAATATATGATATAGTCGGGTTAATCATCGATTCACTTAATTAGACCCAAATAGATCGGTAACTATTTAATCCCTTGTAAGCAAGTAAATTAACAGTTTTATCTTTCTTACTCGTTAAACTCCGTAACCACGCAAGTTTAATCCTAACTAAATTAGATCGACTCAACCATGTAAGCACGAATCAAGTCAATAAATTTAATCGCGTTAAGAACACCAATCAATTGAATTATATAGAACCAGAAAGCTGCAATTAAATATAACTCAATTATCATACAAAATTCTAGTAATTAAATTAGACCAGTAAGCTGCAACCTAATTTAAAACACTATTGATTTAACAATCGACTCATGTAAATAATCTAGGTGATCAAGCTAAATTAATAAACATGAAAACAACAGTCAAATCGTGAATTTCATACGAATATCAAAGTACTAATTAAACGTTAAAACAATAACGTAATCTCATAACTCATTGACAATAATCGATACATTACATGTTCGAATAACTGAAAGATTAAACTAAATAACTAATTAAACGATAAATAAACTAAATAAAATAGATAGATACAACCGTTAGATAAATTAGGAGTTGAATTGATCGCGTCCCGCATTTCAATCCGGTTGAATTTATACCGACCTTGGCCATGAAGGCCAAGGCTTTCGCCCTATTCCTATGTATGTGTTTTTTGTGGCTCCTTGTTCTCCCTTACTTCTTTTCTCCATTAAAGCCCTAATGCATCCTTTTATAGTGTTAATTTGGTTCCAGTGAAATTATTTCTTTCCTTAATTAATTGGTATTCTTCTTACAATTCCACATCTTCTCTTTCCTTTTTACACCGGATTTTCTTTCCTTTTTTTTCATTATGAGCTGATGATTTCAAGCTTGATTTCGACCCATTAGATGATGGAAATTGATTTTGCTCTCTACAACAAAGTTGTTCATCTCAAACTTAGCTTCCCGATGTATGTTGATTTGCTTTATTCCGACATCGTATGAGTGAGATATTGTCGTCTTAAGACAGACCTGCAAAAATACATACGATTTTGGTACGTAGTCTCGCAATCTTAATCCATGTGGGTTATTATTAATTAATTAAAATATATATTAAAAACTCAATTTAGCACAAAAATATCAAAAGTTTAATAATAAACCCAACTTACATAAAATAATCATTTTAACTCAAATATTACGAAAGACGACATAAAAAATATAATATTAAAGGGGTAAAAATACGCATAAATATCGACTTATCAATTCATAGTGCTCATAACCTCTGATCTTCTTGTAACTGGAAATAAAGATCAAAGTCGAAAGATAAGTTTAATGACTTCTTCTTTTGTGTGTAAATCATTCCGTTGAGTTCGAATTCGAATGGGGAACTAACGGCCTCGATCAAAAATGGTAAAGCTCACTTTATCTTGATCAGTTTTAACACTTACGTACTTTTCAATGACTCGAACCGTACCCAAGAGAAGTTAGTAAAAGAAAAATCAATTTAACCGACATGAAACTCAACTCGTTTGATCTCGATCTGATGAATTAGAACAACCCGTTAACAATTGATCCAAGGATGACGATCGTAAGATAGGGTTTAGTAATGGCTATACATAAACGACCAAATGAAGCAAAAGTAAAGTGTGATGTCCCTATATAATGTCACCATTGGGGATTGATATAGCCTGGATGATAGCAAGAGGCACTAACATCACTTTGTTTTCTTTTATCTAGCTAGCTTGATCATAGTTGGCAATCCGATCCTTGTAGTTGTGGGCTACTGTGGCAGCCTGGAAAAATAACGCGTTACAGTCCATCTTATAGATAAAGCTTTTATAACTATTAGCCACATATTTATATTTTCCACTTTATCCCAAAAACACAAATCAAATCAAATCAAATACATACTCCTTAATTAATTAATTAATTATATTTCTTATTTAAAATTCCCTAATGAAGTTGGTTCAATACGCGCGTTGCATGCATTTTTATACATCTACCCAATGATTGCCAACTTAAACTAATTTGTAAAACCAACTTTTTTATGTACCAACTTTTTATTTTGTCAACCTTGGCTTCTATATTACTCCTGCTGCTAATTAATTAAATAATTTTGATACTTTGATTTGGTTCACACTTTCACGTACAATATATAGTCGGCATGCAAATGGGAGCTAATCCTCAAAAGTAAACTCTCTCCGTCTTGATCATTTGTTTATCTTCGATCAAAATATTTCTCACAGATAACATAAAGTAAGCTCTTTCCATCTCGATCATTTATTTATCCTCGATTAAAATATTTTTCACGGATAATTTAAAAATAAAGAAATGGTCATCGGAAGGAGTATTATCATCTATATTATCTCGACGTACTTAACGTCACAGATTAGTATATTACATCCCTCAATCTTCATTAACCTAATAACCTAGTTCTTTTTTTGCATTTATAAAAAAAAAACTAGGTTATTATTCCGTAACTTAAGACATTTTCGATATGAGTGTATGTTAGTAATTCTCTCTTGTGACGATATGTATACAATGAAAAAGAAGGTTAATTACTCAAATTAATACTGTATTAACCAATATTACCTGGATGTCTCAAGAACTGTAAACTCTACTGTGAAATGAACGGGTGGGATGTACGCAGATTTAGTTATTTTATCAACAATTCAACACCCACCCGGGAAAATATATATGTTTACATGATTCAAAAATAAAGAATGCTTAGAAAATTACATCCTAAATTAATCAAAACTCACGTAAATTAATTAAACTTGTCTCTTAAGACAAAACCAACCATTAAAATGAAGCAAAAAAGTAATTCAAGAACAAGCATAGAAGTC
Source organism: Agrostemma githago (assembly GCA_958450325.1). NCBI lineage: Eukaryota > Viridiplantae > Streptophyta > Magnoliopsida > Caryophyllales > Caryophyllaceae > Agrostemma > Agrostemma githago. Next base: position 73,829,638 of record OY288243.1, on the reverse strand, counting down.
AACAAGTTCATCAAGAGACTCAGGTTGAGGATCAGCATTGTCCAACATCCATAACAAATGCTCAAACAAAACCACTTCACACCCGACACTTATCACTTCATCAACACCACCATATCCACTTTCATTATTATTATTATTATTATTATCAGTGGTGGTGGATCGGTCAACTAGCTCGCGAAAGAGAGGGTGACCGATCACCTCCGAACTAACCATGTAGAGACGCCGCGTTTGCCCTACGTACACCGGGAACACGTTGCTTGACGCTGAATTCGAGGCTGCCACCGTCGACCGATGTGTGTGTGTCGTTGATGATGTTCTTCCTATGGATTGCATTTTCTTTAGTAGCTTCCCTAATTTTCCTGCTTTTGCCATGATGATATATATATATATATATATATAAAGAGAGATGTGAAAAGGTACGTTGCAGTAATAGAATGTGGTATGGTTGTAATATTAACTTGTTGGGTATATTTATAGGAAGGGTTTAGGGGAAGAATGAGGAGTTTGGTAATATAAGGACTAAGAAGAAATAATAATAAAGAAATGATGGGATAATTTTTGAAGTTGGTAAGGGGGGTTATTAGATTACTTAAAATTAATATATAAAGAGTTTGATTTAGTTAGTGGTACGTACCTAATTGGTTGTACTCATTGGATTAGTCACAAAAGGATGGTCATCATTTAAATTTGAAAATGCGGTTTTTTAACGTGTTCTTACTGAATACACGTTAATATGTTGATTAAAGTAACATTTATCATTATATAGTTTAAATATGATGATAAATATGAAATATTAACTTATGTTTGTCGTAGTTGGACTATATCATTGTGAAATCTTACTTTAGTTAACACATTAACGTGTACTGTGAACGTCAGTTAGAAAATCGCATTATAAAATAATAAAGAGGTCTTATGTTTAATGAAGTGGGTGGTGGAAGGGAGCAAACGTACGTGAGGGTCCATTTGTGTTCTTTTTATTTTATTCCCAAAAAAGAAATATATAAAATGAATAAAAAAGGGGACAATTTTAATGGTTGAAAAATGGCAACAGTCTTCGACGTTTATGGATCGTCCTTTTCTCCTGTTGTATTATTATTGTGTTTCATCTAGTAGAGCCGTGAAGGCAGCGCCACCTACAAGTGGCGAATGGGTCAGGTCAGTAGGGTCGTTTTGGTCGGGTTAAGTTAGGTTGGGTCATTTCGAATTCTGGGTTAATTACAAGTGATGGGTTGTCTACTTGTCTAATTATTTTGGATTGGGTCATTTTCGAGTGAGGTGTTTAAACCCTTTTTATTTATTATAAGAAATTTGACTACCATGAAGTATTTTATTTTATAAAATTATTGAACTTATTTAAACTTTCTAGCAAATTAATCCTTTGTTTTTAAATATTTATATATATGACCTAATACCAGTTGTTTCAAGTCATATTGGATCACTTCGAATTTTTTTTCGGATCATTCAATTGTGAGTCAGATGCTTTTGGGTAAAGTCATCTCAGGTTGGATCAACATTATTGTATCAATAAAGTTTGGATCAAGTCGGGTCAATCAGGTTTTGAGCCATATCTGGGTCAGGCAACTTGGGGTCTCGAGACGATCTTATCAGCTCGGGTCAACTGTTAGTTAGTACTGTTGGTCAGACATGCGGGTCAACCTTGCCCAACCCGACTTATAGGTTAACTTTTACTCAACCTGACTTGGGTCGATTATTCCAACCCATAAATCTTAGCATGACCCGTACTTGACCAGCTCACTGTTGTGTGCCAAATTTGGACCGTTTTTCCTCCGTTTTGCGAGAATAGAGTGTCTCTCTTTTGCATTTTACGTGTTTTTGGTAATTTTCTGTCTATTTTGATAGGATTTTCGACCGAAAACGTGTATGAGCTTCTACAAGCATTAGAGAGATACGGTCCAAAGAGCGAAGCACACAACCGAAAGTTCGAGTAATCCAATTGATCGACGAAGAAAGAGACCGGAAAAGAGGAGAAACTCCACCGGGTGAAACTTCACCCGGTGAGTCATCATCGGGCGAAGTTTCGCCCGACGACATTTTCCACCTCCCCGAAGATTTTCATGGCACTCACGACCGGGCGAAATTTCGCCCACCGGGTGAAATTTCGCCCGATGGAGAAACCGAGCCGAATTTGCAAATTGAGAAGAAAATCTCACCGGGTGAAATTTCACCCGGTAGGATTATTATGTCGAGCCGCAGGGTGAAGTTTCACCCCATGAAGATGCAAAGGGTGATGGTCTAGGTAAAATGAAGAGAAATTGGATTTGGGCCCTTGAAGTTTGTGCAACCCACTAAGACTAGTATAAGTACTCCTCCTAGGGTTTTGTACCTCCTTTAGCCTTGAGTGTGCCTTTAGGAGTAGGAGTAGTTTAGAGGATTTCTAGAGTAGTTTAGAAGATTACTAGTAAGTAGTAGTAGATTGTAGTAAGCTTCCTAATAAAAAATTCTCCAAAACAGTTAATAAATCTTAGTATTAGTATAATTACTCTATAGTTAGTAAACAAGTCTCCATCTTTGTTGAAGATTCAAGGGTTTTGCAAGGGTTTATATGACAAGACTCTTGTTTTATTTCTTGAAGATTCATATTTCTTTTATTGAAGATTGAAGATTTATGCATGGATTAGTGACAAATTCTTGTATATTTCTCCCAAGATTCAATCTTTTATGTTATCTTCATCTTCCTTCTTAGGTTCCTCCATAGTTGGTAAATTTTTTCTCTCCCTTTTTTCCATTAGTTTGTGATTTCCCCTCCATTGTTAGTTTCTCTTTAGATTGTGTGTTAGTTAATCTCTCTCCTTAGTGTTAATTGTTAGTGTAGTTGTTATGCATGCTTTAGTTAAATTCTCTTTTACTAGTGTTTTGTTGTTATCCATCATGACTAGTGAGTAGATTTTCTTGTTGGGGAATTAGGGATGAAGATTTGGATCATTTGACTCAAGGGATGTTGGTGGGTTGTTTACTTGTTGATTATCAATTTTAAGATTTTTGTGTCTTTGTTGACCTAGACTGCAGCTAGATTGACCTTGACTCGTCTCTATCAATATGGGGAAACTCAGGGTAGAAATTACCTTAATTTGAGACTTACCCTTTCGTCGCGAAAGCGGGTTTAGGTAGGTTGGGTGATTAAACCGAAAGGTGGCACTCTCCCTTTTCAACGTTGTAACTAAAACTCGATCCCGAGACTCTAAGACCCCATTTTCGAATCCCGACTCTCCTCAACACCTTTCCTATTATTGTCCCTAGCCTTAGTAGTGTAGTTCGCTAGCCTTAGTTCGACTCCTCTCATCCCAAAACCCCCGTCTTAATCTCAATCGCGATTAAACTCTAGACTTGACCAATATCGCTTAACCCTCTCCCTGTGGATCGATCCCGACCTACCACTACTATTTCACTTAGGTTAGTCGGTGTTAAAAATATTGTTTGCATGCGTGTCAGCGACAGCGCGCATCAAAATGGCGTCGTTGCCGGGGAGACGGTGATTAGTTAATTGGTTAAGTCTTTGTTTTATTGTGATTGGATAATTGTTTTTCTTTCCTCCCACCCTAGTGCCATTAGGTGCTAGGAGGACTCATTGTTTGTTGAATTTTTGCTAGGCATACTTTTGATTTAGGTTGCTTGATCCCCATCCGGAGAACAAGTCGCTTAGAAATATTGTGACCGAAGCAACAACTCGATAGTGTAATCCTCCACCAATTCCTTCATTTCTCAACACTCCATCCTCAAACAACTTCCAAGGATTCAAGCATGGCTACACTTGGGTCCCATTCTCAACCATCTATTGAAGATAATTCTTCACCCGTCTTCGTTGGAGCCATCCCGGAAAGTTTCAAGCTTAAACCTTCCACCATCCATTTAATTCAACAACAAACTTTCCGAGGTTTGCCGAATGAAGATGTGATAGAACATGTTTGCCTTTTCAAGGAAAGTCTTATTGGTGTTAAGCTTGAAGGAGTCACCGGGTGCCAACTACGTCGGATCCTTTTTCCTCGCACCTTGCGTGATGGAGCAAGGAGATGAATTAAGAGTTTCCCCAACAATACTTTTCGCACTTGGGAACATTTGAGCAACTCTTTCCTCGAAAAATACTACCCACCATCCAAGACTAACAAATTCCAAAGAGAAATTCAAACATTCCAACAACAAGAAAATGAGAGCATAAGTAAAGCATGTGACCGATTTCAAACGTTGCAAAGGAAATGTCCGCACCATGGCATCCCTAGTTGGCTTCTACTTCATATATTCTTCCACTCGTTATTGGACAACGCCAAAGAAAATGTCAATGCGGCGGCAAAGGGCAATTTCTTTTTGTTAAATGAGATCGAATCTACAAAACTCATTGAAAGGATAGCCAAGAATGATGAATACTCCGAAAATGATCAACATGAAGAGCTAAGTGGTGAGTCAACATCGTCAACCGAGAGGAGAACCGAAATTGAAGCTAGAGTTGAGGAGTTGGTTAGGCAATTTGAAGTGTATGTTGCTAGAGCCAAATCTCCACCCAAGACTAGAACATCTCCACAAAGATCATCTCCACCAAAAAGAGTGATTTCACCTAGACGATCATCCATTTCACCACCTAAATTGTATCGTATTGAAATTCCATGTGATCATTGCGGGAGATATGACCACGATTCCGAATTGCGTATGAGAAAGGAGAGTGCTTATCAAGCCAACACCCAAAGAACCCATGAAAAATCTCAAACGAACAATCCTAATTTGGGGACCGGATTTTATTCCATGCCTACTCAAGGATCATATCCTTTTCTAAGAGCCCCCCAATCAAAGGGTCTATCCTAATTCACATGGTTTCTATTATCAATCGAGACCTCCTCACACAAATCAATTCAATCAAGGTTATTCTTATTCTCAAGGACTATCTAGACCAAACTATGTTCCTCCCTTTGGAACCCATTCTCCATTCAATCAAGGTCCTCCTTTTGGAACCCATCCTCCATTCAATCAAGGTCCTCCTTTTGGAACTCATCCTCAATTCAATCAAGGTCCTCCAAGGAACTTTCAAGGTAACTCTCAACTCTTTTATGACATTCAACAAACGATCAAGTTCTTATTGAAAGAAAATGCGTCAAACCGAGCTAGACTTGAAGCTTTAGAGGCACGTTCCGCCTCGCAAGCCCAATCTTCTCAAGCGCCGACCGATTCTTTCAATCATGCATCCGTGAATGCCATTAAGGTGATCAACAAAAAGGAACCGGTGAGACCCTTTGACCCGCGAACTCTTACATCTCATCCCTCAATCAATGAATCCGATGAGAAAGTGGTCAAAGACGTAACCGAAAGACCAAGAAGAGATCCATCAAAGTACCTTATAGGAGACACTGCGTACGTTATTGAACAAATTCCCATAGAGGACACAAACCTAGTTTCGAGGATCGAAGTGCCCCCCGTGAATGACAAGCCACCAATCCCATTCGATAACCAAGCCTTAGACGGAATAACCTTCACCGATTTGATAGAGAATTTAGAAACTAGTCCCTCTATGCCAACTCCGACCGAGTATATAAGGGGTATAATTTTGAATTCTACCATAAGGAAGGAAACTCCACTACTACCTAGGGTCACCCCAAAAGTTACCATACCTACTAAGCTTGGTGACCCCGGTAGCTTCTGCATACCTTGCTCGATCGACAATGTTGAGATACATCGAACATTATGTGATCTTGGGGCGGATATTAGCCTTATGCCATTGATCATTGCTCAAACAATCAATATTCCAAGGATGGTACACTTTCCGCTTAACGTTCAGATGGCCGACGGTACTTCGAAAGCGCCAATTGGGTTAGCACGAAATCTTATGGTTAAGGTAGGTCCTTTATGCATACCTACCGATTTCGTAGTCCTTGACATGCCCATTGAAGAACGCACTCCTATCTTACTAGGGCGACCTTTCCTAGCAACCGGTGGAGTGGTACCTGCAGGAACCGTGAAGATTTCTTTTGGAATTTTTGGGATGCGCTATGAATTTTGAGAGCTTTTCTCCATGTAGCTAATGCATGGGTCGAGAGGATCAATTTTATTGAAGAGTTAAGGATGTTTTTGGGCCAAGTCAAAGGGAATCTTCGTAGCAAAGTCCTATTTTATATTGGATTATTTTACCGAGTGAAATTTTCACCCGGTGGCGACTTTGCTCAAACTAATGGAATTGACGGAAAATTCGCCGGGCAAAATTTCACCCGATGGAATCTCACCGAGCGAAATTTCGCCCTACGGTAAAAATATTCTGCGACTTGGAATTTGACGGAAATCCGACCGGGCAAAATTTCGCCCGGTGGAATCTGACCGGGCAAAATTTCGCCCGGTGGTGAAATAGCGCAGAAATGTCGAGAAATGGTCCGAGCACCGTCGGGTGAAATTTCGCCCGATGGTGACCACCGGGCGAATAAAACACCCCGCGGCACCCTTACCCAACCAAACCCCCCTTCCCATCTTCATTATTCACTTTTCCTCTCTCTCTCTCAAACAAACCCCAAAAACCCCAAAACAAACCCCAAATCCTCCACCTTAAATCACCTCTAATCCTTCCATTTCTCCACCAAAATTCAATTAAATTATATATTCCTCATCCTCATCACATTCCTAACACTTTCTTGGAGTTTGTTTTCAGAAATCGTTCAAGTTCCGACAAACCCTAAATCGAGACCGCCATCACCATATTTGTCAAATTCAAGCAACAAGGATGAGAAGGGTAAAGCAAATGGCAAGGAAACAGATTTCTTCAATGCTTAATCGGAATTCGGGGTCAACATCATCCTCTAGGTCGGAGGAGACGGCCGAGGCTCGGGACAAATCTGTCCCGATGCCCGTTCAGACACAAAGATTAATCCCACGCGAACAACCTGTTCCGCTTGAGGTACATTACCCATATATTCGTCGTAGTTTCCGCCATGCTGATTCTAGTTTATATTTCGCTAAAAAAGCTCATCGTGATAAATGTAAAAAATTTTGGGTCTGTCGTCTCAAGCCGACTCGTTGGGCGGCTCGAGATGTACTTGAGCGTATGGGCATAGAACCGCAGGTACAAGCAATGTGTCAAAGCCTTGGTCTTAGCAAATTTTATGCCTCCGAGGAGGAAACTTTTCAGAAGTTGACGTGCGAGTTTTTCGCAACTTTCGAGCTAAGTGGTGACGATAATGCCACTGTCTCTTTTCAGTTGCGAGAAACTCTGTACGTCCTCAACTTGAGGGACTTTGGTGCATTGCTTGGTTTACCTTCTTCGGTCCTTGGAAGGCCTCGGGCGGGGCAGACTCGGGACGATAAATTCGGCCGAGATCAATTATGGTTTAAAATAGCCCGCCAGAGGACTTTCAAGGGAGGAAAGATGCGTTCTTTCTCTATTTGAAACCCCATCCTTCGCTATTTGGTGGGTATCATAGCCAACTCATTCCTGACAAGCTATGACACGCACCATAACTGTAGTGCCACAGCTGTACAGTTATTGGAGGATGCGGTTTTGAACAGAGGCCCGTCTATCGATATGTCCGAGGTCTTAGCTACTCATTTTGCCCAGGTTGCGAAGGGCAGCCGCAAGAAAATTTCTTGTGGCGGTATTGTAACAATGATAGCTAAAGCCTTGGCCATGGATTTTAGCGATTTGACACCAGTTGACGGGGCGGGAATTTTTATAGATGAAGTTTATTGTCCTTTCCTTGTGTGGCCCCAGAAAGGGGATTATAACAGTTTGTTCCTGTATAAGATTACTGAAATGAGAGCCATTGCAATGCCTAAACCCGAATGGGTTAGGCTAGATATTGAAGAGAACTTCGGCATGCCAAAGAGGTCTGGGGAGTACATTCGGGATAACACCCGAGGTAAGTTCTATATAGTTCAATACCCCGATGGACCTTTAGATTATGGCGACGATGATATTGAGGTCGTAGACGTGTCGGAGGAGGAACCGGAGGTTGAAACCTCCCGGGATGAGGGTCATAGAACTTTATCATCATCATCACACACACCCTCTTACTCCATCAGACCGAACACCAGACCTCACAGTTTTTCACACCCGACTTTGAACCACACAGACACTCTACATTCACCCAGTCTACCCCAGGTTTTCAGGAGGACGTTAACATTCACCCAGTCTACCCCAGGGACGCTGCTAGGGATGCCCAAGCAGCGAGGTTGGCGGCGGAGGAGAACCAAAGGATGTTGCAACAGCAACAGCTTTATTTTGATCGATTTTTTGGTATGCCTCTGCCAGAGTCTTACTACCCACCACCTCGTCCCCCAGGTCCGATGTGAGTGGTCGAGTGTCGTCAGTGTTGGTGTGGGGGTGTTGGGTGTCAGTCGTCAGTTGTCAATAATATGTTCTCTAGTCTCAGTAATCTTTATCAGTCTTGCAGCGCCAATTTTTGGCATTTGATAATTATGGTTGTTGGTTGATTTGTGATAATATTTTTGTTGGTTTGGTGAGTTCTAAGTCCCTCACGTGATCCTACTTGGGTCATTACAAACGTGAGGTTTTATTTGCATGTGCCTTAGGGAAGAAGGACCTGATTGTTGCTCCCGGTCTTAGGTGATTTGATCGCACTAAGACCAATTTGAAAAATTCAAAATTTTCTTTTTCTTTTGATTTTCTCGATTCGTACGGAATCCGGGCGAAGTGACGGGGTTACACCTATGCCCTTTCCCATCTTATCGATTTTTCCTTTTTCTTTTCATTTTCCTTTTATTTTCTCTTCTTTTTCTTCATTTTTCATTTTTCACTTCTTTTCTCTTTATTCTCTTCATTTTGAAAAATCAAAAATTACAAAAACATTTGAAAAATTATCAAAAATCCAAAAACATTTGAAAAATTACAAAATTCAAAAAGATTTTCCGTTCTTTTCTCTTTTTATTCTTTTTTCGATTCTTCCTCTACTTGTGCATTGGGGACAATGCACGGTTTTAGTGTGGGGGAGGGATCTACTATTCTTTTTCTTCCTTTTCTTTTTCATTTTTCCTTTAAAAACCAAAAACCCAAAAAAAAAAATTCATTTTAGTTTTCTTTTCTCTTTTATTTTTGTTTTTGTGCCACTTGTATTGCCTTGCATTCTCCTTCTTGTAGGTACACCGCCAACCATTTAGCATAGGTACGTAAGGTAGCGGAAATGAAATGAAGACCGCGCGGTAATAATTTCTACCTTCGTTTTACCCCTTTCTCTTATGCATGGGAGTTTGGGCATTTATGCTATTTGGAGGTTCACTTGGTGAACATTTTGGAATTGGTGGTTGTGATTGTGTTGACTTGATGGAGTTCGGAGTGCTTGGCTATACTTGTGTTTGTGGTTTTGTTTTGTTTTCTTGTGTTGTTGTCATATTTTTTGTTCTTTTTCATTGTGTGTATAGTTTGTCTAGGTAAAGTTTTCGAAAACCCGATTTTGAGTTTAGGCCGAGTGTTTATTATTCCCTTGTTAGTAACCCTTTTTTATTTTTGGACATGTTTCTAGTAGAATGACCTTGAACCAATTTTTGCATTGTATTTTTACCATAAGTCCATCTTTTCTACTAGGAGTTTACACCGGGATTTGCATTTGACCACCTTGACCACCCATGGAGTGATAAGGCCTTGGTTACCGTTCCCCGTTCTCTTAGGTGACCTTACTTGAAAAGTCGTTTCTTTAGTCCAAATTTCCATCTTTTTGTGGGTTCGGAGGGGGTGCACACCCGACTAGCCTATTTTTCTACCATTCACCCATTTCCACAAATAAGTTTGCAAGAATATGCTTTACCTTGATCTTAAATGAACTATCTAGCCAAAAATGAGCTATTCAAAAAGAAAAAGGGAAAAAAATGAAGAAGAAGGGCATTGCAAAAAAAAAAACCCTCGATTGAAATAATGGTTAAAGAAAGAAAACCGAAAAGAAAATCAAAATCTCAAAAATCGTTCCCAAATCCAAATAATCCCTTGGTTGACTTATTGCCGTGAAATGCCTACTAGAGGACCGAGTCCCGAGGAAGGAAAATAGCGGTGATTTGGCAATCTTTACCATTTCGCAAACACTTATCCATCTTTTTGGTCTAATTGGCTTTCTCGAGTTTGGGACGATCCTCTAGGCTTAGCTTAGGAGACGGCATAACACTTACCTACAGTGCTTATTACTAACTCCATGGTTCTCACTTATCCACTCCATTTATCGTCCCGTTGTAGGCATCTTTAGTGGAATTAGACGGACCTTGGTAAATTTTCAATGTTTTTATTGTTTGATTGTCATCCTATTAGGATCTTGTCCATGTCATTTTGTGTTACTAACTTGGTGGTGTTCTCGCTTGTCCTAAGCTCTAGTCGGTGCTTTCTCCGCCGTTTTGATGAGGGATTCGGTGATTTATCTTCTCTTTGGTTGTGACTATCTTATCGTGTGTCTCCCTTGTTTTTGTGTGTTTGTGTGTGTGTTAGTCGCAACCCCAATTTTGAGCAAACCCCAACTTGCCTTGCATGGAGGTACTCTACCTCATGGGTATCTTGATGTGAATTGAAGGGACGGAGCGGGCCCGTTAATTGCCCCGTATCGGCTTAGCATAGTCTAGCTTAGTAGTAGTAGCTAATTTCTTTTTGGGTCTTTGCTCGAGGACGAGCAACGGTTTAGTGTGGGGGAATTGTTGTGTGCCAAATTTGGACCGTTTTTCCTCCCATTTAGACCCATTTTTCCTCCATTTTGCGAGAATAGAGTGCGATTATCACCGTATTTTGAGTAATTCTCGCATTAGTGTCTCTCTTTTGCATTTGACGTGTTTTTGGTAGTTTTCTGTCTATTTTGATAGGATTTTCGACCGAAAACGTGTATGAGCTTCTACGAGCATGAGAGAGATACGGTCCAAAGAGCAAAGCACACAACCAAAAGTTCGAGTAATCCAATTGATCGACGAAGAAAGAGACCGGAAAAGAGGAGAAACTCCACCGGGTGAAACTTCACCCGGTGAGTCATCATCGGGCGAAATTTTGCCCGACGACATTTTCCACCTCCCCGAAGATTTTCATGGCACTCACGACCGGGCGAAATTTCTAAAATTCGCTGCCAGCGGATTTCCAAAAATCCGCTGCCAGCGGCAGAAATTTATGCATAGGATTCCTTCTTGGATTCTTTTTCGCATAGGATTCTTTCTCTAGTCTTTTGTTCTTCTTCTTTACTCACCTCTTTTATTCTTCTTCATTATGATCATTTTTATGAGGCATTTTATGAGGCTTTATGAGCCATTGATGAAGATGCTCCATGGATGACTATATAAAGAGAAGAAGTTCACCATCACATTCATCATCCAACACATCAAGTATCATTTGTAATTCTCAAAAACACATACATTTTCTAGTTTATTTTGTGAGTAGTTCATTTGTATGGAGGGCTAAGTTTTCATCTTGGAACAAGTTATTGAAGCCTTTCAAGTTTAAGGAATTGTAAGACTCGTTTCTATTTTGCATTATTATTAGAATATCAAGTTTAATTTATAATAATTCTTGGTTTGTTAATTCATCTTCTAGTTTGATCACCTAGTTGTTGTTATTGATAAATCATTGCTAGAATAGTTAAATGAATCTTTTGTTTGTTTAACTATATCCGAGTAGCAAATATAATTCACCAATTTGTATGCTTTTCATCGTTGTTGAGTTATAAGGATTAAACTTGTATGAAACAAAGTGATACCGCTTAAGTAATCATTTTTTCATCTTTGCTAAATTCCATCGTTTTAATCTACATATTGATACGATTTAGACGCTTGATTTAAGTTGACAATATCGTAAGGGTTATTTGAGTATGCTTCTCATATCTTATAACTATTAATAAATGGTGGAATTAGAAGTCGATTAAACTTCATAGCAAAGTATTCTAGTATAAATTGTAAAGTAGAAGAGTCAATGATCAATTCGTTAAACTTGATGGTGGATATTGCTTGGTCCAAGTATTTTTCTCATATTTGTTGCATCGTTCATTCATATTAGTTTATTTTATTTCGTTAATTTATTTCATTAGTTTATTAGACTTAGAATCAAAATCACTAAAATCCCCCCATTAGGTTACTAAATTATATAGATTTACACGCACTTAGACGGCATAATCACCTTCCTTGTGGGTTCGACCCCTACTTTCACTAACTACTAGTTTGTGTTAGAAGTGGATTAAAATTGCAATTTGGAGACTTACGACAAGTCTAGCCAAATTTTGGCGCCGTTGCCGGGGAAGGCAATTATTTGTTTTTGTGTGTGTGTTTCTTGTAAATATTTATTTTAATTAAGGGTCTTCGTCTTTGTCATCTAAAATGAATCTGTGGTGTCCCCAACTTGATAATGAGTTACTACATCACTATTTTGAAAGGCTCACTGGGTATGTACTAGAACGTCCATATATACATACGAGCAATGAAAAACTCTTGGTAAAGATTTACCATAACTTTAATCTCGCGACTCAAATCGATTTGCAAGTTAAATGCGAGGGTAGATTTCTTGAGTTAAGTCATAGTGAAAAGTGGGATATGGTTGATCTTTTGGTTATCAACGCTCGAGAACTAGAGATAAGAACTTTATTTCTTGAACTTCCCCAATATTTCGAGAATGCTCCAAGCCATGAGCCTATTTCTAGTGATGATATGCCCGAAAATGAATTTTCTACCTCCCTTAACCATGACGATGGTGCTCCACTTGATGATGATGGGGAGGTAAGTGACTCATTTTTGTTGACTTTGTCGTATATTGAACCCAAATTTGATTTGCCATCGTCCACAGACGAGAATGATATTTTATGGGATTTGAACGACACATTAGTAAGAAGTGGGGAAAAGGAAAACTTGTTTGAGATGACCCCGTTGGTTAAGGACCCATACCATGAATCTGTATTTATTTTTGAAAAATTTGTAGACACGGATAGTAACATTCTATATGCTTGTATATTCATGTGGAGTGTATGGTATTTTCTCATTATAAGCTTTTATAGAGTTTTCACTAACTCTTTTGCTAGCTTATTTGACCGTCTCTTAAGAGCACTAACCTGCTCCGATATTAATATAAAATGGATTACTTTATAAAAGGGGTAGTGCTGTGTGACCCCATACATGTTCTTTAATGAATAAGCGTCGTGCGAGACATTAAACCAGCGCTTACGGGAGGCAACCCGGTTTTTGCTATTTGATGCATTTGTTGTTTTTGAATAAGGTAGTTTGTAGACGAAGATAGACGGTGATCTAAGGAAAGCGGTCATGGGAATCCATCTTTTTGACCCAAATTCCGAAGATTAAATCCGTCCTCCCTATGTCGAGTCACGACGTTAACTAAGGCGCTTGTCGGGAGGCAACCCATCTTTTCTTTTCTTTTATTTCTTTTATTTTTCATCATTTATTTATTTCCTGTTATTTTAGAATAATTTTAATTTTTCTAATTAATTTTGTTTTTCTATTTTGTAGGTACGATTCTCGGATATGAAATCGACGTAAGTCGATTTTATAACTCGAGTTAAAAAAAAGCAATCGATTGTTGGAAGCGGAAACCGACAACCCACAATAAATTAAATCGACCCGCAGTCAAAATAGCAGCAGCTACTCACGGCAGTTGGGCGCGGCAAATATCGGCCGCTGCGCACGGAGGCCAAACAGGAAGCAGTAAAGTCGCCGCTGGTGTGGCTGAGTTGGCCGCTGGGCGCGACAAATATTGGCCGCTGGCAGCGGCTGTCCGTCGTTGTGCGTATTGCGGCTGGAGTAGTTGTTGTTGCTGCCGTTGAAAGTGGTGGTCTGAAGCGGTGGTTTGTGGTGGTTGTTTTTGTTGCTGGTGTTGTTCGTGGTGGTCCAAGTGGTGTGGTGTTGCCTATTTGCTTGCTGTAATCATACAGGTACTTCCATAGTGTGTCATTGTTATTTTTTTTATTTATTCATCTCCTTCAAAACTTTCCTCTCATATTCCTACAAACAAATTAGTGCAATTTTTTTCCCCTAAAAATCCCATGAAAACTCACCCAATTTGAGTCAAATTTTGTCCCAAATCACTTCAAAATCACTTATTTATCATTGCCCATTACAATTCCTATCATTTTAACACATAATTTTATCCAAAAAGTCAAAAAAAATCGAGTTTTTCTGCCCTTGGATGTCAAAATCCGAGTTTGATTTTTTTTTTTGTTTTTTTTTACTAATTGAGTCGAATTCGATCTTAATCAACGCAAGGAGGACATTCATTCATTGTTTCAAATTTTAAGAGGTATAATTTTCAAATTCTTCTTCCAATTCCTTGAATTTTTACCTCTTACCCATTAATTAGTAGCTTGAATTTTGTTTATTCTTGCTCAATTTTGGGTTTTCTTGCCCCTCCTTGTGTTATTTGATCGCTTTGTGTGATTGATATTTTTGTTGTGATGGTGAGAAAAAAATAGTGATTGAATTGGTGAATTGGGAAGTGTGAAAAAAAAATTGAGTGAATTGTGAGTGAGGATTTTGTTGATCATTACTTGAGAGATGGGGAGAGCTAAAAGAAAAAATTACTCCACTACCGTTTCTACACCACCAACAAAAAAAATCCAAAACCGTCACTAAAAAAGCTCAACCAAAACCCGTCCATCCTAAACATATTCCCGTTACCAAACCATCTTGATTAACTAAAGCTCAAGACCCAATTTGGGATAGGTTATCTAAGAAGGAGATGAGGGGAACTCGATTTCTTTGCCGTTCTACTCTTGAAAAATTAGGGATGCTTGATGTCATGACTAAGCTAATGAAAAATGTGGGTTTAGAAGAATTTATGGAGAAGGGAGCTCATACTTATCGGAGGTATACACTTGAGTTCTTTTCCACCATAGCGATTTCTAAAAAAAGCACTAAGCTTATACCCGCAATTAGCTTTAAATTGAATGGTAAAGCTCGTGAGTTAACTTATGAGAAGTTGAGGGAAACTTTTGGTATTCGGGATATGTGTGAAAAGGAGTATGTGGGGGTGAGAGAGAGGAGGATTTGGTGGCAAGAGGGTTGCTTTTGGGTGGTAAATCCGGTGAGTTGAGTTCGAGTATTCCTAACCCATGTCTTCGACTTGCTCATCGTTTGATTGTCAACTCATTCCTTTGTAAGAGGAAGCCTAATAAGCTTCCCCACTCTCATTTTGGTTACTTGAGGGCTATGATGCCGGATGGCGAAGGTGTTCCCGATTGGGTTGGTCTTTTTGTTTCATCTAGCATAGCTTTGGGTACTAAGGATGGGGGAATTATAAATGGTGGTGGGTTAGTCACTCTCATTATGAATTACTTGAATATTGAGGTGGCGGAGGGGGAGAATCCGTTACTTGATAATTACCTCTTTGATATTCCTTGTTTGATTCACGCTAAGATGTTACGACCTCGCATGAAAGTAAAAGGGTCTTATTATTATCGTTGGGGGAAGAATCATGATTCTTATCTACAATTGCCGAGACCCGAGGATGATCCTTTGGTCTATGGTGAAGTTTCGGAAGATTTCTTTGTTCCCCGGGATCGTGACATTGATGATGATGATGAGAAGGAGGAAGAGGGAAGTGATGACGATGTTGAGAGTGAGGAAGATGAGAGTGATGAGGATGGTCAAGCTCGTGAAAAAGGAGAAGGTGCTCGGGTGAAAAATAAAAGTGTGAATGAAGAGAGAAGTTGTGAGAAGAATAAGAGTATGGATGCTTTGGAGGGGGCGAATAATGAGTTAGAAGTGGATCGAGAAGCTTGGTTTACAAAGATAGATGCTTGGTGTGCCTCGACCGATGCTATGATTCATGACATGCGTACACGGTTGGAGGAAACTCATGCCGCTACTTTGGAAACTATAGACTTGATGAGAACTTTGTCTCGTGCTCTCTTAGCACGGTTCCTGGACGCTCGACCACCATCGTCCGAGATCCTTGGTGAGATTGAGGGGCAAGCTACCACCTCTAAGGAAGATGACACCGGGGATTCCCCCGACACTTGATTGCTTGGTATGTTCCTTCTTCTCATTTTCTATATCTTTTTCTTTATTTTTCCTCACATTGAGGACAATGTGAAGATTAAGCGTGGGGAGTGGAATATACTTGTATATATATGTTATTTTATGCATTAAAAAAAGAGAAAAAAAAAGAAGAAGAAAAAGAAAAAAGAGAACCCGGCTAGGTGAAAACTCGCAAGGGCGAGCGCCTAGGCAAAAATGGGTATATGGCCGAGGACGGAGTGAAAACCCGAAAGGGCGCTCCGGGTAAAATGAAGAAACAAGAAGCGTGCCATGAGAGTAGAAGTGAGGAATAAAAGCTAAATCGAAAACCCGCAAGGGCGGGCGGTTTAGGCAAAATGAGGGATTAGGAAAAAAAATCATTATTTTGATTACTATTTTTGCTATTTCTTCATGATTCGGGAGCCATAAGGAGGTTGGAAGGGTGATTCGGGTTTAGGATCATCTTAGAGTTGGAGTGATAAGTGGATGTCAACTACATGTTTTTATTTGTCAACCGTTTTTCTGTAGTTGGTGTTGTGATTTTTTTTTTTTGTGTGTGAGCGGGCATTGATTGTAGTATGGTCTTGGTGAATAGGTTATTTTATTCCTTTGACCATATATATTTTTTGAGAGGGATGTTATAAGGAGGGGGTGTGAGAGTCGAGAGTAGTTTTTGGTTGTATCAAGCTACCTACGCTTCGCTGTATAGACCTTGTGGAGGATCATTATTTTGATTTAATTTACTCGAGGACGAGTAAAGGTCTAAGCGTGGGGATGTTTGATTAGTCTAGTTTAGTAGGGATTAATAAGGGTCACTTGACTATTTTGTAGATTTGGGTGTGTTTTGACGGATTATCGTGTGCATGTCGTAATTGATGGGTTAATATAATAAAATGTGTAATTAGGTGGATTAAAGGGTGAAAAGTAATATGGGTTGTAATTGAAATGTTTATTTGGTTAAAGTGTCAACAATCCTTTGGAAATGAAGACATATCAAGCCCAAAGTGAAAGTGGAAGCCCAGACCAAGTAGAAGGAAGAAGTGGAGAATTTCTAAAATCCGCTGGCAGCGGATTCTCCGAATTCCGCTGCCAACGGAATTTCTTGCCAGCGGATTTCCAAAAATCCGCTGCCAGCGGCAGAAATTTATGCATAGGATTCCTTCTTGGATTCTTTTTTGCATAGGATTCTTTCTCTAGTCTTTTGTTCTTCTTCTTTACTCACATCTTTTATTCTTCTTCATTATGATCATTTTTATGAGGCATTTTATGAGGCTTTATGAGCCATTGATGAAGATGCTCCATGGATGACTATATAAAGAGAAGAAGTTCACCATCACATTCATCATCCAACACATCAAGTATCATTTGTAATTCTCAAAAACACATACATTTTCTAATTTATTTTGTGAGTAGTTCATTTGTATGGAGGGCTGAGTTTTCATCTTGGAACAAGTTATTGAAGCCTTTCAAGTTTAAGGAATTGTAAGACTCGTTTCTATTTTGCATTATTATTAGAATATCAGGTTTAATTTATAATAATTCTTGGTTTGTTAATTCATCTTCTAGTTTGATCACCTAGTTGTTGTTATTGATAAATCATTGCTAGAATAGTTAAATGAATCTTTTGTTTGTTTAACTATATCCGAGTAGCAAATATAATTCACCAATTTGTATGCTTTTCATCGTTGTTGAGTTATAAGGATTAAACTTGTATGAAACAAAGTGATACCGCTTGAGTAATCATTCTTTCATCTTTGCTAAATTCCATCGTTTTAATCTACATATTGATACGATTTAGACGCTTGATTTAAGTTGACAATATCGTAAGGGTTATTTGAGTATGCTTCTCATATCTTATAACTATTAATAAATGGTGGAATTAGAAGTCGATTAAACTTCATAGCAAAGTATTCTAGTATAAATTGTAAAGTAGAAGAGTCAATGATCAATTCGTTAAACTTGATGGTGGATATTGCTTGGTCCAAGTATTTTTCTCATATTTGTTGCATCGTTCATTCATATTAGTTTATTTTATTTCGTTAATTTATTTCATTAGTTTATTAGACTTAGAATCAAAATCACTAAAATCCCCCCATTAGGTTACTAAATTATATAGATTTACACGCACTTAGACGGCATAATCACCTTCCTTGTGGGTTCGACCCCTACTTTCACTAACTACTAGTTTGTGTTAGAAGTGGATTAAAATTGCAATTTGGAGACTTACGACAAGTCTAACCATTTTTGTGTCTAGGTTAAGGCATATAATGGTCGGACGTATCAAAGCGTGTTTGGTTATCGCTTAGGGGTCCCCTTGTTTCCATTATCTGGGCCTTAATGTGCTTGCTCCCAGGTCTTCAGTGGGGATATTTATGGTGATCATGCGGTGTATGTCATCTACTGCTACTGTGGGGATTATTAAACACCGCCATAACCTTGTCTGTGACACGCTGTTGGACATTTGCTTTCGGACGGGGATCTCTGCGGGTAAAGAGGTAAACATTGGTCTCCACGATGTAAGCGACAAACCCTTAAGACCTGCTGATATTTTGTTCTACTCGTGGGATAAGGGGTGTGATGTTTGTGTTGACCTGACTGGGTCCTCTTCTTTGACCCAATCTAGTTTGGCTGACTTTGAGTTAGGGCGAGTGGTTACTGGGCCTTACTGCTAATGCTGCTTAGCGCAAATACGCCAAATATCGAGATCTTTGCAATGCGAAGGGGTGTGCTTTTTAACTCTTCTTGTTTTCGTTGCTGGGAGAGTTGGAACCCGATGCATTTTCCTTGCTCCAGCGGATTCAGAAATTCATTATATGTCATGATGACGAGGATCGTGCTGTTGCTCACATTTTTAATGAGATTAGTTTTGCTATTGCCAAAGGAGTTGATGCCCAAATAGTATCTCACTACACACTTACCCAGTATTGACTAGGCTTGTCGTGAGCCTTCAAATTACAATTTTTATCCACTTCTAACACAAACTAGTAGTTAGTGAAAGTAGGGCTTATGTCGTTTAATTGTGTGTAAATAGATATAAATTAGTAACCAAATGGGGGATTATAATGTGTTGGTTCTAATTCTAATATTCTAATGAAATAAATTTTCAAAATATAATAAACTAAAACAAATAAACGATGCAACAATTATGAGAAAAATACTTGGAGCAAGCAATATTCACCATCAAGTTTACGAATTGATCATTGGGTCTTCTATTTCACTTTACCATAGAATACTTTGATATGAAGATAGTTGACTTCTAATTCTACTTATTAATAATTATAAGATATGAGAAACATATTCAAATAACCCTTACGATATTGTCAATTCAAGTCAAGCGCCTAAATCGCATCAATATGTAGATTAGAATGATGTAATTTAGCAAAGATGAAAGAATGATTACTCAAGCAATATCTCTTTGTTTCATACATGTTTAATCCTTATAACTCAACAATGATGAAAACTTACGACTTGCTGAATTATATTTTCATTTAACTATTCTAGCAATGGTTTATCAATAACAACAACTAGGTGATCAAGCTGGAAGATAAATTAACAAACCAATAAATAATGTGAATTAAACTTGATATTATAGTACGTATAAAAGTAAAATAGAAATGAGTCTTACAATTCACTAAACTTGAAAGTCTTCAACTACTTGTTGCAAAAATAAGAACTAAGCCCTTCATACAAAAGAATTACTTGCAAAATAAACTAGAAAATATGATAAAAATTAAATGTGTTTTTGAGAATTACAAGTGATGATTGATGTGTGTTGGATGATGAATGATGTGTAAAAATGGTGAACTTCACCTCTTTATATAGTCATCCATGGGTCATCTTCATCAATGGCTCATAAAGCCACATAAAAATGCTCTATAACAATGGCTATCATAAAGAAGATGAGTAAAGAGAAAAAAATTTAATGCGAAAAAGAATCCAAGAAGGAATCCTATGCACAAATTTCTACCGCTGGCAGCGGATTTTTTGGCAACGGAAATTCCGCTAGCAAGAAATTCCGCTGGCAACAAAATTCGAAAAATCTGCTGCTGGCAGCGGATTTTAGAAGTCCTCCACTTCTTTCTTCTACTTGGTCTTGGGCTTCCGTGTACCAAAAAAAAAGCTTGGTCTTGGGCTTCCACTTCAACTTTCGGCTTGATTTGTCTTCACATCCAAAAGATTGTTGACACTTTTGACCCAATAAACGTTTCAATTACAACCCATATTTCTTTTTACCCTTTAATCCACCTAATTACACATTTTATCATATTATATATCCCATCAATTTGGACATATGCACCATAATCCTTCAAAACACACCCAAAACTACAAAATAGTCAACTAAATTACCCTTATTAATTTCTATTAAACTACAAGTTTATGATTTTTTTAGATTAGTAATCGGTGTCTTCCCTCCCGTCTCGATGAGGGATTCGGTGTATTATTTGTTTTGGATGCGTCTATTCTTACGTGTTATGTGTTTTTGTGTGTTTAGTCACATCCACCATTTTGAGCAAGTCCCAACTTGCCTTGCATGGAAGTACTCCACCTCATGGGTATTTCGATGTGAGTTGAAGGGACGGAGCGGGCCCGTTAATTGCCCCGTATCGGCTTAGCATAGTCTAGCTAGTAGTAGTAGTTTGTAATTTCTTTTTGGGTCTTTGCTCGAGGACGAGCAACGGTTTAGTGTGGGGGAATTGTTGTGTGCTAAATTTAGACCATTTCCTCCCATTTAGACCCATTTTCCCCTCATTTTGCGAGATTAGAGTGCGATTATCGCCTTATTTTGAGTATTTCTCGCATTAGCGTCCCTCTTGTGCGTTTTACGTGTTTTTGGTAGTTTTTCTATCAATTTTTATAGGTTTTAGCACCAAAAGCATGATCGAGCTTCCACGAGCACAAGAGAGAGAAATGTCGTCCGAAAAGCAGAGCACACAACTTAAAGTTCAAAGTCATCCAATCATACGACGAAGAATGAGACAAGAAATGAGGCCAGAAAAAAGACCGGGTGAAACTTCACCCGATGAAAAACCACCGGGCGAAGTTTCGCCCGACGGTAAATTTGCCTCCCCGAAGATTTTCAAAGAACTTCTCCACCGGGCGAAATGACCGAGCAAAACTTTCACCCACCGGGTGAAGTTTCGCCCGACGGTAAAAGGGTCCAAAAATGCCAAACTGAAAAAATTCCACCGGGTGAAACCACTGGGTGAAGTTTCACCCGGCGGTATTGGTCCGTGTACGACGGGGCGAAGTTCCACCTCATGAAAATTTAAAGGGTGATTGTCTCACTAATGGAGCAAAAAGTTGGATTTGGGCTTTAGGTTAAGGATCCATTAAGGCTTTACTATATATATGTATACCCTAGTTAGGTTCCTAAGTCACTACATTATGCTTTTCATTAGTTTATGCCTCCATTAGTAGATCATTCTAGTAGTATTTCTATTAATTCCCTACAATTCTAGTAGTTTAGGTAGTAATCTAGTAGTAAATCTTCCTAGTTTTCATCAATTTCTTTTCTCTAGATCTTATTTAGAAGTTTTGTACAAAATTATTTCAAGTTTTTATGAAGATTTGTAGAGATTATTAAGGGATTAGTGACAAATCCTCTATTCTCTTCATCAAAGTTTCATCCTTTATTTATGCAATCTTCTTCTTTATTGTTGATCTTCATAGTTGGTATATTTCTCTTTCACTCTCTAATCTCTAGTTAGATTTATTATTGCTCTTCCAAAATTGTTCATTTTATTGTTCTTTCATTATTGTCTTGTTTTGATCATCTTTATTTATGTTGTTTTAGATTGTTTTATGTTTAATTTTGTTGATTATTATTTTGATTATCTTAGTGTTGTTAATTTCTCTAAATCTAATTTATGTTGTTCTAGATTATTTCCTAGTTCATTTTGTTAATTGCAATTTCTTTCATTGTTTTGTGGTTAATTTGGTAGATCGTAATTTCTTTATTGTTAATTTGTTGTTATTTCCTTTAGATTTAGTTATTATGCATGTTGTAGTTATTTTCTCCTTTGTTAATGTTTTGTTGTTTTCCATTATGAGTAGTGAGTAGATTTATTGTTGGGGGTTTAGGGATGAGGATCTTGGATTATTTGAATTGAGGGATTTTGGTTGTTTGCTTGCTTGTTGGTTCATCTTGTTTATGGTTGTTGTGTCATTGTTGTTTTAGTCTGGCCAACTAGACCGACCTTGACTCATTTCTATCAATATGAGGAAACTCGGGGTAGAAATTACCTTAACTTGAGACTTAACCTTTTTCGCCGCGAAAACGAGTTTTTAGGTGGGTTGGATGAAGAAACCGAAAGGTGGCATTCTCCCTTTATCAATGTTGTGACCGACCCGATTCCGAGACTCTTAGACCCCAATTTCCGAATCCCGACTTCCCCCAAACACCTTTTCCTTGATTGATCATCTCTAGTTATTTTTAATGTTATTTTTCTTGTCATTTAACTTCCGTCTTTACTGCATTTCTAGCATAGACTCTACCCTTAAAACCCCCACTAGATCCCAAACACGTTGCTTCTAACTCAATATCGTTCCGCTCCCTGTGGGCCGACCTCGACTTACCACGAATACTCTAAAAGTTTTTGTATTTTTGCGAGTCTATAAATATTGTTTGATCCCCCATCCTTCGCTAAACAACCGATCCGATTGGGCGGCCATCAAAATGGCGTAATTGCTGGGAAACGGCAAGTAATTGTGTTTTTAGTTATTGTGTTTGGTTATTTGTCTTAAGTTTATTTTTATCTCTTTTCCCTAGTACCGTTAGGTACTAAGAGACTTACCGTTTGATTGAGTTTATGCCCAGGAATACATCATCGCCCTTGTGGTTTGATCCGGAGTGGGAAAGGACATTTAGAGCTTTGCGTTTTCAGGGTAATAACTCAACCACTATTATTCCACACCCTTCATTATCACCTCCTAACCTTAATCCTATTCTACCACCTACATCACATACACCCTCTACACTTTCTACAGCAAATAATCTCATCCCAAATAATCCTTCCACATCATCCACTTCAGAAAATTCACCACCAACCCTACCATCACCAAGAACACCACCACCAAATCAAAATCTAACCCCTCCAAATCATCCAAATCCAAATCCATCACTACACCCAACCAATGGCGACCTTAGGTTCTCATTCCCAACTTACACATGAAGAAAAACCTTCACCGGTTGATTTCGGGGTGATACCCGAAAATTATGAATTGAAAATCTTCTTTGACAAATGCGGTTCAACAAGATACTTTTCATGGTTTTTCCCAAGAAGATGCCCAAGAGCATATCGCTTCATTTAAAGAAAAATTAGTAGGGGCCCGTCTTAATGGGTTAACTTCATGTCAATTACACCGATTATTATTTCCAAAGACATTGAGAGACGGAGCTCGTAGATGTCTTCAAGGCCATCCCGCCAATACATTCACAACATGGGCTCAATTATCTAATGCCTTCTTGGAGAAATATTTTCCACCATTAAAGACCAACCAATATCGCATGGAAATACAAACATTCAAGCAAGATGAATTCGAAAGCCTAAGTGAGGTTCGTTGTCTGAGAGCCCTGCGTCGGATTAGCCGACGCAAGGTCGATGGGAGGTTCGATCTTGCGTCGGCTAATCCGACGCAAGGCTCATTGACTGGGCCGTTGACCCCCAAAAGGGAGCGTCAGATTAGCCGACGCAGAGTAGACGCAAAGGTCATGCGTCAGATTAGTCAACGGGAAAAAAAATATTGCGTCAAAAAATAATGGCGGTCTGCTGCGTCGGCTAATCCGACGCAATATATAATTTGCGTCGGACTTCGGCCATTTGCGTCAGATTTGTCCGACGCAATTCTGGCTTGATTTTTGTAGTGATTTATGCCTCGTCTGCTACATACGGCCTCAATGACATTCAACTCCCAGGATTACACAACCAAACCGTCACTCCAGTGTAGGTGGAGAACGGGTGAATACAGCCAAGAACGTTTGCCAACAATAAAATCGAGAATAGCGAGAAAGGAATAAGATATAAGAATGTGTTTTTTTCTGTGTGTTAAATTTGCAGGGAAGAGGATATTATATAGTGGAACAGGAGGCAAGGGTTCAGTGTACAGCAGTAAATATACAGTGGAAACTTGCAGCAATCAGTCTCGGGAAGACAATGCAGTCAGTCTCGGGAAGACAACAAAAGACTGACTGTCAAGAGGAAAAAAGAAGCTTCTGGAAAAACAAGAAATCCGAGCCCAAAGCCCGGCCCGGCTCATGCTCGAGCTCGGTCCGGCCCGAGCTGGCGTGGCGCGCGCGCGCGTGTATTGTACGTAGTCTCCCCTTGTACACATCTAGTAAGGCATTTTAGTAGGTCATACATAAACAAGTCCAAGAAACATTAAATGATCAATGTGGGATACTTAATACCATAAGTGTTTCTTTTGAAGCATTAACTCTAACAAAATAAAAAATAGAAAACATAACAAAAAAATATTCGAAAGTTTATATAAAAAATTTATTCATTTTGATTAAAATAGTCAATTAATTATATTAATTGAAAATGTTATTTTCATTTCCTTTTTCTATATATTCATATGTTATACTATTAAGGCTTAGTATCCCAATATTAACACAATAATACCAAGTATACAAGGTTTATCATCAAAAATAAGAATAGTAATTACTTTAATTTTTTATTATTTATATATTCCTCAGAAAACCATGCAATTGCATGAGATTTAGACTAGTTAGCAACCAAATGGGGGGGATTATAATGTGTTGATTCTAACTCTAATATTCTTGTAGGCACGAAAAATTTATTAATGTGCCGAATAAATTAAATTAATTAATTATTTTGAGTTGACACGAAATTTTAACTCAATATAATTATTTTGTCCCGAGTAAAGAGAATATGGGTCGATCCGAATTACAGATTAACTTATTTGGATCATTAAACCCGAAAAGAAGACTAATTGGGTCAATGTCACTCATAAGCCCATAAATGGGCCTGTGACTACAAAATCCACCAAAGAGAAATTAAAACTCTATAAATAGAGCTCTCCTCATTCATTTGAGAGGATTGGAAAATTTTGAAGCAAAGGATCCCGAGAGAAAAAGACAAGAAGTCACTACAAGCTCTCCATCAAATCCGTCGCAAGCCGCCAGAAGATCCAAGACAAATTCAAACATTCAAGGGAGATTCAAGTCCAAGCGACCCTCTCGAGAATATCAAATCACAACGCGTGCAAGGCAGTACAAGTCAGCTACGCACGCGTCCCTCACGTGTACCGCGTACACGTGTTCCCTAAACGGCGTTAGAATCAGAGGATACATTAGAGGTTGTACACGAACTTTTGATAAATAATTAATAAAATTTATTTGTTTCCTTGTTTTGTATTTCAGTTAGCTGCGATACAAAATTTTGTTTTGTTCTACAAAGTTTCGAGACAAAGTTGCAACCGACTTCAAAGTCTCTACAACAAGTCTCGAGGGGGCATTTGTAGACACCAAAATTTTATATATTTCGGTATCTATTTATGTCTAATATCTTTAGTATTTAGAGATAATTATCAATAAATATTGTGATAATATCTTATGATACTAGAATATTCTTAACTTCCTCGCTAAGATACTAGAATATAAATACGGGTCTTGTGTCTAGGTTTAGAGGAGGTCAGAGGGAATAAGTCTCAAAACGACACCATCATCCTACTACAAAATTGTAGGTAAATGGAAAAAGTCACAAAAAAGACCCATCTTCCCCTACGGATTCAAGTCGATAAGACCTCCGTAGTACTATCAAAAACCCTAGCCTTCGAGATGGAATCAAGAGATCTACGGAAGTTGTTGTAGACACCAAAATTTTGTATATTTCGGTATCTATTTATGTCTAATATCTTTAGTATTTAGAGATAATTATCAATAAATATTGTGATAATATCTTAGGATACTAGAATATTCTTAACTTCCTCTCTAAGATACTAGGCTATAAATACGGGTCTCCTATCTAGGTTTAGGGGAGGACAGAGGGAATAAGTCTCAAAACGACACCATCATCCTACTACAAAATTGTAGGTAAATGGAAAAAGTCACAAAAAAGACCCATCTTCCCCTACGGATTCAAGTCGATAAGACCTCCGTAGTACTATCAAAAACCCTAGCCTTCGAGATGGAATCAAGAGATCTACGGAAGTTGTAACACGCAATCTTTCGATTATCAAATAAAACTCTTGTTCTCATATTATTTTGTATCTGTTATTCAATTATCGCAGGTGTGAAATTTTATGTTTTACAAATTGGTGAACCCGACGTGAAAATCTCTACCTCTCATCTCTACCGTTGAAGCAACCAAGGCAACTTTGCAAGAAGATGTCTACAAATCAAAACAACACTTTCAACACCCCCAGGAAGACCTACGCTGACGCTCTCCAACAATCTGCCGGCATGGTCACCAGGGCGAAGGCGAAGAAGGCTGCCCTCGACGCCGCTGCCGCCAGCCTACGCGCTGCCCACGTTCCTACCAGGCCGCGCAAGATCTCTGCTGCCTCAATTGCTGCCGCCGCCAAAGCCATGATTGCAGCCTCTTCTCCTTCCCGCAAGGATGAAGTCTCCAAGAGCAACACCGCCTCCCCGCGCAAGCCCAAGGTGTCGCCAATGAAGAAGGAAGCCGCCACTCCCATCAGCGCTTCGGTGATGATGGCTAGTGGTTCCAGCATCGAAGATCAAGTCGCGGAGCTGGCCAAACTCGTTGAAAAAATGCAAAGGGAGAATGAAGAGAAGAACCAGAAGATTGAAGATCTTCAAAAGGAGGTGATTGAGCTCCGCGAAAAGCCCACTCCTAGTGTGCACGATGACAGTGGCAGTGAGAAGAGCAGCATCCGCGGGAGCGACAGTGAAAGGGATGATGGAGTTCAAGGTGGAAAGCCTTCAAAGAAAGGGTCTGGAGCTTACACCTCAGAGCAGTTGCAGAGTCTGATAGCCAACGCAATCAAGACCCAACTCGGAGAAAATAATTCCACTGGACGGTACATCAAGCCCTACACCAAAAGGATTGATGACCTGCGCATGCCTGCTGGATATCAACCCCCGAAGTTTCAGCTGTTCGATGGGAAGGGTAATCCGAAGCAACATGTTGCACACTTCGTGGAGACATGCAACAACGCTGGAACTGAGGGTGATCGCCTTGTCAAGCAGTTCGTACGCTCTCTCAAGGGAATAGCTTTCGACTGGTACACAGATTTGGAAGCGGAATCAATCGACAGCTGGACTCGGATGGAAGACGAATTCCTGAACCGATTCTACAGTACCAGACGCATCGTTAGCATGAGCGAGCTGACAAACACTGCCCAGTGGGATGAGGAACCGGTCATTGACTACATCAACCGCTGGCGTGCGCTAAGTCTGGAATGCAAAGACCGTCTGAGTGAAGCTTCCGCGGTCGAAATGTGCATCAATGGCATGAACTGGGATCTCCTGTACATTCTACATGGGATTAAGCCAAGAAGCTTTCAAGACTTAGCAACTCGGGCACATGACATGGAAATCACCATCAAACAAGGGCGCGGCAAGAACCGAGCCTCTTCTTCTAAACCACCTGGTGAAAAGAAGGAATTCAAGAAGACCGAAAAGGGGTCAAAAACAAAGGAGACAATGACTGTCGACGCAGGTAGTGGACCAGTCAAGATCTCAGGCAGGTCAAAAGATGAAAAACGGAATGAGTCATTCTCTTATGACTACCGGAAGAATAGGCCTACATTGAAAGAACTGCAGGCTAAGAAGTACCCGTTTCCTGATTCGGACTTGTCAGGGATGCTCGACGATCTGCTAGAGAAGAACATCATACAGCTACCAGAGCCCAAGCGGCCCGAACAAGCTGACAAGACAAACGATCCTAAATATTGTCGATATCACAGATTGGTGAGTCACCCCATCGAGAAGTGTATAACACTCAAAGAAAAGATCATGCAGCTTTCAAGGGATGGGAAGATAATCCTTGATCTTGATGAAACGGTGACAACAAACCAAGCTACGGTAGTCGGAGAGCAACCGGAACAAGAGACAACCAAAGCAGTTAATGAACTGACTGCGCATATACTACAATTTGGGACCCTCGAGCCTGTGACGCTGTGGATCCCGAGGCTAGCATCGCCACCGTCTTCAGAGTCACAAGTCAAGAAAGCAAGTCTTCAGGATGAAGAAGATGTGCATGATGATGAAGGATGGACCTTGGTGACACGCAAGAAGCCAAGGAAACAAGTTAAACAAACAATCAAGCCTGTTCACCACCGTCGGAAACAAGCAAGAAAGCCGCGGCCTCGCAAATCCAAAGGAAAGAAGAAGTCTAAAACGATTGTCAAGTCGCATGTCCTACCCGAGGATCTGTTGGAACAGGAGCCACTTATTCCGATTACTCTTGAAGAATTCTTTCCAAAAGACTACCTGGATGAAGTGGCTGTTTACACCGTCTCTGCCTCACCTGCTGATCACGGTGAAGAAGTGGATGAAAGTGATGTAAGCGAACCTGAACCTTCACAGCAGGCGCAGCCTCAAAAGGAGATCAAGGTCGTTAGGGCACTGGATGGACTTCCTGCAAACATGGGATGGAGACAAATATTCCATCTTCCTAAAGAGAGTCGCGAGTTGATCCTCCAAGGACTCGAGAAGCCAGAGCTATACGCCGGCAAGATGAAGGATGTGGCGGAACCCCCAGAGCAATCAAGCCAATGTCTTTCCTGCAACGCTGCCTTGACTTTCTCGGATGAAGACTTACTCCTCGGATCTAAGCCTCATAATAGGCCACTCTATGTGTTCGGCTATATCAAAGGGAAAAAAGTCAAGCGAATCTTGATAGATGGAGGCTCAGGAGTCAACATAATGCCAAAAGCTACAATGAAGGAATTAGGCATCACCGTGGGGGAACTTACCAGTAGTCGGACGGTTATCCACGGTTTCAACCTGACAGGAGAGCGTGCAATTGGGATGATCCGCGTAAACCTTACCATGGATGACCTTTCTTCTGACGTGTTGTTCCATGTGATCGAAGCCAAGACATCCTATGGATTACTACTGGGACGACCCTGGAAGCATGAGAATGGCATCGTGGCTTCAACCCTTCATCAATGTTTGAAGTACTACCGAGGGGGTGAAAGAAAAATAAATGGAGATACCAAACCATTTTCCAAGGCCGATACCTTCTTCGCGGATGCAAAGTTTTTCGATGAAGATGCAACGCCTAGCGAGTTCATGCCAACCACCATCTCCTCAACTGGGGCTGGAGGCAAGCTGGAAAAGAACGTCATCATAAAAGATGCAGCTGCAGTTCGTTCTGAGGAAAAGGAAGACGAACTAAAGGAAAACAACGTTATCAAATTCACCAGTCCAGTGGTAATTCCCAAGAAGCAAGAAGTGCCACTGACGTCTGCACCACCTGTCCTTCTATACATCCCGAAGTCCCGTCGCAAAGAAGGGGAGAGTCCTTTTGTAGAATGTACTCCAACAAAGACGGAATCTAAGGAGAAAAACAAACCAAGTCAAACATTTAAGCAAGAATGGGTAGCCAAGGTCACCACACCTCTGCCAAGTTCATCAGAAACCAAGATCATTGGACCACCTTTAGATGGATTCGACAGTGCGGTTGAAGATACCCAAAGGCTGAAAGAGTTCGACAAATTTTGTAACCCCAATGCCCACAAATTGTTAGAGAAAGCAGGTTACGATTATTCAAAACCAAATCCCATGGGGACGGCTGTTGACGAAATTCCAAAACCATATGGCCTTAGTAAAGCACAACAAGACCAATATGAAAAAGAAGGCGTATGTAGAGTTGCCAAGCCTGGGGTAAGCTATCAACCTCCTCCACCAGTAAAGATTGGAAGCCGAAAAGGAAGTGATACTACATCATCACAACATATCACGGCGGAAGAGATCGAAGACGGCAAGGCAGGGGGCATGATAGAGCCGTCACCCACATCAATCTTCGAGAGGATAAGTGCGCCCATGGAGACGATCCGAACTTCTGTGTTTGACAGGATAGGAATGACGAATTCTTCAACAAATCATCGTTCTGTGTTTAACAGATTGGGCAACCAAGGGGGAAGTGAAGCAGTGTTGCTAAACCCTATACCACAAAGCATCTATCGAAAATCAGCGCATCGTCGCCTAGGCGCCCAGACAAAAACAGTTTTCAATCGGCTAGGGGTCCCCAAGAAAGATAAAGGTGAAGGTCGTCATCCCTCAACTCCTGCAAAACCAAAAGAAGAAGAAGTGAAACTAGACGATGATTTAAGAAGCGCAATACCCTCCCGCATGAAGCGCTCGCAAGCAGTGGACATCATACAACATACACCACTCAAAATACGGAGTCGCGTCTTGATTCTCACTGGTCACTCAAAAAATGGTGAGCATGTCGACTCGTCATCATCAAACGGAAACAGCATCAAGAAGGCGAAGACTTCAGAAGTGGCAACCTCTTATCATATAACGGTAGAGGAGATCCCTGACGATAATCAAGAAGTGGATGCAGATGAAGCACCCGAACCATTAGAAGACGGTGGGCAATTAACGGTAGATGAGTTGAAAGAACTCAACCTGGGGACTTCTGAAGACCCCCGCCCCATATATGTGAGTGCTCTACTGACTAAGGAGGAAGAAGACGAGTACTACAAATTGTTGCTCGAGTACAAAGATGTCTTTGCTTGGAGCTACAAGGAAATGCCAGGACTCAGTCCAAGGGTTGCAGTACATCGCTTAGCAATCAAGAAGGGAGTTAATCCTAAGAAGCAGCCTCAGCGTCGCTTCCGGCCTGAGCTTGTGCCTGAAATTGAAAAGGAAGTCAACAAACTCATCGAAGCTGGTTTCATCCGTGAAGTAAAGTACCCTACATGGATAGCCAATGTTGTCCCAGTCAGAAAGAAGAATGGACAATTGCGAATATGCGTCGACTTCAGAGATCTCAATAACGCATGCCCGAAGGATGACTTCCCTCTGCCAGTTACAGAATTAATGATCGATGCAACTACTGGGCACGAAGCGCTCTCATTCATGGATTGTACTGCAGGGTATAACCAGATACACATGGCGCCGGAGGATCAAGAAGCCACAGCTTTCCGCACGCCGAAAGGGATATTCTGTTACACAGTCATGCCCTTTGGATTGAAGAACGCTGGTGCGACATACCAACGAGCAATGCAGAAGATATTCGATGACATGTTGCATAAAACAATTGAATGCTACGTCGATGATGTGGTTGTCAAATCAAAGAAAAGACAAGACCACATTAAAGACCTCCAAACTGTCTTCGAAAGGCTCAGAAAATGTCAGCTGAAAATGAATCCACTTAAGTGTGCATTTGGTGTCACTTCAGGAAAATTCTTAGGATTCGTTGTCAGACATCGAGGCATCGAGATCGACCAGACCAAAATCAAAGCAATCCGAGAAATGCCGGTGCCTAAGACATTGAAAGAATTACGCGGATTGCAGGGACGCCTTGCATACATTAGAAGGTTCATATCCAACCTCGCAGGGCGCTGTCAACCGTTCAACCATTTGATGAAGAAGAATGCTCCGTATGAATGGGACGATAAATGTCAACATGCTTTCGAAAGCATAAAGAAATACTTGGCCAGTGCACCTGTGCTGGGGGCACCTATTCCTGGGAAGCCACTCATCTTATACATCGCAGCACAAGAACGGTCCCTGGGAGCAATGTGTGCTCAAGAAATTGAAGACCGCAAAGAGAGAGCGCTCTACTACTTGAGTCGTACTTTGGTTGGAGCTGAAGTGAATTACTCTCCAATCGAGAAAATATGTCTTGCACTGGTGTTTGCAATCCAAAAGCTGAGGCACTACATGCAAGCACACACTATACACGTGGTATCCAAGGCAGATCCAATCAAATACATACTCTCAAGACCAGTATTGTCAGGAAGGCTCGCAAAATGGGCAGTGTTGCTGAAACAGTATGATTTGGTTTTTGTGCCTCAAAAAGCTGTAAAAGGACAAGCCATCGCCGACTTCTTCGCCGATCATCCAGTCCCAGCCGAATGGGAACTTTCTGACGACTTGCCTGGAGAAGAGATCTTCTATGTGGACGTTCTTCCGGCATGGCAAATGTACTTCGACGGTGCTGCAAGACGAGATGGAGCTGGAGCTGGAGTGGTGTTTGTATCCCCACAAAGCCATGTTTTGCCATACTCCTTTTCATTAACTCAGCTATGCTCAAATAACGTAGCAGAATACCAGGCCCTCATACTTGGTCTTCAAATGGCGCTTGAGATAGGCATTCAGGACATGGACATCTACGGAGATTCGCAGCTCGTGATCAGTCAAGTCCTCGATGAATATGAAGTACGAAAAGAGGACCTGGTCACATATCATCAACAAGCACTCCGACTGTTAAATCAACTTGACACCGTCAACATTGGTCATGTACCGAGAAGTGCCAATAAGTTGGCTGACGCGCTTGCTAACCTTGCAGCCACATTGGCACTGGGGGCAGAAGAATCAATGCAAGTTCCAGTCTGTAATCGTTGGGCAATGCCATTGCTTGAGGAGGAAGAAAATAGGAACGAGACAAACATGATCAACGTCTACACAATTGACGAAGATGATTGGCGTCAACCCATTATCGACTTCTTGGACCATCAGAAGTTGCCAGACGATCCTAGGCACAAAGTAGAGATACGCCGACGTTCCCCGAAGTTCATCCACTTTAAAGGAACACTTTACAGGCGCTCTTTTCTTGGACAATGGTTAAGATGTTTAGGGAAGGATGAATCCACCGAAGCCATGCATGAAGCTCACTCTGGCATATGCGGAGCTCACCAGTCAGGTCCAAAACTTTATGATCGCGTCAAAAGAATGGGATACTACTGGCCTTCCATGGTGCAAGATTGCATAGATTTCGCAAGAAAATGTGGCGCATGCCAATTTAACGCAAACTTCATACATCAGCCGCCGGAGCCATTGCATCCTACCGTCTCTTCATGGCCTTTCGAAGCCTGGGGACTCGACGTTGTTGGACCACTCACTCCAAAGGCTTCCAACGGACATGAGTACATTCTCGCCGGTACTGATTACTTCTCAAAGTGGGCAGAGTTAGTCACATTACGAGAAGTGAAGAAAGAAAATGTTGTGGACTTCATCCGAACTCAAATCATCTACAGGTATGGTGTACCAAAACGCATCATAACCGATAATGGAAAGCCATTTGTCAACCAATTGGTGACAAGCCTAGCAGAAAAGTTCAAGTTCAAACAACTCAAGTCTTCAATGTACAATGCTCCTGCGAATGGTCTAGCCGAAGCCTTTAATAAGACACTCTGTAACCTGCTAAGAAAAGTGGTGGCAAAATCCAAACGAGACTGGCACGAAAGAGTCGGTGAAGCTTTATGGGCGTATCGCACCACATACAAAACGCCAACTCAAGCGACCCCGTATGCATTGGTATATGGAGTAGAAGCTGTGTTGCCCCTGGAGTTGCAGATCCCATCGTTGCGCATAGCCATTCAAGAAGGACTTACAGAAGATGAAAACGATAAGTTGCGACTAGAAGAGTTAGAGGCTCTCGATGAAAAGAGGCTCCAAGCCCAACAAAAACTTCAATGTTACCAGGCACGGTTGTCACGTGCGTTCAATAAAAAGGTACGCCCTCGTTCCTTCCAAGTAGGAGATTTGGTCCTTGCAGTACGAAGACCGATCATTACTTCTCACAAACCAGTAGGAAAATTCACCGCCAAGTGGGATGGTCCATATGTGGTACAAGAAGTCTACACGAATGGTGCATACAAAGTTGTAGATGAAGATGGTGTGCGCGTAGGCCCGATCAATGGGAAATTTCTAAAACGCTACTATTCTTAAATCTCCACGCTAAACACTCCTAAGCAAGAGGTTCAACTGCACACACACACAAAAAAAAAAGAAAGGTGAGCCGAGGACGGAGTGAAAACCCGAAAGGGCACTCCGGGTAAAATGAAAAATCGAGTTGCGAGCCACCGATGAACTACGTCGGCTTGATCTTGTAAAACATCATCTGTGTTTTGCGAGTACGTAGGCAGCTCGAGTGAACATGTAGCTTGAGTGCAGCCACACCACCAAACAAACGACCCATTTCCTTACCGAACTACGTTGGCTTGATCTTGTAAGGCATTATTCTGTTTTGCAAGTACGTAGGCAGCTTGGGTGAACATGTAGCTCAAGTGCAGCCACCTCTCCAAAATAAACAAATTAAAAAAAAAATGCTCCTGGCCCGCAAGAGCCTAAACTGTGAACGGCTAAATGAACTTTGTTATAGCATTTGAGTTTGTAAATCCAGACAAAAGAATCATTGGAAAGAGACTAATAAATGTGACGACAATCACTGATGAAGCAGTAAGAGTAAATTCTATGGAATCACGAAGAGAGAAGAACAATCAAAACATTCTAAGTTTCTATTAGTTAGTATCGAAGGAGGCACGCATCTCTTCCAGGTCTCTTCGCTGCTCTTCAATCATAGCCTGTTCTTCAGCAGTCGGAACAGGGATGTCTTCAAGCTCCTCTAATGATCTCGTTGCACCCTGGAATTCTGTCTGCAACAAATTCAGAGTTTCATCTTTTGACGTCACGCTACCTTGCAGCAAAATTTCCTCCTCTCGTGCCAGTTTGAGCTGGGCCTCGAGATTCACGATCTTCGCACGGGTAGCGGAGAGCTTCGCGGTTTCCGCCTGATGCTCCTCTTTCACTTTATCAACAAGTAACTTGGTTTCCTCCATTTTCTGGTGTAATGCAAGTTTTCTATCCTCAAGTTGGTGACATTTCGATGTTTGCCTCTCAAGCGCAAGATATGCATTAACCGCACTCACATAAGAGTCAACTTGAGTCCGCAACAAAGAAGGGTCCCCTTGAAGTCGTCGCATGCTTGCATAACAATCTTTGGCTAGCATCGACATCTCGCCTACTTTAGACCAACTCAGATTCTTCAACTTCGTAAGAAATGTTGAGCGAACATCTCGCACCGCTTTCTCAAATACTCCTTCGTACGGAGAGGCTGGCCGAAACGTGGTCATAGAACAAGTAGGTAGAACAGTAGGCTTGATCGGGACATGCGAAGTCTTCTGCACTTTCCGCCTACACAGGGAAGGCCTCTCCACTGAGGGTCGTCCATCTACAGCGGCACAAGAGCTCCCAGTCTGGCTACCATGAGAAGATGGAGTAGGGCAGTCTTCCACGGGCGCGGATTTATCAAGCATAATAAGCTGCTTTCCCTTCCCCGGTCGTGTGTTTGGTTGCAGAGGCATCAAATCATGTTCCTCAGGAATCCCAATTAACTCTAAATCTAAGTCACCCTCCTGAAAATGCATGAGCAAGTGAGAAACACATTTTGAAAAAAAAACAAAAATAAAATAAAATAAAATAAATAAGATAAAAAAAATACCAGTGTCTGCGACGGCATACACGAACCACTACGGACCCCATCAAATATCTGGGTATCCAGCCTAAGGTTACTCGTAACGGGGGCACGAGTCTCCTTTCTTCCTCGACGATCGTGTTTAGGATCAACCTCGGAATCTCTATCACTATGTCGATCATCCTCTTCAGCATGCTCATCCAATCTTACAACGACAACTTCAGATTGTAATTTCTTCCTTTGCTCCTGAGGCTGGTCGGCAGTATCTCTTTGGAGATGTCGTTTCCTTGGTTTTTGGGGATCACTATCAGTGCTACGAATAAGAATGTTTGCATAATCCCTCAAATCGTTCGGACATTTCACTTCCCACCATTTGGTGAAGCCAGGAGTGACACATTCTTGCCAATCGAGTACCGGACTAGGGAGATGAACTTGGACCATGCTTCCTGTAAACAAGATTAATCTCCAATACCTCAACGCCTCAATGCGCGTAGAGTTTCTGTTGCTGGAGCCACAATCTAGCAGACCAGGAATATCCTGACAAAAGCCGAATTGTCTGCTAAATCGATGAGGGTTATAAGGTTCAACATGAAAAGCATCACCTAAACGCAGACACAAGTACGAAGAACGCATCGAGGCAAAGTAATCGAGTTCAAAATTTTTGAGACTCCCGTTGTCCAACAGAACGTTACAATCCTTTCTGTTTCGTATGAAGCGTCTCGGGTTGGCATTAGCTCCCTCATGAATTAGCTTTCGAGCCCCAGCAGCATCAGTCCTTTTTACTTCAAGGGAATACCTTGCCATGGTAGGGCCATAAGGAGCAGGTTCCATAGCATGATGTGTGCTGAAGTAGTGAGCGGTCCACGCGTAAAGGTAATGGGCTGGAAAAAAATGACTTGGCATACCCAGGATTGGAATATGTAGCTATATCATTTAGCCCCCGGTAAATGCTAGCCAAGACTGGAATCGCCAAACTAAAGACTCGACCCTCTGCCATCAAGCTCGCAATCTCAAAAGTGGTAGGTCTAATTAGTCGGTCAGTATGCTCCGGTAAAACAAATGCACATAACCAACATGACAAATACGCGGCCAAGTAAACCTTGGTACGTCGAGAGTCGTTAATCCTCAGTTTTTTTAACACCGCAAGCTCTTCCTCTGTCCACTCATCAGGAGGACGAGACTTGATCTCATCGTTGGGATTTTGTGGAGTTTTAGGTGCATTCTTCGTCTCTCGCCTCTTTTCTCGCGATGAGTATACCTTTTCTTTCTTGCACCAGAAATTGATCCACTGTTCAGCAAGAACTTCACCTCGGGTTGTCGATCTCCTGTCAAGAAGGTAAAACACCTCAAGCAAGATCTCACACGTGCTTGGAAGTATATACTTGTTATTTGCATCCTTTGCCCTTAAAGTGCTCAGTGGTGACACTGTTTCATCATATATTTCTCCCACGACAGTCAGGCCTCCAAGCTTGCGCAAATCATATAGTGAGACTGAAAATTCACCCGCCTTGGTATGGAGCGTGTTAGTAATGGGGCACCATCCTTCGCAAAAGGCACGTATCACGTGCAGATTCTTATCATAAGAATACAAAGAAGCATAGACCGCCGAGTAGAGGGAAGCTGACGAAAGAATACCCTTGAACCGAGAAAGCACATCTTCAGTCCACTCTAAATATCTTGGGATAAAAATTGGTTCGCCTTGGATTCTGAAGTTGTAGGACCCCCATCTTACATCCCCGTCAATAATTCTGCGCCCAAGGAGCGGATAAGTAGAATGCAGCTCATCCTTCGTCTTCACAACGCTCTGCAACAAGTAACGCGATTTAGCATCAGGTTCTTTGGGATCTATCTTCAGTGACATTTTCGCCGGGAAATCCTTTTTGGTGAGGTCAGCTGCCCCGCCTACTAACGAACGCAGGGACATGCGAGCGGGAAAACAGAGTCCAGATGCAGCGTCATCCTCCTTGTGACCAACGATGGATAAATATTCATCACAACCTTCCCTCCAACTCTTCAGAAACACCATGGTAATCCTGCGAAAAAGGATAAACACGAAGAGGGTAAGAAATGGCTAGAAGGTACACCTGAGATAAGTAAGGTCAAGCAAAGCGATCGTTAGCATGCTTCAAATAAAAGGAGAATCATCGGGTGCCTCCTCCATCGAGCGTCGTGATGACCCGAACGGGTTCACCTCGTAACAACTCGGGCGCTTCTCCTCCATCGAGCGTCGTGATGACCCGAACGGGTTCACCTCGTAACAACTCGGGCGCTTCTCCTCCATCGAGCGTCGTGATGACCCAAACGGGTTCACCTCGTAACAGCTCGGGTGCTTCTCCTCCGTCGAGCGTCGTGATGACCCAAACGGGTTCACCTCGTAACAACTCGGGCGCCTCTCCTCCATCGAGCGTCGTGATGACCCAAACGGGTTCACCTCGTAACAACTCGGGCGCTTCTCCTCCATCGAGCGTCGTGATGACCCAAACGGGTTCACCTCGTAACAGCTCGGGTGCTTCTCCTCCGTCGAGCGTCGTGATGACCCAAACAGGTTCACCTCGTAACAACTCGGGTGCCTCCTCCACGTGAGCGTCGTGATGACCCTAACGGGTTCACCTCATAACAACTCGGCTGAAGACGGAAAATAATCGGGCCAGGTTTCTCCCACAAGAGTCAATGGAATAATAATAAAATCTTCAAGAATCGACCCGAACTTGAGGAACAGGTAAGTGAGTTTGACCCAAATATAGTAGGGTACCTGCACAAACAGAGCTACGGACGGGTATACACTTATAATTATAAAATTCAAGGTGTAAAAAGAATTTACCTTTACAATCGAGCAAGAGTCTTGAAACGTACTAAGCAAAGAAGCCAGATAGCTCGAGCCTGTAAGGATCAACAATAACAATGGACATGCGTGTTAATCATATCCCTCGGCCGAATAAGTTTATTAAAAATAATAATAATAATAATAATAATAATAATAATAAGAAAAAGGGGCCACGTCCTAGATGAAACATGCATAACATGCAGAAGAGGAGGATACATGTCAACAAAAGAATGGGCATACACGCATAAAACATCACATGAAGTCATATTATTACTTCTTTCACTGGAATTCAAAAAAAAAATAACAATGAGAAGACTAGCTTACTACTCAAAAAACAAAAGGGAGAGAAGTGGCTATAAAAAAAATGAAGAAAAAGACAAGACAAGAATTGAAGAAGTTGGCAGAAACGTTGTACATGAATGTCCAAATTTTCAATCTTTAGCTAAACCATAATATTCCATATCGCAGTTTTACGGAGTGAGGCTGAGTTGTTTGAAAAGAAACAATGAAGACCAGAGACATGTGATAAAAAAAAACAAAGGAAAAAAAAGAAGAAGATGAGAAAGAACGGCATATAATTAACATGGAAAGTTACCTACGGACTACGGCGGTGCGAGTGTATCAAGCTTGCGGTGGAATTGTGTAGGTGTTAACGGGAGGTCTTTATATATAGATATAGCCTATGACCTAGTCTTTCAAAGATTAGGAAAAGATGAATTCGTAATTAGGAAAAGGAAACATATGAGTGTTCTCCAAAAGGCAAAATACTCGGTTTCCTAAAAACAAAATTACTTGTCAACCAAGTTTAAAGTGCTGAGTATCAATTTCCTATTGGTACTTCTTCAAAAGAAAGGAAAGTCCGTACGAGTATGGGTACCAAGTTTTGGGTTTTCAAATCGTAATTACTTCTCAGGATGACGTAAAACAAACAAGATTCCAGTTACTCGTGATGCAATGAGGTTGTCTTACTACCAAGGCGTGATGTCTCGAAGACTTCCAAGTCAAAGTCAAACAAAAAAAAAAATGTTCGAGACCCTGCCACTCCAAAACACTAAAACGATTTACGTGACAAGGTCCCGAGGGGGCAATTTGTAGGCACGAAAAATTTATTAATGTGCCGAATAAATTAAATTAATTAATTATTTTGAGTTGACACGAAATTTTAACTCAATATAATTATTTTGTCCCGAGTAAAGAGAATATGGGTCGATCCGAATTACAGATTAACTTATTTGGATCATTAAACCCGAAAAGAAGACTAATTGGGTCAATGTCACTCATAAGCCCATAAATGGGCCTGTGACTACAAAATCCACCAAAGAGAAATTAAAACTCTATAAATAGAGCTCTCCTCATTCATTTGAGAGGATTGGAAAATTCTGAAGCAAAGGATCCCGAGAGAAAAAGACAAGAAGTCACTACAAGCTCTCCATCAAATCCGTCGCAAGCCGTCAGAAGATCCAAGACAAATTCAAACATTCAAGGGAGATTCAAGTCCAAGCGACCCTCTCGAGAATATCAAATCACAACGCGTGCAAGGCAGTACAAGTCAGCTACGCACGCGTCCCTCACGTGTACCGCGTACACGTGTTCCCTAAACGGCGTTAGAATCAGAGGATACATTAGAGGTTGTACACGAACTTTTGATAAATAATTAATAAAATTTATTTGTTTCCTTGTTTTGTATTTCAGTTAGCTGCGATACAAAATTTGTGGTTACAAAAAAGACAACAAATAAGTCTCAATACAAAACAAGGACCCCATCATCCTACTACCAAATTGTAGGTAAATGGAATAAGTCACAAAAAAGACTCCATCTTCCCCTACGGATCTAAGTCGATAAGACCTCCGTAGAACTATCAAAACAGGTGTGAAATTTTATGTTTTACAAATTGGTGAACCCGACGTGAAGATTTTCGCTCTTCATCTCCAATCTCGAAGGATCCAAATCTGTAGAAGGCATGGGGGCAAACAAATCGACCTCTAAGTCTTCCTACCAAATTTCGAGACAAAGTTGCAACCGACTTCGAAGTCTCTACAACAAGTCTCGAGGGGGCATTTGTAGACACCAAAATTTTGTATATTTCGGTATCTATTTATGTCTAATATCTTTAGTATTTAGAGATAATTATCAATAAATATTGTGATAATATCTTAGGATACTAGAATATTCTTAACTTCCTCGCTAAGATACTAGGCTATAAATACAGGTCTTGTGTCTAGGTTTAGAGGAGGTCAGATGGAATAAGTCTCAAACACGACCCCATCATCCTACTACCAAATTGTAGGTAAATGGAATAAGTCACAAAAAAGACTTCATCTTCCCCTACGGATCTAAGTCGATAAGACCTCCGTAGAACTATCAAAAACCCTAGCCTTCGAGATGGAATCAAGAGATCAACGAAAGTTGTAACGCTCAATCTTTCGATTATCAAA
The DNA here is from genome assembly GCA_958450325.1 of Agrostemma githago. Taxonomy (NCBI): domain Eukaryota; kingdom Viridiplantae; phylum Streptophyta; class Magnoliopsida; order Caryophyllales; family Caryophyllaceae; genus Agrostemma; species Agrostemma githago. Next base: position 73,789,111 of record OY288243.1, on the reverse strand, counting down.
TAAAACTCGTATTCCATATTATTTTGTATCTGTTATTCAATTATCGCAGGTGTGAAATTTTATGTTTTACAATTCTAATGAAATAAATTTACTAAATATAATAAACTAAAACAAATAAACGATGCAACAATTATGACAAAAATACTTGGAGCAAACAATATTCACCATCAAGTTTACGAATTGATCATTGACTCTTCTATTTCACTTTACCATAGAATACTTTTGCTATGAAGATAGTCGACTTCTAATTCCACTAATTACTAATAATTATAAGATATGAGAAGCATACTCAAATAACCCTTACAATATTGTCAACTCAAGTCAAGCGCCTAAATTGTATCAATATGTAGATTAGAACGATGAAATTTAGCAAAGATGAAAGAATGATTAATCAAGTGGTATCACTTTGTTTCATACAAGTTTAATCTTTATAACTCAACAACGATGAAAAACTTACGAATTGGTGAATTATATATTTGCTACTCGGATATAGTTAAACAAACAAAAGATTCATTTAACTATTCTATCTAGGAATGTCAAAGGGCGTAGGATCCGGACCGGATCCTATAGGATCCAGATCCTTATCCTTATTTCTCTTCTTGGATCTGGATCCGATCCTTATCCTAAGGATCCAAAATTATAGGATCCTTATCCGGATCCTAAGGATCAGGATCGGATCTGGATCGGATATGGATCTTTTCATTTTAAAGTTTATTTATGGTTCTATATTATATTCTCACCTTATGTAATCATTTAAGTTTAGACCATTTAAAGGGTTTAAGCAACCAATAATTATACAATGTTCAAACAAAGCTAAATGGAGTTTAGAGTTTAGACTAACGCTACTACACTAGTCCATACAACCACAAAGATCAATCTCTCTCTAAATAAACCATTTTATAATGAAGGAGTCTCAATTACTAAAAATCCAATCTCTCTCTAAAATTTTCTCTCTGTGTTGTCCTTTATGCAAGAACCTGACTCCAGCCTTCGGCCGGAAGATGGCAATCACCACCCCATCCCACTCTTTTCTGTCACTAACACCAATATGATTCCCAATGATCCTTACTTCCCTTCATTGCCAAAAAAATGCCAAACACAAAACTGTTCATATTAGCGAATTCATGAATTTGGAAAACTTGTCCTCTAAGGAAATCGGTGCATTCATCCCAAATAATCCCTCGATTCATTTGCATCCAAATAATGAGAGTGCATTGAATCCACTGTCTTTTCGAGATAAGCTACAAGGTTTCCAAAGTGACAATTCGGGCTTGATTGATATATTAAATGAAGATTACGATATAGATATCGATTCTGATGTTGACACTACTGAGGAGGGAGAGGATACTTCGTCCTGCCCAAGAATTCTCTTGTCCAAAGAGGAAAAATTAAGCTTCGTAAGCCCTGGAGACACGCACTTATAATTAAGTTGTTCGATAAGAAACTCGGGTACTTATCATTGATCCGAAAACTAAATGTTAAATGGGCGACTAAAGGCAAACTAACTCTTATTGATATTAGCGACTCTTATTATGTCGCTCGATTCTCGTCTCTACAGGACTATGAACATGTCTTAACCCAAGGTCCATGGATGGTCGACGATCATTACATCACCATTCGCAAATGGATCCCAAATTTCGTTCCTTCGGAGGATAGTATCAAGTTTATCACGGCATGGATTCGTATCCCCAACTTACCTGTGGAATATTTTAACAAGGGCTTTCTAAAGCGTGTGGGGTCAAAAATTGGTAAAGTTATTAGGATCGATAAAAATACCGCTCTCGCGGAGCGAGGTCAATTTACACGAATGAGTGTAGAAGTAAATATCGATGAGCCCTTGCTTTCAAAATTTTGGCTTAATGGGAAAATTTATCGTATTCAATATGAAGGTCTTAAGTCAATTTGTTTTAAATGCGGTAAGATTAGGCACACAACAGAGTCATGTTCGAATGGACCGGGTGAGAATATGCATGTAATGAATGCACACAATCAAGTCAATGAGGATCCGAATGAAGACCTCAATGCAAACGGAGGAAGTAGTAACATAATTTCCCCAGAAGTTACTGACAAATTCGAGGATTGGATGATAGTTAAAAACCCACCAAGAAGAAGAGCTCCACCCAAAGTCGATAAACCGAATAATGTGAATACATTGGCTCAAAACGAAGAGACTGGAGTTTTTAATTTCGGGAAAAATATTTCTGGGTCAAGATACGACATTCTAAATTCAAATCCCGAAGATAATAGCATCTCACCTAATTCCTCTGTAATCCCACCAGTAAATCAAGAAATTTTTTCCAAAAATTCTCCTCCAAATATTCCTTCCAATTATACGGAGAAACTAGCTCAAAATTCCAAAAAAGTGCCTAACAATCAAAATCATTCCCAAATTAGAACACATAAAACATTCCTTAAAAATCGAATAATAAAAATATTCAATCCCGAATCAACCCTGTACTCGGTAATATTACAAACCTCTTATCAAACGCAAAAGTCTTGAACAAAAATTTAATAACCAACCCGGTCGAACACGCCAAGTCCATCCCCAAAGTAAAAATTCCGGTTGAATCGAACGAGCATGTCCTTCCAATTCACGGAGGTCCTCGAGACCCATCTCCCATTGTCATGTCATTCTCCGGAGCATCCCCTGATAACGATGATACCACCGTTATGGAGCTTTACGATATCTCCTTGGACGGGGATGGAGGCACCACTCTTGGGAGTGATGGTTCAGGAGTCTCCCATCATGAACATCAAGCTCGAGCTAGCTCCGAAGGATCCAACGACACTCATATTGGAGATGTCGTTACCATGGAGCATTAATGAAGTGCTTTCTCTCGTAAGTAGAGCTTATCTAACAACTTTACCTTATTTACCAGTTCATATGTCGAACAAAATACCGAATCTTTCACCTAATGTACCCCCAGTCACTTGTATGGTATGGAATATACAAGGAACTAGAAATAGGAATAAAATAGCAGCCTTAAAAGAGGTTGTTAAAACCTATAAGCCAACTATTCTCGCTCTTGTTGACCCATATGGGAGGCGAACATGCTGACAAAATTCGCACAATTATTGGGTATAACGGACATTTTCGGGTTGATGCCATTGGCTTTAGTGGAGACATTTGGCTATATTGGCGGCCTGAAATTGTTCAAGTTGTTCCCGTCTATGAGCATTCTCAATTTATCACAGTAGAAGTCTCACGAATAGGGGGCTATCCTTGGTTATTTTCAGCAGTTTATGCAAGTCCCGACCCTACCAATCGTCGAGAATTATGGTCGGAACTCAAACTCTTTGCTCGTAACAATGACAAAACTTGGATGCTAGCAAGTGATTTTAACGAAACAAGATCACTATCCGAAAGACATGGAGGCAATTCGAGTATGGCAAGAAGATGTGAGAATTTTAATAATTGGATCGAGAATTGTGAATTGATAGAACTTGAATTTGCAGGCCCTTCTCATACTTGGGCTCGAGGAAATTCACCAGAAACTAGACAAAGTGCGAGACTCGATCGAGCACTATGCAATATGGATTGGGGATCGGTTTATGATAATGCTAGTGTACGTCACCTACCCGCATTTCAATCAGACCATTGTCCACTCCTGATTGTTCCTAATGGGTTTGCTCCTCTTAGCTCAGTACAAAAACCCTTTCGTTTTCAGGCGGCTTGGATGACACAACATGAGGTGTTTTCGTCCTTCCTGGCTGAAAGTTGGCCAAAGGATGGTTCTTTCCCTAGTCGGCTCGAAGGTTTATTGAAATCCCTCCAAGAGTGAAATGAAAATGTGTTTGGTAATATCTTTCGAAAAAAGAGAGATCTTTTAGCTCGGATCAAAGGGTGTCAAAAAATGCTCTCTATGACAAAAGAAAAAAGACTTATAGCGCTCGAGGCTACCCTTCGCAAAGAGCTTGATGACGTTCTTGAACAAGAAGAGATCTACTGGTACCAAAAATCCCGGGTTGAGTTTATAACAGATGGAGATCGTAATACTTCTTATTTCCACATTAGTACGCTAGTTCGTCGATGGCAAAACAAAATATCTGCCCTTTGAAATGATGTTGGCGAATGGACGGAGAATCCTAACGAGGTACAAAAGCTGGTTGTAGATTACTTTACTAAACTTTATACGGAAGACTCTCACTATGACACGGATGCTGACATCCCATATGACTTATTTCAAGATTTCAGTAACAAAGATTGGGCTTGGTTGACAAAAGCTTATACCATTGCGGAGATTGAACACGTAATTCATAATATGGGGTCTTTAAAAGCTCCTGGACCCGATGGATTTTCGGCGTTATTTTATCAGAAGAATTGGACGGTGGTGGAATCCTCTTTATGCTCTATGGTTATTAATGCTCTCGAGGGGAAAGGGTTCCCGGAAGGATTGAACGATACATATATAGTTCTTATCCCAAAAGTTACTGGACCGGAATCAGTCTCACAATTTCGACCAATAAGCTTATGCAACGTCACATATAAAATTATTAGTAAAGTCTTGGCTAATCGTATTAAAAAGGTTATACCTCACCTCATCTCAGAAACTCAAAGTGGTTTCGTTCCGGGTAGGCAAATTACCGATAATATCGTTATATTTCAAGAACTTATCCATACGATGAGGAAAAATAAAGGACAAACAGGGTACATGGCTATAAAAATTGATCTTGAAAAAGCCTATGATCGTCTTCGCTGGGAATTCATTCGAGACACTCTAGCAGATATGAACCTACCTATTCTCCTTCGTGATACAATAATGGAATGTGTAACCTCTACGAGAATGCAAGTCCTTTGGAATGGTGTGCCGACTGAGCAATTCATTCCCACTAGAGGGGTCCGACAAGGTGATCCTTTATCGTCATATTTATTCGTGATGTGTTTGGAGAAATTGCAACAAGCAATTGACACAGAATTTCGAGCAGGAAGATGGCGTCCCATCTCGGTTTGTCGTAATGGTCCAGCTATTAATAATTTATTCTTTGCTGACGATATGGTACTTTTCGGAGAAGCCACGGTCGCGCAAGCTTCGACCACTATCAAGAAGGTACTCGATAATTTTTGTTGCGCCTCAGGAGAAAAAGTAAGTATTATAAAATCTAGAGTATTTTTTCAAATAATACTCCTCTAATTACGAAAAACTCAATGAGCAATGTCCTCGGATTTGAGGAAACGGACGACCTGGGTTTATATTTGGGTGTCCCTACTATTAACGGGAGAGTCACTCGTCATACTTACTCTCATTTAGAAGAAAGGATCAATAAACGTCTTGTTGGGTGGGCAACAAAACGACTATCTCTCGCCGGTCGCGCTACTCTTTTACAATCAACTTTGTCGACCTTAGCTAATTATTCCATGCAATCAGCAAAAATTCCAAGAACGGTCTGTGACTCGATTGACAGAAAGTCAAGACGGTTTCTATGGGGAGGAGACGAAGATAAAAAAACCGATTCATTTAATCTCTTGGGAAGTTATCCACTACAAGAAATACTTCATATAGCTACCAACCACGCGCGACTGATAAATTCAGTAGCTAATTTTGCGACTGAAAGTACAACACGCGACTGATATTAGTCGCTGGACGAGGAGACGGATTTTAAAAAAATTAATTATCCTCAGCGACCGAAATCAGTCGCTAAAATAATGGGCGCGCGACCGATTTCGGTCGCTAAATTAGTGAAATGGCGACAGATTTAGCGACTGAAATCGGTCGCTAATTAAAGTGGCGCGCTACCGATTTCGGTCGCTAAAGATGTCAATTTTTTTTAAATTTACGAACACCCCTCCTCCCCCGGCTCATTCACCCATTTCACTCTATCTCTCTAAACCCCCCCCCCCCCCCCCCTCTCTAACACTCGGCTCCTCTTCATTCCTTCTCCAATTCTCTCATTTTCCTTAAGGTATGTTTATCTATCTATATTTAGTTTCAATTATTTGTTAATTTCTGTTTTTATAGATATAAATAAATTAGTTATTGGGTTGGATAATTTTTTAGTTGTCGGAATATTTAGTGTAGTTAGAATGTTAATCGCCCAATAGGTTCCCCAATTTGAAATAGGTAGATTGTTAGTGTAAAATTAGGGTTTGTGGTTAAGTAGTTGAATGAATTGAGTTGTTTTGATGTGTTAGGAAATTGGAAGTGAAATACAATTATGCCGATTTAGTGATGTAATTATGGACGAATTGGGTGGAAATAGTACTATGTTTAGGTGAATTGAGAATTTTACAGAATATTTGACTAGTGTATATATATTAGTAAATTACTTTAGAGGAAATAATTTGTATGTGGTTATTGTCTCAATTTTTTTAGATAAAAAAATGAAGAGACATGAACGAAAATGGATGTATGGGGAAAGATTCGATAAGAGACGATGTCCCACAAAGGAATTTTTAGAGGGTGTTAATCGCTTTCTTGAGTTCGCTAAAACCCATCCTGAATACGCGTCAGAGGGTAGATTTAGGTGTTCTTGTGTGAAATGTAAGGACATCAAATTCTTGGATAGTATTTTGATTAAGGAACATATTATCTCAGATGGGTTTAGCCCAAATTACTATTATTGGATTTGTCATGGTGAGACGTCTGCTGTTGAGGAATCTGAGGTTGATCAGAATGAGGGCGGGGTGAGAGGAATGATTGTTGATGTGGTTGAGTGCAATTTGTTTAATGATGAGAGCATGTACACTAACGACGATGACCAACCAACCCCACAAGAGCCAAACCCACGAGCGAAAGCTTTTTTTGATATGTTAGAGGCTGCGGAGAAGCCATTATATGGAGGGTGTGATGTGACATTGTTAGAAGTCGCGTCTATGGTAGTGATCCTTAAATGTGAGTATAACCTACATTTTGGGTGCGTAGACGGTATCGCTGCGTTGATTGAGAAACTCGTCCCAAAAGACAACATTATGACCAAAACATTCTACAACACCAAAAAAATAGTTAAAGGTCTTAAACTTCCACATCAAAAGATCGATGCTTGTCCCGATGGATGTATGCTTTTTTGGAAGGACGATGCCATGCTTGAGGAATGTAAGATATGTGGGAAGGGTAGATACAAAACTGTAGATGGGAATATTGTTTTGAGGGGTAAGAACGGAAAGAGTGTTGCGAGGCATAAAAAACCTATACCACTTAGTCGACTTACCTACTTTCCCATCGCCCCTAGACTTCAAAAATTATACGCAACCAAAACCATTGCCGAACAAATGAAGTGGCATCAAGAAGAAACTCGTGTAGAGGGGAAGATGTGTCATCCTAGTGACAGGGAGGAGTGGAAACGGTTTGATAGGATTTACCCTGAATTTGCTGAGGAACCCCGTAACGTGAGACTTGGGTTGTGTGCCGATGGGTTCGCCCCTTTCGGTCAGTTCGGTAAGTCATACTCATGCTGGCCTGTCATGGTCACACCATACAACTTACCCCCATGGCTTTGTCTGAAACCACCGTTCATCTTTCTTTCTTTCATTGTTCCCGGCCCAAAAAATCCCAAAAACCACTTGGATGTTTACTTACAACCAGTGATAGAGGAATTGAAACACTTGTGGGAAGTAGAGGTGGAGACATATGATGTGTCGTTGAAACAAAATTTCCAACTTTGAGCATCGCTTTTGTGGACTATAAACGATTTCCCAGCATATGGTATGTTGAGTGGTTGGTCTATGGCGGGCCAAAAAGCGTGTCCTTGTTGCATGAGTGAAAGTAAAGCATTTTACCTAAGAAATTCAAGCAAAATTAGTTGGTCTGACTATCATAGACAGTTCCTACCCGAGGGTCACATGTACAGGAAGAATAGGAGAGCTTTCAAGAAAGGTGAGGTGGTGCTAGATGAGGCACCGATTCGTCTCCACGGAGATGAGATTTGGGAGGTGATTTCAGAGTTCCCATCTACTGTCGACGGGACCGATCAAGAGTTCAAAGATCTTAAGAAATTAAAAAATGGTTGGTTTAAAAGAAGCATCTTCTTCGACCTTCCATATTGGAGTACTTTATTACTCCGACATAATCTGGACGTGATGCATATTGAGAAGAATTTCTTTGAGCAATTGATTCACACCATCATGGATGTAGAGGGTAAGACATGTGACACCGTAGGATCCCGAAAAGATTTGAAAAAAATTTATGACCGTCCAAAATTGCATATCAAGCGGGATGGGTCCAAGCCTAGGGCCTTGTTTAGCCTTGATAAGGCTCAGAGAAAGGCCGTGTTAGAGTGGGTAGGGAAACTGAAGTTCCTTGACGGGTATGCATCCGATTTTAGTCGGTGTGTGGACATTAAGAACCCGAAGCTCCAAGGGTTGAAGAGTCACGACTGCCACGTGTTCATGGAGCGGTTACTACCTGTGGCGTTAAAGCACCTGCTGCCGGAAGGTGTTTGGAATCCTATCACTGAGATTTCTCAGTTTTTTCGAGATTTGTGTTCGTCCACAGTTACAATGGACGACATGACTTGCTTGGAGGATCAAATTCCTCAGATACTATGCAAACTTGAGATGATCTTCCCACCCTCCTTCTTCAACTCAATGGAGCATCTACCGGTCCACTTGCCCTACGAAGCTAAAGTGGGAGGACCGGTACAATTTAGATGGATGTACCCGTTCGAGAGGTGAGAACTGTCAACTATTTACTTACCCACTAACGTTAGACACTATAATTTGATAATAACATAATTGCTTGATGATTGTCATAGATTTCTCAACCACTTGAAGAAAAAAATTGGTAACAAGGCGAGGTTGAGGGCTCCATATGTAATGTTTACTTAACGGAGGAGATAGCCAACTTCTGTTCTCTGTATTTCGAGAAAGAAGTGAACACCAAAGCCAAAAATCTAAACCTAGAAACACCCGAGACGACAATTGACCCCAACATACCAGACTTTTTTCAAAGTAAGGTAGGTGAGGGATCGTCATCAGCTGGCGGGTGGAGGACGTTAGATGAGAAGGAGTATAATCGTGCTCACCTGTACTTGCTATCAAACTGCGAAGTTTTGGAGCCGTACGAGAAGAAGTTTGTAACTGAATTTGTAGCTGTTAATCCACATTTCAATGCTGAAGATGTTTGGAATAAGCATGAGGAACAGTTTCCCAAATGGCTTAAGCAGCATGTAATTTCAGAGAATATTCAGGATGATTTGGTTAGGAGTCTAGCATTAGGTCCTTTGTGGAAGGTCAGGACTTGGAACCGGTATTCGGTTAATGGTTTCAATTTTCATACATTTGCCCATGGTAGCAGTAGGAGTAGATGTAATTTTGGTGTGAGTGTGTCGTCACTTGAGGGTGATGATTACTACGGTCTATTGGAGGACATCTTCGAGTTGTGCTATGTTGGAAATGATCGTGGGTATAGAGCTGTGGTATTTAAATGCGAATGGAAGGACAACTCAGTGCAAGGTACTAGAGTACATGAAAGGTACAAACTAGTTGAAGTTAATCATACCAAAAAATACTCCAAGTACGATCCGTTTATACTTGCACACCAAGCACACCAAGTGTACTTTGCGCCTTATCCAACCACAAAGAACGACAGAACTGTAAATCAGTGGTGGGCGGTGTTTAAAACTAAGCCACGGGGGCACTATGACACTGACCTCTTCCAAGAGGAGGTCATTTCTAGTGGTACAACATTGTCTCTAGTTGATGAGAATCTTTTCGCAATTGATAATGATGACAATAATGAGGTGGATGTGGGGGAAGATTTAGAAGACGATGAAGGTGGTGAGGAGGAGGAAGGTGCTTCTAGCGATATGGTCGAGGAGGAGGAGGACGAAACCAATGATTTAGAGGTCAATGACGAGGAGGAGGAAGATGACTACGAGGAAGAGGATGTGGTTGGTTCGAGTAGACAAGTGGAAGATGACAACGACAGTGACGATGATTTCTAGTAGGGTATAGTTTTAGTAAGTTATATTATTTCAACATAGTAATCTGCATTATATATTTTGGGCAAATTATTTCAATATTATGATGTCAATTTCTAACTTTCTACTATGTCTGCAGATATGACGTTGGGCAGCAGACTTAGGTATGGTAGTGGGAGCAGCAGGAGGGGCCGGCAGCAGCAGGAGGATCAGGAGGAGACCCGGCTGGAGGACCAGAACGAGGTCCAACATGATGATAATGAGGAGGAGGTGAACAACGAGCAACCACAACAGGATGAAGGGCTTCGATACACAGACGACGGGCGCCTAATAATTGGCCCCGAGTCCACATGGTGAGACATTGTATTTCCTTTTTTTGTGAGACATCATCTTATTTCACTCTTTGGTATAGGTTTCGTACTCGTGCGGTGGTGACTGGTGTCAAGGACAGTTTCATGAATGAGTTGACTACTGACTGCACGAGTTGGACAAAGGTGCCTCTGTGGCAACGGGAGAAGTGGTTTGCCAACTTCAAGGTACACCAATTTTTGAATTTTATTAATTATCTGTTACTGTTTACAGATTACTAATACAATGACAACAAACGATCTTGCAGTTTAAACACTTTTACAACGAGGGTCTCGAGGTGGCTGTGAGAGACCGATACATGGATGTCGCGAAGGAAAGACACAAAGACATGATGTATAAGTTGGCCAACGATGAAAGGGCACAGAAATTCCTTAAAGGTTCGATTACTCAATTAGTGTTAGTACTTGAATAGAAAATTGTATATATCTTCAAAACACTTATTGATCTCAAAGTGTATAAATTGTAGGTGACGTCATCCAACAGTTCAGAACAGCCCGCTCCGACCCGAAGTTCCTGAAAAGATTCGTCCAGGGAAAGAAGAACAAGAGGCGGGGAGGGGACCCCGAGGTGGAGGCGGAGCGCACCCACTATGGTGGGTCGCAGTCGATGCACCAGCGGGCTGTGAATGTTAGTATTTCCTTACCTTTGATTTTTATTTTGGATTCTTATTTAATGTTTTCATTATAAATTTAAATGAGAAATCTACATGTACTGCCAACAGTTAAAGAAGAAAACCGGAGAATACCCTCCGCCTGCACAGCTATTTCTGGCCACGAAGACCAAGGGGGACGACGAGAGTGGTTGATCGTTCGCTACGGAGAAGGACGCCGAAATTTAGGTAAGTTTCAAGCATAAGGCTTCTTTACTTTTTTTTTCTTTAGAACTCACCTAATCATGACTCCAATTTCTTGTAGGATTCGTAGGAGGCCACCAGAGCGCCCGAGAATGTAGGTGTGGACCCGAGCATAATTTGGTTCAGAGTCGCGGATGGGTACCGCAAGGGGGCGGTGTACGGTACGGGGAACGCTCATTCCCTGTACTGGACACCACCCAATGTTCGGGGGGCCCATGCGACCTCGACGGAGTGTGTACCATCCGAGATGGCTGAGATGAGGTCAGAACTTCGAGAGGAGAGGGCGCAACGGGCAGCTATGGCTGAGCAGCTAAAGGAGCAGAATGAGAGGTTGAAGACGTAAGAGTCCATTAACCTGCAAATTCTGGAAGATCTACGGCGTCTTAGGAACATGCAGCAATTTAACTGCAACTCCGGCCCCACTCTCCGATTCCCGGATCCTAGAGACCCCTTCGGTGACGGTGGTAGTAGTGCGTCAGCTAGTTTCCCTGTTAGTTGAGTAGATTGAATGAAAACAATTTGTAGTTTCTGAATGCTTGTTGAAAAATAATTTGTAACAACACTTTTAATTTAGTGTATTCACCACGTTTGCGTACTTGGTTGCCAATTTTGGAGTGTGAAGCTTGCGAAACATTTGGAACAACGTTTGGAATGATGTTTGGGATGTATTGTGGTTGTTGGTTTGTTTTATTGTGCAGATTTTGGCTAGAAAAAAAATAAATATAACCGGCCTATTTCTGGTTCGGTAGCGACCGATTTCAGTCGCTAATTTTGTCATTTAGCGACCGATTTCAGTCGCCGAAAGACTTTCAAAGATGCCATGTTACACCCCTTAGCGACTGAAATCAGTCGCTAATCTGACGCTCTTAGCGACTGAAATCAGTCGCTAAAGGGACGTCTTAGCGACTGATTTCAGTCGCTAATTTTAGCGACTGAAATCAGTCGCGCGCCTGTTTTAGCGACTGAAATCAGTCGCTAAAAGCGACTAACTGTAGCCACAGATGCTTAGCGACTATTAACAGTCGCACGTCTCTTTTTAGCGACAGATGACAGTAGCTAAGCTCAGTCGCCCAAGACTTTAACTCTTGTAGTGATCCAAAGGCCCAAAACAAAGGGTGGTCTTGGGATTACCTCGGCGAGACAAGCAAACGCCACTTTTCTCACAAAGCTAGGATTTCGTGTGTTAGCCGAACACACTAGCCTCTGGTCTAGAGTTCTTTGGTTCAAGTATTGCAACGATCGGTGTGATGTGGACATGTTTCAACCTAAACAAAATATGTCTAATGTTTGGGCCGGAATAACATCTCAAGTCCGAACTATCTCGAAGGGTACCAGCATGGCAATTGGAAATGGAAGACTCACACTCTTCTGGGATCATTGTTGGGTTGACGATGAATGTCTCTCGGATAAAGCAATTGCCCCGATTCCGAACAATATTCTTGGCGCGACAGTTAGTGAGATGTGGAACGAGGCATCAGGGTGGAAATGGGACGCTTTTGCAAATTATCTTCCTCAAGATGAGCTCAAAAAAATAGCTTCGTTCTCTTTATGTCATGATCCAGACCTTAATGACACGGTCTTTTGGAAGGGTACGACTTCTGGCCGCTTCTCTATAAGTTCAGCTCTCGGCTTTCTAAAGTCACCCATGTGGAGGGTAATATGGCGTTTACTGGTTCAACAACGTATCCGAATGTTCATATGGCTCGCCAAACACGAACGAATTATGCATAACTTTAATCGTGTTCGTCGTGGAATGTGACATGACTCTATGTGCCCACGGTGTCACAGTGAAGAGGAAACCACCGATCACCTCCTCCGCTTGTGACCCATTTCTCGCAACATCTGGAGCCAAGTAAGTGATTTGGCCTCCCACAATTATTTTTTTACCTCATCGTACTCGGATTGGTTGTCGCATAATGCTAGTAATAGCGTCCTTATAGCATCGGAGGATTGGTCGATGCAATTTGCAATTATTTACTGGTGGATTTGGCGGTGGCATAACAATGTTGTTTTCGGCCACGATGAAGATAACCCTATTGATCCTCGAGGATTCTTACTTCAACAATTTGCCACGTCAAAAAGCGCATTTGATCGTTTCTCTTTATTCATCCCGAAACCCGGTTCAGGAAAGAGGGAAGTATTTATTAGATGGCTCCCTCCGCCTCATGGATGGATCCTTTTGAATACTGATGGAGCATCTAGAGGCAACCCAGGCCCAGCGGGAAGTGGAGGTATTTTTCGAGATGAGACAGGTAATTTTATCGATGCTTTCTTTTTCTCGTGCGGTTATTGCTCCTCGATGAAAGTCGAGCTATTAGCACTAGTGATGGGATTGGAAAGGGCTAAACAATTACATATTAAGAAGCTACTTATTCACATGGACAATGTTCCATGTATCCAACTCATTCATGAAGAACAATTAGTCAGCAGCAATCTTCGTGCTTTTGTTAAGAAATGCAAGGACCTTGTATTCGATAATAGCTGGACGGTGAAGCTTGAGCATAGCTACAGGGAAGCTAACAGAGCAGCAGACTGGCTGGCGAATCAGGGAGTAAAAGAAAGTCTCGACTTAACTATTATCGACAGTCCACCGGTGGAATTACGGTCTATATTGAGAGAAGACATTCTTGGGGTTTCTCTTCCCCGTGTTATAGCTTCTTAGTTTTCGGGGTTCGCCCCTCATTTGCACCAAAAAAAAAACAAAGATCAATTATCCAAAATACGTTACTCAACAGAAACTAACTCCAGAAGACCACAAGAAACACAAGTCCACAGCTACTATTTCTTCATTATTCATCAATTTGATGATTCATGTTCCATATCATCATCATCAACTATGTCATCATCATCAATTTAGACATTTGGGCTTGGGCCTAAATTTAAAAATTACAATATTATACAAAAAAAATAAAATAAAAGGATAGGATAAGGGTCCGATCAGGATCTTATGGACGAGATCCTTATCCGACCCTTTTATAGGATCAGGGTCCGATCCTTATCCTCAGGATCCAAAAATATTGCAATCCATATCCTACCCTAAAGGTATTGGATCCCAGGATCAGGGTAGGATCCAAGATCCATTTACATCCCTAATTCTATCAATAACACAACTAGGTGATCGATCAAGCTAGAAGATAAATTAACAAACCAAAAAATAATGCAAATTAAACTTGATATTTTAGTATAAAAGTAAAATAGAAATGAGTCATACAATTCGGGAAACTTGAAAGGGTTCAACTACTTGTTCCAAGAATAAGAACTTAGCCCTCCATACAAAATAACTACTTGCAAATAAACTAGAAAATATGATAAAAACTATACGTGTTTTTGAGAATTACAAGTGATGATTGATGTGTGTTGGATCAGGGGCGGACCCAGGCTATAGCTTGTTGGGCTGAAGCCCGACATGATTTTTGGAAAAAGATAAATACAAAACTGGTGAATATGAATCACTAATACAATTGTACTGAGTTGGTAAAAGCCTCCACCTTCTTCACAATGGGCGTGGGTTCGAAATCCAACGGTTGTGCCTTTTTGTGAGATCACAAATTCGGCCGTCACAAGTGTGTGACGGGTCAAATATTACACATGTGGGTAGATAAGACAAGACTAAAATGTCTACAAATGTTTTGTCTTATCTACCACATGGATAGTATTTGGCCTGTCGCATGCTATATCCGTCACAAGCAAGACTTGCTGTTGTGAGATTACTTATTTATGTATAGTTACAATTAATTATTCAAACTTACAATTATTTCCTCGTTTCTCTCATCCGCCTTAAGTATCATCACATTAATTTTATATACTTTTTGTCACCCATGAAACTTCTCAAAAACGGAAATTTCTTAGTACTTTGTATTGTATATTTAGAGCAATTATTTAGTTCCAGGAATGGATTTGTTATTTCGTACTCACCATCTTAGTTTTTTCAACCCATTATATTGCACCTCTTGACGTCTATTAGTGGTTATAATCAAATTATAAGACATGTTAGAGGAAAACTATTTGTTCAAAATAGGTTCAATTAAGTACTTAGAATGATAATTAAAAAATACGGAGTAACTCATTTAGTTCACGAGTAGTATATATACTGTAAAATTCTCAAAACTCGCTATTTTCTCTAACTCGAATGATACAGGTAATATTATAATAATGAGAGATGACAATGTGTATAATACTCCGTATTAACTAAGCAAGTCCTTTATATTATTGTATTATGAACCTTAAAAATATGTAGTATTATAATTTAGAAAAAATTTAGCCCCATATAAATGTAATTTCTGGGTCCGCCCTTGTGTTGGATGAATGATGTGTTAAAATGGGGAACTTCACCTCTTTATATAGTCATCCATGGAGCATCCTCATCAATGACTCATAAAGTCATATAAAAATGCTTTATAACAATGGCTATCATAAAGAAGATTAGTAAAGAGAAAAAGAATTCAATGCGAAAAAGAATCCAAGAAGGAATCCTATGCACAAATTTCTGCCGCTGGCAGCGGATTTTGGAAAATTCGCTGGCAGCAAAATTTGGAAAATCCGCTGGCAATGGATTTTAAAAATCCTCCACTTCTTTCTTCTACTTGGTCTTGGGCTTCCACTTCAACTTTGAACTTGATTTGTCTTCACATCCAAAAGATTATTGACACTTTTGACCTAATAAACGTTTCAATTACAACCCGTATTTCTTTGCACCCTTTAATCTACCTAATTACACATTTTATCATATTATCCCATCAATTTGGACATATGCACCATAAAACTTCAAAACACACCCAAAACTATAAAATAGTCAACTAAATGACCCTTATTAATCTCTACTAAACTAGACTAATCAAGTACCCACTAACTTCTTATAGTTTGTTTCGATCTCAATACATGTATTGTTTTAATAAAATAAAATAAAATATAATGCGAGTAGTAATAATAGTAATAGTGTAATAGATAGTAATAGTAATAATGCATTATGCTTTTCTTCAATCCCGTTTGCAGTCCGTTAAGTTGGAGGCTAAGTGCCTCCATTCCCTCCATCTCTCTGGTACCAGGTTCCTAGATCTACTTTTGATGGTGCCTTGAGTAATCCAAATAGCCCTCAAAATTATTAAGAAATTAGCATGTATTGCACGAAGGTCGTTGCTACTGCGGAATCTTGTTTCTCCTTGACAGGTTGTTAAGTGGAAGTCTTAGCAGGGTCATCACACTTCTGATTGATTGCATGCGATTCCTATTTCTAGGTTAGAAGAAACTATGAAAGAACGGATTTACCGTTGTATGCTAAGCTATTGGCTGGGTATTCCTCTTTTTCCGATGTCTATGTTATGTTCGGCTTGTTCTCGGGTCTTTGATGATGACTTCTATGGTAATCATGTTACATAACCTTGTTCGTGACACCCTCTGGGATATCTGCTTCTGATATGTGATTTCTTATTGTAAGGAGGTGGATATTGATTTGATTGACGGGCAGGGCAGACCCTTGTGTCCTAGCTACAAATTTGTTGTTTATTTTATTATTGGTCTCTTAGGACAAGGGCTTGGTTTGTGTGTCGGTTTGAATGGGTCTTCCCCCTTGACTCGCTCTAGGATGTCCGACTTCATACGGAGACGTATGGTGCTTGATGTGGCTCAACATAAATGTTTCATGTACCGGGGCTTATGTACGACGATAAGTTATGATTTCTTACCTTTCTCCTTCTCTTCACTTGGGGACTTATAAGAGTTAGAGGCGGATGTTGTTGTCTTGCTCAAGCAAAATAAGAAGTTCTATGTATCCCAGGAAGTCGAAGCTTAGCTTGTGCTAATGCTCACATTTTTACTCTAATTGGTTTTGTTATTGCAAAAGGAGCGGGTGCCCAGTGTAACACCCCCACCCATTTGCCTAGGAGACTCAGCATGCAATACCTTCCCAAGTAAATAAGCAAGGATGTTACTATCTCTATTTTCCGAGGTAGCAGCGTCATTGCAAACAAAACCAAAACCAAAAATAACATAAATAGTTTAAAGAATACAATAATCTCCAAAAAAAATCCCAAAGGTGACAATACTACCCCAACATAATAATCGAAAACTAACAAGGAAAGTCTATAGAAATACTGGGACGAGTTTAATCCATGTAGATGTCATAGTTGCGCTCTGCAAACCCATACAACAGTTCGAGCAGCAATCACAATCATAACAACCTGCATATTAGGTTGCCGCTCTCTAAAAGATCGAAAATATCAAATGGATCATCATAGACACCTAGGAAATTGGGTAACAATTAAGATACAAATAACATGTCAGCCAATCCAAGTACAATAATCTATACTAATATATAATACAGAAACCACACGTTTGGTTTTTCAGCGCCAAAAACACTTTCTTAATATATCTAATACTCCATATCGATGAGATATTTTGGTAATACTTTCTTAAAACGACATAGCCACAAGTTTAAAATATTCTGATATTAATGTAATTTATTTAAACGGGTTAAAATATCTGAAAATAGGGTAGGTATACACACCTGCAAATAAAACAACTTATCACGTTTATTGCGATTAAAATTATTTCCATATGATAATCGATTATATATAGATTAAACATTGTCGAAAATATCCCTATTACACAATTTTATAAAATATAAACAAATATACATAAATTTAAACATTTTTTTATATCCGTATAATGTAAACTAATCAGTATAATCACTGATAAAATAACATGAAATAGATAAAAAAAACTTATATCTATAAAATATATTAGTATCAGGTAAGTTTCATCTAATGTAGTACTCCGTGTATAATACAGAGTAATAACCAGATTTCTTTGAAATATATTGAAATTGGAGAATATAACACATCTATACTTCTCTATAATACAACAACCAGGAAATGAGTATTTCCCCAGTGCGACGACACATCAACAAGTTATAATATTTGCTGGATATTTTATTTACAATAGACGAGGTGTCATCCCGTGTATGGTGCGACACATGGAGTGCGACACAAAAATGAGACAGGAGATTTGCACTGGTTTTTTCCCGCCCAACTCAACCTCTCAATCTATATATGGAATCAAAATTAAATATATAAAAATATTACTACCATATATTCACACCATACCACAAGAGTAAACAATTACTCTCTAAGTAAACAATTCACACTATAACTTCACATGACTAATAAGCACCTAATTAAAGGATTTTAATCCCTAAATAATAGCAATTAGTCCCTAAAATAATAGCAACAATGGTGTTGCATTCTTGAAAAAATAATATGCAGTATGTATATGATGACAATCATATTACGTATGTATGTATGTATGACAAAAATAAAATATGCAGTACGTATATATGAGATATTTATCAATCACTAATGATAATCCTTAGAAAAAAATTCTACCGTATGGATTGAAATCACCATTAAGCAGCAAGAATATGATGAAATCGATATTATGATATGTTATCCTAAAATTTAAATCACTTAGATCAATTAATATATTAAATATAAATTCAATCAAATTACGTAATAATAGTACATGATTAATTATTATTATTATCATTGTTATATAAAACAAAAATCAATTGTCGTGTATAAACACATCAACTAATAATATTATGAATCAATACCATAACTTCACATAACTAATAATCACCTAATTAAAATGTTTTAATCCCTAAATAATAGCGATTAACCCTAAATAATAGCAACACTGGTGTTGCATTCCCGTAAAAATAATCCTAGCAAATAAAATATATGTATGTATGGCAAGAATAAAATATGCATTACATATGTATAGCAACATTACTGGAGTATATTAATACTATATACCGATCAAAATTATTTCAACCATATAATGGCAACCATATTACGGACTGCATGTATGGCAAGAATACTACAAATAATAGCAAGAATACTACTCTGTATATAATATTATAGCAAGAATGCAATAGAAATAATAGCAAAAAATTATGATATCCATATATATATAAAGGTGGTAACCATATATTGTTCTTAGTTCAAAGAAATTGTTGGTCAGCATCTTTATTACATCGTCCACAATGGCTTCAAACAGCACCCAATATGATGGTATTCAATCAATCAGACAAAGAAATGTGGCACATCAAAGAAAGAAAGAATTGTCTATGCATGGGAGAAATTAAAGTTTTCCCTTCTAATGGAGAAACAACTTGACTTTATACTCATGTCTACATAATCCTTATGCGAAACATAGATCAAGTCGTTGGCCTGGGTTGTGCAACGACACAAGATTAGTGGTCGATCAACTCGGGGACCACATAATCCAAGCTACCATTAACACAGGTGTAAACACGGGCGACAAAGTTCTTACCCCTCGGATGATTTTGAGTCCACCAGATTCTAATACATTGTCGATTAAGTTCTAGCGAAAACAGTTTTCATCAGTAATGGTGTTCTACGCAATGACTATCAACAAAAGTCAAGGTCAAACCTTTCACAAGTTGGATTGTATCTTCCAAAATCAGTTTTCAGTCGTGGTCAACTCTACGTCGCCTTATCTAGGGTCACTAGCCAAAAAAGATTACGGAGTAAAATTTTTAATATGGCCAAGATCTTCAGATTTTCAACGGTACTGAAAATGTAGTTTACAAAGAAGTGTTTCGGAATTTGTAGAATCAATTCAACACATCTTATTACCAAATGCTTTGATAATAATTTGTACTCATAATTTGTAGAATACTGCCCTCATGTCTGACTTTATTTTTTACATGATACTATTATTAGTTTCATTATAATTTTTTTTAATAAACTCTATTGTATACACCCGTGCATCTACACGGGTTCTAAACTAGTTCATACATATAATGATAAGATGCAACTTAATTAAACATATTGACTCACTAATAGATGTACTTCACCACTGTCACCCGCCCGCTCCAACATTCCAATTCATCATCACAATCACAATCTCGACCACTAGGCCATTGGCCAAACAATACCATCATTTCGATTGTGCACACCCCTTAGGCTCATCCTAGATGGAGAAATCGGGGAGGGGGTTGTAATCAGCGTTCCGAATAGTTCTATGCTAGACTCGATAAGCATAAAGCCATTAATAATCATAGGCATCAACCCACATTCATCATATCATCATCAACCACTTCTCTAATAGCAATAACCACGACACTACAATAATATGATTCTCAGACACACCAACATGCACCATACGACCCAATGTAAATACTGTATAAATCATCATACGTCGTGGTCAACATAAGTTGAGTAAGGAAATCCTTGACTCGAACAAGCAACAATAATAATAACCCTCAGTAGAATTCCTCTACAAAATCAGTCACCTACAATAACCAATCGTATCTCTACATACATCACAACCGATTCTATCCAACATATATAAACGGCTGCACCTCGGCAACTACACGCTGTAAGAATATTTTATGCTATAATAATATTACGGGATATGTAATATATCTTTCTTATTATTATGACAATATTTCTTCCCCATAATTGTGGTCTTATTGGAAATTGAGTGTTTAAGAGATATGCTATCACAATAATATCATACTAAATAAAGAGTTTTTCCATATTTACTCAACCTTGATGGAAGGTTGAGATTACCGTAATCTAAAACCCTAATAGGAAACCGGTCCTCTCTCTGCCTATATAATGGAGTCTTCCCCATCAGAAACTCTATGCGTGAATAATGAATAAGAGAACAACACACTTATTACGTTATGAGACAAGAGGGAGAAACCATGCCTATTAATTATGAAACCTTACCTACTATTATTATTATTTGAAGATCATATGAAGACGTATTATTATTATTATTATTATTATTATTATTCGAAGTCGTCTTACTATTTATGAAGTCGTTTTATAGAGATCTAATATCGTTCGTATTAGATTTCGACTTATTCCGTAATGAGGTATGTCTTAATCTCGTCTTAATTAATCTTGTGACTTTCATGTTGTTCAAAGATTTATGTGAATTATGTTTTATTTATGTAATGTTAATAATATGCTAACACACGCGTACTAACGATTCTCGTCCCCCTGACTAGGGCATAATTAAACTAGGCTATCGACATTTGTTAGTTATATATACTAGCGCAATCTATACTAAGACGGCCTATTCTGGGGCAATCTACCTACCATACAACAACCTATACTAGGGCAACCCATCAATCTACTAAAACAAAACTAAGAAAGACAGGAAATATTAACCAAATAAAGACGACAATCTGACGGAATGACCCCACGCAAGCTTCTGGACTATTCCCAAACAACTCACTGCCCTACGGGCAAGACCTGATAGACTTGACAAAATTGACCCGGCCTGAATGACCCGACCCAAACAAGGCAACCCGAACTGAAGACCCGAGTTTGACCCGTAACCCGATTTGACCTTGTCTGACACGAAACTGACCCGGATGTTATCATAGAAAACATAGTTGAAAATTGCAAACCCGAAAATGATCCGGCCCGACTCGAAGTTAATCTGAATTTAATAACCCGAAAGTGGCCCGACCCGGTTGACAGATCTAGACAAGACCTTACAGCCCTACGACACTATATTTGGGTCTAAAAAACTGCAAAGGCTAAATTTCCGAAATGCTTTTTTAATCTTTTTTTCTCGTAAGCCAATAACTTTTTAAACTAGAGTTAGACCCTGTTCTTTTCGGCTGAAATAGGGCTGAGCTGAGCTGAGCTGGTCTGATAAGAGCTGAGCTGGTCTGATAGGAGCTGAGCTGGACTGATAGAAGCTGAGCTGAGCTGAGCTGAATTAAAAGAAGCTGAAACTAATAACTACTTATATAAATTATCTAATAATATTTTTAAAAATGAGGAAAAAATATAAAAAAAATTATAACACTAAATAATAATAATAATTAGTAAATTAATAATAATTAATTAATTAATTAATAATAATAGTAATGATAATAACAACAACAACCTAATGTTTACTCCAATTCATTTGATTTCTACTTTTGGTTTTTTAGTACTTGACAATAGAAAATGTTATGCATATATCTTTGATTACGTAATATACAAAATTTTAAATTTTCATATTCTTAAATCTTAATACAATACAAATAATACTCATATGCTATATTGTGTATGTGAGTTGTAAATATTTGAATGTAACATCTATTTCAAGACCTCAAAATATTATGGAGTGCATAATAATATTAACAATTTTTATAGTAACAATGATGATAAAAAAAATAGAAAATAATAATAATAACCATAATAATAACAATGACGATGATGATGACGACAATGACGATGATAATTATTATTATTAACATTAAGAGATACAAGTAATAAAAATAACAAGAACAATATTATTATTATTATTATTATGAAAAGAAACTTGCATTAATATCGAAATGCAACAACAACAACAACAACAACAATAACTTATTGTAATGTATTTCGATCTTAATGCAACTTCCGTTTCATATAAATAAATAATAATAATAATAATATTATTATTATTATTATTATTATTAGAGATGAAAATATTATTATTATTATTTATTTATTTATTTTAGGAGCTGAAAATATTGAAGCTGGGGTGAAAATATTAGAGCTGAGCTGAGCTGAGCTTATAGGAGCTGGGCTGAGCTGATACGAGCTTGGCTGAGCTGATAGAAGCTGAGCTGGTCTGAAACAGGCTGAAAATAAGCTGAAAAGAACAGGGCCTTATTAATAAGAGTGTGAGTGGATGGAAAAGGGGTGGCAAAGCTGCTATATTTTTCCTTCGTCCCTAAAAAATTGTCTCATTTCCCTATTATATGCGAGGGGTATTTTATTTTAATGAAACGAGACAATCTTAGTGGGATGAAGGTAGTATATAAGTTCTCCGTGCAAAACAATAGTTCATGCTGGATGTAATTGTGGGACAAAGGGAAAACACGCGTGCAAGGCCACGCAAAAAGCACACTACTACATTTCGTCGTCGACGTTTCAGCCACGTCGTCGACGCTTTATACGTGAATTTACTCTTTTACCCTTCCATAATTATGATTAATGATATTAATTAAGTTTCTTAATTAATCTAATTAATATTTCCGAGTAAATTAAAATTACGATTTTTGTACTTTTGAACGGTTTTTGAGGCACGTGTCTCAACGTAACTCTTTTACCCTTCTTTAATATTGATTAATGAATTTAATTAAGTTTCGAGATTAATGTAATTATTATTTTCCCGACTAATTTAGAATGATGGTTTTTGAAATTTTGAACGGTTTTTGACCCGGGAATCAATGTGACCCGGGAATATGTTATTTTGTATTACTTTTGAGTTTTTATTTGATTATTTTAGGTTGATTAGTTTGATTATAATTTGTATTAGGTTGGTAGTTTAGGTTCCCCGCAACTATTATATGCTTAAATAATCCATGTAATACCCGATTTGAGTAGTTATGGTATGCTATGTTCGATGTTGGTGTCGGTTTTTGTGATTTATTGATTGAAAATCGCGAAGAAGGGGGCGATTTCTGGGATTTTTTCGCTGAAAACCAGGGCGGGCGTCCAAATTTGGCGCCTGAGAGGCCTCCTGGGCGCCCGAACCCACAACCTCTCAAACACAAATGAGCCTCTTTACAACTGAACCAATTGAACATTGTTGATAATTCTTACTAAAATATTATCTATATTTGATTCTAAAACCCCCTAAAATCACCTATTAATACAATTTTAATATTATTAATAATATTAGTGTTGTTGTGGGTGGGGGAGGATATATAATATAACATAATCCGTAACATAATAAAATGACGGTTTTAAAAAAAAAAACGTTTTATTATCGAGTTTCATTAACATGATTAAACTTTTTAATTTTATTAACAAAGTTAGTGAATGTAATTAGGGAAGGACGTTGTTGTCTTTTCACATTAAAAACCGCCGACAACCTAATTTCTAGAAAAGTTGGGTTTCTAGAAAAGTCGGATTTCTTTACAGAAAAGACGCTTTTTTTTAAGTGAGAGAAAATAAAATTAAATATGGTAAGTGGAGTTTGATTGGATATATAATAAGGACAAGATAATAACGGAACAGTTTGAAAAATTAAAAACCGCTTCATTAACGAGTTTCAATAACTAATCTAACTTCTAAAATTACATAACATTAGTTAACTAATCTAATTAAGGTAAGGGCAAGATCGTCTTTTACATTAAAAAGCGCCGACGACGTGGCTGAAATGCCGACGACGAAAAACAACACTCCAAAAGCATGACCAATCCCGGCTAACCGGGCCCTCGAGTCTATTTATTAGCGATGCCTGCAATTTAGTTTTTCTTTTGGGTCATGTGTGTTCCCTCATGTTAAGCGGGGCACATATTGTGGCTAGATGGTGCTATTGTGACGAAGATGACTTATGTACACTTATCATTTTTCGCAACCCATTTTAGAGTTGGCGAAACTAGACTGAATATACTTGCCCCACTTTTAAAAATGAGTACGAGTAATTTTTATCTTATACTCGGGTATGGAGTACCAAATACCAATACATACGTTATACAAATGTCGAAGTATTACAGTAAGCACAAATTATTGTTTGTGACGTAATAGAAAGGACAAAAAGTAATCCACGTGCGAAATGTCAATGATTTGTCCTACCTAACTAAATGATGATTATTTGATCATTATAAAAATACGATAGATAGTACCGTCACAAGGGAGACGAACGGAAGTACGGAACCATACATTGAGTAGCAGCAACATTATTTATTTGCCCGTAAAAATGTTGTCTAGTGGTTAAAACTTAGTGATCATCAGCCCAAGGGTCTCAGGTTTCTAAACTTTAGCTTGTCGTAGCGGCCGCGGGTCCCTCGTTCATTAAAAAAAAAAACATTATTTATTTGGCGGATAAATTACCTCGTATTTTGCACCCAAAGCCAAGAGTCGAAGAAACGTGGACCGTTAAGCCGCTAACACAAGATCTAGCGGTGGGATCCCCCATCCCCAAATCTCCCCCACTCTTCCTTTCTCCACTCTTCTTCTTCTACCCGCCATTTCTTCTCGCCTCTTCTCTTCTCTTCAACAATGGCTTCCCAACTCCATGCGATCCCCCTCCCTCACTCCCCTCTCTTTCTTCGCCACGATTTCCGCCTCTCCAAACGCCGCCGCCTCAAACTCCCCGCTCCCAAACGCCTACTCCTCCGAAACGCCTTTCAACCTCCCTCCTTCTTCGACCCATTTTATCTCATCTCCTCCGATTGGCTCCCGCCAGCTCTCCTTGGTTTCGCCGCCGGCGCCGCCCTTTCCCTCTCCCCCTCCCTCCGCCGCCGAGACCCTATCACCACCCCCGATAACTCCGGCCGCGACGGCGAATGGATGCTTTTTACGAGTCCAACGCCGTTTAACCGCTTCGTGCTTCTCCGATGCCCTTCCGTGTCGTTCGAAGGCGCCGAGCTACTCGAAAACGTGAGCGAGAAGCTTGTCAAAGAAGAGAGGCATTATGTTAGGTTAGATAGCGGGAGAATTGCTGCTCCGATGGCAGGTGGAGAGAGAGGAAATGAGGTGGTTGAGCTTGAGTATCAGAGGGTTTGTGTGGCGGCGAGTGATGGCGGTATCATTTCGATTGATTTTCCGGCCAATTTGGAATTGAGTGAAGAGCGGGGGCTGGATACGACGGTTTTGATTGTTCCGGGGACGCCTCAAGGGAGTATGGAGGAGAGTATCAGGGGTTTTGTCAGGGAGTGTTTGAGGAGTGGATTGTTTCCTATTGTGATGAACCCTAGAGGATGTGCTAATTCGCCTCTTACTACTGCTCGGTGAGGATTTTACCGCCATTTTTGTCTTGATTTTGTTGTTGCCAATGCTCTAAGCGTGTATGTGTGTTTTGTTTTTTGTTCTTGTGATTTCTCTGCTGCTCTGTTATGGAAATTGTGTACGTGTTCTTGTTTCGTATGAACGATTTGAGTTGTGTATCTTCCTTGCTATTCGTTGTGGCTGTGCTTTGAAATGTTATACTATAGTTGGTGAATTTGGAACATATGATTTCCTAGTAGAATGGTTTTGATGTCTAATAAAGAGTGTTGTGTCCCGGTTGTGGCACTTAGTTTGCCAGTACTCCTGTCGATAATAAGGCTGGTCAATATGGAAATCTTGTTTGTGTTTTTGTTTCTGTTTCTGTTTCGTATGAACGATGTGAGTTGTGTATGCTCCTTGCAAAATCTTTGGTTGAGGGTGTTTGGATACGATTTTCCTCAAGATCTTTCCAATGTTGGGAGAGATTTTGATTTGACTTGGGAGGAGGGAAAATGGATACCTCCAAATCCCCCTCCCCCTCCCTTTCCCTTCATCATCATTCCCTAACCAAACAAGAGATTCTACATCCCTTACCCCCTCCCCTCCAAATCCGTCCATCCAAACACACCCTAGCGGAGTGGTTATATAACTTCAAGGAATGCATTTTCATAGGGCCGTTCATGTTTGTTTTCCTTCTGGGAAGGGTTGATAGGTATTGAATTGATGGGACACAATGCCGCTCTCGAGGGCATTGGAATATCATGGTGGTTGAATTGTGCCATGCTTCATCCCACCACGTACGGCGGAGGAGCGAGATACCATTTGCTTTCATCTTTTAATCTTAATACCGAAAGCATCTATGATGCACCATTGTGAACAAGAGGTTGATTTACTGGAGAGTTGTCTTTGACACCTCTGTTTGGAAAATGGGCTGTTGATCAAGTAACTAAATTAGGTTTCATCTAGTTGACCCTAATGAGCCATAATCCTTGAAGTAGATTTTTTTTACCTTGTGTCGTAGGCGTATTGGAGATAACATTTTGTCCACATTTCAAAAATCATAGTCCAACAAATGAAATTCAGTTTTGAATTGTGGTCGTGATTATCTTTGTAAAAGACCACTTTCTTTCTCTGCTGTAATCTAATGGTACGAGTGTTTGCCTGAGTGGGGTGCATGAATCAAAATTTGGGATCCTTGATTCTCTTGAAGTGAAGATAAAACACAAAAGGTGCCATGATACAGTAACTATACGTGGTGCTTTTAGTGAAATAAAGAGATGATCTATACGTAATGCTAAAGCATACGGAGTAATAAACTTATACCCATCTGTACGTCTATTTCTTTCATGCAAACTCCTTTTCTGTCTTTTTGAGAGATGTGTCATATTGGACTATGGTTGTGTATGGGTTCAAAACTATACCGTAGGGTTTGTGCCCATTTATAAAATTTAGACATGGCGTCACACCGGTATCTACCTATATATGTTTGATGTTACTGAAGCAACATTTTGAGCTGTTATTGCTACATTTACCCTGCAGCAATCAATATTACATGATGACTTATTCCGATATCCAAGTTACAAAAGAAATTTGATCCTAGGGTTGTGTCTATTTGGGTATGGCCCTGCATATGAAGAGTCACAAGTAAGATAGATAATTGATGAGGGTTTAATATAAAAATCCCACTCAATGGCTTTAGGGTGATTAAGAATTTTAGCCACTGTGCATTGAATTGCCGGTTTTCTTTCCGGCGGATCGTATATTCATTTTCATTAATTGATTCAATCCAAAATTTTCATATTTTAGGAGTAGAGGATGTTTTGTAACTAGTCAAGGAGTAGTGGATTTAGTCCATTTAAGTTTCAGATTTGAGTACTTAACCCACTGATATTTAATCTTGTTTTTTTTTTTTTTTTTGGTAAATGGCTTTACCTATCTGGTGACTTTGTTTCTCAATAACTTCATATTTGACATCTTGTTAACTGGAACATCATATTTGGATGGGTGCAACTACTACTAGATTTTATGAGATCACATTTGAAGAAATTTAGGTGGAATTGAAGAGGGGACTGAGGAAGATTAATGGATGTGGATTTGTGTAATAAAATACCCTCGTAAATGTAATACCAATTATTATTCAACTTCAACCTATGTGAATACCTTTATATGTCTAGGGTAGTTTGACTCCAAAGTTTGGCATATTGCTTTACTCTCTTCATCTCTTTGCTTGATTTCGAATCCTACACCTCCAAAATAGGAGCCTTTACTTCGTTGTGTAGTGCATTACATTCTACCTAACATGTAGTCATATTAAACGCAGTCTACATCTTGTTTGTGAAGCTGATGATATGTCCTCATAAAACGCATCTATAGGTTATTTACAGCTGCTGATAGTGATGATATTTCCTCGGCTATACAGTTCGTCACTAGGGCAAGGCCGTGGTCTACTTTAACGGGGGTTGGTTGGGGTTATGGTTCAAACATGTTGACTAAATACCTTGCTGAAGCTGGGGAAAAGACTCCTCTGACAGCTGCCACATGCATCAACAATCCGTTCGATTTAGATGAAGCCACCAGGACATCTCCGTATAATTCTACTATTGACAAGAAAGTGACTGGAGGATTGATAGATATTTTAAAGTCAAACAAGGTAGTTTTGTAAGAGAGTATCAACTGAAAAACCTTTTTGATTCGATCATTTCAGCAATATGTTTTTCTTGGCTAGCAGTGGTTTTGTTGATGCAGTGCTTGGTTGATCAATAATATATTTTATGTCGTAGGAACTTTTTCAAGGGAAAAGAAAAGGTTATGATGTAGAAAAGGCTTTATCAGCTGAATGTGTTCGTGAATTTGAGACAGCAATATCCATGGTATCTTATGGATTTGAGTCACTTGAAGATTTCTACACAAGCTGTAGCACTAGATCTATAGTTGGAAATGTGAAGATCCCCTTGCTTTTTATACAGGTGCGTTTCTTTCCCATGGTCATCAGATTCAATATGAATATGCCCTTTCTGATTCACTTTAATAGAATGTGTGTTAAATAAAGTACTGTATGTATTTTCAGTACGCAACAGGATGGGATTCACTCTTTAACGATTCACAATTTGTAGGCTACATGAGCGAATCCAGTAATTCTGTTCTTTCCTGATAAAATATCTGACTTTCTAATAGAGCTTGTAATTTTTTGTAATCGTGTGACCTCATACGCATAGTCGTGTCACCTAATCTATGATAATCCTAGATCACTACTAAGTGGATAGCTAGAGGTAGGTATGGTCGAACAAATTTTTGGTACACACGTGTTTCCTCGTTCCTAGAATCGACCCATTGTAACCCCTACAGATCGGGTTGCCAACCCCTCCAGGGGACGTGGTTTCTTGACTTGGAGCTTAAAATCCATCTCGACATAAGTTTGATGACCAGCCCTAGGGGTAGGGGATGGATGAGGATTGATAGGCTCCTCTAATTAAGCACATGCACACCCCCAATTTCGTTATAACAACTTCTAATCCCATTCCTTCCAGCTTGAGATTCTTGAATCTCTTTGCCATGTTCTCCTACGCTCCATTACTCGTCCCAAATATCTTCCGCCGCCTCCTCCTCGGTGTTCCTTAAAATATATATACTTGGAAATAGACGTAGAAACTACCAAAATCCTACATAACGACAAAACACTCAAAACACCTAAAAGGCGACATTAGCTCACAAAGTCACTCCTAAGAGTGAATATTGTCATAAAAGTGAGCCTATATAGGGGACATAAAGTATATAAATATAAGATACATCATGACCCTGCCTGTCTGATAACTTTCCGCCCTCGTTAAATTTGTGATCCGCACAATGCAATTCTTTTGATTGACATCCCTTCAGTAGATAAGAACTTGTATATCGTTGTTTGTTATCACGGGTTTTGTGACTCCTGAATAATATTTTTTTTGTTGAATGGTAACAAGCTGCTATAGCTTTTTAGTTTTAGCTTTTAATTTGAAAGCCAATGTTTGATAGTGTACTTCTATGTTCAGTCCTCCCTTTGTGTTAGCTGTACCAGGCTTCTGCATGCTTTTGGAAGGGGTAAAGACGTCTTTACGCTTCCAGCATAATTTTAATAGTTTACTGGTGTCTCATGTTTGCTTCGTATAAGAGATAGCATACATAATTACATATATGCCATGTATTTAGTTTACATATTTTTTGGGTCATATTGAAATATGTTTCTTTGCTTACGTAGTTTAGGATATAAAAGAGATGCATTTATTGGAGGACTTCTAAAGATCATCGAAAAAAAGGACTTTAAAAGAACTATTTGTATTCAACCTTATGCGAGTATTTTTTAATGATAAAACAGTAAGGTAATAGTCAAACACAATTTGCTGCAGAACATATTGGGATAGAGTTAACACCTAAGGGCAAGCACACAGTGACAGAGGTCAAATGTGCTAAGGGGGTAGTGAGGTAGCAGAAATGGAGTACTCTTCTCATTTTTTTCTCTGTGTTTGTTCATGGTTTGCTTACATGTTACTCTGATCTCCCTCAATATTAATTTTGCTAGACAGTAACACCTGCTGCCTTGTCTGCTTTTCTTATAGAACGATGATGGGACTGTGCCTCTATTTTCCGTACCTCGTGCGCTCATTGCAGAAAATCCGTTTACAAGCTTACTTCTATGTTCTAGTGTACCATCAAATATCACCGCAATCTCATGGTACCATCAAGTAACAATTGAGGTACTTCTTTAGTATTCCTTTGACCTATGCTTTTTCCAATGTTGCTGGGTATAGGAGCTTCTGTTGGGCTATAGTTGTATCACTTGTGACTTGTACTCTCCTTATGCCGTCTATATCCTCTCCTCTTCGTGGGATGCAAATTTCTGCATTATGTTTATTTATTATGCTCAAACGGGTTTTCAAATTCTACAAACTTGATGGTGAAAGGCCTGAAAGCTGGGGAGAGGTTCATTTGAAATTTCGGTCTTCGTTAGCTGTTGGCTGGAAGATAAAGAATTAAAGTAGCTGTTGCATCAAATTTGTTAGCCGACCCCAAATGTCAAAATTCACGTTTGACGTTATATAGGCAGAGTTAGATTCTCCGTCAGCCTTGGTGCTTAGCCTTATTTTGGGGGGAGGGGGAGGAATACATTTTTTGCCTCACTTTGATAGACACCTGTGGTGTTGTTTGTATGTCATGGTGATAGGTGTTCTTTAGTCGGCATTGTCATGAAGAAGTCTATTTTAGCATTCTTTTGTGTTGCAGATTTCACTATTTTTTGTTACAAGTAAATGTGCCTCAAGATATGCTGTGTTTCCTTTGGTTTGATCTCTTCCAATAATCTGCATTTTAGATGTATAAACTCTTGGTTTCTGACTTTGCACTTCTGTAAGTATACTCTGATAAGTATCTATGTAACAGTGGCTAGCAGCAGTAGAGCTTGCACTTCTAAAGGGTCGTCATCCACTTCTTCAAGATATTGATGTTGCCATAAACCCTTCAAAAAGTTTAGCTCTCATTGAGGGTAGACCATCCAAATCGAATAGCAAACTTCAGAAGCTGCTGAATCTGTCAGAGGTCAATGGTTCGAATCCAAGTGTACATCATGTGAACAAGATGCTAACTGAAAGTCCTCCTGCTGCTGCTACTAATATTGATTTACAATATAATCCGCTTTTGACTAAGAATCAGGGTTCTGATAATAAAATTTTGACTGAAGTTAACGGTACCTCGCCTTCTGGTTGCCCAGTAGATGCAGATTCTGCTGGAGATATTGAAGCCGCCCCAGAGGAGAATGATAGTGGCCAAGTACTGCAGACGGCAGAAGTTGTTATGAACATGCTTGATGTTACTATGCCCGGAACTTTGAAAGAAGAAGAAAAGAGGAAGGTAATATAATCTCGGTGAATACAGTTTACTTTTAGCTAGTATATTGTATACATTTGGTCTTTTCATCTCATGGTTGCTACTTCAACATGCACACTTAACATCTTTTGACATGTGATTCTTGGGTAAGCTGCAATTATTATTTGTTGTAGTCAATAATTTGTGCACCGAAACGATTCTTGGGGTTTCATTAATTAGTTTGTAGACGATACTTCACTCAAATCATGATGACTTGATAGATACACACTCAAGAGATGCTGTATTTGTTATTCAATATTTTATGGTTTCTAGCCAATATATGGACAAGGTGTGGAAAAGCTAGCTAGTCTATAGATGATGGGAAGTGTGCCACATGCCTGTGTGCCTAGAGCTGACATGTCTATTATAAAACAAATTGGAGTTTATGGCTTAAAAAATTTGTGATGTTGGACCTTTGATATGTACTCCATGTTAGGATATTTGGAAAGTCCCACAGCCAAAACTCCCATTAGCATTGTCGCCTTTAGTTTGGTACCATGAATCATATTCTAAAACAGTTGGGGGTTTTGCTTTTATATGAAATTTGTGGACATAGTATGTACTGTATGTCATCTACCCATTGAATAGGCAGCTGATTGCGAGGTCCTAGGGTGAGAGAGCTTTTATTCATGGTTAAACAAATTCTGCGTTTCTAGTGCGATATTACTGCTAAACGACTTCTGGAAGAATAAAAGAGAAGTCTTGGTAGTCTTACAGTTTGCAGAGATAGCTAATGGCACAGTTATTATAGGATTATACATTAAAAAAGAGATCTCAGCTTTCTGCCGCACACCTCTTTGGGCATCCAAATTATTAGGGCATACTAGATTTCTTGTTTTCAAGGCACTTTTTTTATGTCCCACTTACCGATGATTGAATAATGATATGCCTGCTTAGTTGCTCCTGCAGTGAGATTTTCATGTCAATTTTCAGGTTGTACAAGCTCTTGGTCGAGGAGAGACCCTCCTTAAAGCCTTGCAGGATGCTGTTCCCGAGGATGTACGTGGAAAACTTACAACATCAGTATCTGAAATCTTGGAAGCACAAGGAAGTAATTTAAATCTTGATGGACTTCTGAGCCTCAACCATATATCTAATTTGTCTTCAGGGTTGAAGTCAGTAGTACAAGAAAATGTAAGCAAACAGTCTGATGCAAATACTGAAAGTAATGCTAAAACTCCAGATGATAAAGTTAGTGAAAATGATGGGATTAACAAGAGTAGTAACAACCAAGGTGATGACATGGATGTGACTGGTGAAGAGACTCCTGGGATTCAGCCATTGAAAGAATTGCCTATGTCTTCAGATCGCGCAACTGATTCAGTGGGTAGCCATAAAGAGGATTCAGGCATAGTAAAGGGTTCCGCTGATTCAGAAAATAGTGATAACATACATGAAGGTGATGCATCCGAAAAGAAGGCTAGCCAGCTTTCTGAATTTGGTGATGACAAGTCTAAGGCCACTGCAGAATCGATCTCTTCTAGTAATATTCCTAGTGGTAACGATGCTGTGGATACAGGTACTATGCAGATAAATAATTTCCAGGATGACAATGCAACAGAGAAGGATTTGAAAGAGACTAAAATGCCTGCACAAGTAGAAAACTCAGAGGAGTTGTCACATGTGCAAGACACAAGCTCAACTACTGATATTAGACCTGTTGAGGAAAATCAAGCGCCAGCATTACCCATGTCTGAAGGGCAGGGATCGGAACAAGTAGATGATGCTAGTATAAGCAAGGATGAAAAAATGGTGCAACCTCTGCCAGATCAGAATAACGTTTCTGATGCTAAAAGCTCTACTTTCAATGTTACTCAAGCATTAGATGCTTTGACAGGATTGGATGATTCAACGCAGGTGGCTGTCAATAGTGTATTCGGAGTTATTGAAAATATGATTACTCAGTTGGAGGAGAAACAAAATGAGAAAGACGAGAAAGGTGGTATTGAAGACAATGGTTCTGTAAATGGCTCAGTGCTTGAGAAGAATGATGTCACCCGTGAGCTGCAGCCAGAAGAATCAACAGATGGTAAGGCTGAAAGTTTCTTGTCTTATGCCTGTGTTAGGATTATCGAGTGTTTGTTTTTGGTAGTTTGTATAGTGTGCTATAAATGTGTGGGATAGATTGATTGATATGGGTGCACCGTAAGTATATGTGGAAAAAACAGATTTTCTTTACTATTGTAAGTGAACTCTAACTGGCCGCATTCTGTTTTGATTCCAAATGAACTACACTTTATGCCTTTCAGTCGTTCTGTGTAACAGCTGCAGATGTCTTACTGATTCACAGCTTGATGCAGGAAAGGATCAAGAAGATGCATGCCTTCCAGATATCGAATTAGTTGATGGGAATGACAGTGCTAATGTGGAGACAGCTAGTAGTGGGAATAACATGAAAGTGAACTTGGTCGCTGTTGCAAATGATACTGACAAGCATACGAGGATTAGTAAATTTCCTTTAATTCTAACAAATCCATTTACAAAAGTACTCTACAAGGAATATCTTAAGAATTTTATTATTTCAAAGTTGCATACTGTGAAATCCTTCAACTTTGATGCTACCGATGGCTTATATCTTCATTATGTTCCTGAGGAGGGGCATTGGATTCTGCTTGAAAATCCTAGAGGTATACATGATGCTTTAGCATACAATGACAAAGACAAGACAGATACTGCTAAGCTGCTTGCAAATACAGATGATATTATTGAGCCATCATATGTTATCTTAGACAAAGATGGTGGGAGGGATGCCATTGAAAAGGTAGAGTCAAAGGAAAATGTGAATCACAAACCCATGAATCTTGATCGTAATTTGGAGAATTCAATGCCATCTATTAAGACCATTTTATTTGATTCTTTAAAAGTTGAAGTTAGTCGTAGACTTAGTGTGACAGACATGGAAGAAATGGAAGTTCATCTTGCGGCAGAAATACAAAGAGTAGTAGAAGTTGTATGTTTGGCCATTAATCATGATGATGAGCAAAACCTGCATATTTCCATTTCTGGTGTCAACGATGATGTGGAGAGTAGTTGGTTTGATGGAAACCATGTTGTAGAAGCAATCTCTAAAGCAGTTCAAGATACCAGCTATTTGAAAAGAATATTGCCTGTTGGGGTTGTCGTAGGCTCTAGTTTAGCTGCTCTGAGAAATTGCTGTGATGGCAATTCTCTGGTCGACAGTAATGCTACTAGAATGTTGGATCGGGTTAAAGATCAAAGCAATTTGGTAAAACCTAATGATCGACTTCAACAAAAGGATGACATTCATGTTCCTGTAGAACACATAAAGTATGACGCTGCTGTAGAGAACCCAGGAAACGAAGAGGGAATCGCGGTATTGGATTCTTTAACTGAGATGAACGAGGAGAAAACACATTCTCAACTATTAAGCAGCGATACTCTCATGGCGGGGGCTGTTACTGCTGCACTGGGGGCTTCTGCGTTACTAACTCAGCAGGTATCTAACAATCTGGTTATAGGAGATTCTTACTTTAGTGCTCTTATATCCCCTTTTTTCTCATCACTTGGTTACATGCACTATCATTGAAACCTTTATGGCATTAACTATAACAAGATGTCAAGAACTCGTAATACTGATTTGTAACTGGTGGGTCTGGGAACCATTAGGTGTTTATTTATCATTCGATAAGGTTCACAGGACCTGCTTAGGTTACAATCTTCCTGCCTATAATATGCCTTTAGGTAGGCCCAATATACTCTCTTATCTTTCCCTAAGATGCAGTCATTGGACATTGGTCGTGAACTTGGATAAATTAATAAGCTGGTTGATTTCATGAAAGGAACATCCCTTTTCTGTACTCGTAATTATGTTGGTTCATGACATGTCTAAACACGTGGTCACAGGACGGTTTCATGGAGGGTACCAGTTCTGAAGCTTCTACCAACTTAGAAGAGAGACACTTCAAGAAAGAGTCTAGCAAGTTACACGAAGCAGGAGACAATAAACACCAGAGTAACATAGTAACAAGCCTCGCTGAGAAGGCAATGTCAGTTGCAGCTCCGGTGGTTCCTACGAAGGGAGATGGTGAACTGGATCATGAAAGGTTGGATAATTTTTTTAAGTGTTTCAGTTCACTCGTTCTGTACGTTTTGGTGAACTTTGTGGTGTTTACTATTTTTGTATGAACAGAATTGTCAATACGCTCACTGAGTTGGGACAGAGAGGTGGGATGTTGCGTCTAGTTGCGAAACTAGCATTACTTTGGGGTGGTCTTCGTGGTGCTATGAGTTTGACAGATCGCCTAATATCATTTCTACGTGTTGCTGAGCGGCCTTTGGTACAGAGGTATGTAGCCTGAAGCTTTCTTAATCAGTTCATGGTGACTTGAGAATAACGGGGGGTAAAATGGCATAATTGTAGATCTAGATGAAAAAAATATAGAAAGTATGTATTACTGAGGCTTGTCTAAAATGTGCACCTAAAGTGCATCCAGGCATTTTGGCTAGTGCCTCATCCAAGGCGCGCTTCTTAACCTAGGACTTTTAGCGCAATCTTTTGCCAAAATGTAAGCCAAATAACTGCAGTCCCCATCACATTGGTAAAGTGAAACATGTAAATACGGCATGTCAAGTCAGGAACTGTGACACGCCCTGGGGCATTAGTTCCTGCCTCCTGGGATAACACTGCCTGTTTTCCATATATACATGCTTATAGATGGAGTGTGGGTTTTCATTTTTATCTGGAGTTGGAATGTTTTGTGCATTTTGGATTTCAACTCATGCATTCAGCATATGCTAAATGTCCGATTTAGGTGTTCTAGTCTTGGATTATTGAGGCATAGTATAGACATACAAGTTGTCTGATTTGTTCACAGGTTCATTAATTCATTCGACAGTTTTGGGCTGTTGTATTTTGTCATTTGTCATTTGGGGAGTGGATTGTATGTTTGTGGAATATCTCTGCAGTGCTGAGCTCTGAGAATTATCTTTTTATTTATTTTTTAGGATACTTGGATTTTCTTGCATGGCGCTAGTTTTGTGGTCCCCAGTGCTGGTTCCATTGCTGCCCACACTTTTTCATAATATGGCGACACATAACTCCGCTGGAATTTCTGAGTTAGCCTGCATTGTTGGCCTCTATGCGGCTGTAACAATTCTCATCATGCAGTGGGGAAAAAGAGTACGAGGTTATGAGGATCCATTGAAAGAATATGGTTTGGATCTTATGTCGTCAAGAAAGGTACTTCATGCTACTCTACATATTCACTGAACAAAAAATAAATTTGCTGTAATCTACATAAATCCA
This sequence comes from Agrostemma githago, assembly GCA_958450325.1. Classification (NCBI taxonomy): domain Eukaryota; kingdom Viridiplantae; phylum Streptophyta; class Magnoliopsida; order Caryophyllales; family Caryophyllaceae; genus Agrostemma; species Agrostemma githago. The sequence goes on along the minus strand of OY288243.1, from coordinate 73,752,141 downwards.
TATATATTAGAAATTTAGAAGGCTGACAAGAGTGAATGTGTTTTGGTAACTTTGTGAAGGCTGAATGGATATCTGCAAATTAATTGGCGCTTTTTGGTATCATTTTGATATTTGAGTGGGTTTATAATCCATTGTGGCGGCATCTTTCTCGAGTGTTGTACTTTCTTATTGTGTTTATTTTTAATCTCTGAACTTCTGGCTGAGAGATAGTATACCAGCGTTCTGATTACTGCTATGTTCCTTGGATTCGCCTTTTATTGCTGTTGCTTCTTATCTAACAAAACAAACTTAGAATTCAGAGAAAATGCCATTCTTTTCTTATTATTTCTGCCATATCTATAACAAACTTATCCGAATCAAATAATAACCCCTTGTGTCATGTCACTTAATTGTCACTTGACTCTGATTTATCCTTCTTTGACTACCAACAAGGATTCAGAAGAATTGGGATTATTATTAATAAGAAAAATGATAAATGAAGATTGATATACGCAATATTTCTTCACATAAATGAGATTGATCACAGTTTTGTTCTTATTAAATTGACTAGCTTATCTTCCATGCAGATGCAAGATTTGCTGACAGGGTTGGCAGGGGGAGTTGTTCTAGTTTTATCAATACACTCTCTGAATGCTTTTCTAGGCTTTGCCAGCTTCTCGCTGCCAACAAATCTCTGTTCACCTTCCTTGAATCTTACTGCCAAGCTCAAAGCATATGGGCATTTAATTCTCTTAGCTGGCCGAGGACTTCTAATGGCAGTTGGTGTTACTTTTGTTGAAGAATTGCTTTTTAGGTCTTGGTTGCTGGAAGAAATTGCAGCTGATCTTGGTTATCATCCTGCAATAATTTTATCTGGATTTGCATTTTCTTTATCTCAGAGGTATGCATCTACATGTTATTTTGTAGATAAGTTGAAATTGGTAGCTTGGGAATATGGGGAGAAAGCACCCAAAATAACACTCGTAGGTGAAATTGAAGAATAGGGAAGATATGGAAGTTGGGAAGGAGGTGGGATTTATCTGCTTTGGACATTTCTGAAGTTTCATGTCTGCTAATTATTTTTGCTTGTTGCCATCCTAATTTCCAGTTGTCATTTTCCTTAAAACAGAATGCTCACAGAATTGTGTGTGCTTCCGTATCTCATCACCCAATTTTTGTTTGGTTCACCCAAATACAACCTCTCTGTAATTTTGTTTTTGTCTATGGCTAATCCTCCTTCGCTTGCCATCGACCAGGAGTATGCCTTTTCTGGGAATATGTTGTTGATTGTTGTTGCTATTGCGGTCTTTGTTTTAGTAATTGATGTTATAATGTCATCCATGTACTAATGTTAGCATGAGTTGTTCTGAACATTTTAATTGTTATACTATGAAGGTCTGTGTTTGCTATGCCGGGGTTGTGGCTTCTGTCCGTGTGTCTTGCTGGGGCCCGGCTAAGGAAGGAAGGAAGCCTCTTCATCCCCATTGGTCTACGCACTGGGATCATGTCGTCGAGTTTCATTTTACAAACGGGCGGTTTTCTGATTTGCCAGCCACGATCTCAGCTATGGATCGCTGGAATGCATCCTTTACAACCTTTTACTGGGGTGATTGGGGTTCTCGTTGCTCTGCTATTGGCGGTGGCTTTATATCCAAGGCATCCTGGGTTGTTTGGCAAAGTTCCTAGGACTATCCGAGCATGAAACTTAACTACAGTGAAACATGACGCAGATTTATGAGAGCTGTAAGCAAAACATCAGATGGGTAGCGGTTCGTACAAGGCATTCCTATTCCACGTAAATATTCAAAGGAAATTTTGTATAACACGAATCACAGGCTGTAAAGCGAATTTACTGCTGTAAATAAAATGCCATAGTGTTCATTAGTAAAAAGAGTTAAGGTGAAAGAAAATTCACCAGCTGTTCAAAGCAAAAACGTGTTGTTGGAAGTTGGGCGTTGGTGATTCAAAACTGACATGCTGAATCATGTTTGATATTGTGCTTGGTTGATTGAGGTTTTGTAACTGTGAAGTGCGGTGGTGTTGGTGGATGGGAATATAGTGGTGATTTGCAGAGTCTGAGAGAAGGGTGGGATGGAGTGGATGGTGTTGTTGGAGATGATAATCAGTCTCGGACATTTTCAAATCCGTGAGACTTGTTCATAACATTGTGAGAACTTGTTTCTGATCATTTGTTTAGCTTTTACTGATATCAAAATTATCGAGGACTCATGGTACGGAGCACAAAATTTAAGCTGAAAAAGTTCAATGGAAGAACAAAGAAAGTATGGGGAACCAACATGAAGAGTGAAGAGTATGCATCATGGAAATCTGGATACTGCAATATGCTTGTGTATCAGAATAACACCAGCACTTTCGCAGTAAAGTGGTTTGGATGTCACACAGGTATATACCTAATCCAGTCAGATATGGTTCGATGGTTGTAAGTGTCATGCATCATATGCAGTATCGGTTTGTGGTCCGAGTTGTTTTCAACAACACAGCCGGTCTTGTAATGACAACTTATTTGTATCGTGGTGGGCCGGTGGAGGAAGAATACACAGGAATGTAGGATTGAACAACAAACGTTTTTTTTCCATAAAGACATCGGAACACAAGTGTTCCCTCCACAATCATAAACAATGCCGCCGAAGAGCAATTCAAAAAGGACACATGAAATAAACAAAGATACATGAACACGAACGAACACACAGGGTTTTCAATCCTGACTACAATCTCAAAGAATTTGAGTTATTCTCAACAACAAGCAAGACGACCCGCTCTTCCATGCATTTTCCGTCACTACCCGACTCTTCTCTCGCCGCCTTCTTTACTCCTCGATGGCCTGCGGAACTGACTCCGCCTGAAAATTCAAGCACAAAACAGAATGGTTCAGTACCGTTTCTAAGGAAAACACTTGATCACATTACATCACATACAGAAACGGCCAAAATAAAAGTGAAGTTCTCAGGAGGTTCCTGCTTACCAATTTGCGGTATTTGAGGGCATAGAACATTTCAAGGTAGCGACGAGCCTCAAGACGGTCAAGGTTTGAGACATACTTCCAGAAGCCGTAAACACCAGCAAGTGTGAGCAGCCTATCAGAGTAAATCTGCCATGTATATCTGCACAAAGAGGTGAGCCGAAATAAGGTTAGGACTGAAAGGAGTATAATTCACGACCTCGTTCAAAAGAAGATAAACAAACATATGCAAGCAAGTGCTTACTTTTCCTCAATTCGCTTAAGTCCACCCAACGAAATAGCATCCCAGTGAGAAGGATCAGCGGTACACTTCTGGAAGAAACTGACAAGCAGATCAGCAGCCTTGTCGCCATGATACGGGTCAATGTGGAAGCCAGATTTCCCATTGACAATGATCTCAGCTGGACCACCATGGCAGGTAGCGAAGGTTGGAAGCCCACATGTCATGGCTTCGACGACAGTCAAGCCGAAGGCCTCATAGTAAGCGGGCTGGACGAAAGCACCCTTGGTGTCAGCAATGTACCTGTACAGCTCACCGTTCCTGACACGATTCATTTGGGCCGAGATCCACCTGAACTGCCCATTCAAGTTGTACTGCTCAATCAGTCCATACATTTTCTTCATCTCATCCTTCTCTTCTGTGTCCTTGGACTCTTTCCTACGGTCACCAGCGACAACCACGAGGTTCACCAGTTCTCTCAGCTTTTCGTTCTTACCATACCATTCGACAAGCCCAGTCATGTTCTTCACCCTGTCCAGCCTCGCCATTGAGAATATGATTGGCTTGTTTCGGTCCTTCAGAACGCATCTGTTAACACATTTTCGTATTATACTCATCGTCAAATGCATTTATGAGCTGGAAATGAATGCGTGTAACGTGAAGGTTAGGAAAAGCTAGAAAAGTTACATGTGCTCCTCATTCTCTACATCACTGTAGAGCAGCTCCTCAATTTCTGGATGGAGGGCGGTCAGTCTTTTCTTCTCTTCAGTGTAAGGGAAGTAAATAGACATATCGGCCCCAGGCGAGACGATATTGAATTTAGGGTCAAACACATCGATTCCATGAACAACTCGGTATAGCCCAGGAAGTGTGAATGCCATGTGGCTCTCATATTGTCCAACAGTGTCTTTGCTGAAATAGTCAATAATCGGAAGTTAGGCTTTGCGCTAACTAAGGAAGGAATTCTTTGAGTAAAATCGGTCAAAATGGCTTACTTTCCGGCAATTTCTTGGAATGTACTGGTGATGATGAAATCGGTGTGGTTCATGGCGATCAGGTCAGCAGTGAACTGGCAAGAGAAGTGGTACTTCTCCTCAAATGACTTCCAGTAAATGTCTGAGTTTGGATACTTGGTTTTCTCAAGTGCATGAGCAATTGTACACTGAATAATAGAAACCAAAACAACATAACGACGAGTTAGGCCTTAGAATGACAGAGTAGAATGGTGGACAAAAGAATACAGTCGGTTGGGTGAACAGACCTGTGTAACTCCCAGCTTGTGAGCCAACAGAGAAGCAACAATGTTCCCGTCACTGTAATTTCCAATGATTAAGTCAGGCTTCGCTTGAAGCTCTCCAGTGACTTCGTTGGCAACATCCTGAGGGACAATTTAATCAGGGAATTGAAGTAGAAAATTTCCAAACTTTCTCACAGTAACTAGTAGTTTGATGCTATAGGAGGAGGTTTTGTATTACCTCAGTGTAAGTCTCTAGGTAAGGCCAGACTTCGAATCGAGAAATCCATTTCCTGACGATACCCTTCTCATCTCTAAAGGGTACTCGAAGAATATGTGAATGCTCAGTTCCAAACACCTTCTCAAGGCGCTGACCACAGGTGGTCCCGACAGCATCAGGAAGTAGACGGGTTACAATAAGGATTCGAGGGACAATGTCGAGCCCTTGTTGCTTGATGCGTAGAAGCATCTCGTGCTCCAAAGCACGGACTTGATCAAGGATGTAAACAACCTGGCCACCAGTATCGGGGTAGCCAAGGACATTGGCCTGGGCGAAGTAGCCGTGTGGGGAGAGGATGACAACGTTGAAGACCATGGGGATTCGGCCGAGGAATTTCTCAAGGGTGCATGAATCAGGAGCCTCGAGAAGGTCTAGAAGAAGCTGAATCATGTCAAGGACTCTTTCAGCAGTGTCACCCCACCCTCTCTCCAGTCCTATTTCCTGAAATTTGTGATCAAACTCAGAGTAGGGTGTGTCAGGAGCGAGAGTGATCAGAAACTCCTCCGCCTTTCTTATTACGGCCTGAAGGGAATCCAGGTTTTGGATTCGATCATTCAGCATCATGGTCTGTAGAAAAAGAAGAAAAGATTACAACTTTAGGAGAAAATAAAAAGACACATATAATAATGCATGCAGTATATCCGAAAAGCACAACACAAATGCATGCAGTATACCTTGCCCTTGTGGTGGTGCATCCTGAGGAAATCGAGCAGAGGGCGCATGCTCTCCTTGTCATGGAACATCTTAGCAGAGAGGTGCCTGTTAAGGAATTCAACGCCATTCCCGATGGACTTTGACAGGGTTGGGCGCGGGAATGAGGCATTGAACGGCTCAAAATCAAGCTCAAGCACAAAGTTTCCATTGGGACTGTCATCCATTGAAAGGGCAAACATGCAGCATTTATTTCAAAATCTCAAAATTTCAGAAAATAATTGAGATCGAGTTGATGGTTGAACTTACGGTCCGTCTACCAACTCCTCCTTGACGTGAAGGAACTCAGAGGGGGTCAATTCTTCAACAGCAAGAGCATCAATATTGACCCTGATGTACTCCCACACACCCGGTCGTGGACGAACAGCAAGTGTGATCCATGGTGACAGTACAATTGCTTCCTGAAATTCATATCATCCGCCCCTTAAAACAAAAAACACCAACAAAAAAAAACGATCCCCTATCTTTCCCTACAAACCACGGCCTAACACACCACCACCACCGCCGCCACAACAGCAACAACGCCTAAGGGCCGAGGTTGACATGCATACACTTTAACACGATCCGTCATACATGTACATAGATCCATCAATTTGACATGCACATGTAACATATAAAGGGTAGGAGATTTAACATGAGAAATTTATGAAGAATGTATGCATAAACCAACCAACCAACCAACCTGGGTGTGTCTCAAAACTTCACCAAATGGACCATCAGCAAGGGTGTTCTTCCCCGACATCGCTTCAAACTCAGCAACCACCTCATGAGCTTGCAGAATTCCTTTCCCATGACTCGCAATTCTATACATGCAGCAAAGTCATTTCATTTCATATAAACAAAAAAAAAACTAAACAACACTCAATTGGGTACATGCAAGTAGTCAAACAAAAAAACCCTGATGATCAAAAGACATTCTAAAATTGACAACTTGAAGCATGCATAAACATTAAACTACCCTAAATCTAGTCTTGGTGTTAGCGGTCAAGATGGAGGTAGGTCTAGGTTTAATGCGACTGAATACACGTTTCGTTCATTCAGTAGTATTAGTACCTAGAAAGGAAGGAGAGAATATCATTGCGTTGAGCAGTGAGAGTTTCATCCAACCGCTCTTTCAAGCTTGGAACTTTTGTCAATCGACCTGCTGATGCTGATGCTGATGCTGATACCGATCCCATTTCTTCTTCCTCTTCAAACCAAAATTCAACAATGTTAACTTTCCAACATTTTTTTTCAAAAAAAAAAAAGAGTAACAACAGAAAGTATGATGCTTCACATACAGTACTTTGAGAGAGAGGATGGATAGCAGCTGCTACTTGCTAGTGTCAGATTAATAAAAGAAGCATTAAAATACTAAGACTGTACTGATTGATTGAATATTCAATCCATAAAGAAACAAGCTAAGATAATATAATTAGTCACAAATTATATACTCTACTCTACTAATATTAATTAATTACTCGTATTGTACTGATAGTTGGGGTTATATATCTATCTATCTAGAAGTGTGTAAAGTTTTCCACACCCACCAACCTAGCTCGCTCAACCCCACTTCCTACTACTACTACTACTACTACAGAAAAAGCAACGCTACACCATTCCAACTATATGAGCTACATCCAGATCAGACTACTATTTTTATAAATTTTAAAGCTTAAATCAATGTATATATGCATGCATGCATCTATATTTGGGAAAAGAAAATAGTAATATATAAATTACAGAAATCTTACTTTTATTGGTAAGAAAACAGATTACTTAGGTAGGTTAGTTGTTTATAATTTAGTGAAGAAGAAGAAGAAGAAATAGGGAAAGGGGAGTGATCGAGCTGAGGAGGGATTTATACAAATGGATGTATGTACTGTGCATGAGTTTTTGTTGAGAGTCCATAGATTTTAACGTCAAAAAAAAAAAAGTCTGTTTCATTTCCAATTCCAATGCATAATTTTACTCGTATTTCTAGAAACAAAATAAAGCTGTTGGGTTTATTTTGTCTTAAAGTTTTTACTGAATCATCACAATTCACAAGGCAAGGGAGCAGCACCAAATGCCATGCATGTTAATACATACAGTAACTGTACGTTATGTTAAGCTAAAGCACATGGTTTTTGAATTTTGATGGCAAATGGTGGCGGTGGTGGTGTGAAATTTGAGCAAAACATACAGGGGGATTATTCATTTACAGTAAAAAAAAAAACAGGGATTTTGAGAAAAACAAGGACAAAATAAAATAAACTCACCACAAAAATGAAAAATGAAAAATGAAAAATGAATTCAAGTGAAGTGAAGAGAGACTGGGTAGTGAGTGAAGAGTATGGTGGGTTTTTGTGGGATTTTATACAACACCAACACCCTCGCTCCTATTCTATACCAACCAATAATTCATCAAAAAAAACCATTAACTCTAGTAACATTGTCTCACGTAAATCTTGATCGTCTTATTGGAGAACTATGTACTAGTATATGTATAATACGGACTATAAATGTATAATGGTATGTGTATGAATGTATGCTATAGTATACTATTATTAGAGTTTCTTTTTTTTAAAAGATAATTGTTAGACAAAAACTATGTTTCAAATTACGAACAAATAAAGTTGATGTTTTTTTTGTGATATATCTATAAAATATGAAAATCAACCATTTAAGACGATAAATCAAATTTAATTTATGTACAAATTTTGAAAATTGTTGTTGTCTTGCAAAATGCAAAAGAGTTTGGATCCTCTTCATTTCCTAAAAGAAATAGACGGTTCATTTAGTGTTGTGTTAGTCCTTTTCCACTTTCTTTCTCCACTACTTTTAGTGATGAAATATGGATCGTTAGATATCGCAAGATGAAATCTAAACCATCAAAATAAGAAATGAACCCTTCATTTCTTTTGAAAAAATTAATTAAAGACGATCTATTTACCTTACAAAGGAATATTGTCAGATCTTTTTAAATGGGAATATGTAAAAATTCATTGAGACAATGCGGAAGTCGGGAAATGTATCATAACTAAAAAAAAGTGAAAAGTGGTTTCATAAAGTTTTTTTTTTTGTGTACATCAACCAGAAAAGTCGTGGTTAAAAATGGAGTAGTAGTTGAAAAAGTTGGGGAAATCCGTAGACAATCCTACAGGATTCCCACTAATTATGTACGAGTAGAATATGTGATAGGTGTACATGTAATTTGGGAAATATACCCAAATAAGGTAATATAATGAAAATGAAAGTAATAATGCAATTAAAACACCTTTGGTAGGATATCAGATGCCATTGCACATGCAACCACCAAACTACTTCTAGTAGTGAACTACTCCTACTTCAATTCATTCCTGTATATTCACACCTAAACCCGGAAAACCTAACCTCGATACGCCAATGAAAACTCGACTCGACATCTAAACTGAAGATCCGAGTTTGATCTGTAATCTGAGTTAGAATTGACCCGACCTAATCCGAATGTTATCATAGAAAACGAGTTGATATCCCTAAAAAGTTTGAAAATAGAAAACCCGAAATGATTCAGCCCGATCAAAAGTCAACCCAAATTTTATGACCTAGGAGTGACTTGACTCGAAGCTGACCCGACCCGTTCGCCAGGTCCATTCATACCCTTTATCATTTTGAACTTGATCATCACATTAATATAGAAAGTTGCCTGCACCAATTGTATACGTCTTTATTTTATACTTTCCCCACTTTCTTTTTATTCATGCAAATTTTATTTGAAGGGGAAAAATTAATCAAGAAAATGCATAATCTTTTGTTGGGTATATGATTCTAAAAAACTTATATTCATATATTTATAGTTTATTCCTACGAGGTTGCAATGCTATAACTTGGTCACGTTAAGAATCACAGCTGATAGCTCAAGCAAGTTAAATGCTAAGGAGTACTAAAAGAGTAAGAGCTCTTGTACTCCAGTTGTGAAATACATGATGCGTTGTTCCTTTGAACAAAAAATAAAACTTCATCACATCAAAGTGTACGTGTTATATAATAACTTACTCGTATATTATTATATAATTGAACAATTTGTAACAATATTAATTAGTTACGTTCTATAAGCCTTTTAATTGTGTATCATCAATCATAATTTACTCGCAAATTAATTATATGGTTAAATTATTCTTCTTATTTTAATATAGTGACTCCGTATATTTTAGAAACAAACTCTGTCTATGTATATATCCTAGCTCCTAAAAGATAAATTCTTTTGACGTGAACTTATCTAAATATTTGTAATAGGTTAGTGCCATATAATTATGTTTTATTCTGTATTTTTTTTGTATAACGAAGCGCGCACTTAGTCGCAGATGAAAATCGAATCCCTGATCTCTCGATCAAGGTAAGAAAGCTCTAGCCACGTGAGCTGAACCTTCTTCTCAATTTTATTCTGTATTATTATGATCATCAAAAACAATACGTTATTTAACTTAGTGTCTTATATTTATGTGTTTCTACTTTCTAATATGAAAAAAAAACGTTGGCAAAAAAAAAATATGAAAAAAAAAAACACAAAGATTACTCCCTCCAACCCACTATGATTTACCCATTTATTATTTTAATCTCTCACATTTGAATAAAAGTGGGTAAATCATTGTGAGACGGAGGGATTACTATTTATGCAATGTGTATGATAAGTCAGGTACATTGTCAAAGTCTTAACTAAAATCAATAATATTTCTAACATTGCCATTTGCCAAACTTCAAGACTGATACTTAACATACATGAAACATCTCATAGTTTTAGTCAATATTCCGTTCTGTGAACCAAATGTGTATATGGTGGTTAGTTTTAATTTGCACCGTATAACATTCTTTTTATATTAAAATTTTGTAGATGAAGTTGTTCATTTAGAAAATCGGACCGTCTTATGCATAAGAACAATGGCCTTACACTATAATTATTTAATTAATGGATAAAATACTCAGAAATGATTGCACTTAGATTTTGTGGATATGATCAAAAGATAATGTCACCTAATCATGATATATTATTTAATTAATGTATTAGTATTTTAAATTTGAGGATGAAGAAAAGTTAAAGTTAGTGTAACCAAATAATTAATAAATACAGTACAGTATTCCATTAACACTAATAACATGATTAATAGTTTACTCGTACTATTGTATTCCCTCCTCTTTGTTCTTGTCCAGGTGACAAAACATGTCTTTCCACTATACAAAAGGGGAGGCAGTAACTTAATTAGTACTGTAATATATAAACGAGTACATGAATTCTAATAAAGTGATGAGATAAAAGTCACTGAATTTATTATAACTCGTACGAAATAATAATTTAGCCTTTGAACGTCGTTTTGATTATATAATATTATAATCATATTTGATTAATCATATGTCCCTTCGGATCATATTAGGTCACTTCGTATAATTAGATAGGATATTATCGATCAAATCAACATTGGATTAGTGAGGATCAAGTCAGGGCCAGGTCGATTTAGTATCAAATTAAACAATTTCGGGTCATCGTGCACATCGGATTAACTTGATTAAGTCTATTGACAGACCGAAGGAAACTACTCATGACTACGTATATCAGTTAAATTTAATTTGTCAATTTTTGACATCCTCAAATTACTAAACATGATGTCATAGTAAAAATATACTCCAATGTTAGCCTAAGTTGAAAATGCATGACGAAAGTGGTGTATTTGAGTTGTTAAGAGATGTAATGATAAAAAAGAGTAATATGAATATTCAAGGGGTTGATTATTACCTCCCTCCCGATTTAACCCCATTAAATAAATATGTGACTGTAAAATGAAGATAATTTAAAATTTTACTCGTAACAAATAAAGTACTCCGTGGTAAAAGCATTTTGAGAGTGACATTATGATTATAATATAGTATATATATATTCAATTGTAAAACACATACTAATAATTGACATAAGGTTTTGTTTGACAAAAAATGACGGACATTAATATAAGATTATTAAAAAAAATACTCGCTTACTAATCTATAAGTTATAGGCAACGGATTCGATTCTTAATAATTATCGCAATATAGTACCATACCCACCTTTATTCTGAAAAAATAGTACTTCCTCTAGCCTTTTAAGATTTTCACACTTCATTATTTAATAGTACTCCGTACTCTGTTAAATGAATATCCTATGAAAAATTGAAGGAATTAAATAAATATAATAGTCGAGTTAAAAGTAAAACAGTAACATAATAGAGTAATTATTAAAAGTGAGTTGCTTCATTATAAAGGATCATTAGTAAATGGGGTTGTTGTCTCAAACTATTTTACCAAACGACTGCGTTATACTCGTAGTAAGAATTTCTTAACAATGTCATACGAGTATAACTTAATAATTTATATAAATGTATACTCGCTCTGTCTCAACAATTTGTCGTCCCTTTATACTCCCTCCGGTCACAATTTATTGCCCCATTTCATTATAATATACCTCACATATAATCATGAAATGGGGCAATAATTTATGACCGGAGGGAGTATTATTTATGAAGAGTATTTTAATCAAAGAATAATAAATGACGAGACAGAAAAAATAATACTCCTACTCTATAATTAAATAAAGTTTTAATTATTGCATAAATTGGACGTAAATGCGTAAGGAATAGGATACCTGAAAATTTGATTAATCAAGAATGCGAATGCTATAATTTGATGGAGGAAGTGAAAATGGGGAGTGTGTTTATATAGTAGCAACAGTGTGAGCTGTATTTAGAGTTTATAGAAAGGAAGGTTGGAGCTCTATTTCCAAAATGGTTAAAATGTCAAAACTAAAGGAAGATGACTACATTACTGTGTTCTGTCTTCTTAAAACCAGCATTACTACCACCAATGGTTTTATTATTACTTGCATTGCTTGTTCACATTATATTGCCCACAATTTTCAGATCATTCCAGTATGTGACTAGTTTTTTAGGACACAAATTAGTTAGTTGATTAATTAACACTCATCCCCCCACATACACAATACTAGCAGCTACTGCCTCCTATAGTTTTAGTTTTACGCAATTAATTGTGTAAGATAGATTTTACTTCCATACAAGCTTAAGTGTGTGTTGTAAAATGGCTAGCTACTAGGTTGCCCATTGAATTGCCTACTAATAAAACGGGTGTGTGTACTGTACTTGCATATTTTAAGGGTTTATTCGTTCTTTGGAGTGATTCTATGAGCTGAGCTAGCTAATATCGATTGCCTACTCATACTAGGTGTTGGGTATATTTTATCGTGTTTTGTAGGATTTGGGAAATTTGTACGTTGATTTCCTATATCTTTATGAATACCGAGAAGTCTAAGCTAGTTGGAACGAGCATTGGTGCTTTGGAGATTGGAGAGAGCTTGTCGAGTTGATTTAAGGGTGTCGTCGTGTCGAGTTTATCTATTCCCAATATAATTTCTATTCATCAACCCTCACATGCTCGAGTGCGGATTAGCTAGCATTAAGGGTTATTAGAAGATCAGATAGAATTAAGTCTCAAGAATTAAGTTGGACTTTAGACAAAAATAAAGGGGAATTTGAATCGAGTGGTGTATTATTTTGTAATATGATTGTAATATACGGTACTATAATTATATTCATCAATCCTTTAGCATGTATCATTAGCCGTGCATTAATATTATAGTTTTAACACGATTATTTGATTATTTACGTGTAAGTTTTAACATCATGAGCATTTCATTCTCTACGATTTTTTTTGAAGAGAAAGTACACAGTTTGCGTGAATTAACTCTAATAGTAGTAACAGGAGGACCAACGTCATAAATAGTTTAAGCCTTTAAGGGAATAATTATCTACTTCTTGCCTAAGTAATAAGTACTCGTACTACACAATGCATAGAGGATAATAGTTCTCTCTTGGATCTCTTTTTTACGCCTTAAACTACCAATACTAAATATCAATTCCCTCAATTTCTTCTCATCCAAGTTTTATTACCCTCCTAATGATATTCATTCTATCTCAAATGAGTCCCGAATGGAGGTCGATCACTCGATCAAATCATTACTCCAATTGTATAGGTAAATAAATGATGACCAAGCTAAGACTGAGAAGCACTTGGTATGTTGTTTTTTATCGTGATTGATGGACTTAATTAACTTATCTTTCAACTTTAAAATTGACGATACGTTTTATTAACGGGATTATAAACCATTTAACCCCAGTAATAATCTTGATGCAAAGTGTGATAAGTACGTACTTGTTATATGTAGTCCAGTAATCATATTGAGCATGATTATTATAACACAAATTCTTGTATGAGACGGTCTCACGATAAATTTATCGTGAGACCTCTCACATACAAGTTAGTTATTTTTATTATTATTTTATTCTTATTAATAGGTCTCACGATAAGTTACCGTGAGACGGTCTCATAAGAGACTAACTGTTATTATAATTACTTATTAGGTTTTGAAAAACTTTAATTTGCACAACTAATTACGTTAATTAGCTAGGGAACCAACTTCGGTTATGATGGATAATTATCCTATCCTATATAAAATGAATCCAACAACCCACCCCATTATCACCATACACATAATTACTTTACTTCATTCTTCTTACCACTTACCACTTACCTAAGGGGTGGATGACAAGTGAGTTACTCCATTTATTAATTTGGATGATCAAATTATCATTAAAAACAATTCTAATATGTAGAAAGGTAAACAAATGACGGAGATTGTGAAGGAATATGTCCTAAGACATTTTCGACAATTACTAAATACGGAGTATAATATACTCCCTCCGTATCTATATGGTCGTCCACTTTCAATATAATACTCCACTCATATATTAAACAAAGTGGACGAACATATAGATACGAAGGGAGTAGGATATTATTATTGAGATAATCTTTATGTATTCTAGTAATTCATAATTGCTTGTTAGAGAATAATTATGATAATTGGTCCAATTCGATTGGGCTGATGACTATGGATATATAATCCTATAAGGTCACACAATTAGACTTAATCAGGAAGCTAAACAGGCCCATTGTGGACTTGTGAGGTATTAGGCTGTGACTACTTGTGAAGTCCGGTTAGTCTCTTGGTTTAACCTAAACTCTACTACTAAATAAGATATGTTATCACTACAAGAAAACCAGTTCCGGGCGTCCGCCTGGTTGGCGTCCTGGGCATATGAACGCCTGAATGGCGTCTGAAAATACTTCCAGGCGTCCGATGACTGAGCTGGGAGAGGAAGAAATTCGGCCTAACGGGCGTCCACAAGCGGACGCCATATACACTAAATGGCGTCCACTGTCAAACGCCATTTAGGGTATATGGCGTCCACTTGTGGCGTCCGATAGTGGACGCCCGAAAACCCCAATTTCGTGTCAAATACTCGCCAACCCCCCTCTCCCCCTTCACTCTCTAAAAAAAACACTCTTTACATTCATCCTCCCTTACTCGCCGAGCCCCATCTCCAATCCTCTCCACCATTTTTCATTCTTCTACTCTATATTTCGGTATGTTTTCTTACTTAACTTAATTCTTATTCATTATAATTAGTTCTTGTGTTTGATTGTTATTGTTATTTATTGGTAGTTTGCTAGTTAATATTGTGTAGGGCTAATCAATTTTGATTAGGTTGATTAGTTTAGCCCAAATTCGATGTGGTAGATTAGTTAATATTGTGTAGGGCTAATAAATTGAGTAGTTTGCTATCCCAAATTTGATTAGGGTGTGATGAATTTGGTTGAATTGAGCTAGACTGACCTCTAGGGCCTTTCTTGAGGTTTTGTTTGACTTAGGACGGACCAAAAGGTGTCGTAATAATGCCGGATTTTTTCGAAACCACTTCCATCGTGATCGGGGGTCTAAATAGGTGTTAGCGGTGCTTTCGGAATTCCCATATATGTATCCTAAAATTTGACCTTATTTGACCTGATTAAGTTGTTTCTGTCTGACCTAAGCCATGAATTTTTCTTTTTTGTTTAGTTAAATTGGGATTTAATTGATAAATTAGCTAGGGTTTTCGAAAATTGGGATTAAATTGTGGTGGCATTTGTGATTAAATTCGGCGACTAATCTTTGTAAAATCAATTTTAAATTAAGAAGCCATTCGGGTCCACTTTGACGTATTAGTGATTAACTTGAGGAAACTCAGTTATGGAAGTTAAGTTAGAGAAATTAAGTTTAAGTTAAATGGTGATTAAATTTTTGTTTAGTAAGTTCTAAATTAAGTTAGAGAAATTAAACTTTAATTTGTTATATATATTTTTTTAACATAGAAAATGAAGAGAATTCAACGGAAATGGATGTATGAGGGAAGACTTGATAAGAAGAAACGTCCCACCGTAGAATTTTTGAGGGGTGTGGAATCATTTGTCGAGGTCGCTAAAAAGTCAGTAGACTATGCATCGAGGGGGGAGGTTAGGTGTCCGTGCACTAAATGCAAGAACATTAAATTTTTTGATGTCCTTGTAGTTAAGGAACATGTCATCTATAATGGTTTTTCAGCCAATTATTATAATTGGATTTGTCATGGTGAGCCACCTCAGTCTGAGGAACCCAAAAACCGTCAAAATATGGGGGGTTTGAGAGGTATGATAGTTGACGTAGTGGAGTGCAACTTGTTTAACAACGAGAACACATATGGGAATGACTCACCCAAGCAACCAACAAGACTCACCTAACCCACAAGAACCTAACCCACGAGCGAAGACATTTTTCGACATGTTGAACGCTTCGGAGAAACCGTTATACGGAGGGTGCGATGTGACTTTGTTAGAAGTCGCATCTATGGTAGTCAGCCTTAAATGTGAGTTCAACCTACCCTTTGCCTGTGTCGATGGTATTGCTGCCTTGCTCGAGAGAGTAATCTCGAAAGACAATATCATGACCCGAACTTTCTACACAACCAAAAAAGTTGTGAAGGGCCTTCAACTCCCGCATCATAAGATTGATGCTTGTCCAGATGGATGTATGTTATTTTGGAAGGACGATACGATGCTAGATGAATGTAAGAGATGTGGTAAGGGTAGGTATAAGATGGTTGAGGGGGATATTGTTTTGAGGGGTAGAATAGGGAAAAGCGGTGTTAGGGGTAAGAAACCGATCACAATAAGTCAGCTTACGTACTTCCCTATTGCACCAAGGCTTCAAAAATTGTATGCCACAAAAACCATAGCGGAGCAAATGAGGTGGCACAAGGAGGATATTAGGGTACCAGGGAAGATGTGTCATCCGAGTGACGGCGAGGGGTGGAAGCATTTCGATAGACTACATCCACACTTTGCGTCAGAACCCCGAAATGTAAGGCTAGGGTTGTGTACTGATGGGTTTGCACCTTTCGGCCAATTTGGTAAGTCGTACTCTTGTTGGCCTGTGATGATCACACCTTATAACCTACCTCCTTGGTTGTGTTTGAAGCAGCCTTTCATCTTTCTATCTCTTACTGTGCCTGGTCCCAAAAATCCGAAAAATCATTTGGATGTTTACTTACAACCTGTTATTGAGGAATTGAAACAAATGTGGGAGGTAGGGGTCGAAACTTATGATGTCTCTCTGGGACAAAACTTTCAGTTGAAAGCAGCTCTGTTGTGGACTATAAACGACTTTCCCGCGTACGGTATGCTCTCGGGGTGGTCTACTGCAGGTCAGAAAGTATGTCCGTGTTGTATGGATGAGAGCAAAGCTTTTTATCTTCCAAATTCTAGTAAAATTAGTTGGTTTGACTGTCATAGACAGTTCCTATCAAAGGGTCACCCATATAGGAAGAATAAGAAGGCGTTCAAGAAGGGTGAGGTTGTACTTGACGACGCACCTGATCGACTCCCCGGAGATGAAATATAGGAGTTGATTTCCGATTACCCGTCCACTGTTGACGGAACCGAGCAGGAGTTCAAAGATCTCAAAAAGTTGAAAAATGATTGGTTTAAACGTAGCATATTCTTTGACCTACCATATTGGAGGACTTTGTTACTTCGTCACAATTTAGATATGATGCACATAGAGAAAAACTTCTTCGAGCAGTTGATTCACACTGTGATGGATGTGGAGGGGAAGAGTTGTGACACTACCGGCTTCCGGCGAGATGTAAAGATTTTTTGTGACCGTCCTCAGCTGCACATAAAACGGGATGGGTCCAAACCGAGAGCCTTGTTCACACTTGACAAGGCCCAGAGAAAGGCGTTGTTGGAGTGGGTAGAGATGTTGAAGTTTCCTGATGGGTACGCCTCCGACTTCAAACGCTGTGTTGATCTTAAGAACCTAAAACTGCAAGGGTTAAAGAGTCACGACTGCCACGTCTTTATGGAGAGGTTACTTCCGGTAGCTCTAAAGCAACTTTTGCCACCGACGGTGTGGAATTCTATAACTGAGATATCTCAGTTTTTTTGAGATTTGTGTTCTTCTACAGTAACAAGTGAGGACATGACTCAGCTGGAGGATCAGATTCCACAGATACTATGCAAACTTGAGATGATCTTCCCACCGTCGTTCTTTAATTCCATGGAGCATCTACATGTCCACTTGCCCTACGAGGCTAAGGTTGGAGGACCTGTCCAGTATAGATGGATGTACCCATTTGAAAGGTACATAAATTTTTGTAACTTTATTTATAAATTTAATTTAAACATAGCTAACTTTTATTAATTAAAATACATAACTTGTTTATTTAGGTTCCTCAATCATCTGAAGAAGAAAATTGGTAACAAGGCTAGGGTAGAGGGTTCTATTTGTAATGCATATTTGACAGAAGAGATTGCGAACTTCTGCTCCCTATACTTCGAGAAAGATGTTCAAACAAAAACCAAGAACCTGAACCTAGAACATTCGGTTTCCATTGATCCTACTATACCCGAGTTTTTTCAAAAGAAGGACAATGAAGGAACTTCATCCGTCGAGAGTTCTAGGGTACTAGATGAGAAAGAGTACAACCGAGCGCACCTTTACCTACTCTCTAATTGTGAGATCTTAGAGCCTTATGAGAAGCAATTTGTAACTGAATATGTCGCTGTGAACCCTGACGTGAACCCTGATGACGTTTGGAGTAAGCACGATGAACATTTTCCTAAGTGGCTAAAGGATCACGTAGTTGCCTTAGACATACGTGATGATTTGGTTAGAAGTTTGGCTTACGGACCAGTGCGAGTCGTTAAAACCTGGAAATGGTACACAGTGAATGGGTTCAATTTTTACACATTCAACTACGGTAAGAACAAGGCTAGATGTAATTTCGGTGTCGGTGTGACATCTCTTGATGGTGATGAGTACTATGGCATTTTGGAGGATATTATTGAGTTGTGTTATGCCGGCAAAGAACGGGGGTATAGAGCTGTGGTGTTCAAATGTGAGTGGAAAGACAGCTCCGTGAACGGAACCCGAGTGCATGAACGTTACAAGATCGTGGAAGTTAACCACACCCAGAAATATCCTACGTACGATCCGTTCATACTCGCGCATCAGGCCAAGCAAGTCTACTTTGCTCCTTCTCCGTACACGAGAAATGACAGAAATCAAAGTCAATGGTGGACAGTCTTTACGACAAAACCACGGGGGCAAATAGACAGTTCTTTGTTCCAGGAAGATGCGGCTTCAAGTGGTACACGCTTGTCTCCTATCGACGAGACCATACTCTCCGAACAAGATCAGAATGAAGGGGCAGATGAATACTCTGAGGATGATAATGACGATGGACAAGGAGATTACATGGTTAGGGATGTTCCGGAGATCCTTGAGGAAGATGACGAACACGATGAAGAGAATTTGGAGGACGATCAAGAGGAGGACGAGGAAACGGAGGAGGAGGATCAGAGTGAGGACGATGAGGCTGAAGACAATAACGACAGCGAAGATGACTGCTAGACTTGTTGAGTAGGTTAACCATATTAATCATTGTGTTACTTATTTTGTACGTTATTTCAATCAAGTTAGATTGTAATTGCTAATTGTTGCTAATTTGTTGCAAGGTTAAGATAATGGCAGGCGGTAGATCGACGAGGAGACGTGGCGGAGGAAGTAGGTCTGTGCACGCATCCACCTCGCAGCAGGAGGAGGAGGAAGTGGTCCTTGAAACGCCGGGACCGGAGCAGAACGCCGAGCAACAGCGGCAGGGGGACACGGAGGAGCCAGAGACGGACGAGAACGATCGGGTGATTATCGACCCCGGTCGCGTATGGTAATATAATCTAACATGCCCACTCTTTTGTAACATATGAATTTTTGGACTACATATATCTTGTAATATTTCGTACATGTCTGTGTTTCTCGACTTGGTGCAGGTTCCTCCATAGGCAGGTGACCACTGGCTGTACTAACAGCTACATGGTCGACAAAGGTCTAGGGTATGCCTGTTGGACTCAGGTGCCGACGGATCAACGGGAGCAGTGGTTCACAACTTCAGGGTTCGTTGACTGTTTTTGCTACCGAGTTCTGCATTCATAATTTAGACTTTGTAATTATTTCTTTTAGTAATTACTAATCCGCCTTGATTTTGTAGTTGAAGTTCTCTTGGAAGCCGGAGTTCGAAGGAAGGGTATGGGAGCGGTACAACGAGACTTGTACACGCCGCTTCGCTGACGTAATGAATAAACGCCGCACCCGGGGGACTGCGCTAAATGACCTGAAAGGTGTAGTTTTTTATATTACTCAATTTTAAAGAACAATCTAACTTCAATCTTTTACTATATTAACTAATAATATATTAGTGTTGTCATACTTCAGGTGAAGCGTTGGAGAGGTGGGTTAAGTACCACGACGACAAGGACTTCAAGGTCAGATCTGAGAGGGCATCCCAAAACAAAATGAAGAACTGCGAGAAGGAGGGGAAGGCCGACCCGACACATCATCGGGGTTCACAGTCTTCGTTTCTTCGTCTCAAGAGGGTATGATTTCTAATAATATCGTACTCGTACTTGATTAATCATAAACTATGTTCACGTAATATATGTTCGCTTATCGGTCGTACTCATTTAACAGCTACAAGCTGAACTCGGGAGGACGCCAACCGCCCCTGAGGTATTCCTGGACATGCACGGGAAGACCGACTCGGAAGGGACTTCTTTTATGAGGAGTAAAGATCAGGCAATCTGGGTGAGTACTTA
Source organism: Agrostemma githago (assembly GCA_958450325.1). Classification (NCBI taxonomy): domain Eukaryota; kingdom Viridiplantae; phylum Streptophyta; class Magnoliopsida; order Caryophyllales; family Caryophyllaceae; genus Agrostemma; species Agrostemma githago. The sequence continues at coordinate 73,731,698 of OY288243.1, read as the reverse complement.
CTATCTCAAATAAATCAACTGTGTCTATATATATACTTTAGGTGGTAGATAAGTATCTTTATTGATTTCATCTACTAATAACTTGAATTGAAATCATTGTTGTGTACGCAGGATGCCTACCAAGAGGAGCTAGCAAACCACGAGACTGCTCCTGATGTTGCTGAAGTAGACCCGAATCAGACCTTTTTCAAGGTCGTGAAGGGGTACAAGAAAGGTAGTGTGTATGGTGTTGGGAATGCACACGGGGTCTACTTCACACCTCCCCCAGCGCGTCTTGGCACCTCCACATAGATGGAGTATACGCCACCCGGATCTCAGCAGCCCAACCCAGAAAAGGAGGCCATGAAGGAGCAACTGAAGGAGCAGGCGGAGCAGATAAAGAAGATGCAGGAACAGATGGCCATGTTTCAGGCCATGTTCAACAAATGCAACCAAGGTCGTCCCCCTTCCCCTCCAGACGACAGAGACCCCTTTAGCGGGGGTGGCGGTAACTCTGGTGCTTCAGCTAGCTTCACAGTTAGCTGATTGTTTCTTGTTGTAACTGGATTTATGGATTATGTATCTTCGAACTATTTTAGATTTATGTACCTTTAAACCGTATGTTAAAACTTTTTTATATGATGTTTTTTGAGCATAAATGTGGCGGGAGATCAAGTGTTTTGGTTGATTGAGAGTGAATGAGATTGATGTCTTGTGGATGGTCGTCAGTTGTGGTTGGATGAGAGTTGTGGACGTGGTTTATTTTGCAGGTTTTGGCTAGACATCGAACGCTTGTCTACGGCCATGCATCAGCATATATGGCGTCCAATAACGGACGCCAAGCCAGACGCCGGAGGAAGCTAAACGCGATGTAGATTGGCAGACATGGCGTCCGACTGTGGACGCCAGGTATCCCTGGATGGCGTCCACAGTCGGACGCCACCATGATGCACACGGCGTCTGATTGTGGACGCCATCCAGGGACACCTGGCGTCCACAGTCGGACGCCACGCATGGCGTGTGCTGTCAGACGCCAATTTTATTGGCGCCCATTAGTGGACGTCCGATCAAAAAACAGGCGACTGGTCGTGGCATCCACCTTCTGGCGTCTGTTTGCGGATGCCCGGACCCATACAGCGTCCACTAACGGAAGCCAATGGATGGACGCCAGGCCCATCTATTCTTGTAGTGTATGTGAGTCATAAGGGAGAGGGAGAATCAACCAAGGAGAAAACCCTAATCTAAGTCAGTTCATTTTATTGCCTCAAGCACCCTAAAAGTAAGAAAGAGAATCGTTCTATCTCTTCCGTCCTAGCAGACGTGGGATTTTGACTAAGTTGGTGGACCGAGTAGAGGAGCAACACGTGGGACTCTAGTATCTCTCCGTCTTATATATCGAGGAATTTACGCTACGAGGGTATGTATTTCTCAATCTACTTTTGTCCTGATTCATATCTATATTGTGCTTGTTTTCTTGGATTGGTGCTAGGAAATTGTTTCCTGAAATTCCGCTTTCGCACCGGTAAAATCCTTCAGTGGTATCAGAGCCTTTTGCATAATATTTATATGATCAGCTTCATATTATTCGTGCGTCTTTATTTGATTCAATTATATTCTCGAGTTTATCGTGGGAAAATTGCATAACTAATATGGGGATATTGGTTTATTGAATTTTAAGGACCGAAAAATCGGATTTTCCTGTCAAAGATTGGATTATTAGTGACTCCATTAAACCGAATAATAGTAAAAACGAGTTTTTGTATGTATTCGGGTAACAATAATGGAAAATCGTTTCTTTTATTTGTTACTGTTCAAGTTAATTGTCTGGGACAATTATGGTTTTTCCCAAATCGATTTTGTAGAAAATAAATCTGAAAGAGGGGAAAGGGGCGGCAGAAACCACCCCTGAAGGCCGACTTGGTCGTTTTGTCGCGCTACTCAGTCCAGTGCTGGGTGGTTGACGGCTATGAGTTGTCCGGCTAGTTGCGTAAAGAATGGCCAGTCGATCAGTCCCATGATAATTAGGGCCAACTGTTGGCATGAGATCAGCCTGTTGTAGAAACACCGGGATACAACAATATCGAAAATTACAATAGTTACAAATACTAAACTATTAAAATTACAACAACGAAAATACAATAATTGCTTGGACAACTTTGTAGAATCGTGAACGGAATCACTCTCCTTCAAGAACAATCGGCCTCATAGTGTCCCGGGTTACACGACTTTCTTGTGGGATAAGACTACAAGAGTACACTCTTATTCCGACACTAGAATTTTGAGCAAGAACTTATGGAGATTGAGAGTTTTTACTTTACAAAGAAGAAAACAGAGAGCAAAACAGAGAACATGAAGTTTTCTATCTCTTTACTTTTATCTGTTGTCTCTTTTTTTTTTTTTTTTTATCAAGTGTACGTCCACACCCAAAAAGTGAAATACAAACATGCATATAGTAACTTCCATGCAATGCAAAACAAAACATGTGTCATGCAACCATGCAATAACCTTTGTCAATTTTCAAACTGAAAATGTGAGAAAGTAACACGTCAAAGTGGCGGTTTAAGACGGTTAAAGATGATAAAGATCCATACGACTTAAACATATTTTCCATCGTAATACACCCCGATTACCCATGGTTATTAAACGGGTAAGACGGAAACGTAGACACATACACTTGATCATTTAGACAAACCGTAAGCTCAATTTAGACTTAGGAGCGTGCACTCCGCACTCCCGACTCGTCATATAGCTTAACCGAGTTCACCCTTCTTTGTAACTAAACCCCGACTACATCAAATGAAACGTGATTAACTCAAATCACCAACAATCCTCCCCCATTTGAGTGTAATCCTTGGTTTAGCAAAACCGAAAAACAACCAACTGATGCATTATGGCAATATCACGAAGATTGAATTACCACTTAGTATAATTACACATTCCAGATATTCGGTGTATTGGGGTGTGACTAAGCATTGAACCCCTTTACCCATATTGAATACGTGAAGATAATCATACACATAAGCTAAAATCTCCATAAGTAAAACCGACACTAATTAACAGCCTTGTGTCCATATCCGTTCATGAAAACATATGAGAAGTCAACCCGAACCTCTTTGAAGCGGCTAACTTCATGTCTCACATAGGTGAATATTTAATCGTGCACCTGCATTTGCACTTTGTCAAAGATCCATTAAGAAGATTTCACTTCAACCTAATCATGCAGATTAATAGCACATACCTTCGGGACATTTTCACGTGCTTAAGTAAATGATAGTAGGCCTTCCACATTGAATTCTGCCTCCAACGTCATATTAGAGGAGAATTGGGTATCCTACCACCAAAGACTCATAGGGGTTTAGGACCCATCCCGATAACCGACTTGTTCACCAAGTCTCTAGCCAATCCTTTCGTCAAATGATCGGCTAAATTATATTGAGATCTCACAAACACCACCGAGATCACCCCATGAGTGATCAACTCACGTACAGTGCTATGTCTAACGCCTAGATGTCACGACTTATCATTATACACTTGACTATATGCCTTAGCCAATGTACTTGCATTATCACAATTGATAGAAATGGGTGACATCGGTTTTGGCCATGACGGAATTTCGTATACCAAATTCCTAAGCCACTCCGCCTCTTTTCCGGCCGTAGCCAAGGCTATGAATTCCGACTCCATGGTCGAGCTAGATATACATGTTTGCTTTTTAGAGGCCCATGATATGGCACCTCCTCCAAGCAAGAACACCCAACCACTAGTAGAGGAGTGATCCTCCACATTGTTTATCCAACTTCCATCGGAGTACCCTTCTAAGACCGAAGGATATCCCACATAAGTCAATCCAAAATCCTTAGTGGACTTAAGATACCTTAGAACACGATTTACCGCACGCCACTGATGACTACTTGGGTTACTCATGTATCTACTAAGTTTTCCAACCGCGAACGCAATGTCCGTCTAGTACTAGTCATAGCATACATCAAGCAGCCTATGACCCGAGCATACTCAAGTTGTGATACCGGTTCACCCGAATTAGGCTCGAGTTTCTCACCCGGTTCCATGGGAGTGTTTGCCGGAGTACCATTCTCACAATGAAATTTTTTCAACACATTCTCAATATAATGTGATTGTGTTAATGAAATCTCATCGCTATTCCGAATTATCTTGATCCCAAGGATCACATCTGCCTCCCCCATGTCTTTCATGGAAAAACTAGACGACAAAAACTCTTTACAGAGGTCAACTTGATTTTGGTTAGTACCAAAAATCAACATGTCGTCTACATACAAGCAAATGATTACACCATTACCGGTCTTATCAAACTTGCTATATACACACTTGTCACATTGGTTGAGCTTAAAACCATTTGACAAGATAACTTCATCAAATTTTTGATGCCATTGCTTAGGAGCTTGTTTGAGTCCTTACAAGGATTTAACAAGTTTACAAACCTTATGCTCATTACCCAGCATAATAAAACCCTCCGGTTGCCTCATATAAATTTCCTCTTCCAAATCTCCATTCAAGAACGCCGTCTTGACATCCATTTGATGGATAACTAAATCATTAATTGCCGCTAGAGCAATCAACAATCTAATAGTGGAGATTCTAGCAACCGGAGCATAGGTATCGAAATAATCAATACCTTCCTTTTGTCTGAACCCTTGGATGACCAACCGGGCTTTATACCTGTCGATTGTCCCATCGACTCTCATATTTCTTTTGAAGAGCCACTTGCAACCCAGAGGTTTGCAGCCACGTGGAAGATCCGTGAGGATCCACGTGTTATTCCCCATAATGGAATCCATCTCATCATTGATTGCTTCTTTCCAAAATGAGACATCTTGAGACTTCATAGCCTCCTTATATGTCCTAGGATCCTCATCCACATTGTAGCAATATGAATATTGGAATCCCACCTCGTCTCTCGTCCCTTCCACCAAATAAATTTGGAAGTCGGGTCCAAAAGATTTTTCTTTCCTAGCCCTTTTACTTCTCCGAAGCACAATAGGCTCATCTTGAGATGACACATTATCCGTCACCTCTACTCCAATATTTCTAGGAGTAATGTCTTTTGTCCTTTGCATTGATGTAAACCGAGACTCATCAAAGATGGCGTCTCTTGACTCAATGACGGTATGAACCGACACCGAATCATTCGGTTCAATGACGTAGAACCGATATGCCTTGGAATGCATAGCATATCCAATGAATATACAATCAATGCCTCTTTCACCTAAGGTTTTAATCTTAGGTGCCGGTAGTCTTACTACCGCTCTACAGCCCCAAACTCGTAAATAATTTAGGTTTGGTTTTCTTTGATTCCAAAGCTCATATAGAGTTATAGTATCCCGTTTACTTGGAATCTTATTAAGCAAGTAACAAGCCGTTAACATTGCTTCCCCCCAAAAACCCTCACTCAAACCCGAGTAGGATAACATGGAATTTACCATCTCTTTAAGAGTACGGTTTTTTCTCTCCACAATGCCATTTTGCTGTGGCGTATACGGTGCCGTTACCTCATATATTATACCACATGATTCAAAAAAGGATGGATCATAAAATTCACCACTTCTATCGTTACACATCTTCTTAATCTTAGAAGACAATTGAAGCTCAACTTCACTTTTATAGATATTAAACATATCCATTGCCTCATCTTTAGTGTGCAACAAAAATACATAACAAAAACGAGTACAATCATCTATAAAAGTTACTACATATCTTTTATTACCCAAAGACGGTGTAGAATACAAATCACATAGGTCACTATGAATAAGTTCCAAAACCGAAGTCGATCTTTCAACACTAGGAAAAGGTTGCCTAACGATTTTAGTCAACATGCAAGTGTTACACTTATTCATATTATTTATGTCAAAAGATGGAATCAACTCATTTTTAGACATTAACATCATTCTTTTGAAATGAACATGACCTAATCTAGCATGCCACAAAACCAATGTATTAACATCACTACAAACCATAGCACGATCAACATCATCATGATTCAAATTTAACATGAACATGACATTACATAAATAACCAAATCCAATAAACAATCCATGCTTACTTAATACAAATTTATCACATTCAAATACTAATTTAAATCCATCATTCGAAAGCAAACTACCGGATACCAAATTCTTTCCAATACAAGGCACATGTAATACATGCTTTAAGGTAATAAATTTTCCGGAACTAAACTTCAACACCACAGTTCCTACACCGACAATGGCAGCCTTTGACTCGTTTCCCATAAATAAGATGGACCCATCTTTCACCGGTTTGTAATCTTCAAACCATCGACGGTCTCTACACACATGCTTGGTAGCACCCGAGTCAATCCACCATGCAACATCGTCATCCTGCATATAAAATGCCTCAGAAATCAATGATACATAATTCTCAACCGAATTAAAACCACAAGATAGGTTTTGACCTTGATGTTTAGCTGGCCCTTGGTCCTTAGACCCTTGCCCTTTGTCCTTAGACCGCTGCCCAGAAGGCCCTTTCGGTGTTGCTTTTTTGTTCCTTTTCACGGTACAATCCGCTTTGAAGTGACCATATTTACCGCAAATCCAACAAGCACCCTTAGGTACTAAATTGATATCATCGCTAACATTAGAATGTGGCATCTTTTTACCCTTATTCTTATTAGAAGAACCCTCACCACCCTCCACCACATTGATGGAAGACGGATCCGTAGCCATTTTACCCTTGGCCTTAGTATCCTCTTGCGCTCTTAGAGATTCCTCTATACGCAAGTGACTACCGAGTTGAACAAGACTCAACTCTTCCTTTTTATGCTTAAGCATCCATTTGCAATCTTTCCATAAAGATGGTAATTTATCAATGATACTTGACACCGAAATTGACTCATTCATTTCCATCTTATGTTGAGCAAATTAACCCAATAAACGCAATAACTCGTTATATTGTTCCATTACCGGCCTAGAATCTACCATTTTGTAATTCATAAAATTACTAACTAGAAACTTTTTACTCGAAGCATCCTCCTCCATATATTTAGATTCTAATTGATTCCACAAGTCTTTGGTCGACTCAACATTTTGATAAATATCAAATAGAGAATCCGACATGCCATTTAGAATGTGCCCTCGACAAATGTAGTCATCATTCTCCCATTTGTTCCTCTTCCGAAGTTGATCGATTGGACCATCATCCGCCACTTCCGGTATCGGTGTGCTAAGAACATATACCACCTCCAAAGCAGTCAAGAGAAAATGCATCTTCTTTTGCCATCGACGGAAATCGACACCCTCAAACTTGTCCAATTTCCCGATTTTCGTTGTCATCTCTTTCACATTCGACATTGTAGGAATTGTTCTTAAAGATTGTTGTAGAAACACCGGGATACAACAATATCGAAAATTACAATAGTTACAAATACTAAACTATTAAAATTACAACAACGAAAATACAATAATTGCTTGGATAACTTTGTAGAATCGTGAACGGAATCACTCTCCTTCAAGAACAATCGACCCTATAGTGTCCCCAAGTTACACGACTTTCTTGTGGGATAAGACTACAAGAGTAGACTCTTATTCCGACACTAGAATTTTGAGCAAGAACTTATGGAGATTGAGAGTTTTTACTTTACAAAGAAGAAAACAGAGAGCAAAATAGAGAACGTGAAGTTTTCTATCTCTTTACTTTTATCTGCTGTCTTTTTTTTTATCAAGTGTACGTTCACACCCAAAAAGTGAAATACAAACATGCATATAGTAACTTCCATGCAATGCAAAACAAAACATGTGTCATGCAACCATGCAATAACCTTTGTCAATTTTCAAACTGAAAATGTGAGAAAGTAACACGTCAAAGTGGCAGTTTAAGACGGTTAAAGATGATAAAGATCCACACGACTTAAACGTATTTTCCAACGTGACACACCCTGATTACCCATGGTTATTAAATGGGTAAGACGGAAACGTAGACACATAGACTCGATCATTTAGACAAACCGTAAGCTAAAGTTAGACTTAGACAAGCGTGCACTCCGCACTCCCGACTCGTCATATAGCTAAACCGAGTTCACCCTTCTTTGTAACTAAACCTCGACTACATCAAATGAAACGTGATTAACTCAAATCACCAACACAGCCAACGTCGACGAGGTCGTGGCCGCCCAACATGGACACCAGAGTGAGTGGTGACTCGCCGGAGGGTGGTCGTCATAGGATGACGAGGGCGGTGTACGAGGGTATGTCGTGGCTGGTTAGATCTGGTCGTGATGACGTGGTCATTGATGTCTGTCCAGTCTTATGGTCGGCGCCAGATGGCTTGCCTATGTTAGACATGGGCATTGAATGTCAGACTCTACTGCATGGGATGTGGTTGAGTAATATTTTTGGGCCACTGTTGTTCGTTAGTAAAGGGTTCATAAGGTGGGTTAGACCATCTTAATTTCTGGATGACATCATGCTACTTGATGTTGGTCCAACTTGTCTTCAATCTATTAGCAATAATATGTATTGCCTGAGTCCATTTTGATAACCAATGTGATTTGTTATTCTTCTTGGTAGTTTATGGATTGAACACATTTAGGACAATATTACGAAGTACTTTTAATCACTATTCAATAATGTCAAGTTTTTCGTAATCCGCTTACTCCCATGATAAAATATTATAAATTGAGTCGAAATAAATTCGTTTGTTTAGTTTACGACTTAATAGTTAAGTTGTGTTACTAAAGTGGTTCTGCGATTGGTTTACGATTTAATTGTTAAATAGTGTTACTAATTTCAAGTTTGATTCTAATTAATCGTTAATTGGAATGTGAATATGATTCTAATTAAACCGTAACACCGAAAAGCGATCCCGTCTTATTTTTAAAAAAAAACATCTTTTCCTTTTTTATAAAACATCGGGCTTTTCGGTATATTTCAGGTCTCGACAAATCTTTTCAAAACCATGCATTGCATTATATTTCCATCTTTTATTCATTTTACAAACCGTTACAAACCCGTTTGTTCTTTGTCTTTGTATCTTATTTTCATTGTTTTGTTTTATTATACTAAAACGAACCTCGCTTTCTAAAACAACTTCGACGTTAATTTTTAGATGCATTAAACCGACTTAGCAACTCATTCAATTATTCGCATGTTTAGTCAAAACACTCTTTGCATATCATTCAACTGTCGAACTAACGCGTGTACACCAAAAACGAACGATATCTTAGTAAAGGCCGCTAAGTGCGGGCGGGGTTGGGTGTTCTTTGTGAACTTCCCAACACGTACCCTCACCCCTTACTCAGAACCATGGTTTCCGGATGTCCGAATCCATTGGCATACGAGAGTCATTCAATACCCGATTACCGATAATGTCGGTATTGGTATCGCAATGCTAAGGGACGAACCCAATAAACTCTGAAATCGGAATGTGCCGTACTTTGTGCACGGTCCACTACGACATTGAGTGGGTTCGAATGGGCCCGAACTCCCACAAAGTTTGGTGGCGACTCCTACTTCGATTTAAATTTCAATCCGAGATCCATCTCACATGAGATTCATTCGCCTCCCCAAACCCGCGCGTGGCCGCGTCGGGGTGAACCTATGTCATGTCCACAATTTGGCGACTCCGCTGGGGATTCCTGATGTACCACTAGTCATCGGGGTTCCTAGGGTGAGACTCGAAAAGAAATCGTTCGATTAGTAATGTACGCGTTTTAGTTCAATGGTTCATGCATAACCCAAATCTTTCCCGGGCCGGTTACTTGTGACCAACGTCCCACTATACCACGGTGCATTCCTAAATGGGTGCACTAAAGACTTCGGTGGCGGAACTCGCATGGGTCTTACGGCATGTTCTAAGTCCAATTCGGCTTAGGAAGTCCATCCTGATTTGCGAGAAAGCCATCGTTGTTGGTATAGACCCTATTTCGACCGACCGAGACTTAGACTAGGAGCATACATGGTGTCATTATACTGTTTCCGCGACTACGTGCTACTTGATTTACATGTCATCTTTTTTCAAAAACCATTATTTCAAAAATACATCTTTCCAAAATATCAAATTTTGGAAAACCCGAAATACCGTCCGTTTCGGGACCTGTCTTTTCCAAAATATTCAATTTTCAAAAAATCGGAATGCTGCCGAAAATTAGACTTAAGATTTGACTCAAAACTAGCCTATTTTCTAGCCGGCATGCTGCCCATTTCAAAATTCGAATTTCCGATCCACCATTCGATTTTCGAATTTTCAAAATTCAATTTCGATTTTCAAATCTTCGTGATGCCACTTCCAATTTTCCAATCTTCGAGATGTCGTTTTTTATTTTCAAATCTTCAGGATCTCATCTTCAATTTCAAATTGTCGGAAATTCTTTTTTCAGTTTTCAAATTTTCAAATATTCAAGTTTTCAAAAACCCAGTCCTATTGGCCCACAGCCAATTTCAGGCCCATCTTCTCAATTTTCAAAATTCAATCATTTTTCAAAACCCTTTTTGTCCTTTGATCTACCGTAATTCGTGTGTTGGGTCTTTTCATAGGTCGTCGAAGGTCTATAGCGTCGAAACTCCGCCGATCCTATATCACATGTTTCCTCCCTATCCCAGTCCGCCTTATTTGTCAAGGCACGGCCCACCTGCATAGGACATACTTCTACAAAGGAAGACATGTTTACACACTCGAATCCAAAAGTCTGGGGAATATCTCATGTGGACCTTCCTACGAACAGGCCTCGGCCCACCTGCCGAATCCTAAGGGAGGCCCACCACCCACGAGTCACCCGTCTAGGTGTCCTTTCCGAGTCATTTCCTTTTCAGGCTTTTCCTCACTCGGGAGCTACCCTTCAGCACAGCGATCAATCACGGTTTCTCTAAGAGTCATGTCTTGCACGTGTTGTCTCACGTACCCCACTTTTGAGTCACTTAGATGTCACATCATCTGAGTCCTTAGTCTCACTTTTGGGCTATTCTCCAATCAAAGACCTTACCAAAAAATACAACCAACCGAGCATCCGAGTCCGGATTTGATTCGAGTCTAAGTCTAAGTCCGAGTCTAGGATACCCTACATCCTCATTTCCAAATCAGAGTCGGAGTCTTTTGCATTCTAACCTCTTTTTCAAAATTCAATAAAATCAGCTTTCAAATATTCTTTCTCTTATATACTTTCCTTATGTTTTTCCGAGAACATGATAAACACCATCATACATTGTGAGCACATGCACGTGACTATTATAGGCACATCTATAATGACTGCAGGAAATCGAGACCCGTGTTTTCCTTTACCTGTTCCATGTCTGACATAGAAAGCCACAAAATTACCCTTAGCAAGAGCGGTATCGAATCCTATGACAAATCTAGGTAGTCTCTTAGTTTGGGTTCAAGACGGGAGGCAAGCCCATCTCTCACAATAAACACCCATCCAATACGATCGATCAATCCCTACCTTAGGTGTTAGTCTGACCAACAGAACAAAGAGAGAAAAAAAAAGCTAGAAAAAAAAATCAAAAGTCTAAGAGAAAAAAAAGCGAAAGGCCAAAAACAAAAAAGCAGGCCATCATAAAAAAAAGGCATCCATGACCAAGGTTAAACGGTCAATCCAGGTGAAGAATCCCAAGACCGGGGCTAAGAGGTCAACCAAAAAATATTCAAAAACCCATGACCTTAGTAAAAACGGTCAATTCAAAACTATCAATACTCATACCATCCAATAGGGGAGAAACAATCAAGCTGGTCAGATGACACCACATCTAGCCTTCCCACATTACAACCCTCAATACCTTCTCGAGACCTAAGCTAAGAGACAGCCCGGAATTTTGAAAATACAAGCTCCATAGGATACCCTAACCATTAGGGTCAGACATGGAAATCAGATCCCGCATTATCAAACCTGCACAATCGAAGTCCGAGTCATTTTTCGACTTCCCCATTTCCTACCACATTATAATACCTTACCCTCGAAGCCTTAGCTCCACAAAATCGAGCTCCAGATGTCAAATCATCAAAGCCATTTGCAACCTAGCACCACATTTCTAAAAACATTCAAACCAGTTACCAGCCCCAAACACTGGAACTCAACCTGCGGTCGGCATAGAACATGCCCAAATAGTTCACACCACTTCTGGGGGCTACCTCGGAGAATGCTCACAGTCACAGGATTAACATCCTAACTATTCTAGCCCTTTGATCAAGACATCATTGGGAATGCACCTAGCCTACAATATGGCTAGTTACACACAAAGTCCTATTAAACTAGGCACCATATGAACTACGACTTGGTTTGATTTCACTACACGTGAATACGTAGGCAGCCTTTCAACAGAGGCACAACCGCTCACATTGACACACATTCAAAAAGCACCATTATTCCGGTCACGACACTGTCATGTTCTCAGCAGCAAGCTTTGTCATCCTGGGGGCTTCTTTTAGACAGAAAGCCTCAATCCACTCACAAAATCCAAATACTTTCAAAAACTAGCCTCCTTTCTATAGAGTGTCCTAGTACTCGGCTCCGTCGAAGACGAGAATCTGTCAGGATTCGAAGCAACACCCACTTTGGGAATATACCCCAAAACCAAAAAAGATCCAAAAGAACACCAATCTACGGCATTGCTACTACTGAAACAGTCTCATAATATCTTCCCCATTTCGATGATCCATCGTGTTGTCACTCGCCTAGGCTACGAAATAGCGCAACTTAAGAGTCTTGTTAGATGGCCCACCCCCCTACCGAGTCGCAGTCCAACCCCTCGAGAGTCCGGTCGAGTCTGTCAACTCGTCCTGTCGCGTCTAGAGTTGAGTTTGTCGGTAGGCCTCTCTCTTCAAATTCTCATTTTAAAATTTGCAAAACTTAGCCATTTGAAAAAAATCCTTTTCGGCAAGGTCAAATTTCAGTCTATTTAAACTGCAAATTTCTTTTCTACCCCTTTCAATTTTAAAAACCTATCTCCTAGTACGTGAGTTGCTTTCAAGACTTCGATTTCAAAATAAAGCAAAAATCATTTTCCCCAGCGCAAGTCAGTCTATAGATGCTAAATGCATTTCTTGTATGTTATCTTGCTATCTGCTATATTTGTTATTTCTGCCTATATCTAATGTTTCAGGTACCACCTTGTGCTTCCCAAAGGAACATCAGGCCTTTACTTCCCCAGCGTGAGTCGGTGTTTCGCCTAAATGTTACAAACGAATTGCTATGTGTCGGCATCATACAGGTACACCCAGACTCGAGAAGGAAGTCTCCTCGCAAGAATCCCCCAGGCAACATTTCTACTAAAGAATCGGGATGTGTCTGCGAACGGACACACCCATAGCTTTCTATGCAAGCTCCCGCGTAATTCTGGATCGAGATGTGTCTGCAAACGGACACACCCGTAGCTTCCTATGCAAGCTCCCGCGTAATTCTGAATCGAGATGTGTCTGCAAACGGACACACCCATAGCCTCCTATGCAAGCTCCCGCGCAGCTCCAAGATGGGATGTGTCTGCAAACGGGCACACCCAAGACTTCTTAGGCAAGTCCCCACGGAGCTATCAGCATCAACTCAGGTATGATTTCTATCTTATGGTTGGCGAGCCCTTCACGCAAGTCTAATGGACTATAAACGACCCGATCGGAAGTCTGCCAGATCTTAATCTTTGATTGACCTGGTAGCTACTCTGACTTTCCCCTTGTCCAAGCCTCAGTCAGAGTGGGGGCTCTGTAGACACCCACATATTGACCACCAGGTGTCTATAACAGTTTCCAAAAAACACCCGATGATGATCGGACGCAAACATGGCTTAATACACTCGATTTTTGGATTCGGAATCAATAGTAGTTGGCACGAGCTTTTAGCGGAGTAAAAATCTCACCAAACTAACCTCAAATTCAGGCTCAGTGGGTCGTTTCCAGTCAAATGAGACTAATTTGGGTCAAAATCGACACCAAGGGCAAAACCGTCTTTTAGCAACCGGGTCAAACCACGGTCAAAGACGTTTCCGAGACATAAAAATCTGTTACGCCACTTCAAAAATCTGACTCGAAGTCAAATACTACACAAATATCAGCTCCAAAGTCGGAATCCTACTCCATCTAAACCGGGTGTTTCTTCCCATGCAAGTAACATTTTCCTATCCAAAGATGGAATCCCACTTCATCTCAACCGGTTGTTTTCTTCCTTTGCAAGATATCAATCTCCTATCCCAAGTCGGTATTTCATCCTATAAATACCCCACCCTTGCTCACACAATTCACACACACAATTCCCGACATCAATTACAACATCAACACAACAATTCCAATCCCGACACACAAATTACAACCCGAAATTCCAGCAATACTAGGCATATTATATTCCAATTTTTCCTCTAGAAATCCTATAGGATTCCCGACCATTCACAACCCAAAATTCTAGGCAATTTTAGGCAAACCGTATACAAACCCGAGAGCAAAACTCGCCAAATCCCTAACCATACACACCGTAACTCACCTATATACATCTTAACGCTCCAACGCTTATGCCGCTACTACGAGTCCGTTTTCGAGATAATCAAGCATGTTGAGGGTGTTACAAATCTCGACTTCTCCCTTTTCTTCTCTTTCTCTCGTCCGTCTGTCTTTTTTTATGGGTCATCGTCACGTTTTTTTTCCTTTTCTAATATCGATACTACAATATAATTTTCTATATAAAATAAACATTCTTAAAAATACGATATCGATTTCATAGTCGAATATCGTATCAAAAGGAACTAAATCAATCTCGTTGATGCTAAAAAATCGTCATATGGTCTTAAAAACAAATACGACGATTTCAACGCGGAGAGAACTAACATTGTTTTTTTAAGTTTGATTTTCAAAACGATTTACAAAACATCTTTTCTAAAAATCATTCTGAATATTTGATATCGATTTCATAATCGAATATCGAATATAACGAATATCGAAAATTTAAGTCGAGTATAAATTATGCTATATTTGTACGCGATTTAACAATATTGTTAATCTTCGAAAAAAGGGTCTCGAGAACAGGCAGCCATGCGAGTCGCACGAGTCCTGTGCGAGTCGCATGGCCACGCAAGTCGCGCCTCACCCGCGCGGGTCGCGTAATCTCCTGAAAACCATAACACCGAAAAGCGATCCCGTCTTATTTTAAAAAAAAAACATCTTTTCCTTTTTTATAAAACATCGGGCTTTTCGGTATATTTCAGGTCTCGACAAATCTTTTCAAAACCATGCATTGCATTATATTTCCATCTTTTATTCAATTTACAAACCGTTACAAACCCGTTTGTTCTTTGTCTTTGTATCTTATTTTCATTGTTTTGTTTTATTATACTAAAACGAACCTCGCTTTCTAAAACAACTTCGACGTTAATTTTTAGATGCATTAAACCGACTTAGCAACCCATTCAATTATTCGCATGTTTAGTCAAAACACTATTTGCATATCATTCAACTGTCGAACTAACGCGTGTACACCAAAAACGAACAATATCTTAGTAAAGGTCGCTAAGTGCGGGCGGGGTTGGGTGTTCTTTGTGAACTTCCCAACACGTACCCTCACCCCTTACTCAGAACCATGGTTTCTGGATGTCCGAATCCATTGGCATACGAGAGTCATTCAATATCCGATTACCGATAATGTCGGTATTGGTATCGCAATGCTAAGGGACGAACCCAATAAACTCTGAAATCGGAATGTGCCGTACTTTGTGCACGGTCCACTACGACATAGAGTGGGTTCGAATGGGCCCGAACTCCCACAAAGTTTGGTGGCGACTCCTACTTCGATTTAAATTTCAATCCGAGATCCATCTCACATGAGATTCATTCGCCTCCCCAAACCCGCGCGTGGCCGCGTCGGGGTGGACCTATGTCATGTCCACAATCGTCTTTTAAATAAAGCGGTCCTCCTTGCATTTTGAGAAGCAAAATCATCGATTATATCTTTATAGTCCATCTGCTCCAAAATATCATTCTCAATTGCTATCAAAGCCAGACCATTCAACCTCGCTTGAGACATCGTAGACCGCAGGTAGGATTTCAACAATTTGAGTTTGGAAAAATTCTCTCTGCGGAGGCAACTGTAACCGGAATAGTCAACATGATTCTATAGGCAATAATAATATTATGAAAACAACTAAAATGCTTCAAAAAATTTAATAATTCAATAGGTCCCAACTTCTTTTTTGGCAAGAGTCCTCTCAAAAATTTTAACTCCATAAATAAATCATTTCTATCAATATCAAATTGTTCATCTTTCTTAAGGGCCTCTTGAAGATTAGTACAACATGATTTTAAGCGCGAATCTTCCATTGAAAGAAGTCTATCCGATGTGAATAAAAACCCAAAAATATTCTCAAATTCCTGATATTTTTCAAACCTCCATTTTAATGAAGTAATGGCTTGATCAACAATGCATAAAAAATAGTTAACTCTAAATGATTCTTTCGTTGAAAGATTATTAACAACCGATGTGTCATTCACATTTTCATCAAAGTGTCTCCTTCTTCGAATTTCTCGTCTTTGGGGAAATACAGGATTAATGTTTATTTCAAGAGCAATGTTTTTAGCTTATTCAATGGCATTCTCAAAACGAGTTTCTCGAAACTCCTCGAAGAAAGTAATCAAACCCTTCAACCCTTTAATAGCAACATCAATAGGCACATCTTTTGATTGTAAGCTCTTAGAGCATTCACAATGGAAGAACTTAAAAATAAGTTCTTCCTTGCCATGTAAACATTTGTACAATCTCAATAATTAAGAACTTTTACTTGTAATGGAAGAACTTTTTAAAAAGTTCTTAAATTTATTCAATTATTTTTTTAAGTAAAAAATATTTAACAAATATTATTAGGTTTAATTATTATTGCATTGGTTAGCTCTACTTTTTAGGTTTAAGAACTTGGTTCTTAAAATCAAACTTATTTTGTCAAATGAAGGACAAACTTATTTTTGCAATGGACAAACTTTTGCATATTAAGTTCTTGTGACAACCCCAATGTCAAGAACCTCCCATTGTTGTTGCTCTTACTCACCAAATTTACATGATGTAGAATTTCATACCAAATAACTATTCCCACCAAAAACTCAAAGTCACCAAGTTCATTTAAAGCAAGAGATTTGGCTTCACTCTTTATTTTAGAGTTATTATCTTTTTCGGCTACATCAAGCAAAGCTTCTCTTAAGTCACCAATTTGAAATCTAATGGCTTTAACACTTTCAATGCGACTCTCCCAACGAGTGACCGACAGTGGTTTAGGAGTTAACTTTTTTACGTATTCTTTTAAAATGTTCCATCTTTTATTTGAATTTGCAAATATTGTGTAAATTCGTTGTATAATACCAAAAAAGTCTCTAGCTTTACCACATGTATTAGCCATGTCACACAATAACAAATTAAGACTATGACAACCACAAGACATATAATAAGCTCGGGGATTTAGATCTAACAATTTTTTTTGAACCCGTTGATGTTTTCCTTTCATGTTCGATCCATTATCATAACCTTGTCCCCTAACATCATCTATGTTAAGATCCATATTTTTTAACTCATCTTGCAAAACATCAAATAGACCTTGACCCGTTGTATCGTCAACATTCAAAAATCCTAAAAATGACTCCTCAATAATAGCAGATTTCGAAGAGACATCGACGTATCTTATTATCAATGACATTTGCTCTTGGTGACTAACACCAGGAGTACAATCAAGTATCCCAGAAAAATATTTAGCTTGTTTGATTTTTTTTATGATCTCAGATTTAATACGACAGCCAAGCATCAAGATTAATTCATTTTGAATTCTGTGGCCAAGGTAATGAAAATGAATCTCATGATTCATGATTCGACGAACATGCTCTTTTATAATAGGATCAAACTCCGCAATCATCTCAATTAGTCCTAAAAAATTCCCATTACTATTTGCATACAAACGTTCTTTATCGCCTCGAAAAGCTAGATTATGTTTTGCAAGAAACTTGACTACTGAAATTATTCTCAATAAGACTTGACACCATTGATCCCTTTCTTTATTAATTTGGTTTTGATTAATACTATCAATTGTTTTATTATTTTGAAGCCTCCATCGTAAATCATATCAAGTTGCCATATTTTTAATATGTTCAGAACTCGTTTCATGTTCTTTAAGCCGACCACTAAGATGTATCCAATCATCAAAACCTTCGGTTGTTAATCGACCTCTTCTTGTAGAACCATTACCGAATACTTTACAAGAAAAACAAAAGATTCTATCAAGTTGTTTTGAGTAAACAAGCCAATCTCTATCACATTTCTCTCCATTGGGTAGAATTCGAGTATAAAACGTAGAAGAAAAACACCTATTATTCTTATCTTTCGGACAATTATCGACATACACATCTCTTTTAAGACCCATTTCAACTATAGTGTCAATCATCTTAGAATCGAGGGCATCCCAATTTCTAGGATCAAATATATCAATTCCAAACTTTTCAATAAAATTAGGTTCACTTTCATTTTCATCGCCACTTTGAGTATGATCACTATCATTTTTATTTTCGTCTTCGATAATAACATTATCTTCGAAGGACTTATTATTATCAACATCATCATCAACAACAATATTTAACTCACAATCATCAACCGACTTATTATCATCATCATTCTGATTCACCACTACCGTCTCATTCAAATCACAATCAACGGTGTGTTTTACAAAAAATTTATCAAGAGCCCTCGTTGAGATTTAGTTAGTTCTTCTAACCTGTTTTTTCTTCCGTTTTTCATATCCAGATTCTTGTTTCCGAATTTTAGAAGACATAACTAAAAAATAAACTAATTCCTAAACAAGATTACAAGAACAAAATCACCTGGCTTACGATCGTGCTCTCGCTACTTAAACGGCCTAGGGGTCATCCTCACCACGCTCTCGCTACTAATAAGGGAACCAAACCAACCAAACAAACAAACACATACAAGAGAAGAGGCAAGAAAAACAAGGATTGATCATCTCAAGTTTCACAAGCAATTCATCAAACATGTGGAGTGCAATGCAAATGGGAATCAACAAAAACAACAACTAGTACCACCCATCTCAACCTAATCATCCCTAATCACACCCAATCCCCCTACTAACCCTAGGGGATAACTACTCACACATATCTAATGGAAAACTAACAATAACTAGAGAAACAAGCACAAGAACAACACATCCATTATGAAGAACAAAAGGGATGAACAACAAACATAAACAAAGATGAAAACTTGATTAACTATGAAAGATTAAGAGTAAAGGGAGAAGAAATATTATACCAACTAGAAAAGAATGGAAAAGATGAACACTTGCATAAAAGAATACCCAAACATCCACCAATGTTGTCAAGATTGGTAGATTCTTCAAGAATCTCAATAATACAAGAGTAACTAACTAGATTAAACTAAGATTAAGGAGTAATTAAAGAGGGATTAAGCTAATCTACACTAATCTAAGCTAATCTAACCTAAAAGTAGTCTAGGGTTTCATAAGATGTTCTAACAATACAAGAGGGTGTATATATATAGGGTTACAAGAATAAGGGGAATGAATGACAAAGTGCGAGGAGAAACAGGGGGCTCACGGTCATGATGAGGGGGCTCACGGCCATGAGGCACCCCCGTCATGGCCATGATGGTCATGGGTCACGGCCATGACGCCCTGCTGTAGCTCCCTTCCTCTCTTATTTGCTTCCCAACTCACTACACGGCTATGTAGGCTTCTGACACGGCCATGTAGGCCCCTACTTGCTCCTCCTAGGCTTCTTATCAACTTTTGGTGCTCGGGAATGGGCTCCAAGTGACTCGGGACCGAGTCTAAGCCACCGAATCATCGTCGCTTCTCTTCGTTGGCTCCAAATGTGTCTGAAACGAGTCGGAATCGTTCCATTTCTCCAATAATGGTTCTAGGAACCTAACACAAGCTAGAAGAAGCATAATTAGCCTCGAAAACCGCTCCGAAGAGCGATTCCACAAGAGAAACCGGGACCAAACACAAGGAAATAGCACTACAAACCACACTTATCAACTCGACATTTCACACATAGTTTTGCTGTTGGACAATTTTTCGTATTATTATGTGTCACACTAACATATCACAGTACAAATATGTGTATACATACACACACACACGGTATTAGTGTCCGTGTATAATAACTATGAACACATAAAAAACATAAACTTCCATACAAAAATTGCACGGTTTTTTTTTAAAAATTGGGATAAAAAACACATGAATTTCTACATAAAAGACCTTTAAAAGTTTAAAAACATAAATTATGTTTTATTTTTTGAAAGTCAGGCCCGGCCGGGCCAAAATTCGGACTTTAAGGTCGGCCCATACCCGGCCCAAAATTTATATCGGGCTAAGATCGGGGTCGGGCTTCGGGCTTTTTTGGGCCAACACGACGACCCCAAGCCCTTGAAAAAATCGGGTTGGGTCGGGTTGGGTCGTCGGACCTGGTCCATTTGATCAGCTCTAAGCGTACTTAGTTGCATTACAATATAGGGGAGGAGGATTCGAACTTGTAACCTACTGTCCCAGAGCACCTAGTCTTAACCACTAGGCTAAGACATCTTCGGTAAGGAAGAAGGTGATAGTGAAAAGTAAATGACAAGAGCGGAAAAAATATGAAAAATTTGCTACGGTGGATTAAAATCCCCTATATACTAAGAAGATAGTGAATTCTATAAAAGTGATGAGGTGTAACACCTCTTTCACTATTTCACCTCCAAAAAACTCACATCTAAATAAGGAAAATATTAAGCATACATATATTTCAATTAATTAATATCAATAACATGCAACCCATTATACGAGGAAGGAGATGAAGAGCAGAAGCCTGGTGATGATGTCTGGGTTTAGATGTAACTGGCACTAAAGGATAGTTTTTATTTTGTTTATATCTGTTTGCTGCTTTGATATAATCCTGATATGTTTGATCCTGCTACCTGCATGATCGACTATCTACCCCTGTATATCTGATTTGGTTATTGATGTATATATAGAATCACATTTTACCAAAAAAAAATGCAACCCATTATAATTGCAAACATTATTAATTCTTACGAGTACAATTTAGATGAAAACCACAAAAATATAAATTCTAAGGGTGATACTTTTTTTATTTCAAATAATATAAATTTGATATAAACACATAAGCTATTTATTGCAAAATTTTAAGTTATATTATTACGGAGTATTTGAGAAAGAGATTTTTTTTATAAAACGATCGTTCATTTTATTATAAGAAATTTCTATAATTAGTTAATCTTTTTATTAGTTTGTAGATTGATTTTCTGAAATCAAAATATTTTAATAACTATCTAGAAGGTAATTTATTTTGATCGAGCATTTCTAAATGGGATGTGCTAAATCATACACGAAAATTACTACGTTGTACACGCATATTTCGTATTTACCCCTCTCATTTCTTCTCTATTCAATCTCAATGAAAGAAAAAAAAAACAAATTCTCTGTAAAATCTGAAATCAATACACGTGAGCACCCTCCACCATCCTATCTATCCCCACCACCACTGCAACCAACCGCCTACCCACGGCAGTCCACCACCACCATCCCTAACCCCTCGCCGGCGCACCACCCAACACTTCGACCCCACCACGTTCTCCCCCTCATAACCCTCACCCCAGCAACCAACCCTAATTGAAAAAAATAAAATCAATCCACACAATAAACCCTAATTGAAAAAAATAAAATAAAATAAGAATAATAATAAGAATAAATGTCTGCTAAATTCAATTGTAAAACCAATAAATTAACGAACCGAAAACGATCCCTTCTTTCATGCGCGAATTGGAATCCATAATCGTAAAATTCGACTAAATTGATTATGTTTTAAGGGAGATGAAGAGGGGAGGCATGTGTTTTACTATTATGAATGGGAAGGGCATTAGCGGAAAAATTAATGACAAAATGTGTACAACGTAGTAATTTTCGTGTATGATTTAGCAATTCCGTTAATATAGGATATTAACTAATTAATCTAAATATACTTGCAGTATTGCACTAGTCTACACTAGTAATAATAATAATAATAATATTATGAAGGAATAATTTTGAAAAAATAAATAAAATTGTTGTCGCAATACGAGTAATAAAAAAAGATAAAAGGAAAATATTACACGACAGGTTGCAGAAGACCTACTCGAACCAAAACTAGTTCTCCAATGGCGGCAAGTCTCCAATAAAAACATCAAAACATCGCCCATTAAACCAACTAATAAAATCTCCCACTTTTTAACAGAACCCAACAAATTTCCCAACGAAAAACGAGAGATTACCAATTACAATCAAATCAATGGGTAAACAAAAGGGTGAAAGTGGAAGAAGCAAAGCTCGTGCATCCAGCAGCAGGTATATTTTCACCTCTTTATTACTCATAATCAACTTTTATGTATTCGATTTCATGCTTTTTAGGTTGTTTTGTTATTGGGATTTTCTGGGTTTCCATAGTTTAGTGTAAAGCTTCAATCTTTATGATTCCCCCAATCTTAAGTAGTGGAAATTCGATCAATTTTCAGCCTTGCTGCGTCACTTGTTCCCGTGGGCACGGCTCAAATTGGGTTTGGAGGTTATTTGGGTAGTACCCGGGTTGATTCTGCTCTTCATGCCGAGGAATCGGGTTCGTTTAAGGTAAAAGTTTTGAACTTTTTTGATTTTTAATTGGGATTATCTTCAGTTTGGTTATGTTTGTATCCATCAGTTTTTTGTAATTGGATTGCTTGAACTAATCGGGAGGAAATTGCATTCCGAATTAGGCTTGTTTGGCTTACTAGTGATGTGGTTTGAATGTAGGGTGTTGATGGTGAGATGGTGCAATACTTGAAAAGGCTTGCTAGAAGAGACCCTACTACTAAGGTGATTTTCTCTCCATGGTCCTTTTTTAAATCAATTGTCAGTCGGACTGCCGCTAGTATGCACGAGCTTATTTCCCCTGGTAGTTTTTCCTTTTTCTTATTAGTCCATCTTAGCAAATTGTTTGTGGTTTTGTTCGAGTCATGTTTGTGAGATAGAGAATGAATGCGCGACTTTGTAGCCCATTTGCACGTTCTTCCCAAACCAAACCTAATGCAAATGTAAACTATATGCGGGGAGTGAGTAAGTGTTAAGAGTATCAATACAACGACATCAGAGCCTTAGTCCAAAAAAATGGGGCTAGCATCAATAAGTCGATAATAACATTGCATCTATTCGATAGATATGTACAGTTTTTGTGAAAAAGAGTAATTGGATCTAGTGCTTAAAATGCTGATAGTGAGTTTGGATCATAGGATATGTATAATATCACACAGGTTGCTATCATCATATACACTGCCGTTAAGTATATGGTAGAATGAAGGCAGAAGTGTCTTTTGCTCTTTTTAGTACTTGCGGAATGTTGGTGGGTTCCCAAGGAGAATGAAGCATGCGTCTGCTGGTGAAAGTTCGTAACTTGGACTACGACATTTTAGTCGGACAACATTGAGTATATTTTCTGCTAAGACAACATTGTTTTTATCCGGAGTAGTTGATGAACCTGCATTACCAGATGTTGTGGATTCTTAAATGACTAGCTTATACATGTCATTCTGCTCAAGATGAAAGCGACGGTTAAGCATTGAGGAATTGATAGACCTTGTCTTGGTTGTTTTCATAGATAATATACTGTCAGCTTATGATGCTCTGACTCTGCTACAAGGACCAGACATGATATCTTGCTTAGTTTTAGACTAAGATTACATGTTTTTAGCATAAGATGAAGTGTCAAGAGACTTATGTCTGAGTATTAGTCCATTAATTTTGGAAAAAATAAAGAGTTTGAGGAGTATAGGTCTAAAACATGTTCGGGACTCATTATTGAGAGCTGTTTTTAGTTTGTAATCAGATATTGGTTATTAGGTGTTTTCTGGTCTTAGCTGTATAAAGACTAGTGAATCCTTTTAAAGTGCCCTATGTTTTTAAACTATCAACAAGGGGGTTACTCTTGGAATATATGTGTATGGTCGTACTTGTCCATAGAGCAATGACCAGTTGACAAAATGGAACTTCTAGCTGTGTTGTTGCTGTATTTTCTGTACTTAAAATAGGATCAAGTGGCTAATATTCTTCTTCCAAGACTTGTATTTTTTTAGGTTACTGAATTGGTTTCCTGCCTTTTGCTCTATACTTTTCCTCCTCTATATTCTGTATGTAGTTTTCTATCCAAAAGAACGGTACATATTAGAGTTCGAGGGATTAAACTTTAGGATAAACATCACGCAATAGGGGTAACTATTATTCGTCATCTCTCTCTTTCTATTTGAAGAGGAAGGTCCTTGCTGGTATGCTAGGTCTGGTATTCTATTGGTCTTCTGAACTTAAATGAGTGACATCATATTGGACATTGGCTTATTTCCTTTACATGCACCCTCTTGGATACCCATTTGCATAAGTTTCTAGGAATATATGAGAAGTGTTTGGTAATGTTTTTTGCCAAAGAGAAATGGGTAGTTTACTAGTTTGGTTGGATGGTCCAAAGAAGGTAAGTTTCACTGTTGGTCTTGATGAGAGGGAGGAATTGGTAAATGTTGATGTTTTTCAAATCCAAATAGAGTAAAGTATGGATAACTATATCAGGGAAATAACCGTCAGGTAGAAGTGTGTGCACTTAGTGATATAATCGCGCCCATGATATTAAGGGGTTATCTGGTCTGAATGATCTAGTGCCAGAAAGATGTAAGTTATACTCTACTGCTTCTTGTTAGATGGTTCCTGGCTTCTGCTCCTGTGAAATTATTTTTTCAATCTTTCAATGATGAAACCATATTTTTGTCCAAGAATATAAGTGTGATTTCGGCATGCTATCTTTTGCGAAAAAGAAGTTTGAACCGGGTGGTAATTTTTTTATCTACATGTCTTGTTACCATTCCCATGTTTTCTTAGTGGCTTCAATTTTAATTTTCTGAGGTAGGTTTCCACTATTTTAGTTGAACAACAATTAATGCAGAAGGATGCCATTAATATATATATATATATATATATATGTGTGTGTGTGTGTGTGTGTGTGTGTGTGTGTTTTTTCCTCTCTGTTACACTTTTTAACAGGTCATTCTTAATGACATCTGTGAGAAAGTAAAGGACATATGATGCTTGATTTTTTACTCCCTCCATCTCGTTCATTTGTTTGCCTTTGATTAAAATACTTCTTACAATGAATATAAAAGACAAACAAATGAATAAAACGGAGGGAGTATGTATCAAGACGAATCATGGTTTTGTTCAATATTGACCTTGAAGTGCTGTTGTCTTTTGTCTCTGCAGCTTAAAGCTTTGAATTCTTTATCGACACTACTGAAGGACAAGTCTGGGAAGGAAGTAACACTCATTATTCCTCAATGGGTAAGTACTGTTTTGGACGCTTGTGTATGTTATAATTGTTGTACGGGCCATATCCTTGCGAGGTCATCTTATGACTACTGGTTTGGTATTGCCTTTTGAGTACTTGAGATGTGTCTGCATTAACCATGGTATGAACATGCCCCCTTTATGTAATGGAATTTAAGGTTGTCATTACATTAGTTATCATTGTACAATGCTTTTCCAAATATTGTTGATAGCTTACCCATATTTCCACGGTATGCTATTGTTCAATACTTTAAGACAAAAAAGTTTGATAAATGGGCTGATTTGCATGTGATATACATGTTCCTGAGAGAAAGGATATACGAGAGATTAACATAAAAAATTATCTCAATAATTTGATTTCAAGAATAAGAGAAGAAATATCGTATATACTGATATACATGGTGATCAAAGCATTTGAGGGAGGTGCGTCGAAATGATAGCAACAATTTCCCATAAATAACTGGTGAACCCAATCCTCCTAACTTCACAAAGATTTGGAGTATAATTTCACTTTTCTCTGTATCAGTTTCCAAGTTTCATCTTCTTCGTGATTTCTTTCTCATCCTTTTGTAATGTAATTTAGACCAAGATTATAACGGTGCGAATATCTGGAAAGTTTGTCAAAAGGAGGGAGTGTAAAATATTGCCACCCTGTCCCTGCACCTTAGTTAGGCCATGCATAGTACAGGGATTGAGGTCTTTTTTCTCTAGATATTCCTCATCCTGGAGAGTCACTCGATGGCATTACCTTTTGGCTGTAAAAGACTAAGGGAGCATATGACCATGATTTGGCACGTTTGAATGCCCGGAGATGAGTTTTTAATAGTTCAAGGAAGTAATGATGCTAGTGACTCTTTGATAGATAAAAAGTAGGCTAGATAGTGAAAAAATAGTGATCTTAAGAAGATTTTCTAATTGGTGCAGTCTGTCTTCTCTTGAATATTTTGTCTGTGTCTATTGATTGTATCATCAGTTCATCACCCTTAAAAAATCTAGTCAAAAAAAAAATCATGCTAAGATGTGTTTATTTTTGTGACCATTTCACATAGTGGATGGTATTGAGGTCAGCTTTGATGTCTCTCTGATATTGTTTGATGTGCATTAACTAAGTAATGTTTCCAGTTTTTTTTTTTTGATATTGTTCTCTTCTATGTCCTTTGTTTGACTGTACCTTCTGATTAAGGTTTTATAACAATTTTGATATTACTTTCTTCTATGATCTCAGTCTGACACGTGCTTTCTGATTAAGGGTTTTGAATACAGGAGGCTTTTAATGGATTATAACAGGGATGTTCGACGTGCAACTCATGAGACGATGACCAGCCTTGTCACTTCAGCTGGGTTAGTAGTACTATTCACTTTCTAATGTGGATCTATGTTGTTATGTATTCATGAACTGTCGATTGATTTGCTCTTCTTAGCTTTTTTGAAATAGATGAATTGATTTTTAGTTGATGCCAAATAAACTACTCAGTATATTTTCTGACGGAAGTAACATTTTCTATCTTGCGCAGACGGGATTTGGCAGTGCATCTTAAATCTCTGATGGGACCATGGTGGTTTGGTCAGTTTGATTCGGTCTCGGAAGTTTCAGTTGCAGCTAAGCGGTCACTGCAGGTTCCAAGTATTCTCATTCACCATTATTATTGTTGATTGGAGATTAGGGCATTAGATTAGGACAGAAATACTTGCCTTTTTATGGTTTTTCAATTTTTCCTTGGGGTGTAATTCTTTTCTGGTTGCTGATAGGGTAGACAGTTAAAAATGGGATGTGACTAAGGGCTTGGCTTTATTTGATGTAAAGGGCTGAAATTCATGACTGCTACTTTCTAATTTGGCTTTACCTTTGTGATGGCACATGTAATGCACTCGAATATGTCTCTTCTTTGCAAAAATATTGATGGGATTATACTTCTATGACTGCTCTGTTGGGTCTCCTCTTCTACGTATAGATAGGCGAGTTTGTAATTCATATTGTGCATTCTAGATTGGGCGAATAGCTAAAAGTATGATCTGTTTGCTACTAAAAACAGGTTGCTTTTCCATCCCATGAGAAGAGACTGGATGCACTGATGTTCTGCACATCAGAAGTGTTTGAGTATTTGGATGACAATTTAAAGCTGACACCGCAGAGTATGGCTGATCTCACCGTCGCTGCTGATGAATTGGCAGAAATGCATCAACGGGTACGTACCTGGTCAAGTGTCAATTTGAACTAAATAGTCTATGCGCTTTTATGTTTTTGAGATTAGTAGAATCTGAGGATAATTTTTATATTTTGTAGACAGGTGTTGTTAGTTTAGCTACTTCCTCTGAAAAAGTGAAATCTTCGAACTTGTAATATATTCTTCATTAGATTCTTTTTTAAAATGTGAAGTAGCCATCGATTAATGCATTTCTCAACACAATTTTCATCACGTGTCGTCTCTCTGTTGTTATCATGTGGGTACGGCTACCTACATTTGATCCCCCTTACCCGCCATTTGTGGATACTTGTGTACTGTGTTAATGCTGTTTTTGTTATATTTTCCTTGTATGTTGATTTAGGATGAAGTTTTGCTTCCTCCTCTAACAATGCTCGTCCTTTTCTCTCTCTCGTTTCTTTCAATTTATGTCAGGTTATTTCATCATCATTATTGGCGCTTGCGACTTTACTTGATGTCTTGCTGGGATTAAAATCTGGTAAAGTTAGCTCTGATGAGTCAAACAACCTACCAAAGAATGCTTTGAAAGCTCGGGATATGGCAATTTCTTCTGCCAAAAAGTTGATGTCAGCTCATCGTAACTTCCAAGATTTTTTGAAATCTCATCATCCCGTTGTCCGAACAGCTACATATACAGTGTTACGAAGTTTCATCAAAAATATTCCGGAGGTTATTGGTGAAGAAGATGTGAAAGCTCTTTCACCTGCTATATTGGGTGCCCTTCAAGAAAAGGATCCATCTTGTCATACAGCATTGTGGGAAACATTTCTATTTTTCTGCAGTCGTTTTCCTCAAAGTTGGACCTTTGTAAATTTTCAAAAAATATTTTCAAATCGCCTTTGGCAATTCCTCAGAAACGGCTGCTTTGGATCACAGCTAGTGTCGTACCCTGCATTGGTCCTTGTACTAGACGCTCTACCCCCAGAAATAGTTGGACTGCAGTTTTTTATTGACTTTTTTCAGAACCTATGGGCAGGAAGAGATGCATCCCATCCTAGTAATGCTGATCGCTTGGCATTATTCCTTACCTTGAAAGAATGTTTCCTTTGGGTCTTAGATAATGCCTCAAGGTATTGTTTTCTCTTGGTATTTATATGTAACACGGAATTCGTTTTTTTTTTAGTGTCTTTCCTGTATTATATAGTACTATAATTGCCAGGAAAAACCAGAAACTTTCTTAAAATATTGAAGTCCATGTTTAGATTTCCTTGTATAGTTTTGCTTTATCAGGCCTCATTCTAGTGTTTCATTTCATTGTATTAAATATTTGATACATAATGCCTTTTATCTTAACACGTCAGTTTTAAACATTATCTTAGTGAGTTTTGAGAGTGTCTGGTGATTATGGACGATATTTTACGGAAACTGTTGGTGTATCGCTGCATTTGAAAGAGACCGCTGATCCTAAGACAGCATATACCATCAGAACCTAAAAAAGCTTACATGATTGATAGAAGTAAGACCCTATAAACCGCACTATTTTCTACATCAAACTGCACCATGGTACACTATCATGACCATTACTGTAATCACGAGTGATTTCCAATCCAATACTATATTTTGTTAACTTATGTGATGAATTTTCAAATAACACACGTCTTACATATTAGCGTTTAGCCTATAGCTCTCTTTTAGCTTGAGTTAATTTGTTAACGCAAATTCAGTTTCAGACGTTTAGAAGAAGAGAATCAGTAAATAGTTATTAATCTTGTTTATATAAAAGCATTGTTCATTGTTATTTGACATGGTTCACTTCCTTGCCCCCTTTCAGTCTTCTTATTTTCTTGTGTTTTCTTGTTTTGCTAGATATTGTAAACAAGAAGATGTTTCCTCTTTCCGTTTGTCTCTTATTGACAACGTCCTCGTGAAGTTTTTGTGGCACAATTTCATGTCTGACTCAGAGACTAGACATGATGAGATAGTTGAATCTGGGAAAAACGATGATGCATTTTCAGAGATAGCAAAATTGTTAGATAGTCGTCTATTCGAGATAAGGCAAGGGCACTTGCATGATACAGGGCGATGTATCATCAATATTCTTTCTGGTATCTACCCTATAGATTGTCAACTGCTTGTTCCATTTTGTGAAGCATTTCAGGAAAACTTCCTTAAGACATTGCAGCAAACAGATCATTCAGGTGAAACAAGTACCAATCTAATGCGGTTTAGTGAATTTATAGTGATGGTGGAAAAGTATTCAATTTCGAAATCTGAAAGCTGGCCTCTAGAGTTTCTGGTTGGACCTCTTTTGGAGAAGACTTTACCACTGATTATGTCTACTGTAAGTTCAACATCAATCTTCTTTTGTATGTTCTATTCTGGTTTTCAAATTGAAATATCTTCTATGCTTTCCCATGTTTTTTTCTTACGAATTTGAAGTAAATTTAAAACTTCTGTTGTGTAGATTCATTCCTGATTTGATGGTTGCCAATCTCTTTTTACCGAAATATGCCGTGTACTGCCGTGTATAGAATATCCATGTGATAAGAGATGATTTGGCTGCATTCTCACTGGAAACTTCCGTCTATATTTGACAGAAACATATATTGTACTGCTCAAATCTTAAATCCTTATGGCTTAGCGTTGAGCAGGTTTTAAGGGTCTGTAACCAATTTTCTGAGATGTTTTGAGTTGTGGACAAATTGATAAAAGTTCATCATGCTCTCTTAAAAGAAGGTTCTGATTCTACTCAGCTTAAAGCCATTTATTCATGGTTATTAACTAACGGATAAGGTATGGATGTATTTGTCATGACATGTCACTTCATGGGAACCTTTGAAAGATTGTTAAGTAGAAGAGTGCAAAGAGTTTCCATGTGATTCCAATAATACTCATGGATTACAGAAAAAATTACGACATTTGGGTTTGCACTATCATTGGGTGGGTGGGTGGATCGTGAAATAGTGCCACAACTATGTTAATCTGTCGCATCAGTTTTTGGGAACCTTTGAGGCACGGGGAATTTCTTTCAAAATATTGATCTCATTATTCTATTGTTTTTGTACTTACTATGAACCTGTTAATTAGCTATGCTTTTTGCATGTCATTTACACTTATCAAATGTTCACTCCTAATTGTTTTCTACTTGTATATCTGTGAAACAATCTCTTGAAGTCATTTAAGGTGTGTATTTCATCGATACTGAAGTAAGAACCTCTAAATGATCTTGCTGATAATCTGTTTTATGTATTGTGAGGCAGGATTCACCGGATGCAGCGAACTTTTTACTAGCCATGGTTTCTATTTTTGGCCCACAAAAAACAATACAGAAAATTATTCTCGATGAGGAGACTGCTAGTGGGGTTGGTGCTGATGTCACTGATGGTGTCGACAGAGAATCCAGTGAATTTCTGAAAGTTTTTGAGAGAAGATTTGTACGCTGGTGTTTTATGGGAAATGAGAGCTCCGTTGCTTCCCGGCTAAACGTTTTGCTTGCATTGCTAAATGAGAATTGGTTTAGTAAGCAATGGGATGCAATTATCTCGTATGCTGCTGTTGCTGATACGTCTCGCATCGAAAGACTGGCTACTCTTATTGAAAAAGTTAGGAGTTTGACAAGGCAGCAGTCAAGGGTACATGATGGCAAATTTTTCCAAATTTCTAGTTGGCAGCATGAGAAGCTGGATTCAGTTGCATTGTCTGTTATGCATACTGTTCCGGAGTCTCTAGATTCTCACGTTAAGTTCATACGGTATGGTTCATGCTTAGATTTATGTTGTTTATGATTGCATTCCAACACGGTCTTAGGGCTTTTATCAAGCTCAATGGCGCATCATTATTAGGGAGGATCGTGGCCAATAATCCCTTTCCAGGGGAGCCAAAAACTCACTATTCTTTGGTTTTGGGACTATGATATAAGAAAAATTGGTCACTAATATTGTAGTTTCATTTGTTTAAGCTATCATATCTTTGTTGTCATATGCTTCACCCTACCCAACACTTGTATATTCTTATCTTTTGTAGATACAAGTAGTATAAGACTACCCATGTTAGCTTGAGAGCATACCTTTCCATCTCTCATTTTATACAGACTTCTCATCTAGGGTGCCGTTTTGTATGTGTATCACTTTTAGGGTGTATTTTTGTGTATGGACATCACACCATGGTAACTTTGTGAAGATGGACGTTACCTCTAAGATATCTTTTTGTACATGCGTTTCACCCCCTTGATGTCAAAAACATATCTTGTCAAAAAAAGTAAACTAGCAGTCAATCTGTCACTTTGTTATGATCTGAGGTTATTTAATTATCGTCGTGGTACTCTTGGTACTTGTATCTACATTTATGTCATCTCTGATGTCTGGTGGATTTTCTGCTGCAGAGCTGTGCTTGGTGGTTCCATTGAAGATGACGATACATCTTTTCTTTCCAAAAATGCGGTTATTCACCTTTACAAGACAGCATTTGAAGAATTAGTAGCTTTCATTATGGAGTCTCCTTTTGCTTGCGTCAGGAAATTCGGGTCGTTATCATGCTCTCTAGTGAATACCTCTACATCAGAGATAAAACATAATGAAGATGCGGGACATGTAGCTAAGAGGGCTTACTTTGCTCTTGAGATTCTTAATAGCAGCACTTTTACCTTGAAGTCGTATTGTAAAGAGAGTGAGTTGCTCCTAGGCACCGCAGGGGTTATGTTTTTGATTGACTGGGACTGCTGTCTGTCAAGATTATTGGGCCCCGAGTTTAATACTTGTTCCCAGGATCTTAAATTGGCGAGGGAAAAGTTTGGTGGAGCGATGCACGAATTCCGTACTAACATTGACAGAAAATTTTGGAGAGGTCTTCCTGTGCAATTTCGTGCTAAACTAGGGAGCCTTCTTGTTCAATTTATTAGGTCCTCTATTTTTGTGCAGGACACATTTGATGCTAGCGTAGTAAGGTCTTTATGCTGCGGCTGGATGGTTGAAGTTTGTGAGTGTCTGTGTGTAAGTAAGTTAGAGGAGCAAAATTTAATTGACGAGCTTTTAGGCAGTGATGATTTATGGCCACTGTGGATCATGCCGACTAATACCACCAACAAAGAGAAAATCACTTTTAGACTCGAGCAAGCGCATTCTGATGCATCTGTAAGTGGTTTATTGTTGATTCCTTATAGTTAAATTCTTTTTACTCTGGTTGTCGAAATTTCTTTTGAGGCACTGGCGTAATGTGAGTGCCAAATTGAGTTGCTGTATTCTAATTATAGGATAGTCAATTGCCTCGCCAGGAGTGCATAGCTGTCTCTGTGATCTTGTATGAATATACGCAGTTCTGAAAATGGTTTTAACAAAAAAAAAGTCTCGTGAAATACTTTTTTTTAATCTTATGCTCGTGGAGGATGTTTATCACGTTTGGGTGTACGGTGTACCTGAAATCCTGAATGAATTTGTTTCATGAGGTTTCTTAGTGTTTCCCCCTTTTCAGTTCTCCCTCAAACAAACAAGGAAAAAACTTTTTCTTTTTATTATCTTGCTTTTAGTACTGGTTAGTGACCATTGCAGTAAAAGAAGCTATTGTTGTAACCTTCTTCTACCTTTCAAGCACTGGGATTAAGATTATATGAACAACACTACTCCATTTCTTTTTATCATCTTACTTGGCAGTAGGGGTCCAACCCAACCCCAAACCGTTGTTATCAGCGAAGTTTATTTTCAATTAACTTGCATCGTAATTTTTATCTTATGCCTGCTACTTCATAATAGAATACTCCTTGACGAATATCAAAGTATATGGGGTGAAAGAAAAAGAAATGGAGTTAGTATAATTTAGCTCATAGTTTTCGTTCCTGGGTACCCTCAAGTACGTTTATGGCATTTACAATGGCTAGTACAACCTCAAATATACTTAACATGTTGAATTGCTATTTTATTTTGTGGTTGCAGGTTTTTCGGACTCATGAATTTGTTGCTCTGATAGACAAACTTATTGTAGAAATTGGTATCGATAAAATGTTTCTTGCACCTACTACAGAAGAAAGGGAAAGTGAAAATCATGAGGTTGGTGTTTCTCTGTCTATGTCTTTCCGAGCTTGGCTCGTGGCGGAAATGTTTTGTACTTGGAAGTGGCCGGGCGGTGGTGCTACAGAGACACTTTTGCCTTCTTTGATTTCCTATGTGAAAAATGAACAAGGGGGAGAATCAAGTTGCTTATTTGATTCGGTATTGAAAATTTTGCTTAAGGGTGCTCTTATCTGCGGGACAAATGGTAAGTTAAGATTTTTCAATACCTTCCCACCTTCGAATAAAGATCTTGATGAGATTGAGGAGCCTTTCTTGAGAGCCCTTGTGTCTCTTCTCGCCACTTTGTTACATGAGGGAATATGGAACCAGCAGCAAGCTATTGAATTCTGGCAATTGCTAATATCCGGGCTTTATATGGGTCAAGAAACAAACAAAAATTGTTTGAGGATTCTCCCGTTTCTAGTCCCGATTCTTGCACAATTCTTGCATGAGACCGGAGGATCCAAAGATATGGTCATAGATTCTCTGCCTCTTTCATTCAGAGAAGATGTTCAGGATTGGCTTCAAAAGACTCTGGGATTTCCATCTCTAATATCGTGGACTTCTGATGAAGGTAATCCCATATTCTGAAACTCATGTTTTTTTCCTTTTTTTTTTTGCACTTTTGTTGTCACATATCTCTAAACGAGTTTGAGTAACATAGCTCTTGGTCCCATGTCTGAAACACGCTCTCGAACAAGGGAAGAATATGACATCTCTTTTCAAAAAATATGACATCTCTTTTTAAAACTAGCCAACATGATGTGTCAATCAGGTTACTCGGGATTGGGCTGGGTTGGGACAAATGAGGGATATTTCTAACCAAGTCTAAGTAACAAATGTATCAAGAGGTGATTGTGTTTCTCTCATGTTCCACTTTGTGATTATTTGCTTACAGATATGAAAGAGTGGTTCCATGTGGCTTTATCATGTTTCCCTTTAAGAACAGAAGACACACACCAGTTGAAACTGCATCCAAGCTCAGTGGAGACAAAACTATTACTTGATTTGTTCCGTAAGCAAAGGCATGATGCCAGCTTGTCAATTGTAAGTAACTCGCTGCCGGTGGTACCGGTATTGCTGTCACGTTTAATGGTTGTTGTAGTAGGATACTGCTGGAAGGAATTGGATGAAGAAGAGTGGAGATATGTATTATCTCACTGGAGGAGCTGGATTGAATCAGTAGTTACTACTATGGAAGAAGCTGCGGAATGCTTAGACCTTGAAAATGGTGATAATTTAGAGGTTACAATCAGCAGCATTGACCAACTCATGCAGAATTTAGATTCTTCTCTCGTGAATATAGCCATAAATGCCCTTTATGGTTTTTCTTTTGTTATGGAGCTTACGAAATGCCATCCGCCAGAAGAAACCGAGATGTTAACACTCAGCACATCAGAAGTATGTCATGTTACTATCGACCAGATTCAAGAGGGGGTTCTCCGAATATTCATCTCAGCCGGCATTTCTGAAGCTATCTCAGATTTGTTTTCCTGTGAGGGTTTCTCCACCATATCAAGAAGCCATGCTACTTATCCACAGTTTTGGAACTTGGTTGCACGTACTGTCGTGAATTCTTCTCCGTCATCTAGGGAAAAAGCTTTTAAAGCAGTTGAGCTTTGGGGGCTTAAAACGAACATTATTAGTTCATTGATGTCCATTTTATTTTCTTCCAAACTCGTGTCGACCGTGCAATATGCCTCTTTTGTTCTTCTTTCTAGCGCACCACTCTCTAGCAGTGCCATCATGAAGGAAAGTGTCCCAGATTCTCTTGCTGCAACTACTTCTAGTGGTTCAGTATCTGATAATCTCGATTTGCTTACTGATAGTAATCTTCTTAGAGATCAGATACACCAGCTATTAAGTGCGTCACCCGAGGAGATACTTGACCAGGATTTGGAGTCTCAAGAAAGAGTAAGGCTGCTCAGTTATTTTGTTTCTCGAGTTTGTTTTACTAACCAATTTTTTCACTCTTTATCTCATTTGTATTATCATTCTCACTATTTTGAACAACCATCCATATATGCAGGTACACGTATTCCTTGCTTGGTCTCTAGTTCTTACATACCTTGTATCTTTACCGTCGTCTTCATCCAAGAGGGAAAAGTTGGTTCAAGAAATACAAGAGTCTGCATCTTCAGCTATATTGGACTGTCTTTTTCAACATATTCCCTTTGAATTGGCTGTGACAAATGGCTTGAAAAAGAAAGATTCGGATCTCCCGCCTGAGATAAAAGATATTGCAGCAGCAGTTACGCGTGCAATTAGAACAGGGTCGGTACTATTTGTCGTCGAATGTCTTTGGCCTGTGGGACCCCAAAGCTTAGCTTTACTTGCTTCTGCAATATTCGGGCTAATGCTCCAAGTTCTGCCAGCATTTGTTCGGGTTTGGTTTACTGGTTTACGCGTTCGCTCAGCTTCATCTGCTATTGAATCTTTCACTAAAACATGGTGCAGTCCCCATCTTGTGTCAGACGAATTATCTCAGGTTCACCGCTCTACTATCCTTACTGAATTCTAACATGTGTCTATTTTTTAGGCGTTAACTGTAAAGCTAGATGAGTTGATTTTTTTGGTAATGTAACTCAAATTTGTGCATTTAGATTAAGCCTTCTACATCTGTAGTAATATTTTCAAATTCACGTTGCAGATAAAGAAGTCAGATTTCGTAGACGAATGTTTCTCTGTTAGTGTAAGTAAGTCTGCCAATGAAGTTGTTGCGACTTACACCAAGGAAGAGACGGGAATGGATCTGGTTATTAGACTTCCTGTTTCATACCCGCTTCGGCTGGTTGATGTAGAGTGTACTAGGAGCCTCGGCATTAGTGAGGTTAAACAAAGAAAATGGCTCTTGTCTTTGAAGGCATTCGTTCAAAATAAGGTAACACGCCGTCTTTTTCTGTACTACTTTACATTTACTTCTACTACAGTACTTCCTTGCGAACACGGTAGCTCCTTCACAGTGTCAGTTAACACCTTTTTTCTTTGGGTTATGACTTCAGAATGGTGCATTGGCGGAGGCGATACGAATATGGAAGAGCAATTTCGACAAGGAATTCGAAGGAGTAGAAGAGTGCCCGATATGTTACAGTGTAATCCATACATCGAACCACAGCCTTCCTCGGCTCGCTTGCAAGACCTGCAAACACAAGTTCCATGCCGCCTGCCTCTATAAATGGTTCTCTACTTCTCACAAGTCTAATTGCCCTTTGTGTCAATCTCCTTTTTGATACATACATACATACAATCAACTCTATTTGTCACAATGAAGTTCTTGTTAGATATTCGAATGTATCAGTTGATCTAGAGTTGACCGTTGTCGGAAAGAGGCGGTGTAATATTGTTTGTAGACATTTTTTCGGAAGAAGTATTTAATTTTAATCAAAGATAACCAAACGTTTTGAGAAGAAGAGAGTAATCTTCTAATACGGTACTGATTTCAAGCAAGTACAATTAGCCAAAACTCGAACACACACTTGAACCGATATCTTGTAGTCAAAGATCAAACACAAGTTTGAGTGAGTAATACAGTACTGATTTTGGAAAAAGCAACATACAAAAATTCAGAATTGAGAGGGAATCGTATTCATCCATAATCAACTACTACTAATACGGAGAGTAATCATTTCTTGGAAGAGGTGCGAGCACGAGCACGGGCACCAGGGCGAAGAGATTGCCAGAAAACAGGCCAGTTCTTCTGAGCCTCGGTCCAACCCCAAAAGGAACCTTCCCTTAAAGGGTCCCAACTAGAGGAAACGATCCCATAACTGACCCCTAAGAGGGCAGTCCCAAAGAAAAGGAAGGACACAATAACAGGCACCCAAGTGGGCACATCTATCTTCAACCCAACCTTCAAGTAGTAGAAGAATGGGAAGAATGCCAGTCCTGTAAACAAAGGTATCCCAACTGACAAACCCATCCTGCTTATCATCCTATTTGTCACTATTTCCGGGATCACCCCTTCTTCTCGTTCATCGTCCTCGTCCTCATCGTCTTCATCCTCATCCTCATCCTCATCGTCTTTGAGGTTCTTATTATTGACATTTTTGCTCTTCTTTTTCGGGGCTCCGAACCCTTTTGGATTCCTGAGAGTGGCATGTAGGGGGAGACTGGGCTTGTTCCTGTTCGGTAAGAGAGACCGGTTAAGGGGATGTTTGGTTGTCCATAGAAATGTAGACAAGTGAGGGGGAATTGTGTGTGGGGAGATGAAAGAGGGAGGTCCTCCATGGAAAGAGGAGCAGGTTTCCATAGTCTATCATATGTGTGGTGTTTGGTAAAGCCTTTATCTCATCTTCAGATTTCCTTGCTAACCAATTATAACTGTAACTTTCTAACCATATCCCTCGGGTCGGGTCGGGTTGGGTTGAGGCCGATCTTACAAAAATGACAAACGGTTCAAAATATCGTTTAATTATTATGCTTTTTAGTTTCATATTAAAATAATGATTTTAATAATAATAATTAATAGGAGCACGAATTTAATTTAGTACACCCGTGAACTCAAATGAGTTGGTACGATAAGTGTTAGTTTTGGAATGGGCCTTAATCATTACTCCCTCCGATTTTTTAGATTCGCAACGTTTACTATTTGCACAAATAATAAGGTTGTGAGTGGAGATGGTGGGTCTCATCAATAAAGTAAAAAGTTTACCCAAACAAAAATCTACCTATTATATAGAAATGTTGCAAATCTAATGAATTTGCCAAATATGGAATATGTTGCGAATCTAAAGAATCGGAGGGAGTACTACTCAAACTGGCTTGAGCCAAACGAACAATACCAATGGGAATGTCAACATTCGAAAACCGTCTACTTACTAGCCTAGGAGAAGGATGCGCTAAAACATGCTAAATTGTTTACGAACAAAGGACAATGAAATAGAATCAAACGAACAAGTTCTGTTACACCGAGATATTATGAAGCAGTTAATGTATTGACACATTTAATTCCGAGACCAAATCGATCCGAAAAACGTGGATAATAATAAGCGTCGTGCTTTTTCCTAACAAGCCTTCACTCAATCTCAACGAATTTTCATAACATTGACATTCAACTACAATTCTTTTGGTTTTGCTCCATCAATTGAGATAATCTATCGCTGCCGAGGGATAAACTGGTAAAATGTCGTTAGGATTGAGGAAAGGCTCGTTAAGAAAAAATAATTTCGTAATAATAACCTTCAAATTCGCCTGTTTCAACTGATTTTTTGAAATATTTGAGATATTTTGTTGGTCATCTATATAAGACCCGTATAACCTAAAATGACTGATGGTCGTAAAAAAATACTCTAAAATAATTCAGTTTCGTGTATATATATCGAGGATTTCACCCTAATCCGACATAACTCAATCGAAAGATAGTCAAATGTCTTTTAAATGTGTTTATTTGAAACTTTACCTACCTTCTAATACACCGAGATATTTCTACAATGTATGACCAGTTACTGTGCGAGATTGGAGACATTTAATTTCGAGAACAAATCTGTTCGAAAAACGTGGATAACAACCTTCAAATTCACCCGTTTCAGATGAATTTTCGTAAAATGTAATATATTTAGTGTCGGGTTATTCCGAAGTTCCTATAACTACTTAAATATCTTGAGAATATTATTTATCTCTAACAAATTTATACCCCTACAAACAAGGGATGAATACAAGTAGGAGAAGTAGTTAATTTAATGTGAATCACTTCTTCCCTTTAAATCTTATAAAAAAAATGTTCATGTTCATTAGACATACTCACATACACACTCGATAACCTTTTTGTTTTTCAACCAAGCGTGCACTTAGATGGGCAAACACGTCAACATGCGAGATCGCCAATACGTGGAGACGACAATCATAAGCTCCGAAGATGAACTCGCCCCACATCTTCCGAAATTCATATCATCATCAGCTGGCAGCCTATTAGTCGGATTCGACACAGAATGGATGTTCCAAACCGGGACACACACTCGCGCAAAGATTGCCATGCTAAAACTCTGCAACACCTCCAATGACTGCCTCTTGATCCAGCTCCACAGGTTAAACCCATAATAATTCAACCCTGCGATAATAAAATAACCAGGCGACAAAATATTACACATACTACAATAATTGCCACATTTTGTAAAATAATTTCATCTTCCAGGCTAATATATATATACTCCATAAAAGTTTGGTGTCTACAACTGCAGGTTCCAGGCAATCCCACGATGCCTTGTCGAATTCCTGGCTATAAGGGACATCAAATTCGTAGGAGTCGACATCTCCAAGCAACTCGAGAAGCTGAAAGAGGACTACGGACTCGAGATTAGAACCACTGTCGATCTTACTTCAGTCGCTGTCGAAATAGCACGTCTACAGGGACCTGATCATAACCTCCTGAAGCCGTGGCGCGTTCTCCTCAAGGGATTTGAGATGTTGCAGGCGCCAGCAGCGGGTTTGGATCGAGATAGAGAGATTAGGCAATGGTTGTTGAATAATCCATGGGAATGTTTCGGTGATCAAGAGACGACTTACTGGCAGTTTGAGTACGTCGTTTTCTCTGCTTATGCTGCTGTCAACTGTGCTCTAATTGTATTCCATTCCAGTGATCGTAGAGCTAGCCTATTGCTTCGATGAGGCTTCTACATGTGACCAATATTCTAAATAAAGGAAATTTCACATCGATATTGATATTGTCACCAGAAAGTATTGGGTACACGTTGAAAAAAGTCGTATTTTACTTTATATTCGCAGTTTTTTTTTTTTCCTGTTTTGGGTTTAATACCAAACTATTTAACGAAATATTGTTGGTTTCAAATTATTTACACGTAATTTCATGCAAGTCACTTGCTACCGAGTTTATATACTTCCTCTAACTCTTTTATATCTTCCCACTCTATATTCATAATGAAGTGGGAAGATATAAAAGAGTTAGAGGAACTACAGTTTCTGAGTTGAGAGTTGAGTTTTAAGTTGTTGAGTTTAAACATTTATGTGATTTAACTCGACAACTTTACGCTAAAGCTCAAAAAACTTATAACAAAATTCAAAACTTTTATGATAAAGCTCAAAATCATAAAAGAATAAAACAAGTTGCACATCGATCTGAAAAACATGGATAATTCAGATGATTTTTCAAAAAATTTAAGATATTTTTCTGACCATCTAAATAGGATACATATAGCATAAAATGACTGTTAAAAAAAACTCTAAAATAGTTCAGTTGTTAAAAAAAACTCTAAAATAGTTTAGTCTTATATCTTTATTAGGAAAAAGTAATTCCATGCAATTATACCCTATAAGAGTGAAAAATTATTTATGGACATGGATACATACTGAAATCAACCAAATCTGAACAACCATTTTCCACCAAGTTCGCGAGCATAGCGCGCAACTCTCAACTAGTTAAATTAAAGAAATCAAATTTGGAGAAATGAGTACCCCAGGAGTCGAAGACTTATGTACATTGTGTTTACCGGCAATCATGTTTAACATGCTGGGGGTACATCAATTTGATTCAGACGAGAAAGTAAAATTGTCGATAAATCCATATTTACAATTATACACATTACATAGTCAGTCATATACTCCAGAAGACATAGAAGAGTAGTGTTTCCGTGGAATCTAATGTCGGATTTTAGAGTACAGGTCTTGGAGAGCTCCATACAGTGGCTCGGCTGCTCTTGGTCTATCTACCGTACCAAGCAGAATATCAGCTGCGGTTAGATACGGATCCCCATAGAAACGCAAATTTGCATCTATTCTTGTGGTGACTACGTTCCCTTCTAATGAGACGCCCACAAACGCTCCTGAGACATCCAATCACAGCCAGATAACGTCCAATAAGTGTGAAAGTTAAGTAAAATTGGATGGAATACCACATACGGAGTATAAAGTTCAAGGTGATATGTTGTTTGTCTTAGACTTTCAGAATATGCAATCACATGGAGGTTAGGTTTTACAAGAAACGAGTATGATGCAGAATCTAACGAAACTGGCTACAAGAAATTCAACCTTTTTTTTGTAAAGAAGGTATACATTTAAGATGGCAACATCATTCAACAAGGAGACGGTAAAAACAAAATTGTGAAACTTCAAAGAGAATATTAGGATCTTTAAAATTATTAAGATGGCATCTCCAGAGTCTAAACTTGTGTTGCATGGTTTGGTGTTCAACTCACATTGAGAAACAATGCCGAGTTCTTAAAACAATTTGAAGTTCAAACATAAAGAAACTCCGGCAACCTAGACCATGAAAAAAAAAACTCCATTCCAGAGCAGACAGGTTCGGCTCAATGATCGATCGACCCACTAAGCCCTGAACGATGTATAAATTTGGGCAAAACCTAACAAATTAAAGAAAGACTAAGGGTGTCCCTGGAATCACAATGTACAGCACAGTGTGGTTCTTAATGACTCAAGGACTACATATGAAATATTTCTACAGAAAAATAATTAAATTCGTAGAAATTTTTTAAAATTATTACGGAGTATTATATGTAAAATTCCTAGAAAAAAAGGTTGGTGGGTGGTCCTGTGTGACAAACCAATAATCACAAACAAGAATCTGCTTTCAGAGCCTCTTTTGGCACGTAAAAAATGATGTTTAAAGAAGCTAAATCACATATTTTCATACCTTTACTACAGCTATAAGAATAGCACATGCCAGATCCTCTATCTCCAGCTCGAAGATCTGCTTCAAGTACCCTTCCAACAGGGCCAGCTGCCGCGCTACAGCCAGCTCCTAGAGAAAAATGCACGCGACTGCAGAATGTCTTCACGGCTTTATAATTATGAAGCACGATTATGAAATCTGTGAGCTCACCCCCAATCTGATGACAACCAACGAAATTTCAGTACATAAATAGAATGACATCTAGCCATCATTTTCCCCTAGTAATTACTGTTTTGGAAATGCAGGAAACAATTAACACATGTATAACTGTAAAACAACAAATAATTAGAAAGTTTTGATCTTTTCTAAAACAACAAATAATATGAAATGGGGAGAGTAAGTAATGACAACGGCAATTGTAGGCGAGACATGCTAAATCATACTCCTTCCGTTCCATTTGATTGTATACATCTGCTTAATAAAGGTGAGGTATATTTTAATCGAATGTACACAATCAAATGAAACGGAGGGAGTAATATGAATGCCAAGCTAGAAATAATAAGTCATTCAGAAGAGATAAGGAAAAAAAAAAAAAAATTGTACCAAAAGCTCACATGATGCTCACAAGGGTTGCAACATGAGCCAAAACTAGACGAATCAATTACAGTTCCGGCTTTCATATCATATATCACATATAATACTCCCTAAGATTCATAAATGCCTTCCATTTTAAATACATACAAGAACTTAAGTAATACGAAGTATTAGAAAAAGAGAAGTTTTGAGGTATATAATACGGATAACTTCTTAGTTCTTGAATGAATATAAAAGTGTTAAAAGTAATTCTGAACCGGATGGATTTATATGGAATTAGGTCATCAACTTCGAATAAGAAACAAATAGCTTTAGCTTGAAGCAAAAGTTGATATTAACAGCAGCAATGATGCACTACCTGAGCACCCCATCCCAGACCTACTGAAGCTATTGCAGAAGGAGCAGACCATGTCCCATCCATCCTTCGAGCAACAACTAATCCAGTGCCCATCTTGTAAGCAACTACTGCTCCCATTTTGGCAACAGTTAAAATAGCCAGACCTTTAGCTCCTTTAAGAACTGCTGAAGGAATAGATCTCTCAGGATTTAGACGTGAAACCTGACCA
Organism: Agrostemma githago; assembly: GCA_958450325.1. Lineage (NCBI taxonomy): Eukaryota > Viridiplantae > Streptophyta > Magnoliopsida > Caryophyllales > Caryophyllaceae > Agrostemma > Agrostemma githago. The sequence continues at coordinate 73,688,444 of OY288243.1, read as the reverse complement.
GATAAGCTTTGTTAAAAATGAACAAAGAACAAAATCGGATGAGCTGTACAGAACAAAGAAAAGTGCACAGAGATTAGAGCTACTTAAAATAGAAGTTTTCCCCATATAACGAAGAAATAAGCACTAATGCACTTAACCTTGTAACTCAAACCCACAAGTGATTCTGTAGAGTACCTGGGATTTTATATCTATTAGAATTCACCAGGTCCCAACAAATGAAATACTGGCTGCATATTCAAAGTTTCAAACCATCCAGATACCCAACTTCCAAGGATACTTATAGATAACTATTTTACTTTTTAGCCCACGACACTAACACAATAACAACAAGCTAACCCCCAACTGATTCCTCTACTGCCAAGCCTTTATTCAGTCTGACGGTCTAACCATCTGATCCATTACCAGCGGCCTACAACCTTTAATTTCCCATCCCCAAGACCCCCACGCCAAAATTTCTTAAAACGTGTGCATTGAGGAATGGAAAGAATGGACTGGATAGAACTTAGAAGCGAGTAGTACTCTTAAGATTTTGCCGTTATTTACCAAAACTTGAATCTTAGCTCTAACCCATCATTATGATAACTGATACATTTGGGATCCAATCCCAGCGACAGGTATCAAATCAGGCAAACATACTTAACAAAACATAAGAAGAAGAGCAGCGCAAAGACAGTAATCAAAAGAAAAGTTCAGTTGAAGAAACAACATAATTGGTGGTTCTACCTGACTGTAACTCCTCAGAGTGATGGATGCTTTGTAGATTTCATGCTCCATAGATAGACCAACAGGAAGATTTAACCAACCTCTTGCACATGTCCAATCCACCACATCGTGCTTTGCTACTTGTACAGCATTGCTGATGCTATTGATCAGGACCGCTTGCAAAGGATCAAGCCTATCATAGCAGGCATCACAAACTCTCTGTGGGTTCCTCTCCCTGAACTTAATAGGAAGCAGGCATCTCCCCTTTGTGCATGTTTTACAAAATACCCCTCCACAAAACCGACAGTGATGTCTACCACGTGTAATTGCAGTAAACGGGGCACAACACTGCATGCAAACCATAGCAGAACTATCTGGAAGCCACTCAGGAGGTTCGGCTTCTAAAATATCTTTATATGCACTATAATCAAACCTGCTTCCCTCAAGAATCGGTGGGGCACTAGGTATATAAACTGAGGAGTTCAAGACAGAATCACCATTCTTTCCAGAGCCCAGGAAGGAAGCACTGGAAGGGGAGAACTGCTGACCATTACTCCCACCCTTGTTTTGCCCAGTTATAATAGCAAAAATCCCAGCCATTACATTTTTCAAGTTTACATCTGGCGGCTTATTATGATGAATAGCACTTGGTGACTCCTCACTAGAATCATAGCCTCCATCAATAAAATCTTCAGAGTCAGGTATATGTGGGTATAAACCACCATGTTTGAAAGACGGTGACTGAGATAAATAACTATCATCTACAGGCATAGCCCATTCAGAATCGACATAGTCATCCTCATAGCGAACTTGTTTGTCCTCCCTTTCCACATTACTTAACGAAGAATATGACATTTTTTGGCCAGAACTATCCATTTACCATATCACATACGAATATCAATCGGAGAAGTAACTAACGTAGCTGAAATTTAAAATAAAAGCTCATCAAAACCAGTTGTATACATCTTTGGAAGCGACCCATGTTAAACTTGCTCATGTGAACTGAAGCACAATATGGAAAATTAACACTTAAGGAACGGAATTAAAATTGTTGTCAATAAATTTGATTACTGGGAGACATACGATTCCACACACCCATTAATTAACAATCTCTAAGCTTTTTTTTTTCCTAAAACCTGGATAATCTAAGGACTGGATCAAATTCCGTTCTAAAATTAAGAGAAAACAATGACTTACAATACCACCAACAAAGCAAGTCAACCAAAAGAAATTAAACCCTTGATTTGGGAATTTCGAAACCCTAGCTCAGCAAAAATTTACATAAACAATCTCAATTATGTATGCTGTAAAGATTGACCCAGTATCCTCTGATTCGACCAATTAACCCCCAAATAATAAATAAATAAATAAATAAATAAACAAATAAACAAAGTCGGAAATTCAACAATCCAAAATCAAAAGCTGTAAATTGAGCATCCACAATAGAAAATTCAGTAAAAGTTGGGGAAATCGAAAGAACTAACCTTGAGTTAAACAGATGAACTTGTACAGTTTCTGTAGTTAGAAGGAGAAGAAGAAGAAGAAGAAGAAGAAGAAGAGGTGGATTAGATGATAATAAGGAGGTTTCTTGTGCAATTGATTTTGGTTGGTTTATGCGCTAAGTAACAGCATCGGGAATTCAATCTTTTTTCCATCATAAAGGAAGCCCGAATTCAAACAAAATACCAAGTAATTGACTTGGCCCAACTTTGTGGTATCATAAAATACCAAGAACTACACTGTGTACCAACTGGGCTCATGGTTCGAGTTCAACTTGACTAGCGTAAAATCCGTGGAAATTCACCGAATTACACGAAAACATTGATACGATAACTAGAGTTTAAAGATAGTCCTTCAAATTAAAGAGTATTTTGTTTAATTATAAGATCAAATGGTGTCTCATTAACTTATTGAGACACCACTTTCGGTGTACATTTTTATGTGTTATTCGTACATCCCTTACCCACTAAAAGAATAACTTTCTATGAAAATTTTCCATCCAAATGTTCAATCTTATTTATTGAAACAATTAATAATAGCAATTTCTATAAAATTATCACAAATTAAATGCAAATAATTCAAATACTACAGTATTAATATTTCACAATCGTAAGACACTGGACAACTACGCAATATAAGTATTATTATTAGCTCGTAACGATTTAATCATCTTCTTTCTATAAAAGAAGACATCACTCCCACCTAGGTGGCACAATGTAGGAGCTCTATTTGGGAATTAGTCCTTATTTTTAATGTTTTGGAATAGTTAGGTAAATTAGATTTAAGAATTGAAATGAGATTGTTTAGGGGAGAAGCAATCTCCACACTCATTAATTTCTCTTGCATCGTGAACTGCAGATTTTGAAGGGTGAATTTATCATGCTGCACAGGAAACTTCACTCATTCAATATTACATTCACGATACATTGAAACTTACATTCATTAATTACATAGGACTCCACCGTTTATATTCACAATACACTATTGACATTCACTACACTATTTAAACTGCTTGAACCTTTGCATGCGGGTACCAAAAACTGATGCCTTACCACTTTGCTAATACTTCATACTGTTTTGGACGGTAGAACGGGGGAGGAGGAAGGGAAAAGCAAGGATTTCCCAAAGAAATTCAAGTCGTGCAAAAACGCGGTGATATCAACCAATCTCACACATCTGGAAGAGCACAAATCACTTCATCTACTCAACACAATTGTACCTGTGAGTTTTCATTATACAATAAAACACAACATTAATTTATACTGTAGTATGTATCCAAGTTTAAGAAATATTTTGTTTGTTCGTTGATTTGAAATGAAATGGTCTAATGTGATGTTGATCAGTTGGAGAAAGAGGCGGTAAAATGGATCAAGGAAATGTTACCGCATGTTACAGCAATTAGAGTACTCAACTTTGCTCTTAATGCTGTTGATGATGGTCATGCTTCCAATTCCTGGTGTGAAAATTTTAATTAGGATTCACAATACTAAGGGGCCGTTTGGTTTGGGGTCTACAGGAAAGGGAAAGGGAATCAACTTGTTTCATTCCCTTTGTTATCGTTTGTTTTACCCTTTTTCCATTCCCTTTCCCTCCTTTCATTCCTCTCCAAAACCCCAAACTCTTCCATCTTCGTTACCCTACCCCCTAGGGTTTAGATTTTCATTCCTCATTACCTCATCATCACCATCACCATCCTCAATTCCTCACCGTTAGATACTAGACCTAATAAATTTTGACCCGATCGTAACTCGACCTAGTTATTTTAGAGACTTAAAATATTTGACATGCGATCCGTGTGACCCGAACCTGAAATAACTCATTAATTTAGGATTGAGACATGAACCATTAATATATTATATTTAAAATAATAATTAAAAAGTTATTATTTAACATGTTTGAAAAATTAATTCAAAAAAAAGTTATATGAATTATTATTTTTATATCATTTAGTAATAAAATGTTCATAAATACTTCATAATATTATACGGAGTACTTCGTAAGCTTGTATATATATTTTTTAACATTTTTATTTTCAACAAGTATTTGATTAATATAATAATATTATGAATACTCAACATGAATAATATGAATAAGAAAAAGTTAGTTTTTAATTGGTAAAAAGTGAGGCGTCAAAAATTGATTTATTTCTCATTCTCTTACATTTCGTAAACAAACAACCAACAACATCAAAGGGTAACCTTTTCCTTTCCTTTCTATTCCCTTTGTTGATTGCATTTCCTTACTCCTTCACCAACCAAACGCCCCCTAAGTTGTTTGGTACTCACGCAGAGCTTTAACTATTCTATCATACTTATGCCGTATAACTCACTTGCAGAAATTATTGTCTCAATATGATGCTTTCTCCAACCAAAAAACGTGTGAAGCAAATGAGATCAGTCTCTGACCCTGAAAATAATAGAGGTAATGTTAATATTAACATTTTCTTAATCTTCATTCCATATTAATTAATATGGGTGAGTTTTTCTTGCGACATGCCTATTTGTTCTAATAATAAAACGGGCCAAATATGTACATGCATGAATAAGAAAAATAGTTTGTTATGTCCTACTCACACTTTATTTTTGTCTTTAATATAGTACTTGACCCGTTAGAAGTTCGTTATCCATCACAAATAAAAATTTGAAAATTAATAAACGGAGTAGATTTTTTCTTCGCTTTCTATCAAACTACCTTTAGAAACCTTCTGCTTCCAAGCAAAATCTGGGTTCTCACCTTTTGCTATTTAATTTTTCAGATTTGGACCACTCATGTCGGACCAGATGCTCTAATTCGTAATTCATCTCCTCAAAGTCCTCGCAAATCTGTATCAAGCTTTAGTGTCATCTTCATAGTTTAAATCATGTACTTTAGAAGTGTCATCTTTAGTGTCTATGGAGTACATTAGAAAAAGAGTTGGTTTACTAACTTTACTGAGAATACTAAGAAATACAAGAAGGATATTACAAGTAATCCTTAAAAAAACATTGTTCAATTAAAATTAAGTCTTTGAACGTGTGAGAAAATGCTAAATTATTCGGTTTGTGTGAAAAAACCCTAACCCGTTCCCCATAATGATCGATTCGTTTAAAAAACCGTATTCGATTTTAAAACAATATAAAATTAAGTCTTTGAACATGGACGAATTTGAGCAACAATCAAGCAGTATCAGCTGAACATAAACGATTTCGAGTTTAAATTACTGCACACATGAACGAATTCGAGCAAGATCAAGAAAACCAGATGAATATGAACAAATTTGAGAAAAAAACGAGGAAACTCAGATGAACATGAAACAAATTCGAGCAAAATCAAGCAGAATTAGATGGACATGAACAAATTCAAGTAAATTGAAGCATAATTAGATGAAAATAAATAACTTGTAATATCAAACAACACTCATTTACATGTAAATCAAATACAAATTCAAAAGTAAAACATCTTTAAATCAACACATAATTTCATCAAATCAATGAATAGAGGAATTATTTAGTGATAACTTGATTGTGCACTTTCACCTACTTCGTAACAAATATAGTACTATAGTATTTTTGATTCATTGTTCACAATTCATTGCCAATATACTGTAATAGAAGATTCATGATTTTGTGCAAAGTTAAGTACTCCGATCCGTAATATTTTAGCACAAACAATCTTAAAGATTCAAACTTTGATTCAAATTAATCCAATACAAGATGTGTATGAAATAGTATCTTAGCAAGATCACAATAAAGACGCTTCATAATCGCAATATAATTCACCAAAAATAATTAATTGAAAGTGCATCTGATCTTACTCTTATTTTGGTAGAATGTTGACAGAGATGTAGTCGTCTGGTGGTAGCAAGTGTCGGCGTCAACGGATGTCAAGGAGGGGTGAGGCGGCGTGGTGGGTTATCAGACAGGTGATTGAGTGAGAGAGGAGAGAGGTTGCAAAATGTGAATAATTGAGAGCAGAGAGCTGTGCACGAACTGCTGAAAGAGGGTTTGTGTGAAAAAACCCTAACCCGTTTCCTATAATGATCGACCCGTTTAAAGCCGTATTCGGTTTAAAAACAATATCACGTAAATAGACACGGAAAAACGTTTTCGTTATGTATTCAAGTGTTATGAGATAAAGAAGCCTACGGTTGGTTTTGGTTTAGTGTAGTAATACCGAATACAAGTATAATTTTTTGAGTAAAGTATGAAATATATATGTTACGCGATATTCAAATTGATATCAACATGAACCAGTTGACAAGAATTGTTAGGGGATAAATTTGTTCTACTATACATTAAAAACAATTCACATCAAATGTAATTCTTTTATTTTTATACGTAGTACTATTTCACCCACAATTTATTGTGTCATTTCAATAAAATACGCTGACATCTATCATGAAATAGAGCAATTAGTTATGAATTTATGACTTGAGGAGAGTACACAATTAATTATTCGATTTTCACCTAGGCAGATAAATAGTTTACGTCCATCAAATATGAGTCAATTATAATCCAAATACAATAATCCCTCTGTTTTAAAAAGTTTTAAACTATTATTTCCTCTACCAAAAATCTGAGAAATACACTATTGAGATGAGACAAACATAAAAAATCGGTGAGAGTATATAAACATAAGTATTAGGTTAGCCACCTTTGTAAAGTTTTTTCATATCCTACACAGCAAGTACAATTGTAAATCTTTTGCAAACCTGTAATACGTCTAATTCATTTCTTAGAAATTTCTTCAACAACTTCGTTCGACAACCACCCCAAAATATCCTCATTTTTTTGGCCTCTCATTTTTTACGGGTTTTGTGTTTTTTCGAAGTTTTGTGACGGGTTCCCTAACCAAGAAATACGTGACCTATCATAAATAGGTAACAAGGTAAAGACCTTCATTGTTTTATGAATTTGAAAACAAATGATGCAAGTAACATTCGTATTGTCATTACCAAACTACACTTCCAATGTTACGTTCTTACCAATATTCTATTGTAAAAATATTCTTTCATAACTCTGTGACATGTCACGGGTGTCACACTAATCTTCTTTTTCAAAGTTGTATGTCGAGTTATCTTAAACTACATATGCGTAACTTAATGCCAACATGTTCCAAGGTAATAAACACCTTTTGTTATATAAATCTTTTTATTAAATGTCGATAATAACAATTGTGTTGTCATTACCGATCTGCATCGAATATGTTGCAGCATTACTAACTTCTAATCACTTTTTTTTTAAAAAAATCACAACCCCGTGACGTGTCACGGGTATTACACTAGTTAAGATTTATAAACTTATATTTCTCCGTTCAAGTCCAAGTTACCCATATTCGTTTTTCGGAAGTTCAAGTCCAAGCTTACCATTTCCATTTTACTCATTATTTTAATATTAAACAAATACTTTAAACCTTACCTATTATATTTAAAAAATGTCATTATTTACATTACATTTAATAATAAACAAATAATTAACTTTTACACATTTGTATCTTTAATAATAAACAATCGGTTTCTTAAAATTTGTGATAAAGCAAATGGGTAACTTCGACTTGAACGGAGGGAGTATTACTATTCTCTTATTGATCATGAAAAAATAAACAAAAATATACGTATATTTCATTACATTACTAATTTCTCTCAATTGGTTTTAAGTTTCAATTTTATTTCTCAAGTTAAAAGTTATGACAGAAATGTTAAAATAAATACTAGTACCACGTAATACATAAAAAATACATCAACAATTGAAATATATTGTGCAAGTATGCACGAGACTATACTAGTATTTTATTATTAGTTGTCCCTTGAAATAACTATTTCGTTTTGTACCTGTGCTTACCTTTTTATTATAGATTGTGATCATTTTTATTAGCATATAGAATACTGAGTATTTAATACTTTCTATCAAACGTAAATATTTTATTAGGTTTGGTATTATTATCATTATACTCAGGGCCGGTTCTGAGGATAGTTTGGAGGAGCGGTGGCCTAGGGCCCAATATTGAAAGGGGTCCAATGTGAAAGAGAAAAAATATGAAGTGCGGAGTAATATATACTCCGCATATATTTTAAACGTGTAAACTACCTAATAAATTGAGGTGACTCAATTAATAGAGCGGGCTTTGATGTTTGATGAATACAAGGGACGAATACAAAAAATTTCTATATTATCAAATTTATATTAGACACCTAAGAAATTTTTTAAAAAAATAAAAAAGTTGAGTCATTGCAAAGTTTGCTACCCCTTCGATGTTAAATGATTGTCTCATTTCAATGTAATACTTATCGCATATATTACCCAAATTGAACAATAATTTAAAACTTGATGCAATAATTTATTAAGCATAATACAAGAATATATTGATCGCAGTATAAAAATATATTAATCCCAATACAAAGATATATTGATTTAACCTTAGGAACGAGTACAATATTGTACTCAATATAAAAATATATTTCGCAAAAAAAAAATATAACAAATTTTAAACTGTAGTTTTGTTTTTCGCCATAGTATTCGGGAGAAAAAAATGAAGTGTGCGCCACCGATTTTATTTTGTTTCGACGTTCTAATCCGGTTCTTGATTTGTTTGCAGCCTAACAGACCGGATGAGTTGGACTGGATCGAGCAAGTCAGGGGACGTGTCATCTACTGGGACGGGACACGTGTCCTAGGGATGCTCGCCATGTCACGTGCAATAGCGATAACTACCTCAAACCGTACGTGATCCCTGACCCGGAAATCCAATCACGGATCGGACTCCGGCCGACAAGTGTTTAATCATAGGGAGCCACGGTCTATGGGACGTGGTATCGAATGAGACGGCGGCGTCGGTGGCGAGGATGTATTTGATCAACACATCCAAACCATCATCGTCGCCGCTGCAGTCTCCCGGAAACGACGCCGTTGTGGACGCCGGACGAGAGAGTTCGGATAAGGCGTGCTCCGACGCCTCGATTTTGCTGACGAAGTTGGCTTTGGCGAGGCATAGTGCTGATAATGTTAGTGTTGTCGTAGTTGATTTAAGAAGATCAATTCGATAACATTTTGTAATTAATTCGAGTATAATTAATTAATTAATTAATAATTAATAGATAATTAGTATCGTATTATACTATTATAGCGCTAATTAAATGGGATTAATAATAAAATAACTAGTTTTGTTGCCCGCAATATATTCGCGGACCTGTTTAAATAATACAATTTTTTTTTATTTAAGAAAAAAAGACATGCATATAATTATCGATGATTAACATCCTTATAAAAATATAATTTTAACCTTATATAAAATTGTCGTTGTTTTATGCACTCGTATGCAAAAACCTATGTGCATGACGAACTATAATTCGCGTGTTTTGTTCTGAATAAATTATTAACATTATTTATGGAGTGCTGTTTTTCGTCGTCGACATTTCAGCCACGTCGTCGGCGCTTTTTAATGTAAAAGACGATCTTGTCCTTGCCTTAATTAAATTAGTTAACTAATGTAATTTTAGAAGTTAGATTAGTTATTGAAACTCGTTAATGAAGCGGTTTTTAATTTTTCAAACCGTTACATTATTATCTTATCCTTATTATATATTCACTCAAACTCCACTCACCATATTTAATTTTATTTTCTCTCAATTAAAAAAAAGCGTCTTTTCTTTAGAGAAACCCGACTTTTCTAGAAACCCGACTTTTCTAGAAATTAGGTTGTCGGCGCTTTTTAATGTGAAAAGACAACAACGTCCTTTCCTAATTACATTCAAGTTTAATCATGTTAATGAAACTCAATAATGAAACGGTTTTTTTTTTTGAAAACCGTCATTTTATTATGTTACGGATTATGTTATATTATATATCCTCCCCACCCACAACAACACTAATATTATTAATAATATTAAAATTGTATTAATATGCGATTTTATGGGGTTTTTAAATCAAATATAGATAATATTTTAGTAAGGTTTATCAATAATATTTAATTGGTTCAATGGTAAAGAGGTTCATTTTTGTTCGGGAGGTTGTGGGTTCGAGCCTTGGTAATGGGGCCTGTTGGACGTGAGTTTTGGGCGCCCAAAACCGACGCCCAGCAGGCCCCATAGGCGTCAGTACGTTTTGGATGTCCGGCATATTTTTCGTGTCCTTTTTTAATAAATTTTCGTGCGGAAATCAACGATCGGGACGTATAAAATCGAATACGTCAAACCGTAACAACTAAAATCGAATACGTCAAACCGTAACAACTAAAATCGAATACGTCAAACCGTAACAACTAAAATCGAATATGTCAAACCGTAACAACTAAAATCGAATAATTCATTGATTACTTAACCACTTACTAGCTATGGGGAGATTAAACTATCAACCTAATCACAATTTTAATGAAATTAATCGACCTAAATAAAATCATTTACAAAATATAAAAATTCCCGAGCTTTATTGAGACACGTGTCTCAAAAACCGTCAAAAATTATCGAAACCGTAATCTTAAAGTAGTCGGGAAATATTAATTAGATTAATTAAGTAAAATAATTAATATTATTAATCATAATTAAAGAAGGACAAAAGAGTAAATTTACGTATAAAGCGCCGACGACGTGGCTGAAATGCCGACGACGAAATGTAGTAGGGTATTTATGTGAGTTTTAATCGTAATACTTCCAAATTCAATACAATATTATCTCAACGTATACTGTTATAAACGTATGAAATCTAATGGAAGAGAGTATTGATAACATTGTAGTCCCATGATGTCATGTTATCTACATCTTTATGTAACAATAAAATAGAGTAATAAATTATGATTCCTAAGTTTTAATTTTCTAGTTAAGAACAATAATCTAATAACATTTTACTGTTATAAATTATGTAGTAACATATAATGACAATTTACGCCACCTAAAATCCCAAATCTATATGAAAATTGTGTATTTATATTTCTAATATCATAGCCTAAGACTACATTACCTTTATAAATTTGCAAATATTAGATGAACATAATCTTTAGTGTACTTATTCAAAGTACCTTTAATTTGCAACACTTATGGTTTATGGGAAAAATATTAATTATGTAAATCTTAGTATTACAACTCTTAAATCTAAATCTAAAAATATTTTATGATTTCACTCATATTTTTTATAATCTATAAAATGATAAATAATAAACCATACCGGCCCAAAAAAACACCAATGGAACGAAATAAAAACGTAAACAAAATATTGATAGATAATTTGCAATAACCAATTAACATGTAAGAATTTTATTAATAAGATGTCTCATTTGTTAAAATAGTATGATATTAAAGTTGTGTAATCAAAATTATTAGCATAACTTATATAAAAAATTCTTTGGAAAAATGTAAAAAAAATGATAATATGTAATTACTTTCTATTAATTACTAATTTAATACTAATAAAAACACACAAGCTACACATTAAATTACATTTTAACACATAAGCTACATAATAAAAGCACATAAGATAGATGTAGTGCCACTTGTCAATAGATTGTAAAAGGTAATAGTTTGGAATGACTTTTTATGTTTTTATATAGATAAGATAGATGTAGTGTCACTTGTCAATCAATATATATTAATAAAGCAGGAACTTTCCGAGCGATTTGATTGGTCGAAATTTTTTAATATTATTTTTAATATATTTAGAATTAAAGTTTACTTATTATTTTATTTAATTAAAGTTTAGGTTGAATGGGTTTACATAGTTTAATAATAGTAATAATATGTTTGATTATAATAATAGGAGTATAATATACCGTCATAGGGTCGGATACTACATAGATATCGTACTAACAACATCACTAATAATATTGATTTTACGGTTCTTTTTTTTTTGGTACGATAATTTTACGGTTCTAATGTTACTCTTACTTCCAATATTATTCCAACAAATATTACACACTATCTCAAAAATAAGCTTCTCTTCTAATTACAATACACACTTCTAATTTAGTTATGTTTAGGATTTGTTTTAGTTATATATAAGGTTAATAAGGCGGTAACAAATAAATATATCCATCAAAGTGCTAGCAATCAATATAAGATTTATCGTTAATATCAAAAATTGTGGAAGGCTCTATATACAAAAAAAATAATTCTACCCTATTTAAGACTCTAAAAATTATCACTATATAAACCGACGATTATCACCTCATAAGGCAACAAAAATTGGACCGCGGCAGCGTGAAACGCGTAGTCAATTCTGTTTGATAATTGTTTTAATATTTATTTATTTATCTCGAAAAATATAAAATTAAAATTTTGATTTTTTAAATATTATTAATAATAATTATTACAATTTTAATATATTTTTTAATTTAAATAAAGAATATATAGAAATTTGTGTGAGCTTATGAAATTTTATACTATATCATAAATAAGAGAAATCATTCGTTTTAGATATTAACGATAAATCTTTTGAGTCTTATAACAACTTTTAAGTCTTAAGGCTATAAATTGAAGTAAAATTATCGCACATCAAATAATTATACTAATAAGATGATGAAATTCTATTATATAAATAAAAGGAATCATCCGTCAAGCAGAAATCTTTTGAATTTTAAAAAGACTTCAAGTAAAATTATCACTATATAAACCTCACATCGAGAAATTATGATGAGGTGATGAAATTCTATATCATAAATAAAAGAAATCAATCACCCTTAGATATCATTATATCAATTAAAAAAATTCTGAGAATAACAAAACGTACTACTTATTATTATACTTCGTACAGGATACTTGAAAAGTTTCTTAATTTTTTTTTCAATGTAAATAATTATAATAATTTTTTTATCAACATCACTAACAAGCGGCTCATGTATTCAATCACCCTTAGATATCATTATATCAATTAGTAATATTTGACTATAATTTATTACTAATAGCATGATTCAAGAGTTTTATTTTTTTTTTTAACAAAGTGAGGTAACGTAAGCAGGGCCAGTTCTGACTATTTAGGGGCCCTAGGCGAAATAATAGAACGGGGCCCCTTTAAAAATAATCGTAATCGTTATTTTTATTATTTTCGTTGATATCATCCTCACACTTGCATTTGGGCCATAATTTTCATTAACTACGTTTCTAACAACAAATATTTCAATAATTTCTTGTTATTATGATTTCATTACATCTATGGCATTGCAATGCAATTCTAGGTAGCATGGTTTGCACGTTAACGTACAAATGATTCAGGCCGTCCAATGATATTGTGAGTATGATGACTCATAGATAGTGTATAAACTTAAAATCCTTGAAATTAATGACTCATAAATAATTCATTATTCGATATTGTTTTTTTTAAATAGTTTTAATACGATCATTGATACTCCCTCCGATTTTTTATTATCTTCCCTATTTTCTTATTGGGCTGAAACACCCTTTCTTCCGTATTTCCATTTTAGGCCATGAATATGTGGTCTAGAATCACCCTTACATTTCTCTCTCTTCCTTCTTTTATTTTGAACCACACATTCCTACACCCTTATTTTCTTCCCCAAAACCAAAGGGGAAGATAATAAAAAATCGGAGGGAGTATATTGGTATAAATAAAATGATAGCAACAAGAATCCTTAGTTTTTTTTTTTTTTAAAAGTCATTACTTTAAAGTACTCCTAAATAGATAAAAATCATTACAATAAAAAGAAACCGAAATGATAAAGACCCATTAAATAAGGAAAAATAAAGAGTCTTAAAAAAACTAAGATAATTGATTGGGACCTTATTAAATAAGGAAAAGTAAAGAGTAATAAGAAAAATGATAGCAACAAGAATCCTTAATTTAGAATTCCAAAAAAATTACTCTGTAGTTACTTTAAATCATACTACTTTTTTATACGGCAAAAAAATTATCACGATAAAAAAAACTAAGATGATAAAGACCCATGATAAAGACCCACTAAGATGATAAAGACCCATGATAAAAAAAGTCATAAAAAAAAGAAACTAAGTAAGGTAATTGCATTAAATAAGGAAAGATAAGAGTCATAAAAAGAATTACTTCATAAGTAAAAAAAATTGATTGGGGCCCCATTAAATAAGGAAAAATAAAGAGTAATAACAAAAAAACTACAGAATCCTTGGGGCAAGGCTCGAACCAGGGACATCACCGCCCTACTGGACTTTAGATATGTTGGTTAACCAACCCACCAAAGCAAATCTACTATTACTTTTAATAGCTAAATTGTTACTCCCTCTGTTTCTTTGATATCTTCCACATTTTCTTTTTCAACCATTTCTTTGATTTCTTCCACTTTCCTTTTTTTTTATCACACTTCTTTCTTATCTAGGTGACCCACTTACTTTACTCTCTCTACTTTTACTTATTTTATTGTTTTTCTTAAGAAATGTGCCACTTTTAAGGTGGAAGAAATCATAGAAACGGAGGGAGTATTATAGTTGTATCAATCAGACTTTTCCCTCTCTTCGGGCCCCTTCCAAGCATGGGCCCTGGGCCGCCGCCCCACCAAACAGGGCTCAGGGCCGGCCCTGAACGTAAGAGAATTTTATATTTGACAATTTACAGAAATTGTCTCAAAGTCTTTGCACAATCTTATGTGTACTTAGTTAATCATATGAGCAATATTTTAGGGTGTTGCTCTTCGCAGTACGCGTTTTACTCGACGCAGTACGATGTTTCCAATTTTGCCCCTTTCATTTCCCCTTCCTCAAATTCCATCTTTTCTTTTCCATCTTTCTTCTCCTCTTCCAGTACATTATTTTTTACTTTAATGCAGTATATTATTTTTTACTTTTACACAGTACATTATTTTTTTACCTGCAGTTCATATTTTTTTAACTTTGGTGCATTGCATATTTATTATTTTTTGACGCAACTTTTTTTTGTAACTGCGGTACATTTTTTTCTCAATTTTGACGCAATACATATATTTTAACTTTGATCAAGGATATTTTTCAATTTGTTGAAACAACACGTTTTTTTTTAAAATTCCAACCGTACTACGGAAGTAAAAAATAAGGTCGGAAAGAAAAAGAAACAAGAAAAAAAATCTATAATCTAACACGTATCCATAATCATGATATGTATGTTTAGAATTGGAGGAAATCGATGATAATTGAAAAAAATTGGACGATTTTTAGAATCCTAATTTCAATAATTAGGGAAGGGAATCGATGATAATTGAAAAAAATTGGACGATTTATAGAACCTTAATTTCAATAATTAGGGATTGAAGGGAATCGATGATAATTGAAAAAATTGGACGATTTTTAGAACCCTAATTTCAATAATTGGGGATTGAAGGGAATCGATGATAATTGAAAAAAAACTGGACGATTTATAGAACCCTAATTTCAATAAATAGGGATTGAAGGGAATCGATGATAATTGAAAAAATTGGACGATTTATAGAACCCTAATTTCAATAATTAGGGATTGAAGGGAATCGATGATAATTGAAAAAATTGAACGATTTCTAGAACCTTAATTTCAATAATTGGGGATAAATTATAATTCATACCTGTTTTTCGATCAAACTTGTATCCATAATCTTATCAATTTGTTAGATTGAATGAGGTCATGTAGTTAGAAATTAGAATTGAAATGAATCGATGATAATTAGAATACAATAGAGAGGGTTGAGAGTAATAGGAATCCTTCTGTTAGAATACAATAGAGAGGGTTGAGAGTAATAGGAATCCTTCTGTTTTTTTAGTGAAGGGCATATAATGAAAAAATATGCGTAAAAAGTACTGCGTCGAGTAAAATTGGTACTGCGAAGAGTAACTCCGATATTTTAATCCCCTATTAGGTTAATTATTTATGCATTTATTGTGTACAAAATAAACACGTCATTTTATATTATCATGAAATTTAATTACTCATATAGCTATATATCCACTCTACATACAATATGTTTTAGAATTATCTATGTCAAATTGGATCTCTTACTTTACATTGATACGTAAATATTATTTGTCATTTTATTTATTAGTTATTACATTTATAATAATAATAATAATAATAATACATAGATAATATTGTTGAATGCAAAACTTATAGAGTAACAAATAAATATTCCATATAAATATAAATGAATAATGGTACGAATATGTAGTTGAAGATGTACTTGTGTGAGAGAATGAGAGATACTTTAATTAATCTTTCTAACTATAATGTACGCCTATAATTTAATTTGACATTTATCACAAATAATATCTACCTAGAAATACATTCACATATATGGATAATATTCGTTTACTATTATGCATAATAACTCGATGTCATTATCAACGTCATTAAAAATCGGCCCGTGCATCGCACGGGCTTTTCAACTAGTAAATTGTAAAGGGTAATATTTTGAAATGACTTTTTATGTTTTTATATAGATTATAAACTATTTAAGTTTTGTTTTCCCCAATTGTTTTCATTTGGGGTAAAGAGATGATAAATCTCATGATGATGTATTCATATTAATGGTATTGTTATCGATGTAATGGTATTAGACTATTAGTAATAGTAATACCACGATAATTGGTTTAATTGTATGAAAAAAATCGTTGGAGATTATCTGTTTTACGAACAATTTTATATAATATCGTTTTTTGTTTTATGTCCTTTTATCATTTTCGTTCAAGAAAATCTTTCGTTTTAATCACTACGGTTTAAGTTGATCTCTTCTCAAGGATTATTTTTCATATTACGGACTACTTTTTTTCATATCACAATATGTTTCCATCTCTATTCTAATAGTCTAATACTCCCGTACATTGTATCGTCTTTTCTAATTATCGTGATTCGTTTGGTAATAGCTAATCCATATTAGTCTCCTTACAAAGATCTTTATCTTTCATAATTAATATTGGAGGAAAGATTCGAACCTGAAATCTATTATCCAGAATACATAGTGTTAAGTTTTAACCACTAGACTGAAACATCATCGATAACATTTGAAACATTAAACTAACCCATTTCATTTGACAATGGTTATTGCTATGATTTAGGATTATGTTATATTGTTATAAGTACTCTTCCCTTATCAGCTGTTATGCAGTGTGTATACATCATTTTCACAGGGAAGGGAGCAGACAGACAGACAGATCTGGAAGTGGAACTATGTTACAACAAACCTGCTAACTACTCTATGCTACAAGAATGATTCTACCACTGATACTGCTGCTTACTGCTTCTCAGATCAATACCGGAAATATAAGTATATAAAAAGAGTTTACAGATGCAAGAGGTTTGAAATCAAGTTCCAGCCCATCCACTTCTTTTCACACGGGGATCTGAAGTTCAACTCAAACATCTCTCTCGTTATTTGCTCCCCCGATTCACAGAACCCCACTAGTTTTCCGACTATCTCTGCGCTCTCTTGGATGTGCTGCAAGTCATGTGGGTCCGTCCACAGTTTATTAACCAAATGCAATCTCCTTTGTTTACCCTCTGCTGGAATTTCCCATTTTCTGTACAGCATCTCCCTTTCGTCTGCCTCCAGTTTCGAGCTCACCCTCTTCGCCAAGTATTCCCGTTCTTGTTTCAGCGCCTTAATACTGCATTTTTTAATCGGTTACTAACAGACAGATTACTTGATGAACGTGAGCGAGATGTATATGTTGTTGTATAGTAGTATACATTACCTTGATGCAACATAGCTGGCGGGTTCATCACTGAGTAGCGCAGGGCTTGCATTTCCGAGATCCGACAAGTGTTGTTCTAACCATGTCAGCCTTCTGAGCTCAACTTCCATGTACATTTGATCAGCAGGATCCCCCTTGAATAACAGATAAAATTGGGAGCGGTGAACTAGAGAGACGTGGCACAAATGCCATAGCATCACTATTTGCCTTCTTTGTTCCTTAAACATTAGCATCCAAGACAATGGAGATTCATCTACTGCCTCCTCTACACTTGCCCTTGCCTCGCTACCTTCCATTTCCAGTACCTGCTTTTCCACACAAAAACACCCGCGTGCAGACGTTAATAAACCCATCTTCAGGATCCAACCCAACAGCATTTCTTGCATATGATGCATAGACAGACGTTAATAAACACTCGTGATTGAACGAAGGGAATGAGAGACAGGAAAAGTTTAACTGAGTAATAGTTGTAACCTGACAAACCAGAAGTTGCTTTTGATACTGAAGCTTGGCAACTCTTTCCTTCAGTTCACTTACGTAAGCTCTGATATTACGAGCACTCTCCTCGAGTGCATTATTAAACTTCTGCTGCATTTTCTTTACATTAAATGAGGATTTCTCTCGAGCAGGAGTATTTTCCCTAGAGGAAATTGAACTCGCGATAGGTACATCACTGCTTTGCGCTGAACTCTTGTGTTCTGTAATTGTATTCCCAATTGAAGAAAGGGGAGAACACGGTGCCCTTATAAAGTTCGACATGTTTGGACTGTTACTAAGATTGAAGGGGACCCCTTTCTTCCTCTTAGAATGTGTCTTTGACTGTCGGCCATCCTCACTGTTCGCAAACGTGGAAACCAGTCTATCAACAGAATTCTGGACATTCTCGAGCTTCTTTTCTAAGGTTTCAATTGTTTGCCCTTGTGTATCCAGTCGTTCAATTTCGTCCTTCAAATTTGCTCCATCTCTCAAAACAATGTCTTCGGGTATAGAATTTAATACTTGCATGTTTTTAATCTCGGAAAGTAGTTTTGCAACATTTTCAGCTGCATCTTGTGTCCCCAGCCTGTTACAAGCAACTTCCTTTTGAAGAACATCAAGAGCTTTATTTGCTTCTTCGCCAAGCTGTCTTTGAAGCAATTCAAGTTTACGGATTTCTTGCACCAAAAGTGTGGGGTCAGTGGAAGTAACCGATTGCCTAAGCAGTGACTGTCTTCTGGTTTTATTTTTCTCCGGTGTTTCAGTAGCTTTGCCTGAGATAGAGTCCATCGTATAATCGAGACACTTTCTTACTTGATGAGATGGGCTGGATTTATTTTCTCCCTACAATGTTATGTTGGGTAAGTAAAAGAACAGGAATTCAATCGAAAGCGAATGAAACTGAAGACCAAGATGCTCATTGATTGATTACCCTTGGTTCCTTGCGAGCACTTCTTTCCAGCTCAAGCTGCGATTGTGCAAGATCTCTTTGGCGTTTGAGCTCGTTCATTTCTCTCTCCAGCTACAAATGTTGATAAACCTTAATTAGTCAATGCTTACAAAGATACAACACCCTAGAGTAGAAGGGGCATAATGATTTCCTCACAGTGACCAAAATCAGTGGAGCTACTGAGAAGCATACCGTCAGTATTTTCTTGTTTTTCTCAACCAGCAATGCACTTAAAGAGGATGATGGCCGCACAGGTTCGGGACTCCGTAGCTCTGCTTCTAATCTCGCAACTTCTTGTTGTAAATGCTTCACTAACTGTTGATCTGAAACAACCTGTCACAGAAGACCATTTGCAATTTAGATAAAGCCCTAAGGATATAAAAGCACGAGGCAGTGTACAGAGAACACCAATACATGCTGCTGACATTAAGATGATAAGTTGTACTTTCTGAAAATAGTAAGCTCTACTATAGGTGAATATCGTACCACATTCACTCGAGCAGTGTTTGTAACTTCCTTTGCGCTAGTTGCAAACAGTAGTGTATTGCGGGATTGTTCGACATGACTCAACGCAGGACTGAGAGTACAGATAATCGCAGTGCGTGCATTTCCCCCTAATGAGGTCTGCAATATACGTGTGAGCTTTGATTCTCTGTAAGGTATATGGCTAGTTCTTTTGCCACCGCTGCATCAAAAAAGAGAGAACGAAATAAAAAAACCAGTCAGTGCACTTGCCAACAAAAATATACAATGATAGTTTGATAGTCACGAGCGCTTAGATCAACTAACAAATGGTTGTTCTAAATTAACCAAAGGTCTTGAGTTTGAGCCCGAGCCCTGGCAGTGTAAAAACTCGTGAAGAGGGGCTTTAGACCAAAAAAGAAGACAAAAATACGCATTGATAAACTACATCACCAGTACAATTATGAATCTCAACTCTCAAGCTTGATGATAGAGAATATCCCTTTTCAATGACGCGAATCATATAGAATAATGGAAACACCAACCTCAGTTTTCTAATGACTTGTGTGAGTGTCAACAAACTGCGATTGATATGACTTCCTTCCTTCAATCTTAGACCAGCACTCTTCGTTTGAGAGGCACGCTCACTCCCAGCTAGGTCAACAAGATTCTGCAATATTTCATGTCTTCAATTAAACATG
The DNA here is from genome assembly GCA_958450325.1 of Agrostemma githago. NCBI lineage: Eukaryota > Viridiplantae > Streptophyta > Magnoliopsida > Caryophyllales > Caryophyllaceae > Agrostemma > Agrostemma githago. Next base: position 73,668,076 of record OY288243.1, on the reverse strand, counting down.
TTTTAGCTTCTGCAACTTAAATTAGGAAGAAAGGGGGGGAGAAGTACCAGGCTTGCAATGAAGGACTTTACACGACCTGAATTTTCCTTAAGATGGCTCTCAACGGTCTGCATCAAGAAAACGTAAGGACAGAAGATTGGATCAGGACGTTATTTGATCAACTTACAGACAGTATGAAATAGAGTGAGTAATCCAAGAGTAGAATGTGTGGAAGACGTTTAGCGTCTTAGCACAGTACCTTGTTACTTTACTGCCTCTTTACAGCGCAAAATAAGTTACTTTCCATTTTCCAAAACTTACAACTTTAACAACTCCAGACAAGAACATAACATAATATAACTTCAGGCCAGGTATGATTCCTACTGAATAAACTCCAGATGTGAATATTACCAGTCTTACTATCTGATGTGATCGCGAACTTTTATCATTCAAAGCAGTTTCTCCTACTTGTCTTTGAGCTGAAAAGGATAAGAGGTGTGCACACAAACACACATTAGTTATGTTAACGTCCAAAAAGCTAGGTACAATGTGACAAAAGATGTAGATTTTGAAGCATACAAAAGGGCTACCATTCCTAAAAAGCACGATACACACCTTCGCAGACACTGATTAGGTACTTCAAATGCTGGCTATCTTTTACGACTTCTTCAACAAGCTTCTCGACAATGGTTCCTTTCTGCAGCCGTAATTTCATCTCTTATTTTGATTCAGACAGCCTAAGATAACATATTGCTTACTTGTATAATTGCATCAATAAATACCTCTCGGTCATCTAAAAGCCGAAGAGGGCCAGAACCACGGTTCAAAAGATCTATTACAGTCTCATTATAGATCTCCAATGCTGAAATTTTTAACGCAAATTCCCTTTGCGGATTCTGCAGACAAAACATAACAGAGAAAACATAAGCATCCCAAACCAATGTACATCACTTAGGTCATCATACCCTGCTACAAGTCGACCAAGGAACCATTTACACAGTCCTGCGTCCATCCCAATTTCATTGTTTTCTTGGATTGGTGCTAGGAAATTGTTTCATGAAATTCTGTTTTCGCACCACTATATATAATCCTTCAGTATGAACATAGAAGCTTACATTTCTCATATGCTCATAGATGTCCTCGATTGCAAGCTCGGTAATCCCTCTCATAGTAAATGTTTTACCACTGCTAGTCTGCCCATAAGCAAATATTGTTGCTGCAAGAATAGCAACTCAAATGAATTTTTCGACATTTTATACATAATAACAGATAGCTCCACCATAGAAAAGGTAACATAATCTATCATCCAGTCAAGGCATTAGTTTACCATTGATTCCTGTTAGAGCAGATAGAGCAACATCCTTTGCTCCTTCTCTATACACATTGGTTGTTCCACAACTTTGACCAAAAACTCTATCTGCCTCGAAACAACAGTTCACAAGTCAAGCTAACAATCCGAGTAAACTTACACCATTAACTCATATCTCTACCAAACATGTACGTAGGAGCCATACCAAAAGTAAATGACGAAGAGGGCTTGTCGTCATTTGGATTCTTGAACACAACAGTATGATCATCAGGACATTCCCATGAAATCAAATCATAAGCAGCCAATTCCCTTGTATTCAATGGCCTAACTCGAACCGTCACCAATATTTTCTCCTCCCGGACCCTGGTTCCACCCGGAGTAGTCGTGTTGATTGTACGGATCTTAGCCAACGGGGTAACAGGCTCCCTTATCGTCATCTTCCAAACTCCGATACCACTGCATAAATCCAAGCATTTTGACACAGCACACATGATATTGATCATCACATGATTAGGAACAAGAAACAAGATTATATTCAATGAAATTAATTACGGTTTTCTAACCTACTAATTAAAACAAGATTCACCCTAATATTATCACGGAAAATTGAAAAATTAATTCGTATTTACCGTACTTAGATAACATTGTGAATTTTGTGTGCCCAGAATCGAATTAATTAAACCCATATTCAAGAAGTACCCTACATATATACATCATACTTGATCCTTAGTGAAACTAATTGAACTGAAACTCCATTAACTTTTAATAGACATTCAATCTTTGACTAATCATTTCGTCCCGCAATTCCTACACAACCAGCCAAAAGTTACAACTTTTATGCTCAATGATGAAATGGGTCAACACAGTGAAAGGTTAAACTGATTTGAGTCATTCTAACATCAAAGATTCAATCTTTCATCAATGTTAAAAGGTCAAAATCAATGAACATAGGTTTAACGAAAGTATTATCACTCCCGATCGTTCATTTGTTTGACTTTGATTGATATATAAACCGTAAACAAATTAGCATAAACCAAGAATCTAACTTAAACCCGAAAAGGAGAAAAAACGAATATCTGATAGATAAATGTTGCTAAATTTGGAATAGTAGAAAAATTACCTTACTAAAATGGAAAATGCGTGGTAATTTACTTTTGAGGTTCTATACTGTATCTTGCAAGTATGAATCAAAGTAACATCCCCAAAATAATACTGTAATAATAATAAAATAAAATAAAAATAAAATCTTGGTATATATTGGTAGCACCTTAAAGAATGAAGCAGAAGCAAGAGTGAGAGGGAAATAGAGGAAATACGAAAAAGGGTTGATATGGTGAATTAGAGATGGAAAGAAAATGTTGAGGAAATTAAAGTGATAGAGACGAAGTTAACGGCTACTTTGTACGGGGTACTAGCTACTTTAAATTTGTCTTTGGCGGTGTGACTGTTGCGATGCGGTTACGTCGAGTCAACAAATGCAAACGCCCAAACAAAAAGGAATTACTAGTGGAACAACCTTTTTTTGTGAAACGGAACGACAAAATGTCATAAACGACGGAAACAGTATGTAAGAAATTGGCAAAAAATAAACAAAATGAGACTAGAAAACAAACAAAATGAGAGACTAAAGAGGATCTATGAGCGAGTAAACACTACAACAAGTCAGTCCTAACTAAGTAACGAAGAAAATGAAGAATGATCCATATTTTCAAATCTTTAACTCTTGTAAATGTATCAAAACTCAAAAGGAACAAATCTACTAGTTTAATACCCGTGATAAATGTAGGGTTACAACTCTTAAACCAAGGACCTGTTACGAGTATTAACCGAAAAGACAAAAGTAGAGGGATAACAATTATACCTTATTTGCAGCGGAACAGCGTATTAATAAGAAGTATAATAAACCCAGAAATATATATAATCTCCACGGACGGAATAAATAATCTCCACGGACAGAATAAATAATTCCCACAGACAGAATAAAGCACCCCAAACGTGATGCCTCTTTTGGTATCCACACGAGTACGGAACTGCGACGTATATGCTAGTATAAAGGTATGTGAGACCGTCTCACAACTTCTCTATATCTTTCTTATAACTCCTTATAAGAAGAATACTCCGTATATATATTATGAGTCAATACTCTTAATTCCATATCTTGTTCATCATATGAACCTCCCAATATAGGAGATGAGAAGGTAGAATTAGGTTATTTCAATAACTCTAATTACCATAATTAGATTAGTAGTATAACTCTAATTACCATAACCCGACAATGCAGTTGGGTCCGTATTACTACTGACCCGATATATTTAATATATCGATATATATTAATAATATCCCGTACATATTGTGTGTGACCTAATGGGCCCACTTAAGACTACCAGACACGTAACTCATTTACATGTCAATCCGACATCGACCTCTAGCAAGGCATATCGGATACATAGACTTAAGCGGGTTAATCCGTAGGACAGTGGACATAACTCCTTCAGTCTCCCACTTGTACATGTCCTCTCACGAACAGCGTTAAGTCTCTTTGCTACTATTGTCTCCAATTGAGAATGAGGTAAGAAGAAGTGTCATCCTCACATGTCTCAATCTTTTACTCGAATCTTTGAGTTGACTTGTTAAAAGAGCAGATAGATGACAATCATCCTATCTGAGCGCGGCCACGGATTTGCACAAGTCACACTCTTCGAGTGGCCAAGAAACAATAAATTCCCTTCAATAAAGGAAGAGCAAATCCCCTCTTGTCTAACCAAATACTATCACATGATCCATGCATGCCCAATAATCATCCATAGCCCCCTTTCATAGCTGACGAGGAATAGTATCAAAGCATACACATCACATGTACAGGATAGTCAAAGACTCAGGTCGAAAGACCGTACAAGTTCATAACTTGCAAAGAACTTTACTGACACTAAGCGAAATCTTAGTAAAATCCTTTTCGGCGGGTCTGTCTAATGCATGTTCTTAACATACACCCGTGTGCCTGGTTTAGTATCTCAATACCTATGACTCAAGTAACTTAGTCATCAACCAACTCACACACTAGTCATTTAAGGGTATTTAAATGTCCCAACACAATACCCTGACTAGAGACAAAATAATTACATCATCCAAATAGAGTTCCAAGACTAAGTCACGTACTTAGTAATCTATTTCATCAATGTAAATTATTTAGGGACAAAACTTGGTTACATTAACCAAATGACAATATGTCATACATATATCAATTATCGAAATAACTCCCACTAAACCAAACACCTCTAAAAGTACTAAGACCATTATTCGCTCATGCGTCTTATACCGATCATAACCAATATGATCTTTATGTAGAAGAGGTTTCGGGACATACAACATTTGTATCGGTTATTTACAAGCATATGATCAATCTACCTTCTCTCAATTAAGGCAAACTGTTAGTTTCATAAGCAACAAATTGCTTCATAAACTTTAAAGTTGAGTGTGTGCTTAATTCGTAATCAAACGTCTATTTGCTTCAAAAGCAATAGAACCCTAACTTTAGTTATAATACTAGTCACAAAGTTGTCATTTGGAACCGTTCCAACACACAACTTCTCATCCAAAACAAAATTTACTGAGATTACAATCTCACGTCATCTTTGTCTATTTGGAAATATGAATCGTTGTAACTTGTTTACAATAATTCGCTTATCACATCATGCAGATCTCTTAAATAATTCCTCTTTTTGCTTCTTAAGCGCAAAGGAACCATTCTTAGATAGCATTCTAGTGACACTCACCAGATTAGTATTTACTCGTCACACGAGCACAAAATAAACACATTCCTTGCAAAGCAATCAAATGTCGTTTAGTTAGAGAAGTATGTCACTTACATACCAAATCATAACGATAAATGCACTCCAACTAGCCTCTTGTACACACTGTCTTTCTTCGTCTCAAAGGAAAACAAACATCTTTGAATTACCACATTAAGAACGAAGATACTACTCCATAATACTTGCTCCAATCAAATTGGATCATTCACATTTGTCTAGCCATTCTGATAATATGAAATTCATATGATGTGTCTCATACACCATCTTGTACATTTCTTTTCAAGAAATATATTTCACATACATTTGTCAAAACTCATCATATGAGTGATGACATTCAAAATGCTAAATCAATCTTAATAGACTTAAGCATAATGTTGTAAAAAGATTTTTCCATAGTCATTACTATGAAATCAATCCTTAACTACCAACTATGCTTCATATATACTCTTATATCAATCTACATCGTCTTTACATTGAAGACTATTCTTCACTATAAGACTCATTTAACCAAAGTCTATACTTGGTAGTTATGGTATATAGAATCTATTAGATTTTATGTGACTTTTGGAGTCCTTGCCCATTATTGTTTCATCATAGGTCAAACCTATGTAGGGTAATATTTTACAGCTAAGATGATCATGACATTTCATGGATGCATCAATATTCTCTTCAACAGTTGTAGAGAATTTCTGTTAATCTTGAACAATTCAAGGTCGATTCTACTCCCACTGTTTCTATCAGAAATCACATATTTTTAAAAGAAACATATCACTCCATGCAACAAAACAATTTTGTTCTTTGGATGGTTCGTAGATTTAACATAATAACCCTAATAAAACACATGTCATAATTCAGTCTAAGTTCTAGAAAATAATTTTCTTTAAACTTTAAGACTTGATAATTAAGAAAAGACTATTTTAGAACATTTCAATCCATATCTCATATGGTGTCTATTCTTCGACTTACATGGACAATCTCATCAACATTTGTACAAAGACTTTTATAGTGCATAACTTTCTAAAGCGTCAATAAAATCTGCATATGACTCATCATAGACCAAATCATATTAAATATGGTTCGATATAGTTTGAAACATTTTTCACTACTTCTAAGATGATCACAATCTTTTAGGGGCCGTTTGGTTTGAGGTATTCAGGAAAGGGAAAGGGAATCAAAGTTCCCGATTCCCTTTGTTGGTGTTTGTTTAGCCAATTCAATCATTCTCTTTCCCCTTCCCTTTCCCCCAAACTCCTCTAACTTCTTACCCCCACCCCCCAAGGTAATGGGATTCCCTTTCCCCAATCACCAACCTAGTCATCACCATCACCAACAACCGCCACAATCACCACCACCACCACTACGACCACCACCACCAAGGCCCACCTACCACCATTACGAACACCACCACACACTCGGGTCAGGTCAAATATGAGTCGAAGTTGGGTCAAAATAATTTTTGATGCCTTAATTTATCAATTAAAAAGAAAATGCATTTTTTAAAATTTATCATATTGTAGTAATTATTACTCCGTATATTTACCCTATTTACAATTAAAAAGGTGTAAAAATAATACTCCTTATATTACATGTATTTTATTATTAAAAGATACTACAATTTTTTTTTTTTTATAATTTAGATATTAATTTATTTATTTTATAATTTTTTTATTTTACATAAGTATAAATAATATAATGACACACCGCTAATGTTGAGGTTTGAGTGAAGATTAGGTGAAATTCATTTTCTTTCATTGAAACCAAACAACAACCTAAATTTGGGGTAATCTCATTCCTTTCCCTCTGTTTCCCTTTGTTGATTTCATTCCTTTTCCCTTTGATGAACCAAACGCCCCCTTAGTTCAATTCCTCCCTGTTTCAATCTTATCGAACAAAACCATACGTGTTACCCATTTTGCAACATTACTAGTTAAACTCACACATATCTGTATGTGCGTGGTCTAACAAGTCTAAGTACCCTCCCACTACAATTAATAGGAGTCACTTGTAATGTCATTTATCCATCTAAACAAAATCCATCTACCTCAGTTGATCCTTATCAATAAGGTTTATAATTTCATCATTATGAAACTTATTCTTATGTCTCTTGTCTCATGGATTAAGGACAATGCCATGATAGGTAAAACTTGAGTCTTAGGACTTGAATCCTTTTGGTCGTTATGTTATAAATAAAAGCATTCACTACTAGGAATGTAGAGCTCAACAATCATGTTAGCCTTACTGTACCTCATATTCATGCAAGGTATAGAGCAACAATTGTTCTACTTTTATTAAAACTTTTCATGCCCATACATGAAACATAATCAATGTCCTTGCTTATGACTAGTACAAGAATACCAATTATTCAATTCCAGTATTCAGCTTTATGGTAAAATTAAGTGATTTTCCTTTTATATATGAAATAACAACGTTTGTTCATTTCATCATAAAACACTTCACTTATATACCATTATTCCACCCTCTTCGAGCCATCACATCCACAATGTAATAGTTGCATTTGGTATCTTATACCAAAACTGTGGAAAGAAAGTAACAATTACTTTAGTAACTTACACACCAAAAGTCATACTTCAGTAATTGATTTGCAGATTTTCTAGACATTTCTAGAAACTATCTACCAATGTCATATATTTGTCATTACATTAATGATAAATAATTTCGTACCTAATCTAAAATTGGGAAGAAGTTTGGGTATGACAACAATTATCTTTCCCTTGCTTTAACCAACGTCTTAGATTCATTAATCATTATCTCAGACAATTTTCTTAATGATCTCATAGAACATTAATATTATTTGCCTTCTTGATACAATGTTCAATCGTCTTTTAACATCTCATGCTAAAAGGTGGAAAATATTATTAAGTCACATGTTTATTCATAATAAAGTGACCTAAACTTAGGACTAATTGAAACGATTTCAATTCCTAATTCTTTAGAAAGAAGCATCCAAAATTTCCTGATTATCAATATAATCACGTCATCATATGACACATGGATTAATTAGATCATCTTCAACATTTTCTCACTTAATGGGAACAGATCCCTTTATTGAAACAATTGATTTTGGTACTTATAGTAGTCATCTTCATGACTCTAATTATACAGTCCATACTGTACATTAGCACTGGTTATAATTTGTCAAAATTATCCTTCACAAGGACAAAATCCATATCTCTAAGTTTGAAAACAATTCTCAAGATACCAATTGACAAGGTTGAACAATTCAAACTCATCTTTAATAAAGGTGACTAACTTACAACTACAACTATATGCAAAGTAAAACGATAATTAATATTAATAATATTAAACAATTATAAGATAAAATCATGAAAACTACCCTCAAGTTCGCATAATATTCCAAGATCCTAAACCTTTTGTCGCTCAAGTGAACTTGGGCTCACTGCTCAAGCTCCAAAAGTAAAGGTAGACAACAAACTTGTCAATTACATCTCTATGTAATTCTTGGTTCGTCGGAATTAGTCATCATATGACACCAATTATTTGCCTCAAAGCCCAAGTCCGACTTGATAGCAATGTTAAGCAAACCAGATTGAACCTGTGGGTAACCGTTACCCACCTACTCAGTCCACACACATCGGCAAAGCACCGCTTAGGCAGTCACTTCAACCAATGGTATAAAATTGTTGTAGTGGTCAATTCTGGAAAGACAATACTTAATATTTGTGCGAGGGATTAAATGCATTATGGGTCCTAAACATGCTACTAGGTCAACTTACAAGGCGACCTATTAGTTCTAAGCACACAAGTCATAAGTCTCAAACAATAAAATTCATGCATCGTATGACATAATAATTCAATTGTTACTAGTGATTTGTGCATAAAACAAGTTAAAAGATCCCATATTTTGATTCATAATCATATTACAATTCATAATTGCTATTTGGTTTGAACAATTTCACCAATATTTCATTTTTCCAACTACGAGAAACAATTTCCCACCCGGAAAAATTAAACGGATATCCAAAACTCGATTCACAATCGATCTGCAACTTATAATTGTCATATAAATGAACAATTCATCAAAATCAAATAAGACTCGAGAAACTCGTTTTCCGATCTATTTATGATAATATGATAATTACAATGCAAAACATTATTTACCGATTTAGAAAACTAATTTTTCATTGATTCGGAAAATAAAATATAATCCACGTTTTGACTCAGAATCAACACACAAACGCAAGAAAACAATTTTTCTTAAAAACGTCACCCGACCCGATACCATGTCGTCCGAGTAAATATTGTGTCGTCTTGGTCAAACCTGTGCCGCCCGGGTCATCCCGTTCCAACCGGGACACACCCGTGTCCACCGAGTCATACTCGTGCACACCGAGTCATACTCGTGTCGTTCTCGTTTCGTTCCGTCTCCACCATAATTAAAACGATTCTTGTCCTAATCTTATTAGGTCTCATCGTCAACGATAAATTCTTGTAATTTTACGTTCCCAATTTCAATCGAATCTTGACTAATCTAATTAGTCTCATCGTCAACAAAGAAATTGAGGATTGTAGTGGGTCAATTTAGGGTAAACTAAATTAAAACATAATCAATATTAGATCTTAATTTAATTTTAATTCAATTTCAGAATTTAACAATTTAAATTCAGTAATATAAACAAACCCTAAACTTGAAGATCTTCCAATAAATTAGGCGCGATATAGATCAGATGTTTTGCCGAAATATTATTTGGATATGATACAAACTCTTTGTAGGTTCATGATTATCAAATCATGGATTAAGCATTAAGGATTTAAAGGTGAACAATTAAAAGTGTAGTGTGAATGCATACGTAGGACAAAGAAAATAAAACAACACCTTACATGCAATCAAAACAGTAATAACGCAACAACAGGTGATCTAAGCGGCAACATCAAATGGCAATTTATATATCTCACGGAATTTATGAAACAACGAGAACAATTCTCAAGGCAAAATATAATCAAATTAATACGCGAGTTGAATTTCTCATAACCAATTATGAGACAAAGATTCACGTCAATCTGATTAATACTACATAACAGAGGCTCTGATACCACTGTAGGGTTACAACCCTTAAACCCAAGGACCTGTTACGAGTATTAACCGAAAAGACAAAAGTAGAGGGATAATAATTATACCTTATTTGCATCGGAACAGCGTATTAATAAGAAGTATAATAAACCCAGAAATATATATAATCTCCACGGACGGAATAAATAATCTCCACGGACAGAATAAATAATTCCCACAGACAGAATAAAGCACCCCAAACGTGATGCCTCCTTTGGTATCCACACGGGTACGGAACTGCGACGTATATGCTAGTATAAAGGTATGTGAGACCGTCTCACAACTTCTCTATATCTTTCTTATAACTTCTTATAAGAAGAATACTCCGTATATATATATTATGAGTCAATACTCTTAATTCCATATCTTGGTTCATCATATGAACCTCCTTATATAGAAGATGAGAAGGTAGAATTAGGTTATTTCCATAACTCTAATTACCATAATTAGATTAGTAGTATAACTCTAATTACCATAACCCGACAATGCAGTTGGGTCCGTATTACTACTGACCCGATATATTTTATATATCGATATATATTAATAATATCCCGTACATATTGTGTGTGACCCAATGGGCCCACTTAAGACTACCAGACACGTAACTCATTTACATGTCAATCCGACATCGACCTCTAGCAAGACATATCGGATACATAGACTTAAGCGGGTTAATTTGTAGGACAGTGAACATAACTCCTTCAATAAAATCACGGGGTTGAGTAAGATTTTTTTTTTGATGAACGAGGGAACCCGCAGCCGCTACCTTTCTGGTGCGCACTGGGTAAACCCTCGGGTGTACGCATAGCCTGCAAACCACGCACACCAAGGTAAACCGCCCGTGGGCGACAGGCAGTTGTGTAAGATTAGCTATTAGAGTTCTTGTTTGTTATCCTATTAAACGAAATGGAAATGTCAAGGAAATCAATATTAGTGCTTAATGTAGTTATTATTGAACACCTAATTTGTCAATGACGAATGCGAATGTGCCATATATGAAATGACGTAGTTATTAGCGAAAAAAGTTGCGAATAATGGAACTCGTCCTAACGTGGTATACAAATAATAATGTCAATAATCGAGCTGTCACATTTGATAAGCACAATAATAAAGTAGAAAAAAATGCATGATTAATGAGTTAGATGCTCGAGATGTCAAAAAATCAATGTTGGTGATTGACGTGGTTATTGTAGAATAAAGCGATAAATGACGTAGTTCAGCGTAATACGATTTAGCTATGACCGACAAATGTCGAGCATGAAATATATAAAAGCTATGAAGTTAGTCCACAATTTTTAAAAATGATGTCGACGAAAATAAATTTTACAACCTTAATAAATGTTATCGTTTCAAAATACATTCACCGTTGAGAAATTAGACCAACTAATCAAAATATAATCTGAATAATGATCTGACTGCACACACATATAAAATCCAAATGAACAAAGCATACTTAACATCCTCGAGCTTGATGTTACGGTATTCATCAAAATCGTTCTTGGTATAGCTAAGCGGACCGATCTCGAAAAGCTTTCGGACCAAATCTAAAAATATTAGGCAAACGGCAAGAAATTTTAGGACGTGATTAGTCACGAACTATGTTAGGCGAGATATTAGGAGCATATTGCTCTATGATTTGTTATAGTAACGATATCAGTGTTTGATAATATTCCATAGGTTTTGTTATTGGTTTCCTATTTATGTTATCCTGTGTACTATATAAGACTTGGACTTGGTTTAATAAAAGTAACACAGATCATTCCACACAACTTCTTTGTACGTTTCACAATTCAACATGGTATCAGAGCCATAACCCTAATTTTTCCAAAATCTTCTAAATTCTTAGTCGTCTGTTAACATGTCGGGTGACGCCAATACTCCAACTCCGACTTTCAAAATTGATCCCTTGTCTCCATACTTCCTCGGATCAAATGATGTCCCTGGAATCAAAATCTCTACCGTTACTTTAACTAGTTCAAACTATGACGATTGGTGTCGTTCAATGCGAATGTCACTCAAATCTCGCCGTAATTTGGTTTTTGTGACAAATCCGTTAAGAAACCCACCAAACAAAATTTGCTTGAACAATGGGATGTGGTTAATTGCACTATTGTGCAATGGCTCCGCAATACGATCGATCCGTCATTGCTAAAAAGTGTGCCCTATGTCGAGGAAGCCAAGCCTATGTGGAAAGATCTGGAGGAGCGTTTTGCGGTCGTGGATGGCACGTCAATTCATTTTTTAAAGACTGAACTCGGTAATTGTCGGCAAGTTAAAGGTATGTCCGTAACCGACTATTATGGAAAATTGAAATCTCTTTGGGATGCTCTTGCTGTCCACGAACCCCCGTTTGCATGTGTCTGCGGTCGTTGTACCTGTGATATCTCGACTAAGTCTACTAAAAGACTTGATAATGAAAGACTACACCAATTTTTTATGGGACTAGATCACACTTTATATGGAACTTTACGTAATCAACAGTTTCAATTGGTCCTCTCCCTTCATTAAACCGCGGGTATCACTCCGTCCTTCAAGCCGAGCGTCTACTCAAAGGTGACGGTGTGACACCCAATGATACACCTGATATAATGGCTTTTGCTGTCCCCTCTGCCTCTAGTATGTCTCGCACCCCGGCAGAGTGGAAGGTTTTTCGCGAGCAAGAGAAAGCTGAGAGTCGTAAAGCGTTTTGTGAACACTGTTCGATCCATGGTCATGAGTTTAAAATTTGTTTCTTTCACCTTAATAAGTTCCCTGATTGGTGGGGAAGTCGGCCAAGGACTTTAGCCGAATTTAAGCGCAAGAAAGGGTCTGCTTCGGGTTCGGGTACTGCTGCCAGGGACACCGAGCCCATAGTCCACGCAAATGTGGTGCATACTACTGGGTCCCTTGCTTCCTCTGATAGGCTTTCGGGTAAGTCCTCATTTTGGATAATCGACACAGGTGCGTCTAATCATGTCACAGGTGACTTATCGCTCTCTGTGGACACGGTTAATACTCCACCTAGAGCTGTGGGGTTGCCTGATGGCCAACGTATTATGGCGTCTCAAATGGGCATTGTTCGAATTAATGCTCAGATATCTCTACATTGGGTTTTATTTGTTCCCCGTTTTACCTACAATTTAATCTCTGTATCTCAATTGGCAAAAGATAATAATTTTGTCTTGTTATTTGATAATACTTCTTGCGTAATACAGGACCGTTCTTTGTGGACGATGATTGGAGTAGGTGAACTACGAGATGGACTGTACTTGCTTGATCCAGAGAACAAACCTTGCTTGGTGCATACGGTGGGGCCAGGTGAGTCTTATGAAGTGTGGCATCGACGACTTGGTCATCCGGAAGGTAAAGCGGTTCAATCTATTTCTTTGAATTGTCCTATTAATAAGAGCATGGTGTGTGATGTGTGTCATCTTGCTAAACAAACACGTACTAGTTTCGATTTGAGTGATAACATGGCTTCGGATATCTTTCAATTAATTCATTGTGATCTTTGGGGTCCATATCGTACTCCTTCTTCTTGCGGTGCTAGATATTTTTTAACTATTGTGGATGACCATTCCCGATCCGTATGGGTTTACTTACTTCTTGACAAAACTGAGGTTACTAGCATGTTTACGAGTTTTTTGGCCATGGTTCGAACCCAATTCTCAAAAACCGTAAAAACTGTGAGGAGCGATAATGGTAATGAATTCAATGCTATGGCCGCATATTTTTTCAACAGGGCATTCAGTTTCAAAAATCTTGCGTCGGCACGCCTCAAAAAAATGGGCTGGTTGAACGCAAGCATCGACACATTCTTAATGTGGCTCGCTCTTTGTTGTTTCAAGGTAATTTGCCTCCTTCTTTTTGGGGTGAATCAATTCTCACAGCGGCATATTTAATTAATCGCACACCTACAAGTCTCCTTAATAATAAATCACCATATGAAATGTTGATGGGCACCCCTCCGTCTTATTCTAATTTGCGGGTCTTCGGATGCCTTTGCTTTGCTCATAATCAATAAACAAATGGTGATAAATTTGCACCCCGAAGTCGTAAATGTATATTTGTCGGGTACCCACATAATAAAAAAGGTTGGAGGGTTTACGATTTGGAGACGAAAGCTTTTAGTGTCTCTTGTGATGTTCTTTTCTATGAAGACGTTTTTCCATTTTCTGGTCCGTCTGATTTGGATAATGAGCAACTAAGGCCCAATAATGAAGACCTTCCTTCTGATTTGGATGATGAGCAACTAAGGCCCAATAATGAAGACCTCCCTCCTGATTTGGATGATGAGCAACCAAGGCCCAATAATGAAGACCTCCCTCCTGATGAGCCCACTCCAGCTGCTATAGACTCGCCTGCCATCGAAGTTCTTGAGCCCAACCCTGAACCACAAATTATGGGAAAAGGTCACCGGCTCAAGTTTCTGAATTCTCGATTGCAAGGTTACGTCCTCGACACAACTAACAGTCCATCCTCGTCCAGTTCACCGAGTCCGCCATCATCGCCCTCAGGTACTCCGTATTCTTTAGCAAATTACATTAATTGCAATACTTTTTCCAATCAACTCAAATGTTTTTTGGCTGCTATAACTACGGGTGTCGAGCCGACCTCGTTCAAAGTTGCATTTCAGGACGAGGGGTGGTGTCGTGCCATGCAAGACGAGATTGATGCTTATAACGTATATACTCGTCACGAATAAGAATTTGCATGTGTTTAGATAAAAACAAATAGACGATCATGATTTCGGATCATAGTAGCTATAGAAAAGAAGGTTCTTGATTTTATTTTTGAAAGAATGGACATTTGATTAGGGCTTGTTTGGGATGAGGTTAATGTATTAAGAGGTAATGAAGTTAAAATGAACTGAAAAATGGAGGATGGTAGTGATGGTGCTAAGTGGAAATGGAGAAAAAAAATCAATATGAGACTAATATGAACTCTTTTGGGTGTAAAATATTACTCCCCTCAGCTCCCCGGTAATGCATTACTCCATATGAGGGTAATTGCTACTTCATTTGAGAGATGGAAATGATATTTTGTATCGAATGAAATCGATACCAATTTACTATTGTATATGGTTGCAATTGTATTACATATCGTGTCGAATACAATTGTTATGATTGTCATAGATGAAGTTTTATAATACTTATCGCGTCGAATACAATTGATACAATTGTAAAAGGAAAGACATTTAATAGTATTTATCGTGTCGAATACAATTATAACATTTGTCACTAAATGACGTTTTATTGTACTTATCGTGTCGAATACAATCGCTACAATTCTTATTAGTGGGAAAATCAAAATATTTACCGCATCAATAATAATCGACACTAAATTCGCCCTTAAACCTCATCTTCTTTCGTGTCGCATTTAAGAAGCTAACCCAGCGAATAGATTATTCGACACAAAAGGCTACGGCAACGCCGCCTACCTCAACGAATACAAAATCGATGGGGAAACCTTTCACGTTGAATAGATTCGCCACGAAATATCAAAATAATCGCCGCGAAAGGGTGATTTTGTTGTAGTGCACTCCTCTACGATTCAGCGGGTTGATGTGGGGCACAAACGTAAAGGAAGTGGTGATGACTGTGAGGGAGGGGGTGGAGTTGATGAGCCCCAGGGGAAGCGATGTCGTACGGGACAAGACGTGATGGTTCTCTTTGATAAAGTAGTGGAATCTGGCGGAGACCAACTCTGCGAACAGTAATGAAAATCCTGAGTTGGAACTGTCAGGGGTTGGGCAATCCCCTGACGGTTGGCTCCCTTACCGATTTATGCTGGAGGGAGTGCCCAAACATCGTCTTTGTGATGGAGACGATGATGAGTGAGAGTGATCTCACTCGGTTACGCGGGAGGTGTGGCTTCAATGACAGTATTTGTATTAGTAGTCGGGGTCGTTCAGGGGGATTGTTGTTTTGGTGGAAGGATGTTATTGTAGCTGAGCTTGTTTCCTATGACAATAATCATGTGGTGGTGGAAATTAAGGATGATTCGGGGATGGCTAGGTGGAGAGCTGCAGGAGTCTATGGTTGGCCGGATAATGAGAACAAATATAAAACATGGAACATGGTTCGAAGCATCTGTCAGGCGTCGTCCGTGCCTATTATTCTGTTCGGAGACTTTAAAGAAATTTTGAGCCCGGACGAGAAGGAGGGAGGTCGAGCTCGTAGAGAGTCTTGTATGGATGCTTTTAGGGGCGCACTGAATGATTGTGACCTGATCGATCTTGGCTTCACGGGTAGCCGTTTTACCTGGCAACGAGGACGTTCTGCCCATAATTTTATTAGGGAACGACTCGATCGTGCGGTTGCTACTAATGATTGGAGAGAGTTATTCCCTTTGGCTAAGGTCTATCATAAGCCAATCTTCGCCTCTGATCATGCTCCGGCTCTAATAAGTGACAGTGACCTGCCCATGAACCAGTTTCGTGATGGAATTTTCAAGTTCTAGCCGCTATGGATGTCGGGCCCGGGATGTGGAGAGATCATTCGGGAAACATGGGAGGAGTATGCAGGAGCGGGGGTCCTGGTTAAGATTCGGGGGTGTGCTAATCGACTCAATCAGTGAGCAAAACGCTAGTTTGGGGACGTGAACAGGCGTTTACGTGAGACGGATGGCGAGCTTGCATCGTGGCAGCGTAAGTCGGCCTCGGCGGACATGGTTGAGAAATGTCAATCCCTTGCGAAGCAGGTAGCCGAAAATCGTTGTCAGGTGGAATCGTACTGGAAGGCGCGAGCTAGAGCAAATGAGTTTCGTGATGGGGACAAAAATACAGCTTACTTTCACCACAAGGCAAAGCAAAGATGACGCAGAAATACTATTTCGGGCCTTGAGGACAAGGAGGGTGTCTGGCAAACTGAGGAGATGGAATTGCGACGAGTTATTACTGAGTACTTCGCTGGCCTGTTCTCTACTGAAAACCCGGTTGAGGTGGAGGAGGTCCTGGCTTGCGTGAAAGCTTGGGTTGACGCGAACATGAACCGAAGGCTTGACGCGCCTGTTACCGATGATGAGATTAGGGCGGCTCTTTTCCAAATGCATCCGAATAAGGTTCCGGGCCCAGACGGTATGAGTGCTCTTTTCTATCAGAAGTGTTGGGATGTGGTGGGAAATGATGTTTGCTCGTTTATCAGGGGGTGGTGGGAGGGACGAGTCGATATTCGCGATATTAATCGCACTGCGGTGGTGCTCATTCCCAAGTGTGGGTCTCCTAGGAATTTGACCGAGTTCCGTCCGATTAGTCTATGTAATGTTCTATATAAGATTTTGTCAAAAATGATGGCGAATAGACTTAACCCTCTCCTTGACGGAATTATTTCAGAGAATCAAAGTGATTTCACCCCGGGGCGTCTTATTACCGACAATGCACTTATAGCTTTTGAGACGTTTCATTCTATGAAGCGGGGAGGGGAGGGCAAGGCGCGTACGGTCACTCTTAAGCTTGATATGAGCAAAGCCTACGACAGAGTCGAGTGGCATTTTCTCGATGGGGTTATGGGTCAGTTGGGTTTCTCGGAGGGGTGGAGACGACGTGTGCTAGAGTGTGTATCCTCAGTTTCACACACTTTTCGGGTCAATGGGCAGGATGGGGGGAGGTGATTCCGTCGCGGGGTCTCCGTCTGGGAGATCCAATCTCTCCATATTTGTTTCTTCTATGTATGGACGCCTTTTCGCACTTGTTGTTGAAGGCGATTGGGAATAAGTTGATCCATGGATCGAGGGTGTGTAGAGGTGCACCTCGGATATCTCATCTTTTCTTCGCGGATGATTGTATCCTTTTTGCTCGCGCAAATGAAAGGGAATGCTCCATTATAGCTAAAATTATTAGCCAGTTTGAGAGAGCATCGGGACAGAAAGTTAACTATTCTAAATCCGAGATTGTGTTTAGCAAAAAGGTCACTGCCTCGTGTCGAGAAAGGATTGAATTGATGTTTTGCGGGAGGTAGAAAAGTATGAAAAATATTTGAGCCTTCCGACGATTATTTGGAAGTCGAAGAAGACGATCTTTATGAGCTTGAAGGAGCGAATATGGAAGAAACTTTGGGAATGGAAGGAAAAATTGTTGTCCCGGCCGGGTAAGGAAGTGGTAATTAAAGCACTCGCGCAAGCCATTCCGACTTATATGATGAGTCTTTTTTCGATTCCGGAGGGGGTTATTAGTGAACTCCACAGTATCATAGACAAGTTCTGGTGGAGTTCGACGGACTAAAAGCGTAAGCTTCATTGGTGGTAGTGGGACAAGATGTGTTAACCCAAATGTGAAGGGGGATGGGGTTTAGAGACTTACGTGTTTTTAATCTGGCTCTCCTTGCCAAACAAGCTTGAAGGTTCCTTACTAAGCCGGAGGCTCTTGTATGCCAAGTATTCCGGGCTCGATACTATAAAAATGACACGATCTTAGAAGCACGAAGGGGAGACGATCTGAGCTATGTTTGGAGGAACATTTGGATAGAATGCTAAACATCTTCTCCTGGATGGTCTACGCTGGCATATTGGAAATGGGGAAAATGTGAGTGTCTGGGGCGATGCGTGGCTCTTTGTTAACAATCGACTTCGGTTCCCGATTCCGAACCTTAATGCGGACCCGGCCCTAAAAGTCTCTAACCTTATTAACCAACAAATAGCAGAATGGCGGACGAATATGGTGCAGTCTTTGTTCCTCCCAAACGAAGCGCATGCTATTCTATGCATCCTGTTGAGTAAGAGGTTGCCTGGTGATTAGCGTTTCTGGTGGCCGAGCGTAAGTGAGGAGTTTACGGTGAAGTCGGGTTACTGGTTAGGGGTGAGGATGGTCCCGCCTGTGGAACCGGATGTGGAGGAGACGAAAGTAGGCAGAGTGTGGTCAATTATTTGGGGGCTCAAAACCGTCTCGAAAATTGTTCATTTCCTCTGGAGAGCCTACTCCAACACTCTCGGGGTCCGCGTTAATCAGGCCCAGCGTCATCGTGCCCCCGATTCGGTGTGCTTTTGTGCAATACGGAGCCTGAGACGGTTGAGCATGCTATTTTTGAGTGCGGGTGGGTGACTGATATTTGGGGACGAAGTGAGTTCAGCAAGCTCATAGCTGATGCACCCACATCCTCTTTCAAGCGGCGAGTGATCTGGCTGCTCTCACAGGTGAAAGGGGAAACTCGGAGCCGCCTTTTAGCCATGTGTTGGGCTGCCTGGTACTGTCAAAATCTTCGTATTTTTGAGCCGGAATCGCCGCCACACCAGATCATCTTTGCTGGTATGATTAAGAGTGTCGAAGAATATGACCGCTATAACAAGGAGCTGAGGGTGCATCCTGCGGGTGTGGTTCTCTCGAGCCTGACGTCGTGGTCCCCATCTCAAGAGGGTTTCATTAAGATTAATACGGACGTTGCGGTTTTCTCAAATTGTGATATAGGGCTGGGTGTAGTGGGTCGGGATGAGGCAGGACGTGTGGTGATGGTGGGCTGCTGCAGATACCAACGTTGGTGGGAACCGAAGATTGCCGAGGCTAAGGCCGTGGAGTGGGGCTTGGAGCTAGCGAGACGTCTCAATTTACGTCGGGTTGTCCTAGAGAGTGATGCAAAAGTCATTATTGATGCTGTCAAAGAAGGAGTTCTCACAAGAAATCAACTTAGCTTACACATTGAGAATATCTTAACTTATCGTTTTTCTTTTGTTGATTGTATTTGGTCCCATGTGAAAAGATCAGGTAACGTTGTAGCGCATCATACTGCGAGATTATGCGCGAGAAGTGGGGATGAGTCCTTGTATGTCTCTAATTTTCCGAGTGCGATTCTTGCACTAGCGGAAATCGATATAATATAATCCCACCTTCTCTTCAAAAAAAAGACATCACATGTGACATGTGTTACTTCCTGGGTTTGTTTTTTGTAATCAAATGATGTTATTTGATCCATCGTCATTGGATATAGCCATCAGAATAAAGACTCGCTTGAAAATGAATGGGTGATTTTGGGTACAAAGAAAACGCATATTTGAGCCGCCCGGTCACGGTGACTGGTTTGACACGTCCCCTCTTCTTCTTCTTCTTTTTCTTCTTCTTCTTATTGTTTCATCAACATCCAGTCCCTTGATTCTCCGGCAAGACATTCAGAAAGCCCTATCCCCTAAACTGTAATCCGATTGCAGACTTATGGGTAGACCTACTTGTACTTTCTACTTGTACTTGTGCGATTCCAATTTCCGAGGAAATACTCTGTTACTAACAAAACCCTTGCTTTTTGTTTTGTTTTGTTAACACAAAGGTGATTCAGAGAAGAAGAAGAAGAAGATGGAAGGAGTGGCGTCAATAGCACTACTGCCATGCGGCTCCATCTCTGGCCATTTCATTCATCTTCCTCACTCCACCTGCTATGGCCTTCATGGCACTGGTATTCCCTCTCCCCTTCTCTTTTTAACGCTTTCACATATGAATATGAATATGAATATGAATATGAATATGGTTGCTAAACTTTGACGACCTTCTAAATAATGGAGTATTTCCCTTTGCTAACTTAGCTTTAATTAAGTGTTCCCATTTTGGTACCCTATTGTAGTATAACATTCTCAATCTCATGGCATCAGCACCTCACCAGAATCAACATTGACTACATAATAGGCTGATTTTCTCATCATTTTTACACAAATCAACATTGTTAGACTAATAAATAACTCAAATCTTAGGCCACTTGAGTAAAATTTGTGAAACTCAATCATCATGGGCATGGCACCAAGCTGCTAATTTCCAATTTCGTAGTATTTAATTTCTATCTCATGCTGTGCTCATTTCATGAAGAGCTGACATGTGAAAGGGAGTGCAGCAGAGGGGAGGACTACCGCTTAATCAAGTTGAATATATTTGATTTCAATGTAGTAATACCCTCCCTAGTCCCTACATTCTTCGCTTTTCTTCTTGCACACTTTATCTTTACTCCAACCTCATTTCTTGCCTCCTTGTTCTTTTTTGCAGTCTGATAAACAGGCAACCGTGGTTGTGGAATGCAAAGGCCATGATGCTGCTAGGTTTTATAACGTTGACGATGCTCATGGGTAAGTATGTCTTCTCTTTCATTTTGCACAAAGTCTAAGGAGAGACGGTCTCTGCATAGGTTATTGAGAGACCATTTGTCAGTACCACTTTATGTCTTATTCGTACGTATTTTATGATTAGATGTACCTTTAAATGACAACTTTATTTTGTACCGTTTTTTATAACAAGCGTACCCCTTTATATTTGTATACTATTTTAGGTTAAACGTACCTATCTTTATTAGATTTGGTACCACTATTAACTTCATTTGTAATTGGTCTCTCACTAAAATTAATGAAAGACCGTCTTTCAGTAGACTCACTCTTCATTTTGGTACTGCCTGAAATGCATCCAATGGTTATTTGTGATAGGATACAAGTATAGAACAGTGGAAATTCATGCTTATGTTCACCTTTTTATCTTTAGTTCTAGACAATGGCTGAAATGATTTCAAATGAGGGTCGTCATTTTCAAAAGTGAAAATTTCATCCTTGTAGCTACATCATTACGAAAATGCTTTCATCTTCTGAACCCTCCTTGATTTATATAATTGTGGTAAACACCGCCAAGCTCCCCCTTGTCCTAGTCCTTATTACAACAACCTTAACAATAGTTCAAACTTCTCATGGTAGGCCATTGTTTCATTCTCTATTGCTAAAGTTAGAGCTGTTGTATCGTGTGGTGTACATTTCTGTATTCTGATATATATTAGTTGAACAGCTGGGAGAAAGATGTAGTCAAGGAAGTTGAAAAAACGACAGCAGAAAACAAGATCTTAGTCTCCTTTGAGTGTGAATCTCTCAAAGCTGATAAAGCAGCTGAAGATCACATCAAGCAATTTATGCCCAAATTAATAGGCATGGATGCTGTTGGTAAGTCAAACTGTTTAGAATTTTTCGGGATTGCTGGAATACGTTTGGTTATTTAGAATCTATGTAATTTGTCCATTGGTGGTGTTGCTGCATGATTTCTTCTTAATCGTCTGCCTGTGCCCTCTCATCTTAGGGTATTTTTAAATTGAAGTAATAGATCAAGATGTTATAGGAATCTATTTTGATCTTGACTTACTGCTACATCATAGTAAACTTGAGTTATACATGACAATGCAACAAATTTCCATATAGCTTTACATATTTAAATACACAAGAAAATTACTCAGTATTTTGTTGCATTATATGAGACATATTCAATCGATTATCTTGTAGTATTAAAAAGTACTACCAGATAGCTCAACGGCTTTCTCATTTCGCTCACTGATTTTTCTTATATAGCTCAATGACTTAAAACATACGTACTAGAATTCAACATGTTCATTTTGATTATCTCTACAGCCGTTGGTATATTCTGAAACCGGAGGGATAATTTATAATAATTTCCCTCCTAATCGTTGCACGTTATTAAATTGGGGTTGTGACACACATTGCAATCTGAGTATAAAGGTATTTAAGGTTATTGCAACCAAATTCTAAGGCGATATCAGCCGCTTTAATGGCATGACCCTCAAGATTAAGCTGCAGCATCTGATTATAAGATCACGTATTGGACATAAGTTGACATTATGTTTTTGGTCTATCCTCAATTCCTCAGCATGGTAATGCATTGTTGCTTTCATTTGTTTCAGTTAACATAGGAAAGATGGTTATCACGGGGTTCGATTTTTCAGAGGAAGATGAAAACAAAGAAACAGACGAAGAAACAGAAGATGAACAGAATGAGGAGGATTGGATTTGAGGAGGTGAACAGAAAAACTGAGGTCAGTGGTAGGAACAAGGAAGTAATTGAAGTGTTAATATAGGTGTGGGTGTTGTTGCTCCAAGGGAAACATACATAATCAAGACCGGAGCTAAGTGATGCATAATATATATGCTAGAGCTAAGCTAAGTGATCGAGCTGTAATCTGTAGGGTAGGGTTGACGAGGTTAAATACCAACTCGTAAGTTGGAGAATTGGATCTCGATTGCAAAAAAAAAGGACGATGTAGAAGTTACTGGTCTGAGTAAAACCTCATCTAGATCAGAGCTTAAGTGATGTTAATTTTGTAGGGTGAATGAGCTTGATTGCTGTCTCTGGAGTCTGGCCTCCAAATGCATAGCCATGTTTGTTTGTCATTTAAACACTTTCAATGGTTACAACCAACATATTAGGAGTAGCTCCTAATTTTTTACTTGCTAGTTTTATCATGTACTGGACAATTAAGTCTCTTGTGAAACCGTCTCACACTAAGATACGTAGTTCATTGTGCTATACCCTGAATCTGTGGAAGATAAATGTTTAGCATTGGAAAAAGCTTCCTTCAGTTCATTGTGCTATTAGCGCATTAATAATGCTACGGATCATTTTTTAAAAGATTTATCTACTATGGAGTACTTTAAAAAATATTGAAGATGAGGAAATACGACATGACATGAGAAAAAAAACATGATACAAAATGCTTCAATTACTATTACTTATATGGAATGAACGATTGACCGTAAAAAAAACAATAGAGTATCTTGCTTTCAGGGATCCACCATTCAAGAGTGGTCCTCAATTACATGCAAATATGCAATTAGCCCCTCTCCAACTTCTGCTAGTAAAAAAACAAATGGGATATATTGTGAAATCGAGACGGCACATTTTCAAGTTTAAACAGTGATACAAAGACGTGTACTTAAGTTTGATTTACGCCCAATTTTTTCAAACTCAAGTCATAAAAGATCCAACCTCGGATATGAGATAAATCCCATGGAGTTGGGTCCGATGAAGATGTAGCATGTCAATTTTCTTAAACCTGATAATTGTTGAAATAGTATCTATTCATGGAGCTGTACCATATTAACGGAGCAATTGGAGAATGGAGATGGTATCATCTGCCACAAATTTACATTCTCACCAACAGTATGAACAAATACTTCGGTAACTGGCTGTTAAGAGCAGAGTAACACAATGCCTTGCTCTTCTCAGTTAATAGACCAACAAAGGCCACCTACTTTCTAACTCGGCACAGAACTATCTGAACAAAGGGTACATACAGTTTCCAGATGTTGATCGTAATCGTGCAGTCAATTACTTTGAGATGAGAAGCCTGTGCAACTCGAATCCGGTCCTTGTAACATTCATGAATGGAGCTCTTTTACACCTGCAAAGAGATGCACTTTTGACAACAAAATCTTTAGCAACAAAACTATCAAATTTCAAGTGCAAGGAAGGTCCCCACCGAACTCAAGGAGTTACAAATAGCAACAAAAAAAACACAGCTGGAAGCTTCCAAGTGCAGTTACAGTTAATGCATCTTTCAAGTTTATAAACAAGATTATACTCAAGTCAGTCTAAAATAATAGTAACGAGTGTGACCCCTCATGTGTGTCAAAAAGGTATAAATCTCCTAATGTGGACAATGAAACAAGCATTAAACAAGGTTACCCAGATCAATACATGAAGCTCACATCATATCTGTGACACCCTCTCATATTGTGTCAACTATATAGAAATACTCAAGCACGTAGTATCATGACTGAATATGCTGGACTCAATTTGAGATTCACGATTTGATAGGGTTGCGTGAATCATGTAACCTAGGGATTGCATTTAATATCTTAATCGATAGTTCATAGGCTGACTTCAACTGATCAATTAACAATACGTCAAACACTAAAAAAATAAGGATTCTAATTAAATTTCACAGAGTAGCGATTTTCTTTTTCAGGGTGGAACGCCACTGCGCAGCTTAAAAGAAAAGGATACTAGTTCTGTACTCCAAGATGACCAATGCAAATTTTCTTCTCTAGTTAGTCAACAACATAAAACAGCTGTGCCGAATCATCAATACGGATGGACAAATGCTGAAGTTGTAAGATGTAGTACTATCAATTCTGCAATAACTGCAGGAAGCTTACAGAAGTAAAGCTAAGAGTGTAAGACAGACAAAACTTGCCCCTAGGAAGTGACTAGTCCTCGGGAACTCTACTGGGCAGTCCCTGAGAAGGGCCATGACATCAAACTTTACAACTGATGGTGAATTTGAACAACGGGCATGTCAATAGACACTCAAACAAGCCCTTCATAACCAGCATTACAAGCTAGAAGGGAGGCAAATAACTGCAGATGTACAGCAACAACGCTCACACTCTTCCAAAGATATTGATAACATGGTGTCGGAGTACTAAAGTTGGAGTTACTATGCATGGCATACTGGCATGCCCAAAACCTAGTGGGGAATTGCCTGCTAAAATTGTTCACATGGTCCCGCGGTTGTGCCGGGATTCATAATCTCGGTCATTGGCGTGCAAAAGCAATAAAAGTATCTGTGGAGAAGTGTCCGCTAACCTTGTTCACATCATCTCGCGGGTGTTCTGGGATTTATAGTCTCAGTCGTCAGCGTGTAAAAGCAATAAGAGAAAGCAATCATGAGGTCTCTAGTATTTGAAGTATGCACTAGGCAATAACA
The DNA here is from genome assembly GCA_958450325.1 of Agrostemma githago. NCBI lineage: Eukaryota > Viridiplantae > Streptophyta > Magnoliopsida > Caryophyllales > Caryophyllaceae > Agrostemma > Agrostemma githago. The sequence continues at coordinate 73,642,471 of OY288243.1, read as the reverse complement.
AAGCTTATGGTAGGAAGTGGTTTCTCACTTTTTCACTGACTAACAGTCTAACACACCCTGAGGGAGTAAACACACATAGAATAGTGATATGATCTCCTAAGACCTTAAAAATATACAAACTCAATCACGACAAACTCAAAAATCAACGAGGGAGAATTCCGTCAACACACACAAGAGTATGGAAGGTTTCAAACATTGATCAAGGTATTCTTCTCTCTCCATAACAGCCAAACACTATCTAGCAGTGAAGTTATTAGGGTGACAAAATTATAACCTGGGCTTGATCCCGTCAACCTCAAAATTGTCCTTGGGGCTCCCCTTATACACACAAGAAAGAAAAAAAAGGGTTAAAACTTTCAAAATCAAAAGGACTAGAAAAGGTCTAGAAGATATCCGCAAAAGACTATCTAGCAAAAAAGATGTTACAAAATAAATCTGTTATCAATGTGTGAAATGGGTGATAAGGACTTGCAAAGGCTCGCGCAGATGGTGATGGGGTCAGGCGTACGAAGCCTTCCCTTATGTTATCAACACAAAGAAGCAGTTTCCAAAGGACCCATAATGAAAATTGCGTCGAGAACTACATGGAATGGTTGCCACTCCACTCTAAAAAGAAGCACAAAATTTAGGAAAAATAGCGGAAAGTAGAAAAGGACTATCAAATATACGGAGTACTTTTGTTCGTCGAATAATGAAAGTTTAGATAATAATGGAATTTCCTTAAAAGGTGTGTAATTGTGTAAATAAAAATCGTGTGCATCAAAAACCAAAAACCAAACTGTAAAATGCGTGCATTGAGTGTAATACCCAAGATGATATCAAAGGAAAGTAGACAACAACAGATAGATCACCAGCTTAAAAAAGCGAATAAACTTATATGAAGTAAACTATTGGTAGTTGAATCATCTACAGTTGTATATTGATTAAGATTTAGCATGATACCAAACTGTAAGCTCATTTCCTTAACATGTGGTTCTTTCATTGTTTGTAAACACTTGCCCACTTTAAAAGTCAAAAGTGTTTTACAGATGGTTATCCCACAATCCCTCCTCTACAGTTTTTTCACCTTGGCTATTTTTGTTATCATTGTCAGTCTTTTCTAAAGATATATGTACATATTTGAAAGTACGGGGATGCAAAGACATAAGGATACAACACAGTTGCATTTAATGCAATATGTAAAAAAAAAAAGGAACAAAGGAAATAAAAGAATTGCACTAGCATCACATCAAAGATGCAGTAGTTTAATAAAAAAAAGATAAGGATCAAACACAGTTACATCTAACATACATACCAAAAGTAAGGAAACAAAATATTAAAGTGAATGATTGGAGGGGGAATGGTAAATTAGTCATTTATGGAACAACAATTAGATAGCACAATCTTTTTCCACTAGGGTTTCTAAATCAAAAGGGAATTAATTTCTCCAACATGTTAAGGTGTGTATGAACCAAAAAAACTACTCCCTCCATTTGAATCCAAAGGGTACGTTTGTTTTTTCACACTTGCGGAGACATGTTTTACACCGTCAATATCTTTCATTTTACATTAAATTTTTTTATAAAAAAATCGATATTCTTAATCTACTCATAAAGACGAATCAAACAAGATCCCACATGACTATATTTTCTCTTATAGATTATCGAAAATATTAACGATTCTCTTAAGTTGTGAATAATGTTCAAAAGGGAAGCGTACCCTTTGGATTCGAACGGAGGGAGTATAAAAATAGTCAGACTAAACAAAGAAACCGAGAAAATGTTTGTACCTGGCTATTATTTTGCAATGCCAATATTTCATATACCCATCACTCAAATTCAGTAACCCCCTCAGATTCAGACAAGGGCAAAAGAGTGCACACGCCAAGCATGTGGCCATTGAGACAAACATAATACTCAATACAATCCTCATAAGCACCCAACCTGCAGCTGGCACTTTGTGGTATCATTTTGGCTGCCTGCATACTCCACACTTTTGCCTTACAATACGGGCACACTTTTGTAGAATGGAGCCGAGCGCCTCTTTTGATGAGCAACTTGCGTACCTTTGAAATTGAAAAAGATTTGAACATGCCACGAAAAAAACCAATGTCCCCATCTTCCCCTTGATCAAGATGTTCACAAGGATCAGAGACGTACAGAACATCTGAACGGCATTGTGGCAAAAGAAAACTCTTTCCAGAAGTTCTTGAGAAACGGGTCTTGTAGACAAAATGTCCACTTATACGAAGGTTGTTGAACAAGCCACCCTCACTACACCCTGAACAATAGATAAGCAATTTGCCAAGTGCCCTCCAACTCCCATCCACACTGTGACTGCCAGATGATTGCAGGTCAACCATCATCTTTGGTGCCCTTGTTTTACAAAACTCTCTCCATAGTACCCTCTTTGCAAGATCATCAAACCATTTGCACGCACATGAGAAAGCAGCAATTAACTTAGGATTCCAATTTAATTGTTCAAAAACAATGAAAATCACATCTTCCGTTAGATGTCCTTTGATACATGAACAGATAGCTGAATGTATACAACGATACTGCTTCGTTACAATCATTCTTTAAAGCCTACAATAGCCGGAAGAAAAAAGGACAGGACTGAGCTAACACTGAAAGGAGAATCAGACAAGTCAAATTCAGAATTTTTTTCATTCAGAATAATGCTCAACAAATTTATCTACAAGAATTATTTAAAAAAAAAAAAAAAAAAAAGGTCCACGTAAGATTGAAAAGAGGTCGTTGTATCGTTCAGCAATTAAGTAGTTGAGTCATTCAAGACATTTTCTCAGTCCTACATGGACCAATTTTCCATAATCTAATCTTGATATCACTTAAATCTTCAAACCTTGGTAACAAAAATCTCAAATTCAAGTAAAATGACCGTTTTGTTATTCCCTTAACAATGTACAAATAAATACAACTTACAACACCATAAAGACGGTGAGAGCGACTACAATGGAATGTAATACTAGAAAATATCTACAAAAACCCGAGTGTGAACCAAATACCAACATCTATGACGCCATTAACATCAGGCCAATCACACACATTAACCAGGAGCATATTATAGTCTTTGTCTACACCCAATTCGACATTTATATCACAAAAACAAATAATTCTAATAAATTAACAGCATTATATCTCAAAAACAAATAATCAAATCAAAATTAAACTGTGGGAGTGCTAATTTTCAGTGGAATCACTAACCTAGTGTATCATACTGCCATCTCATCATCAATTAAATCACTAATCAAACCCAAATCAATGAAGAAAAGAGCAGAACACAAATCAAGATCTAATCGAACCGAAATCAAACCCTAGAAATTGCTTCTTACCGACCAGAGCTCTACGGACGCGGTGGTGGAATAGTCGGCGTTGGCGTTGGGGTCAAGCGGTGGAGTGGAAAAGAGTTTGAGGTGGAGATGGAGGTGGATGAGGATGAGGGTTTGCCATGAATGAATTGGAAATGGAGTGAGTGAAGCAGCAGCCAGGAGGCTTGTCTTGTGTGTTTTTTATGTGACAACTTGGAGGCACGTTTTTAGAAAATGATACGATATACAAGTATCTAAATCCGGCGGATATCCTACACTGTACCTCCCCTTATTTGGGTCAAAGTAAACACATTTTTTTTGGTGAAATAGAAGAGGGAGAAATCCAGTACAAGAAACAACAAAAACAAATCAAAACAAAGCACCAACTAACTAGAAAACACGAAAAGGAATCCGACGCGACCACGACACGCCTCCCACATCAAACTGCAGCAGCTCGAAAAGCGAAGCCGGAGTATCCCATTCCTCAAAAATCTTCAATCTCTCATGTTGGTCTACTCCCCGGTTTGCGAGCCATTCCGCACATGCATTAGCCTCCCTATACACGTGATTAATCTCCACCTTCCATTCATGATCCGAGATAAGTGATTGACATAACTTCACCATGTGCGAGTGTGCCGAAGCAGTTATATCTTCATTTTGTACCATATTTGTGATCACTCTGGAGTCCGTCTGGATAATCAATTGAGAGAAATTACGCTCCCTAGCCAGTAACAAGTCGCGTCTAAGGGCCATAAGTTCCGCTCGTGTGACCGTGGCACAACCTAGACACCCCGAGAAAGCATAAAGCAAACTTCCTGACAAATCCCGAAATATTCCACCTGCTCCAGCAAGTCCGGGATTACCTTTCGAAGCACCATCGATATTCAAAATGATCCAGTCAGTCGGTGGTCCGACCCATTTCACCATGATTTCAACTTTCTTGTCCTTCATTTCCGAGGCCATGATATCCTTGGATTCTCTAGCCTTGATGACCTCCTTCACCCTTTGTATCAGAAACTCATGTTTATTAACTGGTATCTCTTCCAATCTACCAAAAATGTGGTTATTCCGCCATTTCCATAGCCACCGAATACTCATCGAGATAAAATTGGCCAATTCTCCATTCCGGGTTCCTCACACTTGGACAAATTGAGTATCAGCCACTCTCGACAATTATTAACTTGGTTATAAAAGAAGGATGGGGTATTAAATTTCCCCCACAAGAACCTGGCCATCCCACAATTCCGCAACAAATGCATCAAGTCTTCCTCGGCAACCACGCATTCCGGACAATACGGGTCATCCGTAAGGCCTCGGCGGGTCCGATTCGCATTGGTCATGATTCTGTCATGTAAAACAAGCCAAAGAAAAATACGAACACGTTGTGGTACCCAAACTTTCCAGGACAAATTCCAGAAATTATCCGTCTCAGCCTTCAACTCGTTCCGCAATAGGTGAACAACAGATTTCACCGTGAATTTGCCATTAGATGTGGGTGCCCAATAAAAGGTATCTTCATTTTCATCTCCCGGGACTACGTCAAATGAAGCAATCGTTTTTAGTACGGAGCTCTCAAAAAAATCAGCAAATAAACTCCATTTCCAACCTGTATTGTTGTCCCAGATATCCTCCACTGTCACGTCTTGGAGTGCATCCGGAATCTCCGAATTGGCGAACTCCTCAAGCGGCTTGAGTGTAGCCTAGGCATGAGCCCAGAACATGGTTCTTTTCCCATTACCGATAGACGAGTTGACCCCTTTCTTCAAGGTCGAGAACGCGTCTACTATACCTTTCCAAGCATTCGAACTATTCGGTCTATCTCCGAACATGTCTATATCACACCGACCCTTACAATACTTATGTCTTAAAACTCGGGCCCACAGAGCATTAGGTTCCGAGAGCAATCTCCAACCCAATTTTGCCATGAAAGCAGTGTTTACCTGACGCATGGAACGTAATCCAAGTCCGCCCCTATTCTTTTCTTTCGTGACCGTATTCCAGGATACCAAATGAGCTGAACGTTTGTCTTTCGTTCCACCCCACAAGAAACGCCGCGATTTCTTATCCAAATCATCACAGATAGATCTTGGAATTTTTGCCGTTTGCATACCATACGAAGGGATTGTCGATAGAGTCGATTGTATAAGAGTCGCTCAACCTGCAAGTGATAAATGTCTCGCCTTCCAACCTGTGAGATTTTTGTCCACTTTGTTGATAATAAAATCAAAATTCTCCTTCGTGACCCTTCCATTGAAAGTTGGCATGCCCAGATACGTTCCTAGATTAGTCGTCTTTTCTATCCCTAAAATACTAGTAACTTGGTCCATTGATTCCTGATCCGTATTGGGGGAGAAATATACTTTGGATTTTGCCAGGCTAATTTTTAGTCCGGATGCTTCGCAAAACACGTCTAGGCATCTCTTCATGCTCTGTGCTTCACTCGATGTCGCCTCCCCGAACAAAATTAAGTCATCGGCGAAAAAAAGATGGGTTAGTATCGAACCTCCCCTACTGGTGCGGATACCCACCCACTTACTCCCTTCATGAGCGTCTACAATAAGTTGGCTAAGCTTTTCCATGCACATAGTAAAGAGGTACGGAGACAGAGGATCTCCTTGACGGATTCCTCGGGTCGGCTGAAAATTCTTCGTCTTTGCCCCGTTCCATAAGACATTAAGTAATGCGGATTTAAGACACTTCATAATTGTCGCTACCATTCGGGTGGGAAGATTCATGCCTCGCAACGTGAATTCTATAAACCTCCATTCAAGCTTATCATAAGCTTTTTCTAAATCGAGCTTGACCACAATGGATCCCTTCTTACCTGTTTTGCCCCTCAAGGTGTGTAATACCTCTTGAACAATCAAAATGTTCTCCGTTATTTGACGTTTTGGAACGAAACTTGTTTGCATATGGCTAATGAGGATTGGGAGGACCTTTTTGAGCCGGTTAATCAACATTTTTGTTATGATCTTGTACGAGACATTACATAATCCGATAGGTCGAAATTGGGTGACGGATGATGGGTGATCAACCTTAGGTATAAGCGAGATGAAGGCCTCACCTAGCCCCTGAGGAAAGTCAAGTTCATGTAACGCTTTTAAAACCATTCGGCAAAGACTCGGAGAAACCACATCCCATTGAGATTGATAGAAAATCGCTTGAAACCCATCCGGTCCTGGTGCTGGGAAAGGCGCCATTTGGTTGAGAGCGCATTGAACATCACTCTCTACGTAATCCCAATCAAGAAGCGCCTGCTCCTTGCATTGGTGGTTAATTGTGGAAATAATCCACTAGTCAGCCCCTCAAGGTTGACCGTGTTTGGTGGACTTGCGAATAGTGACTTGAAAAAATCAACCACCATGCTCTTAGTCGTGTCTTGGTGCCAGACCCAATTACCCGACACGTCTTGTAGCCCTTTGATTCTATTAAACTTCCTTCGAATCATCGTGCTTAGGTGAAAATAGTGTGTATTCCTATCCCCATCGCAAATGGCTTCCATTCTCGACTTTTAAAACCACAGAAGCTCCTCTTCTTTAAGCGTGGTGTCAAGTTTCGTTTTTAGATTTTCCTCGAGCTTAAACAGGTGACGTGGCCCTCCTCTTGATAGCATGGTTTGTACTCCTAGGAGGCGTCTCTGTAGGCTCCGTTTCCTCGCAAAAATATTCCGAAAAATATGATGGTTCCAAGTCTGCAGCTGGTCGGCAAATTTATGTATAAAAGGAAACAGGGGCTGGTCGTTATGCCAATTTGTCTTAACAAAGTTCGAGAACTTGTCGTGACATATATCCAAGCAACTTGAAATCGAAATGGCCGTAGCATACGAGGGACAGGGGCGAATCCGGTCGTGCTAACGATGATGGGGCAATGATCCGATTGGTTCTGAACTAGATGTCTCGACGAACCCTCCACGAATAGAAGTCGCCATGGCGAGTTACAGATAGCTCTATCAAGTCGAGCCCACTGCTTCGTCTCAGGAGTTTTACCCCTCGACCATGTGTAATCCGGCCCTGTGTAATCCAACTCTATCCAGTTATTATTGTCAATTTAGGAATTGAATCGCTCACATCTCCTTCTCATGTTGGCACTGTCACCATTTCGCTCATGCAGAAATCATGTCTCATTGAAATCTCCCATCGCCAGCCAAGGTCTGTCATGGGTTCTCGCAAAATCTTCCAAGTCAGACCATAGTTCCCGCCTCTTGACTGGGTTAGGACTGGCACACACAACCGAATAATACCATGACACCTCCCCTATCCGATTGATTTCAACGGTGATATGTTGCTGATGCATTATTATGGGGTTGACCGTCACATATTCAGGATTACATTCCATTACCAATCCCCAAATTGACGATTTTGTTTTCAAAACCAAAATTTAGTAAAGGAGGCCAGCTTGAAAAGAAAAAAAATTGCGACTTTTGGAAATCATCAGATAGAGTTATATTTTTTTACCGACAATAAATTTGACTACATATTTTGAAAGTGGCAATTTCTTTGAGACATGCATTGTTTAAGTTTGTGAAGTCGATGCACATTCGCCATCACCCCGAAGATTTCTTCATCATCACTACGGTGGGCCATTTCAGATAGTCATACAACTCGGTGAAGTCGGCCTTCAAGAGTTTTTCAACTTCCTCACTAATGGCTTGGTCCTTCTTGTCGATTGAAGTTTTTTCCTTCTTCTTTTTTACTGGTCTCGCCGATGGGTTAACGTTCAAATTATAAGTGATCACCTCCGGGTTTACGTCCGACATTTCGTCGACCGAGTATGCGAACACGTCGGCGTTTTCCTTTGGAATTTTGGTCAGCTTTTCTTTGTAATCTTAACTGAGGTCAACCAATACCATCAGGAGTCAGCGTGCTTCCAATTCCACATCATGCCCCCAAAACAATCTAAGACCTATAATTTTGTCGTTTTGTGAGCTGGGCTATTGATTTCTTTAGTAGGGAGTTCAGTAGCGAGTCGTACATCATACCCTTGCATATAAACTCTTCCTGGGACTTGTTCAATGCTACTGAATAGCACATCCATGTTGATTTTTGATCACTTTAGACATTCCCTTCTTGTCATTTATCCGTGATGAATGTCATTGTGAGGGCTCTGATCGAGATGGACGCATGGATCTCGTGCAACATGGCTCGGTCGATCAATGCGTGCGTTGTAAGCTGACTTTACGTCCACCATGACAAACGAGACTTTGATGTTCTTGGTTGTATCCCCATCACCAAATATGACCATTGCAACAGAACAATTATACATGCTCATAGAAACTATGCTTGAGCCGCTGAAGCCATAGAGTGGCCGATAGCTGGTTTGAGAAGCCTCTACTATAGTCTCATCTTCTTAAATTCTTCCTTGTATAACAACTTATTGTCGGCCCCTTATCTATCATGTTATTGTTTAACTATATGGTTACCGATCTTCACCGTCAGAACGAGGGGTTGTTGTTGGGTACACAATTTGGCCGTAGTCGTCCCTGACGATACTCATGGTTGGTTTCTAAGAGGACGACCACGACCTCGCTGAAGCAAATTTGCTATCGAAGCTCGCGAAGGTGCTGCGTGCTTTTGGCTCATGCAGCTCTCTCTACCCTCATCGACTCTCATTACTACGTGGAACATTGTCTTTTGCTGAACCTTTGATGCCTCGACCTTGTCAGCAGTATTCTTTGCTTTTTTTGTCGGAACCTCGTAGGCTGTTAGTCACTTTTTCCATATCATATCTTCTATCTCGTCCTTATTAAGTTGCCTACATTCTTCTGTCATGTGGCCCTTACTGTCACCGAATGAATAGAACTTGCTTGGATCCCTCTTCAGATCGTTTATCTTCCTGGGTCGTCTGGCAGACCACAAGTGTCGTACTATATTAGATGTGGTATATATTCTTCTTCCACCATGAAGTCCTCGGCCATCTTTCTCGCCTCTACCAGCGACTCTGAGTGGGCTCTGATCAAGTGATTTTTTAGATCGCCCACCAGGATCTTAAGGGCGTTGGCGGCAGTGGGGTCGTCGTCAGTATTTTTGACCTGTTAGAATTTCAGGTCGATCGTTTCAAGTAATTATTGATTGGCGCGTTATCCTTCTACTTTATTGTCATTATGTCGAAACAGGTTAACCGTATCCTCTTGTTTCTTGCATAATGGCCTATGAGTGTTACTTAGTTCTTAGAATGTGTAAATTGATCGGCTTAGTGTAAGCCTCTGAACCAACCTTTACAAGGTCGGCCTAAGTGGTTGGAAATAATCTGCACCATGTCGCATTTTCCATCTCGAACATGCTTATATGGCTCTCATAGGAAGCCAGGGTCTGTTGTATCTTTGTAGTTTGCATCTTAATCTTAGGCACACAACATTCCAACATGTCTCGGTGAAGAGACGATAATATCGGTCACCCTTTGATCCGAGTCTGGTCTTATGGGATTCGTAGGTGTTTGTTGTGCTTACGTCTCGACTCTCCAAAGTTCAACGCTTGTATCCCCTCGGTTGTCGAGTCGGTGATGCACTGTGCTTTGCTGGCAATGTCTCGTTGGATCCCTTAACCTACCAAACACTATCACAACACACTTGGATGACCGCTTTGCTCTCTTAGATGTCACCGCAGAATCTTTGTAGTGCGCGGCCTCCTACCGAACAAAGACGATTGATCTAAGCCCAAATCGAATCGGTCGTTTAACGAAGGACTGGGGATCAAACAATACTTATAAGACTCGTAATTAACACAAAAATAATTAAATGTAGTCGTGGTAAGTCGAGGTCGGTCCACGGGGAAAGCTATGTAGTAATTAAGCGAAAACTATGTGTAAGGGATCTAATGGGGAAGTTTTAAATTCAAGTCTAGGCTAAAATGCGATGAATAACAAGAGATGATCAAATAGGAAAAATGTGTTAGGGGGAAGTCGGGAATCAGAAATCGGGGTCTAAGGATCTCGGAATTATGGGTCGGTCACAATGTCGATAAAGGAAGAATGCCACCTAGAGAGTTTATGGATCATAAGTACCTAAGAGGGAGAGGAGGGGAATTAGGTACCTTTAAAAATTTTAACTCAAACTTTATTAATTAAAGTGAGTTAGACTGCGTGGACAACTAAAAGCTTGAAGAAGTAAGAACTAGTAAATGTAACAGTCAGTCTGACCGTAACAATTTTGCCTTGGCGAGGGATTAAGCCACAGAGCAAAAGTTACAGTATGGTAGACTGTGGTCTGACTGCCTCTATTTCTCTTAACCAAAGGTGATGTTACAGAGAAATGTTACAGTATATCGACTGTTACAATTACTTTGAAAAACACAACTAAAACTAATATTAATCCACGAACAAATAAGAGCGAAGCTAAACGACATGTGTTCTACTTTGTATGCAACGGAAGTAAATAGAAAAACATGAACACATTTGCGTTTTTAAATTGGTTCGGCCAACATTCTAAAGGCCTACGTTCAATACTTTTCTTATTAATAATTGTTAAGTAATCTACTCCGAAAACTTAGACACTTACAATAAGAACCCCATAACCTACTCCGGTTACGACTCTCGAGTTTGGAAGACTACTCCGTCTCCTAACTCTCCAATGACCTACTCCGGTCACGACTCTAAATAACTTAAAAATTAAGTTACAATATTACAATCTAACCAAGTTAGATAAGAGCACTCATGACAAGATGTAACAGTTCATTCGACTGTGACATCTGAAGACTTTAAAATATTTTGCAAAGAGTTTTCTTAGCTTTTGAAACTTTAAAATCACAATTTGCAAAGAGAGATTTTGGCAGAAAAGTCTTGAGTATTGTGTGTGGTAAGCATCTCCTTATATAGTGGAGCAAAGGGAAGATTGAAGCTTCTTAAGAAGTCAACACTTTTTGGAATACACAAAAAGGTTGTAGCTTTTATCAATGATGCATAAGAAAGGCAATCTTGAGGGAGTGGAACAAAGAAAACAACTAAGACCTTTACCAAATGTGTAGGAGTGAAAGGGTTCACAGTTGGGACAAGCACAAACAAGCCAAACACACTTTTTGAGGTGAACTCTTTGGGAGAAAGAGAAGCCTCTCTTTTGGTATTTAGTAAAGAGTATTCCAACCATATTGGGGATTATTTGGGAAAGTGTTTTGATGACACAAAATCAGTTGCTTGCATAACACATCAAACTCCAAAGTCACTTTTGAAAAGATTTGAAAGAATAAAACTTTAAGGTTTGAAATCTTTTCTTTAGATGAAGCATGTCGAATAGAAGTAACAGTCAACCAGACTATTACAAACAGTTTGGTTGGCTAGTTACTTGAACTGACTACAAGATGTCAAAAGTTCTTATCTTTACATTGTGACACTCTATTTCATCCTCGATTCTTTGGGTGATTTGTCTTGATCTTCATCCAATCGTTCTCAACATTCATCGACTAATTCTTGATTGATCATAACCTGAAAATGTTTGAACTAGGAAAACACAAATTAAATAGGCTAGTCATCATCAACAACCCAACAAATTCCCCCTTTGATGATGACAAGCCCAATAAAAAATAAGTGTTTAGAAGTTCCCCCTCAACAAGTTAGTCGATCACAATCATCACGATTTTAGATATCACATAGAAAAGGAAGATTAAGCAAAAAAAGAGTATCACAATAAGAGCAAAGTTAAAATAGGTTCAAGGGGTAACGATCACGTGGACGGTTACAAATAGTATCACAGTTACAAACCAAGGAGTTCAAAAGGACAACAGGATAAAAAAAGGAGATTAATATAGGTTTTTTATGTTTAACAGAAGGATTAAAAGAAGGATACACTAGTAGAAAATTACCCTTTGGAACCGGTTGTAAACTACCCTTTGGAACCTTTTTTCAAAGGTTCTACTGCCACAGATTCCTTAGGTCCGGAGCTTTGGAACCGGTTGTAAGAAGGTTCCATAGATGCCCTTTGGAACAGGTTGTTGTTGGAACCGGTTCCAAAGGGTATACCATTGGAACCTATTGTAATTACAACCGGTTCCAAAGGGTGTACCATTGAAACCTATTGTAATTACAACCGGTTCCAAAGGGTGTACCATTGAAACCTGTAATTACTCACAACCGGTTCCAAAAGTATACCATTGGAACCTGTTGTGATTCACAACCGGTTCCAAAGGGTGTTTCATTGGAACCTGTTACAATTCATAACCGGTTCCAAAGGGTGTTTCATTGGAACCTGCTGCAATTCACAACCGGTTCCAAAGGGTACCTCATAGAAACCTATGATCATTTAGACGCGGTTCCAAAGGCATGTCATTTTATCATTTATTTATATTTTGAAACCGGTGACAAATGTTACTGATTTTAATTACAAAATTGAATTTTCGTATCTCTGAGAATGGTATATAAAAAACAAATCAAAGCACGCCAATTATAATATATGTCGAAAATTGGGCAACACCTCCCTACAATTTGATTAAACCAAAATCAAAATCATATCACTGCAATGTTTAAATAGCACAACCAAATCCATAACCAGTCCACACCTCCAACTACTTAAGTACCATCTCCAGTAGAATGCCCCACGTCTAGCTATCAACATGACTACAATATATATCTAACCACAAAAGTTAACAAAGTCACAAACGTACTACATCATCAACTCTATGCACTTCTGAGACCAATATTCACGAACTTGGTTCATATCTTCCGTCGTCATTCTTGATTTTGAAACACACTAACAAATAAAAAGAATAGTACCGATGGATTAGCGGTTACACCCATAATTACTTTATAACAGAAAAACTAAGATTAAGTAAAAAAACCTGAATTAAGCTTTCTTGACTCTTACAGTAAAATACGGTGATGTCGTACATCCACTTCATGACATAGTATCCATATTCAAAGGCCCCAAATTGTTGAGGACACTGAAATTGTATGAACCAAAAAGATGTTATAAATCATTATTCACCAAGATAGTTTAATTCATCAATTGCGCTATAATCATTGCTTTAATTTAGTCATCTTCGACACAATTTGTACAGAAAACAAAAGACAACAATGAGATAGCTATAATGGAGTAAACATTTCTATGAACACAAAATCATTAACCTGATTTCATGAACTATCTCTCAATCAACGCATTAAGTTTAAATTAAATGGCAACTACTAACCCATGTAAAAAAATGAAATAATTAAACAAGTTAAAGCTTAATAATGTTGTTTACCTCGATCATTTTCACTTCGAGACTATATTTTTTAACCGTATGACGTCTCCCGCCACTCACTGTATAGATTTTCCAAGCCCTTACATTATAAACATTAAAAATTATTAGACTATTATTTTTCTTGTAAAGGTTTAACTTAAGATAGTATTTTGATGACTAATTAATAAACATAACTTACAATTGCAAATGTAGTATTACGATGTCCAAGTCATGTTTATCTTTATTCGAGTCAAAGATATCCTTATTCCTATCATAGTTTGTACTATGTTGCATGTGTTGAGGCGGGGTCTGAAATTCAGGATTCAGGTGCTTACCCAACTTGTAAAAGGGTATCCCATCCTGGTAATGTCTCGTCGTTACTTGTACAAAAGCAGGATACAGTTGACGCCACCTGCAACAATGTCGAAGAAAGCAAGAGATTCAGAGGAAATTGTCAACTGGAAGATAAAAAAAGCCGCTTTTTTAACTGAAAGATCATTGGAAGCAGGATACAGTTAACGCCACCTGCAACAATGTCGAAGAAAACGAGGGATTCAGAGGAAATCATCAACTGAAATAAAAAAAAATATTAAAAAACATTTTTTTTTTAACTGAAAGATCATTGGAAAGAATATGTAGAAACTAACCTTTTCAAAGGTCGTTTCACCCATTCCGGTTTTGTAAAGTTCATGCACCATAGCCGCTAACACTATCTTGCTTAGTTTCGAAGATCTTCTGATCACCTGAAATTTCGGACACGTTTGTTTTGAGGAGATGAACCGACTTTTTACTAATGTGATGAATAATCTATACTGTATTTGAAGTTATTTGAAGTATCGCAGTAACTAGCTGTACACAGTCGCCTGAATGTGAGGTGCTTGGAACATTTCCTGTATAGCTGCTTTGACTTCTGCCATACCAACTAAGGTTTTCCCTGAAGTTTCATTCGTAAACAGATGCATTTTGAAACAAATTAGTCGACATACGAGTAATTCTTACGATAAAAAATATACTTCGTATGTGATTTTTTTTTACTAAAAAAAATGTACTCCGTAAAATGCAATTACCAGCAGAAGCAGTAACAGGAACTGAGGCCTGAGTTTTCAGACGAAAGTCAGCAATTTCTGCTGCACGACGACATATCTCCAATGCCCTACGCGCATCACCAGAAATAGCAGCTAACCGACTCCCATGTTCAACTAGGCGGGGCAAGGCAAGTCAAGGGGCGAGTTTTACTACATAGACCTAACCGACTCCCGTCAGTGGACAAGGGTCAAGGGTTCAAACACAACCCAAAAGACGAGTCGATTCCCGAATCCCAAACTATCCTCCTCCGTATATCCCAAACAAACCAAATACGGAATTTCAAGCACACAATATAAATATGTCGGGTTTCAATCGGCCCCTAGAAAGGACACTACTCACTAATCATAATTAAACTAACACAAAATACACTAATGACTAAACTACACATAACATCTAACATAATGAAATAATAAAGAAGGAAACTTTAATTAATACTAACATAAGTTATACATAAACAAACAAGACAATTATAAAATAACATTACAACACACAATTAACAATAAAGATTATAACTTTAAACTAATTACTAACTAAATATAATCTAAACATAAAACTAAAGATAATAAAACAATAAAGGAGAAGAGATAAGAGAATTATACCAAAAATGAATTAGTAGAAATAAGATGTCTTGAATGTTGAAGAAAGAAGAATTATATTAATTAATTAATTAAAACTAATTAAATTTAAAAGGGAAATGGAAGGGGGCTGCTGCGTGGTGTTCTACTACTACTACTCCTAAACCCTTTGTTTCTTTCTATCTACTCTAACTCTAACTTCTCAGCCTTCTTTTCTATTCAGAAATTGGGGGTTTTTAAATGGACTCAATACAAAAGACAAGGAAAGACCTTAATACCCTTACTTAAATGAAATATAGGGGAGTAAATAAAAGGACTCAATTGTCATTCACTCCTCAAAATAGAACACCAGCCAAACCCAACAGTTCAATCGAGAAAGAGAGACGGAGCAAGGCGGCTGCTGCTGGGTCGTCGACGGCGGCTGAAATCTCGGCGCGATGGTGGGTCACGGTGGAAACGAGCGGAGAAGCGAAGAGAGATGGGGACGGAGGTTGGTGGTGCGTGGCGAGCTGCTTCGCCGGAGACGGTGCACGAAGGTGGGAGGAACGGAGCCATGGTGGCTTCTCGGTGGTGGTTGAACGGCGTCGGAATCTGGCCGGAGATGGAGACTCGCGGTGGTCATGATGGTGGATGGTGAACTGGTTACTGCGGTGGTTGAAAATGGTGAGTGAATGAAGATGGTAATTAGAGATGAGATTAGAGGAATGGTGAATTGAATTTTGGTGAAGATGATTGTTTGAAGGTGATAATAATGGTGGGAAATGAAATTGGAAATGGAGAAGATGGAAATGGTAAAGTGGTAGGAAATTGATGATGATTGATTGGATTTTGATGGTAGAGAATTGAATTTTGTATTTTCAATTTTGTTCAATTTCTAAGAAGATATATTAACATTTTGTGTTTTATGATTTGTAATTTAGAAGTCTTTGGAACCATTTGTTAAGAAAATAGGTTCCATTAATGGAGAAATTTTTAATAAGATCCAAAAAATTTAACATGTACCTTTGGCACCTCTTTTTAGTTAACAACCGGTTTCATTGGTAAGGTCTTTGGAACCGGTTGAACCTACAAAAGGTGCCAAAGTATTTTAATATGGTCTAAAAATTTTAGACACTACCTTTGGCACCTCTTTTAGTGAACAACCGGTTCCATTGATAAGGTCTTTGGAACCGGTTCAATTTACAACAGGTGCCAATCATTTTTTTGGTCATCTAAGGAACCTCTTGTTCTTACAACCGGTTCCTTTTGATAGGTTCCAATGGCATTAATTCTACTAGTGATAGGAATCAAAGATCATCATCATCAATGTCATCATCATCACTCGCCTTCACATGAAGGGAGGTGAGCACATTCACATCCGTTTGAATTTCCGCCAACGCATCCCTAATCGAACGAAGTTCCTGTTCCATCCAGACTTTAAACTGCTTTTCCATCCATTCCTTTAACCCGAAAATACCCGATTGCAAAGTAGCAGACACTTCTTCACCCGTTATACCCACCTTACCCGTTTCGACCGCGACACTCTTGGTAGCAAGACGAAGCGTTACAAGCTTATTTTTAGCCACGGCAAGATGCATCCTCTTAAGGTTTACCGAGTTCACAAAATCGAACATATGAAGAGCACCCACGGAAGTGGTCAAAAGAACCCCCTTGAATTTCAAGATAAAGGACAACCACATACAATAAGGGTAACTAAGTTGTGTACTTGCGGTTCGATTCTTAATCTCGGTTGCAATTTGGGTAAAACGGATCATTAGGAGCTTGGGTAGGTTAACGGGTTTGTGTTTGACAATATGGTAGAGTAGGTACTGCTGAGCAATGGTGAGTTTTCCCTATCATTTGACGGTTTGTGTTGAGGCATTAAGGTCCGACCCAACAAGTTAAAGAGAATTCTGTGAGGGAGCCTAAGTTGGTGGGCTTCTAAAGGACTTAGGGGCTCGGATTTCGGATCAAGAATCGGGGTAATTTCGCTAGAAAGAACTCCCTGTACAGTGACCCAGTTTGTAGAAGGCAGTTCACCAAACCCTTCTTGAGGAATTCTCAATATTTCAACAAAATCATTACAGGAGATGGTAATGGATTTTCCATTGATTTTGGCACTTAGGTTTCCAGCATGAGTCACTTTAGGGTGGCAAAAAACTGAATTATCTCACAAATAAAGACGGGTTCTTGCATATTTAAAAGGTCGACCCACCCTTGTGCTTCTATGACCTCACGAATGGAAAGAAAGGCAGAAGAAGAATCATACCAGTCAGGAGGAAATACTCGGGATGTCCGGATTGTGTCAGTTTTGAGTATGGTTTTGCATTTTTGAAGAACAGTGGTAGAAAGTTGAAGCTTACCAAGTTGCTTTAAAACCGACTCTTTATCCCACTTGGGGGCTAATTCCACTGGATCATCTTTCCCAATAAAAGACACATTTTCTTTCAATTTTGGAGCCTCCTTCGTAGGAACCGGTTCAGAAACAGTATGTTCCTCTGAATTTTGTGACCTAGACCTGGAATGGTGAGACTCAGTAGACCTTGTTCTTTTGTTGGAAATAACGGTTTTTTCCGACCCGTCAATATCATGCAACACATCTCGTATTATGCCAGAAGGGGAAGGAGTTCGTTTATCTGACACAGTTTTGGGTTCCTCAACAAGAGGAGATTGAGCCTTTTGCCTTCTTGTACGCTTTTGACCCTTCAGAACTAGTGACTTATCAGTAGCCGAAACTTCAATGGCCGTAGGAGGTGGTGCCTCGGTTTCTTTTGCGTTAGAGCTTTTGGAGGTTTTTTTTGGATTTTTTATTTTTGAGATTTGAGATCGAAATGTTGTCTTTGGAGGCCATGGATGTAGCAGGCATGTTTGGATTTTGGAGAAGGGGTTGTGGCAACTTCGACAATATTGGCAAGAGGAGTGACATGAAGTGGGGTATTAAGGGAGGTTTTCACCATTGTTAGAGAGAAGAAGGAAAGAAAAGAGAATAAGAGAGGTGAGAATAAGATGAGTAAAAAAATTGAATAAACAGGAAACCAAATAGTAAGAAATAACGTACGTTTCTTTTGCCCCTTTTTTTCGCTTTTTTTTTTCGTTTTTTTTAATTCAAACAAAGAACTTGAATCGGTGAGAAACTTCAAACGGAGGACTTAGGTGATGCGAGATGATGATGATGATAAAGATGAGTTAATGAAAAGTGATGATGATAAAGTTGGGAGAAGTGAAAGGAGTGAGAAAGAAATTAATAAAGAAAAAAGAAGTAGCAGGCATTGGGAAGGAGGGATGGTTAAAGAGGGGAAGGTTTAGGGAGTAGACTTTTCAGGGGGTAGGTTTTGTAGGGGTGAGGGTAGAAGTTTTTTATTTGTGTTTAATGGGGTGAGGTAACGTAAAACAGGATGAATTAATTTGTGGGTAATAGTTGGGAGGTTGTTTATGTAGTGAAGGATACTCCAATGGTCCGTAACAAATAATATCATAACACACATGAACACAAATATTAACAAAATACATACAAATCACACTACTTAAGAATATATGATACCACTAGAATAAGGGAATGCGACTCTTCTAACCAATCATACGAGGAAGCAAGTAAACACACAGAATTAGGTCGAACAATTAATCAAACCAAGTTCAAGTCAAAAATTTTCGAATTGGTCTCTTGCTAACGGTTTAGTAAATATATCGGCTATTTGGTTTTCGGTATTGCAAAAAAGAAGCTTAATATGACCTTTTTCTACATGATCTCTAAGAAAATGATGACGGATATCTATGTGCTTAGTTTTTGAATGTTGAATCGGATTTTTGGAAATGTTAATTGCACTAGTGTTATCACACATAATGGAAATTGAGTCGAAAAACATACCGTAATCTACAAGTTGTTGACGCACCCACAAGACTTGAGAACAACAATGAGCGGCACTAACGTACTCACTTTCGGTCGTTGATAGGGCAACCGTGTTTTACTTCTTAGAGCCCCAAGAGATGAGACACGGACCCAAGAAGGTGGCAACACCGGATGTACTCTTCCTATCGACCGTGCACCCCGCATAATCCACATCGGTATAACCTATAAGATCAAAAGGACTATGTGAGGGGTACCATAAGTAGAGTACTTGTGTTCCAACCAAATACCGAAGAATTCTTTTAACGGCCTTGAAGTGAGATTCTTTCGGATTTGCTTGGAACCTAGCACATAAACAAACACTAAATAGTATATCGGGCCTACTAGCGGTTAAGTAGAGCAACGAGCCAATCATACCTCTATACACCGAATCACTAATGTTCTTACCACTATCGTCTTTATCCATTTTGGATGAAGATACCATGGGTGTAGAGAAAGGCTTGACATTGGTCATCCCGAATTTCTTTAGCATTTCCTTTATGTACTTTTGTTGGTGAAACATAATTCCTTCTTTCGATTGCTTGATTTGTAGTTCAAGAAAGAATCCAAGTTCACCCATCATGCTCATCTCAAACTGCGATTTCATTAGATTAGAAAAATAAAGATTAAGGAGCTCATTTGTTGCTCCAAATATGATGTCATCGACATATACTTGGACAACTAACAGTCCATCTGGCTGTGACTTTATAAACAATGTCTTATCCACCGAACCTCTTTTAAAACCATTTTCAAGCAAGATCTTCGACAAGCGGTCATACCAAGCTCTTGGAGCTTGTTTTAAACCATAAAGTGCTTTATCGAGTTTGTAAACATGTTCGGGATAATCATTATCTATAAAACCCGGAGGTTGCTCCACAAAGACATCTTCTTCTAGGTAATTGATGCGTGTTCGATTGTCGCCTATCCAACGCGGTCAAACAATATTTATAAGCTCCAACTAACTACTACGTAGTAGCGGCAAGTCGAGGTCGATCCACAGGGACGGTCGAGGGTAGTCGGTCAAGTCAAAGTCTAGGAGTGATTGGGGTCGAGAAGGGGGGGAGTTTTGGTCGAGAGGAGCTAGGTTAACTAGACGAGAGAGGGAGCTAAGACAAGAAACAATTAATGGGAAAGGCGTTAGGGAGAGTCGGGGAGTCGGTAATCAAGATAAAAAGTGTAACATCGCAAGAATTATCACAAGGTGTATAAGGGAGGTTCCACCTTTCGATTTCCCTACCAACCAAGTCTAAACCCGCTTTCGCGACGAATAAACCAAAGTCTCTAGACGGAACTACCCAAACCCCGAGTTTCCCCATATTGGTCCAGGTGAGTCAAGTCAACCTAGGTGATCAAGTTAAGTCAATCAAAACACAACAATACCATCAAGACAAATCACCCTCAAATGCAATAATCTCACAAGATAAAACCTTTATCTAAAATTCCTCCTCCCCTAGCCCCCTAACTAAAATCTACTCACTACGCATAATAAAACTAATACTAAGGAGAGTAGGAGAAAGACTAAACATGCTTGAACTAGAGAAGAAATAACTAATCTAACACAATAAAGGAAACTACTCTAACAAACAACAATAAAGAGGAAAATAAACAAACTAAGGAGAAACAAACAAAGGAGAGAGAAAAACTAACAAACAACATAAAAATAACAAGACTAACAATTGATTAACAAGAAACTAAAAATAAAACTAATTAATGGGAAAAAGGAGAGGAAAGAAACTACCAACAATGGAGAAACTAAAGGAGGAAGATGAAGATTAACATAATTGGAGAAGAAAATACAAGAACTTGTCACCAATTCTTGCAAAACTCTTCAATCTTCAACATAAAAACCAAATCTTCAACAAAGATGGAAGCTTGATTACAAAATAATAAGTAGATCTAAACTAAACTAAGAGAGTTTTACTAAATATATGGAGTTTTACTATGTGAACTACTACTACTACTACTACTACTACTACTACTACTACTACTACTACTACTACTAAGGATCTTCTACCCTACTCCTAATCTAAAGAGGCACACTTAAGGCTCAAGTTGAAAATGAAACCCTAGGTTTAGTATATATAGTGGTTCTTAATGGCTCACACAATCTTAAGCCCATATCCAATTCCTCTTCTTTAAGTTAGACCTTCACCCTTTGCATTATCATGGGGCAAAACTTCACTCTGCGGTTGACGAGCTGACCCCACCGGGTGAAATTTCACCCGGTGAGATTTTCTTCTCATTTCGCGATTTTTGGCGCTTTTCTCCATCGGGCGAAATTTCACCCGGTGGGCGAAATTTTGCCCGGTCGTTTCGCCCGGTGGTGAGTGTCCACGAAAATCTTCGGGAGGTGGAAAATGTCGTCGGGCGAAATTTCGCCCGGTG